>OX578278.1:70971201-73371201 GCA_951217055.1 Gerris lacustris
AAACGTAGTAAAATGGTTTTTACCGTTAACAAATATTAATTATAGAATACGGTTTTCCATAGATTAAAATATTGATTATTTTAAATGTTAGAAATAACCTACTAAAGTAATCAACAAATGAGTTTAAGTGCGTTAAAAGTGCGGGAAAGTCGAAAAATGGGACAAGGAGCCAATGAGAGGAGTCCTGACTGACCAGCTGTCTGTTTTCAGCTGCTGACAGAACTAGGGTGTGCTCCTTAAGCTTCGATTACACGAGAGCGAGTTTAATCGCTAGCGAGTAGCTACTCGCCAGTCGCTCTCCAGCAGTTAATTACACACAGCGAGTAAAATCGCCCAGGAGTAGTGAGTAAACTCTTCATATTCCCCCGTTCCGGCGCTAGTGTTGTGTCGTCATTCTGTTATAATGTTATCAGTAGTCAAGCAGTGAGTGAGATTACTAGCAAGCTATATTAGATGGAACGAGTTTACACACGGCGAGCAAACTCGCCCCGTGTAATCGAGGCTATAAGCACTAATGATTAATTTACATAAATATACATTATCATGCATGTCTTATCAGAAAACTTTATGCAAATTACATGATGTATCCTTTGTTTAAGTTTATAAATGTTAATTATTATGTTTTTATGTTGTACAGATCTTCTTCTGCCTGGCTATCGCCATGGTATACGCCGCTGAAACTGCACTGAGAGAAAAAAAGGACTTTTTTCGACTTATACGCAGTCGAAATGATGCTGCGTGTAAATAAGGTTGAACGTAGGAGGTCTTCCAGTCGAAGTCTATACTGCGGCCATTATACTGTGACTCAGCTGAGTGTATATATCGAACATTTCGATATATCGATACTTTTTATGCTGAAACTTAGTGTAACGCTATACTGCGAGGCAACCGAATAGAGTAGGTGAATGTGACACATTCACGTTCATTTTTGACTGTGTAGCAGTCGAATGGAGCAGTCGAAAGACATATTCACGTTCATTTTCAACTGTGACGCAGTCCAATGGTGCAGTCCAAGCGTCACGTTCACGTTCATTTTGAACTGTGAATCAGTCAAACAAGTAAATTTCTACCGCTATGCAGCGTAATATTTTATTTATTGTACCAGCCTACAGCAGTATTGTACTTCTAGTCAGTTGAATTTCAACTGCCTCCCTCAATTTTCTACCGCTATGCAGCGTAATATTTTATTTATTGTACCAGCCTACAGCAGTATTGTACTTCTAGTCAGTTGAATTTCAACTGCCTCCCTCAATTTTCTACCGCTATGCAGCGTAATATTCTATTTATTATACCAGCCCACAGCAGTATTGTACTGCTAGTCAGTTTAATTGCAACTGTTATGCAGCGTAATATATTATTTCTTATACTAGACCACAGTAGTATTGTACTGCTTGTCAGTTTAATTGCTACTGCTATGCAGCGTAATATATTATTTCTTATACTAGACCACAGTAGTATTGTACTGCTTGTCAGTTTAATTGCAACTGCTATGCAGCGTAATATATTACTTCTTACTATTACTTACTAGGCCACAGTAGTATTATACTTCTTGGCAGTTGTACTTCAACTGCTACACAGCAGTTGTGTCGACTGAAGTTTGGTTGGAAAGGGGAATACTTTCAGCTGCAGCCCAGATGAAATATAAGGTGGTATGCTGTCGAGAGAGTAAGCTTTAGCTTCTGCTTAACTGCTCCAAATTTGGGAACACAACTGCTCCAAATTTGGGAACAGTAGAGCAGGCGTTACGCCAATGCTTACCCCCGACTGCATACAACCTTTATTTTCATCTAAGCTGCTGCTGTATTATTAAAATATTACTTAATTCTTAAGTCCTAAAATTAGGACTTTAAAAATAATTGTAATATTTTAAATTAGAAGAAAAACATGTAAGAGGCAGATTTGATTTTACATAAAAAATTTTATTATTATTATTTTTATGAATACAAATTTACAATTATATATTACGTCCAAACATAAGTATAAAATAAAATTTAATTAAAATCCAATATATATATATATATATATATGCATTCATGTAAGTTAAATAATAGAGGTATAAATTTCAAGTTAAAATATTCTTTATAAAGAAAAAGGAAAACATAGTTCATACATATTTTAGTTACAAATTTAAGGCACAATATTAAAAGTTAATGTATAAAATAAAATAATATTTAGGTGTATAATATACATATATATATATATATATATATATATATGTGTGTGTGTGTGTTTAAAAATGCATAATTATCACACACACACACACACACATATATATAATAAAGGTAAAATTAAAAGCATAATATTACAAGTTAATATTTTACTAAATTTAAAAAATTTAAGCTGTTTATGTGTGTAATATATATCATAAAATTTAATTTATATACAAATACTAATAATAATATGTATGTATATATATATATATGTATATGAACACATTTAATGCCTAGTATTACAATTTAAAATATTCTTTATAAAGAAAACATAGTTTATACATATTTTAGTTACAAATTTAGGCACAATATTAAAAGTTAATGTATAAAATAATATTTAGGTGTATAATATACATATATATATATATATATATATATATATATATATATATATATATATATATATATATATATATATTGTGTGTGTGTGTGTGTGTGTGTGTGTGTTTAAAAATGTATAATTATCACACATCACACACACACACACACATATATATAATAAAGGTATAAATTAAAAGCATAATATTACAAGTTAATATTTTACTAAATTTAAAAAATTTAAGCTGTTTATGTGTGTAATATATATCATAAAATTTAATTTATATACAAATACTAATAATAATATGTATGTATATATATGTATATATATGTATATATATATATATATATATATATATATATATAATTTAAAATATTCTTTATAAAGAAAACATAGTTCATACATATTTAATAGCTTTACAAACATCTGTTGATTTTACTTTGTAATAGTCTTACAATAATTAACATATTTATCATTTGTGGTGCAAAATTATATTTTTATTCATTCTAATAATTGAATAGTTTGATCACAATTACTATTCATTGTAATTCTTGTGACCTTATCTTTTCTTATTTAAAGATAAAAATATTATTCATAACCATTTTGTTAATTTTGTTATACATTTGAAATATTAGGTTACATTGCTCTTAATAATTATGTACACTAAGAAGACACTTAATGTATCAATTACTAATCTATGGAATTTCTAAAAACCACATATATTTTCCCATTGGGCAATGAACACATTAGATTTGGGAAGATGAAGCATGTATCCTGAAGTCTATAGGACATGTCGAGTCTCCCTTCCTCGACTTCATAGGCAAAGAAGTGATCATCAAAGTCAATCGTAAACATTTCTTTTCCGGTTAAAAAAATATTTTGGGTCTTACTATCTATGTAAATATGTTCAATATAAAAGAATTTGGGCAAATTAAATCGTTCTTCATCCAAGCCAATGCAAATAAGTTGGTTTGGTCGGTACACTATACCTTCCAACTCCACACTAACGACACCATATAGGGTGTTACAGGATGGCAATTTAAATTTTGTTTTTAGGGCGCACAACAGAGAGGGACATAATTTGTGATATTTGGCCGGTTTAAATGTATCAGGGAGTGTATTAGCCAGGAGCATGTCGTTTAACTGCAATTGATGACGCACGCTAATGGTTTTTGTTATATTTATCCTATTGCCTGTGGCTCGAGCAGCCACTTTAAGTATTCTATGTTTTGCCTCAAACCTCATAGACCACAAAGGTCTCAAAGGGCCAAATTTTTTTAACATTGAAGGATAATGTATCAAGTTGTGAAATTTCGGTTGTAACCTATCACGACAAGATAATTTCAAGTACAGTTTATTGAAATCACTTACATATTGAGCCAGGTTCTCAGGAAGGTAGGGAGACACGGCATCCGTCATACAAGTGGACATTATTCGCCTCAAAAGCAAAAACAAAGCCCAATATTTATTGCCCAATGGGATTTTTGTTCCTACAAATAGTGAGAAATACCTAAGGAATGTCAAGCATTCTGCTGATGACATTCTCCATTTTATTCCACCAGATTGCCAGACCAAAGGTTGAGGCTTTGAGCCTGAATCTGGGCCATAATCAAACAAAACGATGTGATCGTTCAAGTAATTCAAAGAGAATAGTTTATCTCTTATTAAAGAATTTATCACAAGGGTCATAACATATTGACAAACACCTTCCAATAAATCATGCATAATATCTACAGCTACATGTTGAAATAACTTAAAACCTTTGACTTTTAACCAGACACACCTTTCCTTAATGCCCGTAGCTGAAACGTTATCACTTTGCAAGTCCTCATTGTAATTTTCCATATTTCTAAGAAAATCTGATTTCTCACGCGTAAGCTTAGCTAGCTCACGTTTGCCTCCTTTACATATCCGGCAGTAATGAGAGGCGCTAAAACTTTCGGTAAAGCCCAGGATCGAGTTTAATCCCAAATTATCTCCGGTTATACAAGCTAATCTGAATTTAACAGTGCCAGTGAAACTGTCAACAGCAATTTCTACTCCAGTATTAGCTAAATAATTTAGCTCGTCTATTACACTTGCAAATATTTTCTCGTTACCTTTGGAAACAGCCCTATCCGAGGAATGAAACAGAAGACCCAAGAATATATAGTTAAGCTTGGAAGCATATTTTGGCGGAATGCAAGGCATGGATACGTACACTGCTCCCAACTTGTGAATGGATGAGTGACTACCAAGGGGATTTGATGTTTCAAAATCGTCAAAATAAAGTGTAAGAGGGTATAACTTCTCATTTGCATTTAAATGATGGTTTGAGTACGTTTTCTGCCATGCACTACCTTGAATTATATTCATCGGGAAAGGGAAGTTTTGGCAAAAATTTATGTAACTATCAATTTCTTTTAAAAGACCAGGAATTGATAAAACCTTTTTAAAAACATTTCTCAATGGAACAAAGGAAGCAAAACAAGGCCCAAGTTTAGTTGTACCACCTCGTCCGGCCACTGGACGATTCATTATAAATTTCTGTTTTGGGGGAATGTAAGTTCCAATATTAGTGTAAAAATTAAGTCGGAGGTGTTGACTGCGGAAAGTTTCATTGCACTGTGTTATGGATCCTAATAAAGTTTCAGTGAATGGCCCTAAGTGATTACAAGTGCCATCTCTAGCACTGTCTTCTGCAAATCGATTTAACACAAAACAAAACGAGTCTTTCATATATTCTTCATACCTATTATAAAATAACTGAATGTAATTAAGGGGTATTTGTGGGTTGGCCTGTAGCTTGCTAAACATCTTAGCAGCTGTATCTAAAAATATTTTTTTTAAATTTTCGGGCGAAAAATCAAAGCGTAAGTTTTCCCCATTAACCGTCTCATCTTGTGAGATATTTATTTCTGAGTCTTTAATACCTTCTCCTACCTCGTTCCCATTCCTTTCACAGACCACGTTGTTTAAAGAGGGCGCGACACCACTTGGAGAAGTGGCACAATGTTCAGACTTTAAATGATAACGCAAGGTATACAAGCTGCCACATACTCTGTAGCAGCCTGGCTCGCCACAGCGCAACGAAAGATTGTCCCCTGGTGAAAAGTCAAGGTGCATACGTTTGATATGAACTATAAGATCGCTTACAGATTTGAATCTATGTTTACAATCGTGGCACGATAGCATGATGACAGTTGTTACAATGTTGTTTCCTTACGCACTATACGATATCAGTTGCGGGTTCTTCTTTAAAATGTTTAAGTTTTACCCAAGTGGAATAAACACTTTGGGGAAGGGAACTCTCTTCTATTTTGTAAAATAGTTTTGATATTAGAATCCAAATGTTCTCGGCCTCAGGAGGAAATTTAATATTAAGAGCATAGCATAATATTAGGTAAAATTCAACAGCATCTGCAGTTGAGTTGAATTCGTATAAAAACTCCCCGTCAATTACAATGTATGCTTTAACAATGTCTACGCAAGATGGGCCTATTGCAATAATGAAGGGCTGCAGATGCCTTTTTAAACTTTTAAACTCAGCAGTTAATTTAACAACCCGGTCTTTGCCTTCCGCAACTGATGTCGTATGGTAAATAAAAAAATTTAACGAACCAATGCGATCTGACTGCACACCTTCTTTTCCTGTCGCTGTAGACCTCTCTCTGTAGCCTGTAGACGATAAAGTGAAGGGCAACAGGAACAGGGTCGCTGTAATCTTCTTCGCACTGTCACCTAATCAACAAAAAAAAAAAAAAAATTAAAATTAAAATCAGACAATTCCTCATCCTCCAAATGTAACAAGGCAACTTACAAATCCATCTCTAAATAGGAGTTATTTTACAAAAATAATAGGCATATTTAATAAATTCATGCGAAGTAATGTCATTTATGTAAATAAACGACATTACTTCAATGAATCAAAAGTATAACATTTACAAATTCACCTGATGTGGCGTGATCAAGGAAAGTTAAAAGTATCTTTCTCTGAGCGGGATCTTTGCTGTACGAGTCTCTCGCCAATTTTAATATTGCTTTATGATACTTGGCAACCTGGTCTGCTACTTTTATTTTTGCTTTTCCTTCTCCTGCCACCTTATCGAAATCCAATCTTAACTGCAACAGAAATAAAACAAATTATAATTTAAGTTTTAAATTAAAGCGCCTCCCTGTTAAACCTATCTTTCTCTCTCACCATATAAATTGTTAATATCTAGATGTATGGAAAAGCATGCTGATTTAAGATAGGAATAAAGAATATAAGAACTTACAAGAATTTCAGCAGTTGACTGCTGTTTAAGAGGTGGATATTTTTCAATTTGTTCTAAAATGGTGAGCTCCGATGTGTCACCTTCCCAAGAACGGATGGCAAAGGTCTCTCGCCAGGCTTCTTCAAGGTAGGCCGTGGTTTCTGTGGACGTGTATTCCCGAAGAATTGCCAACTTAGTACGGACACCTTCAGATGTTTCTGAAATTAATATCAAAATGCAATTACAGTCATGACAACTTTCTGACTGTTGTATGTACACAGTTAATGTGGTAGGCATGGAATAGGATCATTTATGATGTTTCTTATTATTTAATGTAAGATATTTAAATTTAATGTTAAGTGGCGTTAAAAGCAAATAAACTAACTATACATACACCATATAAGCACATTGATGTTTTTATTTACTGTGATTGAGACAACACACTAATTAAATTTACTTTCACTTCTCAGTTTATTTACTTTATGTTCTATTAACTTCACTCGTCCATACAACATACAATACATATTATAATAAAGTGACTCACCAGGTTTATCAGCTTTCGTCGCCTGTTTTCTGGATCTTCCTCTTTTGGTTGGTGGAGAATCATGTGATGTCAGCGAAGAACAACCCTCAGAGCTCTCTGACGACGGTGATTCATCCACACTGGATCCTGGCAATGATGAACGAGTCCGTTGTCGCTTCAGCAACCCCTCTAGCCTTAGTGTCTTTTTGAAGTTCCTGTAGGTATTGTAGAGAGCTCCAACAGGTTCTCTTGAAAAGCTGGGGCCCAGCCTCGGATCCTCTTCAGATTCTGACGACAATCTTTTATTCCGTAAAACTTTTTGTGTATATCGGAAGAAAAAATCCGCTGGATATCTAGGTTGAAAAATTCGACCTAAATGTCCTCCCCACTCAGCCAAACAGGATAGCGTTATTGCTTTGTTAATTACAATGCATTCGGCTAAATGCCTGCAAACTACACGGCCTATTTCAGTAATTTCTGATTTGGAAAGATCCTGGCCCCTCTTCTTCAGTAAATGTGGACATTTACTTCTGAGGAGTACCTCTGCTGGGTTCAGATTACTCTCCGATACTGAAGGGATCCTTTCAAGAGGCTCTGCCTGGTTTTCGGTCTGGCTGCGAGGTAAGTGCTTGGGGGTTGAACATGTGAACAATTCACTCGTTGAAGGCTCCCCAGAGCTTTGTGTATTTACAAATTCTTCTAGGTCCTCCAACTGGCTGTTTAAGTCTACAAGTTCAGCAATAACCTAAAATATCAAAACACAAAATTCATTAATACTTAATTCGCCAATAAAATTTACAACCGGATTCGTTTCAATAATGTAAGCTGGGAAAGGTTAAAAAAGTACAAAAAAAATCACTAATTTTAAGTTAATATTACGGGTGAGAATTAACTAGTATTAAGTAATGCTTTAGTACTTTATTGTTGATACACTTTGTCAAACACTATACATTTGTATGACTTATGCATCAGAGAAATGATAAAAGTGGGATTTGTACATAGGAGAATGAATATTCCTTTTTCAAAAAATACTACAAAGCATTAACTTAAGACTAACCAAAAAAATTAAATTGGACAGTCAAAAATAGGTGACCAAAATAGTGGAAATTTACCAATGCTACAAATAAACACACATCTATATACCTATGCGTATATACTATACAGTATGTCCCCAGTTTGAGTTGCAGGTGTAAATGAAAAAAAAAAAATCTACTTTTTATGACATAAATTACCTTAAGATATTATAAATAAATAATTTTATAGAGTAACATTTCTTCAAAAATTAAAAAAAAAAAAAAAAAAAAAACACTTTTCTCTTGATACAATGTTTAAAAATTGTAATCTTTGGGTGCATTGCACATAGCATGCAATTATCAATATGACAATTTTTCATTTCACAACAAGCAACAATTATTATTAAGAGTAATTTCTTTTTTAATTTTTTTAACTTATTTTTTGTCGAAAAATTATGTTTTTTGTCATTTACACCTACACACAGTATATGTGATAAACATATAGTATGTACATAATAGAATATGTAGCCTTACAGATTGTTAGAAAGACTTTCATTGTCATTGGCCCAATGCAAAATGTAATTAAGATTAAACAAATATTTAAATCTTCAATAATCGTGGGTAAGTTCTCATATTACTACAATCATGGAGAAACCACTGTATTAATTACAATAAACTTTAAACACAAGTGTAAATATAATTCACATTAGATTTTACTAAGTGTTGAGGATTTAACAAAATTGTAAACCATAAACGATGGCTTATACAATGGTTATAGTCATAAAAAGAGATCAAAAGGTAAGTAATACTATCAATTACGAAATAAAAGTGGACTAACCGGTGCTTGCTTCCGACCATTGTACCACTCCAGGTACTTTCGTCGAAATGTCAAATATGTCGCCAGGTTAGGGAATGTGGACACTATGTAATTCTTGTCAATCACAGAGGACATTTCCTCCAAATTGGAAAATGCAGTTATTCCTTGGGCTAAAAACAAAAGGCAGTACGGTTGACTTGTTTGGGCAGAATAGACAATATACATATATACATATACATATATATACATATATACATATACATATATAAATACATATCTATATATATATATATATATATATATATATATATATATATATATATATATATATATATATATATATATATATATACATATACATATACATATACATATACATATACATATACATATCTATATATATATATATATATATATATATATATATATATATATATATATATATATATATATAGATATTTATCATGGAGAGCATTATTGTTTCTTTGTCAATGTAAGAACATTCGACTGCACCAGCGAATATTATAAGAGCTATTTCATTTAAATGATTTATGTTATTAACATTATTATTACTAGAGGGACGTGAAAGGATAACTGACTTCATCTGACATTGCGCGAACAAAGCGTTTAGTTAAACACTTATAAACATAAAAAAGCATCATCTTGTATATATATGAAAATTCGATAGTACAACACAATAATTATTAACTTATTTATTTATTTTTATTTATGTATAAGCCTCAACGGCCACTCCCGCGCACGAGTATCTCATGCGGGGGTGCACTATTATTAATTTCAGAATACTTTTACAATTTATATTGATGTAATTAAGGAGAAATGTTATAATTTATGCTACATATTTATAAGAGTAATCATCTGTTGTAACAAATCGTATGGTGGAATAAAGAATTATTATATTAATTATTTAAACAATTTTTTTACGAGCCCTCTACAGCCTTAGCCACGCGGAGGAATACAATGGACATATTTGACAGAAAGTAACATAATAAATTTAATAACACAGTACGCAACACGGAGACGCAATAGATAAATATGTGTATGACAGAACAATAAACATTAATTATACAAATAATTAATGATTCATCTTAAGAATTGTTAGGTTTAAAGGAGAAAAACTGACTTACCTGTTAAAGCTTGAATGCATGCTTCATCGAGTCCCCACTGAAGAAACAATTCTCGAACCTCACTCATTGCACAAGCTTGGAGAAAACGTTTCACCAATTTAAGTCCGAATAACTGAATAAGTCTCATATATAGACAATATGTAAAGATTAAAATGATATAGAAGTGTAAAGAACTCTAAAGCAATGATCTGTAATGTAGGAAGCACAACTGAAGAATGACTTCCGTTCAGCTGGGGTAACCTTTATATAGGGTTCCCCCCACCTACCACCGGCCCTTCAGCTCGGAGGCAGTCGAAGACGTATTTTGTTCAACTGATACACAGTTAAGACAAAGTACTTATACTTGGTCGCAGTTGACTTGAAATGCACCTGCCTTATCTTCAACTGAGTCACAGTTGATGATCTTTTTTATTAGTGACTCATTTTACGTAGTATTTTTTTAACGCATTCTAAGTAATAAATGCATTTTCATAAATCACGAGTTTAATTGAAGCGAACATAGCGAGCTTCCTAAATTTTATTCAACAAAATATGCTACGTATTTGACGGTGTGTCTGAAACATAATATGACGATAACTTGAGTACAAGTTGACCGATTTTGATGAAATTTTGTGCACATGTTCATTTTACCAATGCTCAGAACGAGTTTGCCGGACAACGTTGTCTGCCCAAGCGTTCGTGCGCAACGCTCGCGTAAACGTGCCCTTTAAAATTAAAATTTGAATTTTAGGATAGGAAAAAATTCTAATTTTATCTATTCGACGAGACAAACCTTTTTTTTCATTAACAGAGTTATGCACATTGTTCCGAACGACAAAATAAACCACGTGTAGGATTGATTTTTCAATACCTATATACTATAATCATGTTTTTATACGCAAATACAAATCTATTCTCTTTTATTCTATTTCATAGCTAGAACGTAGGGGAGAATCGTTTATTTAGGTGGATACTACAGTTTTCACACAGTCTATATTAACTTAGTTCTTATAGACGATGAAGATTATCATGTGTATATACTTTCTAAGTTTAAATATAGTCTCTAATGCTCACTTATAATCAATAATAATATTGTCAATAGTTATTTTTGCTGTCTGACAATATTCTCTTCAAACTTTAGCAGTTCCAAAATTTATTTGTAATTTTTTGGATGGTCTAAAAGATTAGTAAGCTTCATAACGGCCCAAGAGGGGTTGACGCATACTTTCTATATATACAAAATTACTTCCCAAATACTATGCCAGTTCCAGTGTTCAATTCAGGTAAATTTTAACCTTACTGAGGGTTTGAATAACCGTTAAAATTTATCTTTCATAAGCATAAGTATAATGGTTTTTTCTGATTCTCCTAAAAAGGTCTAATCCTCTTAAGTCAAAGGGTATTTTTTTAAACTTTTAATACCTATATAACCTCTGAATCGTAACGGTTCTTATACACATTACTATTCAAGTAAAGAAAAATAAAACCAATAAACACACCATATAGATTAGATTAGGTTACCCAAGAAAAAATCTGTACTAAATAAATGTACCCCTAAAACACTGTTAAATTATTTCAAAACTACCTCCAGAACATTTATATATATGTAATAATAATAATAATATGTAACGTACCGTAGTTAACTATTTGTTTTATTAACTATTTCATTAAAAATAGTAATAAATGTACTTATGAGGTATGCTGAATTCCAGTTGAAACTAAATATTTTCAACTGCCTTTATGCTTTATTAATTAATTTTTTCGGCTGCCACGATTCTGGAAACAACAATACTGCGACCGAGCCGAGTCAAACTATACTGCATTGCAGTATAGGGGTGTTTTAAACTGCGAAACAGTTTAGTGGTTATGCTGCACAGGAGTTGAATGATATGTTCGACTTGACTCCAGTATACCATCAACTGCTACGCAGTCTGAAAACGTCTATGCTGGGTCGCAGAATAGGCCTATACTGCACCTCAGTATGGGAATGAATTTTTTCGACTAGTACGCGGTTGAAAAATGGTGGCAGAATAAGTTATACTGACTATTTAGCATAATTTTCTCTCCGTGTAAAATGCACTTTTGGTAACTTACATCCCTTAACTTCTGACGCCCTTAAATAATTTGCAGATATATAGAGGTACAACTCCTAAAAATACGGGAAGGGGATAGTTTGAGTTTAAGGTCTGAAGTTCTTGCTTAACAAATAGAAACTAGGTTTGATTGTGTGAGGGTATGGTCATGCTTAAAAAATGAAAGCTGAATAAAACAACAACCACAAAAATCCATATTGAGAAAATAATTAACGTAATTGACTTGAGTATGGTTGATTTATTTACCTTACATCATAGAATAATTTCAAGATAAAAATAACTTTTTATATACTACGTTTTTGAATCGTATGTAATGTTCATAATATAATTGTTATTGTTATATAATATATAATGTTAGTGAAAACAAAAATAGTTCCTAATTTATTTACTCCACATAAATGACAACCATCTAGAGAGCTGATCTTAAACCTATAATAAAAGGACAAATCTTTGTACAACGGATCTCCCCAACACCAAATCTAAACCGTGCCATCGATATATTTGAAATAATATAAATAATATAATCGATAAATAATATAATCGATAAATAATATAATCGATATATTTCCTGTTTTACTGTCATTTAATGTTTATCTCTATTTATAAATATCACAAATTTGAAACCCGTTAAAATGAAGATTGCGTAAATATGGGACATAGCAAAACAAATAAAATAACTTGCGGATTTTTTTCCGAACTAACTTTCCATACAGCAAAATTTGCTAAAAACCAATTAAATTCTGCTGAAAGATGGCTAAAAGTATTAAAATAATGCATTGTCATCGTGTTTTTAGCTATTATAAAAGTTTCAAATGTCTAGCTATTCGGAAAGTTAGTTAGAAATCGATTGCCAGATTTATACTGGACACCCCCACAAACAAACAAGGAAGCAAGCAAATAAAAACGTAGTAAAAAGAACTTTAAAAAAAAACGATAACAAAACAATGAAATATAAAATTGTATTGGTTTCAAATTATTGGTACGAATTATTATATTATTTCTGTTCAATAAGACCCTTGGGCTTGCTTTGAAGAACTAAGCTTTTTAAAACCTATGATATTACTGGTAAGATACAGTCTTAAATCAGGCGCTGCAAGAAGTCTAGTTAGGTCTTATTTTATATGTACAAATAGGACGAGAATGCCCTTTCAACAAGCTCGGTACTTCTGAAAGGTAACAAAAACTTAACACCTTTCTTAGCTAGCGTGTTATATTCTTCAGTGTTATTAAGCCAGAATTTTAAATACCTTTACCTTTTTTTTCGCGTACACCATGATATTTTTCTTCGTACACCTAGGGGTACGCGTGCCCTAGGTTGGGAACCGCTGCTCTAGTGGAATAATAAGACTGTAATGACTCTCACCTGTCTCATTATAGGATGTTATTATAATGACGTGTGGGTTGTTAAGTGTTATTCAGAGCTTTATACTCTATTTTTAGTCCGCTTTATAGCGGTTTCTCAAACTTCAAACATATCAAACCCACACGGATTTTCTCCGCCCTTTGATTTCGAGAGCTATCTGTTGGGATCAGTCTCTTGTCTGTTAAAGCCCCAAGCCCTCAGGTCGACTTGAACTAAGCCTTTGATCTTTTCGTAGAACCTTTCCATACTTCGTTATATTAAGGATGCTTCAGCGAATCATTATCAAAAGCCTATTTCTTTAAATTCACAAAGTGATTTAATTGTATTTTTTTATTTTCGTGGTTTAGTGCTGTGTCAGGTTTAGGGTTTTTTTTTATTATTATTAAAGTTTTATATATATATATATATATATATATATATATATATATATATATATATATATATATATATATATATATATATATATATATATATATATATATATATATATATAGTGGTGTTTTTTTTTATTAATAGTAATTTTTTTATTAACAAATTTTCCCTTCGATTGAAATCAGTAGAAGTTATTAATTATGGAATTTTTTGAATGGCTATTTGGTCGTACCTGAATGATTTTAAAAAATAACTCTACAAGTATTTTTTTCCCCCTACAGTTGACCGATAAAGTGGTTGCTATCGCACTCAAAATAGTATGCAAAACAGCAGATTCCTGCACTTACTACTTTACCACACTCGTTATACTTTACTGCACTCATTTTACTTTACCGCACTCCAGTGTTCCAACTTACTAACATAAAGAACTTAAATCTAAACAATCCAAATTATTATAATAATAATAATGACAACTAATGATTATTTTTTAACTAACTACATGATTTAATCACTATATATCAAGTATAAAAATGTTAAAATATAGAAAAAAAGATAGACAATCTAAAAAATGAATCAAATGTGATGAGTAAATATTATGATGAAAAATAATAATAGCGCTTGGTCAGGTTTGCTAAATCAGGCAACACTGGCTATATACAGAACAGCTAGTTTAGTTGATATTGTAAAACCTTTTTCCTACAGTTGACCGATTAAGTGGTTATTATCGCACTCAAAATAGTACGCAAAACAGCACATTCCTGCACTTTCTACTTTACCGCACTCGTTTTACTTTACCGCACTCATTTTACTTTACCGCAGTCCAGTGTTCCAACTTAAGAACATAAACAACTTAAATCTAAACAAAGATTAGATAATCCAAATTATAATGAAAACAACAATGGCAACTAATGTTACTTTTTTAACTAAATGCATGCTTTACACTATATATCAAATATAAAAATGTTAAAATATAAAAAACTAAAGATAGACAATAATAAAAAAAGAATTAAATGTGATGAGTAAGTGTTATAATAAAAAATAATAATAGCGCTTGGTTAGGTTTGCTGAATCTCGAAAAAAAGGCAACACTGACTATAAACAGAACAGCTGGTTTAGTAAATATTGAAAAACCTTTCATTATTCTTTTTTGAAACAGTTGTCTGAAAATGGATAGTTGTAGCGAAAGTGATTTTGAATTTAGTAATACTCCAGAAGAGTTGGCTACAATAGCGAAAAATGTAACACTGAATTTACTTCCAGACAAGTCCAAACAAAAATATGAACGCAGATACGAAAGTTTTAGTTCTTGGTGTAACAATAAGAAGGTAGGAAAACTGTTTGAAAATATTTTAATTGCATATTTCTCAGAACTATCAAAAGTTATGAAATCTTCATCTCTCTGGAGTATTTATTCAATGCTCAAAGCAACAATCCAAGCAAAAAATGTTTTTATTCTTTTTTGTACATTAATTTGAATGAAAATAAAGTTTTATCTCCAGTAGGGAAAAAAAGTTATGATTTTGAATTAGTTTAGAGGGACGAAAACAGGTCTTTTCATCCCTGAACTAAAAAAGTAGGGAGAAAAAGTAAAAGTAGGGCGAAAAAGTAAAGTAGGGCAAAAAAGTAAAGATTGCAACTTAATTATTTTATAAATAGTAGAAAATGAATGGCTAAAGTAATGAAGATGTTGAAATCAGGTTGGCGGCACTGCGCTTTTTTGACCTTGTTTATCTTTGTTTATAACATTATTACCTGCATAATATTGAATCTCTTATATTATCTGCTATTAAAAGTTCTAATAAGTATTGTTATTTATTAAAATATGTAATAAATAAAAACTGTGCAATGGACGAAAATGTGTATTTTCTTCCTACTGGAGATAAAATATTGTATGTACCTCGTGAGTAAAGTGCCATTATTCCCCTCGCGATAATTATCTCCCTCGGCTGCGCCTCGGGAGCTAATTAGAGTTATTCCCTCGGCTGCGCCTCGGGAATTAAAAAGTCTAATTCCCTCGGCTTCGCCTCGGGATTTAGGGACCATGGTTCCTTCGGCTTCGCCTCAAGAACCAACTTTTTTCGCTCAGGGAATAATGGCTTACTTTACTCCCTAGGTGCATAAATAACTATTTTTTACATGTTGATGAACACTATATTATTTATTTATTTTTTTTTTTTTTTACAGATTAAAACTAACTGTAGGAAAAATTTAATGTGCAACTCGAGTTAAAGTGACTTTGCTGCACTCGAGAAACCTTTCCGCCCTCGCCTGCGGCTCGTGCGTCAATATTTCTCTTGAGTGCAGCAAAGTGCCACTTTGCGCACTAGTTGCACAAATAACTATTATATATTTATCTAAACAAGCATTCGGCTTTAATTATTTCATCAATTGCCTTTAATTACATGCTTTGAATTAGTTTGGAATGTTTTTCCGGGACAAATACTGTAATCTAATTTTGACCTACTTCCCGACTACCTACTACCTAGAATTCTGAAACTAGCACAGACTATTATTTCGGATAATTTGTTTTCTTATTTTTCATAATACAATAAATTCTACTTAGCTATTTAATTGGATTTTCTATCCAATAACTTCTTGAATTTTATTTTGTACTTCAGTAAGTACAACAGCCTCGATAGGCAATATCTTCTTGCAGTTAACAAATTATGCATATTGCATTAAACTATTATTGAAAATAATATCTGTTGAAAAAGAAATTGTGTAAAAGTAATGCCTCCGGATTTAGCCATGCAATCACTACTCAAAAGTGGATTCTGTTTCTACTTTTAATTTAGGCAATTTTTCTTGTTGGCTGAAAAATTTATACTTCACCTTCGAAGTTTTCTTTCTTATTTCAGAGGCATTTTCTTCCAGCCTACTTCTCTTTCCAGTTAACTTAAAATGACCCTTGTAAGACTTGAGGTTTTAGTAAGAGCAAACGAAAAGTTTTTTTATAATTTATTTTTGCATTAACTTTTCAATTTTTTCCCCCTAATTTTGGCTCTACTTTTTAAATTTAACTTATTTTCTTTTACACTTGAATAAAATGAACAAGTTATTGAGGCTTATTATTTATTTATTAAATAAACGCTTTTTTTAATTTCTTTTTCTTTATAAGAGTGATAAAATACATTTTATCACACATTTATGACTGAGTGCTGTTATCTCTTTAGAATTTTACCCCAAATTATTGTCATATGTGACTTTTCATTAGTTATTTTGGGTCCATTTTTCATTTTTTTTTGGGGGGGGGGGGGGTTCATTAGTTGTTATTGGCAATATTTTAGTACTCGTAACGTGGCTCTTTACTACTTATTATTACCAAAAAAACATATTTAATTGATAGTATTTTGACTATGGGAAGTATATTAATCTGATAATTGAAGCAAGCGTAAGCGAGCTTCTTACATTCAACAAAGTATGCATCTTGTCTGTCTGTCAGTAACGTTTACGCGTGTGACGATAACTTGAGTAAAAGTTGACAGATTTAGTTGAAATTTGGTATACATGATCCTCTTACTAATACTCAGGCTAAGTTCGTTGGACGGCGTGATCCGTCCAGGAGTTCGCGCGCAACGCTCGCGTAAACGAGAGGTTCAAAAATTAAATTGGAATTTCAGGACGGGAAAAGATTCTATCACCATCTATTCGATGAGACGAACATTTTTTTCAAATAAAATTTCTTAATATAACCAACAGCGACACCGCTATGAATTAATAAAGATCGCTAAAACTATTAAAGCGGACCTAAACGTTTAGAATAGAGAAAACAACCTTTTTACCGATATCTTACGTTCTAGCGTAACGATTTTAATAAAACTTCATATACACCATCTAATGCACAATTGAAACAGGCATGCAAAATTTCAATTTGATACATGCAGTAGTTTGTTTGTAGCAAAGAGATACATTTTATAATTGAAAAGGAGATAATGTGTGGTTAGAGGAATAGTAAGAATGCGGGGAGGTTCCCTTACTACTAGCCACTGCACTACTACTATACCCATTATCTATCAACTCATCATGATTCATGATAATCTATTTTTTCATTATTCAATACATATTTATTACTATACGCTCGCTTCAATGATAGAGCCACGCGATGCCTAGTATAAGTATGTATATTAATAGCATTACAGTAATTACCAATCTACTCCAAACCACTATATTTTTACGTTTATATTTCATCTGGTGAACTACTCTTGTGTTTATATTTGTATAGAAATAACTAGGCATCGTGTGGCTCTACCATAGAAGCGAGCATAATGCAATTAATATTGAATGTTAAGAATGTAGTAAATCGTGATAGAAAGAGAATTATTCTTCTATTTCTTAACTTCCCGGCCATCTTCCATTTAATTATTTCAAAGTGTCACTTCACTACACAAAAACTTCTGCTTGTATCAAGTTATTTTACATGCCTGCTTTAATTGTAATTTGGACGATATATATGAAGTTTGATTAAAATCGTTAAGTCTCAAAACGTAAGATCCGGATTTGCACGTTTGTCCGGTGCAAATCGGAGCAGTAGAACAAAAGTTGTAGTTGGGGGGGGGGGGGGGGGGCTCCGCAGGGGCTCGTGAGCCACTCTTGGAACAGTAGGGAGAAGCGAAGAGAGTGAGACGTGGGGCAGGTAGCCGATCGGGAGGGGAGGGTTGTGTGCACACCTCCGTGTAACGGTTTTTTTGTTGTGCGCTTTTCGAGTTCATGTGCCATAGCCAAAACATGAAAATTTCAAAAATAAATTGAGAGTAAGCGTTTACTATGTTATAATTACTTACTTTCTGTTATAATAAGACTGTTTTAACTCTATACAGTTGTATTGTTTTAAAGTGTCGTCATTTTAAGAAAATACAGAGTAAAAACGTTATTCTCGAGTAGAGTTAAGTAGACCCTTATAAAACAAAAGTGCAAAAGAGAAAATGAAAGTGGTTGATATTCCTAGAACCTCTTAAAGACATGAATTTATCATGAATTTTGAACTTTTCGAGTTTATAGTATAAATAAAGGGTGAAGGTAGTTTTTTACCCTCTGTTTTTAAGTGCTTTAATGGAGATAAGAAGTCGGTATCTCCTTAATGCATTACTTCTATTCATCACTCCATTTATTTCGTCGAAATCCATTATCTCGGGTTAATCTGCTAATTAAAGCGTGTCTGTGGAGAGGCTCTGTCTAAGTAGAGACCTGTCTAAGTGTGATAGAGTAGAGTTTTAACCCCGTTTCCCCAACCACCCCGACTAGACTTTAATTCGGGTAAAAAAATTCTAAGTTGGACCGTACTTCGTATAAAACTGTACCCTGAGTGTAAATTTAATTGTTTTTGATACTTTCGAGAAACTTGTTTTTGACTATAGAAAATAAAATTTTACAAAACGTCCCTTTTAAATTAGATAATATATTTAATTAATTTTATAAAAAAAAGTATTTATAAATTAATTTTAAAATGTAATAAATTAAATTTAAAACAAATGATATCAATCGTGGTTTTCATCTTGATTCATTAATTTAGTATATCCTTCAAATTTGTGATAAGCCAAATCAGATTAGTTTAAGCTTCTAATTAAAATAGTAAGCTTGCTTGGTATTTTTACTTTAATTTTATAATCAGTTTATTCTTACTATACCAAAGTCTGTGTCCAAATACTACTTAAATAAAAAAAATAAATAAAAATCAACACAATCGGGAAATCGTCCAATGCTAGGTGTAATTGCCTAAAATAATTTTTATTAAAGAAGTAATTCGAATAGGCTATCTATAAAAATCGTAAAAATTATTTTTTCACTAAACGGACATAATCAATTAATAATAATAATCCATTTATTGTTATAAAAACAAATCGGCAAAGGCCGTGGAACCATATGAGGTTTTGAGTTGCACCTCTTAACATTCGTAAAAATGAATGAATACATTAATAATAAATAATAAAAATAAAAAATAGCATCCTTGCAATTAAAATGAATACATAAATACAATTTCTTTTTCCCTTTATCACATTAGTTAAAATAAAACATTACTTCTATACTGTCTACTTAAATAATATACTTCTTTTATAGTTTAGTATAATAAATTAATAAATTACATCGTACCAATTTTTTCCCCCATTTATTTAAAAATAAAACTTCAATTTTTTTCCTCTTTTTTTTTAAACAAAAAACAGAACCTTCACCTTTCTACTATTTAATTTTGGATTACATATTTTTCTCTAAACAAATTATAATTTAAAAAAAAAAAAAAAAAAAAAAAAAAAATCATAATCAATTACAATCGTTTATTAATTATCTCTAGTTTTAACCAAGACTCTGAAGAAATCATCTTATTAGAGATTAGAGATGACTACCGGTTACTTGTAGCGGTATAATTTTCATGAATTGAAGGTTAGGTTATAAACCCACAACCACACTATGCACCTTATGTTTAAAGGTTGTAAATCTAATTCATATTGTAAATATCTATATACAGTCTTAAAGGTGGTTTGACGATTTACTTTTTAAATTCAGTAAATTCTGACAATATTTGACCTTATTATTAATTGTTAATAATAACTTTGGCCGAAGGTTTTACAGGAATACTGTTACAGCGTTTGCTTACCTTGTTAGAAAACAAACATCTTAAGTAAATTTCAAAGGGATTTCGTAAGGGGGGTGATGGAACTAAAAGTTAGAAAAGAAAAAGGAAGAATATTCGGGATCGGCGTTCGACTCTTTAGATAGAAATGCTTTGTTTTATAAGCTATCTGATTTAGGTATTAACGAAATTCATCAATGTTTTGAAAAACCCGTATAAAGACACCAAGTCCAGTGTATGGAGTTACGGAGTGCATTACGGAGGTGTAAAGCAAGGGTGTAAATTAAGTGTTGTGATCTTTTCTCTTTTCCTTAAAATTAATAACGATGCCTTTAACTGCTTTTTCGGTAAAAACAACATCGGGGAGATCGTTATCAGTGCCTTGGCTTATGCGGACCATCTAGTAATATTGTGCGAAAACAAACTAATCATGGAGAAAATAATAGGTTTGTTCCAACCACACTTCAAACTGGGTTGGAACCGTCCGACGCATGCGCATCGGACCACATTTGAACGATTTTTGCTAATGCACATGCGTCGTACAGTTTGAAACTAGTTTGAGGTGTGGTTGGAACAAACCTAATATTGCAGAAAAGATTGCTAATGGTGGAACCTGAGGTTAACTGAGGAAGCTTTCTTCAGAAACATTTTTATTCGGATCAAATAAACTGGATATTGTTAATTCCTACAAATTTCTCTCAACCTAATAATCCGTTAATAGGTAACTTAATAATTTTTTATCAGAGTGTAAATGAATCCATTTTTAGATTTTTGATTCTTTGTAGTTTATCAAACGTTTAAAATACGATGAAGCAGAAAGTGTTTTTTAATGTTGGTTTACTTTGAAGAATTAATTTATTTTATGGCAAATTTGAACTTTACCTAGTTTTTAGGGGTAACTGGGATTGACTATTTAACATTCTGGAGGCTAGGTTTAAAATTAATTTCTGAACTTTATAATAGTATAATCTATCTGGCATAATTATATAAGTCAAATCACCGATAACAGATCTGTGTATCTACAATTTGGAGCTAAGACCTCCAGATTATACTAAGTTTCTATGATATTTCATAAAAATATTGTTAATTTTACTTTTATACTTATTTATTCCTTTGATTTATATTTACTTTGAATTATTATTTTCTGTTTAAAGGTGGGGAAAAGAGTGATCCATGGAGAAGCAGTCCTGTTCTGTCGTTGGGACAGTCACGTGGTGAGCCCCAACTAGACAACAACACCGAGAGTCAGCATTTAACTTTGCAGGAAGTTAAATCTCTTCGCTACACGTCTACAACAACTGAACCACCTCGAACTGGAATTGAAGCTCCTCCAATCAAAAACTATGCTACTATCTCGCCTACACATCCAGGTCTCACTTCACATGTAATCTCTAAATCTTCTTCAAACCTCGACGCTACTTTGTCCCCCACTGTATCTAACAGCTGGCAGTTCACCGATTCTCCTACGACAAATAATTCCTCTAGTTTAAGCACAGAACCGACTACACATGAATCCACTGAAGCAACTCCATTATTAAATCGGAGATCGTCTTTGAGCAGACCGTTGACAAGTCTAAGACCTTCCAAAGATACAACTTCATTCACTCCGAGTCCGTCGACTATCAGCCCAACACTAGCTCTTCCTCGATCAAATCGTCCAACTACAGGACAGAAGAGGCGGACAAGTACTTCATCTCTGGGTACACCTCCTCCTAGAACAACACCGCTGTCTCTCCTCTTGGATCAGGACGAGTATTACTCAGCGTACCCAGACTACTCGGAGCCACTACCTTCACAAATCAACAATACAGGTATTTAATTTGTCATAGATTATGTCTGTAAATAACCCGCTTGGTTTTACCGTAAATAGAGTTAGATAATGTTTAGTATTAGTCCATTCAAATGGTATTTTGGAAGGGGAAAAAAATACCGTACATGTTTTTTGGGGTGCTGAATCCGAATTTCAACTTCGCCACCTCGTAATAGTGACGCGTTCTAGGAAAAATGCGAAAAACCAATATTTTTCAGTTTTTCGCTTACAGTTCGCAAAATTGCACTCTTAAGAGAAGAGAAAAGTGTACGTATACAACGTTAAATTACGTTAATTACGTTAATTAAAAAACGTTAAATTGCCTACAATTTAATTCTTTCTTGTGTGTGTCCTAAGTTGTTAAATGAACAGTATCGGCGCTAGAGGGCAATGGAATTTAACAATAATTTCAAAATCGGCTAAACACCTGTTTTTATTTTGGGGTTTCGCTTAGAACTGTAAAACTACAAACTTTTAGAAAAAAGTGACCCGTCACAAAGAAATAAATTGCCCAATGATTTATGTGACTCTTTGACTAGTTTCTTATATATATCCCTGATGTTAGTGGAATTATTTACTTTTTATCTTTTTTATGGGTCTGATTTTTAAATGAACGATAAAATAAGTTCCCAGGAATAATCCAGAGATAAATGCTTCACTATATTTGTACTAAGTTTTTGATTTTATATGTCTGTTGCATTTAATTTAAGCATGTTTGCATTCTGCTGCATCAGTCTTTGTGCCTGGATCAAAAGCTAGACGATAGTTGGTGCAAAGTGGGTTTAGGGTGTATAAGCCCGACTAAAATAGGACTGGGGATTCAACCGCACGTACTAACAGATAGGTTGGCTTTATAACACCTGTACAATTCTAAAGCTTTAAATGAGCATTAGCCGTGTATGAAAGTGGCAACCAATGTTAGGGAGGCTTTAAAGGCTTAAGTGCAAGGCTCTAGCCTGTCCAAAGTCCAAAAGCTCAAAGCTCTTGACATTATTTGGCCAAAGGGACGTGTTTTTCACCCCCCTTTTTGTTTTTTAGATTTTTTGAATTCGTGTGACATTTCTCCCGCAGAGCCGTGTCAAAGACTGAGAGAGTAGAGTGTTAATACGCTTTGACATTGCCTTTATCCTTTTTCTCTTGAAATAGAAGAGTAAAAATAACCAGGCATTACATACATGTCAACAATCATTGAACAGCTTGGCTGTTTTTACAATGTGTTATTGTTTTCTTTCCTTTGAAAACACAAAATAAAAATCGATTTCGCCAGTAACAATTACATTATTTTTCCAATCTATTGCCCTGTTACATGAGAGGCATAAAATTGAAAGGCATTTTATACAACAATTGTGAAAAAATGTGTACTATTAAATAAATGGGTAACATTGTTTGTAAGTTAAGGATAATAATATCAAAATATACGGAACCGATTTCAATTTGAGAAGTAATGACCATGATTGAATAATTACAGAATGAAATTGTTAATGTCAGCCAAATCTCTTTGACTAGTGAGTGTACTTCAAAATATTCATTGTAAGTAATTATATAATCTTACCTTTGTGAATACCAATTTTCAAAACTCACTTCAATCACCACAATGGAGTAATCAATCAATCAACATTTTATTCCTTGTACTGTTTTAAAATAATATTTATAAGTATTTTTTATACCCTGTTTAAATTTTACTAAATTTAGGACATGAGGAAGCTATGTGCCACACTATTTTATCACTATTTATTTTATTTTCATTTGACTAATTATATTTAAATATTTAAGTGTTTTATTTCAATTACTTTTCTATATGGGATGTAGCCAGAAGTCACCGAATACTTGAGTCGGAATTTTGAGACTATCTTTTGCCACTGTAATCTTAGTTACTACCCACATCTTTTTAGCGAATTTTGGAAGAAAATTAAGCTATTGCAATGGCTTCAAAATCTTTGAAATGCGAATTTTTGAAAATTTTCTCCATGGAAATCCGTTTTAGACCATTCTTAATCGATTCCTGAAATTTAACACTTTTTTATGTATGTACGTAGGTAGGCTGAAAAGTAATGCACACATGCTTGTAGAACGCGAACGAAATGACCTTTAGAATCGCGCAAGGCGGCATTTGGTAGTGACACTCCCCCCCTATACGCATGCGCAATTTAAAGGCCTTGAGTTTATCCAGTGTATTTTGAGCAGCGCAAGTATGGAGACGTGTTCTAGGGATGTTATAGAATTTTTAACTGCTGAAAAAGTGACTCCTACTGAAATTTATCGTCGTTTAAAGGTTTTTTATGGTGACGATACTGTTGATAGGTCAACTGTAAATCGATGGGTAGTAAAATTCGTGCTTGAGAGTGGAAAAGCCATAAATGTTGAATAACCACGCAGTGGACATCCAATCATTGCAGCAGACGATAAACATCGCAAACTCGTTGACGATTTGATTAAAAATGATTTGACCAAAAGAAGTCGACACGTTCCTTAGATATTCCAATATAAGCAATATTATATAGCAATTGATATTCCTCAAAGCACGCTGTTCAACTCGCGTTTACATAGCACTAGAACACGTCTCCATACTTTGCTGCTCAAATTACACTAGATGAACTCAAACGCTTTCAAATTGAGCATGCGTATAGAGGGAGAGTGCCTCTACCAAATGCCGCCTTGAGCACTTCTGAAGGTCATTTCGTTCGCGTTGTACAAGCATGTGTGCATTACTTTTCAGCCTACCCTCGTATGCGTCACTCCAGACGATATCTCACCCTAGGATCCACTTAAAAATCAAACAAATTTTAAAATGTCAATAATATCAAAAGAAAGGATGAGTTTGTTGGCCAGAATTTTTGGAGTCCATTTAGGGATCAAATTTTGACCATTTAGGGTCAAAAATAGCATAAAAACATGTTTTTCCCATTTAACCCCGCTCTTATAGAAAAATATGACAAAAGTGTACTCAACAACAATTACTGTACTCTTAAAGAGCTTTCCAACGACATGCCTCTCGAAGGGTATATACTATTTTGACTTTTGTACCCCGTACCCCTATGTACCAAATTTTGTTTTTCACCCATCCAAATTCTAATCCAAAATTTGCCTATTATCATAAGCCAATAATACGACGATTTCTTTGAAAATTCGCTCATTAATTTATGGTGCATGACTGATCTTGTTTAACGTCTTCTTCCCAGCGTCTTTTTGTTTTTTCTCTTTCCCCTTTACATTCTCTCGGACACCGTTCGATAATCTTCTTGGTCCACCGACCGCCTTCGGTTCGCACTATGTGTCCTGCCCACCTCCATTTCCTTTCGGATATCACTTTGACTATATCTTTCATTCCTCTTTTACTATCCATCTTTTTGTTTTTCTCTCTTTTCTCTTAACTCCCAACATAATGCGCTGCGTTCTTCTGACTAATACTCTAAGCTTTTCTACGTTTAAACTAGTGAGAGCCCAAGTTTCCGATGCATATGTCATTCTCGCATCACTACGCTCTAAAGTGAAAAGTATATAGTAACCATGGTTAACCAAGTCCTAGTACCAGTTCTAACGATGATTTTACTAATATAAATTTAAAATACTAGAAAACTTTAATTAATATTGATAATTTATTTGATTGAAAATGTTTACTTTTAAAAACATTAGGTATATTGCAACATTACATAAAAAAATTAAAATACAAATTCAAGTCACTTTTTTCTTTTGGCGAATTGGTCAATAACTTTTTCAATATGAATGACCAAACTCTTTGTGGACATGTAGTAAAAACAACCTAGGGAGCCAATCTTCACTCATCCTGGCACGCAGCCGTGTCTTAACTCGACGTAATGACAAGAATGATCTTTCAGCAGAAGCATTGCTTACTGACAGAGTACCGAGAATTTCAGCAATGACTTGATAATTGGGAACAAGTCTCTATCGCAGAAATTGATTAATTCAATAGGTTTGTCCGGGACTTCAGATTTTCCTTGTCCTCAATGTAGAGCCTTTAAAAGAAACCAAACAAACTTCACTTGCCCTTTCCGTCACTTGCCGTTTTATTTTTCTGACAACTGGCACTCGGTGCATTAGTTTTTTATCTAAAATTTTCTTGTCCACGGCTCTGATGTTACTTGTAATTCTTTTTTTGGCAAGTGGATGTGAATATTGTCGAAATAGAAATACTTACTCGAAAGTAGAAATTAGATGTCCCTATTTATTTAATAATAATTTTTAGGTAGGTCAATTAGGGTAAAAGTAAGTAAGAGTTAACAACTCATAGTAGTTAAAAACTGGCTATATTTCGTCCCCCTCCGGGACATAATCATGCCTAAAACATCATTACATATAATTAACAATTTTGTTTTAAATAGGATTTTTATAAAAAAGAAGAACACTTAACTTATTTAAACATTGAAAATTAAAATTAACATTGAGATCATTACCTTATCATGGGTGGAATTAGTCACATATACTCAAACAAAGTTGGTATTGTCAAAATGAGAAGTGGAAAATACATTAAATAAATACTCCTTCACACATAGATCCATAGATAGTTTTAAAAACTTAAAAAAGATTTAAAAAGATAAACTTTAACAAATAACAAAACACATGAACATAGAAAATGGTAACTCCAGAGGTAACCAAAATGAACCTTTCGTTTTTAATTTTGGTTTTATGACAATTATTATTAAAAAAAAATTGAATAGAAAATTTTTAGATTGTAGTAAAATATATAATATTTTTTAGCATTTTTTTTATTAAAAAGGAATATTAAATATTTTTAAAGCATAAATTGTTATAGATTTAGGCGGGAGTTATGATTTGAAAATATTTAAATTTTATGGTGTATGTAGATTAACTTATAAGGGGTGATAGTTAAGGGAGGTTTGTAGATAGGTGGCAAACATAAAAGTGACTGATTTTAATTATTTTTTATGTTAAGGATGGCAGCATAATATTTATTTATATCCTTTGAGTCGTTCTTAAAATTTATGGAGTTATTAGTCATGGCTTCATTTTGGTTACCTCTGGAGTTACCATTTTCTATGTTCATGTGTTTTGTTATTTGTTAAAGTTTATCTTTTTAAATCTTTTTTAAGTTTTTAAAACTATCTATGGATCTATGTGTGAAGGAGTATTTATTTAATGTATTTTCCACTTCTCATTTTGACAATACCAACTTTGTTTGAGTATATGTGACTAATTCCACCCATGATAAGGTAATGATCTCAATGTTAATTTTAATTTTCAATGTTTAAATAAGTTAAGTGTTCTTCTTTTTTATAAAAATCCTATTTAAAACAAAATTGTTAATTATATGTAATGATGTTTTAGGCATGATTATGTCCCGGAGGGGGACGAAATATAGCCAGTTTTTAACTACTATGAGTTGTTAACTCTTACTTACTTTTACCCTAATTGACCTACCTAAAAATTATTAAGAAATACTTACTATTAAAATAAAAAATAATGGGCGCTAAACACATAACTACAAATCTGATGAGTGACAATAAAAAAATCTTGTAATGGAAAAAAATCTCGGGGGGCCCTGTGCCCCCCCCCCCCCCCCCCCCCTCCCCTCTGGAGCCGCCACTATTAATTAGAGAGATGACTCGTTCTAATTTTAGTGTCACGAAATTGTCCTCTTTATTTATCCGATTTTTATTATTTCCCATTACCAATTTAGTTTACTGGGTAAATGTATCGTTTATTTACGCTTAGAATGCTAAAGGTAAAAATATCACATCCTTTTTTTTTCTCCGTTTCCAATAATTACGTGAAACATTTAACGTGGAAATTGAATATCAGTTATTGATGATGCATTAACATGATTGCAAATCGTAAATAATTATTGATGCAGTCATTTAAGCAATATATCAAACGTATCCCAATGATATATGAGTGACTAAATTTATTGCATTAATTGCTTTTGACATAATTAAGAGGATGGTGTTCACTGTAAAGCTTTGATGTAGGATTTAATTTATTACATTTAATTATAGTTAAATGGAGTTCAAAAGCATATTATAGTAAGAGTAATTAACAATTAGGTTTATTCGATCGTGTGTAAAGCCCAATTCACCTTCTTGTTGGCAAAGAAGAGGAAATATTTAGTAGAAATGAAATCGACTTCAAGTTTACTTTTAATAAACTTGTCTATAAACCGTCTTATCATGATTGCTATGAATAATTAGCCCTCGAATCGTGAAAACTGTATCAGGACATCACTAAGTTATGTCAAAACATCACTAAGTTATGTCAGAACATAACTAAGTCGAAACATAAATCATTTTATTAAAAAACTTTCTAAAAACAAGGTTTTCTTCGTATTCTTCTCAGCAAACCCTTTCATTTGATACCCATATCATGGGTTTGCTTATAAAATAATTAATCCGCCATCTTGGGCTGTCCGCCATATTGGATTTAGAATGACATCACTTAGCTAACCATGGATTGTCATCCAAACTAAACGTTTCTGCCAAATGTCAATTCAATCGGTTGAGGATAACTGCTTTAAAATTCAGTTGCAAGATTTGACCTGAACATACATACGTACATTGTACATACATACAAACATTGCCAGTTAAATAAAAGCTTGTAAAAATGGATCACTCCGAGATATTCGGAAAACATTTCTGAGTTTCTGGACATTTCCGGTTCTTCCTTTTTTTCCGTAGGGAAATATATTAAATTTATTTTTTTCTTTAAGGAAAGAGAACGGCTGTTAATTGGTATCTTAAAATAACAAAGGTCTAAGTATAAAGCTAGTGTTAATTGAGTTATTTTAGGATTCATTAGAGCCGAGAGCTGTGTAAATAATTACATTTCTGGAGGCGAGTGAGACAAGGCTCAGACCTCCCTCCTATTAACTACTATAATTAACAGACTTAACGAGAACTTGCCTTCATCGCGTTATCACCTGATTTTATCAATGATTTATTTCTTTAACTCATTCTTATATTCAAAATGTATAAGTGAATAGGTATGTAATAAGGTAATTTCAAATTGTATTACACTAGGCATCGCGTGGCTCTATCATTGAAGCGAGCGTATAGTAATAAATATGTATTGAATATTGAAAAAAAAAAATTATTGTGAATCATGATGAGTTGATAGATAATGGGTCTGGTAGTAGTGCAGCGGCTAGTAGTAAGGGAACCACCCCGCATTCTTACTATTCCACTAACCATACATCTCTATTTCAATATTTATAATTTGTATCTCTTTGCTACAAACAAACTACTGCATGTATCAAATTGAAATTTTGCATGCCTGTTTCAATTGTGCATCAGATGGTGTCTATGAAGTTTTATTAAAATCGTTACGTTAGAACGTAAGATATCGGTAAAAAGGTTGTTTTCTCTATTTTAAACGTTTAGGCCCGCTTTAATAGTTTTAGCGATCTTTATTAATTCATAGCGGTGTCGCTGTTGGTTTTACTAAAAAATGTTATTTGAAAAAAATGTTCGTCTCATCGAATAGATGATGATAGAATCTTTTCCCGTCCTGAAATTCCAATTTAATTTTTAAACCTCTCGTTTACGCGAGCGTTGCGCGCGAACTCTTGGACGGATCACGCTGTCCAACGAACTTAGCCTGAGTATTAGTAAGAGGATCATGTATACCAAATTTCAACTAAATCGGTCAACTTTTACTCAAGTTATCGTCACACGCGTGAACGTTACTGACAGACAGACAGACAGACAGACAGACAGACAGACAGACAGACAGACAGACAGACAGACACGGAGCATATTTCGTTGAATGTAGGAAGCTCGCTACGCTCGCTTCAATTATTTTTATTAATTTTTACATTTCTTCACCTTCTTCGAAGGTATACAGGAAAAGTATTGTTTTCACCCAATATCCGAAACCGAGATTTTAACGGAATTATCCGTTTTGGGTGTTTTTAAGACGATTTGAGTGGTTTTTAGCTGGATGTCAGTCTGTCTGTCTGTGTGTGCGTCTGTCTGTCTGTATGCAATTCCCACAGTTTTTAAGCTAGAGAGTTGAAACTTGGTACAAAAATCAGTTCTTACATGTTGTTGTGCTGAGCGGAAAATCGACATTTTCCTCCATCTTAAAACCAGTTTGTTGTCAGCAAAACTTTTAAAAGATCGTAAAAATTCGAAAAGTGGTCCGATTGAGGCACGAAGCACAAATGTACCTCTTTTTATGACAAACAAAAAAAAGGAGTATTGATTGACATTCATTCTGAAGAAAGACATTTTTTGATGTCTCCAAATTAAAAAAAATTGTCCGAGACAACTCAGACAAATTCTCGTTTACGAATTCTTAATTCCTTAGCCCAGTGTTTCCATCATTTATTAGTTTTCGTAGGAGCATTTAATTATTATTTTATCGTTTTATCAAAATGTATCACAAAAATAACAATCATTTCACCTCGTTGGGGAATCGAACCCAGCCTCTCTTTGTCCCCGTTTCAAGCTATTTCCTCAGGAACTAGATTTTTCCCAGGAAAACGGCTTATACCGTTAGATTTTTATTTGAAGGGACTACATTTTAGACTTTTTTTTTTAATCAAAATCGTCGGAACCGTTTTCGAGAAATAATTATTTTACTTTCTCCAGAGTTTTTGGGACCAGACCAATTTGACGCTCAAGTTCATTTCTCGATTTCGACTCGGGGTATGATTTTTCTTATCATGAATGCCAAATTTTGTCAAAATCGGCCCAGTAGTTTAAGCTCCACGCCTCCGCATAGACGACAGAGTTTTTTTAGAAACCACTCTTTTTGGACTCAAGGGACTTCAAAACGCGTAAATCCATAAAAATCTCAAAATTGAATTTTCGCTCGATTACAATACTTTCTCTGTAAATTTGAAAGGGAAAAATTCTTAATAGAAATCTATTTCAGGCATAGGTGAACATTTTTGTCACGTGCCTGTCTGTCGTTCAACATTTTTTGAATCACCATTTATGTATTATTAAGTTGTCGCCCGATTTTGATAAAATTTTGATAGCGGGTCATAATTCGCCCGTTGTTGGTTCCACATTAATTTCACGTTGGTCACATTCCTTTCTCTTACACATGCACACAAACTTTCTTTTATTAACACAATATCTTTAAAATTACTCATCTGAACCAAATGAAATTTGGATGGTTTTGTCAAAAGCAGCCCACAGATCGTCCCATAATAATCGTCCATAAAGTCGTCTGGCCCCATTAAATATTGTTTATTTAATCATTTTACTTATGTAAATAAACATACAATTGTTACAGATGATATTGTGTGATTGTGCAAGACATTAAACTAAGCGATACAACACAGAGAAGCTTTGTGCCTCACTAATTGGCAGGCTATTTTTACTACGTTTTTATTAGCTTGCTTTCTTGTTTGTATGTTTGTTTGTCCGGTACAAATCTGGCAATCGATTTCTAACTAATTTTGACGGGTCTCAAATTTGTGATAGATAAACATTGAATGACAGCAAAACAGAAAATATCGATTATATTATTTATCGATTATATTATTTCAAATATATCGATGGCACGCTTTAGATTTGGTGTAGGGGAGATCCGTTGTACAAAGATTTGTCATTTTATAGGTTTAAGATCAGCTCTCTAGATGGTTGTCATTTATGTGAAGTAAATAAATTCGGAACTATTTCTTTTTTCACTAACATTATAATATATTATATAACAATAACAGTTTCATTATCAACATTACATTCGATTCAACAGAAAATTTAAAAACGTAGTATATAAAATGTTCTTTTTATCTTGAAATTATTATTTAATAATATTAATTTTTATGGTAATTATTTTATAATTAACTTAATAATATTTTATAATTAATTCAATTAATCCGCTTTTTAAACTTAAAAGGATTAATTTTCCTGTTCGTATGTAATTTTTTCCAATTTATATAATAAGGACTAGGTAGAAAAAAAAATTAGTTAAAATATAAAGAGAGAAAAATATAGGGGATAAAATGGTTGAACGATTCTAAATTACCCAAAAAACGGCAAATTGGAATTTCAGGGGAGGAGTGGTTTTGTTTTAAACGTCGGGGTTTGGGATTGTGCCATTTGTAACGTTTTATATGACTATTGTTTTAGAGGGAGAGGTGTTTCTGGCCCATTTGTAATGTTGCATTCCGGTCGACTTGTTGAAGGTTAAAATTGCCTTATAATAGGCCTGTAGGGTGTAAAGCTATTTAGACACAAGGGCAAGAGAAGACCAGCTGTTTAGGGCTTTCTGCTTAGTTCCGATAGGGTCTAACCACCGTTACCTATCTCAACAACCAACCTTAGGCTAATTGAGAAATTGTTGCTCTCGTTTTCATTCTAAGTATAGGATACAGGAACACAGCTTGCCAATCTTAACTCCTTTATGCCCTGATTTCTCTTCAAATTTACCAGATTATACCTCTTGACTTCTAACCACTTGAAAAAGTCTTTAATACTTTAAAAACTCCGGTTTAAATAGAAAAAAAAAATCATTTTTGAAGTGCATAATGAGCCTTACAAAACATTTTCTATTATAATTTCTTTAAATTATTAATATCAGGGGGGGTAATGGCTTTATTCTCTGAGAATGTATAGATTTTTCTAGAACTGGTGGAGAATTATGGTAGTATGGACCATTTAATCTTACCACTAGGCGGAACTGGTTTAGGGAATGGAGAATAGAGAATAATTGTGCTTTGTGGACTGTATTCGTAGCAGGTAGCGGGGGAGGGGGTGGTATATCTAGTGATTAAGAAATTTGTAAAAAACTAATTACTAGACTAACCTGAGAAATGGTGAGTTGAAGTGATAGGTTTTGCGGTGGTGGTAGCGGGGTGACCTTGAGCTGCGCACAGACGTCGTTTCGCCTGAATTAAAATGAAATTTGACACGTACCTACCTACACATGTTAAAAATATAGTGACTTAAAAAAAATATTTTTCAAAAAAATTATGGTAAAAAAACTTACGGGTTAAACATTTTTTTTTTTTTTTTCATATGAAAGGGTACGTCGAGCTGATTACAAAAATATATAATTCTTTGGTTATAACTTTGATAGGGCGAGCGAAGGCAAGTTTGAAGTGGGTGTGATCCCCCCCCCCCGTCTATCCCGCTTATGTGAATTGCAAAAAATCTGAAAAAAAAATCCTGAACATTCTTCGACCAAAAGTAAAGATACTACTCTTTGGAAATTTCGAAAAAAATATTATTTTATCTTTTATTGACAAAATACGTTTTTTATAATTATTGTTTTTTCGATGTATTTATATGGTTGTAGTCCGGTTCAGTGGCAAAAATAGTATATTATGTTACAAGGCTGTGAAGTGAGTTTTTTCTTTACCGCGGCAATTACATTTACTGTCGAGCGAAGCGAGACAGTAAATATTGCCAAGGTAAAGAAAAAACACTTCAAAGTCGCGTAGCATATGCTATTTTTTCCGAGGTAGCAGACAATGAAAAAACATTAAATATTAATCACTAATCAATATATAATAATAACAAATATTAGTACATACTTAAGACTTAAAAAAAGAAACCTTAAAATGACGTTACACTATAAGAAAAGATAAATAAAACGCATTGACATCTAGCGGATTTTTATCGTACTAGAAGCATTTCTACAAAGACTGCAGCACTACTAACGGAAGTTTTGACAACTACCCGCCGTAAAGAAAAAATCTTATAGTGCCTAGGACGTAAAAGATTTTTTCTTTACAGCTAGGAGTAATGAAAAGATTTTTTAAGTCCACGTAATGAAAAAATGGATTTTAGCTATGTTTTTTAGGCTCTAAAGTTACTATTTCACAGCCTACCACGGAAAAAATACTTTATCAGAAGTTTGTTTATGTGTTTTGAGAATATCAGACCCAGAGCCTATTAGATAGTTTAAAATAAGCTTTTTAGCATTTTAAAAAACACCATCAATAGGGTACTACTTAAACTATACAGTGTGGCCTACGGACCCTCGCTGTGTGCTGACAAGCACACACTTGACACTTGACCTGTTTATTATTTTATTAAATCGTTCATTTTTTAAAGAATAAAAAAAAATTGGTTCCATAAATTGATCATAACTTTCTCATATAGTTATTGGTACTGTATTTGAATCCCATTATAACTCATTTAATTTATTTATTTTTTAACATATTTAAAAATTGTTCACGAGGTGGTTGTTTACTTTTTGTTTTTCAATCAAATAGATTTATTTTCATTCATATTTTGATAACTAGACTTTCCCGGAAATCGACTTATATGGCTTGATTCGTATTTAAATAGACTACATAGAATATTTTGATCAAAATCGCCAGTACTGTTTTTAAGTAATATTTTTTTCATGTTTGTTCAGAGTTTTAACCTAAATTTAGAGCTAAAATTCATTTCTCGATTTCGTTTCGGGATGTGCTTTTACTGAGAGACTTTGCTAAATTTCATCAAAATCGGCCCGCTAAATTTCATCAAAATCGGTCCGCTAAATTTCATCAAAATTGGTCCGCTAAATTTCATCAAAATCTGTCCGCTAAATTTCTTCAAAATCGGTCCGCTAAATTTCATTAAAATCGGTCATGTAGTTTAGGCTTCACGCGACTGCTCAGACTACAGACGGTGGTTTGATTTAAAAAAAAAAAATAAATAAATAACACCATTTTTGACTCAGGGGACCTTAAAACGTGTAAATCTACAAGAATCTAAAAAATGAATTTTCGTGCTATCACAATACTTGCTTTTTATATAAATAAAGTAAATAAAAAAAGTAAATGTATTGAGAAACAAATAATGACTCAATTTAACTTCAGTCTCATTATATTACAAAATTTTAAAATATCTGTCCTTTTTACTTCCAAGCTTACTCAATGTAACGGAAGCTATGTGATTGTTCTGAGGATCGAAAATTTTGGATGTCTCAGATTTAAAATTTCCAAGTCAGAAATCCGTTTTAGACGTCTGGGAATATTTGTGTCCCGATTAGTCCATTGTTGGACCAATATAAGAATCTACATTTTGCGCCTGTTGGTTTCTCTTTAACATACATACAATTTATTTTTTAACACCTATACCTTTAAAAGTACTCTTCTGATTTTTTAAAAATCAGAAAGCTTTTGCCTACAGAGATTAATTCAATTTTGGAACAAAGATGAAATTTAAAATACTGATTAAAAAGTTTTTTTTTAAATTATTTAATGTCGACTGTTTTGCTGAAATAGAAAACGAAGGAAAATGCGAACCCTTCATTACTGATGATTTCCCGTTGAGGCACTCATGCTTTTATCGTATCTAGTGAACAGTGCTAAAAACAGTGTTGCCACAAAATCTAAAATAGCTTCGAATTAAGTATCCCCAGACCCCAGACCGCGTGTGCTGTAAACCCCAGACTGAGTCGTAACAGTAAAAAACAGAGGAGTGCACGTTCTCTGTTTAGGTCAAGTGTAGTTAGGAAAAGGACAATCACGGATTTTATATATATATTTGGATTCCGTTTACAGCTTCGATACCACAACCAGAATGAAAAATAATAAAACTTTATGGATACACAACTATATCTTAAATTAGACAATGTTTTTTTTCTATATATAGAAAAAGCTTCAATTATAAAGGTTTTAAGTTTAATTATTTATCATTTTTAGTTTTATTTATAATTTTAAGGTCAAAACTGAGAGTAGTAGTGCATATATTCGGTGAGGCTTATAATTATTTGGATTTCACTTGACGTACATCTGTCCATTAACGAAATTTGTTTGACTTTGAATTGAAACATTGATAGACAGAAATCTGTTTCAGACATCAGGAAACATCTTTAGTCTCGTTTTTGTCTGTTGTTCCATTTTTCGATCCACCTATATTAAAAAAAAACTACTCGTCCGTTTTAGATGTTCGCTCATAATTAGCCCACTCTTGGTCCTATAATAATTACAAATGTCTTCCACATGAGCAAAGACGATTTTTAACTAACACCTATATCTTTAAAATTATTCATCTCATATCTGATTTTAAAGAAATTTTGATAGTTTGTCGTAAGTACCCATAGATCGTCCCATATAAATTTCAACTGTCTGCCCACATTTGACTTACTTACTAGAAGTAATTCTTGTAAATTTCTTAAGTAGGGCTGCAACAAGATCCCAACATGAATTCCTGTCCTAGGAAAAACCTTAACCTGGGTCCACGTCCAAAGGCGGAAATACACATGCTAGTTACTCGCAAAAAAACATAGGAGTAGCTCGCAGAGGAGATCTACTGGCATGTGTATACATCAAATAGCATGCGAGTAAAAAGCATGCGAGTAAATCGCACGAGGTTTGATTTTTGTCTTGCCAGTCGAGGGGAGGGGGAACTGGTAAGGCACGTGTAAACAGGCCTGCCAGCGCAAGGTTGCTAGCAGCTAGCACAAGTCTCCCTTCAGCCCTTCAGTCTTCAGTTGCGTTCCTTCTTTTCGCGGGTATCTGACAACAACTCATCAACTTTCTCCGGAAGCATTCGGAACTGATTCCTAAAACCATTGACGTCCCCGAACCGCATTTAGGCACTGACTCGCTCCATGTACCTAATTCCCTTCTAGCTATCCAATCTTTACCCACACTCTTCGTGTCTTTTTATTATTTTTCAAATGTTTTAAAACACAGTTCTTTGCAAGTAACAGAACAATCTGGTTAATTTCTTTCCGCACCGATACATTCATAAGGTACATTGAAACAATTAATAAAAATATCAAAATTAATTAAATCAAATACAATTATTTCATAATTTATTCCGGCTAAAAGAAGGCAAAAAACGTGTGCCTGTTTCAAAACTAGAACTGTGACTGGAATATGTATTATCATGTGCTAGTAGCTCGCACAAGACCGATCATCCGGATGATACTAGCATGCTTTTTTACTGGCAAATGTACACAGCGTCTGCAGCATGCCAGCTACTGACATGCTAGTAACTCGCCACTGGCATGCTTTTTTACTAGCATGTGCATTTCCGCCTTAACGTCCACGTCCTGCCAACCGCTCGCGTCTCCCTGTTTACAGTCCTTTTCCTGGTTTCCTTTGACCTCTTAGGTCTACGAGATCCCTGGGCCCTGGGGAGTTCCAGTCAAGGAAAGATTTGAAAGGCTGATTTCATCTCTTCAGCGACCTATTCAATGCCACTTTCTCTCCATCCTCTATTGCTTTTGGTTGGATATTAACTAATTGGCAACGCGATTCATGAAGACCTGGAGTTTTCTTGTTAAGGCCAGCCTTATAACAGAACAGCTTTTGCATTGTAACTGAAAATTTTAGTTGGGCTGTGTTCCCTTTTTGGGAATAACGTTATATGGGCTATAACTAGGTGAATACTGCTTAAGATTTGCAGATCCTAGTGTTGACATCCTCCTCAGCACCACCTCATCTGAAAACCATACATTCCAAGTAGCAAAAGGATCTGCAAATACACATTGCCCGCATTGCTTAATTGATCCTTTCATTCATGTAAATAGTCTGCCAAGTAGTGTCTCCGAAAAAAAAAAAATTAAATTAAAAATGGCGTGGTAGATCAGAATTTTTCCATCGTTGGTCCCATATATGTTTCAACCTTCTGCGCCCATTGGTTTCTCTTCCACATAAGCCCTAAGATTTTTATTAACCCCTATATCTTTGAAAGTATGTATCTCATTTTTGTTCCCATAAATAGTCCCCTAATAATTTCAACCGTTTGCGCTCAATAAATTGTGCTTGATTAATGGGTATTAAATAAATTAAACAATAAAGGGCTGTAAAAACATGACATTAAAGTAAGCGACAGAACGTGAGGAAGCTATGTCCCATAATAATTGGCTGACGATTTTAAATCTGTCAACTTTGAAAAAGAAAAAAAACTTGGGGCTATGTGGGGGTTAATTTTAATGTAATGTCTAAATTTTATCGTATTTTTCAAAAATATGGACGTTCACTAAAGTGTTGACAGACAGGCACTAGTTGCTTCTTGAAAAAAGTACATACACCAAGAACTTAAGTTACTCATTACTCACTTATTGGAGTTTAGGTGAACTTAACTAATGGCTAATGCATCCTTTCAGCAATGACCGGATAGTCTGTGAGGATGAGTAGAAAAAAAGGGTGGGGGAATAAATAATTATAACCAATTAAAATTTTTCTGTTTGAGAAAACAGCTTTTTAAGATATCTACTGTCTCAAGAAACCGTATTGAAAAGTATGCATAACAACAAAGAATAGTTACTCGTATTTAAATGTATTCTATTGCTTCCGAGCTTACCGAAGGTAACGGAAGCATTGTGTTCACTTTTGAGAACGAAAAACTTTTATGCCTCCGATTTCAAAAATTCCAAGACAGAAATCCGTTTCAGACATCAGGGAACATTTTTGGTCCCGTGTCTGTCTGTCTGTCTGTCGGTCTGTGTCCGCAAATTATGAAACGTGCGACGATAACTTGAGTAAATGTCGACCGATTTTGATGAATTTTAGTAGACATGTTCATTTTACCAATGCCCAGGACGAGTTCGTTGGACAACGTTATCCGTCCAAGCGTTCACGAGCAACGCTCGCGTAAACGTGAACTTTAAATTTAAAATTGGAATTTTAGGCCGGGGAAAAAATCTAACTTCATCTATTCAATGAGAGAAACATTTTTTTCAAATACAATTTTTTAGTAAAACCAATAGCGACACCGCTTTGAAGTGTTAAAGATCGCTAAAACTATTAATAGTTTTTACAAAATAAGCAATATAACAATAAAGTAATATCACAATAATAGTTATAGTACATGATAGGATGCGAGGAAGCTATGTGCCACACTAATTGGCAGTCTATTTTTTATTTATATTTTAAAAATTAAAATATAATTTATTGAAATTCTTCGAATTATTCTCTTTAGATTTTAGAATTTTACGAAAACTAACTGCAATTTAAATATAAATTAATTATTTGAATAGGTATATTTTTTATGTAAATTGTAACATTTTTGCTTTTCAAACAATTTTTAACACCTGCGGATTAAAGCTGTATTTAACTAAAATACTTCATTAGTATACAAATTATTTCGGTCCACCTGTTAACTAAATTCTTTCTTTATTTAAACTATTTCACATTTTAAACTTAATCTGGAAAGTATTTAGATGTCTCCAAGCTATTATACAGTTTTTTACGAAACCTCTCTTCTCTAATAATTCAGTTATAATTTTTTTTTTTTTGTACGAGTCTGTTTCTTATACTTTTACCAAAATCTCATTAAAACATTTGGTAAAAATCTTTGTAAGCCTCAAGAGCTGAACTTGTCTTCCCCTTGAGTCTTTTCAGATATCGAGTGGATTGGTCTACCGTAGTTCTACGAATTCTAAATAATTACTATATTCATTACCTCCTCTATAATATTTTTCCTTTACAATTATTGGTATCGTTTTTTTTTTTTTTTCAATGGCATGTTTTTACTATATAATTTTAAGTTTGCGGTTTAGTAATGAGGACAATATGAGTCTTATGTGGGTCTTTAAGGGTTTATTTCCCAATAAAGAAAAAATATTCTGGAGGGGAATGAAGTTATAGCCTAGTTAATAAAGAACTGATGATGATCTAATTGTTTTTCTTTATTGGAAAATAAACTATAAATGACAAACATAGATATAAGATGAAATAATAAAGCCGTGTCCAGAATACTGAACCGAACAGAGGAAACGAGCCGAACATTGACCTCTGCGCATGCTCAGTATAAAGTGCGCCTGCGCATTTCAGTCTGGGCATGCGCAGAGACCAATGCTCGGCGTTTCCTCTGTTCGGTTCAGCAGTATGGACACGGCTTAAAAGAGAATGGGACCGACGTAGCCGAGTGGTAATAAGGTCTAAGGTCTAAACACTTATTTTTTATTTCATGAGTTCGAATCCCAGAGAGATGACTCGTGTTTCTCACTGATGATCGCATCTAGTAGATCAGCAGAGTGGCCGCATCCCCCGTCCTGTAATTATCTAAAAATATGTTATAGGGACTTAAAATAATCAGCACAAAATAAAAAATAAAAGAAAAGAAAATAGCAATTTACAAAAAGTATGAGTGTATTTATAAATGACAGAATTCAACTTATATTTTGTGCTAAAACTACCCCCTCTAACTATTATGTCGTAACAACTGTAATATAATTAAGGTGGAGAAATTGTGCATTTAAAGTAAGTGAATGATTAAACCAGAGAATACGGCTGATGAGAATCAATGTGCTCACCATGTGTCACATTCTTTACAATCGTTGTAAGTAAAGAGACGTTTACTAGGACCTGACCGATCTAGCCCTTTGTGGGCTATTGGCCACGGATCATTAGGTTAGATGGACTATATAGACTACAGAGCCTTTCAAGATTACGACAGTAATCTTAACTGCTTTGCCAATGATAAGATATTACAACTTATCCTCGAATATTCACGAGTATTGGCAAATATATTGCTATAATAACCCAATCGCGATTGAGCGAATGAACTTATAAATTATTACAATTATTAGTATGTAAATTTTATTATCTCGTATACTATTTCTTATTATTTATCTGAGGGCTGAAGTAGAATGGATTTTAGGGTTCTTACTTCAACTTAGTAAATTGTAAATTTTTGTACTTTATGCTTAATGTCGAGTGTACGCTTCTCTTAATTTTATATTTTAGAATAATTTTCGAAACATATTTTTCTAGAAATAAATAATTTCAAACGTTATACTTTATTATGGAAAATAAATTTTAACTAAATTTTTTTTTGAGAAAACATCCCTACTGTACTCTTACTAATAATTATATTGTTCCTATAAATCTTACTACATATAAGGAAGGTAAATACTAAAATATATCCAAAAGGTCATATCGGTGATGTTACCTGAGGCAATGTATTGTTTATTTGTAGTTGCTATTATTATTTTCCTATTAAACGTATATGCATTATGATATTCTGATATTTGTTACATTTTGCCTGAGGTTTTCCCTTTTATAATGCATATTTTGGTTTTCTATTCCGTCATGTCTCGAAGAGATTTGTCGTTCACGTCTACAGTATTTTTCTGCGGTGGACCTTGCATTGCTTTTTTCCCCTCGTCGAGATTGTCAAGCTTATTCTTTAAGGAAAAATGTTTTGCGCCTCAAAAATAACCCCTACTATTTCCCTTCCTCGAAATATCGGAGCCTCATATGAATACCTAATTTTACCCATCAGTTTGCCTCTTATAAGCCTTATATTTTTGCACATTCTAAGAGATATGTGACGCTGACAGTACAGCATCATTCAACCCCTTGCAAACTCCTTTTTCATTACCTTAAAGCGTGAACACAGCCATTCACTTTTTCTCGCCTTCTTTCCAAGGCAAGTTCTCCTCGTAATTCTAAAAATTGGGTGATGAATATCTAAAAATAATGCGTTAATTTTCATAAAAAAAAATCAACTTTTCTTTATACATTCACATTGATCATAAGCTTTATGAATGTTTTATGATAGCTATGCAAATAATTTTATTAGTACAAATCATTTTTTATCTCATACATTTTTGAAACGAAGTTCCTTTTGGCACGTTCTGGAGCCCAGGAGTGAATCCGAAAAAAACGACCGCTACAAAATCACCTTCACAAAAACCAAGCATCACGAAATCTACTGATGACGATAAATTGAGTAAATGATGAGTTAGTTCAAATTTGGTACACATGTTCATTTTACCACTGCCTAGGTTGAGTTCGTTGGACAACGACATCCGCCCAAGCGTTCACGCTCAACGCTCGCGTAAAAAAAAGCTTCAAATTTAAAATTGGAATTTTAGGACGGGAAAAAACTCTAACTTCATCTATTTAATGAGACTATACAAACTTTTTTAAATATTTTTTTTCTTAATATTTAATACATATTTATTGTAACGTTTGCTTTATTGATACATATAATGATTTTCTTTTAATTCTGCCTTACTCCGCTAGGTACAAACAGGTAGTTATTTTGTTTCTTTTCTAACTCCGCCATGTATAAGTAGTTAGCAACGTATATGTACTTAGCAGTGGGATTTTATAATTTATATTTAATAAAAAATGTAAGGAACTTCGTACCTACTGGGTGTCCCGCGATACCACACGTATTTTTTCCCTATTCTCCTGACTTTTTGTACGCTAATATCTCGTTAACTAAATTTATGCAGGTAATCTATTAATTAATTATGGCACTTTTGATTTGCACGGCATTATACTACCTGGTAATTTACAGTGTTAACTATGAATACAAAATATTATTTAATTACTCTAAAGTGGATCACATAAGTGTAAGTCAGGGTTTACATTGGGAGGTGACGCAGAGCAGGGCAGCACAGTTTTCTAAACCGCAGAAATATTCGATACCCCGTGAATTGAGATGCCAGATTTTCTAGCGTCCTGTTGGCCACATATGGCGAAGTGCGCTGCTTTTAAAAACACTAAAGTTGGTAACTATAAGTTCATTAAAATAAAAAATAAAAATTCCAATAAACTTTTTTGTTAAAAGTAGTAAGTTATTTAAAAAAAGAATAATAAAAAAGAAAATAATAAAAGGAAATATGTGAGTGATTACAGTAATTAGTGAAATGGCCAAGGGTTGAACAATTAGACTTGGATCTAGTGGGTTGTTGCTCTGTCCGTAGTTTTTTTTTTTTGTTTTATTTTTATTATTGTGAAACGTTAATTTGTTTACTGGCCGGAACGGAGTCAGATGCTGAAAGTGAGTTATATTTTATATTTCTGAGTTTTGTTTTTCCTCGTCGCTTGTTCTTAGGCAGGGAAAGTATTGTTCTTGTAGGAAGGATGGAGTTGACGGAAAACATCAGTTATTCATGAAATACACTTTTTTTTCGCGTTAGTCTTCTCTACTCTTTGCTAAAACAAATAATGTACTAACAGAAATAAATTTAATTGTTTTTTTTCAACGTATATAATTGTTTTGTAAAAAGGTATACTATCTTTCTAATATAATATATATAAGGAACCAACTTATGCCAAGAAAGAAATTTATTAAAAAATAAATTATAGTATATACTTAAGTGTAAGTAACTAGATAAAGGTACTTTGCTGAAGCCTCTGTGCTTCATTAAGGACTACAGACACTGATGATAATAAGTTGTTAAGTTTAGTTGAAGTGCTTCCGTTGCTAAAATTTTTAAGTATTAAAAAAGTAAATAAATTAATAATTAAGATTAATCTTTAATTAATAAAATATAGATTTAAGTATCAATTTAGTTAAAAGTTAAAGAGTGCAGACGGTTCAAATTAATCTGGGGCTATCTGCGAGTTACAATTAAACAAATTAGACAATAAGACTTGTGAAAGAAATAATGTAAATCATCAATAAAGTACGTGATAGGATGCGAGGAAGCTTATGTTCCACACCAATTGGCAGTCTATTTTAGACTGTAACCAAGCTCATGAGGGATTGTACAATTATTTTACTCTTTAGTTTTCATGCAATCTGTTAATATCCTTTATAGTTCACGACTTCTCTCCAAATTCCTTAGGTAAGTCAATGATTTGATGCTCATGCACAGAAAAAGGCAATAATATGATCGTGTTAGATCAGTAAATTTGTGAGGTAGAGCTTTCTATGTGTACTTGCGAGCATATCTGATATCTGACACCCCATCAAGATATATAGCGCTTGTTGCTTTTATAAACTTTTTTAATTTCAGATTTATGTGTTTTAATAATATGATATTCAATGAAGGGAATTTATTTTTTATAGACAGCATTTGTTATTTCGATTTGTTTTTAGGGCCCGTAGGCAAAACCGAGGGCCCAAAAATACTTTATTTAGCAAAAAACTTAGTTATGATGTTATATGAAAATAACCCAAACTGAGAAAAAATATAGGGAGACCCTAAAAAATATCCTTGAAACCAAGGTGTTAAATGAAAGAGGAGGACCCCCTAAGTACAGTCATATATTTGGTTTAGTTCTGCCCATTATGCGTCGCATATTTTGTAAAAAAAAAAAGTCCCCCCTCCCCTCCCAAATTTTAAAAATTGATTATAAGAATGTTTGAGTTTTAAAAATGTTTCCAAACGAGTTAGTTTCACGTCATTATTAACCAGTTCAAAAGTTATATCTAACAAAACTTTTGAATGACCACCATTTTGTACCGGCTGTGCCGATTATGCTAGTTAACCAACTATTAACGGTTAACGATTGTGTACAAAAGGCACTTGGCAACTTTATTTAATTAAAAGTTTTGACATTTTTATGTTTAGGCTATGGAACATAAGTCAAAAACGTTACGTTACTTTTAGCTTAAAAACTCAGAAAAGTATAACAGGGAGTTAGAATAGTATAGGAGGTTTGTAATCCAGTCTCCAGCTGTAGTGCTTTCCCCTACCGCGCTTCGGAGGGCCGAAGAAAGTCGAAAAGATTTACACGTGTGACAGGGAGTTAGGAAAGTACAGGAGCTTGCCATCAACTCTCAGCCCTCTCGGCCTACCTAGAATAAAGGCATATTAACAATTCGTAGAAGGCGGGCAGACGCCTTTGAATTCAGTCGTTTGTAATCAAGCCGCGGCAGTGCCGGTGTGGAGATAAGAATAAAAATTATCTTCCATCTACTTTTATCAATTAATTGAATAAATTACCGATTATATTTCATTTTATGTCGGTAGTTTACGCAGAGCGAAAACATAAAAATGTCTCACTGTCTTGCGGACTCGTATGCAAGAAGAATTTATATTTATTAGGCTATTTGCATTTCATCTTAGTATAAAGCTTTAAGTCGGTGAATTTGTTCAAATTATCAGCCAGTTCTTGACGTGGTGCTGGCAGTGTTACAGGAGTGGGGAATTTACTTTTCATACCTACGTGAAAAAATGTATGACTGTATCTAAAATATTTAAAATTGTGTCACAAGTCAACATTGTTCTAAGTAGAGTAAATAATTTTTATTTATAAAATAAGGAATTATACTTTATTTGATATATGTAATACGATATTGTAGTATACAAGTTTTGATAAATATAATAGATCAGGATATAATAACTCCAGCATTCTGTCAGAAACAGTTATTCTTGGACTGTTTTCTATCTTGCAACCGATTACAAAAATATCTTTTTGATTTATAATGTAACTGCACAAAATTATAGCAATAAATTATGCACATTTGGTAAGAAAATGATTTGATTTAAAAAAAGATTTATGTTTTTAGGTTTCTGTACGAAGTACGAAAACAAACCTTATATTATAACAGCTCTGTCTGTCCATTGGCTTCTTTCCGTTTTCATGTTTCAATTCATAAACTACTATTGCTAGGAACATTAAATTCGGTATACAGGTACAACTCGGCATTTGTGATAACTTTACGCAGTTTTTGGAGTTTTCACACTTAATATTTCCAAGATGGCGGCCAATATGGCGGGCGACTAAAAAGAAGTTTTTAGCCACCATGACATGTTACACATCAATTTAAAGGTCTTGAAGTGTAGAAAAAGAATATATGCAACTATTGAAATTTAACACATGATAATTTTAACTTAATCGTACAAAAACCGGCGACTATCGCCTCACGTACCTACTTACGTGAAACGCGCCTTACTTGTTTATTTTATACATTACTTAATTTTCTCTATAAACAGAAAGGGCTGGTGTTGGGTTTACCGCTCCAAGACGAGTTTTATCTAGGTTTAGTAAAGGCAATTTCTTTTCCTGATGCAATACGTTAATTGAAATCGACTACCCCCTATTTGTGATTCATCATCTATTCTTATTTACGCTAGTTTTAAACTGGCTCTGAAATTATAACGTAGTGCACCTGTCAATGTTGAAAACTATGTTTAGGAATACTTGTGTTTTAATTTAATTTGGACTGGAAAACCCAATTCTTGTAAGGTTAGGTAGAGGGAGAGAACGTTAATAGAAAACTGTCCTAGATTACCAACCGGAGTGAAATTATTGATGATAATATTTTGTTAAGGAGTTGAGGTTTGAAGCGAGAAAGCCTTGTGTTTCTGACATGCCTTTCTAACCACCTCTAACCACCTTAAATATATAAATATATATATATACTAGCTTTCACCCCGCGCTCCGCGCGGGGCTAATGCTAGGTATTAGAGGCTATGTTTCCTATAATCATGTAGGCCTAGCAATTAAATTAAATTCCTAAATAGTTTTGTTTCTAAAGCCTTCTAGGAATAAAATCAGTACTATATTACACATCATTAATTCCATTATTGAGAATATAATACTCTCCAAATCATAGTTTGGATTCTATCTATATATTTTAAAAATAGCCAGTAGAAACTAAGTAATATAGTAATAACTAACAATGCTAATTAGACTGGGACTGCTTTAATTAGACTGGGAAGTCATTGAACAATCATTAACAACGATGGTGCATTATTTGAGCCTCTTTATTCAATACGGCAGTTGCACCAGCAAATATTTAATAACTCTAGTTCTAGAAACAATTAATAAAATAATGAATACTCGATTCAAAGAGCATAAGTGTAAGGTTTAAGCACTCCAATCAGAAATTAAATCGGTCCACAATTGCGGACGCCGTAAGCGCTCAAAGTGAAATTTCTTTTTAAAAAAATAAAATTTAGCTCTATTTAAGGTAGAACCGATGAAATTACGACAAAAAGTAATAGGACCAAATTAGTAGATCTTTTAAAATTAGTTACCGGTGCCGCAATCAGCTTGTCGATACAACTTACCGTTTAGCCACAATAAGCCTCTAAAAAACTTTAAAGTGCGTCCGCCATCTTTAATTTTTTCGGGGGGGGGGGGATATATTGTTTTAAATTTTCGGATTTTTTCAATGGGCTTAGGCCAATTTCCGACCAAACCCAAAAAACCGCAAGTCTCTAGGTGGTCTAGAAGTATATAATAATAGTAGTAAAGTAATAATATAATAGTGAGTCTGTGCGGGGTTTGTTTACGGCGAGTCAACCTATTTTTTTAGGTTATGTTTTATATACTTTTTTTTTTTTTTTTTTTTTTATAAAATTGTTAATAACTTTGGTTCTACTCAATATTTTTAGATGAAACCAAGCCTACAAATTGCTCAATATGTTTGCGCTCACCCCTGAAAAAAAAATTAATCGATTTCATTTAGCCAGTTTTGCTTCTACAAAGTCTGACTGAGGCGACAGACACACATACATACCCACATACATACACGAAAAAAGTTAAGGCCGGATTCGGTTTTTGGAATGTCTAAAATGAAAAAGTATCCAACAAATTTTCAATTCTGACCAATGTATACAGACAAAACTTTAATTTTATATATATATATATATATATATATATATATATATATATATATATATATATATATATATATATATATATATATATATATATATATATATATATATATATATATATAAACTGAACTCATTGGTTCGGTCATGCTGAACCCCCAAGTTGAGTGAAGGAGTTTTTATGGAGTACTGAGCTAAGTGTGTGTAATCTTCGCTCTCTACATTAAATATACTTAAAATAAATGCTAAATCAAATGTGTTCCTCGGATCATATTACCCATCTTGTTTTAGTTACATCTTTTTGTTCTAAATTCTTACGAGCATCGTATAGTTTGTTGTTAACTCTTGTCAGCATTAAACAAATCTCGAATAAACCTCCAATAGTCAAACTTCATCTTTTGTAGAATCCCTCTTAAATTTTGAACGGGTTGAGATAAATGAATGTAACTTGAGGGATCTGTACCATGCAAAGGGTAGTTGGTTTTCCTGCTGTCGCACACTAAGTTCAACTTACTGTGCTTTCTCCAGGCCACCAAACTTAAAAATTCCAAATTTGGAATGTATGGCAAAAAAATTTACTTCTTACATGTTTTTCTACCTTCAATATTTTTCCCCCTACACGGGGGCAAAAATAAAATGGTAGATTTCAGTGCACTTCTATAAGAAGAAAATGTTTCTTTGCCCCCTTATAGGAGGCAAAATATTGGAGATTGAAAAACGTGTCAAAACAAATTTTATTCACTTTACTAGTAGCTGGGTCTTAGGGAAACAAATGAAAACGCACTCTTTAGCGATATTTCGACCCCTCCTTGGGTCATTCTCAAGCTGACTGACTAGAAGATTACACTACATTTGAAATGTTAAAATCTTTGAAAATAAATTTAGAAATTCATGAATCGTCTGATTATCGTCAAAATTCCTGCGTATGGATCTGTTAAATCATAAGAAGGTAGTCAATACTAATCCAATACCTCGTCATACTAATTACATTATTAAATAATTAAATGAAAATTTCTTGTTAAACCTAAGTACACTACCTTTTTTTTTTATTATTTTTCGCTTTATAGAATCCAAATCTGCTAACAAAAATATATACTCCAATTTGAAATTTTGAAGTTGGGTGGTCTGGGGACAAATAGGGTAGTTGCCGCTAGTGTGCGAAACATGAAAACAACCTTCCCTTTGCGTTGTACAGACTCCCCAAATTTCATTAATTTATCTCAAAGCGTTCAAAATATAAGAGGGGAGAGAATTTTGGACCACCCTATATAAGTAGCCTGTGGTCCTGATTGAAAATATTATATAACAATTTTTTTTTAATGTTATATTCATCTCAATATAACTATATTTATTATTACTTCTATTAAATTATTTGTTGCAGGTAAACTAGAAGGAGTTCTTGTACCGGAGCCAGAAAGTGATAACACAGGCAGGTCTTCTTGGGAGAGAAAACAAATTCCACCGCAGAGTAGGAATCAGCATATCTTCCCCGAGACGCCTAGCTTTAAGACTAGGCCGCAGGATAGGAGAGCAACCTGGTCAGAAATCCCGGGTTTGAGAGAACGTAGATTAGAAGAACCTTCATCCGTAGCTCTGGAGCAGAACATCCTGGGTCCGTTGGATCAGACTGAGGGAGATAGAAGACTCGCTATCGAACTGCCAGACGATAGCCTGGCCGATACTGATCTACACGACCACGATCTTATTGATAGCGTCATGTATATCTACTTTGGAGCATCTCCCTCTGACCAGAGAGCACCTGGCAGACAGGTATAACTAATACACATAATACTATATTAACAAGAACAAATCTTAAGTATTGCAGCTTATGGAGCTTAATGACATGAACTGGTATCTTTATTGTTGGATCTCATAATATTTATAACTTTATACTTATGCCTTCCCCCGCCTTTCGTGTCGGGTTCATGTATCTTATAGATAACGTATTGCATTATCCATTATCATGTAGGCCATGTCTTTAAATAAAATACTTTATGGTTAATTATTTCATTAGTTTAATAACAGAAAATGGCACTGTCTGGCTTGAGAAATACAGACTTAAGTTGTTTTCTTAGACTCATTATTTTTTCTGAGAGTTTTACTCTGTCCGAAATATTACGACAGCAATATAGGTCGAAAGTGTGTGTGTATGTTGACAACCTGGTACAAATTATACGTCATTTTAAACTAAAAAAAAATAAAAATTGCCAAATTTAAAAATTTAGCAACTTTGATTGTCTTATTTTCGATAACTGTAATCTGTAAACAATTAGTTTAATAGTATATTATGTTACTAGGCTGTAAAGTGAATTTTTTCTTTACCGCGGCAATTATGTAAATATTGCCAAGGTAAAGAAAAAACACTTCACAGTCGTGTCGCATATGCTATTTTTTCCGAGGTAGGAGTTAATGAAAAAAACATTAAATATTAATCAATATATTTATAACAAATATTAGTACATACTTAAAATTTTGAGAAAAAGAAACCTTACAGAGGTTGCAATATAAAAATAGATAAAAGGCATTAATATATAGTGGATTTTAATCGTACTAAGAAGCATATCTACTTGATTGCAGCGCTAAAAACGGCACTTTTGATAACTATTACTAGGACGTAAAGAAATGTTTCAATACAATTTAGGAGTAATGAACAAATGGATTATACCACGGAAAAGTAATATTTTATCTTTCAATTTACTAATTTAAATTATGTAAGATAAATTTGATAAAGATCTTAAGATCCTTGATAAAACAGTGACCAAGAAATTTCCATAAAAAGTTTATAGTTTTTAAGCTAAATAAAAATGATTCTACAAAATTAATAAGTTCTGCTAAACTTATAGACAAGTAGAAACTAGGAAAGTAGGAGGGTTTCATTACTTCTATTTTCACTTATCAAACTTCATAAAGCTCTCCCAAACCATTTATTGGAAATGAACTTGGTAAAACTATGAGCGAGTCTTTTTCTGTTATTTTGAAAATGAACTAAAGTGAATTAATTGACAGTAATAGATGGGATGTTGGGAGCCGATGCTCAGCGATAATGAAAAATTGCCTTTTAGTTTGGTCTTTCTATTTATTTTTCTTTAAAGGGCCAGAAATATACGGGTCAGGGAGTTCTAAGCCATCCTAATTGCTTCCTTTGCTGAATAATCTGCTCATTTTTCTTAAGAGAACTGTTCATTAGTTATCACCTTAACTTCCCGATGTATCGGTTCCAAGAGAAGTTTTACTTTCCACAATTTAACGTTAAATTATCAACCGCGAATTCAAGTTAATTAAGAAAATGAAAATAACATTAACAGAAGTTTACAACGTATTTGTTACCTTGTTTTGCCATTCTTTTTTTTTATACTTTTAAAGTTTAACTCTTTCTTTGCCATTTAATATAATGAAGTTTCTTTGTTTTTGAAACTAATTAAAGATAATTAATAATTCAAAAAGACTCGATTCAATTAGAGTGATTTTTTTTCCAAATATAAAGAATTTTATTCATTATAACAAAAGTCATATTTGTTATCTTGGTTGTTCAAACAAGTTAATTAAGAATAGCTAAATGGATGTAAATTGGGTCTTTTAACTTATCAAGAGAGAGATTTTTTCCTCAAAGAAATAGTTGGAAAATAGTATGTAAAATTAAGAGATCCTCATTATTTACTTTACCTGAAGTTAATCGTTAAATTACCAGATTCGCAATTAAACTTTTTTCCCCTTTCTTGCTATGTTTATATAGGTTCTGTCTTCCTGATGTTATTTTTTTTTTTAGAAGTTTATGTCTTTCTTTGTGTCATTTTATTTGACCCTTTTTTTGTGTGCATTCGTGGTTTGAATTAATGCTTGTGTGAAATCGAGTTTTGCCTTTTTAGGGTTTCGTTGGTAAAACCAAAAAAAAGAAACCCTTATAGTTTCGTCCCTGTGTCTCTCTGTCTCTTTGTACGGTTCCAATAACTTTTGAATAAAGAAATATGAAAACATGAAACTTTCCAGTATTAAAGATCATTTTGACGCGCACACAGGAAAAATATAGTTAACTCAAAGTTAACAGCTGTTCAAATCCAAAATGGCGGATAGTTCACGTCACGCGAAAAAAATATTTTTTTAAAATTTTGAGTGAGGTATCAAATGAAAGGTATTGAAGAGTAGATTACAACCATATATAACACGTGTGGAAATCGTTTAATATTCCACACCATTTTGTCAAAAAAATCATCAAAATTTTGCGTTTCAAGAAGCTGTATCTCATTCAACTACTGCTAGGATGTAAAACATTTTTTCAATACAGTTTATATGTCAATGAAAAGATTTTTTAAGTCCACGCAATGAAAATATGGATTTTAGCTCTGTTTTTTAGGCTCCAAAATTACTATTTCGTTACTAGACTGTATTATTTTTTCAGCAACGTGGGCTGAATTGCAATATGCCTAAAATTGTACTAAAACTGATTATAGATTAATTCCATTCAATCTTACCAAAATTTAAAGTCATATATTATATTGTGGGTTCTGTTTTCATTTTCTTTATTATGGTTTTATTTGTCTATAAGGCTACGATTTGAATAAAGTGGTTTCAGAAGAAATATTTAAATAGGCAAAGATGAGAAAACATGGGTTACAAAAAAAAGCTCCTAATGAAGTAAATGTTTAGAAGAGCTTTCATTTGCTTCTTCTTCACGATATTTTCTTATTTGCGTATTTTTTCTATCACTCATGTCTAAATTTCGTCGGTTCAGTTTCATAAACTAGAGGATGAATAGAGGCTTTTGAATTTCTGTGGTTTTGGGTCTCGTGGTGTTATACTAATATTGATTAATAGAAAAGGGAGTTGAGAGAGAGGATCTCGTGGTCCAGCTCGGCTCGTGCTGGACGTGGCTTGAATAATTTGAGGGCAGTTCGCCTCCTCCAATCCGCCCTTCGGTTATCTGCCGAGTTATCCTGGCCGATCCCAAGAACCAGGGATTGGAGAGGCTAACTAAGGAAAATAGTAGCCGGATAGGGTCTTGAGCCTCCTTCAGACCTTAGGGACCTTTTGAAACTAGAGATGTTTTCCTAAATTAGCTCCCGATAAATCTAGGTGACACCCGTAACAACTTTTGGAAACTTATACAAAACTCTCTTTTTTAAAATAGCTTAAAATTGTGTTATAAAATCTTGTCTTTCTAAACAAATGCCTTTTTTCTACAAATAATTATTACTTATTGCTTAGTAAAACACAGAGAAAATCGTCTAATTATGTAAATTTAATGCATCTTATTTTTTAACGGGGATCATTTGCTCATTGTAATTATTTTTATCTACGATTGTTACGAAATATAAACATTGTATCTCTGTTTAGATGCGCAGAAAGTGATTCTTTACGTACTTGTATTCATTGCGCAGGCGCGTCTCATAATTCTGAAGAATTCCTCTTTTTTACCGTCCTAGGGTGGTAAAAAAGAAGAATTCTTTGCCTTTACACACGATTAGTGATTTTATTTACATTTAACAAAACTAATTTGCTGTTTGTTTAATAAAAGTAACGGTTTATATCGAGTTTTTTGTGGTTTTACTACCCTCGCTATCGCACGGGTGCAAACTCGACCCTCGCATGCAAAATGCTGCTTTCCGCACTAGATGCAAAATGTACTATTACTTGTAATACGTTTAAATAAGTTTATAGAGTTGGATATAGAATTAAGAATTCTTGGTTTTATTTATGTTTGTAAGGATTAATTATTATTTCTTATTTATATTTCAATATGATTACCGTCTAGTATTTTAACTACATACGAGTATGTACTCATATATAGCTCTCGTTATTACTTGTAGTGTAGTACTAGAAGTAGGAGATAATGGTACACACAACCATACAAATACATCAATATCAGTCTCTATTGAAGCTATCTTATTTCATTTAAAGTACTTTATTAAAGCTAATTATGTTCTAAGTGATAGAGGTAAACTGAGAACACATTAAATAATAAAATATAACCCACAGGCAAGTGCAGATAACTCCGTCTTCTCTTGTATAAATTATTAGTTTATTATCCTCATGTAAACGCATTAGTTATGGCTAGCCATTATAACTTAGTAATTAAAGCCAGACCATTATGTCCTGGTTACTGTGAATTAATGACCATCCTTAGTTGAACTTGTTTCGACGCTTCATTCTGATTTAGGATTTAAGGTCGTTGTTTAAGTTATTACTGTAGGCTTAATGTATGTCTATTCGTTTATTAAATACCCACTTAACGATTAATGCTCTAAGCGGCATGATCATTGTTGTTTTCAACTTTAAAAGCAGTTAAAAAAGTATACAAAAATGTAAGGACTTTTTGCGACAAAGTGGCATTTTATAGTTCTTCGATATACAATCGATTTTTAGGGTCCGTAGGCAAAACCAAGGACCCTTATATTTTCCTTCCTGTGTCTGTCCGTCGCCTGCTCTTACGGCTACACCTTTCGTCCGATCACTTTGTAATTTGGCATGTATGTGTCTTGTACCTACCCCCATATATTAAAAATATAGCGACTTCAAAAAAATATTTTAAAAAAAGAATTATGGTAAAAAAACTTAAGGGTTAAATTTTTTAATTTTTTTCGACACCGTGAGGGGTATCATATGAAAGGGTACGTCGAGCTGATTACAAAAATATATAATTCTTATTTTATAACTTTGATAGGGCGAGCGTAGGCAAGTTTGAAGTGGGTGTGAAACGTGCCCCCCCCCCCCCTCTATCTCGCTTATGTGAAGTTTAAAATATCTGAAAAAATTCCTGAACATTCTTCGTCCAAAAGTAAAGATACCACTTTTTGGAAATTTCGAAAAAAATATTATTTTATTTTTTATTGACAAAATACGTTTTTTTTTATAACTATGGTCTTTTCGATGTATTTATATGGTTGTAGTCCGGTTCAGTGGCAAAAAAATACTTTATCAGAAGTTTGTTTATGTGTTTTGAGAATATCAGACCCATAAGATAGTTCAAAGTAAGCTTTTTAGCATTTTTAAAAACACCATCAATAGGGTACTACTTAAACTATACAGGGTTGCCTACGGACCCTCGCTGTGTGCTGACTAGCACACACTTGACCTATTTTTATAAATTGGTTGTTTGTAACCAAAACTAGGTATAAATGAGTATTTTAGTTTATCATCTACCTTATTAACTTTTTCTTTTTCATATATTTTAAGTCTAAAACTTTTTTTTCTAAACAAACGTGCGAACTCTAAAAATAAAGTCGGTTTGGTTTTCAATGAAGTGAGTTCTACTTATGACTGTTTCAATAAATATGTATATCCACAAGTCTTTTTTTGATTTAAGATCTAAAGAAAAAGATGACAAAGAATAAAGTAAAAAAGAAAATAAAGACGTTTCTAGTTAGTATGAATAAAAGAACTGCAATCATTCCTCAAAGAAACCAACAAAGTTTCATTCTTAGTATATTGGAAGTTTTTTTTAAAAAAAAAAAAAAAGAAATATCCCTGAAGATGCATTTCTAAAGGACATTTAAAATTCTAAAGGACATTTTTCCGCCTGAGATCCTCGTTTAAGCCAAAATGCCAAGAAATCTTTTGTATAGAATAGCAATACACTCGTGTAATTTTCCCTGGGGATTTGGCCACAAGTATACTGCGTGATTTCCCGCTGGGGAAAATGAACAATGAACATCGTTCTGCTTCTTTCTTCGAGATTTTTCTCACATGTTTTATTTTAGTGTTAGTGCTAGGTCTTAGACATAATATTTTTGTGTATATCTCTTGACAGTCTCTGCGCATTTAAAATTTACCCTTGAGGAAAACAAGCATATCCTATCTTTCCCTTGTCATATGTAATGTATATGCAACGGCGGCTCAGTTTTTATCCCCATGGGCATAGGTTTATTGGAACATTTATGTAATTCTTTGTTTCTTCTCTTTTATAAAAGGGTTTTTTACTACCTCATTACATAGTATTTTGAAGGCGCGAAAATTTAATTTTGAGATTTTGATGGATTTACACGTTTCTAGTCCAAAAATGTCGGTTTGTCGTCTGTTTTCTATTGTCTGGAGCCTGAACTTCTGGGCCTATTTTTGTTCATTCATTTATCATTATCAAGGTAGTAAGTAATTTCATGTCGGAGAGATCGGCACCTTAAGCATGTTTTTATCCTTAGCTCTCCGGATTTTGAACCAGATATCTAGATTGTCCTATTTTGCAGTGTATAACGTATTAGTATGAAGAGAACTAATTTTAATAGCGCAAAATATGGATTTTGATGAATATTAACTTTTTGAGGTCGTCTGAGTCCTAAAACTTTTCTTTTTTTTTTTTAAATTCTGTCAGTCGTCTGTGTAGACGATTGGAGCCTTAACTACTAGGGTAATTTAGATGAAATTTGGCAGAGAAATCATAACTCAAGATGAAATCGATAAATGGAACTCGAAAACACTAAACACAGTAATTATGGACTCGTATATGGGAATGTTTAGTACAAGTTAAATCGGACAGATCGGGAAGCAAAACTAACATTGAAATCTTCGCAATAAACTACAACTTTACCTTTTACCTACAATTCGTATAGAGTTAACATTAGTTAACTCTGTGTTTTTATGGAGTGGGGCATATGTGTCTACGCCTCTCTTTCGCTAACTTTACGATAGAGTTCGACAAAATTTACATGTTCCCACTAGTTTCTCCTTGCCAGAAGTCATATATTGTTGATGTTTGTCTTTGATGTATCCTTTACTCAGAGGGAATGTTATATGTTTCAGGTTGTAGTTGTCGGGTGTATTGTGGGGCTTCTAGCTCAGTTCCTCACTTTAGCTGGAGGTGTAAGGAGAATGAGAAGCAAACCAGATTCATCGCTATCAGTGCTTCTACACACTGAGCTCGCACTCACATTAACTAACCTTGTCTTCATTCTGGGAGTGCAGGTAACTTTACCATCTAGATTTATTATACAGTGCGTATATATATTCATGAGATAAATGTTTTCCAGGTTGTTCTTAACCCGCGGGCTCTACTTGATAAAGTAGACTTAACAATCTAGGCTCCAGCTCCGGTTGAAACTAGAATATCTTTGTTCATATTACAATTATCATTTTAATAGAAGCAGCTTATGATGTAAATTCTGTACTATCGTGAATTGCCTCCTCGATGAGTATGCTTATAATCAAGGAGGAGCCTTGTTGATTGTTTTTATAACCTGTATAAAGTATAAAGATGTAAACTTACTATTACTCTCAAATCTACTAGATAAACTTAATCAGGGTTGAACATAGGGAATTTTTTTTTGTCTCGTAAAACGTGTAATGTACATTCAACTTGAATCAAGGGGGCAGCAATAATTTTACTGATATTTGCACTTCAGGCCTTTGTCAACCACTAATTCCCTAAATAATTATTGGTTTTTGTCATTTTATGCAATAGCTAACCAATTTTCAATCTTTTTTTTTTTTTTTTTTTTTTTTTTTTTTAAAAAAGTAATTCAAACAACGAGAAAAGAAAAAGTCATGTTTTTAATATCTTCTATCTTAGACATTTTTGTTCTGGTTTTAAATGAAAAAATATTTTATATAAAATATAATTTGAAATAAAAAAAAAAAACACTGAAGAAAAGAAAAAAATGAGTAAGATTTCGATATTGGAATCTGGAATTTTATAACTGGTTGAAATTCAGTAGGAATAGAAGGAGGGGGGGAGTTATAATAAAATTGGGTTGGGAGCTGGGGCTAATCCAGTTAGGGTCTAGAGAATTTCCAATCAGGGGTCCATATAACCCCTTGTAAATCAATCCTGGGAGATTATCTCAGTAAGAAATTTCAAACCTTCCTAGTTTATTAACAACTCCTCTAGAGGGCCCTGACAACACCGGCAACGCTTGATTTAGTTTAAATATTATCTCAGGGAATTTCAAAGCAATGTTATCCTCCAGTAGAAATAGATTCGATTTTTTTTTATAATGATATATTTATTACTAGCATTGTTCAACAGGGGTCGAATAAATATAAATTTATTGGTTTTATTAAACAAAAAAAAAAAAAAAAAAAAAAAAAAAATGGATTGCTATTTTATAAATCAGTATTGGAAATATTACATTTTAGATAAACTGATCAATTGATCATTCATGCTTTACGTGCCTTGAACCATGAACAAATTTATAGTAGGAATAGAAACAATACCATCGTATCTATTATTATGTATTCTAAATATCTCCAAATCTTTTGTCAATTATACAGAATAAGAGCAGAGTTTAACTCTAGAAGGACCCCCTCTTGTTATTTATGAAATGCACCGATTTCCATTTATATGGTCTCCATTTTGGTGAAATCGTTGCTAGCTCATCCTTTCAAATTTTCCCTTAAATTCTGTTAAAATCCTTAGAGATTATTTAGTTCTATCAATAATCTAATAATTAAAATTTTACTTAATTAGTGTGTTTTCATTATTCTCTAATTATTACCAGAGAGATTTAAAGCTCTCCCTTAAAGAAAAGTTAATGACGTCTAGGCAATAGAGATTATATTATAGCGACCTTACCTGGAAGAATTTATATATTATTTTTTAGAGGAAATTTTGAAGATACTTCAGTAGAGTACGAATTAACAATTGTAACGTATGATATATCCTCATCCTACTTAGCTCACAGAGTTCTTAGACAACTTCCTTGTGACGAGGGAACCCAGTACCAGCTAGCCTATTTTGTCATAATTCTTCATGTGGACGATTATCTTGTAGGAGTTGACACCCTGGAGGAATTATTAGAACTTAAATGTCAATTATCTTATCTGTTAGCCGATGGTTGAGTTCCGTTAAATAAGTGGTTAAGCAATTCCCCAGGGTTCCTAGCCTCGTTGCAAAATTCAGATACCCCTGGTTCTTTTATTATTCGAAACTCCGAAGATCACAACATCAAAACATTAGGTTTAGGTTGAAACCCTAACTCTGATGATTTTTTCTTTTCTCTCAATCTCCCTCCAACAGACTGTAACTACACTAAACGAAAAGTACTCAGTGCGATAGCTAGAATAAATGATCCCCTAGGTTTCACCACACCTACCATATTTTTATTTAAAAGTATCTTAAAGGAGATCTGAAAGTCTAATATTGAGTGAGACCAAAAAATGAGAATACTTCGCTGTTTATTTCCTTCTACTCCCAGCTCTTGCCACTTGTCAGGACTTTGCGGTGGTTTGTTAAAAGGATTTCCGCTGGGTTGTACCTCCGAGTAAAATATTCTAATCAAACCGTAAAAATATTTCTTTTTCGCTCGAAGACTAAAATCGCGCCTACAAAGATGCAAACAATTCCCCGCCTTGAGCTTCATTGTGCTTTACTTTTATCTAACCTTATAAAAAATCAGTTCAAATTTTTATGGAAAATTTACCTATCTGAATTTACCCTGGTGCTTTACTTTTATCTGACCTTATAAAATCAGTACAATCTTTTATGAAAAATTTACCTACCTCTAAATACATTACCATGTTATTTTCCGACTTCACCATTATATTGTCCTGGATAAGAAAGCCGTCCCCCCATCTTTTAAAATTATTTGTTTCGAACCGCAATACCACAATACCGAGAACACACAGAAGTAAACCAGTGGCATCACATTTCATCTGAGAATAATATTAGTGACCCCCCTTCGAGAGGCCTTAGCTAACTTTCAGAGTAAATTTCCTGTCTCTTATGTAGTAAACCTTGTTTTCCACAGATCCAAAGCTTATCCTTATCACTATTTCTTCACAATGCAGGTGTAAAAAGAATAAGAGCCCGTCTGGTAAATGGTAATCTACTTTATGAAACTCAGCATCCGATCATATTATTTTACAAAACTGACTATTATTTAACACTACTGTACTTGATAATCAACACATTTAATTATCAATTACTACAACCTCGCTTATTATCACGTTAGTCCAAAACGCCTACAAAATTTGCTTATAATAAATTTTGATCGTCAATTGTTGCAGCATTATTCGTCAAGTTCTCCGTAAGTGCATCACAGGTCCTCAGCTAAGAATTACCATCTCGTCACCTCCACTGGGCTAATTTCCACGAACAAAAATCACGCTGTCACAACCCTTGTTAAATTCTTGAGTTCACTTAGCATGACCGTACATTCTAAAAGAAACCACCCGTCGTAATGCCCCTACTTACAAGGCTTATTTTGCCCTATTATGTGTTTTCGATTAAGGCTCCCTTATGGAAGTCCTATCTCGTGTAACCCACGTTCACCCAGGTCAAGGTGGAATAGTTAAGCTGTCACAATTAAAACCAAGTCTGGTATTTACAGGCGTTCAACCCGCAAACTTGCGCCTCTACATTTTAATATTTTTGTTTTTCTTAATTTTTCATTTATTTTTTATTTAAAGTTTAAATTTAATACTTTTTGTGATCTAAAGTGTCTGCATTCCTCCATTTAGGAATTTTTTGTTTAAACCAATTCTTTTCTACTAGCTTAGGCTTAGGAATTTAGGAATAGACCAGGATATTTCTTTTAATTTTTGTTGCCTTGTTGAAGTCCTGTGGGACCTCAACTTATAATGGATTCTATATTTTATTTATGTATCTATTCCTATAGCCCTTGCATGTAGAACTATGTTTAGATTGGGATGTGATCGGCCCCCCTAGCGGCAGTTTTCGAAATTAGCTACATGCGGACGTCGTGACGTCCCCATGTGACGCATTACCTCAGCCTCAGCAGTTAGTCTGATATGTTTTCTGCGAGGCATATCATCTACCTCGCCTGCCCGCTTTAAGTATTTTTTTGTTTAAACTTGAAGTATTTGAGTCCAACCACCTCCCGCCCCGGGTTCTTTGTCTCCAGCTGGCTTGCAATTTAATTACCCGCACAAAGATGTTATTTCTTAGCGAGAAGAAAAGCTGACTGCACTCTCTCCGGTTTGTTCTTATTTTGGTATTTATTTTGCAGGGATTTATCTATCATAAGTTAATATTCTATCTAAAAATACAGTCCATCCTCTAGCTTAAACTTCTTTTTTTTTGACCGGCTACGTTAATTTGCCTGTAAGGTGATAATCGCATCACCCTATCAATTTCACCACAAGGTGCAAGATTATGACGTTATTATCAAGTATTGAGTTATAAAGTGTAATAGTTAAATTTTCCGGTTTATTTTGAGATAAAATATAATATAGATAGTTTTCATGAAAACTAAGAACTTTTTATGCTGATTCCCTTTTTTTAGTCAGCAACAGTTACATCAACTAGAACGACTTATTTTTCCAGTCCTTGTTGCAGTAATTGTTTGTGACGCCGAAGGGCAAATGAGCCAGTTGTCAAGGGCGGTTTTCCGATGCTTAGGCCTAGACAAGAGAGAAATTCCAAGAGGAACTGTGTGCTATATTCAAGCGGAATTAATCTCGCTCCAAACTCGTGTGTTTCCGCCTTTTCAATTTACTCCGGACTTAGGCTTGGATGTTGGCGAATCCCCGTTTTGAAAAGGGCAAGTGGCTTTGAACCAGACCGGCAGAGAAATTGTATGCAAATCTCAAGTCCTGAGGAAATCCACAAACATTGCATACAACGAAGCTCATTGCTTCATTCGGACTTGAAAACCAATTTAATTATTGTTCTTTTTTTTCTTATAGTGTGGAAAGAGTGTTCTGCTTTAAATATAACTATAATGGATCCAATTTGAATTATAATTCCGGATTGTATTTCCATTAGAGATACGTTTGTTGAGTCCCTAATTAAATTTACAGAGCGTCTGAATTTATAAATATTTTTATTCTTTGCTCTCGCACACTCTTTTTATCTCTTTTAATAAAGATATTTGTTTTAAGAATCAAATGGTTTTTATTCATGAAACCAGAATAGCGTACTGCATTATTTATGAAATAGAACATGACTAGGTATGGTTTTTAAAATAAGATCAACTCTTAGCAAACAAATATATTGATTTAAACAAAGTTCAGCTTCTTAAAAAAATTATATTTTTTGAAAATATTAATATGTCTGTATTAAACTAAATCAAACTTTAAACAATAAAGAACAATTATTTATACAATTACAAACAAATAATTTTGAAGTAATGATATACAATGTTGATATCACCTATGTTCTAAAATGAAGTCTTCCAGGATCTCATTTACATTGCTTTATTAATCATTTTTAAAGTGCATTACCGAACTCTCTCTTCCGCAAGCTAACAAAAAGGTGTTTTAGATAATCAAAAAATATACAATGGTAAATGTTTCGCCTTTAAGCAGGTTTATACCTATATTACCACTTACTTGTAGTTCTAATTTCCTTTAACTAACCGCATGCAGAGGCGTGAAGCCTTAATGTAAGCCAATTTCAGTAATAGGGTAATAGAATTCATTTAAGACGAGAATATAAATTTAAGTTTTAAATTTGGGACAGCTGCCCCTGTCACCATAACCTTTTTATTCTTGAAAACGGTTTAAAAAATAAAAGAGATGAATACACTTTTAAGACGTAGTAGTAAACTTAGCTTATATAAACAATAAAAGTTGAAATATTGAGATAAAATTAATTTTCGAGATAATATTCCTTAGATAGTTTTTCTTAGTTCTTTACTATTATTAAAATAGTATTTAAATATGCAAAACTAGTTGGATTTCCGTGATTCCCTACGGAATATGTTATTTTTAGTGTAATGCTTCCGAGCTAACCGAAGGTTATGGATGCTATGTGATCGTTCTGAAGAAAGATTTTTTTTTAGGTCTCCAAGACAGAATTTCCGTTTCAGACATCATGGAACATTTTTGGTACCGTGTCTGCTTTTCGGTCTGCCAACAATTTTTGCAAACCAACAATCTAAAAAACTACTTGTCTGATTATAATAAAATTTGGATGGTTGGTTATTATTTCCACTTATTAATGCAACAAAAAATGAAATTTTTAAATATGTTTATTTAGATATTTGTAATCTACTCATCAGTAGTTTTCATTTAACACCCCACTCAAAATTTTAAAAATTTGGCTCACTGCGTATGTGCGCCCACAAAATTTGCAATTTATACAAAGTGTGAATTTTTTCAGTAAATTTTTATCGCCTTATCATGAGGTATTAACATGAATTATTTCAGAATTTTAAGACTAGCTGTTATAAGGTAATTGGGGGGAACATTTTTTTGCAGTTTAATTTTGGCAATGAAAATGCTTAAAAAGAACAAAACTCATAAAATGTTATATATGTTTGTAATTTATTCTTCAGGAGCTTACATGACCCCCTCAAAAATTAAAAATTTTGAGCTTAGGACAGTTTTCCGGATTGCGCATGCGCAAATATGTGTGACAAGAAATAACGCCAGCATTTCAAATGTCAACTCTCTAGTGAGAAGGGTTCGGAGGGCATGAACCAAAGTTCGACGGACGGACATAAACATCACCCTCGGCATATGGGTTTCGAGGATGACCTACGAAACCCTAAAGGAGGGAAAATTTAAATAAATTAGAAAATAATGAATTGTGATAGCCTAAAATCAATAAGGTATACGTGATAGGGCGCGAGGAAGCTATATGCCACACTGATTGACGGACTAGTTTATAATTTGACAGAGCTCACCCCTCCCCTTATTTCTATACTCCCTTCCCTCTACCTGTGAATCAATTATAATTTATAAAAATTTCTAATTAGGATTTCGACCTCTGGAGTAACATATTTATATGTTACATTTCTGGGAAAATCAGAGTTTTTTAGGTTTAAGCTGGAATTATCTTTTATTTATATGTTAACATTCAAAAAAGAAACCCCTTCCCAAGTACTTAACCCCAAACTTCAGAAGGTTCGTCTGGGCTTAGTTCCCATTCATTTTTTTTATTTTTATTTTGACCCTAATTCCCCTCTTGGTGATCAAATTTTAGATATATTCATATTATTTAATACCCATTTAGTATAAAACCAGGTTGATTAAGACTAAGACTGAGATTAGTGGATTTTTTTTTATTAAAATAAAACTTGAAAAGTCTACTCGATTATTTTATTGTAAGACCACAATATGAGACTAATTAATATGGTCGAAATCCAATGGTATTATAACATCTGCTATTGTGGTTTATATATTGGGCTATATTCACCACGTAATATATTTAAATTATACACCACTACTAACTCTAATATTCTATATTATAATATAGAAAAAATCTATACTTCTACATAAAATAGAGATTAATAAAAAAATAAGATGTAGATGAAGAGAGATTGGGCCATTTATTAGCAAAAGAAGTGGTCAGAGCTATGTTTGGATATTTGGATGGTTTGCCGAAAGGACGAAAATCTATAAAAAAAAATAAAATTTACTATGCACACAGTATATATATATACTATAAATCAGTATTGGAAATATTACATTTTAGATAAACTGATCAATTGATCATTCATGCTTTACGTGCCTTGAACCATGAACAAATTTATAGTAGGAATAGAAACAATACCATCGTATCTATTATTATGTATTCTAAATATCTCCAAATCTTTTGTCAATTATACAGAATAAGAGCAGAGTTTAACTCTAGAAGGACCCCCTCTTGTTATTTATGAAATGCACCGATTTCCATTTATATGGTCTCCATTTTGGTGAAATCGTTGCTAGCTCATCCTTTCAAATTTTCCCTTAAATTCTGTTAAAATCCTTAGAGATTATTTAGTTCTATCAATAATCTAATAATTAAAATTTTACTTAATTAGTGTGTTTTCATTATTCTCTAATTATTACCAGAGAGATTTAAAGCTCTCCCTTAAAGAAAAGTTAATGACGTCTAGGCAATAGAGATTATATTATAGCGACCTTACCTGGAAGAATTTATATATTATTTTTTAGAGGAAATTTTGAAGATACTTCAGTAGAGTACGAATTAACAATTGTAACGTATGATATATCCTCATCCTACTTAGCTCACAGAGTTCTTAGACAACTTCCTTGTGACGAGGGAACCCAGTACCAGCTAGCCTATTTTGTCATAATTCTTCATGTGGACGATTATCTTGTAGGAGTTGACACCCTGGAGGAATTATTAGAACTTAAATGTCAATTATCTTATCTGTTAGCCGATGGTTGAGTTCCGTTAAATAAGTGGTTAAGCAATTCCCCAGGGTTCCTAGCCTCGTTGCAAAATTCAGATACCCCTGGTTCTTTTATTATTCGAAACTCCGAAGATCACAACATCAAAACATTAGGTTTAGGTTGAAACCCTAACTCTGATGATTTTTTCTTTTCTCTCAATCTCCCTCCAACAGACTGTAACTACACTAAACGAAAAGTACTCAGTGCGATAGCTAGAATAAATGATCCCCTAGGTTTCACCACACCTACCATATTTTTATTTAAAAGTATCTTAAAGGAGATCTGAAAGTCTAATATTGAGTGAGACCAAAAAATGAGAATACTTCGCTGTTTATTTCCTTCTACTCCCAGCTCTTGCCACTTGTCAGGACTTTGCGGTGGTTTGTTAAAAGGATTTCCGCTGGGTTGTACCTCCGAGTAAAATATTCTAATCAAACCGTAAAAATATTTCTTTTTCGCTCGAAGACTAAAATCGCGCCTACAAAGATGCAAACAATTCCCCGCCTTGAGCTTCATTGTGCTTTACTTTTATCTAACCTTATAAAAAATCAGTTCAAATTTTTATGGAAAATTTACCTATCTGAATTTACCCTGGTGCTTTACTTTTATCTGACCTTATAAAATCAGTACAATCTTTTATGAAAAATTTACCTACCTCTAAATACATTACCATGTTATTTTCCGACTTCACCATTATATTGTCCTGGATAAGAAAGCCGTCCCCCCATCTTTTAAAATTATTTGTTTCGAACCGCAATACCGCAATTTCAGAACACACAGAAGTAAACCAGTTGCATCACATCTCATCTGAGAATAATATTAGTAAACCCCCCCCCCCATCGAGAGGCCTTAGCTAACTTTCAGAGTAAATTTCCTGTCTCTTATGTAGTAAACCTTGTTTTCCGCTGATCCAAAGCTTATCCTTATCACCATTTCTTCACAATGTAGGTGTAAAAAGAATAGAAGCCCTTCTGGAAAATGGTAATCTACCTTATGAAACTCAGCATCCGATCATATTATTTTACAAAACTGACTATTATTTAACACTACTGTACTTGATAATCAACACATTTAATTATCAATTACTACAACCTCGCTTATTATCACGTTAGTCCAAAACGCCTACAAAATTTGCTTATAAAAAATATTGGATCATTAATTGCTGCAGCATTATTCGTCAAGTTCTCCGTAAGTGCATCACAGGTCCTCAGCTAAGAATTACCATCCCGTCGCCTACACTGGGCTAATTTCCTCGAACAAAAATCACGCTGTCACAACCCTTGTTAAATTCTTGAGTTCACTTAGCATGACCGTACATTCTAAAAGAAACCACCCGTCGTAATGCCCCTACTTACAAGGCTTATTTTGCCCTATTATGTGTTTTCGATTAAGGCTCCCTTATGGAAGTCCTATCTCGTGTAACCCACGTTCACCCAGGTCAAGGTGGAATAGTTAAGCTGTCACAATTAAAACCAAGTCTGGTATTTACAGGCGTTCAACCCGCAAACTTGCGCCGCTACATTTTAATATTTTTGATTTCTTAATTTTTCTTTTAATTTTGATTTAAAGTTTAAATTTAATACTTTTTGTGATCTGAAGTGTCTGCATTCCTCCATTTAGGAATTTTTTGTTTAAACCAATTCTTTTCTATTAGCTTAGGCTTAGGAATTTAGGAATAGACCAGGATATTTCTTTTAATTTTTGTTGCCTTGTTGAAGTCCTGTGGGACCTCAACTTATAATGGATTCTATATTTATATTTATGTATCTATTCCTATAGCCCTTGCATGTAGAACTATGTTTAGATTGGGATGTGATCGGCCCCCCTAGCGGCAGTTTTCGAAATTAGCTACATGCGGACGTCGTGACGTCCCCATGTGACGCATTACCTCAGCCTCAGCAGTTAGTCGGATATGTTTTCTGCGAGGCATATCATCTACCTCGCCTGCCCGCTTTAAGTATTTTTTTGTTTAAACTTGAAGTATTTGAGTCCAACCACCTCCCGCCCCGGGTTCTTTGTCTCCAGCTGGCTTGTAATTTAATTACCCGCACAAAAATGTTATTTCTTAGCGAAAAGAAATGCTGACTGCACTCTCACCGCGGTATGTTCTTATTTTGGTATTTATTTTGCAGAGATTTATCTATCTTAAGTTAATATTCTATCTAAAAATACAGTCCATCCTCTAGCTTAACCTTCTTTTTTTTGACCGGCTACGTTAATTTGCCTGTAAGGTGATAATCGCATCACCCCATCAATTTCACCACAAGGTGCAAGATTATGACGTTATCATCAAGTATTGAGTTATAAAGTGCAATAGTTAAATTTTCTGGTTTATTTTGAGATAGGAGAGAATATTTATTTTTAAGAAATATATATTGTTACAATTTGTTTTAATGTGTGTTTTCATGAAAACAAAGAACTTTTTAGTCAGCAACAGTTACAGCAACTAGAACGACTTATTTTTCCAGTCCTTGTTGCAGTAATTGTTTGTGACGCCGAAGGGCAAATGAGCCAGTTGTCAAGGGCGGTTTTCCGATGCTTAGGCCTAGACAAGAGAGAAATTCCAAGAGGAACTGTGTGCTATATTCAAGCGGAATTAATCTCGCTCCAAACTCATGTGTTTCCGCCTTTTCAATTTACTCCGGACTTGGGCTTGGATGTTAGCGAATCCCCGTTTTGAAAAGGGCAAGTGGCTTTGAACCAGACCGGCAGAGAAATTGTATGCAAATCTCAAGTCCTGAGGAAATCCACAAACATTGCATACAACGAAGCTCATTGCTTCACTCTGACTTGAAAACCAATTTAATTTTTGTTCTTTTTTTTTCTTATAGTGTGGAACGAGTGTTCTGCTTTAAATATAACTATAATGGATCCAATTTGAATTATAATTCCGGATTGTATTTCCATTAGAGATACGTTTGTTGAGTCCCTAATTAAATTTACAGAGCGTCTGCATTTATAAATATTTTTATTCTTTGCTCTCGCACACTCTTTTTATCTCTTTTAATAAAGATATTTGTTTTAAGAATCAAATGGTTTTTATTCATGAAACCAGAATAGCGTACTGCATTATTTATGAAATAGAACATGACTAGGTATGGTTTTTAAAATAAGATCAACTCTTAGCAAACAAATATATTGATTTAAACAAAGTTCAGCTTCTTAAAAAATTTATATTTTTTGAAAATATTAATGTGTCTGTATTAAACTAAATCAAACTTTAAACAATAAAGAACAATTATTTATACAATTACAAACAAATCATTTTGAAGTAGTGATATACAATGTTGATAACACCTATGTTCTAAAATGAAGTCTTCCAGGATCTCACTTACATTGCTTTATTAATCATTTTTAAAGTGCATTACCGAACTCTCTCTTCCGCAAGCTAACAAAAAGGTGTTTTAGATAATCAAAAAATATACAATGGTAAATGTTTCGCCTTTAAGCAGGTTTATACCTATATTACCACTTACTTGTAGTTTTAATTTCCTTTAACTAACCGCATGCAGATGCGTGAAGCCTTAATGTAAGCCAATTTCAGTAATAGGGTAATAGAATTCATTTAAGACGAGAATATAAATTTAAGTTTTAAATTTGGGACAGCTGCCCCTGTCACTATAACCTTTTTATTCTTGAAAACGGTTTAAAAAATAAAAGAGATGAATACACTTTTAAGACGTAGTAGTAAACTTAGCTTATATAAACAATAAAAGTTGAAATATTGAGATAAAATTAATTTTCGAGATAATATTCCTTAGATAGTTTGTCTTAGTTCTTTACTATTATTAAAATAGTATTTAATTATGCAAAACTAGTTGGATTTCCGTGATTCCCTACGGAATATGTTATTTTTAGTGTAATGCTTCCGAGCTAACCGAAGGTTATGGATGCTATGTGATCGTTCTGAAGAAAGATTTTTTTTTAGGTCTCCAAGACAGAATTTCCGTTTCAGACATCATGGAACATTTTTGGTACCGTGTCTGCTTTTCGGTCTGCCAACAATTTTTGCAAACCAACAATCTAAAAAACTACTTGTCTGATTATAATAAAATTTGGATGGCTGGTTATTATTTCCACTTATTAATGCAACAAAAAATGAAATTTTTAAATAGGTTTATTTAGATATTTGTAATCTACTCATTATTAGCTTTCATTTAATACCCCACTCAAAATTTTAAAAATTGGGCTCACTGCGCATGTGCGCCCACAAAATTTGCAATTTATACAAAGTGTGAATTTTTTTCGGTAAATTTTGATCGCCTTATCATGAGGTATTAACATGAATTATTTCATAATTTTAAGACTAGCTGTTATAAGGTGGTTAGGGGGAACATTTTTTTTTGTCACTAAAAATGCAATATTGGCTTTAGAAAGAACAAAACTCATAAAATGTTTGTAATCTATTCTTCAGGAGCTTACATGACCCCCTCAAAAATTAAAAATTTTGAGCTTCGGACAGTTTTTCGGATTGTGCATGCGCATATTAAATGTTTAACTTCACTATATTTGTGTGACAAAAAATAACGCAAGTATTTCAAATGTCAACTCTCTAGTGAGAAGGGTTCGGAGGGCATGAACCAAAGTTCGACGGACGGACAGACACATCACCCTCGGCATAAGGGTTTCGAGGATGACCTACGAAACCCTATAAAGGAGAGAAAATTTAAATAAATTAGAAAATAATGAATTGTGATAGCCTAAAATCAATAAGGTATACGTGATAGGACGTGATGAAGCTATATGCCAAACTGATTGACGGACTAGTTTATAATTTGACAGAGCTCTCCCCGCCCCTTATTTCTATACTCCCTTCCCTCTACCTGTGAATCAATTATAATTTATAAAAATTTCTAATTAGGATTTTGACATCTGGAGTAACATATTTATATGTTAAATTTCTGGGAAAATCAGAGTTTTTTAGGTTTAAATCAAATTATAATTATTATTAACTACGGGAAACAGACATCTGTTTCCCGTAGTTAATAATAATTATAATTTGATTTAAATTAAAATTTAACTTTCCGTAGTATGAAAACTACCAAAAACTTAAAAATTGTAGTTTTTTAGGTTTAAGCTGGAATTATCTTTTATTTATATGTTAACATTCTAAATAGAAACCCCTTCTCAAGTACTTAACCCCAAACTTCAGAAGGTTCGTCTGGGCTTAGTTCCTATTCATTTTTTTTTTATTTTGACCCTAATTCCCCTCTTGGTGATCAAATTTTAGAAATATTCATATTATTTAATACCCATTTAGCATAAAACCAGGTTGATTAAGACTAAGACTGAGATTAGTGGATTTTTTTTTTATTAAAATAAAACTTGAAAAGTCTACTCGATTATTTTATTGTAAGACCACAGTATGAGACTAATTAATATGGTCGAAATCCAATGGTATTATAACATCTGCTATTGTGGCTTATATATTTGGCTATATTCACCAGGTAATATATTTAATTTATACATCACTACTAACTCTTATATTCTATATTATAATATAGAAAAAATCTATACTTCTACATAAAATAGAGATTAATAAAAAAATAAGATGTAGATGAAGAGAGATTGGGCCATTTATTAGCAAAAGAAGTGGTCAGAGCTATGTTTGGATATTTGGATGGTTTGCAGAAAGGACGAAAATCTATAAAACAAAATAAAATTTACTATGCACACGGGAAGATAGCAAACAATGGATAGGTCAGATGGAAAAGGTTATTGAGAAAATAAGGAGTCAAGAAGCAAAAGACGGAGAAAAATGTTAGGTTTAACTCTAATTATAATCAGCTGGACTATCCAGCCAATAGCGGCATTTACACTTGGGCGCTTTCCTGCCGGTTAGAGCAACTAACAGGAAAGAGCGCGGGAAAGAGTTTCAGTCTAAAGGCGGCACTCGAGTGGAGGATTGCGCATTGCGCATGCACAGAGACGCACGTATTACCATGCTTAAGTCTCCTTAGTCTAAAGGCGACAGCGAGTTTTTCCATATGTCTCCCGTGTTCTTTAAATTTACTCCCACTGTGTGGCACGCCCCCTCAAGCTGTTCGTCTGATGACCACTCCACGCTCCGAGGATTGCTTGCGGGATTCCTCTTTACACTTGCGTTCTTTCCGTTGCATCATCACGGGGTCCCGCTTTCGTCTGGGAAAGCGCGTCATCACTCTTTAGCTACCAAATCCTTGCCACACGATTACTTGCACGGTTTTACTCGCCCATAATCCTTATAACCACGTAGGAAAGAACGTATGTGTAAAGGCCGCTATTGGTGGATAATTATATAGAGGAAAAGGGCGATGACATGACTTTGGATAGATGGCATTTTATAATATGTGGATTGTTGGATATTTCTGACCACTGAATTCTTAAAGGAATGATGAAGAGAGAGTGTGTAAAGCATAACTAGAGAGAAGGAGGATGTTTCACTTCATTAGTACTTTTTCTGCATATCAACTCATCAGAACCAAATGGTCCTTGACCTTCGACCCTGGTGCTGTGACAAATAACTAACAGATCTGAAAGTATCTGAATAGTAAAAATGTAGACGAGTTGAAGGCATTAGTTTGCTATATGCTCGAGAAACTATCGAAAAAAGAATGATGAGTGGCAACGATGATCAAATTAATATAGCGCATTAATCCATATTGGTATGAGTAAATGAATAGATTTTTATTCTAATTTAACATGTTAAAAATAAGAAAAATAATAATATACAAAAGAAAAGAAGAAACATGATTGTACTCATATAATACTTGTTCGACGTCATTTAAATTATTCAGCTATATTTGCATACTTCTCTAGATGTTTTATTTTTCGTGACGAATAATGTCTCGACAACTCCAACGGCCTTGGGCCAAGAGAATTTATATTGATGGCAATTATTCATTTTGCAAACACTCTTTTTTATTACATAAATCAATATTACTTAAATTATATAAAAACGAAAAATCCTATATATGTTAGAGCTAATATGAAAATATAAGGAACCGATTTTTACTCTGGTGTTAATTACGAAGAAAATCTTCATTGCTAATTTAGCGTTTTTCGACTTTATATTTAAAAGTTTAAAAATAATATTAAAAAAATAAACGTTTTGTCTCTTTGATCATTGAAGAAATGAAAAAGTAAGTGTTAGAGAAAAGACTTGGGACTTGATGTTTAAAGTGTATTTGTGACTGTCAAGGAAAAGGGAGAAAATACAGGCAATCTGGGGGGTTAAGAGAAGCAAGTTGGAAGGATTTTATAAATTGCCCTGTCAACTTGTTCTTTTTAGACCTTTCTGTATCAAGAAGAATGCGAGGCAGAAAAGCATGGTCCTACATCTACATGGCTGCATATCTAACACTCGCTAAATACAACGCAAACCTGGATCATACCACTCCTTAACCATTGAATAATTCTCTTGTTTTACAGCCCACTTTTTTTAGGGTCCGTAGGCAAAACCAAGGACCCTTATATTTTCCTGCGTGTGTCTGTCCGTCCGTCCTCTCGCGTGCTCTCACGGCTACACCATTCGTCCGATCACTTTGAAATTTGGCATGTATGTGTCTTGTACCGACCCACATATTTTAAAAATATAGCGACTTAAAAAAAATATTTTTCAAAAATGTTAGGGTAAAAAAACTTAAGGGTTAACATTTTTTTATTTTTTTTCGACACCGTGAGGGGTATCATATGAAAGGGTACGTCGGGCAGATTTCAAAAATATATAATTATTTGGATATAACTTTGATAGGGCGAGCGTAGGCAAGTTTGAAGTGGGTGTGAAACGTGTCCCCCCCCCCCCTTTATCTCGCTTATGTGAAGTGCAAAAAATCTGAAAAAAATCCTGAACATTCTTCGACCAAAAGTAAAGAGACCACTTTTTGAAAATTTCTAAAAAAATTTTTTTTTTTTTTTTATTGACAAAATACGTTTTTTTATAATTATGGTCTTTTCGATGTATTTATATGGTTGCAGTCCGGTTCAGTGGCAAAAAAAAATACTTTTTCCGTGGTAGGCTGTGAAATAGTAACTTTATAGGCTCTAAAGTAAAGTCTAAAGAAACATAGCTAAAATCCATTTTTTCATTACGTGGACTTAAAAAATCTTTTCATTACGTGGACTTAAAAAATCTTTTCATTACTCCTAGCTGTCACGAAAAAATCTTTTACGTCCTAGGAACTAAAAGATTTTTATTTTCCGGCGGGTAGTTGTCAAAACTTCCGTTAGAAGCGCTGCAGTCTTTGTAGAAATGCTTCTAGTACGATTAAAATCCGCTAGATGTCAATGCGTTTTATTTATCTTTTCTTATAGTGTAACCTCTTTTTAAGGTTTCTTTTTTTAAGTCTTAAGTATGTACTAATATTTGTTATTATTATGTATTGATTAGTGATTAATATTTAATGTTTTTTCATTGTCTGCTACCTCGGAAAAAATAGCATATGCTACGCGGCTGTGAAGTGAGTTTTTTCTTTACCGCGGCAATTACATTTACTGTCGAGCGAAGCGAGACAGTAAATATTGCCAAGTAACATAATATACTATTATCACAGTGTGTTTTGAGAATATCCCTAGTAACATAATATACTATTATCACAGTGTGTTTTGAGAATATCAGACCCTTAGAATGGGTCAAAGTAAGCTTTTTAGCATTTTAAAAAAAACACTTTGTATACACTTTACAGTTTAACACTATATAGTGTGGCCTACGGACCCTCGCTGTGTGCTGACCAGCATACACTTGACCTGTTTATTTCTTCTAAGTTACCTGTTCTGTAAGCATTATTTTTGGGACTTATTGACATTTTTCCTGTTTTTGGGTTATTACACATACCATTACTGACAAGATTCTAATTTTTGTGCGGAGTACGTTACAAGATCAAGTACGTTAATAACAAACAGACAGACAAACACATTGAAATTATAAGGGATAGTTAGAAATTTTTCTTATACAATTAAATAATTCTGTAATATTTTGCATTCTGATAATTGGTCTCATGTTCATAATAATTATAAGAATCATTATTATATTTTAATATGTATTGTTCAATTGTTCCAATTAGATTTAAATTTGTATTATACGATTGTTAATAATATTTTATGTAAAGGCCTGATGTTAATTGCTCTTTTAATAGTTACATAGTCAATAAAAAAAAGTCAACATTTGTCGTGTAAATATTACAACGTTTGTTGTATAAATAGGGCATAATCTCTTTTTTTATTAACAGAATAGATTTAATATTCATTGTTTTTTAAATTTAATAGCCAACTGGCTGTTCAATGTTAAAGTAAATTGTTTTACAAAGACCCTGAACTCTTAAATAAATAAATAATGAATCCCTAATCACAAATTCTTTTTTTTAAAATGTCAAAGGAAGAGTAGAATATTTTCTGAATCTGACGCTGAGGAATGTTTAAGTAATAGCTATTCTTTGACACAAAAAAATAACTAAATAAAAAATTGAATTACTTCAGAGTTGCTTAAATATAAAAGTGATTTAAATATTTTATTGTACACCTAGTATATGCAGTTTGTTGAAATGGTTTATACTGGGCATCGCGTGGCTCTATCATCGAGCGTAATGCAATAAATATTAGATAGTTAATCATGATGAATTGATATTTAAGAATATGATTTTAATAGAGAGCCGTGTAGTGAGAGAGAAGGGTCTTTCCACTATTCCTTAACTCACCGACACGTCCAAGTCATTCCATTTCAACTATTATAAAATGTATCACTTCGCTACACAAAAACGTCTGCATATATCAAGATGAAATTTTACATGCCTGTTTCAATTTTGCTTTAGACGATGTATATCATGTTTTATTAAAACCGTTAGTTAGAAAATAAGAGATCGGTAAAAACATTGTTTTCTCTATTTTAAAAGTTTAGGTTCGTTTTAATATTTTTAACGATTATTATTAATTCTGAGCGGAGTCACTGTTGGTTTTTTGAAATAATGTTCGTCTCATCGAATAGGTGATGATAGAATCTTTTCCAGTCCTGAAATTCCTATTTTACATTTGAACCTCTCGTTTACGCAAGCGTTGCGCGCGAACTCTTGGAAGGATCACGCTGTCCAACGAACTTAGCCTGAGCATTAGTGAAAGGAACACGACTACCAAATTTCAACCAAATCGTTCAACTTTTACTCAAGTTATCGTCGGACACGTAAACGTTACACACGCAGATAGACAGACAGACAAGATGTATATTTTGTGAATGTTAGAAGCTTGCTTGCACTTGCTTAAATAAAATTGCATTTTATGCATTTTGACGGACACCTCCTTCCTATTATAATTTTCATTATTTACTATTTTTATTGTATCTACAAAAGCTGTGAAGATTTCATAATTTGAGTTTCAACACGGTTGAGAGATAGAGAGAGGAAGGGGGAACGAAATATCTCTAGAGGACTTGAATGCCACCATTTTAGGCATTTTGTTATTTAAACAGTGCTAAAAAGGTGTCACCAAAGTTTATTTTTTTTTGGGGGGGGGGGGGGGGAGGAATAAATTAGTGACACGTGGGAAGCGTGAATAAAAGTAAACAAAGAAGAGACAGAACAGCTGGGAACATATCTAAGCTTTATATTTTTCACTTGCGAAACTGGGGAAGAAAAGGTTTCGACAGGAAATCAATATACCTGACTGATCAGACTTGCCAAAAGCCTGACGTTAATCTTCAAATCTTTAGGCTGACAGGGCCTCGTGGAAACAGGATCACAAACAAAAACACAACTTGCTCCTCTACAGACGTCTCCTCCCACGGTCACGTCAAACCAACCTTGTATTATCTTTCTCCTCTTCCTTGTCGCACTTCACTCCTTTATCTTCTTTTTATATTTACAGAAAACAAAAGACTCAAAGTACATATGACAGGAGAGAAAAAGAGGATGAAAAGCATATATCTATTCCTTTTTTGTTATTATCTGTAGACTTTTGATCTTTTCTATCCTTTCTTCTTATTGTTACCATATATTTGCTGTTGATATTTATATGTGGAAATAATAAAGTGCATGCTAAATAACTCATATTCTCTTATAAATAAATTTCTTAAAATAAATTACCATTATATTTTAATTATATAAACACTTATATGACCTATACAGCTATTAATAAATTTGTATAGTCTTTGTAATAGATTATGTTACTAAATTATTATCTATTATAACTTTTATATATAGTTTTTGTTAAAGATTACGTTACTTGCTAATGAACCCTTTTATGAACTATTATAACAACTTTATTATTACAAGTTATTATCAACTTGTTTAATACTCTATGTATTTTTATTTATTTTATTATTTTTTATTTTATATATTAGCTGCGTGGCCAAGCTGTTTGCTTGGATGCAGTAGGTCATATAATAGTACAAAAAAATACAAGAAAACTTAAATACATAAATACAAAAACTTAAATACATTGAGTATTAGGAATTATATAAGTATAAATTATCAAAATATATACAGTGATAAATTTGATAAGAGCAGAGAAAAAAAAACAAAAAAAAAAAACAATATGATATCTATGTACAAATGAATATGATATCTATAAAACTTTGATGCCTGTGTGTTTACATATCTAATATTCAATATACATCATACATGTACACGTGTACTAAGTTTATAAGTAGTTAAAAAACTTTTGGTCTGATATCTTCTACTTCATTCCTATAAATTTTCTTTTCAGTTAATATTATTGAAGCGAGTGTAAGCGAGCTTCTTACATTCAACAAACTATGCATCCTGCCTGTGTGTCTGTCAGTAATGTTAGCGAATCCGACGATAACTTGAGTAAAAGTTGACCGATTTAGTTGAAATTTGGTATAAATGTTCCTTTTAATGATAAAGCTGTTTGTTGGACAGCGTTATCCGTCCAAGAGTTCGCGCGCAACATGAGCTAAAAATTGGGATTTCAGGACGGGAAAAGATTCTATCATCGCCTATTCGATGAGACAAACATTTTTTTCAAATAATATTTTTTTGTAAAACCAACAGCGACACCGCTATGAATTAATAAAAATCGTTAAAACTATTAAAGCGGATCTAAACGTTTAAAGTAGAGAAAACAACGTTTTTACCGATATCTTACGTTCTAATGCAACGATTTTAATAAAACTTCACATACATCGTCTAAAGTACTATTGAAACAGGCATGTAAAATTTGATACAAGCAGAGGTTTTTGAGTGGGGAAGGGATACATTTATAAGAAATAAATTTAAAGCAACTGCGGGTGGTTAAGATTCTTATAGGTTTGTAGTATAGGTATATCTAGGAAGGAGAGGTTTGTAACAAGTACCCCCACTTTACCCCATACTACCTTTCCCACTTATCTTCAACTATGACATTCATCATGATTCATGGTTAATAAATTCCTTTAATATTCAGTATCTTATTGCAATACGCTCGCTTCAATGGTAGAGCCACGCGATGCCTAGTATAATTATATATTCATTTATTTATAATGTCTTGTGTTGAGGAAACTCTTGGGTAAACAACAGCAAACATTCTCTCTGCTAAACATGGTATATTTAGCCAAGAGGACTCCCCGCTTTTGTTATCTATAATGTAGGTGAGGCGAATATAAATGGTCTTACCAAGCGGACAGACTCAGTTAAGCATTTAAGCCTATAAGTCTACTTGACTCAAGATTCTCTATCATCTTCCCTGCTTCATAGATAGCAAATCTTCCACCTCCGCACCGACATTGTTGCTAGACCATCCGGTACAATTGGCTCCATTGATTAGCCTAAGCTCTATTATAAGACGAAAGCCGGCTTATACGAATATAACATGTTTCTATAGAAATGTGTCACAGTTAGGCTAACCTTTATGATGCTTTGTTCAGAAGTTTACGAAGATCTAAGCAATTCCTTTATTGATTTTTAAAAAAGGCAAGTAAAAGCGAAATAGCAAATACGTATTTCTGTTAGTAACTTTTACTTGCAAATATTATAAAAAGGCATTTGATCAGACCTGCCCTCTCGTTGGCTGTATACTACGGATTATTGTAGTACTAGTGTGTCCAAGTGGCTTTAAAAATATCTATGTTTAATTCGTAGAGAGAATATACTATTTACGCTCATTAAATAATATAAAATATTTACCTATAATAGACCACTTTGCTCATATTTAAATTTGTTGTTTCACAGGCTCGAGGGAGTTACTGTGAAGGAGTAGCTGTGAGCCTTCACTATCTTCACCTCGTGGTTTGTTCGTGGCTCTCAGCTTCCTGCTTACATTCCTACAGGCGAATAGTGCATCCTAACAGATCAAATCCTCTGCTCGTATATGCAGCCGTGTCTTGGGGTCTCCCCTCTATACCCACTCTGGTAACAAATTATTTCTAAGCGTTTCTAGTTGGAGTGTTGAATTTTATCTCTGGAATGCTAATGGTAATTGGATGGCTGGTATTACTAAACATTGAAACTACACTTTTATAAAGAGAAAACTATTAAGAACTTATTATTAAATCTTTTAAGTGAGATATACAAACATTTGATGACAAATTAGTTAGTAGGAACATCAGAATAATCTGAAATTAAGTGAACATTAATGGATCAGGTCCCATGCCCCAGGCCAAAAGCCCTAGGCCCTTTGCTAAATGCTCCAGGCCCCAGGTTACCGGTTTTAAGGCCTATTGCCCCTTATCCTAGGCCTATTGTCCCAGGCTGTAGGCTCATTCGACCACCAATTAATTACCTACGTTTATTACTAAACGTTAGTCTAATCGACGAAGTATCTTTGACGGGAATTTACCAGAAAACGAGTATGCTCAAAGGGACTTATACCGCTACACTAGCAGGTCTGTAACCAACCAGTATAAGCTCTGCAGAAGGATGGGGTACCCATCACCATCGCATACGAGCGTAGAAGGTTGAGGTTCAAACTGTGCTCGTCGATTAGACTACCATTAGCATTCCAGGATTAATGAAATACCACTTAAAATAAATGAGATTTTGTAATATGTTGCACTGAATACCTTTTGTTCTCATGATAATAACCTATGTCTTCGTGTGAAGGCCTCCGCAAAATTTACTATTGGCAAGGGCGGATTAAGAGTGAGGGATATCATTAGGTTCCAAGACAACTATCCTTGTCATTTCATTTGAAAATTGTTTGTCCTTAAGCAACTTGAACATCTGAGCTTTGCTCAGGTTTATTACATTATAATTTCACTTTATTCTGTCATTCCAAAAAGTTGAATGTCAAATAAAAGCCTACCTAGTCATAAACGTGTAATAAACTGTCGGTAATAGTGGATAACCATTCTTTATTTTAACCTACATCAAAATTTTCAACAGCGAAATTTTTTAGTATTTGTAAGAAAAATGAGAATCCGGGTAGAATATCACATTTTTAAAATTGATTACTCTACGAAAGAAACTAAGTTACTATTATCATGGGTTCAAACCCTTTTTTAGAATTTAAGATTCTAATACCTCATTTTGTTTCGTTATTACAATACTGGGTGGCTATGACTAAATTCTAAGTCAACATTCTAAGACGAAGTATTCGGTCTCAACTTGTTTTGCCATCAAGATGTGTCATTTGCAGAAGTGAATGTTGCTTTTCTGTAAACTCCAGCTTTCAGGGAATGTTCCAATTTCAGTAAAAAAGGGATGTAGGTATTTTTATTTGTTGTTAGTATACCTATGTAATTTGCGCCTTTTCTACGATTGATTCCAAGAAATTCAATGTTCTTTCATTGCTCTGCAGTTCTTCATTTTGATGAAATAATTCAAATTAGAGTCACGTTGTCTCACTCAACAAATCATTTTCCATTTAGCACAATGGTTTTATTTTAGATTTAATTCTAATACATGTTATGTTTGTTGCAGCTGTGCTACTGGCTCGAGCGGGAAGCATACGAAACGAGGGACTACTGCTGGATGTCAGTGGAACGAGGAATGATGCTCTCATTTCTTCTCCCTACATCACTTCTAATTCTGGTAAATATTATGTATATGTTATCTTTAATTATGCTACTGTTAAAAGATATTCATAATTATATTTTAGCATAATTCTTTGGACTATTAAAAATTAAAATGATAGTAGGACTGAAGATTTTGTTGCTTCTTTCAATTTGATAAAAATCACATTTAAACAATATGGTACACTATTGAAATGAAAACTTCGTACATATCATTCTTCAGTTATGTAAAGATACTACTGCTGCTTAAAGCTGATGGCACATCTTAAAGCTAAACAATATAGTACACAATTTAAATGAAAACTTCGTACAGATCATTCTTCAGTTATGTAAAGATACTAATGCTGCTTCAAGCTGATGGTAGATCTTAAAGCTAAATAATATAGTACACAATTTTGATAAATACTTAATTCAGATCATTCTTCACATATGTAAATATACCATTGTTGCCTTAACCCTTAACTGGTATCGTCGGGTCAAAATTGACCCAGCGTATCTCTATCTTACCACTATTGGTGGCTATAGCACTTAGATGGTGGAGGCTCTGTGACTTCTTACACAATTAGCACCTGAATCGACACCTAAATGTTTAGTTTTTAGTTCAATTCGAGCATTAGACGATACCAGTTAAGCAAGTAAATATGACGATACCAGTCAAGGATTAAGCTGGTATACATCTTAAAGCTAAACAATATAGTACACAATTTTAATAAAAACTTCGTACAGGTCATTCTTAAGATTGGTAAAGACTCTACTGTTGCTTTAAGCTGATAGTACATCTTAAAGCTAAAAGGACACTCTGCTTCTTACCATACTTCAAATTATCCCCTACTATTATTACCTTACTTGCATATTATCTTGCAATCTTGCTAGCCGTTTGTTTATGGAAATTGGTCGCGTAAAATGTTATGTTGCATTTAAGGAAACCCCGTCTATTCTGAAAGGGCCTCATTCTAAATCCTATGGAAAGGGTATACCTAGGAAGGGTCTATCTTTCACCCTTATTCTTGCAAATTAAAAATTACTAACATTTCAATATCTAATTTAAAGCCCACGGTTGAGAACGTTAATGATCAAAATTAGTTTGGGTTGAGATATAACTAAGTTGTGGATTCTAAAATGGTGCACATATTTTTTGTGATAAAAACCTGCAAATATAAATATTCACTCTGTAATAACTATTGTTTTTCCATTTTTAAATAATAATTCATGTAAATGTAATGTAAAAATATCTTAGGTAAAAAAAAAAAACAACAGAATTCGAAGTTTTTTTGTTTTCTGTTGCGCATGAAAAATTAAACATAAAGACCTTTATTTAAATAACGGCTTTTCAAAAAGTAAAAAGAGGCTATTATATCTCACTGTAATCTTTCTCGCTTCAGAATACTTCTACGCCGGGACTTAGATAATAAATGGTAACAAGTCCCCCGGGAAATAGAGCGCTTGTGCGCACAAAGCTTTATCCGGGGTCAACAGGATAATACGTTCGTATAACTCATGAAAAAATATAATCTGTTGTTTTAAACCTCGTAAAATTATAATGAATGAAAACAATGCTTCCTCGTTTTAATGTATCTTTTTTTATATCTTATAATTTTTAGTACTTTTATTAACCTTTTTTTGTAATGAAAATGTACAAAAAAAAAATCGGTCCGAGACAACTCAGACAACCTTTCTCATATACGAGTTTATAATTACTTAGCCCAGTTTTTTCCCATTTATTAGTTTTCGTAGGTACATTTAATAATTACGCTGATCTTCAAAGATGCCTATAAGAATAAAAATGCCTTTTCTAAAATATTTTTGTATGCTGAATCCGAATCTGAAGTCAAAATGTCTCCTATATGTACAGTTTTCTCTGAAAATGCGCCTGAAGTTCGGAAAAATTATGTTTTGGGGGGTTTTCGACCCAATTTTTCGCCCCAAAAAAATTGTAAAACAAATTAATAGGCATTTTAATATCTTCAAACCATGAAGAACCCGAATTTAAAGTAAAAAAAAATCTGCTGACCTTACTTTTTTAAAATAATTTTAAAAAAAAGAAATTAAAAAATCGATTTTTTTCTCATATTGAGTCATTGTATTTCTATTGCTTTTTTTGCTACATAGATATGTTTTGTGACTTTTTCTGATATTATTCTAGAGAATTACAATATATGTGATCGAGGGTGGAGGGGGGGGGGGTACTAGAAACATTGGGGGGGGGGGATAATACAAAAATTGGGCAACACCACAACTTTTATTTACTTTTTTCAATAAAATATGATATGCTAAAATACAATATTCCGTGTTCTTCATGTATTGAAGGTATTAAATCGCCCAATAATATTTTTTTTTGAGCCAAAAGTTAGGTCGAAAACCATCAAAAACACAATTTTTCCGAACTTTAGGCGCATTTTCCGGGAAAACTGAACGTTCAGATTCGGATTCAGCAACCTCGAAAACATAAACTTCAGATAAAATTTTCTTGGGGTCCGAAAGTTCGTTAAATTTTGAAGAACAGTGTATTGAACATTTCATCGAAATTTATCATAAAAATAACTTCTCCTCGGCGGGGAATCGATCCCTGCCTCTCTCTGTCCGCGTTTAAAGATATTTTCTCCGGAACTAGATTTTTTCCGGGAAAACAGCTTTTAATCGTTAGATTCGTATTTAGATGGACTACATTTAGAATTTTTTAATTAAAATCGTCGGAACCGTTTTCGAGATTTTTTTTTTATCGTTTTTTAAGATTTTTGGGGGGTAGCTCTCCCATAGGTGAAGCTAAAATTCATTACTCGATTTCGCCCAGGGGTATGATTTTTCTGAACATGTATGCCAAATTTCGTCAAAATCGGCCCAGCAGTTTAAGCTCCAGGCGTCTGCACAGACGACAGACAGACATTTAAAAACCACTTTTTGGACTCAGAGGACCACAAAACGTATAAATCCATTAAAATATCAAAATCGAATTTTCCCGCCATCACAATACTTTCTCTTTATATGAGAAAGTAAGAAAGATGATTTTGTTTAAAAGAATTTAATGTAGTTAAAATTATGGTTTAGGATCGTGATATTTATTAATATTATCCAATTTTGATTTTAAATTTTGTTTAAGGATAATAAATTAAAGTTCGTAGCTGTATTTCTTTATGGATTTATTTATTTGGAAAGAAAGTTTGTACCAATACCCAAATTTATGTAATTTCGAAACAATTTTTTTATAATGATTCCGAAAAAATGTGTTTATGAAAAAATAATAATACGAGAAATATTAGAACTCCAATAGCATACGTTTCGTTCAGATATAAGAAAGAGAGAATATTTTGACAAATGCACCAATTTCAGGGCAAAACGATGTCATAGATATGTAGAGGAATTGGAAGTAGAAACGTGCCTTGTATGTCAGATGTCTAGGTCCTATATGAAGCCCTTATTCCAACATTTTTACCACTTGTATCTTCGTCGCCTAGGATCTCTTTCTTATGCTTTCTTGTATTTTATTTCGTTTAGCGAAGTGGAAAAATTTGGAGAGGCGGGGTTAGTGCCCTGCACATTGCGAACGATTTATTATAAATTAATGACTAATCCACGAATTTTAAATAGCGATGTCAATCTTAATTAGGTTATACAGTTTTCTTCAGCTTTCCTATTTAGCATTTGTCGATTTCAAATTCCACTGTCTGAAATTATATTTTACAGAAGCCACCGAATTAAAAATAGTTCTAGGCAACATCAGGGATTTCTGTCCGTCTATCTGACTTTGTAAGTGTGTCTGTCCGTCTGTAATCACGCATAACTCCCACAGTTTTTAAGCTAAGGAGTTGAAACTTTGAAACTTGGTATAAAAATCAGTCCTTATATATGTAGTTATGTTGCCCGGAAAATCATAAATTTGTGACGTCATCAACCTATTTTGCTGAGTCAACTAAAATTTTAAAAAATCGTACCAAATCAAAAAAAATTCTGATTACGCTAAAATGCACCAATTTTACGTATTTATGAGACAAATAATTTTCGCTGAATTTCGTATTGATATCTGCCACCATTTTGAAAATATCGACTTTTGAACTTTGAAACGTTAGCGCTAAATAATTGCTGAACTAATCTGCTACTAATGATAATCTGAGGGTGGTTGGGGGGGGGGATTTTTGGGGTGTATTTTAACTCTTAAAACCAATAAATAATGCAATGTTTAAAACTATATAATATATACATATTTGTAATCTACTCTTTCGTAACTTTCATTTAATACCCCACTTACTTTTTTTTCTTTTAGCGCACTGGGAATGTGCACTCAAAAAAAATTGCAATTTATAAAAATCAATTTATTTTCAACACATATAAAAAGCACTCAACAGATTTTTTTTTTTTTTTTTTTTTTTTTTTTTTTTTTTTTTGATTTTCAGCTAAATAAGTTATTTTTATTAATATGTTGTAAACTATATTTTCACCGGGAAAACGACTTATATGGTTAGATTCGTATTAAAATTGATTACGTATAAGATTGTTTAATCAAAATCGTCGGAAATATTTTAGAGAAATAATTTTTTTCCTCGTTTCATCAAATTTTTTGTGGTGTATCGTCCCCAAATCGTAGTCATTGGGATCTTCTTAAGGGAGTTGCTGGTTGATGAAATTAATTTTTAACAATGTGAGCAGTTGCAACCAACTCTCATAATGTGTTAATTAGTTAATTAATTGCTGTGGAGAAGGAAGAAGGTTTAGGAAGCAATACTTAGAATAGGTTTGACTTAATAATCCCACTAAAATTAATGTTAGCTAAAGCATTGTAATTATTTTATATTTTATGCTTGTAATATTTTACTGTTAGATATAATTATATGGGTTTAAATGTAGGTTTATATATTTTGGCCAAGTTCAAGGGGTGAATTAATTCCAGTGTATAAATGTGGAAGTTATAATCCGTTTGGAAGTATAGAGGCTCCACCAATTACTCATGACATAATCTCAGCTTCTGTTTCTCATACACCTTGTTCCATTAATTATAAACAGAATAATGATCTCACATTAGTGTGTTAAGTCCTTTCGGGAGCAGCGGTTCCCTAGTCTTAGCAGAATGTTATGTGTACGTACATTAAAATTGCCTCACAAACCAAACCTATACGTGTGCATCACATCCATACATTTGAAACACATTTATTAATCTCTTATATTTAATAATTTAGATATTTTTCATTCAGTAAATATGTTATATTCATAAAGGGGTAAGTATCAGTTAAAACTTTTAATCCAATAATTGTATATATATATATATATATATATATATATATATATATATATATATATATATATATATATATATATATATATATATATATATATATATGTATATATATATATATATATATATATATATATATATATATATATATATATATATATATATATATATATATATATATATATATATATGGATTTGCTTATAATACTTAACAAATATTAATTCTTAGCCTGGTTCTACACAAAGCTCCTGCAATCATTGAAAAAACATCTATTTACTGATTTTAATTTCAGATATTCTTAAAGATTTTTTTTCTTTTTCTTTTTTACTGTTCTGCATTGTATTATTGAGAATTAATTTAAGTAGATAATCTTGTTTTTTTTTTGTTTTTTTTTTATAATGCTAAGTTGTGCATTTTTTTGTTGTGATTGTCCCCATACTTCAGTATCTTTGTAGGTCATTATCACATAATCTTAAGTTTTCTCTGGAAAGTGTCTTTTGTGTGTGTAATTTGATTGTTTATACAATAAACAAATGGAATCAATCCTCTTAATTGTTATTTAAATGGAGTCATTTAAAGTCAGTCTCTTTATATTGAAATATTTTAAATAGGTTCAAATGCCTAAATTAATGTTAAAATTGATAGAAATATTATTTTATCTACGATTGATACGAAATATAAACATTTTATCTCTGTTTAGATGAGTATAGAAAGTGATTCTTTTCGTAGTTGTTTTCATTGCACATGCGTGTGTTATAATTCTTCACCTTATCGCACGATTAACGTGTTTGTTTACATTTAACAAAACTAATTTCCTCTTTGTTTAATTAAAGTAACTGTTTTCTTCTGTATTTATTATTAAAATCCAACAATCGTAGATAAACTACAGTATGCAACTCATGCGAAAACTCCATTTTGCTAATTTTCGCACTAGACGGGTAATGTACTATTAAATATTTTCCCATAAGAGAACTAATAATTTTGTAACATTCTGTGAGTCTTTTAGCCGGTTTAGTAAAATATGTTAGGGGAATCTTTAACTTTATCTGGGTTTATAGATGTAACCAAACGAATGAAGCTTATTCTACCCACCATTTGTAAATGGCGTGCAGACCACCTTACTCGTTAACGAGGACTATCTTATTTTCTCTAACAACCATATCAGTGAGATAAATGAAAGGATAATTAAAAGTATTTTTTTTTCTAAATTTTATTTGAGAGGGGCCCTCTCACAACCCAGAGACCATGCAGACCATGCAGATGATGTTGTTATGGCCCAGATGGGCCATACAGACTACCTTGCATTTAATTGCTTAATTGATTAAAATATTTAATTAATTCATTAAATTTATTAACTGCACTTAAAATGATTTTCGATTATCATTATTTCATTTTTTTATTTTAAAATTACATTCTACTCGGAAATTACTATCCGTTCAAATCCCTAATACAGTTGAGTCTCTTTAATCCGACGCATATGGGACCTTGCCATGTCGGAATTCTGGATGTATGGTAATAAATAGTTATTAAATTATGAAAAAACTAGCGTTTATTACTGGAGATATGTGCAGACGCACAATGAACAAACAGCAACTGATGGTTTGTTTTTGATTAACCTAGTGCCTCTGTTTCCCCCTCTTTTAGTTATCTTATCTTAAAAGTAGCAAGAGAGGAGGGGGGCCTCAGCCTCAGTGCCGGATTATTGGATGTGTTGGACTGGCGGAGTGTCGCACTACAGAGACCTATCTATAGTTAAAATATCCTTTTACGTATTTACATAGGTTAATCATAGCAGTAAAGCTTAAGGTGGTCTGTACTAGTACTCTTTAATAAAATTTTGTTAAAAGCCATTTTTAAAGTCCTCTCATTGATTGATAGATAAGTCTCGCAGTAACGAGTAAGGTTATCTGCACCAGTGGCGTAACTATGGGCCCGCGCGGGCCTGCATTGCGGGGGGGCCCCCAAATCCAGAAATAACTAGAATTACTATCCTTGTACCAACGTCGAGGGGGGCCCCCAATCCTGAACGCAAGAGGTTTTTTTTTTTTTGCTCATCAATTTTCTTTGGCGAGGGGCCCCCAACAATTTCTTGCGGGGGGGCCCCCAATGGTGTAGCTACTCCACTGATCTGCACGCCATTTTACTGTCTTTGATTACAAAAATCAATCATAACTAAAATAATTACACATTAACTGATGGTGCTAGGGTACTTAAACTTAAGATGAATGAAAGACGAAGTTTTACTGAAATGTGGCAATCTGTAGTTCTTGCCGTTATGGCGTTATACAAGCTGAAACAAAAATACATTTTTTAATTTTTTTTTTATATAAAAAATGAAATTTTGGCATAGGTTTATTAATTTTAAGACATTTTAAATAGACCTTTCTTGAAATGAAATTTTCTCTCTTTTCAACTCTATCATCAATATTTTAGGAGCAGCGATCGATTTCTTAAAGTAAAATAAATGTACTTTGAAAAATGAATAAAAAATCAAAAATATTGTGAAGAAAGAATTGAAAATTTACCCATATTTTATGTATATTTTTTTTGCAAGTGATGGGTAGTATAAAGATAAAGAATAAGCCCACTTTGTTTTCTACATCTTCGACCAAACACTCTGTATAGTAATTATGATGTACTAAAAGAAGTATCAAATGTGTTGTTGATTTCTAGGTGAACACAGTGCTTGCCCTGGCTGGATTGAAACAGGCCAAGCAGGATGATCCTGAGAGAAGATCCTTAAGAATATCTGCTTCACTCCTACCGATGTTCTCCGTCATATGGTTCCTCGGGGTGGTTGCTCTGGAGCATTCTTCTTCTCTTGTTCTTCCACTTCTCTTTGTGGCTACCAGTGGTTTCTTGGTAAGTTTTTTTTTTTTTTTTTTTTTTTTTTTTTTTTTTTTTTTTCATCCTGGTGGTAGTTGGGTTTGTCATAAAGGTTGATGCAGCGTATCTGTGGCATCATGTGTAGAAATGGAAAACTGACAAATATAATGCACATATATCGAAGATTGAAGCCCAGTTAATCTACGACAGATAAATACGTCTAAGATTCGCAAAATGGACCTATATACAGCTGTGTCTCAAAATAGAGGACTGAAGATAGAAATTTATTAAGAGAAAACTTATGGAATGAAGAAGTATCCATAATTGGTGCATTTTTTACCAATCTAGAGATAAGACTTTAATTATATGTGCCAGTTTTATTTTTTCATTTCCATACATGATGCCCCAGATACACTACATCAACCGTCATAATTCATTACGGAATTGCTAGCATAATAGCACCATTGGTAATAAATGGCAAGTTTCTGAACGAAAGAGAGACAATAAGGGAAGATAAGGGAACGAGATTCAAAAAGAAAAAATGACAGAAAGAATAAGGTTTAAAAATTAGGTTCTCCTTGTAAACTATAGGCTCTTGATAGCAAATGGACTAAGAAAATAAAAAATATTGTAAGCTACAATATATGATACACTTATTTCAATTACTTATCATATCTTAATAATAACAATCCGAGATGCATCAGCCCTCAGGGTGGAGGGCTTGGGCCTGCCAAAGCCCTCACTTACTGCAACTATTCAGGGTTGGAGTGTTGCTCCATCAGCGGTACAACCCTTATAATTGACATATTTCAATCATTTTTATTATATCTTAAACAATTTTCTTAAGTTCTAGATTAAGTTTAATAATGGTTTCATAAATAAATTCTAATCACCATAATTCTTGTACGGAAGAACAAAAATCATCCACCCCCTCTCCTGCCCCATTACTGTTTCCCTTATTACTCTTTTGCTTTTTCTCTTTTTTTTTTCTTTTAAAAGAAGTTATTTATTTAAATCAAACAAAATATTTATTTTTAAAAATTGTATGTTTTATACCATACTTATTTAAGTTCAGTTTAATTCTCAACCAATGTAAAATGAGTCTTGAGTTGATTGAGTGATCCATTTATGTCTCTGCCAATAACCTCTCAAGATCAGGTTTGTGGGTTAAGTAAGGATTTTTTGACCCTTTGTAAGAGGCAAATATAATAATATGGTTCTTTGTTAGTAAAACTTAGTGAGTTAAATTTATAGTAATGCGGATATTGTTTTTTTTTATTTTTTTATTTTATTTATTTTTTTTGGTTTGTAGTTTTAGTCCCGTTCAACAGCTTTATTAGGTCATTACAGGACGGGGGTTATCAATAAATTTAATATTAACAATATTAAATATTGTTAATTTCATATTTTATTTACCTACTTATTTTTAAAATTAACTTTCTAAAAAGCACATAACGTAAGTAATTAAAAATTAAATTAATAATTAAAAATTCTATTAGATTAAATGAAACCCCTTAGGGACTTTTTTCAGTGCTATCTGTTATTGTAAGCTTGTTTAGTTGAGGGACATATTTTTTTATTCCTAATTGAGTGACTTTGTATCACATTATTACATAACTTATCTAAACTTACTTACAAAGCTCATCTACACATTCTACTCAATCCCTACCCTTTGTAAGGAGCCTTTGTAAGGAGGCCTTACATTGAGCTTGTAAATTAAAAACCAATATGAATTTACTATGGAATGAATGTATTACTGTTTTAATTTGGTAAATAAGTAAGTACGACAACTTTGCACTAATGCTCATTACGACATGGCTGCCAATCCATGTATAAAATTATAATAATAAACTTCTTATTAAATAGCAACTTGTAGATTTCGGAATTAAGACTAAGTAGGTACAATGAAATAAATGGTTAGCACAATCATAGTAAATTTACCCCCTTCCTCCAATCATGTTACATTCTGTTTATGCTTCTTCTTTATGTAACAATTGAGGGGTTTCAATTATGACTGAAACCCCGTGTTTATGTCAGATCTGTTATTGAAATCTTTGTTTATCTAAAACTTTATTATTATTTATTTATTTTCAATTAACATTAAACCTATTACGTTAAACTAAATAATTATTTGCTGAAATTTAAATACTTTTAAATTATAAAATATTTTCAGTGAGGTCTGTAGATAAAAATTGTTTTACATCTATTCGTGAGCCACTTAGGCATGTCATTTTATGAACTGGATAACTTATAGTGACTTAATATTGCAGAATTGGTTTGTGCTGATTTGCTGGTTGCCGAGTGAAGCTGGTGGTTGGAGAGCAGCTGATGATGATCTTGAAGATGAAGAAGATGATCTATATGATCAAGAAGTGAAAGTTGTGATGGATGAACAGCCACTTCTGCAAGAAGTCTGTCTCACCAGGCCTCCCTATCACTCCCTACATATGGAACCAATATCAACTATATCTTCTTGAACTCTTTCCCCCTTCGATATTTTATAAATATTCTCTTCAAGTAGTAGCAAAAAAAAAAAATCAAAGGAAGAAACTGCGGCATATGCTAAAAGAAACACTAAATATTGCTCTATAAATGCCATGGAATTTATATTCCTCGTTCTATAAAAAAAATTGCTTTTACAGCAGCTTTGTGCCAAAAATATTTTAAGTATGAAATGGATAAATTAACTCAACATTACTCTTAAGATATTCCCGCACATAAGCTGCACTCTACTTTATTATAAGAGATTTCTCGGCCTGTATATATTGTTGGCTTGAATCAATGTCTGCGGTAGGCACCTATAAATGCAATTCTTGAAGCTTTGCTTCACAAATTAATGATACAATATTGCATTATAAAAACAAAAATTAACTAAATACAGTGCACGTCACTTAATATGTTCACTTTGGGACCCAGGCAAAGTGATGACATTAACTGTCTGAAAATAATGATCAAAAGTTACCACTGGATGAAGTACAACTCAATACTTTACAAACTTATAAACAATTCTGTGTTTATTATGTACCCTGAGGGATGTGACGAGAGATTAGAAAATAAATTGAATTACAATGTATATAACTTAACATAAAATTTATTTAAAAGGTTTTTTTTTTAGGAACAATACGAAATAAATCTTTAGGGACAAAACTAATACATACATATATGTATGTACTTAAATGTACATGATCTTGACATTTCAAAGGGCTAATTCTTCATTTAAAAATTAAACTTTAAAACAAAACAAATCAACTTTGAACTTATGTAAATTTGTTGGCAAGAGAATACAAATCATTGAAAGACTAAAACACACTGAGTTCTGAGATCTGACTGCGGTCCTTCGTAGAAACACCTGGTTAACCCTGGGATGCTAATGGTAGTCGAATCGACGAGCACAGTCTGAACCTTAACTTTTTACGCTCGTATGCGATGGTGATGGGCCCCCCATCCTTCTGCAGTGCTTGCACTGGTTGGTAACACACCTGCCAGTGTAGCAGTAGAAGTCCTTTTGAGCACACTCGTTTTCTGGTAAATTCCCGTCAAAGCTACTTCGTCGATTCGACTAACATTTAAACGTAGGGAATTAATTGGTCTTTGAATGAGCCTATAGCCTGGGACAATGGGCCTGGGGTAAGGGGCAATAGGCTTAGAAGTAAGGGGCAATGGCTTAGGTAATTGGCCTTGGGCCAGAGACCAGTGGCCGATAATCTGGGGCCTGGAGCACTTAGCAAAGGGCCTAGGGCATTTGGCCTGGGGCATGGGACCTGGTGCATTAATGTTAACTTAATTTCAGATAATTCTGATGTTCCTACTAACTTATTTGTCATCAATTGTTTGTATATCTCACTTAAAATATTTAATAATGAGTTCTTAATAGTTTTCTCTTTATAAAAGTTAAAAAAATATATATTTTCTGCATATGTTAGTCGAATCTACGAAGGTTTAGTAATACCAGCCATCCAATTACCATTAGCATTCCAGGGTTAAAAAGAAAACTGCCATCGATCTCAACATTGATCGTAATAAATGCAACAAAATACAATCGTTAAAAGACTAAAATAAACTGGGTTCTGAAAACTGAGTTCCCGAAAATTATAACATAGAAAATTCCTACTATTTCTACATTCATCACTATAAACGAAATATTGATTACAATAAACGGAAAATTTGTAATGCATATGTATTAGGTGGCTCCGTTCCATGCCATTGTGATCACACTATTAACCATGATTACACATTAAGTGGCATGCACTGTACTTAAAATATTATAGAAACTTATTATTATTATTTTATTTCATTATTCAAGTATTAAAAATAATAATATAAGTTGAAATTTTGATGTCATTTATTCTAATTAAAGTAAATACATTACTAAAAATATTTTTTATGGTACACTTAAAGAATTCTTTTGTGAACATAAAATATTCTTACTGAACATAAAAAAACAAACAAATAATTTGGAATTCTTCAATTTCTATATACTTACGACTTACATCTATCTATGTTAATGTAATTAATCCATTGTGTAGGATTATGTTCAATCTTATTATGATATTTTGTAAAAGACTAAGTTAGTTGTTTCTACTAAGGTTTTGTTGGACTTCCTCATGGTAAAAATTCTATTAAAACCCCTCAATAACTAATATTTAATACTAAACTGTTTCATCTACTTTGTTTATCAACCAAATTATCACGTATAAAAAGTGAATGAAACTGGTCGTATCAAATATTTGCTACATTTGTTTTCTGTCATTTCAAACCATTTTTGCTCTTAGAGTATTATTTCCTACACTATAATAAGGTAGGTATTGCATTTTGTTGCTAATTCAACAATATTATTTCACTAATGAGACTAAAAATATGTTTACTGATTTTTACAGGCTATGTCGGATGATATGTTGACACAGTTTTTTTAGATGGCGAAGGCACAAAACTAATGAAAGATCCAACTACTTAAAGAAAAATCTGATATATTATTATTAATAAAAATGAATACATGTTAAATTTTACTAGACAATGTTGTTTGTCAAGGTTGGCTAACTTTGTGTAGAAAAATTAGCTTCAACTCAAATTTACCAACTCTGTCAAGTTTTTTAAAAAGCAGTATAGATTCCAGTGAAAAATAACTTTTAGCTAAACTAATGAAATCTTTCTAAATAAATCTATTTTCACTAAAATTAGTAAATTAACTAATGATTGTTCTGAAATTATGAAAATCATAATATTGGATTTTATATACAACTTATTTAAAAACAAGTATCATCCAATATGATATTCATATCCATTTGCTCTAGAAAAGGGGTAAGAATGTAAGGTTTTGCTTTAAAAGTGGCCGTATTCTACAACAGGCCATCAAGTTTTCTTCTTATCAAGTGTTCTTCTAATCATGTTTTCTCAAAATTTTCTCTTCATTAATTAAAACAGTAAATATGAGAGAGTTAGTGAGATACGGTCTAAAGAAAAAAACTAAGTTTTTACCAACTAGTTTCGTAAAATAGAAGTTACCCTGATGATGTAAATATATTTTACGAAACTAGTTGGTAAAAACTTAGTTTTTTTCTTTAGACCGTATCTCACTAACTCTCTCATATCTACACTTTAACGGTTGCTAACTTAAAATTTAAAACAGTAATAGATCTTCTAGAAAGAAAATTACTATTCATAAAATTGAGTTTATAGTCCAGGAGATAGCGGGCAAAAAAGTGTCTGACTAGCTTAAAGCTTGAATTTTGTTTAAGTTAATCTTTTGCTGCCTTTTAAGGATGTGTGGCATTAGGCATTTGAAAAAAACAAACCAGTGGAGAAAGGCCATATCCTGCCAATTATGGTGGACAATGTTATTTTCATAATCCTGAGTACAAAATTAGTTAGTAGACTGAAAATCAAGTTGATGTTAGTTTGTCACTTGCGAGGTGCTCACTTTGATTTGGAACAGTATTTGAATAACTAACCTACCAAGTGACAAACTATCATCAACTTGATTTTCGGTCTACTAACTAATTTTTTACTCAGGATCATGAAAATCACATTGTCCACCATAAAGGGTGGGGCATAGCCGCTCTCCTCCGGTTTGTTTTTTCAAATACCTATTGCCAAGCTATGTCCCGCAGACAAACTTTGCCTACCACGTATTATAAAACACACCAAAAGATTTACTCATATACAAAGGTCTAGCTTGATATTAGTCTGACACTTTTTTGCACGCTATCTCCTGGACTATTAGGAGATGTTTTAACCATTATAGTTAAATATATTCTTTCAATTTGCAAATCTGAACTTATAATTCCTTCTGATGATCTTTACTTATTATTGTCTACATTGTACGTGAAATTCATATCTATACTCTTTTTATTTCAGATTTTTTCTGGTCTGAATCATATTAAGATTTCTTTACTAAAAAACTATAAAATGTGATTGTACTTTATATATAATATATTAAGTCTACATATAATTTAACATGATCATAACCCTAAATCAATTGTTATTGTATGTTATTTAAAACATGTTTTCATTACATTCAGTATTATATCTTCTCAACCTTATAAACTTTAGTTTCTCGGTTCAATTTCATATTCCAATGTATGCATGTATTCATCAATTATCGATATTTTTCCTTTTAGAATCAATTTTTTTTATGAAATATAAACAGAAAATATAAATTAAATAAAAACAACATTAAAAAATAATTAAATGGTGCTTTCAAAATTCTCAATAAATATTCTAAAAAAAACCTTCTATTTTTAATCATTTTAAATAACTCTATTTATTTACTGTTAAACCTCTTTTAATGTTTCATAATTCGATTTTTTTTAAATAAGTATAATGGATGGTAAATATTTAAAAATCAAACTTTTTAAAATTAGTATTAAGAGAAAGCTGAAAGTAGAGTATAGAAAATTACTAGATAATATGTTGTTTGTAAAGAATGTAATATGTTTTTCTTATTACTTATTCTATTTTTATATTATTTAATTTATAATTTTTTTTATTTTTCTCTTTGTTACTTTTTTTCTTATTGATACAACTTTTATAGGGTAATTTTTTCCTCTTTATTTATTTCCAACTATAAATATATATTAAATTTATTATCATAAGCAACATTTTTAAGTAGTACTGTATGGTCTCACCATTCACTGGGGTTAGGTTACTGGGAACAGTACAAATAAATTATGTACTGTACACTCCGCTTAATGTAATCATGGTAATGTTATCAATCACTTAGTGTGATAAAAAATAAACCCAAGCAATAGCAATGCATTAAAAATGTCCCATTTATTGTAATAAATGTTGAGATGGATCGTTGGCATTTTTCATTTTAACCATTTTCTGGGAAAGAATTTGAGCTGTGTTATTGGTGTATCTACGAAGGACCGCAGTCAGATCTCAGAACTCAGTGTGTTTTAGTCTTTCAATGATTTGTATTCTCTTGCCAACAAATTTACATAAGTTCAAAGTTGATTTGTTTTGTTTTAAAGTTTAATTTTTAAATGAAGAATTAGCCCTTTGAAATGTCAAGATCATGCACATTTAATTACATACATATATGTATGTATTAGTTTTGTCCCTAAAGATTTATTTCGTATTGTTCCTAAAAAAAAAAAACCTTTTAAATAAATTTTATGTAAAATTATATACATTGTAATTCAATTTATTTTCTAATCTCTCGTCACATTACTCAGTGTACATGATGAACACAGATTTGTTTATAATTTTGTATTGTATTGAGTTGTACATCTTCCTGAGGTACCTTTTGATTATTATTATCAGTCAGTTAATGTTATCACTTTGTCTGGGTTCCATAGTGATCGCATTAAGCAGTGTGCATTGTATTAGTAAAAAAATAAAACATTTAATTTTTAATTAAGTATCACTTCCTTTTCATTTTCTCTTATAAGCTGAAGCAATTAATAATTTTATTTTAGTTTTTAAACCTAATTATGTTTACTTAGATTCAGTCTTTCCTCACAGCCTTTAAAATTATCTTTAATTATATAAAATTAAGAGTATTCCAACTTTAGTATAATTAAGTTATTTAAGTGCTGGGTCCTACTCCCTCTTCAGAACTAGTGGGTCTTCTTTCTTGACATTGAGCGGGGGCCTGGTCCGGGAATCGAACCCAGAGCTACGGTCACCTTCTGACCAGGCTCGAAGCTGCTTAACTTGCCTTATCGCAAGGCGAGCGCTCTAGCCTCCGAGCCACCCAGGCCCCGAACTAGTGGGTCAGTTTGACCTACTAGTTCTTCATAAAGCTATAGAGTGAATACTATTTCCTACACTCTTCCTATTAAACATTTTAAACTTCTGTAAACTTAACATTTACCTTGATAACAAAGAAATTCAAACCTTTCTAACTTCCCAATGCTAGAATTTTTTAAAAATAAGAAAGTTATACTTTCATTTGTTTTACAACTACTTATTTAGAGGGCTCCATTGTGTCTTCAATTTTCTTTTAACCATAAGGCATTTTTTTTGTTGCACTATCCAAATAAAAGAAATTAGTGGATTTCACCTTACTAGTTTCTTGATTTTGTGTAATGTTTTTGGCTGTGGGGAAGAAAAATAAATGCACAAAACAAGGTTTACCAGTTAACCAGCTGTAGATAGAGTCAGTCTCGACGGGGACCCCCTTTTCTGCCTTACTTTTTTTCCACCTATCCTAAGCAAGGTTTAGAAAGCTACTAATTTTCATTCATGTATAAATGAAAGCAGTAGTTTGGTTGTGAATGGTGAGGTTTTTCAGAATTTGATAGTCTTAAAGAACTTGAAACATTTTATGATTCATATTGTAAATTTATTTTTTATTGTTATCATTTATTTTTATTAATATATATGAATGTTTTCTGGATGTTTAGTGTTAATACAATTTATTTATTGTAATAGCTTAATTTATTTTGTAGCTTTAGATCCCATTTATTTATTAGTAAAGAGTAAGTATTCTTACTTTTGTAGATAGACATGGAAGTAAACTAAAGAATAGAAGAAATAAACTAACAAACAAACACATGCTCACAGTTCGACTAATATTATTATTGAAGTAAATAATTAGGGTAAGCATCCATTAAAATGCAGTATTAAACATTTAGTATTATATAATTTTTTACAATTTATATAAGAATTACTTAAAATTGTTGGTAAATTACTATATGGTTATAAAAGCAAAACAATTTTCTCAATTAGCATTTAATTATTTACTTCAGGGAAAATTCTTGTTTTTCTTTTTCAGATTTTTATGTTCACATTTAATTTCCTATCAGTAGCTTTGACTAGTTTGTTTAACATTTTATCTATTTATTTTTCTAATATATAAATAATAATAAATAATTAAGTGTTTAAATATTCATGTATTATTGAAATTGTGCCATTAAAAAAAGATATATATATTTCAATTATAGTTGTTTACGGATACCAAAGTAGTTTGAAAAATAATAATTTATTAATTCTTTTACTCAAAGAAACCTTATAAAAAAGTCATTTTATTTATATTTCCATAAATATATACTACATATTATGTTATAATGTGCCTGAGTTATTGGGGAAGGTAGGGTAAATTGGCGTGATGCAAGTCAGAATTTGGACATTTTTCTATAAATACCTATTATATTTTCTTTATGTCTCATTGAATTCCTTACAGTTTGAATTGATGGTCTAGGATGTATTGAATTTTTATAGAAAAAAGTTCTAGAGTGTAGAGTGAGGGTCATGAATCATGAAGGGTAAAAAAATGCTGTAAGTTGGTATGAATTTAGAAGTCTGTGACGTTTAAAGAATTGAAACTGTGACGTTTAAAGAGTGTCTCTCTATAATAGCTTTATTTTAGTGAAACAAGTGTTCAACCACAAGAGACCTTATCAGCCAGAGGATGGAGTCAGGTGAAACCAGATGTCAGTGTGAAGAGCTAAGTAGAACTGAGAACTTAATTTAGCCTGTCAAGGTATGCACACTGATTCCTACTTCCACCTGATTCTATCCCTCAGGTGCTGATGAAGACCATTTGTGGTTAAGAGCCGTACTCCCCTATGTTGTTTTAGAATAAAAATGATTTGAAATAATTTGAATTGATGGTCTAGGATTGAATTTTTATTTTAAACAATTCTGTAAGTTGGTATGAATTAAGAAGTCTGTGACGTTTAATGAATTGAAATAATCATGGAAGAAGCTGAAGTAAAGAAGTTAGTGTTTGTCACTCTATAATAGCTTTATTTTAGTGAAACAAGCGTTCAACCCCAAGAGGCCTTATCAGCCATGGCCGCCCATATGAATTTTTGAGAACTTAATTTAGCCTTAAGCTAAGTTGAAAGTATAAATGTAGACGAAAATGTTAATAACAGAACAGCTCGTATGAGTATAATGTATTTGGTAGAAGTTTAATATTGTTAATGCAACAACTTAAGCTAGAACCTTCGTATAACAATAAAACTAACTAACATTGCAACACAACAGGCCCATAAGGCAATAACAATACAACACTAAGTACTAATACTAATAAATAGCCCTTACTTTTAATTCCAACTAGCCACCATGAAATATGTACTTCATAATAGAAACAAAATTAAGGTGGCCATATGTCCCGTTTTGCATGGGACAGTTGTTTAAAGCTTTTGAAGGTGTCCGACCCGTCAGTTTCGTTGTGAAAATGTTTGTCAATAGACAAAAATTTCATTAAAAAAATTAAAAACAATAATATCACATTTTGCCTTCAAATTCCCAAAAGTTTCCGGGGTAGGGCCCCCATCCCCTTCTTTCCCCTGGGGGTGGGGGGTCTTTGAGATATGATAATTTCACTCCAGTTTGGACTGAACTATTTACGGCAACCCTAAACAAGACATAAGAGATTTTGTTTCTCTTCAGATAAAGACTGGTAATCGAGTAGATATACCTAGAGACTGATCACCAGTCACTCTGCTTGTTAAGTGCTAATGTGTAGGATTTGGTATTTAAAAGAAAAAAGGTCTTGCTTTACCTGTTTTCATTACCACGGTGTGTTTTTCATCTATAAACTGAACTGATATTACTTCAAGTAATGAACTCTATTCTATCTCTGCCTTCCTCTCTTTTTTCTATTATTCGTAATTAATATATTTTCTAGATGTGATCTCTTTGTGATATTAATTTTGCTCTTTGAAATCAAAGATTCAAAGTCATTTATTGGTTCAATTATATATGTAAATATTTTTATATAAAAGATTATAAAGACATACAATATTAATCGTTAATTATTTGTTAATCATTATACATTTATAATTTCATGTTTCATAATTACAAAAATAATAGTAAAAGAAACATTCTTTTTAAGTTTATAAAAAGTATTAAAGATGTTACAAATATATAAAATAATACTTTAAGAAAAACAAAAAATGTAAATAAAAAAAATATATAAAAATTTATAAATGCTAAATACTATGCAGAAAACTAATGAATTTAATACACTTGAAGTATAAATAAACATGCATGTACAAATATGTGTGTATTAAATTAATGAATGTGGTTAATGTATGGAAAACTTTATTTAATTATATACAAGTAAATGTGTATATAATTATAAATAGAAATTAAAAGTATATAAAATTGAAATTTACAACCTTTCAAATAGATTTTGATTCATTTATAAAATGTCAATAAAACTGAGGTATTAAAAGAGATTTTAAATTAAATAAATATGTTTAATAGTGTATATAAGATTCAATAAATGGCGAATATACTGTTTAATTTATTTATTATTTTTCCCTAATGTTCATACAGTAGAACCTCGCTTACACGACCCTCAATAACACGACAACCTCAATTACAAGTGCAATTTTCAAATCCCCTTGAGATTGCCATAACAAATAATGTTAAATTAACCTCTATAACGTGACTATTATTATCCCAATGACCTCAATAACACGGATTTTTTCCAATTCACAAGGTAACTCAGAACCTCTTTAACAAGTCGTTTTGAGAAGTCAACCTTTATTACGCGATTCTATACAGGAATGGGTCGACCTTAAACAAGTCTAGACTTGAAAACCCTGAAAAAACTTTTCCTCGGCGATAAATCGCTTTTCTCTATCTACGTTTAAAACTAGTTTTTTCAGGAACTAGATTTTTCCTGGGAAAAAGGCTCATATCGTTAGATTCATATTTAAATGGACTACATTTTAAAAAATTTTAATCAAAATCGTTGGAACTGTTTTCGAGAAATAAGTATGTTTCACATTTTTTCAGAGTTTTTTGGGGGGTAGCGCCCCCCAAAGTTCATAAAGGTTCATTATAGTTTTTGGTATAAGTAATGTTCATGAGAGTTATGGCTACATGAAATCACTTCATGCAATCTAAAATGATTTAAGGCAGTGGTTCCCTCGCGATGGGACCATATGGGGGAATCAAGCATACTTTTTAGTTTTCATATTCTCTAATTGCTTAGACTTTCTATTTTTTTAGAACTACATTTCATTTTTAATCCAAGATTTGGACCACAAAGCTCTACTGGGTTGCATCAATTTAAGCAGAGATAATAATGTATAAAATAATCTGCTGGGGAAAATAATTTTCTTTTGCAAACTTAATTTTTTGTTTTTTTACTATCCCAAAAATTAATGACTGCACTTATTTCAATAATTAGCCATATACTGCCAAGTATAATTTAATAAACAGCTTGGTTTTCCGGTGGAATCCGCGTCACGAAGGGGGTGAAGTCCGACGTTTCGCTTCCTCTGCTGGAAGCATCTTCAGGGGTGTGGCGCATCGTGGTGTTGACTAACACAGGATGTACTGACGACTGGAGAGAAGAACGGCGTATTTATACTGGTTTCCTAGACCTTAGATTGTACCTGGGTGTTGCATTACTCGAGGGTGTCCTTTGTCGGGAACACCATGATGCACCACACCCCTGAAGATGCTTCCAGCAGAGGAAGCAAAACTTCGGACTTCACCCCCTTCGTGACGCGGATTCCACCGGAAAACCAAGCTGTTTATTACGAGTCTACCCACAGAAGCCTACGCACCAAGTTAAGTATAATTTAGTTCTTATACTTTTTTAGAACCTTTAAAACTTTTAGAAATAGCCTAATGACAGTGGCTTATTATGTAGGGAAGTTGCCCCAAATAAAATCACAGTACTCACATTGAGCCCAGCTTATCAATATGCAATTATAAAAATTATTTAGTATCAAATCCTCTTTTCACTTTTTCAATATCTTATTGGCAACATTCATGAGTGAAAGTTGCAAACTTGCCTGAATATTATTTATCCTTCGTTTTATATATGGTTGTGTGCTACAAATCTTGATTTTAATATTTTTCTTAAATCTTATGTTACTTAAGATCAAAAGAAAAAAGGTGCATTATGATCACTCGATCTGACCTATAGGCAGACTAACTAGACAATAAAGTGAAGAGAAAAATTATGATAAACTTATTGTCTGATAACAAAATTGAAGATTATTGCGATTATTTTCATATATTTTAATTGCTCCTGTGGGGCATAATAATGCCTAAATATAACATTTGATCAATTTAAAATTAGTATTTCTATTAGATTATTATACAAACTTTTCATTAAAATTACTTTTAAAAGTTATACCTTTTGTCTTAAGGAGTTTTTTAATATTAATTATTTTTTACCTATTTATTGGTATCGTACCTGCCTGAGATGTAAAGTCTTTGGCTTTCTACCGACTTAAGAGCTAAATTTACTATACCTAAGCAAGGTACTCACTTTCTGTGGGTTAGCCAGCTTGCTTAGTGGAGTACTATAAAATTGTTTACTTAATCGAGTTAGCATCTTAGACTTACATGTGTGGTCTAACTGCTTCGGATTTAATTTTTAAAGTCTCCTCTTTAAAGTTTTGTCTGTAAATAGATCAGAATTGCAACATTTTTGGATACTTTTTCATTTTATGCATTACAAATACTAAAACCGGCCTTAACCTTTTCCCTATATGTATGCGTATCCGTTACCATAGATCGGATACAAAATTGGATAAACGAAATCCATTAATTTTTATTCAGAGGTGTGCACTAATATATAGAGCATGTTGGAGGCTTGTTTCATTGAAAAATATTGATTAGATAGTAGGTATTAAATAAAATGCTTTGACATTTTTATAAAAATCACGGTTATTGATTTTAAAACTGCTATTTCCGATCTCTTGCACTGTTCACTGTTAATATCATCATTTATATACTGTTTACATTATCATGGGGTTTTCTTTAAAAATAAATTAATTCTGAGCACACTTCATTGCATTTACTTTTGTTTGTTTTAATACTCTTATTACATGAAAGCTCTTGAGGCATAGATTAAGAATATTTAGGCTTCTAATATTTTTATAAGCACAATAAAGGTCATTGCAAGATTAAATACTATCTTGATATTTATTTTAAATAATTATTATTATTATTTTATTTTATTTTTTTTTATTGTACCTAATAAGAAAATAGAGGAATTTTCGCATGTAATAAATAGCCTCCAAACAGCGATTTTAAGGTTATTTTATTCTTAACCCTGGAATGCTAATGGTAATTGGATGGCTGGTATTACTAAACCTTCGTCGATTCGACTAACACTCAGAAAATCATTTTTTTGTGTTGAAACTCTACATTTATAAAGAGTAAACTATTAAGAACTCATTATTAAATTTTTTAAGTGAGATATACAAACATTTTATGACAAAAAAGTTTGTAGGAACATCAGAATAATCTGAAATTAAGTGAACATTAATACACCAGGTCCCATGCCCCAGGCCAAAAGCCCTAGGCCCTTTGCTAAATGCTCCAGGCCCCAGGTTACTGTCCATTGGTCTCTGGCCCAAGGCCAGAGACCCCTAGGCCCATTGTCCTAGGCCGGGGGTCACCAATTAATTTTGTTAAAGAGCCATATTAAAAAAAGGGAACATGTCGCGGGCCATCAAATTTCAATATACGTGATTTAACATAATATGTATCTCTGAAAATAAAGTTGCACTTATACATCCACAAAAATGAAATCCTGATTTCATCCAAAAAATTTAAAATTAAAAAACTTGGACTGTAATTAGCGCATGCTATCTTTATTATTTGAAGTCAATTGTTGCTAAGCCAGTATCTTTATTTGTTAATGATGAATTTAACCTTCGAAAAATTGTGCAGTACGTTATTGTTGTTACTAAGGAATTGCAAATGATCTTTGGCAGAAAGATAATAAAATTAAGTACTCAGGCAAACTGTTTGTTTTCAACTTCAACCTTTCTTCTTTTCTTATAAATGCTCGAATCAAAAAGGGAAGGTGGTGGAATGCAAATGAAAATTCATCAGCACATCACCAGGCTAACACAAAGTTACCAGAGTCCAAGTTCATAGTTCATCTGTCATCGGCTTATTTATTTTCTACCTGTTCTTCCATCAGCCTGAGGGCCTGATAAAATTTGTCTGCGGGCCGCCATTTGATGACTGCTGTCCTAGGCTATAGGCTCATTCGACGACCAATTAATTACCTACGTTTATTACTAAACATTAGTCGAATCGACGAAGTAGCTTTGACGGGACTTTACCAAAAAACGAGTGTATGCTCAAAAGGACTTCTACCGCTATACTAGCTGGTGTGTTACTATCCAGTACAAGCACTGCAGAAGGATGGGGTACACATTACCCCATCGCATACGAGCGTAAAAGGTGCTCGTCGATTTGACTACCATTAGCATTCCAGGGTTAAAATGTGAATAATAATAGAATGAATTATCTATCATACTGTCCTAATTCTTTTCTATGAAGGCTTTGGAAACAATACTATTTATGCATTTCAATTAATTTCTTGACATACATGATAATAAATAGGTAACATAACCACTTTATTTATTCTTAGCATGAGCTCCCCGATTGACGGACTGACGGACTGATCACTAATTCTCCTACTCACCATTGACATACAGATTTGAAATTTGGTACATATATAGAGTGCAAAGCAAATAGAGAAGTGCAGCCATTTTGATTTCGACATATGGCTGCCACATTGAAATATAGCATCTATCTTGGATTTTACCACTCTATATTATCTCAACTTGCAGTGAACCTGGCGATCTGAAATTTGGTACAAAGACTGCTGATACCTAAAAAATGAAAATTAAAGGTACTTTCTCTTCAATATATAGCCACCTTCTTGGATAATACCTTACTCGAGTATCTCAGCTTCCAGAGCCACACATTGCCTATTGCATGTTTGTGACCTCAGGTTTAAGTGGTAAATCGATGTCTTTTATATTTATTTAGTAGACAGATGTATATCATTAGAAAGCTCTTGAAGAGTAGACCAATTGTTGTCATTTTCAGTTTTGTCGTATTTTCATTTCAGAAGGGGTGAGAATTCGTCTTTATTATTTTGATGCAACAACAAAGCATTTAAAATACATTACAAAAAAATTTAATAAAATTATACAAGGACTATACCTACCTAGCTAATGGGCGGATGCTGGTTGTAGGCCAGCCTAGAATGGCTAGTCTTATAATAAGCCCCCTCCTAGAATATTTCACTGTCCATGCCTATGACATAGAACTAGTAATAAAATATGTAAACTGAGTTTTGTCTTTTCTGAAATTTTTCAATCTTATTTTCCTATCCACTATATAAAATATTTTATGTGCATATAGCCTATATTTATTTATATTATATCTCAAAGTTACAAACTGGTTATAATTGTCTAAAATTATGTTGATACAGAAACAACACTCGATAACAAATAGAAAACTCAGACAGGCGTCACGACAAATGAGTGGATGGTTGAGTTGAAGCTTGTGGAGGCACTGGCAGAGGTCAGAGCTGGCAATGGTCAACTGGTGCATGTTACAACAAATGTTACACACTGTGTATTATCTTTACAATAATTCCATAATCATTGCCCTGTTGGTTCCTGTATTTACTTTTTTTATTTGGGTCCGTTGGCAGAAACAGAGGAATATAATGTAGGAATGCCCAAAAAAATCCCTCAAAAGTAAGGTTGAAGTTTAAGAGGTTGACTTTTTCAACTTATTAAACTTATGGAAATGAGTTTTATGGGATGTTAAATGAAAGGGTAGGACACCCTTAGTATATATATTTAGTTATGCCCCCCCTCCCCTTTAACAAATTATGAAAAAATCAATTCATACAGTTGTTAAAAAACACATGTTGACGTTGGCTTAAACCAGGGACAGATGGGTCACCAAGAAGACAGGAAATTTCCCGAAGCACCACCAAGCTGATTATAAAAAAAAAATTGGTCCGAAAAATCAAACAAAACTTTCTCATATTAATTGCTACTATATCAATGCGGTTCCACAGGTACAATTAAATAGCGTAAGCGACTTTTTAGACGGCGTTATCAATTAGCGGTGGGTATCCATATGCAGACCCCCAAAACATTTTCTGCCTCACTTTTGATTATTTTCCTCCGATTTTTTTTATTGAGAAAGCAAGCACAAGTATTCAATTTTTAACGCCTATTTTATTTTATTACTCACATACCACTATTTTATTGTAGTTTTAGTTTTCTCATTATAAAATAAAATTTGAAACAAATTGTGGTAGGTACTTTTTACCCTCATTTCTAAAATTTTATCATTTGTACTTGTATTTTAGATGACAAGGAAATTTCAACAGGGGGGGCTCCCTGATTTGAGGTTGGGGGGGGGGGGGTTGCTCATTAGATCATATGATGATTTTCCCATGCCGGGTGTTACCTCCTCAACTGCCCCTGGCTTAAACTGTGGACAAATGTGAACCCAGATTCCAAATTAGGGTTGGGATATCGAAAGAAAATAATATCGATAATTTCGATTATATCGACATCGAGTGAATGAACGACGGTATTAGCCAATATATCGAAAGAAATTATCGATATTCCCGATATATCAAAAACCTTCCCGGCTACCCTAGTATTCCCAGCTGATGAGCAAAAAAAAGAAAGGCCGCCGGGAGGCAAGTTTTCCCTCTGTTGAGCAGAAAGACATAAAATAGGTCACCGTCACCGGATTTCGATATTTTCCATTCATTATAATCAGATAATATATCAAAATAAACCAATTTTGACACATGTTGTCAATATTTTTTATAAATTTCGGTATATATATTTTGAATTAATAAAACCTAACAGCTCTTCTGTCAGTCTTTCAGATATCCTTGATAACAATTTCTTCTTAGATTTTAAAATTTAAATATTATAATTTCAATGTTCGATATAATAAATACGCCATAAAATCGATTAAAAAATAGCCGTCAAATAATGTTACAAGATGTAAACATTTTGATTTTTGACTAAGTAAAAAATCAGTTGTAAAAGTGGGGTAAAAAATCCATGGATATATTATCAAGGACGTCAAGAATGAAGTGATTTTTTAAATAAATTCGGTGAGAAAGTCTTAATAAAAAAAATAAAAATTAGTATTTCCGGTCAATACCTGCATCGTAAATTCAAATATAGCAGAAGATATTATTTTGAAAATAATAAAATATTAATATAAAATGGTTACGTAAGAATCACGAATACTAGTTCATTTTTGTAAGTTTCTTTTTTGCATCTTAGTTTCTTTATAATAGAGTTTCATTACTATGTCGCAAAGATAGGGCACAAAAATATGAAACATTTTAAAAGTATTTTACTTAATTTAACTGCCGAAAGCTTGAAAGAAAAAAATGTAGCTAAAAAAAACATGTGACATCATTTTTAATTTTTGTGGTTGAGCGTTCGATGATTTTATCTTTATCAATTAATCAAAACACGAGGCCCAGTTTGAGTTTTTCTTAGTTTAAATATTCTTGTCGGAATTTGTGTTCTTTTATTTGGTGGCAATGAAAAATAAATGGAAATACATTTAGAATTATTATTATTTACGTTTTGGAGACACGCTTTAAAATTAATACTCATTTATTAGTATTTTTGTAGCATTTTGTAGTATTTTGTAGCATCTTTAAAAAAAGACAAATGAGTTCGTATCAATTAGACATGTATTAGTTTATAATTAAGACGTGGGCGTTTTAAAAATAATATTTATTGCATCTGCTAACACAGGGGACCCCGGCCCCAGGGCCCGCATCGGCTTTTCTCGTTTCTCGGGCCTGCCACCGCCACTGTCTGTATATTACAGGCAAATAAGGTACGTACAAATCTGTAAATTAATCATGAATCATTTAAGAAACATCGTTTATCTATACAGAACAACTAATTCTAAATAAAATTAAACATTAATTTATAACTTTCTCATTGGTTTCAGATCTAAGTACAATTATTTAATAAAAGAAAATGCATATTTGACAAATACAATATAAAAATTAAAATTAAACATGGAAAATTACGAAAAATGGATAGATTTAACTGTTGGTATTACCATTGATCATTTAAATTTTATTAATTTCATTCTTATAAGATGTTATACCCTATACTTACCTACCTGGAAAATTACTTTACAAGATTTTTTGTGAATAGATAGCTTTGAAAATCTATATTGACTGATAAATGGTTAGATTGGACACAAAAGATAATAACATATCCTCATCTCAAGCACAATATAGGTTGTTTAATTTATTTTAACTTTTTGTAGAAATTTTGAAAATTATTACATTTTTTCATGATAGTAATTGCATAGGTGTGAATTTGCGAATGACACCTACATCCTACATCTCTTAACCCTAAATACTTATATTATGAAGATAAATAATAATGGCACTCTTTTACTTGCTTATCCACCCCAAATTACTTTAATGTGTAAATAATATTCCCTTGTATCTATAATAGTAATAGTTGATTAGATTGTGATATTATCTCTTTTACATTCAGATGTGTGATGTTCCTTTTTGCCGAAGTTCTTTGGGCCATATATCCCTCTATCAATTGTTATATAGACAAAGGAATTAGAGTGGGTGACCAATTACATTTTTGCTAATGACACCTAATATTAACTTACAGTCTGTCCCAAACGAGAGTTAGTGCGTTGACAGCACGGGAAATTGAGTGACACACAGATTGGCCAACCTCTCTGAGGGGAAAAAATAAAGCCACGTCTATGGTTAGGGGGCCTCTTCCCTCCACTAGACATTTATCTTTGCCTAGTTGGCCCGACCTTTTGTCCGAGAAAATCTTGAGCTCTCATTGGCTCCCTACCCAATTTGCTAGTTTTTCCCTCGCTGTCAACACTCTAACTCTCGTTTGGGACAGATTGTAGTTGCCCACATATGGGGGGTTCAGTATTAAAGTGGACCAAGTCCATCAAACTTGATTTTGAGTTACAGAAATGTTTGTGAATTTACTCAGTGCTAATTACTATTGCATTATAAAAAGTTTAATTAATTCGATTATTCTATAGTTTAGTTCATTAATAGATATATTTTACAGATTTTAGGTTGATACCTTAAAAAAAATCCAATTTATGACATTTCAAATGGAAGCTACTGTGACTTGGTTCAGATTTGCTCTGAAACTTCAGAGCAAATTCAAATAGAAATTCTTCAGTGCTCATTGAAACTACTGCATTCTGTGGGTTTCCCATGGTACTAACAATTATAACACTCTAACCCTAATAAAATATACAGTATAAGCTTTCAGAATATATCTCTATCTCATTTTTTTCATAAAATGGACTTGGCCCACTTTAGCACTGACCCCCCATATCATATGGATGGCAACCAAGTTAGTTGTTTCTGTTGTAGAAAAGTTAGGGTCTTATTGTTTAATTTAATGTTTCAGGGGTTGAAGGAGTAAGAGAAGGAATTGAGCATCTAAGTCCGGCCACTTTGGTGTTCATAAGTCTTGTCTTACTGATATTGTTTATTTCTGATGTAATTGAGAGAGTGTTAAAACCATCAACAAGTGCTCACCACAGGAGTTTATTTTTCGTCTTGTTCGAGTATAATGTTAGGTATGATAAAGTTAATTAATATTTTTGATATAAACTATATAAGTTATTGGATAACAACCTAGTGGCTTTATTTCTTTCCTTCACATAAGTTCATCAACCTGAGTGTAAAAAAAAATAGTACATTACGCGTCGAGTGCGGAAAGTAGCATTTTGCATGCGAGGGTAGTAAAACCACACGAGCAATGCAAAATGCCGTTTTCGCACGAGTTGCGTACCGTACTTTATCTACGATTGTTAGATTTAAATAATAAATACAGAAAAAAATAAACTTGCTGTATGTAAGTTCGTATCTCTTCTCTTGATAAAGATGGCATTAATCTTGAGTTGTATTTTTTGCCGTATTAATTATTTCTGGAGGAGTATTATTCTCTACATTTTCGTCAAAGCCACTTGATTCATGCATTGTTTTTCACTAAAAACTCGATATAAAACAGTTACTTTAATAAAAGAATAGCAAATTAGTTTTGTTAAATGTAAACAAACTTGCTAATCGTGGGTAAAGCTGAAGAATTCCTCTTCTTTACCGCGCTAGCGTGTTAAAGAAGTGGAATTCTTCAGAACTATTAGACCTGCATGAGCAATGAATACAAGTACGTAAATAATCACTTTCTAAGCATCTAAACAGAGATATAATGTTTATATTTCGTATCAATCGTAGATAAAATTATATTTGTAACAGCAGTATAATGTGCGGGTAATATTCTTTAGTCGTTTTTATTATTTAGTCTGATCCAAGCTAAAGCTTAAAAATAACAGGATAGTTAAACTGTAGGATATTGTGCCAGTGAATGGTACTTTTGAGAATCTAGGCTAATATAAGCATTATTTGAGGTGGGTGGTTTTGGTTTTAATTTTAGTTTGTTTGTAGTCTAGTTTTTGAGGCTCCACCTACATACCATATACTGCAGTATGGTACATTGTTTTCTAAGTCCCTCCCTAAAACGTACCATACAATTCAGATTTACAAAATAGGAGGTAATATTTTGTCGTGTCAGATTAAACTTCATTTTTTTAAACTAAGGAGTGTCATGGTCGGATATATCGAGGAGTTCGATATGGGGGTTTCTACTGTATTATTTCATCCATAGTGATGTAATTAGACCTCACTCGAGCTGCAAAAAGAAATATTAATGCTTATGAAATTGCCATTTTACAGGCGTGTCTACAATAGTCAAGAGAAAATAACCCACGACACTCTGTATCGTGGAGTTGAAAGCATTCTTCGTCCTGGAGTCTCTAGACCCTGTGTTATCAGCTTGGTGTCTGTTGGCCGAGGAGCAGCTTGTAGTGCGTTAAGCCTTGCTCACAGCTTAGCTGCTGTTATAATGCAACTACTAAATCCTTTTGGTCCGGCTTCACCATATAAGTACACTATTCGAGGCAGATTTTTCACTTCAGCTGATGACTATTGGCAATTCAATTCAAAAGTGGTATACAAAACTACTATATTTTTTTACAATATTATAAAAGAAGTGTGAATTTTGATTATCTATTGATTCCTTACCTTGATTAAAATTAGTGTTTTTTTTTAAATTTGAATTTTTGTTGTTTTTTTCCCCAGGTTACTCTGTTGAGTAAATATCGGGTGGCTGTTTTGACTGAATTTGAAAGTCTTCATCCTCAAGTGACAACAGTTCTGGCTGCATTGGCTAATGAAGCAACTCTTCCTCAACCTCAGGTATGAATATTACATAAATTATAAGACTTTATGCAACAAATGTATGAAAGTCTAAAGGTTTTATCAAAATATGTGTACTCGTCACTTTATAAGAGTTAATAATTTTGAAGCTATTAGCTTATATGATAGGGCAACTTGATTATTTTATAATTGATTATGCTTCTCAAACCTGGGATAAATTAAAAAAAAAAAAAACACTGGAAATATATTTTTTTAATTCTATCATAATAATTTATTTAAATGAACGAATCAAAGAATTACAATAAAATATCATAGCTTTTCTTTTGCAGTCTTTAATTATAGTGATATTAGACACGGGTGAACGGTTCAACGTATCGGAAAAAACCAAGGTACGACAGCTAGGACAGACAGCAATCCAAGAATGTCTAGGACCTTTCTTGGAGACAAGAGAAGTTGAGAACCTAGTAGATACACTAACCTGGAGAGCTTGCCTAGTTCTAAATGAACCTTCACACAGACCATCAAGCTGTAAAGTCTGTAATCCTCCTAACAGAAGTACATCTAATTCTCCTCAGTTAAATAGATTCCATTAATTAAAAATACACTCGTTCGTATTTTTAGATTGTGAAAAAGCAACTAAAGTGTCGACCCGTAGAAAAGGAATATATAAAAGATGTACATGTATCCCAAGACATTTGTTTATTTTATTTTTTATATCAGAGCAATTGTTACAATCATATTTAGCATTAATTGTTTATCAGGCATTAGCAGCCAACAGAAGAACCTATACAGACACATCTTGGTGTTAAAGTTTATTTTATAATTGGGTAATAGATTTAAGTGGCTTTTTTTCTTTTTTTTTTTAATAGGGTGGTTTTTCTCAAACTGGAAATATTTTGGTACTAATTTACACTTCTACTTTTTTTTTTTTAATTTTATTTGAAAATTGCAATTACATAATACATATGTTATAAGCAATTTTGATGCTTGTTGTTACAATGACATGATTGACATGAAGTGAGGGACTGTCCATTAACAGTACTCACAGATACTGACTTGGGATATTACCAGTGGCGTAGCTAGGGTAGTGGGGGCCCCCCCGCAAGAAATTTTTAGGGGCCCCTTGCCAAAAGTAAATTGACGAGCAAAAAAAAAAAAAAAAAAAAAAAAAAAAAAAAAAAAAAAAAAAAGTTGCCACAACTGAATGGGGGGCCCCCTGACAATGGTATAGAAGTATGAATCCCAGTCAGTTTCAAGTACTTTGTTTTATAGGGGGCCCCCATCGACATTGCTTCATTGGATTTGGGGCCCCCTACACTACCAGGGGCCCCCCCGCAATGCGGGCCCGTGCGGGCCCATTGTTACGCCACTAGATATTACATAAATAAAAAATAAAAAAAATGGTTAAGTATTGTTCAATAAATAAAGCCACTGCCTCTTTAGACGTCTAGGAGGATTTCCAGGAATGAATGGTAATGATAGGTTGTGGATTAGAGGATTGGGATGTTGGGATATGGAGTCATGAAAGGATTTGTATCGGGATATGGCTAGGTCGTGGACGAAAGGGACTTTAAGGTCATTGTGAAGGGTGATGTTAGAAACATAAAAAGGAGCGTTGACTATTCTTCTTAGGATTTTGGACTGTAGGGATTGGATATGATAGGAGTTGGGACGCTTGGTGCAAGGTGCAACCCCAGAGTTCAATACCGTTTGACCATATGGGCTTAATTATTGTGTTATATATGATTAATTTGTTATGTGTGCTGAGTTTAGATGTATGGTGTAGAAGTCTATGTAAAAGTTTGTAGCGTCGGTTACAGTCTTGTCCTTTAAGTTTTATGTGGTGTGCCCAGGTCAAGCGGCAGTCTAGGTGTAATCCAAGGTAGCGAACAGAACTGGAGTGAGGGATAGGAATTTGGTTAAGGAATATTGGTTCACATATATGCCATGTCTTAAACTAAACGTCACATGGACACTTTTGTTTTCATTAGTTTTTATTCACACTTCTACTGAAGAAGAAATAAAATAATTAGAATGTGTAATATAGATTTCAGGAATTTTGAGTTGGTAATATTTCCGAGGGTTTTTATAAACTTAAAATTTTAGACCTTTTTTACTTGTATTAGTTAAATTAGACAACATTGGTAGTTAAAGTCTGTGCATTACTACAGGTTTACAACATAGTTTGTGGAATGAGTGTACTTAACCCTAGAATACTAACCATAATTTGTTGGCGCTAAACACTAACCTTTGTCATTTTTACGAGGATTATATTAGAAGGGCTTGTTATTACTTTTTAATTCTCTTATGTTTTTATTATTATTATTATTGTTATTTATTTATTAATGATAGCATAGCATTATGCCCAAGGATCTTATATAAAGGGGATAGAGGGTTGAGGCAAAAAAGTGACCCCATGAAGATATGTTAAATGTTAGCTCCAATGGGACAAATTACCTTCCTCTTGGTTATAGGTTACCAAGAATTTGTTTATAGTTGTCAGGTTATAACCTGTTAAAAAAGGTAATTTGTCCCAGTTCAAAGGTCGTGGAGCATGCGCAGTATGATTTTTTCTCCAATTTCTCTTACCTTCATGGGGTCACTTTTTTGCCTTAAACCCCTTCTTAACATTACATCTTAGCTTTATATAAGATCCTTGATTATGCCATAAAAATAGTATCACATAATATGAAGAATATAATATCAACTAGTATAGTTTGAGTGTCAACTAAATGTAAGAATTTTCAAACAACATTGGAGTATTGTTAAATTTATTAATTTAAGTAATATATTTGAAATTGGAATTATTATTTTTATACAATATACTATTGAAAGAAATGTTAGTTAATAATTTAAACAATTTTTTTTTTTATGGTCTCCACAAATGGGGACGTCGCAAACAAAGCAATAGGTTGTATTTCAAAATAAAAATGGCCTCAAAATAACACTAAGAATTTTTGAGCGCAACTAAAGCAAGCTTGTAGGCATGAAAAGAATGTAGTTAAAGCACTGGTGAAGAGTGAGGTGTCTGTGTTTTACAGAACCAAGATAGCTCACTCTTAAATGGCAACCGTCGTAATTTTTACGAATGGTTAGTATTCTATAGTCTATAGGGTTAAAATATAATTTAGGAAAATATCTGAATTTAAGTTTTGCTTCGGAGTTTTCTTTATTTTTAAACTTGTTCCTCGACACTTTTTGATAAAAAATAAAAACTAACCTGCTGCTTATTTGATAGTCACATGTAAAACATTCTTTTGTGTCGTATGGATGTCCTTCGATGATGATAATCTTCACTTAGGGTAACATTTGAAGACTTATTAAAATTAATATTATTTGATGTACCATGAGAAAGCTCTCTGCACTTATGTACAGGAAACATCACCTCTAGAGATTTATTACTAATACCTACCTATCAGCTTTCTCTTTAACTCCGAATCAATTGGAATGGTGGTACTGAGTTAATTTCTCTTTAGATTAATTTTCATTAAATTGTTAATATTTTTTGTTGTTTTATGTATTAAATTGTTCATCAACAAAATATGTGGCTACATAAATAATCTATTTGAAATTTATTAGGAGGTGTTTGAATTCATTCTAGAGTCTGTACTGTATTAGTTTTAGTGTGGCAAAAATCGAAGGGTTAGGATTTTGAAGATCCTGAGCCCTCATTATCGACTGTAATGTTAGGCTTAAAACAGTTTTGATTTTTAAAATAATTTTAGCCCTTAGTCCTTTTTCCCTACTATCTGCAAATGTATTTATATGGCTTTGGAGTATCCTTGCTATTAATGTTTAAAATTTTCTTTTTTTTTGACAGTTTCATTAAAAATAAAATCTACCTTTTTAAAGGATTTTTTTTTTTTTTTTTATAATCTTTCCTATTCCTTTTTTACTTAATTATTTATCTAGGTACTTTCTTGTGACCTTCCAAATTTCTGGATGGTTTTTATGGCTTAGAGTGGGAGTGTAGTCTCTTACAAAAGTTTAAATTCCTCTTTTAAACAAAAGAGGAAAGGAAGCAAGCGTAAGCGAGCTTCTTACATTTAACAAAATATGTATCCTGTCTGTCTGTCAGTAACGTTTATGTGTCTGATGATAACTCCATTAAAAGTTTACCTATTTAGTTGAAATTCGGTATACATTTTCTTTTTACTAATGATCAGGCTAAGTTCGTTGGACAGCGGTATCTGTTAAAGAGTTTGCGTTTAACGCTCGCGTTAACTTGAGCTCAAATGTAAAATTGGAATTTCATGACAAGAAATGATTCTATCATCATATTTTACAAGAGAGGAACATTATTTACAAATAACATTTTTTAGTAAAACTAACAGCGACACTGCTATAAATTAATAAAGATCGTTAAAACTATTAAACCGGATGGACCTAAACATTTAAAATAGAAAAAAAATCAAAGTTTTTACCAATATCTTACGATCTAATGTAAGATAACACTTCACATAAATTGTCTAAAGTACAATTGAAACAGGCATGGGAAATTTCAACTTGATAGAAGCAGTAGTTATTGAGAAGTGAAGTGATACATTTTATTTTAGTTGAAATGAAGATAGCCTATAGCCTGAACATGGAACTTATGAGTATGATTGGCTCTCTATTTCAGTCATCCTCTTTAACTATCAACTCATCGTGATGAACTATTTTCTTAATATCTAATATTTATTACATTACGCTCGCTTCAATGATAGAGCCATGTGATGCCTAGTAATAAATATAGATAATCATGATGAGTCATTAGTTAAAGAGTATGATTGTGAGTCTTGTAGAGAGAGCCACCCTGCATTCTTACTATCCCACTAACAACATATCCATTTCAAATATTATAAAATGTATAACTTCACTACACAAAAACTTCTGCTTCTATTAAGTTGTAATTTTATATGGCTTTTTAGGGTTTCATGATACTTCTCGAAACCCTTATGCCGAGGGTGATGTGTCCGTCTGTCCGTTGCTCTTTGGTTCATAGCGCCCTAACCGTTTAAGCTGAAGAGCTGAAGTTTAAAACACTGGCGCAACTTTTTTATCCAACCATAGGCAAAATATACAGAAGGTTAAAAATAAATATAAGCATGTGCAATTCACAAAAATGTGGTAAACTCAAAATTATTTTTATTTTTTTTTTGATTTTTGAGTGGGTAACAAATGGAAGCTGCTAAATATTAGGTTTCAAATATACAGGGTGCCCAGCTAATATGGAACAGCGAAATATCTCCGGAACCATGATAGATAGAAAGGTGTGGTTTTCAGGGTTCTATAATGGCTATAAATGCGCTTCCAGAACATATGCTGAACATTTTCTGTGTTCAGCCAAAGTGAGTGCAATTTACATAAGGAAGCCAAATTTTTAAAACTATATTTGCATTCTATGGCTAAAAATAAGAATTTTTTACTCTTGGAAATTTTGCTCCGAGCATTAGTTTGCCGTTTGGAGAGCCCTGAACTTGCTAAAATTGAAACTTTAATCCATTTTAAAGCAAAAATCTGTTTCCCGTAGTAAATAATAATTATAATTTGATTTAAATTAAAATTTAAACTTTCCGTAGTATGAAAACTACCAAAAACTTAAAAATTGAATTGAAAAACTAATGGATTTAGGAAAAAAAATCTAGATACAAAAAGTTCTTATTTTTAGTCAAAGAATCCAAATCCATTCCTAAATACATGCATTATTGGTATTTTTTTTCACTTTTTGAGCCCTGCTGAACACCTTTTTTGGGCAAAAAACAGTTACATATAAGGTATGAATTTTAGATTGGATTTAGATTCTATGACTAAATAAGAACTTTTTGTATCTTGAATTTTTTTCCTAAATCCATTAGTTTAGCTGTAAACTGGACTTAAAGTTTCAATCTTAGCAAGTTCAGGGCTCTCCAGACGGCAAACTAATGCTCGGAGCGAAAGCTTTCCAAAAGTCAAAAATTCTTATTTTTAGCCATAGAATGCAAATCTAGTCTTAAAAATTTGGCTTCATATTCACTTTTTTTTAATTATATAAATTGCACACACTTATGCTGAACACAGAAAATTTTCAGGATATGTCCTGGAAGCGCATTTATAGCCATTATTGAACCCTTAAACCCGCATCTTTCTACCTATCATGGTTCCGGAAATATTTCGCTGTCCCATATTAGCTGGGACACCCTGTAAATATATGCTTTTTTAAATTTTGCATCCTTTATTGGTTTTATGAGTCAAAATATACCGGAAAAATCCCCCCCCCAACTGCTATATAACGGCTGGTCCTAAAATTTCGAAATAATCTATGTTTAAATCTTATTGTGGTGTGATTAGAATTGAGAGAGGGGTTTCCCAATTTTTAAAAATTGCCAATTTTGTGGGTTCAAATTTAAAGTGCGCCCAAAATTTAAAAAAATTTGAGTGGGGTATCAAATGAAAGCTGCTGAAGAGTAGGATATAAATATATATATATAGGTATATGTAAAAATATAATATATTTTTTAAATATTGCATTCTTATTGGTTTTATGAGTTAAAATGTACCAAAAACAATTCCCCTCCCCCAACCACTATATACCTAACGGCTGGTCCGTAAATATTAAAATAATTCGTGGTTATACCTTATGGTGGGGCGATGAACATTTCCTGAAAAAATGTAATTTATCATGTCGTTATTACCGATAAAAAACATTGTGACCCCCCGGGGGATCGAACCAGGGACCCCTGAAGGCGAAAATAAAAAATCATAATATATAACTTGTGTGCTTAATCATCTACGAAACCCTAAAAAGTACTTCCCTGTGATTTTTCAATTGTGCCTACTTTAGACGATGTATATGAAGTTATATTCAAATCGTTACGTTAGAACTTAAGGCTCTACCGCCCTTTGAGGTTAGGAAAAACAGTAAAATTAAACTTATACTGGTTCTAAGCAAGATATCAAAAATCTAATCACAGGCTTCATTCCTAATTTTAATTCTGCACAATTTGAGCCCTATTTCAACTTCCTATGATAAATAGTACAGGCGCCATTTTAATACAACGAGTTTTATCGTTGTATTAAAATGGCGCCTGTACTATTTATCATAGGAAGTTGAAATAGGGCTCAAATTGTGCAGAATTAAAATTAGGAATGAAGCCTGTGATTAGATTTTTGATATCTTGCTTAGAACCAATAAAATTTCCAATTTAATGATTTTTCTTACCTCAAAGAGCGGTAGAGCCTTAAGATATCGGTAAAAACGTTGTTTTCTCTATTTTAAACGTGTTAGGTCCGCTTTAACAGTTTTAACGATCTTTATCACTTCATAGCGATGTTGTTTTTACTAAAAAACTTTATTTGTAAAATATGTTTTTCTCATCGAATAGGTGATAATAGAATGTTTTCCCTTCCTGAAATTCCAATCTTACATTTGAAGCTTACGATTACGCGTGCATTTAACGCGAACGCCTGGGCGGATAATGCTGCCCAACCAACTTAGCCTGAGCATTAGTAAAAGGAAAATGTATACAAAATTTCAACTAAATCGGTCAACTTTTACTCAAATTATCGTCGGACACGCAAACATTACTGACAGACAGACAAGATGCATATTTTGTTGAATGTAAGAAGCTCGCTCCAATTACTCACCATTTAATTCAAATTTTACTATCTTAAATGAATTTTAAATAGTACTTTTTTTGTTTATAACACAAAAGCATGGCACCAATGAAATTGTTATTTATACAATTACACTTAGGACTTAGGCTTTCTTTACTTAATAAGGGACTAATTTGGTGGAAGTGTTTTGATAATTAAGATAAATGCTTGAAAAGAGTTGACGTAAGTGTGCACTTAGTAAGAGAATAGCCATGTGGTCTCTAAAGTCAGTAACAGACTATCATAACACTTTCCTGTTTTCAACCTTCGTTCAGTTTAACTACTTGCCCAGGGCCCAGATAGATGATAAACGATATGCTGCAAAGCTACAAATTTTAATGTCAAGAAGGCGTCACGCACTATAAAAGTGTGGAGTGAATACTGTAATAGTTTTCGATATAAATTCAGTTGAGTTTAAGTTATTCATTAATTCATTATGATGATTGTTTCGTTTTACTAATGTAACTTTTTAACATAAGAGACATTTTTTTTCACATCTATTAAGTTTGAATTTTATTTTGAATATATATATATATATATATATATATATATATATATATATATATATATATATATATATATATATATATATATATATATATATATATATATATATATATATATATATATATATATATCAACATATCAATTTTAAGTAAAGGTGGTTAGAGGTGATCTCTAACTTTTAGGAAGAGCTCCTAAGTAATGAGTACCATTTTATTAGGGTCCGTAGGCAAAACCAAGGACCCTTATATTTTCCTGCGTGTGTCTGTCCGTCCGTCTTCTCGCGTGCTCTCACGGCTTCACCTTTCGTCCGATCACTTTGAAATTTGGTATGTATGTGTCTTGTACCTGCCCACATATTTTAAAAATATAGCGACTTAAAAAAAATATTTTTCAAAAAAATTAGGGTAAAAAAACTTAAGGGTTAAAATTATTTTATTTTTTTTCGACACCGTGAGGGGTATCATATGAAAGAGTACGTCGAGCTGATTACAAAAATATATAATTATTTGGTTATAACTTTGATAGAGCGAGCGTAGGCGAGTTTGAAGCGGGTTTGAAACGTGTCCCCCCCCCCTCTATCTCGCTTATGTGAAGTGCAAAAAATCTGAAAAAATTCCTGAATATTCTTCGACCAAAAGTAAAGATACCACTTTTTGGAAATTTAGAAAAAATTATTATTTTATTTTATATTGACATAATACGTTTTTTCATAATTATGGTCTTTTCGATGTATTTATATGGTTGTAGTCCGGTTCAGTGGCAAAAAAATACTTTATCAGAGTGTGTTTTGAGAATATCAGACCCTTAGAATGGTTCAAAGTAAGCTTTTTAGCATTTTAAAAAAAGACTGTTTATACACTTTACTGTTAAACACTAAATAGTATGGCCTACGGACCTTCGCTGTGTGCTGACTAGCACACACTTGACCTGTTTATTATTAGTAATAATATTAACTACCATTTAATTTTTTTGGTTATTTTAATTTTGTTCTTATATTTTTAATAAAATAAATTTGACCAATCAATAAATTCATGGGAGGAAAAAAGACCCTCATTTTTTTTCTTTTCTTTTATTACGATCAGGGCTGTATGTTGTCAAATTAATGCAATAAACAAACAAGTGCACTAGTGCACTCCCATAAAACCACGCAATTCAAAATACCCTAAACCATATACCGATATACCTATTACCCTATGTTGTTTTATTAACCTATGTGTTAAATATTTTAAATCTGTAAATTAGCAGCTAGCTAATATTATGATGATAATTAACTAACATGGCAAAACTAGGCTGTAATAAACATTAGAAATTGTGGTTTTTTGTCGGTAAACTGATTAAATCCATGTGACATGTGATATAAAATTTATACTTACCCGCACCCATCTTAAATTTTCCGCGGGATTTAGCTCAATAACAAGAACTACCTTGATAAATAAATGAAATACGGTGTTGAGTTTAATAGCAATAATAGTACATTACGCGTCGAGTGCGGAAAGTAGCATTTTGCATGCGAGTGTGGAGTTTGCACCCGAGCGATAGCGAGGGTGGTAAAACCACACGAGCAATGCAAAATGCCGTTTTCGCACGAGTTGCGTACCGTACTTTATCTACGATTGTTAGATTTAAATAATAAATACAGAAACAAATAAACTTGCTGTATGTAAGTTCGTATCTCTCTCTTGATAAAGATGGCATTAATTCATTAGTTGTATTTTTTGCCGAATTAATTATTTCTGGAGGATTATTATTCTCCACATTTTCGTCAAAGTCACTTGATTCACTTATTGTTTTTCACTAAAAACTCGATATAAACAGTTACTTTAATAAAATAACACCAAATTAGTTTTGTTAAATATAAACAAACTCACTAATCGTGCGTAAAGCTAAAGAATTCCTCTTCTTTACTGCACTAGTGTGGTAAAGAAGAGGAATTATTCAAAACTATGAGACGCGCATGCGCAATGAATACAAGTACGTAAATAATCACTTTCTACGCATCTAAACAAATATATAATGTTTATATTTCGTATCAATCGTAATTGTTTAAGCTTTAAATCCACTTGATATTTTTTTAAAACAATTTTTGCCTTTTGTTGTTAAGATTTAAAATTACTCTTTCTGGACCGTAGTCCAATATTTTAATGATCCTAGATAAATTTAGAAAAATTACCCCGAAATTCAATCATCGATATGTGACGTTTGGAAAGACTAGTTTCCCACTAAAATGTTAACGCAATAGCTAAAAATATTTGACCTGTAATCTAGTAGGTTCTGGAACCAGAAAACCAATCTGAAGCGTATCAATTGGGAACAATTATAATCTTGTATGTTTTGTTATATCTTCTCTCTGTCTCTAGAGCATTTAATCTCAACTTCCTATACATTTTTAAAAGATTCATTGACGACAGACACTAAAGGTCGTCACGTTTTTCCCGCAACAGATTAAAGGACATAGAACTAGAAAACTAAAAAAAGTTCATAGAACTAGATAACTGCGCCGTAAACCTTGCTTTAGTTCCTTCAGTTTAGTTCATTGATAATACGTGGCGCCGCTTGTTCTCGAAAATGTATATATTTGATGCAGGTTACAATTCTCTCTGCAATACTGCTTTTCCATTTCATTCACTTAGTACAAACGAATCTTACACAACTAGAAGATATGGTTGGATACGATTCACTTATAGAAAACCAATTTAACACAAGGTAAGAAAAAAGTATATAGAATTATGCTAAAAAAAATATATATATATTTAGTTCTTACTTATTACTTACAAAAGATGAAAAAAAAATAAGTTAACAAGAAATATAATTTAATTCTAACATTGCATTAAAAATTGGTTAAAAGTAACGTAGAGTTATGATATAAAAGATTAAATCGTTTACTCCATATAATTATGTGCCAGTGATGATTGACCGATTCAAAAATGTGGCTCTTAGATTTTTGTTGAGTGCCCACTCAATAAATATTTATGAGCAACACATACCTCTATCCAGGTATGGACGAATTGATCTAACAACCAGCAATCGCCGTAGTAAACATTGCCCAGGGGTACCAATGCCTATATCCGGCCCGCCGCGCCACAAAGAATTTAACAATTGAACTTCAAAAAGCAAAGTATAAGGTCTCCACAATCAAATGCCATTTGACCAAAAAAGACGCCACACAAACAAAAAAGATTCTTTCTGAGGTTTTTTTTACCTAAAGTGATAGTGCTTATCCGGATATTTCCATTATTTCCTTCCATTGTGAAGTCAATAGCTGAGTTCTGCTTACTTCATCCGGCCCACTTAAGACAATACTATCCAGATATGATATGATGATTGATGATCTATAAGAGTAGTTTAAACCATCTAAGCTCCTTTGGTTGCTCAAACAAGGTTTACTTCCGCGACGATGAATTTATGTCTAAGATCTATCGGCTTCTGTTTTAAGAATTTATTTCCAACAGATGCGGAGTTCCTGATTTGATCCTACTCGGTTGATGGTCTGGTCAGTTGGCCCTTCTCTCCGGTATCTTCCGGTGTCTCATTCGCTATACATAGATAAATCTGAAGGATATTAGGTTCTGTAGAATCTATCGTTTCTTAGGGCTTCCAAACAAGCTGATGGTAGAATTTTATTACACCACTTTGTAGTGAAGAAAACTATACAAATCTGATGCACACTATTACGACGATAACCACATGCCGGCGATATTATGGGGTCCAGTTTCATGAACACGACACAACACAAGTATAGCCAATCTTTTTCATAGGTTTGATTAAGTGACCTTAGTCCTCGTCTTCTTAAAGGTAACCTTGGGAAAGTTTACTTCTTAATATAGGCTTTTCAAGATGAATTCATCATGACAATAGTTATTACGAAGAGTTTAACTTCTTTTGGTTATTACAGCTCTTTTCGTAACAGTATCTTCCTTTTTTTTTAAACAAAGAACCTTAATAGCTCTGAAGTCAAAGATGTTACTGCATACTGTAGATCATTTTTAGTCGCCATATAATAATATATTCATCCATGCACAATCAATAAACCTTTTTTTTACATATTAGTGCCATTAAGTGGTATTTTAATATGATATTATATTCAAAATAATTAATAAAAGATAATTTAAAATCATTTTAATAATTAATAGTCCAGGAGATAGCGTGCAAAAAAGTGTCTGACTAACATCAAGCTAGAATTTTGTATACAAGTCAATTAGTCTAGGAGCCCACGACACTAAACCTGTCATGATAGGTCTCCCAAATTTCATACACATAATTCGTCATGCCACTCATAGGGGAACAGAAAATTGACCTGCTGCCATGTCTGGGACCGGACAACGCTGAAATATAAAATAAAGAAAATCATAAAATTTTTGGGTTTCTGTCATGATAAGTCTCCCAAAAAAACCAAAGCCTATCTGAAAGATCATCAATTTTTGTGTAAGAAAAACCACTGCTGCCTTTTCCAATCAGGGGAGAAAATGGTGGCAGCAGCGTTTGAAAGTCACAAAGTTTTGATTTTTATTGACAAAATAGCGCGGAAAATTAAACACTAACCACAAGTGTTATATATTTTTGTAATCTACTCTTCAATACCTTTCATTTGATACCCCACTTAAAATTTTCAAAAAAATATTATTTCCCCGTGACAGGTATCAGCCTCCATTTTGGATTTCCAGTTAATCAGATCCAAATTGGTATTCTTTTTTTTTCTTTGGCCCAGCAGACCGCACATTTTTCATATTCTTTTATATTTTTAGTAACAGTAGAAGTACAGTTTTAGGGGGTCATACAAAACTTTGAGGTTTTTTGACAAAATGGCGCGGAAAATTAAACACTAACCACAGGTGTTATATATTTTTGTAATCTACTCTTCAATACCTTTCATTTGATACCCCATTCAAAATTTTAAAAAAAATATTATTTCCCCGTGACAGGTATTCGCCGCCATATTGAATTTGGACAGCTGATCATTTTGAGTTCACTATATTTTTCCTTTCTGCGCGTCAAAACAATCTTTAATATTAGAAAGTTTCATGATTTTAAAGTCTCTTGTGATTCAAAAGTTATTGGAACCGAACAGAGGTGGCTATTATCATCATCGATTTCTTCAAAAAACCAAAGCTTATCTGAAAGATCATAAATTTTTGTGTAAGAAAAACCACTGCTGCCTTTTCCAAACAGTGGAGAAAATGGTGGCAGCAGCGTTTGAAAGTCGCCCTCTCTCGAATTTTCTTATTGTATCTTTCAATTATAACAGTTTCCGGCAGACATCTGGGAGATAAGCTATGCTTGTATATTTTATTTATGTACAATATATACAATATATTATGTTTTATTAAAAATAAAAGTATTTTTGATTGATTGACTTAAAGTAGGGAATCAATAGAGGAATATAATATATATTATATATTATAATATAATATAATATAATATATTTATAATTATAATATTTATAATTATAATAATATAATTATAATATAATATAAATATAATACAATATATAATATAATTGGTAATAATAAGAAAAAGACGTAGGTCATAGGAACAATAGGTTTTTTTAAATTGTAATGAATAATCAAATTATTTGAAAACCCATATATATCTGTCTTTATTGCCTTCATCCAAATTTCAATACCATTCCATTTTATCTCTTATAATGTCTTTTTATACGAATAAACCATTGAAAACTTTTCAAAATCATTTGTTTAAACAACCAACGACACGTACAATTGATTGTTCGTGATAGTGGCATGCGTATTTCAATAATACAAATCGAAAAGAACCGGGCGATTGCTGGTAAAACCGAATTGAAACGCCAAAGTCGGTTGAGTGGAGGGCGACTTTCAAACGCTGCTGCCGTATGTATGCCGTGAATTTTCTCCATTGTTTGGAAAAGGCAGCAGTGGTTTTTCTTACACAAAAATTTATGATCTTTCAGATAAGCTTTGGTTTTTTGAGGAAATCGATGATAATAGCCACCTCTGTTCGGTTCCAATAACTTTTGAATCACAAGAGACTTTTTAATCATAAATTAACTTTCAAATCATGAAACTTTCTAATATTAAAGATCGTTTTGACGCGCAGAAAGGAAAAATATAGTAAACTCAAAATTATAAGATGTTCAAATTCAAAATGGCGGCGAATACCTGTCACGGGGAAATAATATTTTTTTTAAAATTTTGAATGGGGTATCAAATGAAAGGTACTGAAGAGTAGATTACAAAAATATATAACACTTGTGGTTAGTGTTTAATTTTCCGTGCCATTTTGTCAAAAAACCTCAAAGTTTTGCATGACCCCCTAAAACTGTACTTCTACTGTTACTAAAAATATAAAAAAATATGAAAAATGTGCGGTCTGCTTGGCCAAAGAAAAAAAAAAGAATACCTATTTGGATCTGATTAACTGGAAATCCAAAATGGAGGCTGATACCTGTCACGGGGAAATAATATTTTTTTGAAAATTTTAAGTGGGGTATCAAATGAAAGGTATTGAAGAGTAGATTACAAAAATATATAACACTTGTGGTTAGTGTTTAATTTTCCGCGCTATTTTGTCAATAAAAATCAAATCTTTGCGACTTTCTAACGCTGCTGCCGCCATTTTCTCCCCTGATTGGAAAAAGCAGCAGTGGTTTTTCTTACACAAAAATTGATGATCTTTCAGATAAGCTTTGGTTTTTTTGGGAGACTTATCATGACAGAAACCCAAAAATTTTATGATTTTCTTTATTTTATATTTCAGCGTTGTCCGGTCCCAGACATGGCAGCAGGTCAATTTTCTGTTCCCCTATGAGTGGCATGACGAATTATGTGTATGAAATTTGGGAGACCTATCATGACAGGTTTAGTGTCGTGGGCTCTCGTACTAAATCTTTTAGCGCCTTTTAAGAATATGTGGTCGGCTAAGTTCGCCTGCGGGACATAGCTTGGCTATAGGCGTTTGAAAAAAAAAAACCGGGGGAGAGTGGTCATGTCTCACCAATTATGGTGGACAATGTGATTTTCATGATCCTGAGTACAGAATTAGTTAGTAGACCGAAAATCAAGTTGATGTTAGTTTGTCCCTTGACAGGTGACCACGTTGATTTTTAGTAATATTTGAATAACTAACTTATCAAGTATGAAAATAACATTGACTTGATTTTTGGTCTACTAACTAATTCTGTACTCAGGATCATGAAAATCACATTGCCCACCATGATTGGTGAGACATGGCCGCTCTCCACCGGTTTGTTTTTTTCAAACGCCTATTGCCAAGCTATGTCCCGCAGACGAACTTAGCCGATCACATAATATTCTTAAAAGGCGCTAAAAGATTGACTTGTATACAAAATTCTAGCTTGATGTTAGTCAGACACTTTTTTGCACGCTATCTCCTGGACTATAAGTATTTAATAAATTGAAAGAATAATATCAAGTTATTGACAGAAAAAAGAAAGGCGAGTGATAGTTGTTAAGGATAAAACAATACAAATTTATAGGTGCGGTTTGTGGTTTATACAGTTTATGTTAATACATACACATTTATGTTTGTTTTGTAAAAACAAATGAATACACGAAAAAATGGCCATTGAGAAGAGAATGTATGTTTAAAAAAGAAATCATTAGAGCTTCAAAAAAAAGAAGAAATTAAACAAAAGTAAAATATTATGCAGATATCTTTTATATTATCAATTTTGGTTTTCTTCTGGTAAAGAACTTTTTGTTTTAAATAAAATAAAATATTATTTGAATAAAAAAAATGTAAGATGTAAGGTTGGTTTTTTAATATTTGCGTAATATATTATACTGCTTTGAATTTAATTGTCTCGGAGAAATAGGCGGATGAATTTGAATTGTTTGCGATAGCAGGGCACCCTAAGGGCTTAGGGTTAACCCTTAAAAGAAAACAAATTTAACATGCAATATAACATTGCTTTCACTCCCTTTTAAATAGTACAATTAACTGAGAATTAATCCTTAATATAGTTAAATTTCATATTATTATTTAAAACATTTACTGCTATTTATAATACAAGTGACTCCCGAGATTAATTTATAAAGTGGTCATATTAAGTAAATTATAAAGTTTAATGTTAAAAAAAAAGAAGAAACAATTTTTTTTTTTTTTTTTTTTTTAAATTCAATGATCGTAAGAGAAAATGTACTAAATTTTCTAATAATTCAAAACCAAGTGTAAAGACTAGTTTTGTTCTTGTTCTTGTCGTTTTTTTCTCAATAGTTCAAGGCGAGCTATATTTTCAGGTGAAAGATAGAATTTCTTCCAATTCTGTAAGATGTGATGGTTTTCAATTGTTTGCTGTTTGAACCGTCTGTACGTGCGGCGTATTAGAAGCAGCATTATTATCATTACCGAAATATAAGCGATTAATAGTGGTTTTAGCAAAGCTGTAGATTGGAAAATAATCAGCAGTATATAGAGCACAAGAGAAGCAATCGATATTTCCAATATCATTTTGTTACTTAGAGAGAGTAAGTTCTTATAATATCGACACTTAAGAACAAAAAACTTAGAATCTACCGATTTTAACAAATAATTAAAATAATATATGGATAAGATATAGTGTGTAAGCTTATACAATTCACTTTTTAAACTGATCACTACCGAAATAGATTTAATAACGAAGTGTCCATAAAATGATTTTAAAACAAATTAACCTCTAAAGAGCCTTCATAGAAATATAGGTGCTTATAAAATGACTTGATAACTGTTAACTTCTCAAATAAACTAACGTATTTCTCTTTATTTTTAGTTATATTCTCCCTACAACAATAATGTATGCTAATTGCTATCCAGAAAATATGAAATAATGATTTTTAAAATTATAAAATAAACAAACACTATTTCTCTTTTCTCATTTTATCATACTTGTTACGTGTATTAATGATTCATACATTAATTTCCACCATAATTACAACGATACTTACCGAATTATTAATTTTATGGATTTAAAATTGTTTTGTTTACTAAGATTTCTCTATAATAATCTACGATTTTTTTTTTTTTTTTTTTTTTTTAAGTATCATTTATTGACCTTTTTACACAAATAAGAAAAAGTAGACAATTGTTTATTTATTTTACAAGAATATATAATAACTTATCACTATTAATTATTAATTGACATTCGTCGAGAAAACTTTCCTTATAATTACACTAATTATCAAACATACACGCTATGTTTCAATCATATATTTCTGTATTTTATTTTTTGATTTTCATTTTTTAAAAAAAAACAATATTTTCCATGCTTCGATTCTGTTTATTTATTAATTATTTTTTACTAAGTTTTTATTAGCTTGCATTCTTGTTTGTTTGTTTGTTTGTTTGTCTGGTACAAATCTGGCAATCGATTTCTAACTAACTTCCCGAATAGCTAGACATTTGAAACTTTTAGCATAGCTCAGAACACGATGACAATGCATTATATTAACACTTTTAGCCATCTTTCAGCAGAATTTAATTAGTTTTCAGCAAATTTTGCTGTGCGGAAAGTTAGTTCGGAAAAAATCCGCAAGTTATTTTATTTGTTTTGCCATATCCAATATTTACGCAATCTTCATTTTGACGGGTCTCAAATTTGTGATAGATAAACATTGAATGACAGCAAAACAGGAAATATCGATTATATTATTTCAAATATATCGATGGCATGCTTTAGATTTGGTGTTGGGGAGATCCTTTGAACAAACATTTATCCTTTTATAGGTTTAAGATCAGCTCTCTGGATGGTTGTCATTTATGTGAAGTAAATAAATTCGGAACTATTTTTTTTTCACTAACATTATATATTATATAACAATAACAATTATATTATCAACATTACATACGATTCAACAGAAAATTTAAAAACGTAGTATATTAAAAGTTCTTTTTATCTTGAAATTATTAATTATTATTATCATCATCAAAGTTTCAATACATTTGGAGTTTAAAGAAATTCCTAGCGGTATTTATTTTTTAGTTGTTTTATCCAATATTACTGTTCCCTCTTTCTATTACTTTTATTAAATTATTTATTTGATATTTCATAAGTTATTGTTATAAGATTTTTTTTTTTGAAACATTAATAATTGTTTTTGTTATACTAATATGACAGGCCCAAGCCTATAACGCAACGTAACAGGCGGTTAGGGCACAAATGAGGATTATTATGTATAATACATAAATTCAAAGAATCAAGAGTAGTAAAACCAAAGTTAACGCAGTCATCATTATTCCCAATCATCTGCATCTTTATGTGTTGTCTTTATGTTGTGCATTATTATGTTTTGAGTTTTTGGTATATTCATTTTTTTTCTCAGATAAATAGTTTAATATATTATTTCTATTTGTATATAAATGAAAATGCCGTTCTGAAATGTATAATGGCCTTATTTGTTTTTGTGTACATATACAGAAATCTCGGATTGGTTTCGTAAAAAAACATATCCCCAACATGTTTCTTCCAATGAAAAAACTTTCTACTTCTCTAAAATGTTTTATCTACCGGTGAATAGTTTCATTATTAGACGCCACCATTAGTATCGCATTGAATGAGCAGCTAACAGTAATATCAGAGGTAGTTCTTTAACCAACCAAATTACACAATATGGTCTCTGTTAGCGCGATACTACCGCTGCTTTCTCATTGATTTAAAGTCACGCCAGCTAGCCTTTGACTAATTTCAAATCCCAGGAGGGAAAAACGTGGTTATTCACTGAATAAGGACAAAGAAGCCCAATGATTCTACCTCCCTCAATTGGCTATAAGTTAATTTTTAAAACCACGGAGCTCTTTTATAGACATCCTGCATACTCAGCATAAATATTCATTAATCCAACTCCATTGAATTAAAACCAATATAATAAATTGAACACAATTTAATTAATTATTTATATTTGAGTTAATAATATACTTAGAGTTAATAATACTAAATTTAATTAAATTTAATTTGCTTATTAGAGTTATTAATAATACTAAATCGCGAAAGTAGGAGTATAACTTCCACGTTAATGCCGAATGAAACAAATAAAATACGTGTGGTGTCGTGGGACACCCTATAGGAACGAAGTTCCTCACATTTTTCATTAAATATAAATTATAAAATCACACTGCTAAGTACGTATACGTTGCTAACTACTTATACATGGCGGAGTTAGAAAAGAGACAAAATTAAAAGTAACGAACTGTTTGTACCTAGCGGAGTTAAGGCAAAATTAAAAGAAAAGTATTATTTGTATCAATTAAGCAAGCGTCTTACTATAAATATGTATTGAATATTGAGAAAAAAGTTAATCATGATGAGTTTATAGTTAATGAGTATGTTTGCAGTTGGTAGGAAATAGGACTGTTTTCTACTTACCCGGCCTATACTAATTTAAAATATATCTCTTCCCTACTCAAAAACGTTTGCTTGTATTAGGTTGAAATTTTACATGCCTGTTTCAATTGTACTTTAGACGATGTGTAAGAAGTTTTATTAAAATCGTTACGTTAGAACGTAAGATAACGTAAAAACGTTGTTTTCTTTATTTTAAACGTTTAGGTCCGCTTTAATAAATTTAACCATCTTTATCACTTCATAGCAGTGTCGGTGTTCGCTTTACTAAAAAAATGTATTTAAAAAAGTTGTTTGTCTTAATTAATAGAAGAAGTTAGAATTTTTTCCGTCCTAAAAATCCGCGTGGACGCTTGGGTGGATAACGTTTTCCAACGAACTCAGCCTGGGCATTGGTAAAATGAACATGTGTAACAAATTTCAACTAACTCGGTTATCTTTTACTCAAGTTATCGTCATCGGTAGATTTCGTGACGGTTATATTTTGTGACGGCGATTTTGGTCGTTTTTTTTCGGATTCACTCCCGGCCTCCAGAACGTGCCATAAGGAACTTCGTTCCAAAAAAGTTTGCTATTATCATAATTTACCATTTTAATTACTACTCAGAATATTACTAGCCATTACCTGAATTTTTTTGTTAAGAAAATAATATTATATAGCTTTGAACAATAAATGGTTCCATCTCTTGAATACACTGAACACAACTGGTACGCATTGTTCACGCACACAAACGCCCATTTAGTTTTTTTAATGGGAAAAAAGAAAAGTACATAAAAGTGCACTCTACTCCTAGTTAAACAAAATACAATTCACTTAGCGTGTAACTGCACTAAACTCTGAAACAGCACCATAAAAATTCCTTCAGTTCTCCTTTTTTTTACTTTGACTTAGCTATTATTCCAGTAGTTTCGATTGGAACATAAAGCAGAGCAATCTCATTCCATTGCACTTAAATCCTCTTAATTTATCTCTAGGTCTTTGCTTGTAGTTGTCCTTTAACGACCGTAGTATATAATCTCCATGTTTGACTATATAGGTTTACTTGGAGTTCCTTGAGGATTCAAAATGTGTACTTATTTGTTGCTTTATGGCTTGTGGAATTTTCTGGTTTTCTAAGTGTATGGCTTATCCAGTTCTATTCTCCTTTGTTTTGATGCTAGAGTCCAAAGATCTTCATTTATGATTATCTCTGGCCAAGGCCAGTGTAAATGACATATTCTTCTGAGGTCCCTATTTATGAAACTCTGTAATTAGGCAACTCTCTAGAATTTAATTCATTTACCATTATCAATGTCAAATTTATTTCCAAAATCTTTCACTTTTTGTATACAGTTATAATTTTTCTACTTACTAATATTTTTACAAATTTACCTAATACTTTACTAAGATTCTTTCGTTACTTTGACCTAATTATAGTATATAAATCTTCTGCTAGCAAAAATCGCAAATGTTTGTTAATTTCCTTCTAGAGTATTGTTTGCAATTGCGGTTTTAATTTTTTCTTTGAGTATTTTTCACATAGTTTCTTAATAAGATAAGCGTTATATATATGATATTCTAGAATCGAATATATTTAATATAAATTCATATTATTTTGTAAAATCTAAAATATAATTCATTCTTTAAGAAAATGTTTGCAACATTCCATTGTTAAATCAATATCACCTGACTCCAGAGATTTGTTAAGTAAATTTTGATTTTATTATTCATAAGAGTGTTTTAATAACTTTAGCTTTACCTTTAAATTTATAAAAGTTAAAAGAGATAAATAAATATGTATAATACATGACTGCTTGAATTAAAATTAAAAAAAAAAAAAAAAAAAAGAAACAGCTAATAGCTTTAATATACTCGTATAATCTAAATCAAACAAGAGTTTTTAAAAATTATTTAAAAGTGCATTTATGACGGCAATTTAAATATTTCATAAATGCAACTAATACCACTTTAAAGAAATCTTTCGATATTGCATTAATGAGATAAGGATATTGAAGCGAAAGAATGCACTTATTAAAAAATTGATTAGCTCGAAACACTTGAATTTGTTCAACATAAGAACGTATTATGTTCGTCGTCCAACAATTCACCAATATTCATTTATTATTTAAGTGGCGTAATTTTTTCAGAAAACTGAAACGCAAATATTGTGCGGTAATTAGGTTATAAATACAATCATACAGTTAAATACAATAAAAAAAACTTCAGGTCATAATAATGTAGGTCAGATGTAAAAATTTATATTTTATTGAGGTAAGATAATAATTTGAAACAATTATTTATTACTTAATTTTTCAATTAAAATATTAATAATACTCTCAGACAAAACTTTTGAAATAGTTCAGAGAGGATTAATGAATAAAAAAATAATTATTTTAAATCAAATTATAATTACTATTTACAAGGGAAGATAGACAGAGAAAAATAGACTTCAGTGCCGGGATTCGAACCACGGACCTCTATATTTCCAGTAGAGATGCTCTTGCCAATTAAGCTACACTGAAGAATAATTTCCTCTGTCGATAACGATACCAAGTCCCGAATTAAGCTTTCAAATTTTTCTACAAGTCCCGAAGAACAACATTTACGACAACAGAACTGGACCGAGAAACTTAAAAATACTACCAAAAACTTAAAAATTGAATTTCTAATTGATTGTACTAGGTAGAGGTACTAATTGGGTAATTTATATAATTACAAGCGCTATTTCTCGGTCTAGTTCTGTTGTCGTTAATGTTGACTTCTAGACTTATAGAAAAATTTGAAAGCTTAATTCGGGACTAGGCATCGTTATCGATAGAGTAAATTACTCTTCAGTGTAGCTTAATTGGCTAGAGCTAGAGCATCTGTACTGGAAATATAGAGGTCCGTGGTTCGAATCCCGGCGCTGAAGTCTATTTTTCTCTGTCTGTCTCCCCTTGTAAATAGTAATTATAATTTGATTTAAATTAACATTTAAACGTTTCGTAGTATGAATACTACCAAAAACTTAAAAATTGAATTTTTAATAAAAAATGTTAAATTAATTATTAAGAGCCATAAATTGGTCATATCTTAAAGTTGCTTTGTGACGTATACGCACTTCAATATTATGTACACATTCAAACGTTTTTTGGCGGGTGCACAAGAAGCTTAAACACTATTCTACGTTTGCTCAGAAATATCTTGTTTTTATAGAGTTCCTTTTAAAAGGAATACCTTAAAACTTTAAAACATTTATATCACAGGTAAATATTAAAAGAACCAAAAATCGGCTACGTCTAAAATTCCGTTATATACTAACATCATATCTAGTTTTTAACAATATATGACTATTGTATATACAGAGGTATTGCAATAATCTGCAATGGTTTGATTGCAATGCTAACTAGAAAATGTAACAATAGAAAATAGTAGTGAGTTGAATCTGCTTAAAGATGTTTGTTATATTGACGTTCTTTCTTATATTGATATTATTTTTTTACACAACATAAACATTCCCTCTGAGTTGACAGCTAAAGAAAATATTATGCGCTAAAGCCGTGTCCAGACTGCCAATTTGTCTCTGCGCATGCCCAGTCTAAATTGCTCCTGTGTATCTCAGACACATCTGCGCATGCCCAGTCTAAATTGCTCCTGTGTATCTCAGACAGGGCATGCGCAGAGACTTATGTTCGGGTCGATTCCTCTGTTCAGTTCGGCAGTCTGGGCACGGCTTATAGATCTAACAATGGACTGTGATACGATGATTAAAATAAAATTCTCCATATAGGTATCACATATTTATAACAGGATAATAGCACTAAGTAGGGACAATCCATGGAGGTGAAAGCAATCGTGGGAATGACGACAATCACCAATAATAAAATCGTACAGTACTCAAATGGTGAATTCTGAGTGATAAAACCACGTGTTTTCTCAGATTAAGATATGCCATTTCTGTATTCGAATCCTTGTGTATATTCGATGTTAGCATAAGTGCTTTTTTGTTATCTTTTTATTACCTTGAAAGTATTTTATTCAAAGTACACCCTTAACCCTGAAATGAACGTGCCTGGGAAATTTATATATATACTTTCCATTTCCCTTACTATATAAAAAAATTAAAATAATATATCACGACACACGAACTACGAATTTTTTTTTTTTGAGCCCACTTATCTGTAGTATATTTTATCTTTTTCCGTTTTATCCTCTCTAAAATTGTATATTTATTCTTAGGACATCCAAATTTATTTAAATATTTACGTTATTTTAAATATTTAAGGTCTTTTCTAACTATAATCCTTGTTAAAGTAGCTTCTTCTGTTAGGTCTGATTGATATATTCACAGGAGACTTATCTTAACACTGTCCTGGAACAGTAAAACAATAATTATTTACATATTTTGATGCACGACGACGCATAAATTAACGTTATTAGTGGTTTTAAACCTAACATTATATTATTTAGCCGTTTATAATTTTGTAGCCGAGTGGCCAGCGTACAAACCAAGGTCATGGTACAAATCTGGAGGGCTTCATTATTGCCCAAGAGACGTTAATTCAATTATTTGGGATAGTAAAGATAAAATCCAAAAAAATCTTTAGTAGGGGAAACTCTTGTACAAACATCGCTCAAACTAATTCCATGTTTTCGGCTTGACATTTATTGTAAAAATTTAAATATTGAACGGGAAAATTCTGTTTCAATAAACTGTTGTTGTTTTTAGATTATGTATTAGAGAATGTCATCATATGGATTTCTTCGCGGTCAGATCTTTCGAGTATTATTTTTTGTGTATTCCTAGAATAAAAAAAAGCTCTACAAAATAAGCGGACATTCACACAATATTCAATTGGCATATTGTTTTAATTTCAAATTTCAAGACCATATACCGGCACACCCATTTTAAACACCAATTTAACGAAAATAAACAATATTAAAATTCTATGAATAGACGATTAGAATTACTTAAGTCAATGAATTTCTTTCTTAATTAACAATACTCTTCGATGTATTCTAATATTAAAAGTATAATAAATATTAAAAATTCACAAAATTCTTTGCTTGATAAGGAAACGTCTCTTAAAGAAAAGACACAAGAAATATTTATAAGATATGCAGAGACATGATCTACGAGCTGAGAAAAAGATTAAGTCTTAAAAGAATGGAAGTACAAGGCAGCTTATATTGGAGAAGCCATATTTCCCTAATAATTAGACTAAATATGTAAAAAAATAACTTCAGTTATAATTTTAAGCTTGAGAAAAGCACCAGTTTTACGCGATGTTTTCTCTTACGCTCTCATGTAAATGCTCAGATTTCTAACCTCATATAGTAGCTATGTTTTTATATGGTGAATTTAAAAATGATTTCAATTCGTTTACTGTTTCCAACTCTTGTCTGTTTATATGACCGGATTGAGCTGGTATTTGAAAATATATTGATAACGTTCTGACTTCGTTAGAAAACAGCTGATTTTTACAAGTGATAATTATGATGGCTGTGAAACGTTACTTTTGTCAATGTGTCAGGTTACCCAAGAAAGAAACATAAAACCGCGCATGTCCTAATACGATCTCAATACAGTCAGGTGTTTATATGCAACTGAAAGTGTGTTCAATACTATACAGACAATGGATGTATCGACCTTGAGATGAACTAGATTCAATACGGTGCGTTTACATGGAAAGATACCTTATTCAGATCGTTTTAATACACCATGTAAATGTTGCTAATAATGTAAGAAAGGATCTTTATAATACAAGCCTCGTAGGTATATTGTTAGAAGTATTTTTATGTCATTACATACTTCTTTTACAAAGTTTAATTTTCTATATACAGGGTGACCCGCGATAAAATGTCATAAAGAAACTGGGTAATTCTATGGGTCAAATGCAACAAAAAATGTCGAGTAAGCATAGGCCCATAACTCAATAGTTCTCGAGATATCGATTTATTTCCTTTTTTTAAAGTGGTTAACGAAAAGTTTTAAAAAATGCCTAATATGTCAAAAACTAAATGAGATAGAGAAATTGGGCTAGGGACCGATTTTAAAGAGCATAAAAAAACCTTTCAGAATCATTCATTTATTTTTAAATTATCAGCTGCTAAGTTCTGTTACATTTGAAATTTTGGATTTTTTAAAATTCGACCATGAAATTCCTGAGCTTACTACTCTTAATTGAGGGATGTTAGAAGTGTGGCGTTTTCAGGAAAACTTCTGCTTTTCATAGGCTTTCAAATGGTATAATTAAAGTTTAAGCTCAACGGACTAGTTTTTGAATTATAGTGGATTGAATGTTCCCAGACTTGAAATTTTTTGATCAGGATCACAACCAATTCTAGTACAACGCACAAAATGTTCCCCCGGACGAAACCACATAACTAAGGGTTTCTAATAGGAATTTGTACGCTGAACAAAATAGTTCCTATTAACATGGACCCGGAACAGCTTCGTTTTCGAGATATTCACAAAAAACATGAAAAAACACCATTTTTGGACGTTTATACTTACAATTCTCAAATACTACGCTTCTTACCATAATACTTCTTGAAGGAAACCTGCTAAAGAATATAATTTTTCGTTGAATGACACCATTCCCAGCGCTGTACGAAAACCCCCTGATTTTCAGCGAAATTTCAAAGTTCTACGTCCTAGTCACTTTATTAGTCCATCCATTAAGGTGATCTCCATCAACGCTCAATTTTAAAATATTATTTTGTAAAGAGCTAAAATTGGTATAATTCGACTCTCTACAAGATTGGCTTCGAGGAGTATTACTGTAAAAAGCGTAGTATTTGAGAATTGTAAGGATAAACGTCCAAAAATGGTGTTTTTTCATGTTTTTTGCAAATATCTCGAAAACAAAGCTGTTCCGGGTCCATGTTTATAGGAACATTTTTGTTCAGCGTAAAATTTCCTATAAGAAACCCTAAGTTTTGTGGTTTCATTCGGGGAAACCATTTTTGCGTTTGTACTAGAATTGGTTGTGATCCTGACCTAAAAATTTCACGTCTGGGAACATTCAATCCACCATAATTCAAAAACTAGTCCGTTGAGCTTAAACTTTAATTATACCATTTGAAAGCTTATAAAAAGCAAAAGTTTTTCCTGAAAACGCCACACTTCTAACATCCCTCAATTAAGAGTAGTAAGCTCAGGAATTTCATGGTCGAATTTTAAAAAATCCAAAATTTCAAATGTAACAAAACTTAAAAGATGCTTAGCAGCTGATAATTTAAAAATAAATGAATGATTCTGAATGGTTTTTTTATGCTCTTTAAAATTAGTCCTTAGCCAAATTTCTCTATCTCATTTAGGTTTTGAGATATTAGGAATTTTTTAAAACTTTTCGTGAAGCACTTTAAAAAAGGAAATAAATCGATATCTCGAGAACTATTGAGATATGGGCCTATGCTTACTCGTAATTTTTTGTTGCATTTGACCCATAGAATCACCCAGTTTCTCTATGACATTTTAATCGCGGGTCACCCTGTATATTTAAAAAAGAGTGTCTGTGGGTTTGTTTGTTTTTAGCGAATCTATGGGGAAATACAATTTTGACTTTTGTGCCCCGTACCCCTGTGTACCAATTTTTTCCAAACTTTTCCTATATTTTCATAAGCCAATAATACGCAGATTTCTTTGAAAATTCGCTCATTAAGTCATGGTGCATGACTGGTCTTTTTATACAAATCTAGATTTATTCCGTTTGATGAAATTTTCCACTATTGAAAACAAGAGAAGGTTTCGGGTTTTAAGAAAAATCACCCACCTTCCTCCTATCTAGAAGAAACTTTGGGCAGAAGTGCATACCTAATGTGCAGAAATTATGTAGGTATGAGAATGAGAGGATGAGCAATAGAGTCCACCAATTTGTAAGAAAACAACACATAACACTGCAAAGCACGCGGGTATAAATTTTAAGTTAAAATATCTATGAGTGTAACCATTACAAATCCAATGTTAATTTGTTGGAAAATGTTAATTACCTGCTAAGGTGTAACCGATGAAGCAGGTAATCTTTTAAACAAGTCAGGAATGTTTCCTTTGCTGCATAGTTACATAAAATATTGTATCTACTAAAGGCAGAAAAATTACACTATTTTGTATCTACTAAAGGCAGAACAATTACACTATTTATTATATTCCTTCTATAATAGACAAAATATTTAAAGAAATGAAAGTTGTAAAAATACAAAAGTTTGAGTCAAGCTAAAATAAAACAAATTCAGTGTTGCCACTTATTTTTATTAACAGCTGTTTTTTACCTCCATTTTTATCGATTTAATTTTTCTAGTAATCACTGTCAATCAAATAATAAAATTTGTTTTATCATTACAATTTTTAAAGGTATTTAAAAAAATATAAATATTTAGCAGAATATTACGCTTAAATATATAAAAACGAACAATGTGGGAGAGTTCATAACCTGCGATGTAGTATCCTTTTCTTAAAATTTTGCTTTCTGTTTGTTATTTTGCTAACACTTTGAACTTTTGCTGAAACTTTGATAATTTGCTGACACTTTATTATTTTGCTGCGTGTTTTTTTGACATGTTACAAAAGAATCAAGAAGAATGATATTTTGCAGATTCAAAACAGTACAACAATACTTAATACAATACTTTAATATATAATAACAATTATATAATAATAAACAATTAATAACAATTATATAACAACAATTATATAATAATATATAATAACAATACTTTTGAGTAGTAGATAAAATATATTTTACGCAAAAGGCGAGCAAAGCAAATGAAGCCAGTTCTTAAGAGTGGATGTAGTCTTTAAAAGTATCACCTTGATGGAGAAATTTAAAACAAGGTTTCTTTTGCCGAAGGTAGTTTTACGTTTATGCGAATAAACTATTAATCAAAGGTGGAAGGAGTTTTTAAGCGCCGAGATAAGCTAGCAAGAAGAGATTGTTAAGTCCACTTTAAGGGAAACAAAAACTGTTTATTAGCTATCACAATGGTTCATTGATTGTATTTATTATCAATCTTTTAAATGATAATTTATAGAAAACTATTATTTAATAGTTAGTTAGCTATTTAGTTTTATTTATTTCTTTTCTATTACGTTATGTTAAACGAAAAATGTTATTGTGAAAAATGAACAAAGAAATTATTTTCAACAAAAGTAAATATTCTATTTATTTATTATTAGATTATGCTGTTATCAAAATCAGTATTTTGATGTATAAGTATCGTGTTTCTTTTGTTAGGAAGTGTTATTTTTCGGTTTACTTTTCAATAAAGGTTTAAACTCAACAATTAAAAATATACATATATACATACCTATTAATAACTCGAAATTTAAAAATTCAAATCCAACCTACCTTACTTCTGTATTTTTTTATTTTATCAAATCGCTGGCGTTTAACAAAAGAGAAATTATCATGGTCAATGTCAAGATAAAAACTGAAAACAACTCCCCACTTTTATCAATATTTATACTTGGATTTCGGCCTCGGTTATCATTAGAGCTGAAGAAAGGTTAAAGGAAATACCCAACAAAGAGTCAAAAACTATTCATCGTACGTGAGTCCTTTCAGCCAATATATCAATACGGCGAGAATGGTGAAGATGAGACAATACCTGTCTACCACGTTACTTAGTCATGTGCGGTAGAGAAATGGACTTTTCTGTTTTTTTTCTTTTATCTTTCTTCGGCAATGGTGATGGTCAAGAGGTCTAAAGAAAATTCCCTTGCTTATCTACCTATTCTACAACAAGGTATTTATTTATATGATTTTTCTTACTTGATTTTGTGTCGGTTGTTTTTATCAAAAATGTTATTTTAAGACACCAAACTCTTAAACTCTTCGAGATTTTGAGACACCAAATAGTAACAAACATTAGTTTGAGACAACAAATAGTATAATTTATTAGTTTCTGGTCCAAACCTCGATTGTAAATGTTTAATTTGAGACCAGTATTAGATTATTTTTATAATTTTATATAAAGACTCGTCCAGACTTCCGAACCGTACAGAGGAAACGAGCCGAGTATTGGTCTTTGCGCATGCCCAATCTAAAATGCGCCTGCGCATCTCAGATTGGACATGCGCAGAGATCAATGCTCGGCTCGTTTCCTCTGTTCGGTACGGCAGTCTGGACGAGGCTTAATGGTCTAATCAATTCACTGATGAAGAACTATATCTGTATCAAAGATTTTACAGTTTGAATTGAGATAAAAACTGATCACTATCGAACTTGATTTACTCCTTTATTATTGTTTAACTCTTTAAGAAAACTCTTCTCCTGAATAATATAGCTTGGTTTTTACATTAAATTTATTCTATTAGCATTAGAAGCGAATAATTCTTTATTTCAAAAACCTTTGCCTATCATCAGTGCCAAAAAAGAGTAAAGGTAAAACCCGACAAGGATCTCCTTCAAAATTAAAAAAACAAAAATGGATTATGTTTAAAGAAGAATAGAAGCACAAACATCGTGATCATAACACATTGTGTCAAGGTTTAATTGCTAACCTAAAGAGGAATTGTGCACAAGAAGATAAAGTTGTAACAAGTTACTAGAGTTAGGATAGAGAACCTGATAAATCGAATCCTTTTTATTTCTTCTTTCTCTGAATGAAATTTAAGGTTCCGCACCCTCGCTATCGCTCGGATGCAAACTCCGCATTCGTATGCGTATGCAAAATGCTACATTTCGCACTTGACGCGTAATGCACTAATTTGGAATTACAGGCAAATTGTTAATTTTAACACTTCTCATTTTTGACTGTTTGTCATTTCTAGTATTTTAACAACGTGTAGATACTTTTTACGGTTACATTTTTATTTCTTAAAGGCACTCAACTTAACTATATGTTTCAATATACTACCGCAATGATAAATACCCCAATACTAAATATACCCCAATGATAAATATACTGCCCCAACTAACTACCCCAATGATAAATATACTGCATTAAATCTGTGTCAAAAAGTTTATAAATTATTTTAATTATAACTATGTATAACTACTATAACTATATATTAATTATAACTATATTTTAATTATAACTATTTTTAAATTTATTTTTCTACTGTACATTGACAGTTTTTATCTTAGGTCTTTCCCATAACCAAACTACAAATTATTATATACACACATATGAAACAATTACAAATTATCAAGGTGTTAATAATGCGTATAACATTAGGAAGTATTGATGTTATAAAGAATTATTTAGGTTCAATAAACTTGATAAAATTGTGCTGGATTTTACAGAAGAATTACTGCACTCTGTAAATTTCTTATCTTTTTAATGGTATTAAAAGGATACTTATGAGGATAAAATATATATTATAATTTATCAATATAATATCTCTCGGTAGTAGGGGTAGTTTTTAAGATTTTTAGTGTATTAATATATATTTTTTTTGGATTTTGTTTTTATTTAAATAGAAGCTGGTGTGTTGTTATCAAGTATTTAATTTTTGCAAACCTGTTTTTACGGAGCTTTCGTTTCAGATTTATTTTTCCAGTTGTAAATTTATGTTTTTTTGTTGTATTTTAATTCGTGACTGTAAGACTTAGTGTCAAGGTTTACTTGTTTACCTGAAGAGGAATACTATACAAGGAGATCAGGTTGTAACAAGAAAGTGGAGGTAGGATAGAGAACCTGGTAGATCGACTCCTTTCTTTTTTTTCCCAAGTGTACCTTCGCTCAAGTCGTTTTTAATAGCACCGGGACTGGTTTTTCATTAGTCTTGATCAGGGCATTCTACAGAGTAGTCGTACCCATCTTTCCTTAGTACCAAAACCTTACGTTTTGAGTAAAATCTTTAAACAATATTTTATTTGAGCGACTATCTTTCTTAAAATTTGCTAAAGCACCTCTGGAAAAAAAAGTTAATTAATAAAAACAAAATTAATAGATTAAACATAAAGTTTAATAAGAAAAAATAAACAACTAAATAAATTACTATAAAAGTACATTCATCTAATAATTTAATCGATAAAAGTTGCAAACAACATTTATTGATTAATCAATAATTAGAGAAAACAAGATGAGTGGTCACCTCAGATTCAACGAAACTCTTAATACCCAATGCAGGTAATTAAACATTTATGTATATATTATTATTAAAATTATAATTCATTAATTTCTGATATACGAATATATAGAAATAGATTTTTCTAATAATTTTATATCATAGTTATTATTAATAATAATATATACTGTCGAACTTCCGGAATAAATATTTTATAAATAAATATTACAAATAATTATTATTCAATAAAAATTTTATTCACATGTGCGATACGTATATATTCGCGTGTGAAATAATTTAAAGAAATGTTATTTTTATAACACAAATTAATAACATTTATTAATTTGTAAATGAAAATAAATTTGTTACTAAATGTTAATAATTTTTGTTATAAAAATTATATTACATATATCTGTATTATTTGGTTCAAGAGATTTTTTTAGAGATCGCTTAAGAAGATATTTACCCTATTCTCCTCAAACTTTAACGCTGTTTTATTAGGGTCCGTAGGCAAAACCAAGGACCCTTATATTTTACTGCGTGTGTCTGTCTGTCTGTCGCCTGCACTTTGAAATTTGGCATATATGTGCATAGTACCTACCCACACATTGTAATAATATAGCGACTAAAATAAAAAATTATTTTTCAAAAAAATTAGGGTAAAAAGATTAAGGGTTGAATTTTTTTGGACACCGTGTGGGGGTTATCATATGAAAGGGTACGTCGAGCTGATTACATAAATATATCATTTTTGGTTATTAGCTTTGATAGAACGAGCGTAGGCGAGTTTGAAGTGGGTCTGAAAAGTGTCCCAGTGCAAAAAATCTGTAAAAATTCCTGAACATTCTTCGACCAAAAGTAAAGATACCACTTGTGGAAATTTCGATTTTTTAATTTTTTCATTTATTGACAAAATACGTTTTTTTTAAAATAATCATGCTCGTTTCGATGTATTTATATGTTTATTGTCCGGTTTAGTGGCAAAAAATACTTTATCCAGAAGTAAGTTTATGTGTTTTGAGAGTATCAGACCCATAGGATACTTCAAAGTAAGCTTTTTAGCATTATAAAAAGCACCATCAAAAGGTACTACTTACTGTGTAAGTAAGGCAAGGTACTTAATACAGTGTTGCCTAGGGATCCTCGCTATGTGCTGACTGGCTCACTTGACCTGTTTATTGGAAACTATATTTGAACTGAAGTTTTAGAAGGGGAGATTTCCTCGCCCTCCACATTCGACAAACTTCCCTTCGGTTATCGAATCGAGATTTCCTGTCCCACAGTTGCCTAATTATTATTTACATAGTGATTCTGTTTTACACAAAAAACTCGATAATTGCTTCCGAGCTTACCGAAGGTAACGGAAGCTATGTGATCGTTCTAAAGAACGAAAATATTTTATGTCTCCGATTTAAAAAAATTCCAAGACAGAAATCCGTTTCAGACATCAGGGATTATTTTTGGTTCCGTGTCTGTCTGTTGGTCTGTCGCTCAATTTTTGCGAAACAACATATTTTAAAAACTACACGTCCGATTTTAATATAATTTGTATGATAGGTCGCATATAAGCGACCTAGCTTATTGTTGGTCCCATATAAGTTTCAACCTTCTGCGCTATTTGTTTCTCTTCCACATGCACACAAACATACATTTATTTACAACTATAGCTTCAAAAGTACTTATCTGATTTGTGTGAAACTTTTACAGTTTATCGAAACTAACCCGAAGATAGCTAAAGATTATTTTTGAACCGTCTGCGCTTTTAAACTTTTGCTAAATTGATATACTTTAATTCATGTAAAATCAAAACAATTAAAAGAGTGGAGGAAACAATTAAACAAATTAGACAATAATGGCTTGTAAAAGCATAAAATCAATAAAGTATTAAAGTAATTATAGGATGCGAGGAAGCTATGTGCCACACAATCGGCAGTCTATTCTTCTGAATTTGTTCTTTCTCTGTTATAGAAATTTTTTTTAAGTATATTGATAAAATTTGAAATGCATCTAAATACATCGATTCTTCAAGATTGAATATAAATATTTTAGTACTTAGTAGTGTTGTATTACCCTTATCGATATTTTTTTTTCAAAAAGAAAATCCTTCCATGGTCTAATGGCTAATATTAATATAAATAAAACCTTTGTTCACATAATTTTAATTTTTGGCGATATTTCAACCCCTCCTTGGGTCATTATTAAGACTTTCTTAAATCCCTGAATTACTCAATTGTTGTTTTCTTATTATAATTCTCTATTTACTAATTATTCTTAATAGTTTCTTCAAATGTGTGCTACACATCATTGTAACTTTTTTTTAAGACTATTTTTAAGTAATTTTAATTTTTAAGCAAAGATATTTTATCAATTCTAAATTAGAACCTTTTTTTTCTAGAAAAAATAATAAATTGTAAACTTGCAAATTAAATTGCTTAAAAATAGTCTTTAAAAAGTGTCAATGATGTGTAGTACATATTTGAAGAAACTATTAAGAATAATTACTAAATAAAGAATTATAATAAGAAAAATAATTGAGTAATTCGGGGATTTAAGAAAAATTTGATAATGACACAAGGAGGGTTGATATATAGCCAAAAATTAAAATTATGTGAACTTAAAGGTTTTATTTATACTATCCATTAGACCATGCAAGGTTTTTCTTTTTCAAACTAAAATATTTCAGTGTATACAATCTTGAAATATTATCTTTTATTATTATATATAAATCATCAATAATCCTTTTGATCATATCTTGTTTATCGTGATTTCATCATGTATTAATTTTACAATTGCTAAAATTATTATCTTATTCTTTTTTTGACATAAGATTAATATAAAATTTATCAAAAGAATTATTGACACGTGAATTACAGACCTACTTATTGTACCGTACTTTCACGAAGAGACCAAGAAAGATAATGAATAATTAAGAATAAGGCACACTGTTTTATATATATATTACATTATATATATATATATATATATATATATATATATATATATATATATATATATATATATATATATATATATACAATTTGTGTGAGTGTAGCTAATTGCAGTGTGAAAACAGTATTTTTATTGCTTATATATATATATATATATATATATATATATATATATATATATATATATATATATATATATATATATATTATTCTTTATTGTTCGGTATTTAGTCAAATAAATACAAATTATTAAATATGTTTTTAATAACTCGAGAAAGAGATGATGGTTCCCAAATATAGTGGACAGAATGATTAACATATGGGACCAAAAATGTTTTCTCAAACCTTTACTTTGCTTGTGATAAGCATAACTTCCGTTCCTTGTGGTACACTCGGAAACTTTCATTTTGCCTTTATCAATTACAGAAAATAAAGCGAATTACTTCTACTTAAAATTGGCTGGTTTGTCGTAATTTCATAAATTTAAATCATTAGATATTAAAGGATATCTATCAGTATCAAAATCTGGAAAATTAGATTAATTTCAGTCATACTGTGATAATCTCAACAATTTATGTACTTCATCGTTTGCCTATCTCTTCGAAATTCCTTTCTCGGCGTTTAAATAGTTGTTGAGTATATAATTTTCTTTAAAAAACAATACTTTATTTTACTCTGGAGGATGTCATCACTAGTCATCTTAATTGTATTAATATTTATTTTATATAGTTAATAATTAGTGATTTTTCGTAGAAACACCAAAGGATAATCATAATTCCATTAGAAATTATAAATGATGTTTGAATGGAAAATATTTCTAAACGTTTGAATTTTTTTATAATTAAGCTTTATCTTTATAATAACAGTTCCATTTTATCTTTAGAAAATATTTCAAATTCATCAAACTTTTAATGATACTTAATTACCAAATTATATACAGTTATTTGACAGTTCAAGGTTTGCCTCAAGGAGTCTGGACGAGATAGTGAATGGATCTTTACTTATCAATAGATTATTAGTTCATTGGACTAGGATTGAGCCAATGCGCATTTAGCTTCCAGAGCTGTTTATAACCTTAATACGTATAACGTATTATATTTTTTAATGTCTGCCAATTATTGTGGCACATAGCTTCCTCCTATGATGCTATGCTTAACCCATTATTGTCTAATACAGGGGTTCCCAACCTTTTTCCTTCATCGACCCTTTCGTCCCTTCTATAAAAATGATTTTCTTCATCGACCCCCTTGCATTATTCCATTAATATACAGCACACAACGTTATAATCTTACTAACGTTTATTAAAATACTAATTATTGCACTTAAAATATTAAAAATAACAATTTGAGCTGAGAACTTGGACAAAAAAAGTTTTTATAAGATTTTAAATAACAGATATAAACATGATGTCAGATAAATCGGTATTGTAATTGGACAATAGTTCGTTTTTTATTAATGTGGTTATTGTGTGATATATTGATAATTTTTTATTTTTTTAAATATTTGGCCTGAAATTACCTATCATCGTATAGTCACTGTAGCTAACATATCTTATTTTGTTTTAAGTGTTCATGGTAAATTTAAAGAAATATTCAAAACTAATAAATGTTAACCAGTAGTTTACATTTGTAACAGTTCGCTGAAAGAAAGTTTTCTGTAATTTCTCTCAATCTGGAGCTATAATATCGAACATGTAACATCAAAATACTGTTTCTACAAAAAGTAGATTCATCCAACTGTGCAGAAAATTTACTGTTTTCTAATTCACATATTAATGATTTTTTAGTATCTTCTGACATTTCATCCGTACTACAATGTATGGAGTAATTACTGTGCGGGAGTAATATACTTTTTGAAACTGGTTCAGGGTTGACTTTTATAAGTTTTTATTACCTCTTTTATTGCTGGCGGGCGATATTATTTTTTCACTATAGTAGTGTGTGGATATCCGACTTTTGCAATTTACAAAGAAATATTGTTAGAGGCTTCTAATCCACCAGCAATATTTACAGAAGTTGACACTTTAAGAAATGATTTAATTTCCGCTTTAGAACGATACGCTAATTTTTCTTTTAAATTGATCAACGACCCTCAATAGACCCCTGGAATACTATAGACCCCTTTTAAATTTTCATAGACCCCCAAGGGGTCCGCCCGGACCCCGTTGGGAAACCCTGGTCTAATATATTTATTTTCTTGTCCCCTTTTTTAACTGTTGAAATTGGTAATTTTTACACAAATAAAATAATCTCTTTAGCAATATTTAATGTTCGCAGCGGGTTGAAATTAATCTGGAGGTATATGCGAGCTACTTTCAAAACACCATCAGGCCCCGATTTACTAATGGGCAGATTGCGCAATTGTCAAGGGCGGATATATCTTGGGGGCGGAAGAGTTTCGGATTTTTTTTTTTATTAAAAAATAACGGGAACGACTCAACTAACTTGCGTAGGCCACGCATTTTTCCGAAGTTGTTACCGAGTTTGCTAAGAAAAAATCAAGAAAAAGGTACATGTAGTTAAGTAAACTAAAAGTTTTCAAGAAAAGTTTAGAAAATGTTGATATTACAGGCTATTTCTTACTGTAATTTATTTCATCAAAAATTTGACTTTTTCCTTAGTTTCAAAATGTTAATGTTTATTTCATATACGAGCTGTGGACAAATCCAAAGTTAATATTTTTCATTTTAATATCTAAGTATCTTTTTCGTTTATATTCTCTTTAGTAATAAAATAAAGTTATAACACAATTTTAATTTACGTGTTTATTAATTAAAAACAAATTGATTTTACACTTCAAAAATTAGACATTGCAACAAAAAACGTAGTTATAAAAAAAAGAAAAAATATTTAAAACAGAAATATAGGCCTACTAATTGTTTATCAACAGTACACGCCATTTCAGGTTAATACCAAATATGTCAATATTAGAACAGTATATAGATGGTATCAGCCCACATTGGGGTGACCCTAAAATACTATTCAGTAATCACAAATATCTCAGTCCTTCTTGGGGGGAGGTGGCGGCTACAAAAGGTTCTGCTTAGGGTGCAGCTTACCCTAAATCGGGACCTGAACATCATCCACATTTCTTAAAAGTTAGATGAGTGCTTTTGAAGATATGTGTGTAAATATATGTATGATTGTGTGGAGTGTGGAGGTGCTAGAGAAATAAATGAGAGCAAAGATTGAAACTTATATGGGACCAACAATGGGGTAATTATGAACGACAGACAGACTAATCGAACGTTAGACTGATTTAACAGATTTCTCTCTTGGAATTTTTGAAATCAGAGACATAAACGAATATTCGTTCTTCAGAACGATGGGAAGATAATTATTTTTTCCAGTAAATGTATCAACAAATTCGTATATAATTATACATTTCAGATATAGGTTTACTTAATGCTTTAATTAAGAGTTCATCCAAAATTAAAAATATACTTTTTTCACAGTGCTCTTTTATAAGTATTTGTAATTGTGATTTGTACAATAAACTTACGGGTTATTAGTGATATTGTCTCCATAAATCTGATTTGTTGGCCCATGGTAGATAAAATCACCACAATCTAGTCTTTCCGGTAAAAACGAATATTCTGCTTTCACTAACTGTAAAAATCTACTCAACAAAGCAACAATTAAGTGGACTGTTTGTTATAGTAACATTATTAGGGTATACTCAATACCTCTAAAGATGTTTTCAGTATTGAAATATCGGAATTACCATTCATAACGTTGGAGAAAATCTTCATCAGAATACTTAAATTGATATAATTCTCTAGAATTCAGCCATTAAAATAAAAAGATTTCGAATAAGATTATTTTAAATTCTGCTTCATAATCTTCGGGGAAAAGATAAACACATTACATTTATCTATGATCCGGAAATTGTATCCAGATTAAATTTGTATTACTAAGTTTTAGAACTGCGTATTGTTAAATGTATTTTATTTTTAATTTAAACTTATTAAATTTACACGAAATTTAAGTTTACACATCCAACGTAAATTTAATATAATCTCTTCAACTAGAGAGCAAAAATTACAATAATAACCAGTTTTTTCCTTTCATCAATTGGCAAAGGCTATATTAGTATGATCGGATGATCCAGTGACACGTTAAACAATCTTCTAAAATCAAGGTGAACGGCTTGACTGCTTGGACAATATTTAAATGTTATAAATCTTATTTTCCTGTGTTACTGTACTAATCTCTATATACCTATTGTCTTCTCTTCAGCTTGTTTTTTAATTAAGGAAGGAATAAAAGGAATAAAAAGTATTCCTCTGGTGCCTGGACATGCCGGCATCGCAGGAAATGAAAGAGCTGATATAGCAGCCAAAGAAGCAGCTCTTTTGAATGAGACAGTAACCGTATCAATAAGGATTCAAGACCAACTTCTGACCGTTAAAAGTATTATAAATAAACAATGCGAGAATCTCTGGAAGAATCAGGACACTATGTATAGAAGGCTTTTTCCGAAATTAATGAAGCACGATTCCAGAAAGTTCACCAAAAAGGATAAAATCAAAATCCTTAGAGCAGCCTGTGGTCATACCCACCTGACTCATAGCTACACACAGGGTCGGACTGGGAAGAAATTTCGGCCCGGGAGTTTCTCCATCAGACCAGCCCTCAAGCCTTGAGTTGGCCAAGGGACCGGCCCATTTTAGGCCTTAACCAGACCGGCCCACCGGGAAAACTCCCCAACTCCCGGATAACCAGTCCGACCCTGGCTACACACTAGAAGGCAAAAGACACCCAAGGAGCAACAAATGTGCAGATAGACTCACAATACATCACCTAGTAGATTGTCTTAAAGTATAGCCAATGAAAAAGAGAATACAGTATAGAAAAAGGAATAGACGAGTTCAAGAGCAAAGCTAGAAAAGAAAATATTAAAGGGTTCATTAAAAAATTAGATATATATAATAATATGTAAAGGAAAATACAGTATCCCCGCCAATGACCATGGCAGTCGATGTGGAGTTAAAAAGAAGACGTGTGAGAGAAAAAGTTGCTTTTATGTTCCCTCCTACATAATATTTATATAATATTATTATATAAATATGTCATATATATAATTTAGAGTTTAAATCGTTCCTAGAAGAAGCACGCAACTAATCTTACTCGTATATCAAATCAAATTGCTACATATATACAACGTATATAAATAAAAGTGTTAAATTTCAGGAATCGATTAAGAATGGTCTAAAACGGATTTCCATGAAGAAAAGTTTCAAAAAATTTTTAAGCCATTGCAATAGCTTAATTTTCTTCGAAAATTCGCTAAAATGACCTAGTTACACTAAAATAACTTGAGGATATATATATATATATATATATATATATATATATATATATATATATATATAGAAGAAGCTAAAGTATTACTTGCTCTTGCTATTGATTACTCACTTTTACAAACCATCTCACTGCGGTAGTATAATTATACCACCTATTAACAACACCCACTAGGTTAGACTTATAGCTCAAACAATATCTACTTAAAAATGTTCAACAATTTTACTTTTGATGTGATATTAAGCTCGACACGTTGTCGGTGGAGTCATAAGCTGACAAGCAGCTGAAAGTTCTTTAATGGAAGTATGATTACAATATGCATAGAACAGTCTAAACATTAAACAGCATCTACAACGTGGAATTATATATACATTTTAATTTGGAATTATATGTACAATGTACCTACATTTTAATTAAACAAAGTATACGAAGAACCTTTACTAAGATAAATTTTTATAATTATTATTAATATACTTTTTATTATAAGGAAAAATTAATTATTTATCAAATTTTTTACCCAAAAATATTTCAACAATCATTTAAATTATATAAACACAGTGTTGAAAACTATTATTATTAATCAGTGTTTAGAATTTATGTTGTTTTTTTCTTTTTACTGCTGTTGTTACACCAAAACAGTGTCAAACGGAGTTAACTAGGTTTAGTTGTAGACAGTTTCTATATATATTCTATAAATATTTTGATAGAAGAAGATTATAGCATCTATGCTTTTGATCAAATTTTGATAGAATATATTTGCGGTTAACTGTTTTGGTAAGTTATTTTCAATCTACATTCAATAATAGATTGACATGCACATTAAACTTGTATAGCTTCGAATTCTTCTGTTAATATTGTTTATCTATAATCTAAATATATGTATATAAATTTGAAGAAACATTTTTATGGAATATAAATAGACTAGTTGGATTTTTTTAACCCAACTATTGATATGGAATCTACTGATTCAAGAACGCGTTATGTAAACAAGTAAGGCGCGCTTCACTTAAGTACGTGAGGCGATAATCGCCGGTTTCTGTACGATTAAGCTAAAATTAATTAAGTGTAAAATTTGAATAGTACATATTCTTTTTCTACACTTCAATACCTTTAAATTGATGTAGGTATAACATGTCATGGCGACTAAAAACTTTTTTTAGTCGCCCAGCATATTGGCCGCCATCTTGAAAATATTAAGTGTGAAAACTCCAAAATGTGTACCGTTGTCACAAATGCCGAGATGCACCTGTGTACCGAATTTCATCTTCCTAGCTATAACAGTTTATGAATTGAAACAAGCCAACGGACAGACAGACCTAAAATAAAGTCTTGGTGCAAACCAACAATGATTTTTTTTATTTTTGAAATAAACTTGCACTTATTAATACATATTAGTTAAAGATATTATTTTTTGCTTTTATAGCATTTTTTTAAAAGAAAAACTCAAAAAAGCATATATTTTTAATGAAGTCGTAGGGATACGCCATTGAAAAACCTCGATTGGAAATTTAACATTTTCATTTGCTAAGATATCTTGTTGTTAAACCAGCTATGCATTAATTAGATGTGATTTCTTAAACTAAGTGATAATTTTATCAAAATGAAATTCTTCTAACAGATCATCATTTACAAAAGAGAAACAAGAAGAAATCTTGTTTTACTGCGGAAAACATGTTAAGTAGGGTCCGGTTTTTTTTTTAATTTAAATCTTATTATCACATTTTATTTCTTACCTTTGCCAATTTTTTTCTTATTTTATTTCACAACAAAAAATATAATCTCTTGAAGCACTCCCTCAGGCTTGATACTTGTTTTCATTAATTTAAATTACCTTCCAAGTAGGTTTATTATGATAAAAACTTGCATATTATTATAATTATGGATTTTATTCGAAGGACACCAAGTCACTAAGAGATTCATGATTTCTACGTATAATAATAATAAATTAGATGGTTGCTTAGAGATTTTGTAAAACGTTTACATTCTTCATGAAAATCAAAGTAAATTTTATTATTTTATTGAAAGACGTTGTATTCGTCAATATTTTTTACTAAAGGTTAATGCGCAGTCTGTTTAATAGAAGCCGCATTTTTTTTAGTAAAGACTCTATAAAGTAGTTGCCCTATTAAGTAAGCAATTTAAGGTTTTTCCTTAAACCATATTATTTTAGTCTATATTTTACTTCCAGTACAAATATGGCATTGGCACATAAAGCAAAGTAGATATTTTTTTCTGAAAACTTGGTCCCATATTTGCTGAATCTCTTGAAACCACACTTTAGCAGAACTGAGATAGCTTAACTGTCAGGATCCCTTAGATAGAGCTAAACTGTCAAACCCAGACTTTGACTCAGATTTTTCCTACGTCAAACTAAAAGAAGAAGAATTTTTTGAGTACTCAAAAATATTCCCTAGAATGTTTTTTCTTTTTTGCCTTAACAAAAAATTGGTTGGTTCTCATACATCGCTACGGATTTTGATTGAATTCTTTTTAATTTTATGTGTTTATAAAACCATCATTAAACATTAAAGTTATTTTTCTAAGCGAACATATTTTTATAGGTGTATTATAAATATAGAATACTAATATCTATAGGCGCCATAGATCAAACACAATTGGCAAAAATGTTGAATTCGTAATTGATTCCGACTACTGGAGATCCATTTGCTAATAGTAACTTTCCAAAATTTTTACCTTCTCTATTTCCCCTCGGTGTCTCATCGCATCTCTAGTTTGAATATAGAAAAATCTTTTATTAGTATACACTTAAGCCGGCCATACACGTTGCGTTATACTTGATAGGTTAACCTGTACAGGTAATATGTACTGGTGAACCGAAGCGTGTGTTAGCATAACTGTGCAAATATGCCATAACTTGATAGGTTACAAGCTTCGGTTTACCTGTCAGTTACATCCGTCAGGTATGCCGCAACGTGTATGGCCAGCTTTACATCCTAAAGAGACGCCCTTTCCCATCTATTAACTTCTTAACTTCAAAAGATTAGACTGGGCTCAGTTCTCCTTCTTTTTTAGTTTGCCCCTATTTCCTTACTTGGGAACAAATTTGAAATCTCTTCTTGGCAGGTATCAATATTATTTTATTATACATCATACCAAATACAATGGTTTATTTAGGGTTTCAAGGAAGTTGTGATAATTATGTTAGTGAGGGAACTTAGTTACAAACACATGTATGGCCTCCATATTCAATCAAAATAGCCTATTCAAAAGCCCTATCTCTAAAGTTGTAACATCATAAAATAAATCTAATTTCCGAATTTCTAGATTCTAGAGGAATTTGTTTAGGAAATATCGAATATTACATATAAATGGCTTTGTTGAATCGAGATGGTGAATCATAAAAATATTTAAGAAGATAAAAGGAACGTACCTACAATATTTCATGTCATATAGGTCTAGTGGTTGCACAGATGTCGTGGTCAGTTAGTCAGTGGCATTTGGATTTCATATTTACTGATTTTACGCTCCATATTATTATTAGTTTTAAATGTGTCTTTCAATATCTCAGCAATATAATTGCCCAAAGAAGATAAAGGATATTTTGCATGACATGTCACGTTGAGGACTCAAAATTAAACACTTCGTTCCGAATTATGTCTTTGCGTGACTTTTCGGTGGTATTTCTTTATCCCTCGAGGATAATTACCGAAAAGCCGAAATCTTAAAAGTGTTTCTTTCTTTTTTTTATCTTAACTTCATTTCTACAATTATTTTACTGAGTTAAAAAATAATTGTAATTAGTGACAGATTATCATTTTTCGTTTGCATTTGAGTGATTTTGTTTACCTATTTTGGGACTCTATATTCCAGACTCCGGTTAGGTGTTCGTAATCCACATTCAGGCACTAACCCACCTTCTGCATAGGAACGTGGAGCAATCCAGTATAATAATAAGAATAATATTAATGGGTCTCGGGGTGCAATATTATGCTGATGATGGACTTAATACTCCGACCCTATGTACTTAACTAAATATAATTGTAAAAACCGTATGGATGGTCCAAAAATGGGCTCTTTAAAACAAAGATAATCTTGTACTATTTGTCACTACCAAAGCCTGCTTAATCTTGCGGTGAAAGACATGATACTATACTTTTACAAATTCGCGAAGGCTAAAATTTTTCATAGTGGGTTTAGGGCGATGAAATTTTCATTTATTATTAATTTTAGATATGCCTTAGACATATATAAACTGATATTTTTATAGGCAATTCTACGTAGAAACACTTCTTTAGTTTAACTCTTCTTATATATTTCTTAAATAAAATGATTAATCAGACATTATTACAATTGCTATATAAAACTATTTGTTGCTGTAAAAAAGTGAGAATGGTAAATTTTAAAATAGTAGTTTATGGTAAAAGTATAGTAATTTATTTTAATAAAGTATATAATTTTTAAAATGTAGAATGGTAAAAGTATGTAGTTTATTCCCTAAAATTTTAAATTTAATATGTTACATGATGATATATGAACAGAGGCTAGGTTGTGAGGTTTCGTATCGTTTAAAGTTTGATGGACCTTGTTATTAAATTGTTATTACATGATTTTTAAATGTAATTATTGTTTTATTCTAATACATTTTTATTAGTCTGATATTTTTCTCCTTTATTGCTTATAACTATTTTTTATATTATTGGTTTTTGTTTGTCGAGTAATATGTACGTCGTTAGTATTGATTTGGCGAGTGATGAAGCAAGTATAACATGCAATAAATTTGATATACGATATACGCGTCCGTTTTGTCGGATTGTCCAAATGTATTTGAAGTGATGAATGCTTTGTAATATGTCAGTGTAAAATTATGGCATTTTATCTTCGACTAAAATAAAATTCGTTTCAAATCTATTATACGGCAAGAGTAAAAACTTTATTTGTACCACTTTTGTGCGAGAGAGAGCAAAATCAATAACGAAGACAAGGTGATTAACGGCAAGCGTTTTAAAAATAATTTTTAGAATTTACAATGGTTTTTAATAAAAAAAAAAAAAAAAAAAAAAAAAATGTATTGTAACTACATATTGTAAACCTAGATTTCGAGCAGAAGATCGTTTATTGTTTGCTTTTAGAACATTGCTTCTCCACATAAGCACATGTGCTATGTGCTTCAATTGATAATTTACACGTATTTCCATTGGCATTAGTTTAGACATTATTATTATTCTATGTCAATAAACTATACACACACTTAATAAATTAAGTAGAACCTAGATTATCCGAACTAATTGGGACCAGAGGTGGGTTGGATAATCGAGGTTCATTAAAAAAAGAAGAAAACATATAATTAAGTATACAATGTTATTTTAAAGGTATATATATTTTTTAAATAAAAATTATATACATACATACATATATGTAAAACAACACATTATATTACATTTTTCTCTGGTAGGTTTGAAAAAAATCATGAATTCTTGTCTGTTTAACCCTCAACAAGGTGGCGAATTCCTCTAACCACCTCACCGGAGCAGGTTTGGATAATAGAGGGTTCGGATAACAGAGGTTCGGATAATCGATGTTCTACTGTAATATAAACCTAATTCACTTCTATTTTACTTTGATACCCCATTTGGGTTATCAAAGTAAAATGGGAGTATTGAGGCAAAACTTTATCTGAGTACCCCTCTAAGTAAGTATTAGGACAAAGTGATAATTAGTTCAAAGTACTTTGGAACAAGAGAAATTTTGAAATTTAACATAACCTGGGTGGTTATGATAATTAGACAAAGGAATATACCCTCCTGTATATAGAAATAGTAATATCCCTTACTAAAATTATCTCTAATCAGACAAAGGGGTAGTCCAAAGTACTTTGAGACAAAGGAACACTACACTTCTGTATTTATAGTGATAATATCTCTTTGTCTTATTAGGTAATTGGACTAAGGGATATAATTCGTTTTATTCATATAGAAGAGTATACAGTATACATTCCTCTTTCTACTTTTCATATCCTTTATTTTTTACTCATATGTGTCCCAAAATATCACTTTGTCTTAATACTTAAATACTTGGCGGGTGTACTCAACTAAAGCTTTGCCTCAATTCTCCTATCTTATTTTGCTATCGACATTCAGGGGATATCAAAGTAAAATAGTATATTTTTGCGTGTAATGTAACCCAGATGAAAATAATTATTTTGCAGTATTATCGTTACATCGCGAATCGAGTTACTTGTTTAAATGATGTGAAAGTATATATTATGTATTTAGTGTTTGTATTGCTTATTGACATAGAATAATTGTTTTGTCTTTCTTTTGTATTTTACATGCTTCTTTTTAACTTTTTATTTTATTTTACGTATTGAGTTCTTCTTTTAATATATGTAATTTTTAATACTAAAAGGTCATTAGGTCATTGAATATGTAAGGGGTTAAATCATGTATGTAACTTTCAAAACCGGTTATTATATGGTGTCTTTCAAATTTTAAATTGTGTATTTATTATAATTTATTTAAATTCACAAAAATAAAACCTTTTTTTTAAATAAAAGAAAGCGAGCAATGCTCTTTAGTTTAAAATATACTTACTGGTTGGTATGAAATAATATTCTTGGTTTTTATTAAAACCAAAATTTAATTTGTTACGATTGTCCATCAAAATGGAGATCGAGGAAGGAAACACAGAGGGACGAAAAAAAAAATCCTTTGATCATTTAGTTCTAGATACTAACTTCTAACTTCTTCTTTCGATCTTAAATAACAATAAGAAACTCATAAAATAGCCTCTACTGGGATTTTGAGGAGATTAGTTATTGGGCCCATATTGATTATATGGGCCCAACAATAGACTAATTAGGACTTATCATATGCCAATTTCATTGACATCTGACGAGTAGTTTTTAAGATATGGTTATTTCGAAAATGGTTAACGACAGACCAATAGACTTTCGTTAACTTCGGTAAACTCGGAAGCAAAAAACTAATAGTTTTAACTCTTTGACGAAAAATAAGAAGTTTAGTTTTTAAGTCTTAAATTAAAAACTTTCTTTTTAAAGACCTTTTACTAGAAAGGATAAATTTTGTCCTCTTATCTAAAATTATTAAAATTGTTAAGACAAAGGTATATAATTTCTCCTACTGATAAGATTGGAATTTTGTTTAAATATTTTATCACTATTTTTCACCTTTTACGGAACACTGATGCACCACATTCCATTTAAACATAAGAAGTGGTCGGAATGCCAAAAAAAAAGGTTTTGTCAAGTGGTCTAAAATATGTATTAATCATTTGGGGAAAGTGACAATATGTATGAATTAATCGTATGTACAATAACAATAAAACAAATTTTGACAAAAGTTTACTTCCTATGTTATGTAATTTTGTAAAAATCGTTCCAATAAATCTTTGATGTAATAATATTATCTTGAAATATGCACTTTTCAAATGACTGATAACGCTTAACTTTTTTTTCAAGTGATACTTGTCAGTATTTTTAAAAAAAAAAAATTACTTATATATATATATATATATATATAAAATAGATACTATGCATTCGTATAAGTTTTTATGTATTAGCTGTATAAAATGACGGTATATTAACTAATTCAATAAAAAGATATAAGATAGTACGATAAGATACAATACAAAATACAAATGGAAATTTGTAGTACTTAAGAAAACTGGTGATCGGTATATTTATAATATCATAATTAGAGGGAAAATGAATTTTTAATGAATTATCATTTGATCTATAGAAAGCAGAGTAGGGATGCTAATACTTACGAGTATATATACTCCTAATAACCACTTAACAAAATAATCTGACAATTTGCGTATCAATTTTTTTGTTACTTGCCACATATTCTTTTCAGCTTATAACTGAGAAATTACAGCTGGAATCATCTTATATTTTTTTATTCTGATAATTTTTTTAAATTTAGCTAATTCAAAATGAGTTCTATGTGGAGTTATAATAGCTTTGATGAAAGTTCATTAGACAGGTTAGTAATGTATTAATTAATAATCATTTTAAAATTAATAAAACATGCAATATAACAGGGAAATCGCAGCCGCTATGTATTTTATATCCTTGGTCAAATAAATGAGTCAAAGACGATCAATCCTAAATATTTGATTTTTTTAAACGTTTTTATAATTGTGTAGATGAGCAATGAAGTAAAAAGCGGTTTAGGAATAAATACTTTACTTTTGGTGGAGAAGAGTTACCTTTGAATGTGGTAAACTGAAGAATTGAATTTCCGATACAAATTGTACTAAACTTTATTTATATAAAAGTAGATAATTACTTGTTCCAGTGGGTTTTCTATTTATAAGGTTTTTTTTATAGTTTTCATATTTACAATTATTAATTATTTAACATTTTATTTAAATTTACTTAATAAAACTAACTCCTTCAAGGCGGGGAATCGAACCCCATCTCTCGCCCTTTTTATTTATAGCTATTTTCTCAAGAATAGTATATTATGTTACTAGGCTGTGAAGTGAGTTTTTTCTTTACCGCGGCTATTACATTTACTGTCGAGCGAAGCGAGACAGTAAATATTGCCAAGGTAAAGAAAAAACACTTCACAGTCGCGTAGCATATGCTATTTTTTCCGAGGTAGCAGACAATGAAAAAACATTAAATATTAATCACTAATCAATATATAATAATAACAAATATTAGTACATACTTAAGACTTAAAAAAAGAAACCTTAAAAAAGGTTACACTATAAGAAAAGATAAATAAAACGCATTGACATCTAGCGGATTTTAATCGTACTAGAAGCATTTCTACAAAGACCGCAGCGGTACTAACGGAAGTTTTGACAACTACCCGCCGGACATAAAAAATCTTTTAGTTCCTAGGACGTAAAAGATTTTTTCTTTACAGCTAGGAGTAATGAAAAGATTTTTTAAGTCCACGTAATGAAAATATGGATTTTAGCTATGTCTTTTAGGCTCTAAAGTTACTATTTCACAGCCTACCACGGAAAAATAGATTTTATCTACTCGCGGCAGCAATATTAAACATTACTTAACTGTTTTTAGGCTGGAAAGTACTATTTCCCTGATTTCTCATTAAAATATTAAAAACAGGCAGTAAAGTAGTTAAAACAGTCAGGAAAATACTTTCTCTGCCTAGGTAGGGAAATATTTCCCTGCCTAGGCAGAGAAAGTAACAGTGTTTACCACTGCGTGTCATAACCTCTAATTTTGGCAAGGACAGTTTATACTATTATCTCTATCTTATAACATTATATATTATAGTTAAGTAAGTAATATTTAATAAATAAACGTTTTAATAATAAAATAATTTGTTAATATTTGTTAATTCTGTTAAATAAGTTCAATGATTAGTAGATCTTTAATTAAATAAAATAGTAGAGTCACTGGCTATACTGTAGCTTCATGTAAACATGGAACATCCATATTATTTTTATTATTGAAGTCATTATAGATTAGACTAGCTACTTTTCTTGATGTATCCTAGTTATTTCTTTTCTTTTAAGCAATAGAAGATATCTTTAACACTTTTATTAATTTTTTAGTAAAAATATAAATAAATATATTATTGCGTGCATTATTCATTCAGAAGTTATGTGTGTTATAAACGTGTGTTTTGTAGTTTTTTGTTATAGATTGAGTTTGCTTTTCACTTTTTGTTATTATTCTCAAGTTTCTTATTTGAACATTAATTTTAGTTAATACATATGTTATTATCTTTATTAATATGACACATAGTTATTAACTATGTTATATTAATAAAGATAATTTTAGCAGCTTCATTTTTCTCCCGCAAGTAGATAAAATATTGTATGCAACAAGGCAGCAAAGGAAACATTTCTGCCTCGTTTATTCATTGCGTTAATTATCATAGCCTGTCCTCGCCTTCGGCTCGGAGGCTAATCTCACTCGTCAGTAAAATTCCATTTTGCTGCCTAGTTACATAAATAACTATTTCCTGATAGTTCAGGAGATAGCTTGAAAAAGAGTGTCTGACTAACATCAAGCTAGAATTTTGTGTATAAGTAAATCTTTTGGTGCCTTATAAGAATATATGGTCGGCTAAGTTGTCTGCGGGACATAGCTTGGCAATAGGCATTTGAAAAACGAACCGGTGGAGAGTGGCCATGTCCCGCCCTTTGTATAGTGACTACAAATCTACTTAGTAGACAAAAAAATCAAATTGATAGTAGTTTGTCACTTGATAGGCGACCCCATTGATTTGTAGTAGGTAATATTTGAATATCTAACCCATCAAACGGCACACTAACATCAACTTGAATTTTGGTCTTCTAACTAATTTTGTACTCACGAACATAAAAATCACATTATCCGCCATAATAGGACGGTGCATGGCTGCTCTCCACCGATTTGATTGGTTTTCAAAGATTATTGTCAAGCAGAAGAATTTAGCCGACTACATAGTCTTTAAAGGCACAAAAAGATTTACTTATACATAAAATTCTAGCTTGATGTTAGTCAGACACTTTTTTGCACACTATCTCTTGGACTATATAAGAAAACTACTTACATAGTTAGAATCGTTATTAAGAGGACTACATTATAGAATTATTTTAATAAAAATGGATGGAGTAATTTTATTTTGTTGGGTTATAACCTAGGAGGGTATTAAATTGAATATGTCAATTAACTTACGTTCTGATAAATTGTAGTTACTTTTTAAAATATTTTATATTTAATAAATTGTATTCTTAGAATTCTATTTTGCTTCCAAGCTTACCGAAGGTAACGGAAGCTATGCGATCGTTCCGAAGAACGAAAAATTTGTAGGTCTCCGATTTCAAAAATTACAAGACAGAAATCCGTTTCAGACATCAGGGAAAATTTTTTGGTTCCATGTCTGTCTGTCGGTCTGTTGTTCAATTTTTGCGAACCAACATATCTTAAAAACTACACGTTCAATTTTAATGAATTTTGGGTGGTAGGTCATAATTAGCCCGTTATTGGTCCCATATAAGTTTCAACCTTCTGCGCCTATTTGTTTCTCTTGCACATGCGCACAAACATACATTTATTTACACCTATAGCTTCAAAAGTACTTATCTGATTTGAATGAAACTTTTATAGTTTATCGAAAGTAACTCGCAGATTGCTCCAGATTAATTTGAACCGTCTACGCTCTTTAACTTTTGCTAAATTGATACTTTAATTCGTGTAAAAAATCTGAACAATTTTGAGATATAAAAAAAACGGGGGAAACAAACCAATTTGACAATAATTATGACTTGTAAGAGCATAAAATCAATTAAGTACGTGGATAGGATGCGAGGAAGCTAAGTGCCACACCAATTTTTATTTATAGTTGTAGCTATACAATAATTGAAAAAAAATTAGAAAAGATTATTTAGAAAATAATTGAAGTTTAAATTCTTAAAAACGTTTTTAACGAATCAATATGGAGGAATATATTGATCATTTTTTAATTTATAAATATTAGATACTATTCAAACGAGTATTTACACTTTATAAATATCTAACTTGTTTTAAAGCTGAAATAATAACATGATATTATCGAAAATTTATTTAATTTGTGTCATCATAATAAAAAATAATTTCTTAATATTTTTTTTTAAAACGTTTTCTATTTTCATATTTAATTTCTTGTCGGATGCCTGATCAGAAAACAACTAAATAAATAACAAAATATTAAATACACTCTCTTTTAGCTTAATTATTATTGATTTTTTGTTATAGAATACATTTCTTTTTTTGTATTCCATCACATTTGAAACTTTTTTCACGGTCTGTTCTAAAACTTTAAAAAGATCACCTTTGATTTACGAGGTGCTTAAATTTTTCTAATCACAAAACTATCTATTTTTATTATATATAACGCATTACGACTTCCGGATATAAACTGAAAGCTTCAAGCCTTCAAATATCTATAAACCTCCAAGCCATAATATCCACCGCAAGATCCCCGACCCACCTACGCTTTAAACCGAATACTTTGCAATGACCTTAACATTCCTCTCGTCCGACTACATCGCCTAATCTTTCTGTATATCCTTCCTCTCCAAGTCACCTTAACATTCGAATCCCTTTATCAACTAACATCTCCTAAATGCACCTCCTTTACTATCAACAATAGTGCCTTAATAATCAACAAATGACCTTGAAGCACTTTGGAAATAATTGAAAAATTAAAAATAATTTTGCCAACAAACTTTTGCTGCTTGGAACTGTGAACTTGTTTTTAAACATTAATAATTTCTATTAACTGAAATTATTTTGGTAATAAGTATAGTTTTTAAGTTATCTTACAATTACAGTAGGTATTCTATTAATTTAGATTATATTATTTCAGGTATTAATTAATTCAGATTCTAGTTTTTGTTCATAAATTTAGTTATATAAAAGTACGAAAACCTATAAAAAAAAGAAACCTTTCTTAAAAGGCTAAATTGTGCGTCATTTATAAAATCTTGTAGGGTCTCGACGACGGCGACGACTCACCTCTAAATTAATTGTTGTTGCTGAGCTAAGGCAACCAAATTTATTCCAATAAAAATAAATGTTTGTTTTGATTTGTTGGTCTTCAAATAGATATAATTACTTATCTAAATTAGTTTACTTAATTTTACTATTTTTTCTAAATATAAATTAATCCAGCTGCCACGGGCTTAACGGCTCGAATATTAATAAATAAACTGAATTATCCTTTCTGTTAACTTTTTACAGCATTAAAGTAAGCATTTGACTTAAATCATTAAATTTGATAAGAACAGTTTTATTGAATGTATATTTTAATTTGATCTCTTTTAAGATTTGCTATTTTTGTAATTTAACTCTTTAATTATTCAAATATGTTGTAATAAAATGTCATTACTCGGTCCAGTGTTTTTTATTTATTAGTTGATAACATTTAAGTATTAATGACCATTTCATCAAAATGTAGCATATAAAAACCCAACATCTCACCTTTTTCATTTTTAGCTATTTTTTCAATAACTAGATTTGTCCTGGAAAACAACTTATATAGTTAGATTCGTAATTAAATGTACTACACTGTAGCATTTTCTTTTATCAAAATGGTTGTAATAATTTTGTTTTGCTAGGTTATAACCTTAGAGGGTTTTAAACTGGATACGGGAATTAACTTATGTATGGGCTACGTTTAAGAATGTTTTAATAAAAAGTAAAACAGTTTTCGATTTTTTTTTTTTAGTTTTTGGTGGTAGCGTCCCCAATGTTAAAGCTTAATTTGGTTTGATTTAGCTAAACGTATGTATGCAAATTTCATCGAAATCGGCCAAGAAGTCTATAGACAGACATTTGTTTGGACTTAGGCTAACAATAAACGTGATATTCCATAAAAATCTCACTACAAGTATAAGAGATAAGAGAGTAAATATATTTATCTCCAGTAGGGAGAAAATGTTATGATTTTGGAATCGTCTGTTCTTCCCAGGATTCAAAAAGTAGGGCGAAAAAGAAAAAGTAAAACCAGCGAGAAAAAGAAGGATTGCCAACTTAATTATGTTATAAATATTAGAGAATGAATGGCTAATGTTATGAAGTTGAAATCAGGTTGGCGACACTACTTTTTCAACCTTATTTATTGTAATTTGAGCTTATTATTGCTTAAACCTGCATCTAAATAACCTTCTATTTGAGTTGAATTGCAATTCTTATTTGTTTATAATATTGAATCTCTTATATCTGCTATTAAAAGTGCTAACAATTATTGTTACTTATTAAAATAATAAATATAATCTGTTCAATGGATGATGATGTGTTTTCTCCCTACTGGAGATAAAATATTGTATGGCCCTCTAAGTCAATTTCTCTCGGCTTCGCCTCGGTATTTAGGGACCATGGTTCCTTTGGCTTCACCTCAAGAACCAACTTATTCGCTCAGGGAATAATGGCTTACTTTACTCCCTAGGTGCATAAATAACTATTATTGATCCCTTCTCTTTTTCTCTCTTCACGGTATTATTTTCTCTTACAACTTAAATGTTTTAAATTATTTTATTTATCTTTGACTGAGATTTTGTAGAACCCCTTCATAACTATGGCCAGAGATGTTAGTAAATCAAATAACCCTACAATATTGCAGTGTTACTTGTTTTACAAACCTCTCTAGTCAATAATTATTAACATTACTAGGCTTTAATTAATGGTAATTTTTCATATTTATTGCTTGATATAATAGTAATTTGAAATGAAATGATAAAATATGTAATTCATGTTTATGATTTTAATTAATATTGATTTAAAAAGAGTTTTATTAAATTATAAATATAAGGCACGTGTTTCTCTTTAATTAACATTTGATTCATTATCACGTAAGAAAAAACTGTAAAATGCAATGCATTTCGTTCGATACAAAAGATCCGTGAATAGTTAAAAAGGTCAAGTTCACCCAAGGTCATTTACTTAGCATGTTATTGTTGTGGAATATTTTATTTTTCATGATAAACTATGATAGAACTAGACGAAAAATATTACAGCTGACAAACTATTATTGTCTTTTAAAAATTAATTTCTTCTGAGAACCTATTAAATGAAATATTAAGAATCCAATAAACTAACTGCTTTTATTTAATTCTAGAACCAATCTTTGAGTACCGTCGCGTCGTAGGCTAATTAATGCTCCGGAAGATAAGAAATATCTTGGGTTTCAAGGTCGAGATTGAAACAAAATTTCATCAGATCTAAATAGAGAAACGTTATAAATAGTCTGCCAATTTGTGTGAAACATAGATTCCTCTTTCGTATTATTTGACTAATTTTCAACATGAAAGATTTGGATCAGTTTCGATTCCCAGTGAAGTCGCACTTATTTTTATTCAACATTAAATATGGGAAGACGGTTGTTATGGGATTATCTATGGGTTTCTTTCGTCAAACAATCCAAATTTCATTAAAATCAGAGTAGTAGTTTTTAATATATACTTTTAATTCCAGATAATTTAATTACTTAGATCTCACTTACACCTTATAAGGGTATCGGAGTTTTTAGTGAGTGCGCTACTGACTTGTCTTTTCTTTGGGTCTCATTTCAGGAAATCAATTTGTCATTGAGTTCTTTCATAATATTTTACGTTATTCTAGTGCGAAATAAATTCGGGGTGACAATTCAGATGATATATATTTTGCATTTAGATTTCAAGTTGAGATGTTACAACAAATAACAGAACAATTAAACTCATCAGAATAAAAATAAAATTCTACTTATATTTGAAAGTATTAATTTATAATGAAAGTGATATACATTTAAATTATCGTGCGTTCAATTTAACATAAATATATATAACCGTAATTACATTAAGGAATGTTTAAATTAATGACAATCTATGCCTAGGGAATCATATAAAATTAATGGAAATCTATGTGCCTAGGAATTCATATAATTAACTCGCCGGTCTTGGCTGGCCTGCGGCCTGCCTTTGCCCGTCGAGTGGCCAGGTACATATTTGCCAGGCACTTGTATAGTAGTTGGTACTTGTAAGATCTGGTAATGTTTTAGGAGGTGGGTTAATAATACAGTTATAATTATTCTCAGTCTAAAAATGACTAAGTAAACAAACCGTGCAAAGTAAGAAAGCAAAATTGACTGTGGAGTTATAGAGGGGATTGAGTAATGTGGGATGACACGGGGAGGAGTGACGGGAGGGGATGGGAAGGTCGGTCATAATTTAATAAACAAATAACACAAGCAAACAACACGTAAAAACCGCTATATAAATAGTTTTTCAATTTTACCCCCCCCCCCCCAAAAAAAACCCCACAAAATTGAACGAACAAAAATTAATCTTCTATTCAAGAGCTTCACAACGATATACATCATATTATATTATAAACGATTAAATTTTGTCATTTGTACTCCTGTACTCTAAGGGTACCAAAATTATATTTTTAAAAAACAAACAATACAAAAGGGCATTAATTTAACTAATAAATAAATATAAATAAAAAACCTAATAGCGAATAATTTTTTAAACCCTTTGAGCTACAACAAAATTATAAATCGGTACAAAAGTACGTGTACAAAATTTTTAAAAAATAACCAAATAAAATAGGTTTAATGTACAAATCATGGCCTTTCAAATGATATCCGACACAATATATTAAAAACCAAAAAATGTGGTCACGTACCCCAGCAGTCGGGAAAAAGTTTACTCTCATGTTGTCATCAACAAATAGGATGAACTAATGAAATAAAATATACTCAATTTAAAGAGCATTAGTGTGAGATTCAAGCGCCTCAATCAGAAATAAAATCGGTCAACAATATAAGTCAAGTTCAAAGTCAAAAATAAAAACAAAAAAAATCCAAAGTTATCAGCATTTAGGGTACAACCGATAGAGATACGACAAAAAGTCATAGAACCAAAGTAGTAGATCTTTTAAAATCAGTTACCGCTGGTGCTGTCCGTTTTCCAATAGACTTACCGTTTAGCTGCAATAAGCCCCAAAACAGCTAAATTTATGCTAAGGAATTCATATAATTAATGACAATCTATGCCTAGGGATTAAAATAATTAATGCTATTGTCTTAATAGGAAGTAAGACCAATAAAAAACCACATCTTATTTCCTCGTCGCTGATTAGTGATAAGAGCTTTGTGGCAGAGATCCGTAATTTGAGCCTCGTGCCTTTAGTTGAATAGAACTTATATTTGACCTCCTCCCCCCCCCCCCCCCCCCCCCGTTCCTTTAGTTGAATAGAACTTGTATTAGACTCCTTGGTGCCTTTAGTTTATTTAAAATTGTGGTTGACCCCCCGGTGCTTCATTTGACTCCTCGTTGCCTTTTGTTACATAAAACTTTTATTTGACCCCCCGGCCCCGGCGCCTTTAGTTGAATAGAACTTGTATTAGACCCCCCGGCGCTTTATTTGACTCCTCGTTGCCTTTTGTTAAATAAAACTTTTATTTGACCCCCCGGCCCCGGCGCCTTTAGTTAAATAGAACTTGTATGCGACACCGATTGAATATATTTTCCCATACATTGGATATTGAATCGTTGATTTGTTTCTTAAGTGGAAGGGATACAGACAAAAAATAAATTTGGATTTAGAATAACAGATCTCTCTAACAATGCTCACACATCTATCTTTATGATTTCTATTCCTATTTTTCACTTTTTTGGACCATGAAAAACGTGATAGAAATTTAAACAAACAGGAAATATTAATTCACTACTATAACTGCAATGAAAATTAAGCCTTACGTTAAATAAATAATTGAAAAATTATTGTATTATTGATTTGTAAAATCTGATAATGCTAAGATGATAGCCACTTGATAAAAATCAATAAACATTGTACTCCATTTAGAAAACAAATATTAATTTAATTATTAATCTAATATACAATTGCCTTGTTATTAAAAACATGTATAATAATTTTAAATTAATTCAAGTGCCTTAAAATAATAAAAACTCGATAAGTGATCATTTAATTTCAACAATACAATCAATATTTCAGACATTAGACATTTCGTATATTTTGTTTGAAATAAGGGTACATTTATTATTTATTTATAACTACAGTGGAATTGATTTTCGTTTTCACCGACTCTGGATGGAAAGGTCAAGAAAATCGGCTTTTTGTGATCCAGCTTTTGCTGCAAAAAATAAATAATGAAAAATAAACATAAGGTCAGAATGGAATGAGTTGAAGGTTCATGAAGCCAACCATTAATCATATAATATCCGTTCAGTGGTTCGGTTGAATCCCTTTAAATTTTAAGAAGGTGGTTTGATTGATGAAAAATTAAATGGAGTGTATAATTTAATATTTGTTGAAGTATTATAAGAACGATGACAATTTTTGCTTCCTTCCCTTTACTTTCTTAAGAATAAGTAAGGCAATTAACAGCATTGGCACAATTTATCTTTTTTGTACTCTTCTGTCAGGTGGGCAATGTGATTTTTATGATCCTGAGTACGAACTTAGTTATTAGACCAAAAATCAAGTTGATAATAGTGTGGCACTTATAGTAAACACATTGTACTTTTTAACTCTGACAGCTTAGGAAAATCGAGAAAAAAAAAAATGGGAGGAGAGTGTATGAGAGCTTGAGATTTTGGCGGGTAGTAGGTCGGGCAATGACCTATTACCCGCCAAAATCTCAAGCTCTCATTCACTCTCCTCCCATTTTTTTTCTCGATTTTCCCAAGCTGTCACAGTTAAAAAGTATAATGTGTTTACTATAATGGGTTAGTTAAAGATTACTCCAAATCAAAGGGGTCACCTATTAAATGACAAACTACCATGAACTTGATATTTGGTCTACTAACAAATTTCGTAGTCTGAATCATGAAAATCACTTTGTCCACCATTAAAGGTGGGACATGGCCATTCTCCACCGGTTTGTTTTTTTCAAATGCCAATTACCAAGCTATGTCCCTCAGACGAACTTAGCTGACCACATATTCTTAAAACGCACTAAAATATTAACTTGTAAACTAAGTCTAGCTTGATGTTAGTCAGACACTTTTTTGCACGCTATCTCCTGGACTATTTTATTATGTGTTTTGCAAAACAACTTTTGAACTAAATGAATTAACATAGGATAACTATTAGTACTATTACTCAAGAACTTTGCATTCAGTTGATATTAAATAAACGTAAGCGTCATAGTTGTAGTGAAGATTGGTAATTTTCAGCAAATCTGTATAACTAAAACTTTATTTTCAAAAATGGATATTTATCATTTTATTTTTTATTTTTTAGGAGTGATTTAGATGATAACGATTACGCAATTACATCTCGTCACTATGGCAAGAGTAACGTTAAAATTATGCATGTGGAGAGAAAGGGAAAAATGCACACTGTTAAGGAAATGGAAGTGGATACGAAACTTACCTTGACTACTGACAAGGATTATATTACTGGTGACAACTCAGACATCATCGCAACAGATACTCAGAAGAATATAGTCTATGTCTTGGCTAAACAACATGGAGTAAGTATATTGCTGCAAAGAATTACAACTAACAAAACTAAAATCTAGGATTTAAGTTTTTTCACGTCTTTTTCGCTCATCGCGTGATGCCAACGAAATCCGTGGAGCTAGAAGAAAATTGCCATCCTGACAAAGGCTATAAACAAGTTATATAAAATCTTTAAACAACTGAGGTACGTATTTAGAAATACAGTTTGCTAAGGAATAGATAGAAGCTACTCTAACCACCTCTAACCACCTCTAACCACCTCTCAGTCCAAATTTCGAACTTGAATACTATTTGTCGACTGTATTTTTCTCCAATGTATGATAGCGACTCATCAGAGTTGCTTGGTGTAGTTCAATAACCAAACAGTCTTCACACAAATAATTGTAATATACAATTGACCGGTTTCGGCTGTTCTAGAGCAGCCTTCTTCAGATAATCTACAAAAAAGGAACTAACTTAAACTTAAGGTTTAATTTAAGTTTGTTACTTTTTTTTAGATTATCTGAAGAATGTTGCTTTAGAACAGCCGAAACCGGTCAATTGTTTATTACATTATTTTTGAGTGAAGACGTTGCTTGGTTATTGAACTTCACCTTTTTAATGATGAATACTGGGCCGTTGATTTGTTGATAGTATAGTATTTCCTGTAGTGAGTGGTACCTCTGAAGAAACATTTTTATCCTATAAGAAAAGTAAAAATTTCTGGCTAATGGGTGATAAGGGTGATAAAACAGCAATGAATGTTGGCATTTATTTCTTAAACAAACGATGATAATTATAAAAGTAATTTGGAGATATCGTTTTATCCAGAGTTTTACAGTAAAAACTTATTATTTTAAAAACTTATTATTTGAGGGTAATGGTGACATGCTGTGCATAAAACATTAAAACCGAATAATTTTAATTATTAATAAACCGAATGGTGTAGTGTTTAGTCATAATTTGAGATAAAAAGACCAGTTTTATAGATATTTTAATCTTAAGCAATCCTTTTTATACTACGAGACTGCACAAATACTCTACAAATCTCTACTATTTTTGCTTTCAGGTAAAGAATCCTGAAGAGTTTGCTCTTTATGTAGCTGAATTCTTCATTAATCAGTACAGCCATGTAAAAGCTGCAAGAGTTAATATAGTAGAGTATCCTTGGCAAAGAATTACGGCTAATGGCAAGCCTCATAATCATGCTTATATTTTCTTACCATCAGCTGAAAGATTCACTGAAGTTATCCTCCCAAGAAACGGTAAGATTTTATTTTTTTTATTTAAGTTTTTTTCTTTCATCAAAGAAAAAAGTATTTTGGTTTTCATTACTTCGAATATTGCTTGAATAATGTATTGTTGGTCTTGAAGTGAGAAATTGTTCATTGACATAATCATAGTAGCTATCTAACATTTTATTATCTTTGACAAACTATTTTACCTTATTATTAGTTGACTGTACTACTTCAATGCAATAAAAATAAAAAGTATTATCTTAAGAGGGATGGATTAAAGATATTGCAAAAGAAAAAAAAATATCTTTAAAAATGTATTTTTAGTGCATTTATTATCAACGTATTTAGATAAGGTAATTTCTCTGAATGATACTTATGTATATATATATATATATATATATATATATATATATATATCTTACAAAAATATAAGTATGTCGTACAGCCGGTGAAACTTCACCGGTTGTGTGACATACACACAGACAATTTCACACAGGTTTTTTAAATACACGATTTGACCTTATTAAAATAAAGGTTATATCATCAAGAGTACTACTACGCGAGAGTAGTAATCGAATTTTAAGAGTATACCTGTTCAAAAGTTTAAAATATTTAAATTAGTCAGACAATCTTGAGTTCATTATTGACCAGAGTTCCTTGTAACTGTGATTTTCAAACGTTTGAGGTGTTTATTTTTTTTAAATTAAAATGTCAAATGAATCAAAATTATTAAGTGATTTAATCCTCTTAATTTTAAAGAGGTTGTTAAACTACTCATTTAATTTTGAAAAAATACAATTATTTAATATTAACAAAAATGAGTCATTTTTCATATTTTAATATATGAAATTTCTAATGACTCTGTGTTATAAATTGTATCAAAAATCGGTCCGATCCGAGGGATAAACTTTCTCTTATTGTTGAAACTGTATTTATATTCCTGAATATCTCATTTAATTGATTTTTTTTTTTACTAACCATTTAAAAGGCGTTTAACAGGTGGTTTACTTTTGTTTTCGATTTGCAACAAAATCATAATTATTTTCATAAATATCTCGGAAACTAGATTTTTCCTGGGATAACGGCTTATATCCTTTGATTCGTTTTAAATGGACTATATTTTAAGAATTTTTTAGAATAAAAATTGTTTGAACGGTTTTCGAGAAATAAAATTGTTTTTCACGTTTTTCAGAGTTTTTGGGGGTAGTCCCCAAATTTGGAGCTTAAATTAATTTCCTGATTTCTCCTCGGGGTATGTAGAGCCAGCGAGACCGAGGTGCTCTAGGCCAGTGGTTCTTAACCGGGGGGCCGCGACCCCCCAGGGGGCCTCGAAAGGTAGTTAGGTACTAGGTATATTATATTTGGAGATTTTAAGGGGGCCGTGGTTACCAAAAGGTTAAGAACCACTGCTCTAGGCACCGCTCTGGGCGCCGCTCTAGGCACCCGCCCAGCTATCAATGAATCGAGGCGAATCAAGGTCGTGGGTTCGATCCCGTACCATGATTCTCTGATTTAAATAGCTCACTAATGACCACTGTACCCGCTTCGGCGGTACAATGTACAGGTATGATGTGGAAGTGGCTGGAACTCTCCACCACGGGGTTAGTATAAAATGGGCCCAATGTGACCTGATTGCTAGGTTTGAACAAGTGGTTCGTCTTACCCGTCTAACCACTATTACTCCCCTCGGGGTATGATTTTTTCTGAATATGAATGCTATTTTCATCAAAATCGGCCCTGCAGATTAGGTTTCAATTAGACAGCACAACTCATGTCCTTGTCAGCCACTAAAGTTGAGTACTAGGGGTTCCCTGTGTTTTATTTCCTATCCCTTTCTATGTTCGTAATTCGTAACACCGCGACCATTTGTCGCTTCGATATAATATATAATAGATCTTTTGTAAACAATAATTTCATTAATGAATAAGTCATTGAATATTAAAGAGTTATAGTCGCATGATCCTACTAAGTTTTATTAACTGCTATCATAACTATGTTATCAGCTAAACTAAAAATGGTTCTTTTTAAATGTGTATTTTACTTACCTACTTTAAAATGTGTCAAACAGTCAAAGTTTGTCCTAGTGTTTCAGAGTTTTCGTATACGTTTCATTTTGGGGTTATTTATTCTCTACTGTCCTAAAAGTGTTTGGGTTCAATTTTCAATAGAAAGATGTTTTTGTCAAAACACAAAACCCATTGAGATGAAACATAAAACGAGTGAAAATCATCCTCGTTCGTTTCCGAAGCATTAATTAATTATTTTAAACCAAGAGAAAATCACTAAGACTCCGAGAGCCATATTTCAATCGTTTTTACTGCACTACTTATCTGCACGAATTTGAACTTGCATGAGAATAGATTAATTCTAGTGCTAAATTACTATTTAAAGTAGTAATATTAACTTTTATCTTGTCAAGAACAGTAGATATTTTACGTTAAGAATTTACATGTTTATTTTTTGTTTGACGTTTTGCCTTTTTTGGTTCGAACATTGTTATTTATAAATTGTAGCCCTGGTATCGTAGATCTTGGGTCTACTACGCCGAGCTACGTGAATTTAAACTTATTATATTAATATGAAATAAACAACAATCTTGTGAGGAGTCAAAAACAAGACTAAATTATATTTTCTTTTTTCCTCCTGTCACATTAAAATTCCAACTTGTCAACAAAACAAAATAAATAAATTCCCCTACAGCTACTCTCCCCCCAGTAACTGAGTTACGATAATACTTCATTAACCATTTTTTTTTTTTTTTTTTTTTTTTTTATGACGTTGAAACGTGTTGTAGCCTCACTCGACGACCAGCTCGTGCACTTCTTTCTTCAGCCGTATCTTCATAATTATTACTACCTTCTATATCTTCATTCAACATATAGGCTGGTTTCAACCTATCTATTGATATCCTTTCGTCTCTAGATTTTATTTTTAATGTAAAATATTTTTCTGCCCTTTTTAAAATTTTAAAAGGCCCCTCATAAGGTGATTCGAGACTTTTCTTCACTCTGTCAATCCTCACATACGCATGAGTACAGGACGAGAGATCTTTATGTACGAATATTTTTCTTGAAGTTTTGTGGTCAATTTTTACAGGTTTAATTTTTTCCATTTCTTTTTGTAAATCTGTAACGAAATTTGATGAATCTAATTTTGAAGTAGGCTTGTCAAAAAATTCTCTTGGAAGTCTTATGTTTTTTCCATATACCATTTGGGACATGGAATGACTGTGACCTTCCCGTATGGCAGAACGCAGTCCCAAAAGTATTGTCGGTATCGCGTCCGTCCATCGCTTTGTATGGTAGCATTTTATTGCTGACTTCAAGGTTCTGTGGAACCTCTCCACTTTTCCGTTGCTCTGCGGATGGTAAGCTGTGGTATGTTGAAGATTAATGCCACACATCTTCGATAATTGTCCGAATAGCTCAGACCGGAACTGAACACCTCGGTCTGTAACCAGGGTATGGGGTACTCCAAACCTTACCACCCAGTTGTTGTAAAAGGCTTTGGCCACTGTTTCGGCGTAGATGTTAGTCATTGGGACTACTTCCACCCAATTTGAAAATCGGTCGATACACGTTAAGCAATATCTGTTTTCTTCCGACGGGGGCATCGGACCTATGATATCGATATGGACAACGGCGAATCTGTCGTCGGGCTCTGGATAAGTTTGGAGTTCAGACCTGCTGTGTCTGTGAACTTTGTTCTTCTGGCATTCCAAACAACTCTTTGCCCATCTTCCAACATCCTTCTTGATTTCCTTCCAGATAAATCTAGAAGAAACCTGCTTCACACTGGATTTTACACCCATGTGAGCTAAATTGTGTAATTTTTGGAATACTTGCATTCGAAAATTTTGAGGTATATACGGCCTAATATTAGATGTAGAAATTTCGCACCAAAGTTGTTCACCAGATGGAAGTTTTTGAGTTTTAAAATTCAACGACGGATAATTTTTAATTAAATCTTGTAATTCCGAATCTTGAATTTGGGCTTTGGCAATTTCTTGATAGTTAATATTGTCCTTAAAATTAATTTCTTGAATTCGGGATAAAGTATCGGCAACAATGTTATCTTTTCCGTGAACGTGATTTATATTAGTTGTAAATTGAGAGATATACTGCAGATGACGTTGCTGTCTAGGGGATGCTTTTTCATTATTTTGTTTGAAAGCAAAAACCAATGGTTTATGATCATTAAACACAGTGAAATCTCTTCCTTCTAAAAAATGTTTGAAATGTTTAATTGAAAGATAAATGCTTAAAAGTTCCCGGTCATATGTACTATAAATTTGTTGTGCATTATCTAATTTTTTTGAATAAAAAGCTATTGGTTTCCATACTTTATTTTCTAACTGCTGGAGAACCGAGCCAACAGCTCGATCTGAAGCGTCTGTAAATAAAGCTAACGTTAAATCTGAATTTGGAAAAGTTAATAATGCTGAATTTGCTATATCCTCTTTACATTTTTCAAACATCGCCCTAGCTTCATCTGTCCACAGAACTTTTCTTTTATCATTTTTAGTTGCTCCCTTAAGATATTCGTGGAGAATGGCTTGAGTATTTGCAGCGTCTTTCTGATGCCGTCGATAAAAATTGATTAATCCTAAAAATGTGCGTAGGTCGTGCAATGTCTCCGGCAATTTAAAATCACGGATTACCTGCACTTTTTCGGGTAGAGGTTTCGTACCTTCAGCCGTCACTAAATAGCCTAAGAACTCAACCTCTTTTACTCCCATGACACACTTTGCTACATTTATACGTAGCCCATACTCATCTAATCGTTTAAAAGCCATCTCCAGATGTTTCTTATGGGTTTCCAAGTCGGGAGAAGCAATTAAAATGTCGTCCAAAAACGGAAATAAAAAGTTGAATTCTAGCCCACTAAAAACTTGGTTTACAAATCTTTGGAAGGAAGATGGAGCATTTTTCAAACCGAAACTCATAACATTAAATTCAAATAATCCAAAAGGTGTAATTACAGCTGTTTTATGTTTATCAGATTCAGACATGGGAATTTGGTAGTATGCTTTTAAAAGATCAATTTTGGAAAATATGTTTTTACCTTTTAAAATGTGTTGGAAATCCTCAATCCTAGGCAACGGGTAGCGATCAGGCGCAGTTCTGTCATTCAGTCTTCTATAGTCGCCACAAGGACGCCATGTACCTTCTTTCTTTTTCACCATATGAAGCGGACTTGCCCACTGTGACTTCGATGGTTGAATGATTCCATTGTCCAACATGTATTGGAACTCCTGTTTCGCTATCTCCAGCTTTTTCGGATCCAATTGCCTAGCTCTTGAGTAAACAGGATCTCCTGTAGTAATTATTGAGTGTCTGACATCATGCTTTAATTTACTTGGTAATAAATTTGGCTTGGCTATGTCCGGAAATTTTAAAAGTAATTCATTAAACGGAGAAGATCGGCTTGTGGTACTTAAAACTTCTTTTTCTTCAATGGTAGTTATTTCACCTGCTACTTTCAACTTAGTAACTCCATCTATCAGTCTCCGGCCTTTTAAGTCTATTAATAGGTTAAAATGTTTTAAAAAATCGGCACCAAGAATACCACGTTTTATTTTTGCCACTATAAAAGACCATTGAAACGTACGGCGAAGGCCTAAGTCAACTGTAAGGATTTTAGTACCGTAAGTAGGAATTTCGGTGTTGTTGGCCGCAAACAGCTTGATTGAACTTTCTTTGTTGTCCATTTTAGTCGCCGGTAAGATGGATACATCGGCTCCACTATCTACAAGTAACCGCATACCCGTTCTTTTGTCTGTTACAAATAGTCTGGACTTACGGCTTTCATTATAGTCAGCAGCGGAATCAGCCGCTAATCCTGCTGCTTCTTCAAGTTTCCCGGATTCGACCACTCACAAGGTTGCTTACATTTTAGTGGTTTGCAGTTTTCACCAAATCTAAAATGATAATAGCAGTACTTACCTTTGGGATCGTACCTGCTCCTTGATCTACTGCGCGATCTGCTGTCCCGACGGTTATCTCTTGACTTTGATTTTGAACGCATATCCATTTGCGCGATTCTTTTTTCTAACGCGTCAAGTTTAGCAGACATTTTTAAAATTATGTCGTCTTTGCTTTCTGTACTGGGTCCTTCCACTTGCTTAACAGAACACAGCTCTGCATTCGAGTTCATTTCGACAATCTTATCTGCCATGATTGCAACCTTGTCAAGGCTTTCCTCAGATACCACTAAAATGTTCTTTACTGCGTTCGGCAACTTTTCAAACCATAAAGTCCGCAATAATTTATTCGACATATCCGTTCCAGCTAAAGTTTGCATTTTCCGTAACAACTGACTCGGTTTAAGATCACCCAGTTCCATACCTGTAAGCAATCTTTTTAATTTCTTCTCCTGGCTCTCCTTGAAAATATTGATCAGTCTATCCTTGGCCTCAGCATACTTCTTATCGGTCCCGCTCTGAATTATATCCCAGATGTTTTCAATTATTTTCGGATCAAGCTGGGAGACTAGGTAGTTAAACTTAGTTTCATCAACAGTAATTTTATTGAGCGTAAACTGAGCCTCAATCGTATAAAACCAAATCTCCGGTCTATCTTGCCAAAAGGGAGGGATTTTTATACTCACCTTTTCGCAAGCTGAAGGCAAGGAATGCTGAACATCGTCATTACTTCGTTGATCACGATCTTTATCCATTGAAATCACTTTTTAAACCAACTTTGACAACTTTAAAAATAACAATAATTAATTAATTTATGACATCTTTTTTTTTTTTTTTTTGAAAATTTTGTGAAAATAAAAACACGGAACGAATTTTCGAAACGAAATTGAGAATGAACAATAAAACACGGGGTCACCAATTTGTAGCCCTGGTATCGTAGATCTTGGGTCTACTACGCCGAGCTACGTGAATTTAAACTTATTATATTAATATGAAATAAACAACAATCTTGTGAGGAGTCAAAAACAAGACTAAATTATATTTTCTTTTTTCCTCCTGTCACATTAAAATTCCAACTTGTCAACAAAACAAAATAAATAAATTCCCCTACAAAATAGTAGGAGGAACTTTAATAAATTAATATCATAGCCACTCGATCATGTGGACTTACGTGGTTTATTTTTCTCACTTTTTCTGGCACTGATTGATGACGGTCGAAGTAAAAAGAACCTGGAATTTATATTGACATTATATTTGTAAAGAGGCGTTCGTTTCATACTAAAAAAAATGTGTATATCCTACATTAAATAAAAATTTGAAAGACATAATAGCATAGGGCTATTTGGGAAGTTATGCATGCGCATTATTGCATACTAGTTGTTTATACGCGTATATACTTACATATAAATTCATGAGACCATTAATTCTCGTTTTGTCTTTTCCAATATAGTGCATAGGGCACTTCTTTAGATTGTTACTCCCTTTATAAAAAAACAGAGGGGTGTAACAATCTAAAGAAGGTGTTCAGAATTTTCTTCTTTAGACTGTTACTCCCCTTACAAAAACAGAAGTGTGATATCCCTTTGTCCCAAACTGCATTGGACTAAACATCCCTTTGTCTTAACAGTTACACCTTGTTAGTCAAAGTCATTTATATTCTAAAAAAAAATCGGTCCGAGACAACTCAGACAAACTTTCTCATATACGAGTTTATAATTACTTAGCCCAGTGTTTCCATTTATTAGTTTTCAAATGTAAATTTAAATATTATTGAACTTTTCATCAAAATTTATTATAAAAATAACTTCTCCTGGGTGGGGAATCGAACCCGGGCTCTCTCTTATGTACATATTTTAGTTTATTCGTAAAAAATCACAGCTCATCATAATGTAGCTATCTAACATTTTGTTATCATTGACAAACTATTTTAGCTTATTTTACCTTATTATTAGTTGACTGTACTACTTCAATGCAATAAAAATAAAAATTATTATTTTAAGAGGGATGGATTAAAGATATTGCAAAAGAAAATCTTTAATTTAATAATCTTTAAACATTTTTTTTTTAGTGCATTTATTATCAACGTATTTAGATAAGGTAATTTCTCTGAATGATACTTATGTAAATATATATATACATATGTATATACATATATATTCTTCATTTTTTTTTTTTACAAAAGCATAAGTATGTCAGCCGGTGAAACTTCACCGGTTGTGTGACATACACACAGACAATTTCACACAGGTTTTTTAAATACACGATTTGACCTTATTAAAATAAAGGTTAAATCATCAAGAGTACTACTACGCGAGAGTAGTAATCGAATTTTAAGAGTATACCTGTTCAAAAGTTTAAAATATTTAAATTAGTCAGACAATCTTGAGTTCATTATTGACCAGAGTTCCTTGTAACTGTGATTTTCAAACGTTTGAGGTGTTTATTTTTTTTTTAAATTAAAATGTCAAATGAATCAAAATTATAAGTGATTTAATCCTCTTAATTTTAAAGAGGTTGTTAAACTAGTCATTTAATTTTGAAAAAATACAATTATTTAATATTAACAAAAATGAGTCATTTTTCATATTTTAATTTATGGAATTTCTAATGACTCTGTGTTATAAATTGTATCAAAAATCGGTCCGATCCGTGGGACAAACTTTGTTGAAACTGTATTTATATTCTTGAATATCTCATTTAATTGATTTTTTTTTAACTAACCATTTAAAAGGCGTTTAACAGGTGGTTTACTTTTGTTTTCGATTTGCAACAAAATCATAATTATTCTCATAAATATCCCGGAAACTAGATTTTTCCTGGGATAACGGCTTATATCGTTAGATTCGTTTTAAATGGACTATATTTTAAGATTTTTTTTTAGAATAAAAAACGTTTGAACGGTTTTCGATAAACAAAATTGTTTTTCACGTTTTTTCAGAGTTTTTGGGGTTAGTCCCCAAATTTGGAGCTAAAATTAATTTCCTGATTTCCCCTCGGGGTATGTAGAGCAAGCGAGACCGAGGTGCTCTAGGACTCTAGGCACCGCTCTGGGCGCCGCTCTAGGCACCCACCCAGCTATCAATGAATCGAGGCGAATCAAGGTCGTGGGTTCGATCCCGTACCATGATGCTCTGATTTAAATAGCTCACTAATGACCACTGTACCCGCTTCGGCGGTACAATGTACAGGTATGATGTGGAAGTGGCTGGAACTCTCCACCACGGGGTTAGTATAAAATGGGCCCAATGTGACCTGATTGCTAGGTTTGAACAAGTGGTTCGTCTTACCCGTCTAACCACTACTACTCCCCTCGGGGTATGATTTTTCCTGAATATGAATGCTAAATTTCATCAAAATCGGCCCTGCAGATTAGGTTTAAATTAGACATTAGACAGCACAACTCATGTCCTTGTCAGCCACTAAAGTTGAGTACTAGGGGTTCCCTGTGTTTTATTTCCTATCCCTTTCTATGTTCGTAATTCGTAACACCGCGACCATTTGTCGCTTCGATATAATATATAATAGATCTTTTGTAAACAATAATTTCATTAATGAATAAGTCATTGAATATTAAAGAGTTATAGTCGCATGATCCTACTAAGTTTTATTAACTGCTATCATAACTATGTTATCAGCTAAACTAAAAATGGTTCTTTTTAAATGTGTATTTTACTTACCTACTTTAAAATGTGTCAAACAGTCAAAGTTTGTCCTAGTGTTTCAGAGTTTTCGTATACGTTTCATTTTGGGGTTATTTATTCTCTACTGTCCTAAAAGTGTTTGGGTTCAATTTTCAATAGAAAGATGTTTTTGTCAAAACACAAAACCCATTGAGATGAAACATAAAACGAGTGAAAATCATCCTCGTTCGTTTCCGAAGCATTAATTAATTATTTTAAACCAAGAGAAAATCACTAAGACTCCGAGAGCCATATTTCAATCGTTTTTACTGCACTACTTATCTGCACGAATTTGAACTTGCATGAGAATAGATTAATTCTAGTGCTAAATTACTATTTAAAGTAGTAATATTAACTTTTATCTTGTCAAGAACAGTAGATATTTTACGTTAAGAATTTACATGTTTATTTTTTGTTTGACGTTTTGCCTTTTTTGGTTCGAACATTGTTATTTATAAATTGTAGCCCTGGTATCGTAGATCTTGGGTCTACTACGCCGAGCTACGTGAATTTAAACTTATTATATTAATATGAAATAAACAACAATCTTGTGAGGAGTCAAAAACAAGACTAAATTATATTTTCTTTTTTCCTCCTGTCACATTAAAATTCCAACTTGTCAACAAAACAAAATAAATAAATTCCCCTACAGCTACTCTCCCCCCAGTAACTGAGTTACGATAATACTTCATTAACCATTTTTTTTTTTTTTTTTTTTTTTTTTATGACGTTGAAACGTGTTGTAGCCTCACTCGACGACCAGCTCGTGCACTTCTTTCTTCAGCCGTATCTTCATAATTATTACTACCTTCTATATCTTCATTCAACATATAGGCTGGTTTCAACCTATCTATTGATATCCTTTCGTCTCTAGATTTTATTTTTAATGTAAAATATTTTTCTGCCCTTTTTAAAATTTTAAAAGGCCCCTCATAAGGTGATTCGAGACTTTTCTTCACTCTGTCAATCCTCACATACGCATGAGTACAGGACGAGAGATCTTTATGTACGAATATTTTTCTTGAAGTTTTGTGGTCAATTTTTACAGGTTTAATTTTTTCCATTTCTTTTTGTAAATCTGTAACGAAATTTGATGAATCTAATTTTGAAGTAGGCTTGTCAAAAAATTCTCTTGGAAGTCTTATGTTTTTTCCATATACCATTTGGGACATGGAATGACTGTGACCTTCCCGTATGGCAGAACGCAGTCCCAAAAGTATTGTCGGTATCGCGTCCGTCCATCGCTTTGTATGGTAGCATTTTATTGCTGACTTCAAGGTTCTGTGGAACCTCTCCACTTTTCCGTTGCTCTGCGGATGGTAAGCTGTGGTATGTTGAAGATTAATGCCACACATCTTCGATAATTGTCCGAATAGCTCAGACCGGAACTGAACACCTCGGTCTGTAACCAGGGTATGGGGTACTCCAAACCTTACCACCCAGTTGTTGTAAAAGGCTTTGGCCACTGTTTCGGCGTAGATGTTAGTCATTGGGACTACTTCCACCCAATTTGAAAATCGGTCGATACACGTTAAGCAATATCTGTTTTCTTCCGACGGGGGCATCGGACCTATGATATCGATATGGACAACGGCGAATCTGTCGTCGGGCTCTGGATAAGTTTGGAGTTCAGACCTGCTGTGTCTGTGAACTTTGTTCTTCTGGCATTCCAAACAACTCTTTGCCCATCTTCCAACATCCTTCTTGATTTCCTTCCAGATAAATCTAGAAGAAACCTGCTTCACACTGGATTTTACACCCATGTGAGCTAAATTGTGTAATTTTTGGAATACTTGCATTCGAAAATTTTGAGGTATATACGGCCTAATATTAGATGTAGAAATTTCGCACCAAAGTTGTTCACCAGATGGAAGTTTTTGAGTTTTAAAATTCAACGACGGATAATTTTTAATTAAATCTTGTAATTCCGAATCTTGAATTTGGGCTTTGGCAATTTCTTGATAGTTAATATTGTCCTTAAAATTAATTTCTTGAATTCGGGATAAAGTATCGGCAACAATGTTATCTTTTCCGTGAACGTGATTTATATTAGTTGTAAATTGAGAGATATACTGCAGATGACGTTGCTGTCTAGGGGATGCTTTTTCATTATTTTGTTTGAAAGCAAAAACCAATGGTTTATGATCATTAAACACAGTGAAATCTCTTCCTTCTAAAAAATGTTTGAAATGTTTAATTGAAAGATAAATGCTTAAAAGTTCCCGGTCATATGTACTATAAATTTGTTGTGCATTATTTAATTTTTTTGAATAAAAAGCTATTGGTTTCCATACTTTATTTTCTAACTGCTGGAGAACCGAGCCAACAGCTCGATCTGAAGCGTCTGTAAATAAAGCTAACGTTAAATCTGAATTTGGAAAAGTTAATAATGCTGAATTTGCTATATCCTCTTTACATTTTTCAAACATCGCCCTAGCTTCATCTGTCCACAGAACTTTTCTTTTATCATTTTTAGTTGCTCCCTTAAGATATTCGTGGAGAATGGCTTGAGTATTTGCAGCGTCTTTCTGATGCCGTCGATAAAAATTGATTAATCCTAAAAATGTGCGTAGGTCGTGCAATGTCTCCGGCAATTTAAAATCACGGATTACCTGCACTTTTTCGGGTAGAGGTTTCGTACCTTCAGCCGTCACTAAATAGCCTAAGAACTCAACCTCTTTTACTCCCATGACACACTTTGCTACATTTATACGTAGCCCATACTCATCTAATCGTTTAAAAGCCATCTCCAGATGTTTCTTATGGGTTTCCAAGTCGGGAGAAGCAATTAAAATGTCGTCCAAAAACGGAAATAAAAAGTTGAATTCTAGCCCACTAAAAACTTGGTTTACAAATCTTTGGAAGGAAGATGGAGCATTTTTCAAACCGAAACTCATAACATTAAATTCAAATAATCCAAAAGGTGTAATTACAGCTGTTTTATGTTTATCAGATTCAGACATGGGAATTTGGTAGTATGCTTTTAAAAGATCAATTTTGGAAAATATGTTTTTACCTTTTAAAATGTGTTGGAAATCCTCAATCCTAGGCAACGGGTAGCGATCAGGCGCAGTTCTGTCATTCAGTCTTCTATAGTCGCCACAAGGACGCCATGTACCTTCTTTCTTTTTCACCATATGAAGCGGACTTGCCCACTGTGACTTCGATGGTTGAATGATTCCATTGTCCAACATGTATTGGAACTCCTGTTTCGCTATCTCCAGCTTTTTCGGATCCAATTGCCTAGCTCTTGAGTAAACAGGATCTCCTGTAGTAATTATTGAGTGTCTGACATCATGCTTTAATTTACTTGGTAATAAATTTGGCTTGGCTATGTCCGGAAATTTTAAAAGTAATTCATTAAACGGAGAAGATCGGCTTGTGGTACTTAAAACTTCTTTTTCTTCAATGGTAGTTATTTCACCTGCTACTTTCAACTTAGTAACTCCATCTATCAGTCTCCGGCCTTTTAAGTCTATTAATAGGTTAAAATGTTTTAAAAAATCGGCACCAAGAATACCACGTTTTATTTTTGCCACTATAAAAGACCATTGAAACGTACGGCGAAGGCCTAAGTCAACTGTAAGGATTTTAGTACCGTAAGTAGGAATTTCGGTGTTGTTGGCCGCAAACAGCTTGATTGAACTTTCTTTGTTGTCCATTTTAGTCGCCGGTAAGATGGATACATCGGCTCCACTATCTACAAGTAACCGCATACCCGTTCTTTTGTCTGTTACAAATAGTCTGGACTTACGGCTTTCATTATAGTCAGCAGCGGAATCAGCCGCTAATCCTGCTGCTTCTTCAAGTTTCCCGGATTCGACCACTCACAAGGTTGCTTACATTTTAGTGGTTTGCAGTTTTCACCAAATCTAAAATGATAATAGCAGTACTTACCTTTGGGATCGTACCTGCTCCTTGATCTACTGCGCGATCTGCTGTCCCGACGGTTATCTCTTGACTTTGATTTTGAACGCATATCCATTTGCGCGATTCTTTTTTCTAACGCGTCAAGTTTAGCAGACATTTTTAAAATTATGTCGTCTTTGCTTTCTGTACTGGGTCCTTCCACTTGCTTAACAGAACACAGCTCTGCATTCGAGTTCATTTCGACAATCTTATCTGCCATGATTGCAACCTTGTCAAGGCTTTCCTCAGATACCACTAAAATGTTCTTTACTGCGTTCGGCAACTTTTCAAACCATAAAGTCCGCAATAATTTATTCGACATATCCGTTCCAGCTAAAGTTTGCATTTTCCGTAACAACTGACTCGGTTTAAGATCACCCAGTTCCATACCTGTAAGCAATCTTTTTAATTTCTTCTCCTGGCTCTCCTTGAAAATATTGATCAGTCTATCCTTGGCCTCAGCATACTTCTTATCGGTCCCGCTCTGAATTATATCCCAGATGTTTTCAATTATTTTCGGATCAAGCTGGGAGACTAGGTAGTTAAACTTAGTTTCATCAACAGTAATTTTATTGAGCGTAAACTGAGCCTCAATCGTATAAAACCAAATCTCCGGTCTATCTTGCCAAAAGGGAGGGATTTTTATACTCACCTTTTCGCAAGCTGAAGGCAAGGAATGCTGAACATCGTCATTACTTCGTTGATCACGATCTTTATCCATTGAAATCACTTTTTAAACCAACTTTGACAACTTTAAAAATAACAATAATTAATTAATTTATGACATCTTTTTTTTTTTTTTTTTTGAAAATTTTGTGAAAATAAAAACACGGAACGAATTTTCGAAACGAAATTGAGAATGAACAATAAAACACGGGGTCACCAATTTGTAGCCCTGGTATCGTAGATCTTGGGTCTACTACGCCGAGCTACGTGAATTTAAACTTATTATATTAATATGAAATAAACAACAATCTTGTGAGGAGTCAAAAACAAGACTAAATTATATTTTCTTTTTTCCTCCTGTCACATTAAAATTCCAACTTGTCAACAAAACAAAATAAATAAATTCCCCTACAAAATAGTAGGAGGAACTTTAATAAATTAATATCATAGCCACTCGATCATGTGGACTTACGTGGTTTATTTTTCTCACTTTTTCTGGCACTGATTGATGACGGTCGAAGTAAAAAGAACCTGGAATTTATATTGACATTATATTTGTAAAGAGGCGTTCGTTTCATACTAAAAAAAATGTGTATATCCTACATTAAATAAAAATTTGAAAGACATAATAGCATAGGGCTATTTGGGAAGTTATGCATGCGCATTATTGCATACTAGTTGTTTATACGCGTATATACTTACATATAAATTCATGAGACCATTAATTCTCGTTTTGTCTTTTCCAATATAGTGCATAGGGCACTTCTTTAGATTGTTACTCCCTTTATAAAAAAACAGAGGGGTGTAACAATCTAAAGAAGGTGTTCAGAATTTTCTTCTTTAGACTGTTACTCCCCTTACAAAAACAGAAGTGTGATATCCCTTTGTCCCAAACTGCATTGGACTAAACATCCCTTTGTCTTAACAGTTACACCTTGTTAGTCAAAGTCATTTATATTCTAAAAAAAAATCGGTCCGAGACAACTCAGACAAACTTTCTCATATACGAGTTTATAATTACTTAGCCCAGTGTTTCCATTTATTAGTTTTCAAATGTAAATTTAAATATTATTGAACTTTTCATCAAAATTTATTATAAAAATAACTTCTCCTGGGTGGGGAATCGAACCCGGGCTCTCTCCGTCCGCGTTTTAAGCTAATTTCTCAGGAACTAGATTTTTCCCGGGAAAACGGCTTATATCGTTGGATTCGTATTCAAATGGACTACATTTTAGAATTTTTTAATCAAAATCGTCGGAACCGTTTTCGAGAAATAATTTTTTTTCGTGTTTTTTCAAAGTTTTTGAGGGGTAGCGCCCCCAAATTTAGAGCTAAAATTCATTTCTCGATTTCGCCTCGGGGTATGATTTTTCTGAACATGTATGCCAAATTTCGTCAAAATCGGCCCAGTAGTTTAGGCTCCAGGCGTCTGCACAGACGACAGACGACAGACGACAGACGACAGACGACGGACAGACATTTTTTAAAAACCACTTTTTTGGACTCAGGGGACCTCAAAACGTGTAAATCCATCAAAATCTCAAAATCGAATTTTCGCGCCATCACAATACTTTCTCTTTATATGAGAAAGTAAAAAAAAACATAAGGGAGTAACAATCTAAAGAAGTACCGCGCATAGTTCGTTCACCAATTTCTTCTTAAACTATTTCGTTTTAGAAAAAGAAACTTGTTGCATTATTCTCTATGTATTTTTTTCTTATCTGTTGCAGGTAAACCAATTGTGACAAGTGGTCTGAGGAACCTGCGTGTCCTTAAAACAACGCAGTCTGCTTTCAACCACTTCCACATGGACGAGTTCAGAACATTACCTGATTCAGATGATCGTGTCTTCTCCACAATTGTGTCCTCATCATGGAAATATTCAGACGTCAGCAATATTGACTTCGACAAAGCATGGTGAGTTAACAATCAAAACTAATATTTATTCATTGTTTTATTAAGAACCTTATTTAAGAAATTGAAGTAACTAGCTTATCACTCTTCCCTAGTTTATATTTATTTATTTTAGAAAAAGGTTAAATAGTGGTGACATCAATTATAGATTTAATTCTGGCTCTTCAATAAATAAACGTGCATGGCTGACTTTTTTTTTAATTTATCAATACGGGTAAAACTAACTAACTTCAAGGTTATGAGGTAAAGCTAAAATAAATTTTTAAATAAAGATAGAATTTAAATCAAATTATAATTATTATTAACTACGGGAAACAGACAGTGAAAAATACACTCCTGTGCCGGGATTTGAACCACGGGCCTCTATATTTCCAGTATAGCGCTCTTCCATCTAAGCTACGCAGGAGAATGATTTTTCACTACCGTAATCGATAACTAGTCCCGAATCCAAGCTTTCAATATTCATATACATTTAGACAGTCAATATTTATGACATTAGAACTAAACCAGAATTAACGCTTATAATTATAAAGTACTCAATTAGTACCTGTACCTTGTACAATCAATTCGAAATTCAATTTTTTAAGTTTTTGGTAGTTTTCATACTACGGAAAGTTAAATTTTAATTTAAATCAAATTATAATTATTATTAACTACGGGAAACAGACAGTGAATATAGAGGCCCGTGGTTCAAATCCCGGCACAGGAGTGTATTTTTCCCTGTCTGTTTCCCGTAGTTAATAATAATTATAATTTGATTTAAATTAAAATTTAACTTTCCGTAGTATGAAAACTACCAAAAACTTAAAAAATTGAATAAAGATAGAAGTACAATATACCAGTTCGATGAGATAAAATTTTAAAGGTATGATAACTGACTGGAAAAATGATCGATTATTTAAAGTTATGATTTTAACTTGTGTGAAAAAACTAATCAAGTCAAGTTTGCTGCTCCAGGTAAATATAAATATTTATTTTAGAATCAGTAATATTTTTCTTACAATTAAATTAACATAATGATAAAATTGATCATTTTAAAATGTTTAACATTCAACATTAAGTATTGGTTTCTTTTCCATATTTGTTTTAAATATATATCTCACTATAGTAAAATAAATCTCTTTTAATAGAGTAGAAAAATAAATAAATCATAGTAAATACCAAATTAATTTGATCGTTATAAAATAAAAAGCAATAACATTTTCTTAAATCGTGTTTAGTATATTGGAAACAAAATTGCAAGCTTGGTGATTAGATATTATAATAATTATATAAACTAAAATATTTATATTATAAACCTTCCACATAAATATAGCATTCTGGTTGTGCAAGTCATCGGCAAGTTGTTTGATTATAAAAACACGCTTTGAAAATGTTTATAACTATCACGGTTATTAAGCACAAGTCGTTATAATTAGTGTGTTCTTTAGGGTGGGTGACCCTAAAATTTAATAGTATGTTTTTGCATTGGCACAGAATCTATGTGCCAAGTTTCAGCTCGATTGGATGACTGGAAAAGGGTTAATCAGCCATTTAAAGATTTTTGAGACAAACAAAATTGAAAGTTAATATGAAGAATATAAAAAACATTGTACAGTGTACATAACCTAGAGACCTAGAGGTAAAACGCAACAATAAACCAGGCAATCACTTTCTCCTTATTATACATTCACTCATTGTTAATAGAAAATAACAATTATTTTAATATACAAAAAATAATTAATATTTATAAGAACTCATTGAGAAAAGAAAGTTGAAGGTAGACAAAACGGCATCATAATAGACAATGAATCAGTGCTGCCAGTTTTATTATTTGAATGTAAATTTTATATTTTACAACCTTAATTATTTCCATTTCCGTTTCCGTTTCCCCCCGATCAACACATTAGATTATTACAGAACGGGGGATCGGCCACTTTAACATCTACTCACTGTGATAATTAGTGTAAAACATGCTCAAAATTAGGATATTACGGGAGGGGATCGGCCACTTTACACATCTAGTCATTGTGATAATTAGTGTGAAACATGCTCAACATTCGGTTATAAGGGGAGGGGATTGGCCACTTTACACATCTACTCATTGTAATAATTAGTGTAAAACATGCTCAAAATTAGGATATTACGGGAGGGGATCGGCCACTTTACACATCTAGTCATTGTGATAATTAGTGTAAAACATGCTCAACATTCGGTTATAAGGGGAGGGGATTGGCCACTTTACACATCTACTCATTGTAATAATTAGTGTAAAACATGCTCAACATTCAGTTATAACGGGAGGGGATCGGCCACTTTACAAATCTACTCATTGTGATTATCATGTAAAGCTTGATCAGCTACCTAAAATTTGAATAATCACAACATATTACGGCAGTGTTTCGACTTTATTTGCCGGTGGGTAGCGCGGGTAATCTACTTCGGCTGCGCCAATCCCTTTTTTTTAAAATATTAAAAATTCATATTAAATTCATATTAAAAATTTTTCCTGCTTGATACTACTTTCAAACTTAATTCACATTACCTTTCATTAATTTATCATATTTATTTTTATTTTTATTTTTTTTTTTTTTTGGGGGGGGGGGGGGGGGAGGGGTTTATTAATAAAACTAAAAGAGATAAGAAAAAACTGTTAACCAACTGGCTTATCTTAACTTTACGCATACAAATTTTCATATCCCTAGGTGCAATATTAAAGGCGTGAGCTTATGGCGCGTGGGTCGACCCCCCTATTCCCGTACAAACCTTAAACAACTGAATAGACCCTTCTTATTGATATTTTATTTTTTATGAAAGTAAAAAAAAAACTTTATATAATCCTTTTCAATTTTATTACTGCTTTGAAAATTTAACTTTAAAAAAAGAAAAGAAAAATAAGAATCCAATTTAATGACACCGAAAGAACTTTTTTAACAACTTGTTTCATTGTTTTTTAACTGGATAATATGAGTTTGCCTTGTTAATACTTATTTTTATATAGAATAGTTCAAGAAGAAGAAGCAATTTCAAACAAAAATAAAATCATAAAAAAGAAATGACATGGAAGATACTCTTCATACAAACAATCAATAATATAAATAATATAATCAAAGTTTTATACTTTCATCCAAAATGTCTAATTTAATATACCTAATTATTTATTTTTGAGCTAAAATTCTTATTAGTAGGGATCAGTAATAAATTATCTCTGCTTAAAATACTTTTTTTATTTTGCTTCCGAGCTTACCGAAGGTAACGGAAGCATTGCGTTCACTTTTGAGGACAAAAAAATGTCTGTCTCCAATTTTAAAAATTCCAAGACAGAAATCCGTTTCAGTTATCTGGGAACATTTTTGGTCTCGTGTCTGTCGGTCTGTGTGTCCGCGAACCCTTTTGTGTGTCTGAAACGTGTGACGATAACTTGAGTAAAGTAGACTGATTTTGGTACAATTTGGTAGACATGTTCATTTTACCAATGCCCAGGACGAGTTTGTTGGGCAACGTTATCCACCCAAGCGTTCGCGCGCAAAGCTCGCGTAAATATGAACTGAAAATTTAAAATTTAAATTTTAGGTCGGGAAGCAAATCTAACTTCATCTATTCAATGAGACAAACATTTTTTAAATACAATTTTTTAGTAAAACAGCAACACCGCTATGAAGTGTTAAAGATCACTAAAACTATTAAAAGCCTAAAATCATTAAAGTATACGCGATAGGACGTGAGGAAGCTATGTGCAACTCCAATTGGCAGTGTATTTTAAAACAGCTATAGGTTTAGTGAGGAATATGGAATAATTAGCATTATATTAGAATATGAAACGCTAATTAAATTGGAAGAATGTAAATTTATATTATATCTGAAATTAATTCAATTACATATGAAATTTTGCGTAGGCTACTAATAATTGTATTCGTGTAAATCAATACGATTGCTAATATTTAATAGGGACGGTTTTGACCAATTTAGTTGGAACTCATCTGAACGCAACTGATGTTCAAATATCTATTAAAGTAGTCTGTATTCAATTAAAGCCTTTAAAGATTTTAATCTTTAAATGTTGCAATTAGTTTCTTGTTATATAACTTTTAAAGTGAAACAAAAGGATTAGAAAGAAGAATGGTCGTATTTCAGAGGGGATCATTAGAGAAAAGTCTACGGATTATTATGGTCTCATTGCAATTTATGTTAACTGGTAACATGTCATTCCACATTTCTAAATACATGAGAACTTTCTTTTCTGAACAATGACACCTAGAGTAGTGAAGAGGTTACTCCGAGGGTAGTCAAAAGCCGCTAAAAATCAAGCTGGTATCTCATATAGGATCAAGTTGACAACACGAATCGCGGTTTTGCTTAAATGTCCCTTTCTTGATGCGTACATAGTTAATCCCACGCTGGTCTTATTTCAAAGTTATAATGGAAGAGAGTAGAATTCAAAAGATTATGGTTCCTCACTCGATCCTTTCGGTTCTTACCCGCAGTTAGTCTCAGGTAGCGCATTTCCGTTGTTTGAACTCGACTGCATTTACTTGAAGTTAGAGCTCAAGATTCACAACCATATTATGTCAGGGAGGGTAAGTATCTTAAGTCTTAAGTACAACACCATTTTTGGTCTTATAGTAGAGACTTCTCTCTTACCGAGAAAGGTTCCTCTGAAAGCATTGTATAACATCTCTGTGGTCGCGATCCTAGCATTTAGATCCTTACCTGGCTTGCTATCAGCATTCAAGACTGCTCCGAGGTACTTAATTGTTCCAGCTGTTTTACTGAGTTGGTCCTTCCTTATTGAATGAAGATCTGTTATCGGCATATCACAATGGAGTCTGTTTTTGCCTTTTGCTTTGTTGATCCGTGAGCCACGCTTCCTCAGCTCCGACGCCCACACATCCAGCTATTGTGTCAGTGATTAACTGTCCCTTTCTCCGAAACGTACTCAGTTAAACCCACGCCGGTCTAATTTCAAAGTTAATGGAAGAGAGTTCAGTATATTATGTGACCTGATATTGGTAATGGTTTAGATACGTAGGTTATTTTTTGGGTTATTATTGATGTCAATCAATAATTTGTAGGCATTTGCAATCTTAAACATTTATTCGGATAAAATAAAGCAAAATTGTGGCAAGAAAGTTCTATTTAAGTCTCTGTAGTGTCGAGTCTATAATTAATACTAATTGTAGAAGTATTTTAATGAAAATTAGTAAATCAATCTCGTACCATCTAAGTATGGTAGAAATTCTTCGTTGTATAATTAAAAAACTTATTAAAAAACTTAAATTAAATTATTAAAATCTTTAAATAATTTACCGAAGAATTATAAATTGGTTGCCCGCGTTAACATTCTGGACATCTTAAGGCTGCACGGGAACGGGGGTCGACACACGCGCCATAAAATCACGCCTCTAATATTAAACCTAGAGACTTGAAAATTTGTATACGGATAGTTTGGGAAAAGCCACAGGGTTGTTAGTTTCTATTTTTTTCTTATCGCTTTTAGTTTTATTGATAAAAAATAAAATGTAAGAGAATAAAAAATTAAAATAAAAATTTCAAAATTTTAAAAACAGGCGGAAATTTATATTTGTACTAAGAGTAATTGTGTAAATTTTGGTTAAAAAATATTAAGCTGGTGAGGCGTAATCTTATGGGAACTTTTTTTATATTTACTATCTGGAATGTGCTGACCCTAGCGGATTTTTAACAAAATACAATTTATTAAATTCTGATTTGTTGATTTTCCAATTTAAGCCACACCCACCGTTGTTTTTCACCCTTTTATTATGACAAATGAAATAAAAACAATTTCAAATATTCTTAAAACGAAAAAAAAAAAAAAAAAAAAAAAATCGAAATAAAAGAAAAATTATTATTTTTAAATATATTTTAATAGAGATTTAAAGAAGATAGTAAATAATCTTGTAAAAACTAAAATTAAATAATAAAAAAAACCGAGATGAGAGGAGGGATTAAATACTAGTTAATAAAAAAAGTTTGAGAAGGAAAATTTTATTTTTTTGGATTAATTTTGGTCAGCGCCCAATGCTAAAAATTAAGCCACCTTTTTTAAAAAATAACACAATTGTATCTTGTTATGTGCCTCACCAGTCAGCATGAAAATGATCCAAGGAAAGGTGTATCGCTATAGTAAGGCAATTGATTCCTTTCTGACCCTACTATACCTACCCACTAATCAAGAATTGAAGTACAACTTAAAAAAATTTTAGTTTGATTAATAAGTTATATTTAATAGTCACATAATGTTTCCTTCCGAGTTTAACGAGGAGTTCTGAAGGGAACGAAAGCATCGTCAACATTCTGGGGAACGAATTTTTGTATGTCTCCGAAAAACATCTTGAACTCGTTTCCGTCTAGAAATCCATTTCAGACTACAAGGAACAAATTTCCATATCAGTTTATCGTTATAATACATTTTTGCGAACCTCCATATCTTAAAAAACTAAAGCAACCCACATAGATGATTCCATATTAAGTTCAACCTTCTGCCATCTGATCACATTTAATATATCGCAATCTGTTTTATTTGTCCCTTTTGTATTTCATTCGTTGAATTTTGTGGGTCATTTAAGGGTTGTGAAAAAAATTTCGTCTTTATACTATCATCGTCAACAATTGGCTATATTTCGCCCCTCTCCGAGGCATAGACGTGCCTGAAAACATCATTTCTACATTTTTATGGTTGTTTGGTAACGTTAAAACTATTACATATACATTACATAAATAGAATAAAATGCACATTGTAGCTCGAAAACATAATTAAAAAGAACATTATAAAACTAAACGGAATAAAAACATACCGGGTTTACGACATTGTCATACAATTTGTTACATAAAAAGTTTAGGGTCGGATTCTCTTAGCTAGTTAGATTCAAAACATTTTTTTCTGTGTTATTATTGTTAATTTTTACTAGTCTTATATTATTTTTTGTTATTATTAAATATTGTTAATGGTAAAGCAGTATGGAAGATAGTTTTGAAAAGTTTTCAGTTTTTACGAATCTAACTAGCTAGAGAATCTGACCCTAAACTTTTTATGTAACAAATTGTATAACAACGTCGTAAACCCGGTATGTTTTTATTCCGTTTAGTTTTATAATGTTCTTTTTAATTATGTTTTTGAGCTACAATGTGTATTTTATTCTATTTATGTAATATATATGTAATAGTTTTAACGTTACCAAACAACCATAAAAATGTAGAAATGATGTTTTCAGGCACGTCTATGCCTCGGAGAGGGGCGAAATATAGCCAATTGTTGACGATGATAGTATAAAGACGAAATTTTTTTCACAACCCTTAAACGACCCACAAAATTCAACGAATTTAATAATATTGATTAAAAATAACAGGACCCTATTGGGAATCAATAATGATCCATGAAAATAAAATTTTAATTCCTAATGCGATCACATTATTTAATACTAGGTGACCATTCATCAAATATAAGATGCAAATATGCTATTTGCCCCACTAATTGCCAGACTTTTTCAACCTATGGTCCAATCTAAGAAAAATTTGCGGAACTAAAATAGAAAAAAATTATTTTTGGCCTATATATAATTATTGATGCTTATAAATAAAAATTTCAATTTACCTCAAAGTGGCTTATTTTCATGGTTAATAGGTCCGATATGTCGGTTTTAAAATAATTAGGTTTACCAAAAAAAAAAAAAAAGCACACAATTGTCTACAACAAAAGGTTCTTATAACTTTCGATAACTCTAAAGATTTTAGAGGTACTTTCAGTTAAAATCGTGGTTTTACCAAGGCCAGGTAGGGGTACACTTTATATGTATCACCTATACCTTATGGATTTAAAAAAATGAGTTTATTTTCTGTTTTTGCTACTGTAAAATGCAACTTATAAAAAAATGGTTTTAAAAATATAAAGTAAAGCTGAGACAATATCCTACTAGATTACGTACGTCTGAACCAGTTTGTACGAATTGTAATAATTATTATCAATACAAAGTTAATTGGACGTATTTTTAAATTAATTACAGCAACTATAATTTCAATAGAAACAGATAATGAAAAAATTAAATAATACACATGGTTTTAGTCGTTCAGTTCAATCTAGCCACACATAACAAATAATATTTGATAAGTCAAGCATATAATATGAATATGAAGAGGGTATAGTTATCACGTGTGCAGGTTTTCTTGCCAGGTCTAATTTTTTCCCCCGTAACAACTACTACCGTAACAACTATCTGCCCTTTTTGGATTCCCAGTAAATCAGATCAAGTTGCTATTCATATTTTTTTTTCTATGGCCCAGCAGACCTAACATTTTATATTATTAGAAATAGCAGAAATATATATAGTTTTAGGGGGGAAACCCAAAATCTTGATGTTTTTTGACAAAATGGCGTAAAAAATTAAACAATTTCCACAATTCTTGTATATTTTTGTAATCCACTCTTCAATACCTACCCACTCAAAGTAAAAAAAAATAAAAAAATAAATTCGTGACATCAATTTGCCGCCATTTGGGATTTGAACAGCTGATAATTTTGAGTTCGCTATATTTTTGTATATTTCCTGTGTGCGCGTCAAAACGATCTTTAATACTGGAAATTGCCATATTTTTCCCTCTTTTGACTTGTTTGATTCAAAAGTTACTGGAACCATTCAGATTGACAGACGCAGACAGACACAGGAACGAAACTATAAGCGTTTCTATTAATGGTTTTACCAACGAAACCCTAAAAATATATTCAAAGCAAAATATTTGTTTTATCCAATTTATATAATATAAGCTGCCATAAAATGTTGCTATCAATATCTTAGGAACTGGCTAGTTATTACACAGGAAAATCCACTTTAATGTATATTAGTTAGTACCTAGTAGATTTATATACTACAAGAGCTTAAGCCAAAAATTGGTTTAAAAAATATATAGCAGACAGCAGACGAGCAATTTATAAGCTTTTTAGCTGGATGATTAATAAAGAGTAAGAGTAGAATTACATTTTCACCTTAATCAAAACAGTAGCGCAATGCTTTTAAAATCCTTGCTATTTGCTCATTTCAACTGAGATATTTTTGCAACAATAGCGTCAACAGGACCCAAGGCTTGTTTTTAATATTAATTAAAACAATATTTTTTAAAGTTGTATGGGATGATTATTAGTTTAAAACCAAATGTATGAGGGGGTGTCGTTATATCTTATTTATTAAAATCTCAATTTTTCAATATTTCCATAAAGTGACATATATTAAAGAAATTAATATTTATACATTTCTGTTTTTTTATTTATTTTTAAAATAATGCAATGGCCGACGTTATGTCAAAATAATGGGAGGGGTAATGTGGGCGGTTCCTTTTCCTCCCAAAATAAACAAGGGGTTGAAAAAACTTGTGAAAAGCAGCGCTATCTCTGGAGAGAAGGTCTCAACACAACTCACTCCCGTGGGCTCTTAAAGATTAAGAATAAATAAAACTAACTGTAGAATCACTCAGACCTTGCTTCTATTGAGATCAAATAAACTAGTGCAGCTGCAGATTTATTTATGAGATTTTGAATTACTTGACTTAGGAAATAAATCTATTGTAGAAAACAAATATATCTTGTAACTTATTATAGCAACTGCTATATTATGCACGTTTAACTTCTACATAACATAACTGAAAGTTAGGAAGGCGTACTTGTATAGCTACAAGCAACACATAGTCATATATCTTACTAAGAGATATGTGTGTAATTTCTGTACTAGGCTGTCACTAATAAAAATACTAGATCAACACTTATTTCATGTAACGAGAGACAAGCATTTCAACAAGAAATGTTATACATGTTAAATTCATATATTGCTATGAGTTATCCATGCATGCACTTTTACATTACTCGAAGTCTGTAATTAAAATAATCAAGCTTCTTTAAACCATTTAAACTTTAATAATGTTTCATTGGAAAATTCAGATGTGGACTGAAAACCTGATGAGTTAAAAAAAAAAGAAAACAATGAGAAGAGTCGAAACTGGATATCATTGCTTTAGCTCCAAAGTGATAGCAAAGAAAACACTTGATATGAAAATCTAATGGTTTCCTCTCACGCTACTAAGCTCAGATCAATAGTATCAAGAACAGTGGGGATATGGGCGAATAGGAGAAAACCTAGATACAGGAGAAAACAATTAGCAATTAGGGATAACGTGATTATCAATGGTGGAAACGATAATGAACTTATTATTCAGATATATATAATATAATATATATATGTATATATATATATATATATATATATATATATATATATATATATATATATATATATATATATATATATATCTATATACACACAATTTGTGTTAGTGAGAGACAATTGTGTACCTTATTGCAGTGTGCAAAAACACGGTATTACATTGCTGATATATATATATATATATATATATATATATATATATATATATATATATATATATATGTTCTGATTGACACAACATAAGTTCATTGCAGAAAAAGGCTCAGCCACATATTTATTTTCTGTGATCATCAGTGTGAAATTTATGTCTCACCTCTCTGGCTGTCGAACCAGATATCCCAGAGATCTGACATTGGTTTATTTTAATTTTATCTTATTCTTACTCCACCTTGAAGAGTATTGACAATTTTTCATTGTATCCCCAATAAAAATACATAGTTTCTGGTAAGAAGCCTCCTTTTTTATTTCTATTATAATTTTCTCTACTCCTCCAATCACTGGGAGAAAAGGTAAACTTCGGAGAACTTTTTTACATATAATCCTTAGGGATAAAACGTTAGTACCTTAATCCCTGAGATGGGACCTGACTACAATTCCTTCAATTCCTTGGGGAAAAGGAATTAATACCCTATCCTTAAAACTCCTTGAATTTTATATCTGGCAATCTAAAATAAAGTTTTACACTCAAGCCAAAAAAGAATTCTAAATCAAACAAACTAAAAATTGGTTATCGTTAGTAGTTTCTTTTGTACGTTACAGTGTGATAATGCTGAAGCTAATCTTTTGCAAAGATTGGACAGCGTATTCTAGTTAATGTTAGCTTGTGATTTGACTATTTGACTAAAAATAACTTTTTCGTGAGTATCATAGTACAATAAATTATTGTAAACTTAGTAATATAGAATTTTTAAACATTGTGTGAAGTAAACTCTCTTCAGTAAACCACACTAAGTCATAACTACCTTAAGAGTAATTTAGGATTTTTATTCTATACATAAAATTATCTAATTTAATTTTTTTTCTGTGCAGGGAGACTGTCAAGGATTGTATCCTGGAGAAGTTTGCTGGAGAACCTAATGTAGGTTTGTTCAGTGCATCAGTTCAGAACACTCTATATGAAACTGAGAAACTGGCTCTCGATAGGATACCACAGGTAATAACTTAATTTAAACAATGCTAACTAACTAAAACTTTGGTGACTGGGTAACCTTAGTAGCTGATATAACACTCGATTCCTTGGTTTAAATGTTTTTTTAGTCTTTCTAATTCATAGTTTACCACGAATATACACTATAAAATAAATATTTATACATATTATTTATAATAAAAATATTATAAATAAATTATGAACCCAAACAATCAAGGGTGCGAAGATGTGTGCATATGTCCCTCCTATAAACCAAGTTCATTCTAATTTCAGTGTCCACCATTTGCGGCTGTATCTCTTTAGCGATTCCTTTAAGATATTCTAAGCATTCCGCGATCTCTGATGTTGGTATTTCATCAGGAGACCCCGGTAACGTAATACGTTTGTTCCCATCTATTCTCGTAAATATTAACCCTGGAACTCCATAAGCTACTTTGTTAAAATTTTGATAAATTGTACTTAGGTCTAATCCTGTTAAAACCTACTCGTCTTTTAATCCCTCTCGAAATTAAACTCGTATCATTCCCATCATTTAGGGTGTGAAGATGTGTGCATCGTTCCCTCCTATAAACTAAGTTTATTCTTAAATTACCCTTTAATGAGCTTCTACCATTTTAAGGCAGCATTTAACAGTTTACTAATCAATTTGTATACCTTCCGCACTATTTATCTTATACTTTCTAAACTATTTTCTGAACCATTCCCAATATCACTTGAATATGAATGGCCAATTAAACTAGACTTTTGATTATTTGTTATTTTCTGGTGAGACTAGTTCTTCTGTGATACTTTTAAGTTATTATTAACGATACAATAAACATCGCATCGGTTCGTTAATGACGAAGTCAAAAGGTGTTTGCATTAATAAATTTATTGCTTCCAAGTCTACCAATGAAGCGGATGCATTGTGTCCACTTTTAGGAGGTGAACATTTTTTCCCCTCCAAAATCAAAATTTCCACTCTCATTTCTCGTTTAAGACCTTCCTGAAAAATTTAGTTTCGTCTCTGCCTATCTGTCTGTCGGTTTGTATGTTCAAGAATCTTTGCCACACGCATAACTTTCACAAGTTTTATCCGATCTTGACGAATTTTCAGGGTTAATGTTGGTTAAGACCCAGATGACTTCTATGAATGTCATGTAATTTGATTTATTGTAGCCACTACGCATGCGCAAAAAACTGCTAAGCATCAATTTTTCAAGGTCTGACGAACCGATTTTGGTTAAAATTGGAAAATAAAGGTTACGTTTGAAACTGACTCACAGATGATCCCTCGTATTTTTATTTATTTATTTATTTTTTTTTTTGAGGAACCTAAGTGCCACACTAATCGGCACTCCTTTTTGTTTTGCTAAATTTGTTTGCTGTGTTTTACAGTAAAATATGAAGTTAACTCTGAGTCTTATTCAGATTGAGCATTTGTCGAGTGTTTGTTAAGTCTATAAGCAACAACCATTTGTTATTGATCTAACTACAATGCTCCACTCACCTAACTCCAGGAAAAGCTAAATAGAAGTCATACCTTACCATCTTACGAATTGCCTTAGTTATATTAAACAAGCAATTCTACTAACGATTGACATTTCAAATAGAAAACAACAAACAAAATTTTAAAATTATTTTCATAAATAAACGGCAAATATGAAGAAAACTCGAACCACCAATTAAATGGGAAAATAATACTGGAAGAAATGTGTTGAAGTGTTATCCAATTTGATAAAGTGATCCATAGACATCAGAGCATTGGTAAAGACCAAAACTCTTCTACTATAGTAACACGGTGCTACATAAATTCTTAAAAATAATATTCAAAATGGCGACGAGCGTTCCACGATATCTTTCTGTGCCAGTATACCACTTAATTCTTTGTTTCATCTATCCTCTACACATTGTCGAGGATTCATACAAAAACAGGAAAATTTAAAACAAAAAAATGAAAAAAAAAGGGAAAATAAAATGGCATTAAATTTTCTGATAACATATGAGATTTTTTGGAACGAAGTTCCTTATGGCACGTTCTGGAGCCCGGGAGTGAATCCGAAAAAAACTACCAAAATCACCGTCACAAGATAACCGTCACAAAATCACCGTCACGCAAAATCCGTCATGAAATCTACAGATGACGATAACTTGAGTAAAAGATCACCGAGTTAGATGAAATTTGGTACACATGTTCATTTTACCAATGCCCAGGCTGAGTTCGTCGGAAAACGTTATCCGCCCATGCGTTCACGCGCAACGCTCGCGTAAACGTAAGCTTCAAAAGACGGGAAAAAGTGTTATTAATGAAGCCTGTTACTTGACTTCTTTTGATTATTTTTGTTATATATGTCAAAAATGTCACTTTGTTTTGTAAATAAATAAAATATAATCGTGTAAAATTTCACCCTGATACAAGGAGAAGCTGTAGAGCAGGGAAGAGATATATTTTATAATATTTTAAATTAATTGGCCGGGTAGGTAGAAAGCAGTCCTATTTCAATCCAAACTCCTTTACCAAACATATTCTTTTCACTATAAACTCATCATGATCAACTTTTTTCTTATATCCAATATATGTATATTTATAGTAAGACGCTTGCTTTAATTATACAAATAATGATTTTCTTTTAATTTTGCCTTAACTCTGCTAGGTGGTACAAACAGTTCGTTACTTTTAATTTTGTCTCTTTTCTAACTCCGCCATGTATAAGTAGTTAGCAATGTATACGTACTTAGCAGTGTGATTTTATAATTTATATTTAATGAAAAATGTAAGGAACTTCGTTCCTACCGGGTGTCCCGCGACACCACACGTATTTTTTTTTTTTACTTAAAAAATAACCGAGTACTGCTTAATAAAAAAATGTCTAAGTTCCATTGGCAATCCTGTATATGAGCGACAATAATCCGAATACAGATTAGTACTTTGACAAATATGGTTATTAATAACTTGCGCAGAGTCTAGAAGTGTTACAAATGGTCTGTTATTGACACTTAATTGACGAAGAACTATTTCGTTCCTCCATTAACTGCTTTGAACACCAATTATGAGGTGAAGCCACCTCTGGTTTTTTATGCCATTTAACGATTTCAGTTATCCTTTTGAGAAAAATTTGCTTTGAGCATATAAATAATGTTTCAGTAAGTTTATATTTGTATTCCGTTTCTTACTTTTATTTGCGATGTCCCAGTTTCTATTTGAGTGCCTAATTAAACTAGACTCTATTTGATTAAATTCTATTTCGCTATTTTAATTATCAACAAGATTACAAATAATGTAGAAGTTTGAAACGCTCTGTAAAAGAAAGAAAACTTAATTGAAAATAAATTCCTTTTAGACAATTCAAAGTTTCCAGTTTAGTAAGTTGACCTATCGAGTGTGTCAATATTTTTTATTTGGAAACCCGATTCCTTAGTTTAGGTTTACCATTCTAACCATCTAAGTCCGTGCTGGCTTCAATTCCCTCGTTCTCACAAGCGTAAATATAACGCTTGCGGTTGAAAGTTAAACCACAAGCTAGAAGTAGACTAAAATCAGCTGTGGAAAGACTTCTTTTTATCTCATTATATTATTTTATGAGCCCTTAGGCCCGTTTATATTAAGAAAAAAAAAGTAAAATTGAGTAAATTATTTAGATAAGTTATTATAACTATTTGAAGACCAACAAATCAAAACAAATATATATTTTTATTGGAATAAATGTGGTTGCCTTAGCTTAGCAATAGCAAATCATTTTGAGGTGCTTCGTCGTCGGGAAACTACTCAATTATATAAATGATAAGATTAAAATTGCCTTAATCTTACAACTTGAGAGTTGTTAATATATTTTAGTGGAAAATCTGCTTCAAATACTCGTATTTAAGTAAAAAACTGTAAACAATTTTGAATTATAGTATTCTAATTTAATTTAAAAAAATACGTGTGGTGTCGTTGGACACCCGGTAGGAACGCAGTTCCGTACGCCTTTCATTAAATATAAATGATAAAATCGCTGTAATAACTACGTATACATGGTGGAGTTAGAAAAGAGACAGAATTGAAAGTAACTAACTATTTGTACTAGCGGAGTTAAGGCAAAATTAAATGAAAATCTTTTTATTATCTTTGAAGCGAGCGTCTTTCAATAAATAATGTATTTTATATTGAGAAAAAAGTTATTGATAAATTTATTGTTAAAGCAGATGAATGTAGAACGAAAAAGAAGTATCCTCCCAGGCCCCGTCGGCATATTACTCCAATTAAAATATTAAAATAAAAAATATAAATTATTTACTCACAAAAACTTCTGTTTGTATCAGGTTGAAATGTTACATGCTTGTTTCAATTGTACTGTAGGTGATGTATACAAAATTTCATTTAAATCTTTACGTTAGAACGTAAGATATCGGTAAAAACGTTGTTTTCTTTATTTTAATCGGTTTGGTCCGCTTTAATAAATTTAGCGATCTTTATCACTTCATAGTAGTGTCGGTGTTCGTTTTACTAAAAAAAAAAAAAATATTTATAAAAGTTGTTTGTCTCATTAAATAGATGAAGTTAGAATTTTTTCCCTTCCAAAAATTCCAATTTTAAATTCGAAGCTTACGTTTACGCGAGCGTTGCGCGTGAACGCTTGGGCGGATAACGTTGTCCAACGAACTTGTCCCGGACATATTTTTAAAATGAACATGTGTTCAAAATTTCAACTTAGTCGGTCAACTTTTACTCCAGTTATTGCCATCGGTAGATTTCGTGACGGATTTTGCGTGACGGTGATTTTGTGACGGTGATTTTGGTCGTTTTTTTTTGGATGCCATAAGGAACTTCGTTGCAAAATTTCTATTGTTTATTACTTAATAAATAATGATAATAGCATAAACTTATTTAATGCTATTTATATGTTGCTTTTTCGTAATACTATTCTTATTATGCATACCTATGTTATTTAATCGTAAGATTATTACATCTGCGGTATTATATTTACTATTCCACTATTGAGGCAAGATATTAAAAAATAGATTAATAATTGATGGAACAATAATTAAAACTGGGTTAGGATCATGATATAAATGTCATGATTATAAGCATATACAGGCGGAAATACACATGCTAGTAACTCGCACAAAAGCAGGCGAGTAGTGCTCGCAGAGGACAATAATAGCTCTCTTGTTTATACACCAAAAAGCATGAGTAAGTCGCACAGGGTTTAATTTTTGTCGTGCAAGTGGCACGACTCGATGGACGGGGGGAGCTGATAAAGCCATGTGCTCTTAGGCCCAATTCACACACGAGTGGCGTATGGCACTGAAGTGGCAATGGCGTGGCTCTGGCGTGGAGCTGGTTTGTACCACCTCTATGCTAACCTATGGCCTAATGTACACTGGTATGGCGTGGCACTGGCGTGGCAGAGGGGGTCCACCATGACCGATCCTCGCCAGTCCCACGCCAGAGCCACGCCAGTGCCATACACCACTCGTGTGTGAATTGGGCCTTAGCTCGCACATGTTTAATCATACGAATGATAAAAGCATGCTTTTTCACAGCTTCTGCAGCATGCCATCTATACTGTCATGCTATTAGCATGTGTATTTCCGCCTTATCTGAATCAAAACTGTACCAATTCATTTTAAATTATATAATGTTTTCTTCTGTTCTAGATCGAAACCATAACAATGGATATGCCTAACAAGCATTACTTCGCTGTAGATATGTCAAAATTCCCACCAAAGTGGGTTGGCAAGGAGCAAAACAAGACGGTTTTCTTACCCGTGGACAAGCCATCCGGCTTCATTCATGCCACTATCTCAAGAAAACAGATTAATTCAAGACTGTAGAGCATTGTTGTATTTTAGGGGTATCAATCTGAGCCATGTTAATACAATACAAATAGTTGATATCGATTGCTCTTTCAGATAAGACTTATATCTTTAGGAATTTGTAAATTAATAATATTTAAACAGACGCAAAAAAATTGTTTATGTTCTTAATTAATTGTACGTCTAAGAATATAATAAATTATTACTTCTAAAACCAAGTATTTGTAAAGAGGTACAAGCTAGAATTTAAATAATATATTTGAAGGCAAATGGGAATAAATAAAATTTTTTTTTGGTTATTATACAATAAATGGTTTACTCTTTACTGTAGCGCTGTTCCACGTTTACTGTGGAATATCTTATACATCCTATTCAAAGCTACTATTTATTTATTTTTTGTATTATTTTTATCTTATTTCTAATGTAATTTACACATGTATCATAATAGTTTGTATTCTGAATATACTGCTTTTTATCTATTTTAACATTTATCTTTTATTATTGTATCATTACTTTTTTACTTTATCATATACGTAGTGCATATAGAAAGAATGTGTTGTGATGGAGCCGAAATCAGTTTTTGAAATTTTGATGAATTTACACGTTAACAGAGAACTGAATTTTAGCTTTGAATTTAGGGGTGCTACCTCTCAAATACACTGAAACAAATTATTTAGGGAGTAAAGTAAGTGATTGCACCCTGAGCGATGAAATTGGTTCCTGAGGCAAAGCCGAGGGGACCATAACGTTTACTCCCGAGGCATCCTAGAGGGAGTTAATTATCGCGAACCGTGCAAGTGATTTTTACTCCCGAGGTACGTACAAGATTTTACCTCCAGAAGGGAGAAAAAATATGGAAAGATATTTGAAAATGTTTGTAAACAGTTCATCAAGGTCCACAAAGTTATCTTCCATGATCATTCCTTATTTATCTATTTTACGTAACTTTATATTTAACTAAAAACAACACAAATAATAGTTCATTTACTCCAAACACGTTTTAAAACAAACCAAAGAAATATTTAAAAACAGCTGATTGTCAGTCATGTTTGTAATAAACAGTGTTATCAACTTAAATCTTCGTAAAATCCGTTTAAACGCAGTTTTACTAGAATTAAGTTGGCTGCACTGAATTTACAGGGAGTTATGCCATAACTCCCTGTGGCTCGGCCAGGCAGTTAAACACTTAACACCCTAAAAACCAGGCAGTTAAGTTAACTTCTTCTCTCGCCTGGAGGTAAACAATAGTTATTTATGCACCTAGGGAGTAAAGTAAGCCATTATTCCCTGAGCGAAAAAAGTTGGTTCTTGAGGCAAAGCCGAAGGAACCATGGTCCCTAAATCCCGAGGCGAAGCCGAGGGAATAACTTTAATTAGCTCCCGAGGCGCAGCCGAGGGAGATAATTATCGCGAGGGGAATAATGGCACTTTACTCACGAGGTACATACAATATTTTATCTCCAGTAGGAAGAAAATACACATTTTCGTCCATAGCACAGTTTTTATTTATTATTTTAATAAATAACAATAATTATTAGAACTTTTAATAGCAGATATAAGAGATTCAATATTAAAAACAAATAAGAATTGGAATTAAACTCAAATAGAAGGTTATTTAGATGCAGGTTAAAATGTTGTAAACAAAGATAAACATGGTCAAAAAAGCGCAGTGCTGCCAACCTGATTTCAACAACTTCATTACATTAGCCATACATTTTCTACTATTTATAAAATAATTAAGTTGCAATCTTTACTTTTTTGCCCTACTTTACTTTTTCGCCCTACTTTTACTTTTTCTCCCTACTTTTTGAGTTCAGGGATGAAAAGACCTGTTTTAGTCCCTCTAATCTAATTCAAAATCATAACTTTTTTTCTCTACTGGAGATAAACACTTTAAATGTGTTTATTTTCATTGTTTAAATTAGATATTACTGGCTTTATATTCAGTCTTACAATGTTATAACGTTTTGTTTGTTATAATGTTACAAAAGAAAGTTTTGTTCGATTTTGTCGTTTCTGATTTTGCTTTTGAGAATAACGAAGGATGTATTCTCGAAACGGAAGCTATGTGATCGATCTATAGAACGAAAATATGTTATGTCTCTCATTTCAGGAAATACAAGACAGAAATCAACTCCAGACATCAGACAACATTTTTGACTGTTTCTGGTCTGTCTGTCCACAATTTTTGCGAACCAACATATTATATTTGTGTTTCTTTTCCACATGCGAATAAACAAATGTACTGTACAAGCATATAAAATCATTTAAATACGTTATAGAACACGAGGAAGTTATGTGCAACAATAATTGACAGACTATTTTTATTATTGTCTTAATGTTTCTTTACGTTCCGATAATGAAAGATATAGTAATTTCAGACCGCCAATTATTATAACATTGACTTTGTAAGTAGAGTATTTAACCATTATTGAAAACTAAGTTTGACTACCTTTATCTAGTTCTTTGACCATTTTGTGCAACAATGAAAAAACTTTTTTAAAAAATAACAATTATGCGTATAATATTTCTCACTTGTCTCGTTCATATTTTTTGTAATGGTTACCCAGCTAGTTTTCTTTATTTTTTTCTTGCCCGTCAAACTATTATTTTTAGTTCTTTTACGATTTCTTCTTAATTTTTTACTTTAAATATAATTATTGGTTATATCTATTTTTTCGGTTTGAAATCTTGATAACTAGATGACTCAGTTTTGTTCTATTAAAGAAACATTTCTTCAGGTGATATCTTGTATCTTCGATGTGAAAGCCACCAAACAAGAACGAAGAAAGCTTTTTGAATACTTAGTAAGTCTATATACTAAGATATTATATTTTGTTCATAAACTATGAAATAGGCCTCACACTTCTGTATTTCTTCATTAGCTCTGTTACCCGATAGGGCTAACTCCTATATAGATTGTAACCGTGCAATCTATACCCTATCCAATTAAACAAGACGGTGTAACTTCACACTTCCTCTAATTAACCTACAAATACTAAAGAATATATTCTTAAAGAATTCTCCGTCTCAGGTTTTAATTATTATAAACAGGTCTTTCATGAAGGGGTTACTAATTATTCAAATATAATAGAATCGAATAAATTTAAATTATTTGAGATGTTCATTACTAACAACAAGTAAGGCGCGCTTCACGCAAGTACGTGAGGCGATAATCGTCGGTTTCTGTAGGATTAAGTTAAAATTATTAAGTGTAATAGTTGCATAATATTCTTTTTCTACACTTCAATACCTTTAAATTGATACTTTTTTAGTCGCCCACCATATTGGCCGCCATCTTGAAAATATTAAGTGTGAAAAATCGAAAAAGTGTCCAGTTGTCACAAATGCCGAGATGCACCTGTGTGCCGAATTTCATGTTCCTAGCTATAGTAGTTAATGAATTGAAACAAGCAACGGACTGACACCAACGGACAGACTGACAGACAGACAGAGCCGTTATATAAGGTTTCTTTTTTTTCTTTTTACAGAAACCTAAAAAGTGGGTGCTTATAGAAATGCTGTTTTTAAAGAGAACTAGATTAAGTAGAAAATTATTTGTTGCTACTGATATTATGGAACATGGAACATACAAAAGTGAATAAGTATCAGCAGGGCAATTGATCAGCCTCAGCACCAGCGCTACAGTTAACGCTGACAAGGGCAAGTTTTTTTTGTTTTTTTTTAATCGTAAAGAAAAAAGATAATTTCTAATAATGGAATAATTGAGACAATAAGTTAACCTGAGACAATAAGTTAACCTTTTCCTGCTCTTAACGCTGACTGGGATTGCCGATATTATCTTTAAAATAAAGTAGAAAACTATTGTCATGGTTTTAATTAAAACTAATATAATATATAAGGTGTCCCAGGTCCCAGCTAATATGGAACAGCGAAATATCTTCGGAACTATGATATGAATGGAACTATGAGGTTTTCAGGGTTCGATAATGGCTACAAATGCACTTCCAGAACATATGCTGAACATTTTCTGTGTTCAGTAAAAGTGTGTGCAATTTACATAATTAAAAAAAAAGTTATTATGAAGCCAAATTTTTAAGACTGGATTTTGATTCTACGGCTAAAAATAATAATTTTTTGTCAGTTGAATTATTTTTCTAAATTCATTAGTTTAGCTGTAAAATGGACTTAAAGTTTCAATTTTAGCATATTCAGGGCTCTCCAGACGGCAAACTAATGCTCGGAGCGAACAATTTCCAAGAGTAAAAAATTCTTATTTTTAGCCATAGAATCCAAATCCAATCTTAAATATTTGGCTTCCTATGCACTTTCTTTTAATTATGTAAATTGCACACACTTATGCTGAACACAGAAAATCTTCAGCATATGTTCTGAAAGCGCATTTATAGCCTTTATCGAACCGTGAAAACCGCATCTTTTTATCCATCATAGTTCCGGAGATATTTCGCTGTTCCATATTAGCTGGGACACCCTGAATTTAAGAGCTTAAAAAATGGGTCATAAAAAGAATGTTAATCTGTTTTGATGAATGGGAAGTAAAAATCAATTTTACCTCAATGAATTTTTCAATGAAGTGTGTAATTTTTTCTGCTATATTTTGCAGTAAATAATAAATGTACTTAATAGTTGAGTAGCTAGTTTAGGTCTTCCACTAGGTACACAATGAGCCCTTTATTCGGAGGCTTTTCAGTAGACTATGAAGTGATCCTTAAGACTATCAAAATTGAAAAATATTGCATATAGATTATATAACTAAGATTCCCTTTCACAAACTCTTTTGCGTCCAAGCTTACCGAAGGTAACGGAATGTCTTCGATAAAAATTCCAAGGCAGAAATCCGTTTTAGACATTAGAGAACATTTTTAGTTTAGTGTCTATCTGCCCGTCTGTTCGTAGTTTATTTTTTGCGAACCAACATATCTTATTACCTGCTCTTACCATTTTAATTATATTTGAATGGTGGGTCATAATTAGCCTATTGTACGACTCATATAAGTTTTATCCTTCAGAAGATTTCAGGAAGGTGCAGAAGGATTCCTTCTGTACCTATTTATTTCTCTTTAACATTTGCACAAACATACATTTATTTACACCTTTATCTTCAAACGTACTCATCTAATATTTTAGAAATTCGGATGCTTCGAAGAAAGTAGCCCGCAGATGGCCCCAGATTAATGTTAACCACCTGCCCACAGTAAATATTGCTAAATTGAGTGACATATTTGAAAATAGAGTGGGACATAATAGCTTCCTAAATACTTTATGAAGATATAGGATAGGTGGAAATATATGTATGTTTGTGCGTATGTTCAAGAGGAATGAATTAGCATAAAGCATAGATGGTTGAAACTTATAAGACCAACAATGGGCTACTTTTGATCTACATGGGAACAAAATGGGCTACTTTTGATCTACATGGGAACAAAATGGGCTACTTTTGATCTACATGGGAACAAAATAGGCTACTTTTGATCTACCATCCAAATTACAATAAAATCGTACAAGTAGTTTTTAAGAGACGCAGGTTCGCAAGACGCAGTTTCGCAGTAGACAGACCACAGGCAGGCAAGAGTCCAAACATTTTCCCTGACGTCTGAAACAGATTTCTGACTTGATGCTTTGAAATTGGCATAAAAAATAGCTCCCGTTACCTTCGGTAAAGTCGGAAGTATAATTCTATTCTATGATAATTTAATCAAAACAGCCAAAAACCAAAAGTGATTGAAACGCGAGAAAAAAAGGATTAAATCCATTGAAAGAAGAAAAGAATAAGGGGAAAAAATAATAAGACCTACTTTAAATGGAGCCCACTTACGTGCTTAAGTGGAAGCACTTAGGCCTAAAGGACGCTATAAGAGCTTAGAGTCAAGTATCACCATCTAAGTGGTGCAGCCTCAAAAAAATTGTTTCGTGCCTGTAAAGCTAAAATTAATTTAGAGCGTTTTAATCTATAAAGTGTAATATGATCTATATGCATAATTTTAAGTTTCGTATCACAAATGTTTAATGTCTACTTAATGAAATCTTTTCTGTATTAAAATCTATTTATGATGGATTTTCTGAGAAATTTGTCAATTATACCTACCCTATGAAGTGTACACCTAAATTCAGGGGACTTAAATGACTGAAGAAGAACCCGAAACTACTGAATTGATTCCAGTGGAATTATGTCAAAATATCCTGGATGTTAAGAAATAAATTTTAGCTTTAAATTTTGGGACACTTTTCTTATGAAAATATTATTTTATCTACTCACGGCAGCAAAATTAAGCATTGTTGTACTGTTTTCAGTCTGCAAAATGTCATTTTTTTTTTATTCTTTTGAATAAAGTGTCAGCAAAAGTTCAAAGTGTCAGCAAAATACCAAACAGGCTGTCACATTGTAAGAAAATTTTACTAAAAAAAGGTTACTTCATCGCAGGTTATAAACACTACTACATTGTTTATTTTTATATATTTAAGCGTAATATTCTGCTAAAGTAATTATATCTTTTTTGAAAATAACTTAAATAATTATAGTGACAAACAAATTTTACTATTTTACAATGATTATTTTTAAAAAATCACTAAAAATTGAGATAAAAAACAGTTGTTAATAAAAAAGTGGCAACCCTGAATTGTTTTGCCTTTGTTTTGACTTCTTGATGACTCAAACTTTCGTTTTTTTACAAATTTAATTTCTTTAAATCTTTTATATATTAAAAAGGGAATATAATAATTTGTGTAATTTTTCTGCCGTTAATAGATAAAATATTAAATGTAACTATGCAGCAAAGGAAAAATTCCTGACTCGTTTAAAGATTACCTGCTTCGGTTACACCTCAGCAGGTAATTAACGTTTGCCTGCCTCGGCTTCGCCTCGTCAGTCAACATGTAATTTTCCTAATCCGTAAAATAGTAAATTTCCTGCCTCGGCTTCGCCTCTGCAGTAAATTTGTTTAGCCTATCCTCGCCTTTGGCTCGGAACTAAAACTTAAAAACTTGTCAGCAAAATTCCATTTTTCTGCCTAGTTACATAAATAACTATTTCTCGCAAACTATTACGTGGTTTTTGATAATAGCTTACAAATATATATATATATATATATATATATATATATATATATATATATATATATATATATATATATATATATATATATATATATATATATATATATATATATATATATATATATGAAGTCAATTTGACGATTATTACCGCAAGTTAGTAAGTTATTAAATAAAAAGGTACTTACCGTCGACACTTGCTTGATCCGAAGATCACTGGACCGGTTTCGGCTGTACGCCATCATCAGCAGAAGAAGAAGAATATAGCAGCCGAAACCGGTCCAGTGATCTTCAGATCAAGCAAGTGTCGACGGTAAGTACCTTTTCATTTAATATATATATATATATATATATATATATATATATATATATATATATATATATATATATATATATATATATATATATATATATATATAGATAGTATATATATATATATATAGATAGTATATATATATATATATATATATATATATATATATATATATAGAGAGAGAGAGAGAGAGAAATCATAACAAAAACAAAGCAGACGTTTTGTATGAATTGTCTCCGGCTTTAAATTCCTTAAACGAGCAGCTTTAAATGTAATAAAAACAATTTTAAATTGGTGTTTTTATTCTTCGATTTTGAATAATAAATAATGTTAAAACTACATGTTAAAAAAGCACTACTAGTTACTAAGCAAGTTTAGGTTAATTACTAAGCAAGATAGGTTAGTTACTATGCAAGGTTAGTTTACTAGTTTGTAAAGCAAGCAGTAGTTAGATGTATTGCAGGCTATGCTGAACATATTTTCTCCAAAATATATCTTTAACAACCCTACTCTAATCGCTTAAAGAGAATGTATGGCATTGTATAGCATACGAGAATGTAAGTGAATATTATGATGTATATTATATTAAACCTACAAGACAACTGACAATTATAAAATAAAGATAAATAAATTATTCAATAAAGATACCTCATACATAACTTTGGTATTTATGTCATAGTTTTAAGGGAATTTTTTATAATAAATATAAATTAATTTTGCTAGCAAATAGTAAAACATTATTGACATATTTGAAGCGAGCGTAAGCGAGCTTCCTACATTCAACAAACTATGCATCTTGTCTGTCTGTCTGTCTGTCTGTCAGTAACATTTACGTGTCCGACGATAACTTGAGTAAAAGTTGACCGATTTAGTTGAAATTTGGTATACATGTTGCTCTTACTAATACTCAGGCTAAGTTCGTTGGACAGCGTGATCCGTCCAAGAGTTCGCACGCAACGCTCGCGTAAACGAGAGGTTCAAAAATTAAATTGGAATTTTAGGACGGGAAAAGATTCTATCATCATCTATTCGATGAGACAAACATTTTTTTCAAAATAACATTTTTTAGTTAAACCAACAGCGACACTGCTATGAATTAATAAAGATCGCTAAAACTATTAAAGCCTAAACGTTTATATTAGAGAAAACAACGTTTTTACCGATATCTTACGTTCTATCGTAACGATTTTAATAAAACTTCATATACACCATCTAATGCACAATTGAAACAGGCATGCAAAATTTAAATTTGATACATGCAGTAGTTTTTTTTGTAGCAGAGAGATACATTATATAATAATTGAAAAGGATGTGTGGTTAGAGGAATAGTAAGAATGTAGGGTGGTTCCCTTACTACTAGCCGCTGTACTACTACTATACCCATTTTCTATCAACTCATCATGATTCATGATTAACTATTTTTTCAATATTCAATCCATATTTATTACTATACGCTCGCTTCAATGATAGAGCCACGCGATGCCTAGTATTAGGTTGAGTTGAAAAATGATTGACATATATAACGTAAAACTCTGCTCATACATAAATATTTAAGTTTTTTCCGGAAATCTACCTAATTACTTTGCATTTTTAACAACAGATTTTTAACAGTACATTACACGTCCAGTGCGGAAAGTAGTATTTTGCATGCGAGTGTAGAGTTTGCACCCAAACGTCAGCGAGGGTAGTAAAACCACGTGAGCAAAGCAAAATGAAGTTTTCGCACTAGTTGCGTACCGTACTTTATCTACGATTGTTGGATTTTAATAATAAATACAGAAAAACACAGTTACTTTAATTTAACAAACAGTAAATTAGTTTTGTTAAATGTAAACAAAACACGCTAATAGTACGATAAGGAGAAGAATTCTTCTTTATTTCCGCACTAGAACGAAGTAAGTAGAACGAATAAAGTAGAATTATGAAACGCGCATGTGCAATGAATACAACTACGAAAATAATTACTTTCTACGCATCTGAACAGAGATAAAATGTTTATATTTCGTATCAATCGTAGATAAAAGTTTTTATTTTTGTTTATAACAGTGCTCCCAATTTAAGACTCCTTTGAGGTATGTTATATATGTGCTATATCAAATATCACTGAATTCAGTTGAGTACGTTGGTCCCACGTCTATCTACGTAGACGATTGTCCTGATAAAGAAGAATGTTAATCCATAGAAACCTTAAAAATATCGTTATCACCAGAATTTTTACTCGTATGCTGCATATAAAGAGGAAGTATAAACTATAAGTATATTATTCGTTTTATAAAAAGTAATTAGCCAAAACTGGATACTAGGATATAAAATAGTATAAGAAAACAACTATTAATTAAATAATTCAAGGAAACACATTTTCGTCATCTGACAGGTATTTCACTGTAATAAAAATTAAAAATAAGAATTATATAATAACCTTTCAAATAGAAAAACTGGAAATTTTAAATTATTCAATAAAAATATCTCATGTATAACTTCAGTATTTATGTCATACTTTTAAAGAAATATTTTGTAATAGCTACATAATATAGCTTTTACAGTGATTAGTAAAACATTCCTGACATCATATAAGTATTTAAAATATATGAATTTGGGGGTTTTCACTTTTTTTTAGTGTGTTCTTGTCACAAAATGAGGGAGAGTTTTTGTTACGAAGTGAGTCACTGTTTTATTATCATATGTCTTATAATGTCTCTTTAGTATCTTTTGAACAGTGTTCATCGACCTCAAATACATAGACATTATTGTTTGTACAACTTCAAAAGAGTTCTTTTGTCTTGTTAGAGATGGTTTTTAGAAGGATTTTTTTTCCTGAGCGGGGGGAATATTTTTTTTTCATTTTTTTAGAAATCTGTTAAAGATCTCAGGGACAGGAAACTGCAAATACCTGACTGATTTGTTTTGTGTAAGTTGTTATTTTATCTTTATTTTTCCGTATTCATCCAGTCGTGTTCATAGAGTCAACATTAAATATGTGGCTATCTTTGTTAACTTTAGTTTAAGCTATAGGTTATTTATTAGTTGTAAACAAATATTACAAATGCACTAAACTTTGTTTGTACAATCTGTAAGTATTTTTTAATCTTTTAACATATTTTTGATATTTTTAGTTTACCTTTTTATGTTAAACTATGAAATATAACATAAACCTCTGCTATTTTTTTCTCAAATTATAATTAAAATGATTTCAGTTGTGTTTATGAATCACAAAAAGTTCTTAAAAGAGGGATTGGACATGTATATAGAAAATGAATATCCTCAAATGTTAGCTTTAGCTATAAATCTAAATATTCGGAACGCATTCTAAGTGTTCTTATTTGTTCTTGTGTGTGTAACATGTCTATGTACCTGGTTGCATGAAAATAATTATTATATTGATGATGGTGAAAGGTCTAAAATATAATTTGTGATAATAGACTATAATATAAGCCCTATCCGATCGGAGATAATTTTTTTTTTTATATTTTTAAAACAAAATGATTTCATATTTTTAAAATCTAAAATTGCTCTACTTCCTCACCACTTAGAAATTTAAATGACCAAATTTTATAAAAAATTAAATTAAATATCTTATAAGAAAAATATCACCATTGTTTATTGAAAATAAAAACATACAATTCGCTACAGGCACAGAGAAAGTTACTATTTTCAATTTTTTGTCAAAATATTTCTTTGATAACCAACCATTACTAATTTGGTATTATACCAAATTAGTTAATCGCATTTGTTTATTGAATCACTTTTAAAAAATTTCTTTGTCTAAATAACTATTAAGACAAAGGGATGTTTAATACAAAGAAAATTGGGACAAAGAAACGCCACTCTTCTGTGTGTAAAGGAGAAAATATCCCTTAGTCTAATTAACTATTGATACAAGGGAATATTAACACATTAAAGTAATTTGGTGTGGGTTACTAAGTAAATAAATGCTTCAAATGATGTAATATTGACCGATATCGATCTCATAGAGATATGGAGTCTCTTGGAGATATAATGGATACTATTAAAGATACATTTTTTAAAGTATTTTGAAGTAAATTATCGAAACAATACATTTTCATTTTCTAATCAGCCTCATAATATTACATTTAACCCAACAGCTTAAGAATTAAAAACTTTGAAACGCAAGAAACAATTAAAATTGCTGTAAGCAATAAACACATTATTTAAGGAAAGAGTTCATTTTTCAGAGAAATTTTCTTTAATAAGGAAGAAGATGGTAGGGCTCGTGTCCTTCAGTAACACGTGTCTCACCTTTTTGAGCCAAAAAACCAGGAAATGTATGTGACCCTTTATCATATTATAGACCCTGCCCATTTTTACTCTTGGGCGGGAATTCTCAAAAAAATGAGTCATGGGGTAGTGATGAATTTATAGATATAAAGAAAGAAAAATATATAACAATGTACTCTGAAAACGGGTTTTAAATATGAAAGGTTTTCTTTTACATATAATCCTTTTTAAAAGGAAAAAAAAAAACATTTTATATGCTTTTTCAAGCCATTATTGTCTAATTTTTGAATTGTGTCCCCCGTTTTTATTAATCTTTCAAAATTGTTTTGATTTTTTACATGAATTAAAGTGTCAATTTAGCAAACGTTAAAGTGCGTGGACGGTTCAAATTAATCTTGTGGCCATTTGCGGTTGTAGTCCACAGGCCACCATAAGAAGTGAGTCGCTGATTGATAAAGTTTTCTTACCTTATGGAATCGCTTATTTATGCCGTGTCCACCGATGAATTGGGTATATGGCAACTGGGTGCTGGGCCATTTCTTTTTTTGTTGACATGCCAAACTTGCCCTTCTGCGGGAACATTGAAAAGAGATAGATAAAGTTTTGATTTTCACAGGATCGATTAGTTAAATTATTTAAAAAACAGTGGTAAAGGTGGCCACCGATAAGAGTGGGCCATTTGGGGTGTCCACCGCCCCAAACATATCGCTTTGCGGGGACGTTGAAAAGAAAACGGACCACTCATATCGGTGGCCACCTTTACCACTGTTTTTTAAATAATTTAATTAAACGATCCTGTGAAAATCAAAACTTTATCTATCTCTTTGCAATGTTCCCGCAGAAGGGTAAGTTTGGCATGTCAAAAAAAAAAAAAGAAATGGCCCAGCGCCCAGTTGCCATATACCCAATTCATCGGTGGACAAGGCATACATAAGCGATTCCATAAGGTAAGAAAACTTTATCAATCAGCGAATCACTTCTTATGGTGGCCAGTGGACTATTGCTTTCGATAAACTATAAAAGTTTCATACAAATCAGATAAGAACTTACGGAGCTGTAGGTGTAAATAAATGTATGTTTGTTCGCATGTGTTACTTAAAATCGGGCGTGTAGTTTTTAATACCATATGTCGGTTCGCATAAATTTAGCGACAGACAGGACCGGAACCAAAAATGTTCCCTGATGTCAGAAACGGATTTCTTGTATTCGGAGACACAAAATATTTTCGTTTTTCAGAACGATCATCACATAGCTTCCGTTACCTTCGGTAAGCTTGGTAGCAAAATATCAAATATCATTAAGTAAGATTAAATTAATCAATGTTGATGCCTAGAGAGATTCAAATTAATATTATTATTTTTTAAAGAAGAACCAAGAAAACGAGAAATTCACGCCATCACAATACTTTCTCTTTATATGAGAAAGTAAGAAATTAATAAATAAAGCATTTCTATCATACATTATGTAAAATATATGTATACATTTTAAGCATAGCTTGTGCTTATTATTAAGTAATCACTGAATAATAATAAAAACAGATGATAATATTATGTACATAAAATTATCTTTCAAGGGGGATTGGCCATGGTCGTCATGGTCACCGCCCTGGATTCACCTCTAAAGTATAAAAAAGAACATTTGGCATTTTCTTAGTTTTATTTGATACGTTTAGTTCGTCAGAAAATATAGTAGTTAATGAGATTTTATTTTATGTACAGTGCATAGTTTAAATTGTAATTTTAAAAGTATGTGGAAAATAATTTTAAGTGGTTCTTCTTAAGAGTATTTGTGAGAATCGATAGGATAACTAATGCAGGTAACGCGTAATCTTTGCCATGTTTTTTTCTTAGAAATGTTTAATGTTGTTAGCAGTATGGTAATAGAGTTTCAGAGGAACATAGTTTTCTGAAAGGATCTTAGAGAGAACCTATAATTAATATAAAATTGAAATATTATGCAATAAAGCAAGTGTTTCTTGCGGTTTTCAATACTTGAGCAGTTGGATCATAATGGAATTAAGACACACTTTTACGATATATGTTGGTCTCTCCTCTTGGTTTTTCTAAAGTTGAAGATTTAATAGTCTTAATTAGGCAACTTAACTAACTAATTCCATGGTGAAACCATGGATCCAAAGGGCTTATGCAACCATATAATGGACCACACGGTCCATATTATACCATATAATGGATGACACGGGGTTAGTGTGTCCATCAGCCGTATAAACCTTACAATTGGCATATGCAACCAGTTTGTCGCCACTTCACTTAAGCAGCTACCCATTTACATGGCGATGTTAGATGTACTCCGAGTGGGGTGGATCAAGATCTGTTGTCACCCATCCAAGTTATGACCATGCCCGATGCTGTCAAGTTTGTTTATAGGAGACTCTAAGAGAACTGCTCCTGTATCTAAGCTACCAATGCCTCTCATTTGGTAACTAATTTAATTCCAAATTATTATATTTCTCGTCTATTATATCCATAGAGTATATTCTAGCAAAGTGGCATATCCATTTAGAAAATTCGGTATCAACTTTTTGAAAAGGATTAAAAATAGAATCATGTAAAAGGCATCCATTAAATTAAACCTTGTTTCTTTTATCTTTTTCATTCAGTTTATTTTTGGATGTAGTCGGTGGCCTTAATCCAAGCCTGGTTTTTCCGGAAAAGGAAACTCCGTGTTGGTTGGTTGGTACATACGTAGGAGTTAAAAATCGATACCTGCTTGCTCAACAAGCTTGCAGGATGGGTTAACCGAGCTTGAACACATGTTGCAAGTACAATCCAACTCATACAATAATCGGTTAATGTCTCGTTAGTGCCGTCTATTTCGGCAAATCATTGGAACGCAAAACAAAATTAAAACACTTGAATCTAAATTTAGGCCAGACATAATCAACTTTGAACTTTTACGCTCCAGGTTTTTTTCAGTTACCTTTTTAAATTAGTCCCATTGTTATTATGTTTTTATTGTTTTATCTTGGTGTTAATATTTGTTATGTTAAATTTTATTGTTATTGAGCTGCGATGCAACCGTAAAGTTGTATGATCGGTAGTGAGGAGATGGTTTATTTTATGTTTCAAAACCAATGTTTTGACGAAGGAACTTTGTGGTTCCGATTTAACTATACTTTCACTTTCACTTAACATGTAACGATCCTCACAGTTCCAAATTACAGGCTTGAGAATGGCCGGCTAGGCCGAAACGTTGCCACGTAAATAAGAGGTTTTGCATTATTACCCTAAAGGATCCAACACCATACATCAAATTATTAAAAAGGGTACAACTTGGAATAATATTAAATTTTTCTTGTTTAAAGGGTTTTTATTTTAATCTAAAGTTTTACTTTAATATATTAATTAAATTTAATTAAAATAGTTAGTGCAGTCATTAGAATAGTTTATAATTATCGAATAATTAATATTTAATGAATTTGGAAACGGGTTCAATTGTAGAATAAGTTTTTAAAAATTGCAGATACCCGACCTTTCGCAAGGAAGACTATTTTTGTACTTATTGACTGGACTATTATATACCCTACTATGTTTATTTTTAACCTAATACTATCAGCTAATTTCTGTTAAACTCAAAACATTTGGCGTACGTATTTTTTTTTTTTTTGTTAATTCACATAACTAAAATATTTTTAAAATGTACCAATTTATTTTTCTGGCTACTAAAATAAAACATTAATCTATTATATAATGTACAATTTTAAATAATATAATATTATTAGTATGTATATAATTTTCTTTAAATAAAATACCCCGGTCTTCATGTCGAGTTCATAAAAAACTTAAATTTATTTGTATATAATATCATTTTAGATGCTCTTAGAATAGGCTAAAAAGACGTTTTCAAATAATGTACACTATAAAAATTTTCCCCGGACCCCTCTAAATGAGAACCCCCTTCAAAGCCCCCCTTCAAAATCAGCTGGATCTGCCCTTGATATGAAGTAATTTAAGAACAAAGAAAACCAGACTGGTTAATTGTCTGTGATTATGCTAAGCCCACATTACATCCCCCCTCCCCCTTATTTTTTTTTTTAATCTGTGCTCCTCCCAAAAATAAATCCTGGGTGCGCCACTGGATGAACAAATAATAAATTAATTATCATCCTTGTATTGTTTCCTTTAAACGCATTAATGCATAAATAGGTAGACGTGGTTTTAACTTAAAAGTAAGTACCTATATTATGAAACAAATTACAAGAAATGAAAGGCAAAAACATAATTCTTTGAATTAGTAAATATTCAGTATTTCAAAAAAGGGCGGTTTCATCAATGAGTTTGTTCACTCTTTCAAATTTCTAATATTTACTCTCTTCAATGGATATTTCATTATTTGTACGAGAGGATATTTTTAAACTTCTTTTTCCTTTGAAAAAAGATATATTCATACTTTTTGTTTAAAGCTGAACGACAGACCTTGCAAACTAGCATTACAGGTAAAATACTCTATGACATAATGACCGTGTATTTCCCTTTTAACATACCTATAGAAATATTGTCTAAGCTAAAAAGAAGAAAAAAGAACTACGATTGTTTGTTCATAATATTCCTAAGTGATTTTTGTTCAAATATTTACAGATGTAGACGGTGTCAGGTGGATGCCATAAGAAGAATATCTTCAGTCATACTCAGATCTTAGTTGGAAGAGCATCGAATCTCATGAGCATTATATTTTATGACTACTAGCTAACAATTTATTAAATATTGAAAACTTAAGATTTAAATTATTTTTTTTATCAGTTATTCTCAAGGTTTAAAATTGATTACTTTCAGTTTTATATCCCATAGTTAATTTTAGATTATGGTTAATAAACCATTGAATCTCTCATACTTTAGTTAAATTCAGATCTTAAAAGATGAAGAATTCAATTTCACAAGCTGTTCAATAATATCTGTTATCCTTTATCTTCTTATCGTAGCCTACGAACACAGATATTTAATCAATTTGACCATTCTACTTAATTATGATTATAAATCATACATAATGATGTAATACTTTTTTAAGAATTAAAAAGTTTAATTCAAAAAGTAAATTTTTAAATTTTTAGCCACATATATTTTAATTTTATATAGTAAATGAATAATTAATTAAATCTAAATCTTTGTCGCATTCAATAAACAAATAATAAACCAACTATAAATAATAACTAAAAATAAACAATAAACCAAATATGTGATGGTATTATTTTATTATATTGTCACAAATTAATATTAGTATACTTATTTCAAAAATTTGATCAAATTTTTGATTATTTTGTTAGTTAAAATGACCTGGAGGTTTCATTGTATTATTATATTGCTCATAAAATTAGTCCGATGTTTTGACATTGATGATTCACCAGTGGGTTCAACAAATGCAGGATTTTTCTTCAATAACGGTCAGGTAATTTTATAAATATATTTATTTTAATTTTAGAGCTGATATCTTGACTAATTTTATGTGGTTCATCTATTTTCCTAATTGTAAAATTTCAAAATAAAATTAAAAATAGTATATTTTAATGTAAATAAGTGAATGAGACGTTTCTAAAAAACAAATATTTGTAGCTCTTCGTCATTACTTATGTTTACGTTACTTACACAAAAGGTGAATAAAGGTGGGTCAAGATCAAACACGGAACTTAAGCTACTGAGAACGTATAACTAACATATTTATACATTATGTGTCCTGCATGGATTTTTCACTCAAACTGAGTGGGTACAGTCAAAACTGCTTTCATTGTAGGTACTCGACCATAACTATTAATTTTGGTACTTGTTAATTTAGCGCTCTCCAAAAAATTACCACCAGCTAACCACCTCATATCACCTCCTCTCCATTCATTGTGAAAGGTGGTTAGAGCTGGTTATGGGTGGTTAGGGGTGTTAGAGGTGGTTAGGGGTGGTTAGAGGTGGTTAGAGGTGGTTAGGGATGATTAGAGGTGGTTAGGGGTGGTTAGAGGTGGTTAGGGGTGGTTAGGGGTGGTTAGGGGTGGTTAGGGGTGGTTAGGGATGATTAGAGGTGGTTAGGGGTGGTTAGAGGTGGTTAGGGGTGGTTAGGGGTGGTTAGGGATGATTAGAGGTGGTTAGGGGTGGTTAGAGTTGGTTAGCTGGTAGCGATTTTCAACGGAAGGGCGCTAAATTAACAAGTACCTTAATTCTTAATCACGAGCATTAGTTATACCTAATTTTATTTTGATAACAAGAACATTGCTTCAAGAATCAATAAGTGAATAAATCCTAGCTCGAAATAAATTAATTATGTTTTTGATTCCACTCTTTCTCACTTTAACTTTGTTTCCTTTAAAACAGAAATAAAATTTAAATTGTTTATTTAATCATTTGACTGTGTATGTAGTGTAGGACCAAGTTAATTGGAATCTCAAGAACAATTGCCTTGTTTCTGATGGTAAAATGAAACTTTCGATCTGGACCTGTCTCTAACTACAGGACTTTGCCCGATTCTTAATTAAATTTCCCAAGGGTGTTGATGAATTAGTCTGTTAGTTATACACTTCTTTGTAAGTAAATACATTTTGTCAGAAATGTATTTCCAAATTCTACAAGGTTTAAAACATTAGTAAGTACCTATTTATTAATTACTAGGAAGTTAATAAGTTTGATTTCTGGAGAGCACGGCCGTTGTTTGCTATTTTAGGAATATCAATGTTTTAAGCAGAAAATGGGCTATTTGTTGAATTTAAATATAAAAACTTTAGTGTGTTAAATGTTGGCATTTTGTTTCTGAATTTGAAATTAAAAGGAAACTCTAATAATATTATTTATTTACTAGCTTTCACCCCACGCTCCGCGCGGGGCTCATGCTAGGTATTAGTGGCTGTGTTTCCTATAATCATGTAGGCCTAGCAATTAAATTAAATTCCTAAATAGTTTTGTTTCCAAAGCCTTCTAGGAATAAAATCAGGACTATATTACACATCATTAATTCCATTATTAAGAATATAATACTCTCCAAATCATAGTTTGGATTCTATCTATATATTTTAAAAATAGCCAGTAGAAACTAAGGAATTATTATAATTATTACTATATTAACAATGCTAATTAGACTGGGACTGCTTAGACTGCTTTAATTAGACTGGGAAGTCATTGAACAATCATCAACAATGATGGTGCATTATTTAATTACCAGCCTCTTCATTCAATACGGCAGTTGCACCAGCAAATATTTAATAACTCTAGTTCTAGAAACAATTAATAAAATAATAAATACTCGATTTAAAGAGCATTAGTGTGAGGTGAAGCACCCCAATCAGAAATTAAATCGGTCAACAATTGCGGACGCCATAAGAGCTCAAAGTCAATTTGTTTTTACAAAAAATTAAATTTAGCTCTATTTAAGGTAGAACCGATAAAGGTACGACAAAAAGTCATAGTTCTAAAGTTGTAGATCTTTTAAAATTAGTTACCGCTGGCGCAATCAGCTTGTCGATACAACTTACCGTTCAGCCACAATAAGCTTCTAAAAAAACTTTAAAGTGCGACCACCATCTTTAATTTTTTTAGGGGGGGGGGGGGGGGGGTATATATTTTTTTAACTTTTCGTATTTTTTCAATGGGCTTAGGCCAATTTCCGACCAAACGCAAAAAAGTCTCTAGGTGGTCTAGAAGTATATAATAATAATAGTAGTAAAGTAATAATATAATAGCGAGTCTGTGGGGTTTGTTTACGGCGAGTAAACCTATTTTTTTAGGTTATGTTTTATATACTTTTTTTTATAAAATTGTTAATAACTTTGGTTCTACTCAATATTTTTAGATGAAACCAAGCCTAAAAATTGCGCAACATGTTTGCGCTCACCCCTGAAAAAAAATTAATCGATTTCATTTAGCCAGTTTTGCGCCTATAAAGTCTGACTGGGGCGACAGACACACATACATACCCACATACATACACGAAAAAAGTTAAGGCCGGATTCGGTTTTTGGAATGTCTAAAATGAAAAAGTATCCAAAAAATTTTCAATTCTGACCAATGTACAGACAAAACTTTAATTTTATATATATAGATTACAAATGTTATATCCAATATAGTGGCAGTAATTGATGGTATTAATGTTGATGTACGAGTTTAATTATTTCGTTTCCAAACGTAGGAGAAACAAATATCCACAATTTTTCATTTATTTTTTATGGATAATTCCTTTCCTATTCTCAGTTCGTTTTTCTTTTTATAAATCGTTAAATTTTCAGTTTAGTCTTTCAATATAGCAGATTAGTTTATCAAATTCACAACTTAAGTCAGATCTTCTTTCTCGAAATATTCAAGGACTGGATTTAATTTTTTATAAATAATCTTTTGACATAAATAATTATAAATAATATTTTATAAGATCTAGCCTTTGTTTTTAAATTATCCAAGGGTTTGTGACCCCTGCAAACCGTTAAAAAACTTCGGATTAAATAATACAGAACTTTGCTTTTGTAATTGCCTAATCTTTCTATCAGATTTGTTGGGCTATGATAAGTTTATTCTTACTTTCTATTAGGGATATTTATTTGTTTGGCAGCCTTGGCTTACTATTTGTTTTTACTTTCTCATATAAAGAGAAAGTATTGTAAAGGCACAAAAAGTCGATTTTGATGGATTTGCATGTTTTGAGGTCCCCTGAGTCCAAAAAAGTGGTTTTTAAAAAATGTCTGTCTGTCTGTCGTCTGTGCGCGCGCGTGGAGCCTAAACTACAGGGCGGATTTTGACGAAATTTGGCATACATGTTAAGAAAAATCATATCCCGAGGAGAAATCGAGAAATGAATTTTAGCTGCAGTTTTGGGGGCGCTAACCCCCAAAAACACTGAAAAAATGAGAAAAAAATTATTTCTCGAAAACGGTTTAAAAAAATGTATAGTCCATTTAAATACGAATCTAACGATATAAGCCGTATTCCCGGGAAAAATTTAGTTCTGAGAAAATAGCTTTAAACGCGGACAGAGAGATTCCCCGCCGAGGTGAAATTATTTTTATGATTATTTTGATAAAATGTTTTATGAACTCGTGTATGAGAGAGTTTGCCTGAGTTGTGTCAGACCGATTTTTTGTTATATTTCTTTCTATTTGTTTGTGGGCTCTTCGGGTAATAAATACTAGATCTTCTTATAGGAAGAAATACGTTGAATTACACATTCTTTTTTTCATAGGTTGAACACAGTGGCGTAACTATAGGCCAGTGCGGGCCCGCATTGCGGGGGGGGGGCCCAATTCCTGACATAACTAGAATTACTATTTTTGTACCGACGTCGAGGGGGCCCCCAATTCTGAACGCAAGAGGTTTTTCGATTTTCTTTGGTGAGGGGCCCCCAAAAATTTTCTTGCTAGACCATTGGGGGGCCCCCAATGGTCTAGCTACGCCACTGGTTGAACATAAAGATGAATCATCTATATAATTACCCTAGTGTTATCAAAACAAGGCAAAGGAACAAAGTATAAGGAGCAACCTTTACATATTGTGAGCCTGGACTTTCGCAAGGATTGAAACAGTTGTAAAAGTTTATTGTTAGAGGTTTTAACTTACTGAGAGAAAGAAAGGACATTCGACAGTAAAAAACCTTTATCTGAACAGACATAACAAAGATTGATGATCTGTTCATATAACCTTGGTCAGGAGTAAGGAGGTCTTCCTGGGAATTCTTTAGTATTCTGCATCCCTACATCATTATGTTTTCTTGTCCACTTGTCCTTAGAATCTATTCTAAACCTTATCTAATCATTTTATACCTTCCCTACCTTTATACAGTTCTATAAATCCTTAATTTTGCAGTAAACTTGGCAGTACTCTCACAAATAATTAGAATAATAAATAATATGTGTTATTGAATTCAAAAGCATATTTAATCTAAAACATTCATTAGTAAGGAAGATATACGGACAAATAAAAACGTGAAGCTAGGTCCTCCTCATGCTTAAACAAATGAGTTGAATAAATTACAAAGAAAAGCACAGAAAGCTTTGAGATTAAAAACCTTCCCTCTGTATCAGAAAGTTATGTTCATTCAAGAATTGATTACCTTATTTTAACTTTTTGACAATTTAACTCCAAATATAAATGGAATTAAAATTTGTATAAGGTTTCAAATACTTAAAATATAGTAAATGATCTTTATTGATTACATAAGCTGTTTTGTGATTTCTTAAACGGATATGGTTGTTAATTTACTTACAGTACCATAAAACATAGGTAAATATATTTATTTTGTAAAAAAAAACAAGCTAACTCTAGCAGGTATTTAACATATTATTGGGCTAATTAGTTGGGTAAGTAGTGGTGATGAAGAAGCTACAAAATGTTTTAATGTTTAATTTAACTTGCAGCGTCAGCATCGGACAAACTGATACCACGTAATAAATTGGTATTTCATGTAAATTCAAATAATTAAGTAAACTTAAACATATATTGCTAATTATGGATAGCATGTTAATCTTGATATGAATGAATAATACAGCATTGAATTTGTATGTTCTTAGATTTAGAACGTAGAAAAAAAAAAGATATTTTGTTATAAACGTTTCACTACACTCATTGTTAGAAGCATTTACACTATTTCAATAAAAAAAATCAGTAAACCTTAACTAGTATAACAATAACGTCTCAAACTGCAATATAAAAAAAAATATTTTTTGCACTATCATATTCCGAAGAAATGAACTCTCAAAATTCGTGGTACATATTAATTTCGGAACTTCGTTAGTTTGTTAGTGGTTCTTAAATTCATTATTACAATGATATTTTGAAAGTCGATAATTCTTGTTTTCTAGTATGGCAGATCTAACAACCAAACCGATGACATCCTTTCAACAATATACTCGACTGTAGCCAGCGTTTCCAAAGATTTAAGTACAAGGGGATATAATAACACATACTCCACTCCAGGAATTTCAAATAGGTATATATATATATATTTTTTTTACTTCACTATATTATACATTTTTTAATAAATAAATTAGTAATTTTTATAATGAGGAAGTTATTAAGTTCTTCTTTCGTTTACAAACTAAATAAAATAATTATAAATGCTTCTAATTACTTGGTCAAAATAAAATCTTGTTTCATATTGAATTTTATATTTATAGATTATCATTAACTTCGAACGTTATCAGTGTTAGCATGCTTAATTTGAAACGTTTTGTCTTGTTTAAAGAGAAGAAGATGAACTGACAAAGTGTCGTGGCTCAAGAGATGACGAAGAATTCACAGTAAGGCCTAACCAACGCGTGTGTGATTACAATGTCATCAGAAATCATAGTGGTATATGCAGCTTGGATTTATCTCTCATTGACTGGAACGGTGACTGCAGGGAAAGTTGGTTAGAAGCTGGAGGAAAACTTGAATGTGGAATGCTAACAGGAACTAGAAGACTAAATTTTGATAGAAGTGCCATTAATCTGAGAATGCGTTCTTCCGATGGGATCCTTATAGTAAAACAAATTCCTTGTACCACCCAAGTGACTCCACCTCTTATTTTCGCTGAGAATCCAACTGTTCCCTACCAACTAAAGCCTGAACACCATCAGTACCCTGCACCTTATATTCCACCTAACCTCAGGCCTACAACACTGCCTCCTGAATCCGACCTACAAACGTTCCCAGTCAGTTCTTACACACCATCCACTGATTTAGGATCTCATTATCCGAGTCATCCAAATTCTATAGATAATGAGGTTTCATATAATAAAATAGATTCAACAGTGCAGATTCCTAACACGAAATATCCTGTTTTAATTTCCCAAGAAAATAATAAAGGCCAATCAATCTCTACCATTTACAGACCCAATTATCCTCAAACAATTTACCCCGGAATGAGATATGGTCCACCAGAATGTGATAGAAATACTGGAGTGGTAATTTCTACTCCAGGATATCCAAATATTTCTCCACCAAGTGAATGCATTTACATTCAATATTTTAGCACTCGTCTTTGTTCACCTTTAATCTATTTTGATTATTTTGAATTTGGTTCATCATGCCAAGAATCCCGTTTAGAAATCGGTGGTATTCCGTTTTGCGGTTGTCTCTCTGGTATGTCTTGGCAAGTACCAAATAATGTTTTCTCGTCTGACGGTTCTCTGAGATTACGTTTTAGAGGTCAAGGTCGTTTTCTAATAACTGTTTATTACAATACTTGCCAATCTGGATATAATCCTTACCCTCCGAATCAGAAACAACCGTGGAGATGTCATCAATATCCGTCTCCACTTCCATCACCACAACCTTATCCTGTGAATCCATATCCTCCAATTCAACCTCCTCGGCCTTACCCAGATCCTCAACCACCCAGGCCTAGTATACCATTTCCTCAACCTTTTCCTCAGCCGGAGCCTTACCCATACCCTTCAAGACAACCTAGGCCACAACCACCTTTTATATATCCACCTCAGCCACAACCACCAAGACCTCAACCTCCTGTCATATATCCTCCTCAACCATATCCACCACCACTTCCCATCCCTCAACCCCAACCACAACCTTATCCAGAACCAATTCCTGAACCTTTTCCTCCGTGTCAAATAATACGCATACCAGAAGGATCTATAAACTGTGCACCTATTCAACCCAAATTTTATTGTTACAGGTTATTATATTTTTTCTTTCTTTTTAAATTTAATTATTTTGAGAAAGACAATATGAATAAACTTTAAAATATCAAGGAGAATTATGAAATAAATGGTTTTACAGATTTGAGCCACCCAAAGGTTACTGTCAAATGGTAGTAAGATTAGATGAGGTTTCAATGGCATCGGACCAAAACTGTAACAAAGAATACCTTACTACAGGCATAAGGAATCCAAGGATTTGCCAGAAAAACATTCCAAGTAAGTAATCTAAATTATCATCCTCAACATTTGTTGACACATCATTTTATAATTTTATTTTTAGTATATTTTAAGTTCTTCATCACAAATCCTATAAAGCTAAGTCAAATTTAAATGTCTGTTGCAGTGTACGTTGATCGAGGAGGATATCTTCAAGGCAAGTTGATGCCAGGTTCTAGTATTAAGGCCAGTTTTCAAGGACTTCCCTGCTCTTGCAATGTGGACTACAGACAAGCTGACTTTACCTTAAGAGGTACACCTTCCCAAGAGATCTGCCGCTATACAATTCACAGAGCTAATGAGGTATGAAATATTTGAAGTACATTAATATAGATTATTAGGGATTAAATGGAAACCAAATATTTCAAGATTTAAACTAATAAATGCGTGGACTCTAATTTTAGGGTGTTTGCAGTTTGGAAATGACACTCGAAAATATAGATTTACAATGTGGAACCGAATCTCTTGTAATTGATGGGAAATCCTACTGCGGTTTTAGAGCAAATGAAAAGTGTAAGTTTTGTTTTAATTACTTCCTGTTGAAAAATAAACTAGTTGAAGCCTCTAGGGTATTTTGGTATTGTTTATATTTTGGAATGTCAAAATGTTAGGTTGACAGTTGTTACATTATGTTTGTACAGATTATTAAAAATACAGTGTGCGTGAGACATATCGTTTTCGTTATATATATCTATGTAAAGTTCCATTTTTTCTTCAACAGATTATGAGACTTAGTTGCGACTAAGACCTAATTGTGCGTTGCGCGAGTTGGGAATTTTATTTCATAATGGATATAGGCAAGCTTATAGACGTTAAACTTAAGGGTCAGTCCAATTGGGTAGACTGGAAGGCTGATGTTTTGACTCTTTTAAGGTACAAGGATGCTCATGGAGTGATCGACGGTACCCTTAAAAGACCTGATCCAGTCCCGACCACGGCTACGACTGACGTAATATGTCAATATGAAAAAGAATTGGCAAAGTTTAATAAGGCTGATACGTGCGCTATTTTAATAATCCGTTCTACTTTGACTACTGAAGTTCGTTCGCTAATTCGTATGTGTCCTGATGATGCGAAGTCAATCTGGAATGAACTATGCAATCATTTCGAGAAGAAGAGTGACGTCCGTTTGTGTAAGTTGAATCAAGAATTTTATAAAGCCCGTCAGTTGCCCTCGGAATCTATTATTGTTTTTGTTGCGAGAGTACGGACTTTGTGGGCAGAATTGCAACGTGAGTTTCAGATAGAGTTAAAAATTCAGTTGCCTGAAATTCTGTTAATAAGTAAAATATTATCTGAACTGCCAGGAGAATATGCGGAGTTCCAAACAACGTGGGACGGCACAGTCAAAGAAAATCGGACAATTGAAGAATTAATCAATAGATTAGAGCTCAGAGACGCTCGTTCTAAAGGTGTTAGAGAAGAAACAGCTCCCGGAGAATTTTTAGAATCAGCGTTTCTTAATAAAGCTGTTAGCTCTCACAAGAAAGACGAGCCAGTTAAGTCTTCAAGAATTTTTAAAGGGCGTTGTTTTAAATGTAACAAGTTTGCAGGGCATATAGCAAGGGAATGTCCGGAGTCTGGTGATCGTGGGAAGGCCCGTCAAAATAATAAAAATGTAAATAATAAAAGTTTGCGTTCCGAAAAAATAAATACACATGAAAATATCTATGCTGTCACTAATTTGATAAGTAAGTTGACAGATACTGACGTGTGGATTAAGGATGACGGCGCAACCGATCACATGACGAATTCCAACGAATTTTTTAAAACTTATGACACTTTTAGAGAACCGGTACCTATATTAGTTGGTGACGGTACATCGAACCTGTTTGCCTTCGGCCGTGGTAGTGTAGACGTCAAGTCTAAAGTAAACGGTAGAGTGCTCACGTTCACCGATGTTCTCTATGTTCCTGGTCTAGTTAGAAATTGTTTTTCGTCTGTACAGTCAATGTCAAAAGGTGTGAGTCATGTGTGCAATGCTGATACAAAGACTGCTACATTTTATTTTGAAGGTGAGAAGCGGACCTTAATGGAAGCTAAGGTCAGGGGTGGACACTTAGAACTTCAAATACAGCCTGTTAAACAGAAAATTCCAGTTTCTGCTATTGCTGGTCAGAAGAGTTGTCTACTAGAAGAAAAACCGTTAAGCATCAGATTGTGGCACGAGCGACTAGGACATCAAGGTATGAAACATGTTAAACAATTTTTGAACCATAGAAATATTAAATTTATAAACGACAAATTCTTCTGTGAGGCTTGCGTTGTAGGAAAACAAGCTAGAAGAAGTTTTAAGTCTAGACTGGTTAGAGCTACGGTTACTGGTGAAACAATCCATTCGGATTTATGTGAACCAGGAGATGTGTCTTTGGGAGGTAGTAAATATTTCTTAGTGTTAAAAGATGACTTTTCCCGATATCGAGAAGTTTTCTTTTTGAAGAATAAGTCAGATACTTCCGGTGCTATTCAAACATTTCTCCAAAGATCAAAACAAGACGGAATCAAAATTAGGGAATTACTAACCGATGGAGGGGGAGAATTTAATAACCAAGCGGTGAAGAAGATGTTGAACGAATCTGGGATACGGTTACGCATTGTGATGCCTTACACACATGAGCAGAATGGTGCTGCTGAGCGGGAAAACAGGACACTCATGGAAATGGCACGCACCCTGTTAAAATCTGCAAGTCTACCTAATAATCTGTGGGCTGAAGCCGTGTCGACGGCTGCGTATATCCTGAATCACACCGGGAAGAGTAGTACTGCAAATAAAACACCGTATGAAGTGTGGTTCAATAAAGTTCCGTCAATAAAGCATTTGAAAACTTTTGGTTCCATATGTTATGTACATGTTCCGGCCAGTAGAAGAAGGAAACTCGATGGTAAATCACTGAAAGGTGTGCTTGTAGGATACAGTGGCTACGATGGTTATCGAGTCTATCTTCCAGCAAAAAGAGATGTCGTTCTTTCAACGAATGTGATTTTTGACGAGAAAACTTCTGAAATAAACAAGGTCACAGCGAAAAGTCAGAGCACAGAACCAACAGAGCTGATATTGGACAAAAGAAGGACTATTATCGATGCTATCGTGGAAGATGATGTTGAGGATAATTTGTCTACTAATAGTCATCAGTTTGAGGAGGCTCTCGATATTGACCCTGTTTTGAGTCCTCCCCGGTATAATCTTCGACTAAGAGATGATCTTAGACCTCCAATACGGTACGATGATTACGAAATGATGAGGAATATGTGTGCTTCCGCTGACATCATTGAACCGGAAACTTACCGAGATGCGGTTAGTTCAGAAGAGAATGTCCAGTGGCAGGAGGCAATGAAAGCTGAAATTGCATCCTTAAAGAACAATAACTCGTGGAAGTTAGTAGAGTTACCGAAAGAGAAAAAGGCTATTAACTGTCGGTGGGTATTTCGAGTCAAAAAGCGTCCAGACGGAACTGTTAATCGTTTCAAAGCCAGGTTGGTTGCGAAAGGTTACACGCAGGTTTCTGGTATTGACTACAATGAAACATTCAGCCCAGTTGTGAGGTATGATAGTATTAGAGCTCTTTTAGCACTTTCTGCTCGTGATGGGATGCATTTGTGTCAATTAGACGTAGAGACAGCTTTCTTGTATGGACATTTGGACGAAGAAATTTACATGCACCAGCCGGAAGGATTTAGCGATGGAACTACCCGTGTATGTAAATTAGTGAAAAGTTTATATGGTCTGAAACAAGCACCCAGGTGCTGGAATAAAAGATTTTCAGATTTTCTTCGGCGCTATGGACTGAAAGAAAGCGATGGAGATCCATGCCTGTTTGTGAGAGTCAAACCAAATCACAAATTGATTGTTGGCATATACGTTGATGATGGGATTGTTGCTGCAGAAGACGAGAGTGATCTTGTCAATTTCTTGAAGGAACTGTCTAATGAGTTTAAAATGAGATCTGGGCCACTGGAACATTATCTTGGCATTGAAATCAAGCATTACCAGGATGGTTCTATATTTATAAATCAGAAGAACTATGCTCAAAGAATTGTGAAAAGGTTTCGTCAAGAAAACGGTCGGTCAGCAACTGTGCCCATTACCAAGGGAGAAGTAAATGCAACTAGTGAAGAGGAATATTTTTTGGATGCGAGTGGTCGAACACAATATAGAGCAGCAGTAGGGAGCTTGCTTTATCTGGCAGTGTGTACGCGACCCGATATATCGTATGCTGTGAGTATTGTTTCTCAAAGTCTTGAAAAGCCAAAGCAGTTGGATTGGACTCGGGTGAAGCATATACTCAAGTATTTGAACAGCACATCAGATTTAGGAATTATCTATTCTAACAGTAAGGTTGATGGACTTAACGTTTACTCTGATGCGGATTATGCTGGCTGTAAGGAGACACGACGCTCAAGGTCTGGAGTCGTATCTTATTATAACGGTGGACCGATTTCTTGGTTTAGTAAGAAACAGAATTCCGTAGCTTTGTCCACAACAGAAGCTGAATTTATGGCAACATCTGAAGCAGCTAAGGAAAGTATTTGGTTGCGAAGGCTATTCAAAGACATGGGAGCAGACGTGTCAGCTCCAGTTATTTTTGTGGATAACCAAAGTTGCATACAGTACATCAATAACCAGCAGTTTCACATGAGGACGAAGCACATTGATGTGAGGTACAAATTTGTTAGGGAGAAAGTGAGAAATGGGGACTTCACTCTCACGTATGTACCAAGTCAAGAGCAGAGAGCTGACATTTTGACTAAACCGTTGGAGACCTCAATGTTCGGCAGACTGCGGAATCTACTAGGCGTTAGGAGTTCCTCTGCAGAAAGGAAAAGTTGAAGAGTCTTCAAAGGAGGCTGTTGAAAAATAAACTAGTTGAAGCCTCTAGGGTATTTTGGTATTGTTTATATTTTGGAATGTCAAAATGTTAGGTTGACAGTTGTTACATTATGTTTGTACAGATTATTAAAAATACAGTGTGCGTGAGACATATCGTTTTCGTTATATATATCTATGTAAAGTTCCATTTTTTCTTCAACACTTCCTAGTAGAAAAAAATAAATCCGCTAAATTTGTGAATAATTTCAATTAGTTTATTTCAAAAATTAATTTGCAGGTCTAAACCATATTTCATATTATTTAAAAACTTGGAAATCACTACTGTTACTTCATTATCTATTCTATATAATTGTGTATTTATTAATTTATTTTCCTTATTCACTACCAGAATGATGGTGAAGTTCGGAAGTTTAACTCCCAAGCGTTGAGTAGTATAAATCATGTCGCACCTGTGAGAAATTGAACCCAGATAATTGTTGGCATTGTTACGATAAACAAAATCTTAAATTAATCACGTACTATTAATCATTAATAAATGTAAATACTCATAATTAAGTATAGTACATTTTACAGCTTAATTTAATTTACATGTATACATTACACAATTTAATTTATACTTTATTAAATTTAGGGATCAATTTATTATTACCTTTCATATTTAAATAATTAATTATTCATTGCACTGGAGTCTTTCATTTAAATAACCATTCTCATTAGTATTGTGATTTCGTAATTTTACGTGTAATATTTCAGTGGAAGTGTCGTTTGTTGAGCCTACAATGATAGTTCAATATCAGAGAAACGGACAACCTTTGAAGCCAGGGAGCTTTTCCATTAATGTTTCTCAGAAAAGCCGCTGTCTCCAAACTTTCTCATCAGCAAGTAAGTTTAAACTTTGTTTTATTAAAGTTCAGTTTTTATAGAAAGTTATGTAGTATAGTAAGTTATGGATAGAATTAATCCAGCCTTTTTAACCTTTGCTAACATATATGATTATATGAAAATTTTGTGGAATTCAAAATATGTTAATATCTTATAAGCATATTTTTTAAAAACATTAGAGATTTGAATTACAAATATAATTTACCCCAATAGAATAACTTCTATACTAATTTTAATGAGGTAATTTACCTTTTCAATTTTAGAAGATACTGACTATGTCTGGTCTAATAGTTGATAATGATACCCTAATTTATTGTTTGCCGTTTTAAAAAATAGTCTGCCAATTAGTGTGGCACATAGCTTCCTCGAGTCCTATGGTTTATACTTTAATGATTTTATGATTTTACTACCCATTATTGATTAATTTAATCCCTCCCCTTTTTTTTAATCCAATAAAATTGTTTTGATTTTTTAAAATAAGATATATGTATAATTTCATAGACATAGTTGATAATAAAAAAGAGCATAGTGCGCATGTGGAAGAGAAGAAAACAATAAGCACCAAAGTTTGAAGGTCTAACAATAGACTATAAATGATGCTACCACACTACCACCCAAATTTCATTAAAATCGGACGAGTGGTTTTTAAGAAATGTTGATTCGCATAAATTGTGGACAAATCGACAGGCTGACACAGGTTAAAAATTGTTCCCTGATGTCGTAAACGGATTTCTTTAATTCGGTGACATAAATTAATTTCGTTCTTTAGAACGATCTCACAACTTTCGTTACCTTCGATTAGCTCGGAAGCAAAACTTCAAGTAAAAAAAAAAAACGAGCTCACGCATAAGAAAATTAATATATTATGATAAAAATAAAGGTTCAATAATTGCTTAGTTAAATAATTTTATATAGTAAATCTATGATAAGGTTTAAGTTCAAAAAAGAACGTATTAAGAAAAAATTAAAAATAGGTAGTAATGAGTTAGTTCAAGAGTATAGTTAAATACCCATTTGTACATTTAAAGAAAAAAATAAATAATTTTCTTGTTTTCTTATATATATTCTTTTTATTTCTAGCTGGACGTGATATAAAGTACAACAGGGAAGATTGCACTCTTCCTCTAACAGGTGTTTACGGTAACATAGACTTCCCAGGATCATTTCGTAACTCAGCTCAATATCCAACATGCACTTATTTGTTCCAACCAAGGCAAGGTAGGATAGAACTTTTTTCCTTTTTTTTTGCTTGAAAATTAGTGGTATGAGTCAGGGTATAGAAATGAAGTAAATACAATTAGAAAGAATGGTACTGCCTATTTTACTTAAGACCATGGACTTGTTTTTCTTTTTTGGAACTTGTGTTTATGTGTACACTACAAACAATTCAGCACCCTGGTTAGTTTCTTGATCACATCTTTCAAATCACTAATATAATTATCCACAAAACTAACAACTCACTAATATAATTATCACCACTTCATTGAATGTCCTAAATAAAATACAGTATGACAGTTTCTAAATTGGTATTAATGTCTGCCAATAGGGATTTTCTAAAATTTTATCCCAAAAGGCAAAGTAAAAAATTACGGCGAATTGTTCCCAGACGAATTTTCTGAAGTTTGGAAGTTAATATTTATTGGGAAAAGGCTTTTCTTTAGGATGTAAGCATATATTTATCTTTATACTCGTTTATATCATGCAAATTCCACAGAATGACTGAATGACTTAGAGCAGGCATGGAGATAATTTCAATTTCGGATAATTTCAATTGGGAGGAATACACAAGGAATAAACCTCTACTATTCCTGGAAAATTAACCTTTAAAAGTGCTCCTCCAGTAGTCGGAATCAAATTATAAATTAGGAATTGGGGGAGGGTGGAATAGAAATAAGGGTAGGGAAGTTCCCTATGGCATCAAGATATAATGCTTCTCGACGGCAGTCGGTGATTTCGTCCCATCAAATTGAAAAATACCAGTTAGCACAAGTATACTATCAGTTTCTTTTATATCTGGCCAATATAAAGGATAAGACAATTGACTAAACGATACACCATAACGACAAAGATAAAAACAAAGGGAAAATAGAAAAAAAGGTTTGCTTAAATTGCACTGTACATTTATCTATTAAAGTATTTTCGCAGAGTATATTCAAAATAATTTAAGAGCCAAGTTTTCATATTCACTCTGAAATTGCACTCTTGAATATAAACTGGGTTGGAAAGTTCTATATTGATTTCAAACCTTTTAAAAATCTATAGCACTCTCGAAGGAATTTTATTTATGCGTTTTTTCTTTGCGTCCCGATATCTTGTGGGATTTAAGGGAGAAAATACCTTTACTTCGTGCATATCTAATCTCTAGGGAAATGTCCTCAGAAATCCGGCTCTGTAGAATTTACGTGTACAAATACACTTAACGTTTTTTCATCACGCCTAATTCTAACCAAAAAGTAACAATTGTTATTTTAATTAATTATATTTCTGTTTATTCCAGGATATTGTTATGTAAGGTTGGATTTTGATGACGTAGATATTCCTAATACTTTGGACTGCTACCGATATTACATTGAAATCAATGGAATTAAGTATTGTGGAAATACATTAAACACCAGCACTAAAGGTAATATAATAATAATAATTATTAATGATTCATAAAGGCGATTGTAAGATGAAACTTGATTGTTATCGTTGACACTCTAGTATTTATTTATTTTATTTTATTTTCTACTTCTTCTCAAGACTAATAAATATAACTAAACGAAAATTTGAATAAACAATTTAGACTATCAACTAAATTGTTTTACTTCTTAATTGGAAATATACAATGCTTCTAGTATAATCAATGATAATCCTTACAAAAAAAAAAACTCTATCTGCTATTATAATAATACAACAGGTACAGAAACATAGGCTGTCAATAAATGTGGCACATATAGCTTCCTCGCTTCCAATCGCGTGCTTTAAAGATGATTTGCTGTTAAAACCCAATATTTTATAATTTATTTATTTTTTGCTTCCGAGGTTACCGAAGGTATCGGAAGCAATTAGATCGGTTTTAATGACACAAGCCATGCCTAGTTTTTAACGTTCACATTTGTTTAAACTTAGGATTCATTAATTTTACTCAAAATATAAATGATTAATAAGATATTGTTAATGATGACGATGAATGTCATTCTAATTTTCAATTATTCCTGCATCTTAAGAGTTTTTGTCATAATTATTATCTGAGTTGAGATCCTTTCAAAGGTTAATGTATGTCCTTACCTTTGACCTTATCGAGTAAGGTCTGGAGTTTTTCCGTAACCTTGTTTTTCATCTTAGCGAAAGTTTTCTTTTGCAGCTAGAAAATGTTTTCTACACAGAGCAGGATGAAAATTTATCGATTTTTTTAGTGGCCAGTGCGATCCAAAAAGAATGGATAACTTAATTAACACTTCGAGAACAGAGCACCCAATGCTGTTTCATATATATATATAGAAGTCTATATATATATAGTGTAGTGTGTATATATATATGGAAGTGGGGGTTTAGTGTGTCCTAAGATAGAGCCGAGAGGAAAAAAAATTCTTATTTTTTGGTTTTTGGAAAAAGGTCATTCTTTATAAAAAAAAAAAATACCTGCTTGTTCTTAAACCTCTAAAAATGATAAAATTTTCTTGATTTTGTGTACAGTGTGTTCTGTTTTTGAAAACTTTAAAATATGACCAAGAGTAAACTAACGTTATTTTTGATGGTATCGAAAAATATTATTAAGAAAAGTGGTTCAGAATTGCAAATAACGTATAAATATTAAATTTTAATTTATAATATGAAAACAATGAAGATGAACCATTAATAGTATATTATAGGCTGTGAATTAAGTTTTTTTTTTTTACCGCGGCAATTACATTTACTGTTAAGCGAAGCGAGACAGTAAATATTGCCAAGGTAAAGAAAAAACACTTCGCAGTCGTGCAGCATATCCTATTTTTTCCGAGGTAGCAGACAGTGAAAAAAAACATTAAATATTAATCAATATAATTATAACAAATATTAGTACATACTTAAGATTTTGAGAAAAAGAAATCTTAAAGAGGTTGCACTATTCTAATTGTACTAAGAAGCATGTCTACTGATTGCAACGCTAAAAACGGCACTTTTGATAACTTCTACTAGGACGTAAAAAAAATTTCAATACAGTTTAGGAGTAATGAAAAGATATTTTAAGTCCTCGTAATGAAAAAATGTATTTTAGCTATGATTTTTAGGCTCTAAAGTTACTATTCCACAGCCTACCACGGGAAAAAATTATTTTTGGCAGTTTTTATGATAAAACTGAAATATAATCTTACCATTTAAGATAAGAACATTTGTATCTGATCATATTTTTTGGTTCAGGACGAACAAAGAAAATAATTAAATAAAAGGAAAAAGAACAAATATAATTCCTTTATTCTTAAATTATATACAACAAAGAAAATAATTGTACAATTTCGTTTCCTTAGGTTCGACGTGATCCTTTTTGTTCTCGTGTTCCTATAAAGCCAATATTTGTATTTAAAATTACATCTACTTTATTTTCTTAACTTCATCAAGAAGCTAAAATGAGGACATTTCTATATCTTATAAATGTTTTCTAAGAAAAGCGTGGAAGGAAAAGAAAATGAACTGACACGGGGCAACCTGATTCTAAAATAGGGCACATCATATTTATGAATAATTGCTGTTGCTTGCTTGTTCTAAAGGTGGCTAATAAGAGACAAATTTAGCTTTCAGTTTCGTCTCTCCCATCCTTTCTTTAGTTAATGTTATAGGGTGTGAAATACCCAAACACTGTGTGCAGAGCTGGTGGGCGACACCCCTATTTAGACCTTCAAATATTTGATTAGACCATTTATTAAACTCCCTCAAAAAGTAATTTTAGCATGATACTTAATTGAAATTTAGCATCGCTTTTCTTTAACACGTGTTAATGAGATCGAGATTAATTAAATATTTAATATTTGTTTACTAAATTTATAATAATTGCCTACGTTATTTTGAATAATTGGTTTTTGTTTTGAAAATGAAGGAAGCTATTGTCGACCAAAAAATATTCAAGAGTGAAATACTTTACTTTTTACTTTATGCAGCGCTACAGCCCGAGATGGGCTTTGGCTTCCCTTACAACATATCTCCATTCATCTCTCCTACCCACTCTGGTTCTCCAACTCCTCACTCCAAGTGCTTTCAGGTCCTCCTCCACATCCTCAAGCCATTTCTTCCTTGGTCGTCCCCGTCTTGAAGGTCCGTATATCTTTCCGCTGAGCAGATTCTTAGGCATCCTGGCTTCGTCCATCCTTTCCACATGCCCCAGCCATCTTAATCTTTGCGCCTTAATGAACCTTACGATATCTTCTCCTTCCAAGATATCATTTATCTCTCTGTTGCTTTTTAGCCTCCATACTCCATCAACACAGGTCGCGCCATATATTTTCCTGACCACTTTTCTTTCAAAAATTCTCAGCATATTTTCATCTTTTTTAATCAGGGTCCATGTTTCTCCTCCATAAGTGACGACTGGTCTTATAAGGGTTTTGCATATTAGAAGCTTGGTATTTCTTGAAACTAAACTAGATTAAAGCAGTTTCAGATTAGCAAAGTAAGCCCTATTACCTGCTTCTATTCTGCGTAATATTTCTGCTGCAACCTGGTTGTTGTTCGTAAGGAGACCTCCTAGGTAAACGAACTCATTTACGGCTTCAAGATCACATCCTCCTATTTTAATATTTCTCTGTACAAGCCGTCGACCCTCCTCTGCTGGCATTTTCATATATTTCGTATTTTTTTCGTTTATTATAAGCCCCATTTTTAAACATGCTTGTTTGAGTGTCACAGTCATTTCCTCTAGTGAGTGCATTGTTCTGGCTACCAGTGCAATATCATCGGCATATGCGCACGCTTGCTTAGTTTTATTGATAATATTGCCCCTTAGATTGAGCTGCTTCATTGCCAGATGTAAGGCTAGGTTGAAAAGCACTGCTGACAAGGCATTCCCTTGTCGAACTCCTGTGCCCACTTGAAATGATCTGCCTGATGATTTTTCCTCCAACCAGTACTTTGGCTTTGGTGTCCTGCAGGGTCATTGTGACAAGCTTCACCAGTTTCTTTGGTACTCTTAGCTCTTCCAGGCCTTTTAGTAACGCTTCTCTGTTGACACTGTCAAAGGCTTGACGAAAGTCTACAAACAATATATGTAGGTAATTATTATGTTGCCAACATTTTTCCATTGTCTGCCTCTTGACAAACATCTGATCAACAGTGCTCCTGCCTGGTCTAAAGCCACCCTGGTATTCACCCAAAAGACTTTCAGCGTATCTATTCAACTTTTTTTGCAGAATATTTGAGAAAACTTTGTACACTACATTCAGTAGTGTGATTCCTCTATAGTTGGTACAAACACTTTTATCCCCTTTTTTGAAGATCGGGCATATCAAGCCTTACTCTTTTGGCATTAGTTCTTGGTTCCAAACATCTACAATCAGCTCATATATTTTCATCGTTAACTCATCGCCACCTTTTTTTAGCAGTTCTGCGATAATTAAGTCCTCTCCCTGTGCTTTTCCATTTTTAATTTTTAATATTGACTCTTTTACATCATTCAATGTAGGTTGATCCATTTCATGTTCATGATCACCCTCAGAGGGTGGGGACTGATCTCCACTATCACTACCATTTGTTTCCTCTTCAAAATGTAGCAGGTTTTTAAAATAATCAGTCCATCTATCAATTATCTTGTTTTCTTCAGTGATAATTTCTCCATTTTCATCTTTGCATGAATCTGTGGTTGGTTGAAATTTTTCATTGATTTTCTTGGTTGCATGGTAGAATTTCATAGTTTCATTTAAATCCCTCAACTCTTCAATCTTTTGCATTTGATTATTTACCGATTCTCTTTTTTTTCTTCTTAGGATTTTGTTGCATTCTCTCCTATATTTTTTATAGTTTTCGCATACAGCTCTTGTATTTCTATTTAAGGTCAGCATTCTTGCCCCATTCTTTCTTTCCACAGCTTCCATGCATTCATCATCCCACCAATCTCCATTTCGGACCCGTTTTGCCTTACCTATTACTTCTTCCGCTGCCTCCAACATCACTGTCTGTATGTCTTTCCATTTCTGGTTTATATCAATATTCACTTCACCTGCATTCATGTTTTCTTTTTCTCTTAATCTTGTTTCAATCTCATTTTTAAATTTTTATGAGACCTCTTCATTTTTCTATTTTTCATTTTTCAGCTTGTCTACATCTCATTTCTCCCTTTTGCACCTTTTGACCCTTTCCATTCTTTCCAGTCTTCCTCTGAGGCTCGCCCTAACCAAGTAGTGGTCTGAGTCACAATTTGGTCCTCGAGAAGTTCTTACGTCTATAATGGATGATGTGTGCCTCTTAGAGACTAAGACATGGTCTATTTATAAAAAATATTCAAAAGTGAAATATTTAATTTTAATCTTGTTTTATCTGACATTTAATTGTTTATCTGGCATTGTAATTGCGGATTAAAAATATTTAAAACTAGCTACTGATAAAACCATCATAGAATGTAGATAGTTATAACTTTATATTAAGTCATCATGTATATCCCAATTAGCATATCGATGGCTAAGAAGTGATACCTCATATCTTCAAAATGTCAGGTTTACAGGAGGAACACAAACTATTTAAAAAAAATTAATTTACTATAACTGACTAAGTTTTTTACGTGTTTTATAAATTTGTATAATATGAAACCCTTCTGAAACATAGGTAACTGTCAAATTATAACAGTTCATAAAATAATGTAGTTACGAGATCTCACTATGTCACTTCTTTAATAAAGTGAACACATACGAGGTCTCACTTACGAATTAGAAGCTCAGTTATGAGTCATGAGGTGTCACAACTAACCTTCACCAAAACACATACACCAGAAACACATACAAGGTGTAGTTACAAGCTATCATATCACATAACAAATAGTTGGCGAATCTGATACGAGATGTCACGACTGCCCATTTTCTATGTGAAGGATTTTTTTTTTCCACTTACGAGATCGCACATGTACTTGTAGACAAGCCTCCCAAGGCAAATATAATGAAAATATCAAAATCACCATTTTGGTAGTTACGAGGTATCACTTCTTAGCCATCGATATATCAATACTCACGAAAAATTATCATACTGCATTTGCTTTTATATTTATAAACAATATACATATTAATGTGAATAACATTTAAATGAACCCGAACTATCAATGAAAAATGCAGCCTAAAGATTGAAACCTGGACTTATTTAGAAGGAGTGTTGTCTAAATCTTTTATTTAGGTTTTAGATGTTATGATTATGAAATTGAGCATATATCATTATATAGTAATAAGTTGCTAAAAATGTTCAAACTTTAATATGGTACTTTCTCAGTGTGGCTCTTTTTTAGCTTAGTTATTATTCTTACAACATTCTCTATTTAGTAAAAAAAAAAAAAAAAAAAAGTTAAAGCAATATACTGTCGTTAGAGCACGTATGTTCAGTACGTTAGAAATGAAGTTATTTTAAGATTTTTCTTAAGTGAGGGGTTGGTAGTGGGAAGGTTGTTCAATAGGAATCCTATTTCCGAAAAGACAGGAGAATATCATCGAGGAAAGAAAAAAGCTCCATTCAGAGATTGTAGAAAATTGAGTTTTCTTAGCCCTTAGATTCCTTGTACAACAACCTACAGCGGGTCAGATGTTGTATCATCTGAACCCAATCTTACATGAACAATTTTTTATTTAATACCATTATAGAATGGATAAAACTTACATTCTGTCCTATATTATTTAGGATTGTAGTTGAGATAGAGTTGAATAAGGGTATGAATAGATACGGTTAATCAGAAAATCGTATTATCTTTAGAACTCATCGAAATATTGTGGATTGTGGAGCATTAAAATCAAAATTCTCAATTTATATTTTAAAACTTATTAGTTTTATAATACTTACTTCAAGAATAAAAGCGTTGGTAGAGGTCATCCTAATGAGTATAAAGAAACTGTCTCTCCACGTAAAATACTTATATACTTGTTTATTTATCAAAGCAGCTTTCGGCTTTCAAAAAGCATCATCAGTGCTTGTTTGGTCCCTAACTCGTGCAGGCATGACTTGCCGAATATACTTCAGGAATAAGAGCGTTGATGGAGTTTACATGGAGTGATGATGTCTTTATAAAAACCGAAAGCTGCTTTGATAAATAAACAAGTATTATTTTACGTGGAGAGACTTAAGCCTTGTTCGCACTTGACAAGTAATTTAGTCTAGTGGCGAGTAATTTAGTAACCGAGCTAGTAGCAACTCACCAAAATCGTTCGCTGTTGGCGAGTAATTTAGTCGAGTGGCGAGTAGATTAGTAAATAAACGTATCCGAACGGCAAGATTTTAGTAGAGTAATTTAGTCACTTACTAAACTACTTGACTAAATACCCAATTAATTTTACTCTATTTTTTCGGGCGAGTAGAGCCTCTACCCACCCCGCATACTATCCACTAAGGAAGTGCGAAGTTGTAAAATTAGTTTATTTCATAAGTTGATATCTGCAGTACAACAAATATGTCACGATGGAATGAAGAGACAACGTTGAAGTTTGTTATGAACTACTTGCAACACGACTGCCTGTGGGACTTTAAATCCCCGCTTTATAAAAATAAACAAATCAAGCAATCTGCTTATGTTAATAATGAAGTACCTTTTTTTTAATTATTAAATAGATATCATTCTTCTAAAAAAAAAAAGTTATATTTCTTTTTATCTATAAAATTTTTTACTTATTGCAGCAACGAATAACGCTGATGTTTATAATAAAGTACATTGAAGTACATTTTTTTATTTATTGATAAATACATCTCATTTTACTATAAAAAATGTTTATCTTACCTTGATAAATTCCTTTAATGCTTCTATAAGGAATTCTGAAATAGTGGATTTTCCAAGTCGAAATATATGTGTAATGTGTAAGCGTTCTTAAACTACATCCAGTTGCAAGAAAGTAGAGAACTGCCTGCAATTTTGTTTTTGCAGGAATGCACTTCTAAAATAGGTATCCTTACGTTGAATTTGTGACTGCACTTTCATTAACAGAAAATTAAAACAATTTTCAGTCATTCTCAAAGTTCCGAAGTATTCTTTACGGTCTTCTAATCCCAATTCTTTGAGAAGAGAAGTAGTACCTCCTAATTCATCCCTTCTCTGAATCCATTTTCGTATCCATACTTTTTTTGCTTTTGACATATAATTTTCTTGTTCAACTTCTTCTAAAATAGACATTGCAATAACCATTATAAGCTTATTTAATTGTTTGCGTTGCCTGTCCATGTTGCAAATACACTAGCTACTAATGTACTGGACAGCTTAGTAAAGTGCAAGAGCGAACGATGTTTGCTGAGTTGCTACTAGCTCAGTTTCTAATCTACTCGCCACTCGACTAAATTACTCGCCAACTGCGAACGATTTTTGGTGAGTTTACTAGCTCGGTTACTAAATTACTCGCAACTCGACTAAATTACTCGCCACTCGACTAAATTACTCGCCACTCGACTAAATTACTTGCCAAGTGCGAACAAGGCTTTACGGGGAGAGACTTTATATTCACTATAATAGTCAGTTAAAACTTTGTTTTATCCAGATTTTAGTTTCCTTCTTCTGATTTACTTACGAACAATCGTGTATTTCACTTTATTAGTTAAAACATAACAAATGGTTTTTAACTTTTACGTAAGATTTTTATTGAATTAACTACAGATGAATGCAATTAATTCGGTCTGTATTTAAAATTTGTAATCCTGATTTGAAGATGACTAATTGAGGTTCTCAACTCTGTTCTATACAATATAAAATGCTAATAATATCTAATTCCTCCAATTAGTTTCGGCACTTTTAGCCAGATTTGTAGATCTTATACTTATTAGTAGATAAAGTATATTGTTTATGAGTTTAATAGAGGTTACAGAAGCATTGCAATCATTTTGGAATGCTAAAAATATCTAATTTCTCCAATTAGTTTCGACACTATTAGCCAGATTTGTAGATCTTATACTTATTAGTAGATAAAGGGAGCCAGCGTGACCGAGGGGCTCTAGGCACTCGCCCATCAGCTATCAACAAGTCGAGGCGACTCGATGTCGGGGATTCGATCCTGTGCCATGATACTCTGAATTACATCTATGAATCGCGGGCGGAGCAGGGCGAGTGACTCTATGGGGCACTCTTCCTCCACTCTTTGATGTGATTAGGTTGATGTGGGCCCGATCCGTGGCATAATGATGTGATTTGTAGCTATGGTTCGAGGACGGAGCAGGGCGAGGGAACCCCCTATGGGGCACTCTTTCCCCACGCTTATATAGCTTACTAATGACCGCACCATACTCGCTTCGGTGGTAGAATGTAAAAATGTATGATGTGTGAAGTAGCTGGAACTCTCAACCACGGGGCGTAAAATGAGCCTAAAAGATGGTTCGAACAAGTGGTTCGTCCTACCCGCTCTAGTATAGGAAGTACTAAATTACAGCTACTATTATTAGTAGATAAAGTATATTGTTAATGAGTTTAATAGAGGTGACTGAAGCATTGTCAACATTTGTTTTTGTCTCCAAATTTAACATTTTCTCAACCAAAATTCGTTTCAGACAATTGGGAACTATTTTGGCCTCGTTTTTGTCTATCCTGTTGGGTAATACGATCGTTTGAAAATCTATCTCATACAGTACTTTATCTTATTCGCTAAGTGATTGAACATGAGGAAGCTATTTTCCACATTTATTTAAAGAATATTGGTAGACATCATAGTTTACTCTTACATTGTAACAACAAATCTATTGACATGTCTTAAATTACATCATACTGCATTTCTAAGTAAATTTTATAGAGAAAAAGGAAGTCTCCTTTTATATCTAAAAAAAAACCGCAATCATTCATATAACTTTAATTATTATAAAGTTTATTTTGCATTTTTAATAATGTATAATGCTGAAAGGTTACTTTATTAATCTACGCCGGACGGAAGTAAAGGGGGTAAAGATCAAAGCAGGATTGGTTAGAACAAGAAAGATTAAGGGGAGGGGGGATTACAGTAAGAACAAACTTTCTATTCAGGTGGAGTTGTTGGAATAAACTTAACTCTTAAAAGGTGGATACATACAGAAACTTTTCTTGGCTATTCTATATATGTAATACATTTTTAAAACAATTTTATGAAAGAATGAATACTATATTGTATTAAATTAAATGTTTCCTTTAAAATAAGATTAAAGTTATACTAAACATTGCGTAGACCACAACCAAGTGTACAAAATGCAAAACAAACTAAATCTTTATTTAATTTTTGAAAATTGGACTGATAAAAATACATTTTGCCAACGGGAATCGACTCTTACATACTTCATTAAGTATGCAATAGCTCTAAAATTTAATTTTCATTGGAGAAATGCTTTTTATCTACTTGAGTAAGATATACGATTCCAATAATAGCGAGTTTCCTTTATATCCTGGCACTGAAAAGGATTTTGCTACAATAGTGCAAAATTTGTACTGACTTATCATTAGATTAAGTAAACAGAATTGAATGGGAAATAATTCTAAAATTTACTGGCTGTTATACAATTAGCTTAAATTAAATTTTGTGATATAGGAGCTTGTGTTTTTTTTTTTTTGTTTTTTTAATTTTAAGATTTTTATGCACACTTGTCTTCATCAGAAATAGTTATAAAAAATTACTCTGCCAATTGTGTCACATAGCTTTCCCGCGTTCCATTTTGAGTACTTTAATAATTTTATACAGTTAAAACATACTATTGTCAAATTTATTTAATTTTCCTCCGTTCTTTAAAACTGTCAAAATTGTTTTGATATTTTACATTAATTAAAGTATTAATTTAGCAAAATTTGAAGGAGCGCAGACTGTTGAAATTAATCTGGGTCCATTTGCAGGGTTCTTTCGACAAACCATCCGAATTTCATAAAAATCAGATAAGTGATTTTGATGATAGGTGTAAATAAATGTATGTTTGTGTGCATATGGAAGAGAAACAAATAGACGTAGATGGTTGAAACCTATAAGCGACCAACAATGGGCTCATTATGACCTACCATACATAACTGCAATAAAATCAGATGTCTGGTTTTTAAGATATGTTGGTTCGCAAAAATTGAGTGACAGACCGACAGACAGGCATGGAACCAAAAATGTTCCCTGACGTTTGAAACGGATTACTGTATTGGTATTTTTGAAATCGGAGACCTAAAAAATGTTCGTTCTTCAGAACAATTACCTACATAGCTTTCGTTACCTTCGGTAAGCTCGGAAGCAAATGTTCCCTGAAGTCTGAGACGGATTTCTGTCTTGATATTTTTGAAATCGGAGACCTAAAAATTTGTTGTTCTTCGGAACGATCACATAGCTTCCGTTACCTTTGGTAAGCTTGGAAGCAAAAATAAAGCAAAATCAATTGACAGTACATTTTGTCTGCCTCTAAATGAACTAGCACAAACAGGAGACCTTCAAATGACCATTGAATTAGGTCGTTAGGTCAAGATTGTAGTTGAGTTATTTATAAAGAACATCGCTACTCCTCTTTATTGGGATTTTTTTATTTTCAAATGAAAGGCTTCAAACTTGAATGCTTACTAAGCTTAGAATAATACAACATATAGAAGGAGGATCACTGATAACATTGAAGCCAACTTTGGTTGTGTCCCTTAATCCGCGTTCTAAAAATTATTTTTTGTAATTTGTGACGTCATAACTCTAAAATTATTTGCCTTCGGTTTTTTAATTTAATTTTTGATTAAATTATAATTATTGATAGTCAGTTTAGTTTATTGTAATATTTTTTTTGTGTTTTATCTTATTTTAGCTTAAAATATGCTAAAAAATAATGTTTATTATATCACGCTGGGCGAGTTGTAAAAAATGACGTCAGAGTGAAACGTAAACAATAACCAATGGCAGGGTTTTTCTTCTTGATGTTTGTAAGCGGGCTTTGCATAGTTACTAAAGCATGGCCAACCTTCTCCTGTTTAAATGAAAAAAATGAGTGTTGTTATGTTGGCAGCCTGGTCTTAAGGACACAACCTCTCGGCAAAAGTTGGCTTCAGTCTCTTATCAGTAATTGCTTAGGATTCCGATTCTATGCTCCTTCTATATATAGTATTATTCTAAGTTACTAAGTGTTTATTATCAATGCTTACTATTAATTATTAATTATTGTTTACAATTAATCTATTAATTGACGTTTAATAACTAAACTAATCTCTATTACTTTCATCATCAGGAGAAAGCTCTTTTTAATTTTCCCTAAGCTAATATAAAATGCTTTAAAAATTAATTAAATAATAAACTTTTGAATTTCAGTGCTCGAGTTGGACGAAGAGCGCGGAAGTTCACTATCGTACAATGTAGACAGTTCTTCTAGATGGCGCTTCACATATTCACTGCTTCCTTGTAGACAAGAGATATCAGCTAGAGCTCAAACTAGTAGTTATTCCACCAACGATTACAAACGAAATGCCTCTTAGAGGTTTATATATAAGCTACATTTTTATAGATTATATTTATGCTATTAAAGTAGAATTCCTAAACCAATTATCAATACTGCCTCTTCTAACATCATAATCAAAAGAAACTTTAATGTAAAACCTATTATAATTATGAGCAATCCCTAATGAGCATAGTTTTAACTAATTACACTTTCTGTACTTTTGTTAGAGAAAGACGATCAGTGGCAGGGTTTGGTTGTTTATTATATTGCTGCTCCAAAACAGTTTAGGTATATTAGAATTCTGCTTCTCAGCTGGGCTATAGTAAAATGCTGCTCCTAAACAGTTTAGGTATATTAGAATTCTGCTTCTCAGCTGGGCTATAGTAAAATGCTGCTCCTAAACAGTTTAGGTATATTAGAATTCTGCTTCTCAGCTGGGCTATAGTAAAATGCTGCTCCTAAACAGTTTAGGTATATTAGAATTCTGCTTCTCAGCTGGGCTATAGTAAAATGCTGCTCCTAAACAGTTTAGGTATATTAGAATGCAGCTTGAATAAGTTGGACTATACTAAAATGCTGCTCCTAAACAGTTTAGGTATATTAGAATTCTGCTTCTCAGCTGGGCTATAGTAAAATGCTGCTCCTAAACAGTTTAGGTATATTAGAATTCTGCTTCTCAGCTGGGCTATAGTAAAATGCTGCTCCTAAACAGTTTAGGTATATTAAATGCTGCTTCTTAACTGCTTAGGTTCAATTGCCGATAAATATACACATTTTTGATACTTGCTCTTCCTTTAATTTAGCTCAAAAGAGATAACATTCTATAGTATTTATTAAATATAAAAAAAGCGGTATTATAACTTTAACTGCAATTAGGCAAGCGGTATTACATTATAAATATTTTAAATACACTGCTCAAAACAATTAACACATACCTTTTTAAAATGACTAATATCAATAATTTCTAAATTTTCCTGTATATTATGTTAATTTAGAGTTAACTCGAGAAATAAAGATAGAAAGAAAATAATATAATATTTTATGTATTATAAAATTATGAAAAAATAAGAAAACATCGAAGAAATCAAGTAAATACATTAATCGTTTTAATGCCCTAGCAGTAATTTAGAATTATAAACAAAATAAAACTTATTTACAGGTAATAAAAGCTTCAAATAAAAAAAATAAAAAAAACTTTATTAGGGTTTTGAGGAGAATCTGGAAAGAGAATTTAGAAAAGAGATGTGTGGAAGATTTGATTTTAAGGCCCCCATACTCGATCAAACGTTTTGACCGTGTATGGGGGCCTTTACAGTTATATCATGTGTGTCAATACATCGCATTTAGTTTGAGTAGGCGTATATGTTTACATCACATATAGTTTGAGTAGGTATTATAGGTGTGAATTGAACCCTAAAACAATCAACTGATAACTTAAAGTAAGCAAACATGTTATATTAATTGGAAAATTGTATGCATTAATTGTGTTAAGCAAGCAGTATTATAATTGTAGTTCATAAGTAGGATATTTTAGTTTGATAAATTTTGTCACTCGTGCTTGAGTTCATATCATAATAGTGCAATGGTATCTACTAGATCAGTGGTTCTTAACCTTTTGGTAACCACGGCCCCCTTAAAATCTCCAATTATAATATATATAGTACCTAAATACCTTTCGAGACCCCCTGGGGGGCCGCGGCCCCCCGGTTAAGAACCACTGTACTAGATGATGTATATAAATTATTTTATAAACAACAAAGTGATACTGTAGCATGAATCATTCTATCATTCAAATCTATAATTTGCTTTCAAAACTGGTCTGCTTGTTCCATTAGTATACTATGCCTTATTCAAGTTATTTTATTTAGAGAACAACGAAGTTGCTTTATAATTGGTGACTAAAAGTTCTGAAGCTTATAAACTGATTTTGTCTCAATAGAAGATTTTAACTATGACCAAACAGAGCACTTAATGTGTCACATTAATTTTGTGGTAAAATAACTACTCTATTAATAGCGTATGACTAATGTAAAAAATGTATTATCTGCTTTAAGTGGTACCATAACTTCATAGTTATAAATTCCGTTTATTTTTATTTATTTTTTAATGGTTAAAAAAAAATACGAAAAAGCTTTAAATTTTGTACTAATGAAAGTACATTACTTTCATTTTATGATTGCTTATAACTTGAATATATTCTTAACTAATTTGGTGTCAATTTTTTGTATCATATTAAATTATACTTTTTGTATTAATAAAAGAAATAAAATATGCTATAAATGTGTATTTGTTTGTCATTTATTAGGATTTTTTGTGTCTATCAAAATATGGATTTGAAATATTGCATGATGCATTAGAAATAAATGTTAGAGATAAAAAATATATTTATTATATATATATTAGTTATATATATATTATTATTATATATTATTATTATTATTATTATATTATTATTATTATATATTATAGTTATATATATATATATATATATATATATATATATATATATATATATATATATGTATATATATATATATATATATATATATATATATATATATGTATATATATATGCATCGATATACTGTACTAAAGCTTTTGCTATTCTTTATATAGTTTCTTTAAGTTTATTTAATATATATACCGGGAGTTGATTGTTATTAAACTTCAATTAATTAAGGCATCAATTACCTTTATTCTGTGGATACCTGAATGAAGCTTTGATGTTATAAAGAAAAATAAATGTTTATTCTATAATTCGGACTTTCAATTTCAACTAGATCTCTAGAAAAGGTCTATTCTACTGGTCTTACGTTACATCTATCAATATGATGAATTAAATATGATTTTTAAGACTCAACACACTTACTTGCAGTGCATGTAGTACATAGAGACATTACTTTATTTATCTAGCACATCATATTCCTGCTGCTTTTCTGCTAAACGTTATGTGGAAACATTATTTTTCAATGCATTATAGTTTTGTTTGTTAGATGTCAAGTTAAAATGATGATTTCTCTTAACATCTATAACAAATGAAACTGTAGTATTGTAACAATATAGTGTAGTAATACCTACTAAAGAGACCACTCTTGTAAAATTCCATGAGTTCCTAGTTGACCACATTTGTATGGTCCCTGTGGAAACTGTGTATTTTAGATCGAAATGTTTTTGCGTAACGTGACCATCTGCCAAAAAACCATTGACCACCAGAGTTGGTCCCAAGGAAGTAAATCACCTTGGCAATAAAGACCTGATAAAAAGGGTAAAACTTATTTGCTTTTTTTTGTAAGGTGTAAAAAGGGTTGTTATAGCTTCTTGAAGTAATAGCATTCACCTATATTATTAGAATGGTTTTAAAATCTGAGTTAAATAAATAGTCCAGGAGATAGCGTGCAAAAAAGTGTCTAACTAACATCAAGCTAGAATTTTGTGTATAAGTAAATCTTTTGGTGCCTTTTAAGAATATGCGGTCGGCTAAGTTCTTCTGCGGGACATAGCTTGGCAGTAGGCATTTGAAAAAAACAAACCGGTGGAGAGCGGCCATGTCCAGTCCTTTTTGATGGAAAATGTGATTTTCATAATCCTGAGTATGAACTTAGTTAGTAGACCAAACATCAAGTTGATGGTAGTTTGTCACTTAATAGGTTAGTTAGTCAAATATTACTCCAAATCAAAGAGGTTGCCTATAAATGTGACATTATACATTAGCTACTGATAGCTATAGCAATTTAGAATATTTGCTCTTGCTCTCCCTATAACCCAGCCTATAAGAGATAAAATTCTGAATGACCAATTTTCTTTTTATTTTCTGTAAAAAAAACAGCCTATTATTAGGCTAGTTATTAACCATATTAGATAATAAATATTTGAAATATTATTATTTTACTTCATTAGCAGGATATTTTAGTTTGAGAAATTGTCATTCTAGTTATCACTTCCGCTATATCGTTGTCTGATTTACATCTTCCTGTGCGAATAGATATAGAAATGCCTATTATTATCGAAATAATTCCCTAGATATCTAGCGGGCAGAAGATTACGAGTATAAAAGTTTAAAAGAATTAAGCAAAAACCGTACACAATGTGCTTATTGTTGATGTTTCTCACATCAAATGATAAATTAAATCGAATTCAAATTATTTAAGAAAAAAGTTTTTATTTTCGACTTTAACAATAGGTATATTAAAAAATTAAATAAGTAGAACCCTAAAACATTAGCATACTTTTTTCATGTTCCTCTCTGAAATGTATTTTAGATTTTTTTTCCTACTACTATTTCCGTTCACGGACCAATAGATTCAAACACTCAGACCTAAAAATTATTCTAAAATGCCAATTTTTAAATACAATGCTGATAAATTCTCTACTGTTTTAACTCTGAAGTTGGAGAAAATGATTAAGTTAAACATTAAATGAATTTTCTATAGAAAATCTAACTCAATAGAAAAACTTATGAAACACTATTAATATGAAAAACTTTTGTGAAAAGTATATTAATAATATTGAATCAGGATTAAAGGAAATCAGGAAACTGAAAAGTATACACAAAGGGTCCATAGGCAATTTTACAAGTTGGACGAGTTCGTTAACCAGTAAAATCTGCCCGGGCGTTTCAATATGACCGAAATTGTTTAGCTATAAAGTTTGAACCGTCCAACCCCATTCTACGTCCAAAAACAATAAACTACTCTATACCTATTAATTTTTAATATCTTGTGGACTTTTCTCCTTACAAAATATGTGGCATTTGAAACATTTTTTTGACAAAGAATTGATAAATGTGATTTTTAATATCTCGAAAAATAAATTGGTACAGAAACGAAATCAAATATAAATTTTTACTCAGGGCGTCCTGCGTCCTCCTTTTTCATTAAACACCCCTCGTCATGCATTTACGTTCAAAATATTTTTATTGTTTTTGATGGATGTTTTTCTTTTTGGCTTCCCTATATTTTTCATGTGTCTGGGTTATTTCACATAGCATAACTAGAAAATAACATTTAGAGGAAAATTCACATTTTTAAATCAAAATTAACGAGAATTAAAGTATCCATGTAACATTCAGTTTAAGACACTGCAAATGCGAACCTGTATTCCTAAACCACTAAACTACTAAACCAAACTCCTATTCCTCACTCTAGCACAGCCCGCTACCACGGGTTACACCTGGATCGGCGTCTAACATGCGCTCACCACACAAAACTCAAACGACAAGACTGCAACAGACGTTACAAACGTTTATACAGACTCCTATACACCATACATCGAAACTCATCATGCATAAAAACTTACTCATTTATAACACTATAATTAAGCCCATATGGTCATACGGCATTAAACTTTGGGGGTGCACCAAGCGTTCATGAGGAAAATTCACATTTTCCCCCATGTTTAACATTTAAATCATCGAATGTTTGTGTTTCATAGTCAGCAGAAATGACAATATAGAAAAAAGTATATTAACCAGATTGAGAAATTCCTACGAATATAAATGGACATGGATTGGAGCATATACACGACTTGGCAAAACAGTTATATTGTGAAGGTAAACAAATAAAAGATAATAGATATGACTTTCAAATCCACATCTTATTTGGTTCACCTTCAAAGTAACGTACTGCTGCATCTAACTATGTTATCTATGTTTACGGCACATGTTAAAAACCAAATTTTCTTATAGGAAGATAACTTTATTCGCTTAGTAGCTAGAGATAAATAAGTGTTTGTTGACCTACTATTCTGAAAGTTATGTTTTTAACAAATAGGCTAATCAATAAATGTAACCAGTTTTTATTGTTATAAACTATTTAAGTGAATATCCTAATGGGGTTTAATACCTAATGACCTAATGGATTAAATCACCAAATTATTAATTAAAATGAGTTGTAAATATTTTAATGAAGACCGTTTTTAACCACTATCTCGTTTATGGAAAGGATCAACGATTGATCAAAATTAATTAAGCTTCGATGACAAGATTATTATACAAACATATATTGTAAACACACATTTTATCATATATGTGTGTGTTTTACAGTGTCTGTTACAGTTCGTATGATAATCTCTTCATTGAAGCATGTGCGAGAAAAATACGAGAGATGATGTCAAATCAAGGTCATCGAACACATAAACGACGACAGACTGAACTAACTGTCTTCCTCGATTATCATTGTTTTATACCCTCATCCTCATTTCTTTGTGCTATATCTATGATAAAGTAGTCACTCCTCCAGAAACCATTTAATGTGTCATACACATAGCTTTCTTTTAAGCACATGGAATAAACTCATTTGCGTTGAGCAAACTGTGTTTTACAGACATCTGGAAATCTAACTAGTTCCTCCACGTGCTTTGTTAAGCAGTCATTACTAAAGGTTGTGACAAGAAGGTGAGAATAGCATGCCATCTCATTGTTTATCGTGTGGTAAACGAATGGGGTGCAGAACTTAATACATTTTCAAATGCATGCAGGCTGACGAGTATATAATTGTTGCTTATAGCCAAAAAAATTAGCTGCTCTTGGTACCCTTTATTCATCTTTTCATAGCTCCCTCAGCTCATTATTATCTCACTTGTTAACTCGCCCAGCAGTTTTAAAGTTAGTTAAACTGGCTCGCTGTTAAAATTTTTTAACTTAAAACGATCTTGTTTGGCCCCAAATTTTAATAGCTTTTGGATATCTCCATTTAATGAATGATTTAATTATTTAATGTCCCTAAATGGCATAGAGAGCAAAATTACCCTTCTTGATATAAAATATTTATTAAAAATGAGTAGATAAGAACGATATCCAAAGTGAATATTAACTTAACTTGAAAGATCGATTAATATTATCATAAAAAATGTATTTATATATTTATTTTTTAAAGCAAAAATGAAGGGTATAGTAGAATGTGGCATATCAAATTTTATCAGCTCTTAGATCATCATTACACATTTATAAGGCTAATTTATAATGAGTAGATATATAAAAACGTCATCCAAAGTGAAAATTAATTCAACTTAAAAGAATGATTTATATTTTTATAAATGTATTTCTCGTATATATTTATTTATTAAAGCAAAAGTTAATCGGTTTAGTAAAAACCATAAACGGCATATCAAATTTTAGCAGGTCTTAGTTCTTCATTGTTGACACGTTATATCATTTTAGCATATATTGGCCAGTAAAAAAATGGATTTTATAAAACAAGAGAGTTCTAGTGCTACACTTTTTTAAATGGGACATTTAGGAAAATAGACAAACAAAAGAATAACATGTTTAATATAATACCGTTTTAAGTAATTGCCAAAAGCAACGAAGATTTTCTTTTTTATCATTTCAGCCCTATTAATAATGTATTGAATTAAGATGCTGAAGCAAATAAACATGAATTTGAATTAATAACAATGAAAGTTGTGTACATCTTATCAAGTAATTCTAAAGTTCTAATGGTCTTCCACATGTCATTTGATAAGTTTTAACTTTTGGTTGAACAGCTGACGAAAAGTACGTTCGGAGTGGTACGAGTGGAGTAAGCATCAGCAAGTTAGTATGATGAATTGTGGCATTTTAAAATATCATTTATATAATCAAGTAGTGTCCCGACGACTGAATGAAATTATTTGTTATTGCTAAGCTAAGGCAACCTCATTTATTCTAATAAAAATAGTAGTGATGATTTGTTGGTCTTTAAATAGATTTAATAATTTGTTGAATGCTACTTTTTATTTTAGAAGCCCATAAATACACTGGATATCCTTCTTTGGAAATGAGTTGACTTGTTGGAGTGTCAATTAGGTGTAACTGAAATACTTGTGATAAATTGTCATCAACACCTACCTAAAATTCATTCAATAAAATCTTTCTATCTATTAATGGCACCTCATTGAGGTTATAATAAGATAAATTTTTGTTCTTCTTTTTAATTACCTTTCAGCTTTAATTAAATAGCCGATAGAAATTAGATGGAATTTGATTATATTCTGATCATTTATCGAAGACTGTATAAAGGTGAGACTAATAAAAAATAAAAAATATAATAATATAATGAAATGAATAAACTCAATTGATAACAAAACGATACAAAAAAACTTGTAACATGTATTTTAATTACACGCAGTCTGGAGGTAAGGGCCTGTAATGTAAATATGTACAAGAGCTATTATAAAGTTTATTTAGATAGTTTCTAGTTAGCGGCGTTTGCCAAGGAAGCGGATGTTTGTGAAGACAGCCTTAGCGGGTCGCCTCCTGTTACAGAAGTGAACGGTCTTGTCCATCGTTCCATTACGGACTTCATGCAGAGCAACCAACAACCTGTTAAACAAACAAATAGAGTAATAGAGAATAAGTTAGTTTAACATGATACTTGAGAAATGTTGGAATATATAAGTAACAGCAGCAGCATGGAAAATTGACAATTCGTTTTCGTCTTATAAAATGGTCATCCTGGCTTAAAATGACACCGCCTTGGGAAGTACTTAAATTCTATTAATAGTGTAGTTTATAATATTACATTAGCCATGGGAGCCCCGGTAGTTCAGATATGAGAGTCGGAGAGTGTCGGCTGTCCTATCAATAAAATTTGGATTCTCATTTGGTGGCCATCATTTGGATTCTCATTTAGTGGTTACCATTTGTATTCTCATTTGGTGGTTACCATTTGGATTCTCATTTGGTAGTCACTATTTGGATTCTCATTTGATGGCCACCATTTGGATTCTCATTTGGTGGCCACCATTTGGATTATCATTTCGTGGTCACCATTTGGCTGCTTCTTTGGGTTTAATTCCCGGACCCCCACACGGTATTCTCCCTGCATCGCTATATAGATGGGTGGCTGCTTATGTGAAGTGGTGACTAACTGGCTGCGTATGCTAATTATACGGTTTGTACACTTGATGGAGTAACACACTAACCCTGTATCACCCATAGTTGTATAAGCCCTTTGGCAGGCAAAGCCCTTCAGAGGCTGTTGCGCTTCAGAGTTAGTTAGTATAGTTTATTGACATTATTTACCATCAGGGTACAACAAGGAAATAATAATTTGACATGAGGACCTATCCAGAGAGTGTGCTGGTCTAGTGGTAGTTAAAAAAATAATTTAATATTTATTTTAATAACTCTTATATGTATAGTTTAAAAGCCGGGATAGCCTTTGTATATAAGAAGAAGGCAATTCATTAGCAAAGATTCAATAATTCAATTAGCACTCAAAATTAGATTGCTGAACTGCATTATCTAATGATGGAACACTTTTGCTGTTCAAATTCTTTGAGCATTATTAGTATCTGTTCCTTTTCTTTTTATAAATAAATTCTTATTTATTTAGAATGAAATATAACAATCAAAGAATAAATAATTGATCAGTTAAAACCCTGTAAAGTTATAGACAAATTAAAATGGCCTGAATGCTGATTTCAATATAAAACATAGAGTTATTGATAACAATGACTTTTATAATCATTAAGTTCTAAAATATTGCGATCACAGTCGAAACAAATAACCTTTTTTCAGCACTATTATTCTGCGATGACCTTCAATTTTTAAAGATCTCTTGGGAGCGAAACTCTTTGAAAATATACATTGTCTTACGTGGAGAGATACTTCCTTGAATACTTCAAGTTAAAAAAATCAATATCTTAATAGTTTTAAACAATAAAAACTACCTTAGAAAAAATGACACTTTTCGAAAGTTTTTTAAAAGGGTCCTTAATAGGAAAAAGATCGAACTTCATACACTTTTAAATTCATGGATCCTTACAGCTCTATTGCATATTTAAAGATGATTTTGATTTTCATAACATTCCACAACTCATAAGAAGTAAAACGCAGATAAAGTTATTGCGATATAAATATATAAACTTGTATTAATGCGCTTTGTCTGCTTGAGTACTTATAAGTTTATATGATTGAACAATCAAGGGGGATATGAAGATGAATGTAGTTCAATTTTTACTTGCTCATATAAAGAGAAAGTATTGAGATAGCGCGATAATTTGATTTTGAGATTTTGATGGATTTAAACGTTTGTGGTCCCCTGAATCCAAAAAAGTGATTTTTAAAAATGTCTGTCTGCCATCTATCGTCTGTCGTCTATGCAGACGCGTGAAGCCTAAACCACTGGGCCGATTTTGAGGAAATGTGATATACATAGTCAGTAATATCATACCCCAAGGTGAAATTGGGAAATGAATTTTAGCTAAAAATTTGGGGACGCTGCGCCGCAAAAACTCTAAATAAAAATTATTTCTCGAAAACGGTTCCAACGATTTTGATTAAAAAATTTTTCCATTTAAATAAAAATCTAAAGATATAAGCTGTTTATCCGGGGAAAATCTAGTTAATGAGGAAATGAGTTTAAACGCGGACGAAGAGAGGCCGATTCCCCACCGAGAAGTTATTTTTATGATAAATTTTGATAAAATGATCAATAATAATTGAATGCAACTACGAAAACACAAAACTAATAAATGGAAGACACTGGGCTAAGAATTATGAACTAATATATTATATGAGAAAGTTTTCTGAGTTGTCTCGGACCTGTTTTTTCTCCTTACAACGTAACATAACGATGCTTAATACTCTGAATCTGCATCCTGCAGTATTAACTAAACATTACATATTTCAAATTCCGTAAAGACTATGTCTTCAAGGAAATTACAGAAAGTCTTGGCACCAGAGGAGAAATATTGGTGGCGTAAATGAAATTATAGTCCTCTAAAGAAGCCATTAAGAAAAGAAAAATGTATATTATGACACAAATGGTAGCACTTTACTCGTACATAAAACCTAAAGCACCAATTAGCTGAGTAAAACCATGCAATCTCTGTGCAAATTATTTTTCTGGATTACTTATTTAATTTTATTTTTTATGTTAATTATTTATTTGAGTCAATATTGTACCTAAATACACTATTAGCTATCCCTGATTTTTGTTTGCATTTGCATCCTCTTATTGTGATGTTTAAATAATAGTTTATTAAACTGAAGCAAAACTATGATCAAATATTTCTTTCAATTGCTATTTTGGTGTCAACACTGTTCTACTTCAAACCACAATACATATACTTTTAATTAGTTGAACAAAAAAATAAAGCTGTGTTTTACAGATAATATACACATATAAAGCTGTGGTTTAAACTGATGTTAGTTTAAAGTATGTATCTAAATACTATGGAGCCAAATGATTCATAGCTTTGTTTTAGACAGACCAAGTAGATAATGGTATACCACTGTCTCGCTATCAGCTTTCCGGTGCCCAAAGTGTATATATAAACTAAATCAGACTAAAGGAATAGTCTAGTCTTTTTAAATCACTCATGTAGGTATCATAGTCCTAATTCTGCTCGACTGTCACCAGTTTTTGGTAAGTTAAGTCATGATAATAATAATTAAAATATATTAATTCTAAAAAAAAATTGAAATATTCATAAAACTCATTGTAATTTGGAATATAATTATTACTTCGAGATATTTCTAATTATATCTTTAATTTGGATTAATTTAGAACGCACGGTACTTTTCAAACATTACATTTATAGGACCACCAATGTTGGACATAAGAATAGTTGTTTTTTTATATTTATGTTTCTTAATTGATTTCTAATTACCATAAAATGCTTTTTAAGTATTCTGTGACCCATTTATTCAGAAGATATAACAGATAAAGTACTATTTATTTTTATTTTTTGTTTTAATGTAATAATATAAATTTTTATAATAATATGCATTATCCAACCTCCTAATAAAAGACATACGAGTATTTATGGTAACAGAGTTTACTATTATACCAGTATTTAAAATTAGTTTTAAAATTTTTGGAAAAAAGTATGTAAACTTTGCTTTCGAGCTTACTACAGGTAACGGAATCATTGTGATAATTTTAAGTACCAATTTTTGTTATATCTCTAAATTCAAAATTTCCTTCACAGAAATGTGTTTTAACTTAACATTATATTTGTTATAACAAGTTTGTCTGATCTATATCTTTTCGACGCCCGTACCTCCTTGTCCGATTTTGATGAAATTTGGGTGGTAGATCAGAGTTAACCATAGATTGTACCATATTGTCAACCTCCTTTGCACAAAGCTTCCTTTCGTAAATGTGAACAATCTAATATTTAAGTTGTACTTATATTTTGAAATATATTTTGTACTGGTTGTCTAGTTATATTATAGATCATTCGTCTGATAATTCTAGGCTGTAAGGATCCTTTTTACATATTTATATTTTACAAAATATGTTGTTTTTTACTTCATAAACATAAATAATAATTTAATTTGGCTCGCAAGCTTTAGTTATTATAATGACGTGTATATTAAGCAACATTTTAAATCTATTTTTACATCGGATATTATTTAATTGAAATTAAAAATGTTGATGAAAAATGCTATATTACAGCTTTTATACTGGTATCTTCGTTTACTTAAAAGAGACCTTACTCAAAAGAAAGTCAATAGCCAATCGAATGATGTCTATACTATTACTATTATAATAATACATCAATAAACAATCGTTATGTTATCATGACATCACTAATAAAAAAAGCCTAAGCACGATGTAGAAACACCTTCACGTGAACTCTAATTACCACTTTAATTAATTATTACCTGTAAACGTCGTCTCTTGTGGGGGAGCAGAGATAGTTGTCCGGGCTGTGGTACTTAGTCTGTCTTTTGCCTGTGTAGCGACGATAGTAGCGAGATCGTTTTCTTGGAAGACCCATCAAGTCTTCATCTTCGTCAAGATCTATTACAGCTAAAACAATATTCAAAATTTTCAAAAAATGTAGACAATAATAAACAAAAAATCGGTAAATTAATGGCAGTAAATGCTTAAATAATTCATGTTATCAAAGTATAGTCCGTCTTCCTCCATACTCCATCTTTAATACTAATTCCTGTTTTAATTCCTTCAGATTAATAATTAACCATGGAGAAGTAGATAATATTATAATAATATAGGGAAGTTGTGATTTCCCATTAGGCAATTTATCCATTTAAATAAAGAAAACAACTCTATGTAAGGGATCAATGGGTATGTGAGGTTTAAGTCAGAACTGTTTTGCTTAGTTTTCATATTTAAATACTTTTAATGGCATTAGTGATATACTTAATTAGTTAATCATATTATAATCCAGTTAATCAGTTATCGATAGAAAAGAAAATTGAAAAATAAAAAATGAATTCTTATAATAATAGCAGTTTATACCTAAGAGGCAATCAATTTATTTTACGAGATTTTATACGATATTTTATCATTCTTTTACGATCATCTTATAGCACAAGTACACTTACAGTCAGGGTTAGGAGGGAGGGGAAGAAACCCGTCAGGGAAGGGAAAGACAGGCTGTGGTTCCATCCTAAAGCCGTCCAGGTCTTCATCCAGGAACACAATCGGTGGATCCTCTCCAGTCTTAAGTAGTTCATTAAGTGTTTCTTCAAGTTCTTCCAGTTTCTCTTCAGATAGACTTCCTGGTAAGGGACTCTCTACAACTAAAACACAGATGAACACTTGATTATAACTCTATACATCAAAGTGTTAAGACAAGATTGTGATAAATTAAGAAATAATAAATCTGGTTGTATTTAAAATATAGTAAGAAGTGTATAATTCATTTTTATTCCTTTAAAATATTAAATCAATATTTTAATTTTATAAACTAAGCCACGCTGAAAGTGGTTTATCTTAGTAAGCTTTTTTTGCCTGCCTTAGTGCCTTATAAGTAAGATTACACCATCCGTGACAAACTGAAGGTGGGCGACGCAACGGACCAGCTTGTTTCCTGGTGAATTGTAAAAAATTAAGGCTAAGATATTCAGAAGTCGAATAGTCTCGGAAGGCATCAGGTTAACTCGGGTAATTGCGGCTCAATATTTTCAAAGTATTTTCTCATTATCACGCATTTCAGTGTGCTCTTTTGCCTTTCTGTAGATAGGAATCTGTTTCTAAACACAAGTTGTCGGCTAACCTTCACGATATGTACTGCTCTTTCTTGGCTATCTACCTTCAGTTTACATTACAGGAATGATGCAATATTTCACAATACATTTCAAACTCAAACGACTTCACCTCACGGGAATATTCTGTCCATGTGTCTGAGTCTAGCAAATTCAGATTATAGTCGTCATTCTACATTACAATTACTTGTGTCTTGTGTGTCCACAAATTTAACTCATACATAAACAACTCACTATAATATATTTTTTTTTCTTTATTATGGGTTACGATTATAAGATCTATGATACAATATACTTTGGCTTCGCGTTTAAAACATTTTTTATTCGTTTAAAAATTATTATTACGATTGTTTTCAGTTTATTCTAAGCATCTAAGCAGCGTTTGTTAGTTAATATTCAACAAGATTTTTACGTAAACAATTTCTATTAAATATTAAAGCAACTGAAAAATATTTGCACTTATGTTAAGTAACAGAGTATAGATTAGATTGTAATATCTTTTTAAATCAAACTTTAAAGCACTTAATTTAAAATGGTTTTTTTGATCATATAGATACAAGACTAGATTAAACAATTTAATTACGTTCTCTACTTGTAGTGATAAGATAACATCATATATATATATATATATATATATATATATATATATATATATATATATGCGTTTTAGCAGTACTTGAGTTAGTTGTGATAAAACCTATAATTAAACGCTATCACTTCAATAATGAAAATATTAATTCCAAAATCTTATTAACAAAACAATATTATAAAAAACAATATCAATCAATTTATTATTATATCTATTCTATTAATAATCATTCCATTCCCTTTTATAAGTTGTGATTCTCGAATTTAATTTTTGTTTTCATTGCTAACTCGAGATTGCTAATTATTTATTAACCTTGATTAAATTCGAAAAGTAAATTCGTAATTTGGTTAAACTTTAAAACAAGGCAACATTATACAGTAGTACAGTGTACAGTAGATTACAGAGTACTGTAGATTATATAGAGCCATATTGTAAACAAGTAAGGCGCGCTTCACGTAAGTACGTGGGGCGATAATCGCCAGTTTCTGTACATTAAAGTTAAAATTATTATGTGCAATATAATTACACTAATTTTAATAGTAATATTCTTTTTCTACTCTTCAAGACCTTTAAATTGATGTACAACATGTTATGGTAACTAAAACAATGTTTTTTCACCAGCCATATTGGCCGCCATCTTGAACATTTTAATAATTGCATATTATTTTTCTACATTTCAAGACCTTTAAATTGATATATAAACATAACATGTCATAGTTACTTAAAAAATAATTGTATTAACCGATATTTTGTGGTAGTCAAACATAATTATAATAAACTGAAACGGAAGCACTCTGGTGGTTTGATTTAAAATACTCTACAATTGTCTAACCACAATAAATACATAAAAATAAATATCAGACGATAGTCTTAAGCCTATTGTCAATTATAACATTACAAAGACCACAGAATTTTAGATAATTTCACATAGACATATAAGATAATTATATTAGCAAATACGACTAATTAGGAAAAAAACATATGCTATTATGGGTGATTCTAATTTAAAGTGCTATTTTGGAAGCTAAAATTGGACTTAGACTGAAAATGATGACTTTTTAAAAGAATTCAGGAAAAATTATGGAATGTTCTCGGACTAATTTCAGATATATTGCACTATGCGGGACAGATGGGAAATAATTTTACAAATTTTTAGGTGGTAATTAAGTTTATTTAAAGCATGGTAATTAAGGCACGTGAATTACACTTTTTTGTGCACGGTTGTTACATTTCACACTTTAAGAAAATATTTTGGTCAGTAGTTTAAAATAAAAACCCAATTTTAATACACCATTAAATAGCACTCTTAAAAGCCTAAACAAAGAACTATAACTTAACCTAAAAAGTCTTTGAAAATAGACTTAAATAACATGCACGGTAATTACGTTTAAAAGAGTACGCAACTGGAAGACCAATCGCTCTCAACTAAAGGGTTCAGGTCATCCCCTATCAACCGTTACAAGAAAACCAGTGTTGCGGCATTGCGAAAATCTCCCTGCCACGACCAGAGTAGGGACACATTTATATAATGCCATGGTAATAACATTTTTTTAAAGGACAAACTTTAACTTGAAGTTCCATTTAGTAATAATTTATTATTTTTAATAACTAACACATATTTTAATTCTGGTAGGACCTCACTTCAAAATTATCCAATAAGTTTTTGAATAACATGATTAATGTAAGAGCTAGAGTGAAGTGAATAAGAAAAATTGACTTTAGGACAGCTACGGTTGTTACAAAATCGCCTTTTGAAAATTTTTGTAGCGGTTAAAATTAAGCGGCGCATTATTGTTTTGCTTGGTTGTAGTTCTCTAAGCTTAACTGAGTTACCATGAAGAAAAATCCTGTCAATTATGTGAAAAACGCTCCAGTTATTCATCTAGGACATGAAAATTGCACTTTAAATTAGAATCACCCTTATAGACTTATTAAATGAGTAATTCAAATTCTACTTTTAAACATAGTGCATACCTCTTTCAGGTGAATAGATGTCGAGCAGATTACTCTGCGGCTCTAGAGGAAAGAGAGCCTGAGGTGCGCCAGTCACCGAACATGCAAGTAACATCAGGAACAGCATGCTATCCATTCTGAACACACCTGCCAACATGAAAAAAAATAGAGGTCAGTTAGTTACTGCAAATACAAACATTTTAATAATTAGTAAAAATAAATAATAACTAAATAAAAATAAATAAAAGCCGGTGTAGCCGAGGGGTTAGCGCACTCCACTCTGAAACCAAGGTCTAAACCCCGGCTGTGAGTTCGAATCCCAGCGGGGTAAGACATGTTTCACACTGAGATCTCATCGATTAGATGAGTAAAGTGGCCGGATAACCCCCGTCCTGTACTAACCCTGGCAGTTGATCAGGACTTAAACCCAAAAGAAAAAAAAATTAGTAAAAAGGTGGCTTGATATCTCAAAGGTGTTGAAAAATGTATACGCCAAGAAATTGTTTGTTCATTTGTAAACTACAATGCTAAAATTAGGTTTATAGTGATTAACTTATAACTTATAAGACCTTTGAAGGCTTTTTATAAACCTTTTTACTATCATACGAGCCTTTAAAGCCGTGGCAACGGGCTTAATCTTATATTTTGAAGTTGAAGAAAAAGTAAAATTAAGTAAATATAATTTTGACATCTATTTAGATAAGTTATTATATCTATTTGAAGACCTACAAATCAAAACAAACATTTATTTTTTATTGAAATAAATGTGGTTGCATTAGCTTAGCAATAGCAAATCATTTCGAGGTTTGTCGTCGGAACACTATTCGATTATATAAATGATGTTACGACTATGGTATTATTTTCTATTCTTATAGTCTAGCTAGAGTCTAGGAGATAGCGTGCAAAACAGTGTCTGACTAATATCAAGCTAGACCTTTGTATATAAGTAAGTGCCTTTTAAGAATACGTGGTCAGCTAAGTTCGTCTGCGGGACATATAGCTTGGCTATAGGCATTTGAAAAAAAAAAAAAAAAAAAAAAAACCGGTGGAGAGCGGCCATGTCACCCTTTTTGGTGGAAAATGTGATTTTCATGATCCTGAGTACGAGCTTAGTTAGTAGACTAATAATCAAGTTGATGGTAGTTTGACTTTGAGCAATATTTGACTAACTAATCTATTAAGTGACAAAGTGGTAAAAAAAACACCAACTTGATTTTTGGCCTACTTCCTAATTTCGTACTCAGGATCATGAAAATCACATTGTCCACCAAAAAGGACGGGACATGGCCGCTCTCCACCGGTTTTTTTTTTTTTTTTTTTCAAATGCTTATTACCATGCAAGCTATCCCCCGACAACATATTCTTAAAAGGGACCAAAATATTCCCTTATACACAAAATTCTAGCTTGATGTTAGTAAGGGACTTCTTTGCACGTATCTCCTGGACTATCAGTATAAATCATTCTATTCCATAAAAAAATGAAATGTTCTTAATAAGCTCATTATATACCTTACTACCTTACTCTTTTAAAAATATCTACCCAATAAAAATGATGTTTGGTTTAAATCTCTGGTAAGTAAGTCATATTTTACACTGATGTGGTGTCACATTAAGTAAATGTTTCAATTAGAAACTGGTAGAAAAAGCTGACAAAAGAGATATGGTATGTCATTATTATTTTTAAAGTGTATACTGTATACATTAGAGCTTCAAAATATGTGTTCTTTGTTGCACGTTTACGTGTTCTTCTAAACGTTTAGAAAGATTCTACAACAACAACAGCAATTAAGATCAAGCAATAAGCAGCTTTGTATATGGGTCTAATAGGACAACTTCCATGTCTGTATTAAATAAACGTCTCGTCTACCTCCGACCATACTTCAATATTTATATATTTTTCGGTGATATTTAATTATCAGTTTTGGTATATATTTTAAGTTAATCAAAAAATTAAAAATTAAAATTAAAAATTAAAATTAATGCAGATAACCTATCATTTTGTTACTATTCAAACGGACTAGTTTATCGAATTATTTACACTTTACTATTTGACCTAATTTCATTGATTATAATTAATTTTTATGTTTTCACACATCTTTTTTTTTTTTAAATGATATAATACGACCACGTCTCAGCTATATAAAGGATAATGTCATTATCCCTTTCTCGTTTTTATTACGATCTCTTCACCATAACAAAAAATTCAACTGCAAGCTTATAGTCCAACACCGAATGTCGTTTTTCCACTTTAGTGGTGAAAATGTTTTATTGTGCACTTTCCTTTTACTTTTTATCCGCCTTCACAATGTTATGGAAAGAGGTTTTTTGAGGGGGGGGGGGGGGGGATATAAGCTGTAAAAAGAGTCAGAAATGTGCTGGACTGAAGCTCGGCCCTTTGTTGCCTCATGGTCGCCCATGCGTTCGAATTAAAAGGGGGTCTGACGTTCGGTTACCCCCATCATGCTTCCCTTCTTTTATGACAGTACTCAAGTATATATATATATATATATATATATATATATATATATATATATATATATATATATATATATATATATATATATATATATATATATATATATATATGTATATATATATTATATATATAAAGAAAACAAATTCAAATACATATGTAAATAATACAATAAAATGAATAACTTTTTTTGTTGCTTTTTTGGAAGTTTCAGGAATATATATAACAAATTAGGCATATTTTACATCAGCTAGTTCATAAATAAATGTTTGTTTAATACTTTTCCAAATACCTACTAGAGAAAGTACTGCGAAATTGGCTTTAGGAGACGTGAGAGCCTAAACTACTGATCTGATTATATAATTTGGAATACATATTTTTCACTTGTAATTTATTATTTATTAATTTTATTTAGAAAAAAAAATTTAAAACGAAAATAAACTAACTTTATTTGAAAAATAAGATTCTGGCTAGATTTTTATTTTTAAAAAAATATTGTAAAAATTAAAAGTAGTCCCTACATTTACATACTAATTCAATCATAAAATTCGCTTCCCTGTGAAAATTTTAGTCTCTGAGATAATAGAGCTTATTATGGTATAAGAAAACGGGTTCTCAATTTTTTGTATACATATATCTCAATAAATATATGATAGGAAAACGGGGACTCAATTTTTTGTATACATATATCTCAATAAAAATATGATAGGAAAACGGGGACTCAATTTTTTGTATACATATATCTCAATAAAAATATGATAGGAAAACGGGGACTCAATTTTTTGTATACATATATCTCAAGAAAAATATGATAGGAAAACGGGGACTCAATTTTTTGTATACATATATCTCAATAAAAATATGATAGGAAAACGGGGACTCAATTTTTTGTATACATATATCTCAATAAAAATATGATAGGAAAACGGGGACTCAATTTTTTGTATACATATATCTCAATAAAAATATGATAGGAAAACGGGGACTCAATTTTTTGTATACATATATCTCAATAAAAATATGATAGGAAAACGGGGACTCAATTTTTTGTATACATATATCTCAATAAAAATATGATAGGAAAACGGGGACTCAATTTCTTATATAATAAAGACATGACATTTTGTTGAGAATTGTCTCTTACTAATTCTTGTTCTCATAGAATACAGAATGATTTCTTAATTTACATATATATTTTAACGACTTTAACCACATATTCAGGGCCGTCCCTAGGGGTTTAGGCGCCCGGGTCAAAAGCACATGTGGCGCCCCCCTTTATTACCAAATTCACCTAGTATTTTAAGACTGGAGGGCCTGGCGACGCCCCCCTAGACGTGGCGCCCGGGTCAGCTTGACCCGGTTGACCCCCCCTAGGGACGGCCCTGCACATATTATAATTAAGGAATTAAAACGTTGATGGAGGTCATCTTAATGGATTTAAAGAAAGTGTCTCTTCGCGTAAAATAATACTTGTTCATTTCTTAGAGCAGGCTTTGGCCATCCGATGAACTAGAATTACAGTTATAAAATAATACGAAGGGGGTGAGTCTATATCATATTAGAGACAATAGAATAGATATAGAACGTAAGACTCATATGGTTTCTTATGGCACTGAAGATGGCCTTATAAAACCCGAAAGCTACTTTGAGTAATACACAATTATTATTTTACGTGGAGAGACAGTTTCTTTAAATCCACAGACATAATTATTTTATTGGTTTTTACAACAATATTCTATGGTAGATATTGCTGAACAATAAATAATTATTGTTGTAATCAACTTCAATAAGTTGCAGATCTTTTGTGAAGTAGCTGATTGTCTCAGCAAAACCTCGTCTAATAACAAATGTATTAGAGAATGGGAATAGGGACTAAATCACATTAATAATGTTTGTATAAGATAAGAAAATTTGCCTGAGTTATTTTGTTCTGTCATTTTTAATACATTGCAAAGAAATTGGGCTTCTATTTTATATACCATAAATAAGCATCTGGTATCTTGAATTATTTAAAAAATAGTCTTGCTTTTTTTATATAGAAGTACATTCATGAAATTACTTATTTTATAATTTATAAAATTAAAGTGTAGATGAGAAAGGGATAAAAGTTTATAATAAAAGTAAATTTAAAAAAAGTGTTTGGTATTTTTTCTTGAGTTAAGAAAGACTTAAAAAAATGATTGAGCTTGAAGTCGCCTCTTGATAGAAGACCGTGTCAAAGTTTTATCTCCGTTACAGAGGCATTACTTTTATTAGTAACACAGGTTACTTTTTTCTTGTTTGATAAATTTTAAACAAGTAAGGCGCGCTTCACGTAAGTACGTGAGGAGATAATAGCCAGTTTCTGTACGATTAAGTTAAATAAAATTATTAAGTGTGAAATTTTAATCGTTGCATTATTCTATTTCTACACTTCAAGACCTTTAAATTGATTTATAACATGTCATATGGTGACAAAACTTTTACTAATAACGCCGGCAATATTTGAAATATTAAGCGTGAAAACTCCAAAAAGTGTACAGTTTTCACAAATGCCGAGATGCACCTGTGTGCCGAGTGCCGAATTTCATGTTCCTAGCTATATAGCCGTTTATGAATTGAAACATGCCAACGCCAACGTACAGACAGACAGAGCAGTTATATAAGGTTTCTTTTCTTACTTTGTACAGAATCCTAAAAGTAACGCACTTTAAAACGCAAGTGACTAACTCATATAAATATATGCAAATTCAAATACGAAGATACAGCGGTACCAATTTACTTGGTTACCCACCTATTATGGGTGCGTAAACAACTCAATGAGGTCTCATGCAGCAAAAATTTAATTGGTTACCCATCTATTATGGGTGCGCGTAAAAACTCAATGAGGTCTCATGCAGCTCAAATTTAATTGGTTACCCACCTATTATGGGTGCGTAAACAACTCAATGAGGTTTCATGCAGCACACATTTAATTGGTTACCCACCTATGGGCGGATAAACAACTAAATGAGGTCCCATGCAGCAAAAATTTAATTGGTTACCCACATATGGGTGGGTAAACAACTAAATAAGGCCCCATTCAGCAAAAATTTAATTGGTTACCCACCCTATATCTGTTCTACATCCCTGAAATCCTCCCCGACAACTGAAAAGGCAGTGGCCACGCGATTTGTTATATTTAATTATAAAAAAGTATGCATAATTATAGATGACATATTGTACTCATGTCATTAATTGTGGGTGCTGTCACTGGACTGTTTCTCACATCATGATTGCCATGCCATGAACATCAATTGTATCATTATTACTTATAAAAATGTACTATTGTAGGTTTAGTATACAAATAAAACAAAAAAAGAAAAAATACACACTAAAATAATTTGGGGTGGTAACCTTGTTAAATGAGTGCCGTAACCAGACTTTTTCTTTAGAGTCAAAATTTGTTTTAATTTTATTCAGAAAAGGAAGTACATAGTACATTCAAAGGTTGTAATGTAAGAAAAAATACAAAGAATATACAATTGTTTTTAATAATGATAATTTTCTTTTAGATATATTATACTTTTCTCAATTCTAAATTAAGACTATACATATTCACTTGAAAATCTTTATTATAAATGTAATATGCATATTAAGACAACGGGGCACTCATTTTACTTGGTTACCTACCTCAAATTAATTTAATGTGTAAATAATCCTTTTTTTACAGTTAATTAGACTCAGTAATATTATCAACCTTGAAATACAGAAGTGTGATGTTCCTTCGTCCCAAAATTCTTTGGTCAAAATATCCATTTGTCTAAATAGTTATTTAAGCAAAGGAATTCCTTATAACTGGTAAATAAATATAGGATGGGTAACCAGTAAAAATGTTTGCCACATTGCACTTAATTTACTTGGTTAGCCTCTGTGTATAACTAAAGAGAGAAAAAAAAACTTAGCATTCATATTCAGTATAATGTGGAACGTTATTGCTTTCTTTTGTCCTACCACCTTTACGTACTACTGCGCATGATCATGAGCTATGAGCTATATTATATGTTTGTTGAAATATTATGAATAATCTGAGCGATTTTAATCATTATAGATATTTTTAAAAATTTAAGTAAGTGAAATATATTTTGATGAGTATTTTAAAAGATCTTCTTTTAAAAAATTGAAAAGTGGAGGTGTATGAGTGAAGTTAGGGTGAGGTTTGAAAAGCCCGCTAGGCGGAGTCGCAATGCATTGTGGGTCGATAGAAGCCTCGGCAGAGGACTCTGGATCTCGACCAATAGGAGCCCAGCCTCTGCCGCATATTGTCATTTCCCTTCAGTTCACTGCTTCGAGCTACGAGCCCAGTCAATTTTTATTGTGGCCAGCTCTTTTTTCCAATCTTGTCAAATTTTCTGTGCATCTTTTACTTTTCTAACACCGGATTCCGGTTCTTACCACAGTCCTCCTCTTATTACCAGTAAAAGTACTGTAAGTATAACTTGTATTTAACTTATAATAAGCGTTAGCCGTTCTTCTTTGCCTCTCGATTTTTTTTTTTTTTTTTAAATTTCATGCTATGAGATTAGGTCCCTTAAGTGAAACCTTGTTTTGTCAATATCCATGTTTATTTCAACCGTTTCTTATATTATCTTACTTATGTCGCACAGTGCACGATTGTTTTGACGCGACTAGACAGATATTTGTTTCAAAAAAAAATTCTGAGTACATGAATTGAATAAATTTTTTTTCTTTTTTTCTGATCTGAGAGGAGGTGTTATTCCTCGATCGGTAAGTACATATAGATGTCTTTGTATCCATTTAAGGTATTTTCAAGGCGACATAAGTTCACGAGTTGTGTGTTAAATTAACTCGGCCGATTTCACTCGCCTCGTTTAAGCGTTTGTAAAATCATTTTTTAATCTCTGCTGATGTATAATGTGTAGATCACTTAAGTGCACATGGCTTGCACATTTGTAACAGCCTAATGAATTGCAACATGCCTGATAATCATACATTATTACATTATTTCTTTCACCCTAAAATGACCCTTATAACTTATCAAAATGTGCTTATATTACCATTTTAGCAACTAAATTTTTTAAATTTTTCATTAGTAATTTTTTGATACCAATTAATTGCCCCCCCCCCCCTTTTTTTACTCTAATATCAATTTAGAATAAAACTACAATTTTTTAATAAATTAAAATTAAATAAAAAACATGTAAATTGGTCCAGGATTACATTGATTGGTTTGACCTTGAACATTGCCTTCCCTGCAACTTAATGTCTGCCCCATGTCATAATTAATGGTGTTGAATATTTAATGCAAGTTTTAACAATGCACTTTTACCAACCTAAATATAGAAATATCTCTAATCTTATTCACATTTTTCATGACAGCATTATTTTTATTTTTTTTGAAAAATATTTTTAAAAAATCTCCTTTAACTTTTTTTTATTGGATATATTGTGCAATGTATGTAAGTAATTTGTGTTCTACCTTTTATTCTCTTGTATTTTAATTACAATAGATAGATATATCATTAGGTTTCTGGGATTAAATCAAATTTAATGACCATAATATTAATAATCTTTGATTGTGTAAATAATATGTACATATAATATAAGTAAAACTGCTGATATGACCACCTGTTAAAGTTGACTACTTTTCTATAGTCCCTGTAAATTTTTATTTTTTTATTTCCTAATTTGTGTAAGGTAACCACATTGGGTTGGTCACTTTATGTAGATTTGAATTTATTAATTTTATTTTATTTCTCAAGTCCTATAAATATTTTTTGTTTAATGGAATCAGAGAAGTCTGTATTATGACCTTTAAAGCTTTGTCATGGCAAACTTATATCCTTATACTCATGCCATTATACTTTGTAAGTCTGACAGCTCAGATTGGCCAACCTATGTGAGGGGAAAAAAATAAAACCACTAGGTGGTTATCTTAAGGTTATCCAGTGATAATTTTGTTTGTCTAGTTGGCCTGACCTACTACCCGCCAAAATCTCAAGCTCCCATTTTTTTTTCCACGATGTCAGATTAACTAAGTATAATGGCATGAGTATAGTTTTATTTTATTTGTTAGGTTTGAAATACATTTTTTTTTATCTCTTAAATGCAGTAGTTCTTCTTTTAATTTCATTAAATTAGCGTTACTATACCGATACTTGGTTACCCACCTAAAAGGTACTCTTTTTAGTTTGTTACCCACGCTAAAAGGGGTAATAAACTAATCGAGGCATAATGATGGACAAAGTCGTTCTATTTAAAGAACACCAGCTGTAAGTTGGGAAAAGTAATGGGCAATGTACGTTTGATTAGTCGTTCCATTTGAAGAATCAACTCCAAATCAATTCAATACTATGTCACAATTCTTTAATTTTAGAAAAATAATGTAGTCATGAATAAATGAATGAGACTGTACATTTTTACTTAAGCACCCCCCCCCCCTCTCTATATCCCTCTACTTTTAAGAGGAAGGGATATTTATTCCAATGTACCTTGGGACAAAGGAATATCACACTTGTGTAAATAATTGTGATCATATCCCTTAGTCTAATTAACTATGAAGATAAAGGAATATTAAATATAAAACTGCCCCTGGAGTTTCAATGACTTGGGGAGAAAAACACACAAACCATTAAGACTTTTGTAGGGCAGACTATTGTTTAGAATCAAGGGGGATGCTAAAGTATAAAAGTGCCCTTAAGAGAAAACTTATGAAATGATTAAGTATCCATAATTGGTGCATTTTTGATCAATCTACAGAAAATACTTTAATTATATGTGAGTTTTTTTTTTCATTTCTATTAATGATGCCCCAGATACGCTACATCAACCAAAATAATTAATTAAAAATTAAATTAACACTGGTATCTCCTGGGGGGTAAAATCGGATTGTACGTGCCCCACTTTGAGGTTAGGTGATAAAATCTCGTATATTAAATTAAAAACCTTAATTTTGTGTACCCTTGAATTTTCTATAGCCGCTCCGCACCGCTTCGCGGTGCTCCGCTCATTTTCTGAAGAAAAACAACCCTCCTGTGTATAAACCAGGTAGAGGTCCAACTCGAAGAAATTTCCAGGGCACGTACAATCCGATTTAGCCCTCCTGGGGTAAATCTGTCATATTATTTATTTTTTTTTTTTTCATATTTTCTCTCATTTTTGGTTATTTTTTTTTTTTAAGAAAACTTGTTTATTTTTACATTCTAAGACCATCTCATTTTGTGATAAAGTCAATAGTTGTTTTTTTAAATATTAAAAAAATAATATTCTTTAGTCTAATTAACTATTAAGACTAAGGGATATTTACACTTTTCTTTACACTAAAAAGTGATGTTTCTCTATCCCAAAGCACTTTCGACTCAGGACCGTCACTCTTTTTTTTATAATTAAGTGTAAATATCCTTTTGTATTAATAGTCAACCCCCTTATTCTAACATTTCCCTATAAGAGCATGTGGGGGAAATTTCCTATATTTTTTAAAAAAATTGATTGAAATTAAAGAAAAAAATATTTAAAGGGTCAGATACGACATTTTAGGAAAATATTGTTGTGGTGTGTATTCATCTAGGAAATAATGTTTAATTAGAATGTTCATGGACACCGAAGAAAGTCAATTGTTTATGTTTCTTAAAAATTCTCACTGTGCTACCATCAATATTATAAATAACACAACACATGTACTAAAATAGCTGACAATCAACAATTAAGTTATAGAATTCAAAATTCTAAACATCTAGGAAGGGTAGTTAAGTGTATAGGTATGTGTGTGTATGTATAGGTCTTAATAGGACTAAGGGATATAAACTCTCCTGTATATTTCCAACAAAAAAGGGGCCCCTTTTTCTATAAGAGCACCAAATTCTTTTACTCTAAAGTAAAGAAGAAGGGACCTGGGACTCAGACACATGCATCCAGGAGCTGATGTGACTGTTTTTCTCACACTCACACTACTAATACACAAACCAAGTACCATTTGCACATGGTACTTATTTGATAAGGTTTTTTTTGGCCAAAACGTTAAGAACTCCTGCTATTCCAACCATAGTAAAGTCAATTCCAATTGCTGAGCACTGCTTACTTCATACGAGAGTTGCTGACTTTAGGCCCAATTCACACACGAGTGGCGTATGGCACTGAAGTGGCAATGGCGTGGAGCTGGTTTGTGCAACCCTATATTAACCTATGGCCTAATGTACACTGGTATGGCGTAGCACTGGCGTGGCAGAGGGGATCCACCATGGCCGATCCTCGCCAGTCCCATGCCAGAGCCACGCCAGTGCCATACACCACTCGTGTGTGAATTGGGCCTTAGAGGCGCACCTATACAACTCTTATACTTTGAATTACCCACCTATATTGATATCCATAAAATGTTTATTTTAAATTATAGTTTTTTAATTATATACATGACCATGTGTGTTACTGTTAAGGACTAGAGTTTTGATGTCTAGGTAATCTTCGACTTCAGTCTTAGTTTTGTAACCACATCAGGTTCATTCACTTTCTCTGTGTTATCAGTTAATTAGGTGTTGTTTATCCTTAGGATACTTTTTTTTTTAATCCCTAAGTTTTAAGTTAAATTATACTGTTAAATATAATTGAAGTATCATGTTCTCAGGTAATGAGAATTTCATTATTTTTATTTGTTTTAATTCCCTTTCTTGACACGTTCCCCCTCCCTTAAAGTTTAATGTCATTTTGCTTCCTAAAGTTTTTGATTTTTTGTGAATAATATAAAATTATTATTGATGTTGTAGTAAAAAGTATTTTGTTTTAAGTATTAGTTATTAAATTAAACTCAAGTTGGAGTTTTCCAATTTTGTTGAATTTGAAACCCCGAAAATAAGGAAAATTTAGGCTGGAGTAGTTTTGTACCTCACACGACCTAAGTTTTAAGTAAAAGAAGTGTGAGCACTGAAGGGTTAAATTTACTTTCTCTTAAATGTTAAAGCATGCTCCTACTAAGTTTACCTTTGACCTTTCTCTATAATTTTTGTAGTTATACAAAGTGAACACAAGCTACAGCACACCCAATAATCAAATATCTATTTTAAGCTCTTTTATGAATTTTCAATTGAATATTATATTTTTATTCCTTGAATTTTGTTGCAGTAAATCAGAATGACTGACCGTAAGGCAGTGATCAAGAATGCTGATATGTCAGAGGAGATGCAACAGGATGCAGTCGACTGTGCAACTCAGGCCCTCGAAAAGTATAACATTGAAAAGGTAATTATGATTTACAATAGTAATTTAATAGTTATTTATGTAACTAGGCAGCAAAATGGAATTTTGCTGACAAGTTACTAAGTTAGCCTTCTAGCCGGTAGCGAGGACAGGCTATGAAAATTAACTGCCGAGGCAAGCAATGAAAACACGAGGCAGAAATGTTTCCTTTGCTGCCTTGTTGCAAACAATATTTTATCTACTCACACTATTTAGATGGAAGCTCTAAGATTTAAATGGAAGCTTTGGTAAACATATTAATGCATTAATTATTTAACATTTCTTTGTAATAAATCAAGTATAAAACTAAATTAAAATAACACAAATTTAAATAAAACTAAGCACAAACATAAACAGATGTTATGACACGCACTGGTAAACTCTGTACTTTCTCTGCATTGGCAGGGAAATATTTCCTTGACTGCTTCAACTACTTTCCTGCCTGTTTTTAATATTTTAATGACAAATCAGCTAAATAGTACTTTCCAGCCTAAAAACAGTTAAGTAATGCTTAATTTTACTGCTGTGAGTAGATAAAGATTATAATTTCTTCAAATTATAGGCATTTTAGTAGTAATTTTAAAATGTATCTGTATTTAGTTAGGATTTTTACATGATAAAAACAATAATGAAATAATATTACTAGTATTAATTATTGAGGAAAACTTTAGAACCCGAGTATTGTGTGAAAAATGTAGAACCTGAGGATTGTAACCTTACTTTATTTCTTACTTTTCTCCCCTATTTCTTACTCCCCCTCCCCTTTTTTTACCTTATCTTGAGCTTATGTAGAAATCAATATTTTTTTTATTATTGCTTCATTCAGCGATGAAAAGATTCCCATTAGTATTAGTGAGTTTATTACTTTGTAAATTGATCTTCCATTTTGGATATAGGTAAGAGTTTAAGCTTCTGCAGCTGTAGCCACAAAACATTAATTATGTCAAGGATTCTTAGTATGTAATTCATAACAGATGTTAAAATCAGTATGTAATTCATAACATGTAAAAAATGTTTGACTTCTAATCCTCTTTAACCTAGGGTTAATGTTAAGGATTGTTGTTACAAGTAACTATTTTCCGTTATTTTTAACAATTTCAACAATAAATATAACATTTAAGTGTGATATTCCTTGGTCCCAAGGTACATTGGAATAAATATTCCTTCGTCTTAATAGTAATTTATACTAAGGAATATATGCTGCTCTGTATATGTTCCTTTGTTTAAATAACTATTATCTCAAAGGGATATAGGGGGGTGCTAAAGTAAAAAAGTACCCAAGTAACTTATGTGTACATTGGTAGACAATTTCTTTTTAACAATATTTGAAAACATGAGCCCTCAATAGGAAGTGCTAGAGTGAAAGCTGATTAGATTTGTAATTAGTGGTTAATACATAAGTGCTCCCTCCCATTTCTTAGTGGACTTCACTAAGTCTTCCTTTGCACTAAGTCTTCCTACTCTTAGTCTTTCTTAGTCTTATAAACAAATTAAAATAATTTCAAGTCAAGTGCTAAAAACGTGTGAAAAACTATAGGAACTAAGAAACTGAAGTTATTTTTTAAATGCCATTCAATCCTTGCTCATAGATCAGATTACTGGTATGTTAATTGCCCAAGGCATTTTTCTTTTAATTGCTATAGATTCTTTTTCCTTAAGTTATATTTAACTAATTATGACTGAATTATTGTATTTTTTTTTTTTAGGACATAGCTGCATTTATCAAGAAAGAGTTTGATAAGAAGTACAATCCTACCTGGCATTGTATTGTTGGGCGTAATTTCGGGAGCTACGTAACCCATGAAACCAGACACTTTATCTACTTTTACTTGGGTCAAGTGGCAATACTCCTCTTCAAGAGTGGTTAAACTCATCGTATTCCATCCATCCATCAATTATTTACAAGAAAAACACAAAAAAAAAATCATTTTAAAAAAGAAGAAAAAGAACTTTTTTTTATATTTTTTATTTGTTTAATTTAACAAGAAAGTAAAAAAAAAAAAAAATAAAATGGTTTAAATAATATTAAAATTAAAGTAAAACAATCAATAATAAAAAAAAGAAAATAATCTTATTGTTTTTCAAAAACATATTGTATTTGAATAATAAATAAATAAAAGTTAAGTTTAATTTTTAAGAAAAAAAAAAACAAGAAAATCTAATGCCCTTGTCCCTTTTTTATATTTTTTTTGATCTGTGTTACCTTCAATTAAAAAAAGGTTTAGGTTTATAGGTATAAAAAATTAATATATTTATTTATTTTGGCAGAATGTTAAAACATGACGGTTGTACATTCTATTTTTATTTTTGTTTATATTAATTTATTGAATTATATTTTGATAAATTTTTTATCAACCACGTAGTTTTTCAAATTATTCTTTCTTTTTTTTTTGCCAGCGGTCTTGGCTTTAATGGATCTTTTAAAGGTTGCATTTTTCAACTAATTTTTTCTTTTTTTTCAGCAAAATAGGTTATTATTTGCTGGAAGATGCCTATTTTATCTAATATTGGCCAAAAATAAAATTCTAATCTCTTAAACAAGCAAAACATTTCAACATTTGAGCAACCTAAGGTTACTTTAAAAAAAAAAAAAAAAAAGTATTTGAGCCAATTTTACTTTTTTCTTGTCTGAATGGATTTTTTTTTTTTTATATTTATATACATAGATAATTAATTGAGAGAATTATAATCTTCAGTATCTTGATAATTTTGAATCTATCAGGTCTCATTAGAAGACCATTGACTTAACTCTACACTTTGATGGTAAAACTGCCACCTACTTTAAAGAGTTGTTTCTCAATTGTCCCTTTTTATCATGTATAAGCATTGATATTACAACACAGATTCCAAAACTAGGAATGCAGAAAGTTTGTTTTAAAAAAAAATTATGGCCACAGTGTAAAGAGATGGTACTATGTCTGAATAAGCTGGGATATACATATGGGTCTATCATACTATACCTCAACTTATCCCAATGTTGCTACTGTGTTAAATCTATCATTAAACAAAATGGTGGCACAAGTAGTCTAAAGCTTTTCCATTTGTGGAATCTTACGGCCACGGCTTCAGCACTGTCGACTCGAATAAGTTAATAGCACTTTATGGCCATAATCTTTTTATTGTGAAACTTTCTGCATTCCTAAATGTGTTCAACTAGCACAATTAACCCTTATTTGTGCATCTAGAATTTAAATTTTATTGAAATCACAATATCGAAAAATGTTAAACCCTTGCTAAATCTAGGGAAATCAGATCATCCTGATTATAGATTATAAGATGTGATACAGATTTTTATCGTTTTTAAATGATAAACTACAATTTAAATGATTTTTTTAAACGTCTTTTAAAGGACTATTCCATAACGCATCACAGTTATACCTCTATAATATACTTCCTGCTTGATTTTTTGTTATTTCTTTTAACACTATCGGTTTGGCAAGTCATAGTCATATTAACCCATTAAGAGGACACCGGCAAGTGATAATAAATTTTTAGGGGGCCCTCATTCTTAAATTTAACAAAGTTTTCAAAAAGATATTCAATATAATCAAATTTATTTTTTTATTCTTAGTGTATCTTTATACAGTTAATAGATTTACTATTAAAAGTTATTTTAATTAATAATAATAATTTTTCACTTTAAACTTGCAAACTTTATTTTTTTCTATATGAATGCTAGGACAGATAATAATAAAAATTGAAGTAACCGTAAATCTTTTCATCTATAGAGATACATACACGAATATTATAAATTTAAAAAAATAAATACTTTTGAGAACCCTTAAAATTTTGATCCTGCGACATTAATATAAATATTGACGTGCAATAATTTCCTTTGTACATGTTTCGTTGTTATTAAGTGCATTTTGTGAATTATTTCTGTATGTATTGTATCCTTTTTTTATTATTATTTTATTTTTTTGTAACATAAGAAGTTATTGCCAATTTTTTCTTGGTTTTTATTTTTATCTATAATTTATTATTAATACATATATAATTTTTTTTTTCTGAATTTATTTAATAATTTGTTGACAGTGGTTGAAAGGAGAGTGAAATAAAAAGAAGTAATATTGTGATTTTCATGATTTAATCTATAATTAAAATACAATTAGGTTACATAATTTAATTTTTATCAATCTCTGTTTATCATTCCCTTTTCCGTTATAAGATTTTTCTTTTTTTTTTATAATTATTCATTTTTATTATTATTTACATTTTTATTTGTTAGGGAAGGGGGGGATGAACCATGTTTATTAAAAAAAAATATATATCAGGAAAAATTAAAATAAAACTTTTTTTTAATTTTCATTATTAACAAAAGGGAAAAATAATTAATTAAAAAAAAAGAAGGGGAAAAAATAGGTATTGTAGGTGTAAATGTAAATTTATTGATTTAATATATTTAAGAAGTTTTGAATAAATTAAAAAAAAAATTAACACTAAAAAAAAATCGAAATAAGAGTTAAAAGATGTTTGTGCCATAAACGTCCAGTTCTTTAATATTATATGTATTTAAGTTACACTTGTTGTTTTATTCTTACTTATTTTATTATTATTATTTTTTTTTAATGAATATTATATATAATACTAAATATAAACCTAATTATAAAAAGAAAATTAATAAAAATAAATCCAGTGTTTAGATTCATCTGCACATTAAACGTACTTAAAAAAAGTTATTATTTTTCTTCAAATTAATAATAGATTATAATAAATTCACTGTTGACATTACAGATTCATTATATTAGGCTTGGTTAAGAAGTTGTTTATAATAAAACAACCAACCTTACTTGGTGTAAATGAGTGTGTCAAAGTTAAATATAATTTTCTATAAAAATTATATTTATTTTCCTTTTCACTTATGGTATTTGTTCTTCCTGTAATATGTTCATTAGGAAATTTTTTATTTTTTTATTTTTTTTTTATCAAGTAGCAACTTTTTTAAATATAGTTACTTATTGTTTGTTTCTTTATTGTTATCTAAAAAAAGAAAACATATCTTTTGCCCCTTTATATTTATAAATGTATTTTTACAATGGATAGTTGTTTGGATTTGGCAACATACTAATTCTTTATCTAGGATACTAAATTTTCAGTTGCTACTTTTTATCTAAATCAATAATGAGCAAATTCTATTGCTTATTACTCAAACATTTTAGATAACCCAACCGATGTAATAAATAAATAAAAGTTATAAAATTTCCTGCCGGATTATTAAATTTTTATTAAAAGATTTAGTAATACCGGCGTAAATGTGGAGATGGCTTGACCAAATAATTGAATTTGATTTTGATCAAAATCATTTGGTTGGTCTGGCCACCTCCACAACTTTTGCCATGTGAATTTATTTCATGTGGCATTTGATTTTAAAAAGTTGTTAGTTTTAGATTAAATTTTAGTAAAGCATGATAACTTCTTATCAGTACTAAATTTAATTGATAAAAGATTTATTGACCTTTTTTTAAAAAAAATTCTTTTGATCTATGTAATTATTTGGATCAAATAAATGTAAAATATATATCATATAATTACTTAAAAAACTTAAGTTTTTCTCTTATTTTTTTAATTGCGAGTAATTTAAGTAGACAGGGAAAATCATTTTTGAGAAAGCTTTTAATGTTCAATAGTAATTATTATGGTAAACTATTTTATATTTTCTTTTTGAAATAATTAATTTTTAAATCAAATGAATTTATTCTAAATTTTTACTGGTTTTGTTTTAATTTTACGCATCAATTGCAATAGAACCAATTGCCGAACGAATATTTCATTTGCTTGGTAACCATATTTAAGGGTTTTATGCTGACGCCCTAAGGAATTTTGAATGAATCATATTCGCTTGTATTTTTTTTACAAAATTCAAATAACTTGTGGAAAAATACTCGATTGTGTTTTTATTTAATGTTCCTCAAAGCAAAGGTGTAAGGCTCATTGAGCACTAAAGACTTCACCTGTTTGTTCCCATCGGGAATAAAATGGCTGATGTTTTTAAAAAGAGCAATTACAAAAATCAAACAAACAAAAATACAAACTTATCTAGCACTACCTAATACTTAACAAACTAAAACTAGTATCTCCTCTCTTGAAAAACTGAATTCTAATGCTCATTGGGGTGACTACGGAGAATTCATGAAGACTGGCTAACATCTGGGCTTCATGAAGTCTCTGTATTCATTTGATGACTTTAGTCTCTCCGTTTCAGCCTTGTTAATTCATCACTTTAGACTTTCGTTGGAAGTCTGGGGTCATGAATTCAGGGCACAGCAAAAGTCTTGAGATATCTTTTATTTTAAAAATGTGGGAAATAAATCTTTTCCCTCTTAAATTGGTGCTGATTGAAAAAAAGCTGCCCTTAAATCTCACCTTCAAAAACATCTCAACCGTAGTTTAAACACTTGTTTAAACATCCTATATTATTATTTTCAACCAATCACACTCATTTACATCTTTAAAATTCAAACTGAATTTTAGAAAAAAATTAATCTCAATCCACACTGGTACCTGTTTTATGTATTGCTGATTTCTCTTGGCTATTTAACCTTTAACATTCTTCATTAGTAAAATCTGTGCTTAATATCTCAGAAAAACTTCTTCCCAGCTATAAATCATAATTATATCATGCTTTATTTAAGTAAACAAATAATTTATGCTTTTAAATTATTGTTACAAAAAATTATAAAATATTTGATTATTTTTTATGTATTTAATTAGCTGGGTTTTTTTTTTCTCTTTTTTTCAAATCTTAAAAAAATGAAACAATTAAAATTTTGTTTTTATTCCTGTTAAAAGTGATAAATTAAAATCTCTTTATTTCAATATATTGTAGTGGTACCTTAAACAAATATTTATTAATAAAAATTACTATTGATTAAAAAGAAGAATATTGTTTTAATTTTTTTGTTTTATTATTATTTTATTTTTTGTTCATCCTTTAGTATTTCTCTAAGTCTGTTCATTCAAGAAATAAACACGTGATACTTAGAACTAGTGTTTTATTATAACCTGGTTCATGATATGGTATTATTATTTAATTATTTTATAAAGGGAATTGTTTGAAATACTTTTATTATCGTAAAGAAACTAGAGCAAAAGTAGTTCCTCCACACAGCTCTTACATTAATAAAAGTGATTCTTTTAAGCTGTCACAGCATTACTTTATGCCTGATTACTTCATCTTGAAATATATGTGCTGGATTAATAGTATTCTTGATTATTGTAATCTCGATGAAGCCTTCTGGGGGTCAAATAAACTTTTTGAAATATTATAGTTACAGTGATAGCTTTAGGTCATAATAATCTTAACCCTTCCACTTAAATATCTTCAGTGTATCTGTCCTATACAACTCATACTATCTTTCTCACATATGTGGACATGATTACTTGGTCCAATGTTTTAACCATGATGATTACTTGGTCCAATGTTTTGACCATGATGATTACTTGGTCCAATGTTTTAACCATGATGATTATTTGGTCCAATGTTTTGTCCATGATTACTTGGTCCAATGTTTTGTCCATGATTACTTGGCCCATTTGTTAGTTGCTTCAGGTTTTTGTGGTTACCTTTAATTACTATAAAAAATTTACCACAAAATAATTGCTACCCGGGCGGGGAGGAAACCCCCGACCTCTCAACCTTTGCAATTATAACTATTTTCTCAGGAACTAGATTTTTCCCAGGAAAACTAATATGGTTGAATGTGTATTTAAATGGATTACCTTTTTAGAATTTTTAATAATTATCGTCTGAACTGATTAATTTTGCCTTATTTCCAGTCAAATTTCAACGAAATCGGCTTGATTCAGGCTGTACAGAGCGCAGACTATAGACTAAGTAGCAAATAATTGCTCCTACAAAAATATTACCCTGTACTGACACATTTATCACTGTTTAGGAATGTGTTAATTTTAAGTTTTTTTAAAAACGGAAGTTATAAAAACTATTGGGATATCAGTATATCTGAGGCCTCGGTACTAGCACTAGAATCACACCACCTTAAAATTAGATTTGATTCGGAAGAGATAAACCATGTTCCATAATGAATTATCACTTGACTAGATGTGGGACTGATCCCTTCTTTCTATAATGAATAATGGACTAATATTGTTATCAATGAGAATGTATTAAAAGAAAATATTTTACACTAGTTCCTCAAACACAAATTTACCTCTAGTTAGAATCTAGTTGTATATAGTGAAGTTTGCATCTGGAAGTAAGAAAACTAGTAAAAGTTTAGTAATAATCCCAAGGTTTGCAACCACTATGAGAAAAATTGGGTTTAACAATAAAGAAGAAATTTTTCAGTAGAGCTAATGTCAATTTGGGAGTGAAAATTTCTGATTAAATAATGTGACAGTACAATTATTTTCTTCCGAGTCCACAAAGATAGCAGAAGCACTGCATTCACTTTTCCCTCCAAAATTAAAATTTCCACTCGCATTTGACATTTTAAACTTTCCAATATTTAGCAAATATTGTGGTATGCATGAAGTAGAAGGATTTCTTCAGTTCTTGGTGCAATGTATAAATAGACAAAAAAAAATATTTTTTACGTGGTAGGCTGTGAAAATAGTAACTTAAGAGCCTAAAGACAGCTAAAATCCGTTTTTTCATTACTTGGACTTAAAAAATCTTTTCATTACTCCTAAACTGTATTGACATTTTTTTTTACATTCTATGGGTAGTAATCAAAAGTGCCGTTTTTAGCGCTGCAATCAAGTGTAGACATGCTTCTTAGTACGATTAAAATCCACTAGATGTCAATGCGTTATATCTTTTTTTATAGTGGAGCCTCTTTTAGGTTTCCTTTTTTAACTTGTTTTTTGTTTGCTATCAAAATGATTTTTTTTCATATGTTACGTGCTGTTTTTATTTTTTTTAAAAAGTTAGTTTTTCATTGTCTGCTACCTCAGAAAAAATAGCATATGCTACAAGACTGTGAAGTGTTTTTTCTTTACCTTGGCAATATTTACTGTCTTGCATCGCTCGACAGTACATATAATTGCCGTGGTGAAGAAAAAACTCACTTCACAGTCTTGTAACATAATATACTATTTTACCGATAGTTGACTTGGCAACAGAAGCCATCAAAAGTTCTAGTGATTATATGCTTATATATCTTAATGTGCGTTTAGACAGTTCAATTTCATTGTTCATTCCACCAATGAAATTAAACCATGTAAACATCAATTCAATGCAATTGCCGATGGAAAATCAATTTATCTAGTTAAACTTTTTATTCAGTTTGGTTGAATGGGCTCTATAGAAACATCAAATTTAACAATTTAAACAGCAGGGTCAATGTTTTTTTTTTATGGAATGGAAGGTTTCAGCTCCATAGGTTATGTTTAAGGTTTTTTGCAAGGTTGTGATTAACCCTTATACATCACCAACTAAGTACTATTTCTTGTTAGATAATTTATGTGGTCATAATCATACACAAAAAAATTGCAGGAAAAAGCCAAGGCAAAGTACAAGAATTTCTTCAGTTCTTGATGCAATGTAAATGGACAAAAAATCAGAAGCGTTCATTTAGATTGAAAGTGTGTATTATGGTCCTTAGAAATCAAGAATGCATAAGAACCCTATATTTTCCGACGCCTTCCTGTCCCTATGATATTTTTTTCTCACTATTACGTCATTTATTAGCTTTACGGGACAGTTCCTGTTAACCCTGGAATGCTAATGGTAATTGGATGGCTGGTAATACTAAACCTGTGTCGATTTGACTAACATACAGAAAATAATTTTGGGGGGATGAAACTACACTTTTATAAAGAGAAAACTATTAAGAACTCATTATTAAATCTTTTAGTGAGATAAACAAACATTGATTTGATGACAAATAAGTTAGTAAGAACGTCAGAAGAATCTGAAATAGAGTGAACATTAATGCACCAGGCCACAAGCCCTAGGCCCTTTGCTAAGTGCTCCAGGCCCCAGATTATTGGCCTAAGGCCAATTACCCTAGGCCCATTGCCCCTTACCCCTAGGCCTATTGCCCCTTACCCCAGGCCCATTGTCACAGGCTATAGGCTCATTCAACGACCAATTAATTCCCTACATTTATTACTAAACGTTAGTCGAATCAACGAAGTAGCTTTGACGGGAATTTGCCAGAAAACGAGTGTATGCTCAAAAGGACTTCTACGGCTACATTAGCAGAGCAAGCACTGCAGAAGGATGAGGTACCCATCACCATACGAGCGTAAAAGGTTAAGGTTCAAACTGTGCTCGTCGATTCGACTACCATTAGCATTCCAGGGTTAAAAAGGCTTACAGGACAGCTCCCTCCCTAAAACTAAAAAGTGCTAATAAGTTAAAGAATAAAATTGTGGCAGAAATGTGAAAAATAATTGTAGCCATTTCATTACTACCAATTTTAAATTGCTTTAACCAGCAATTTTTCATAGATAAAGTATTCTAAGAAAGAAATTATCATTAAATTAACTATGTGTTCAGAATCGTTAACCAGAGTGAATGGCAGCCATGGTTGTGGTTAGTGTCATGGTGTCTTTAAATAATTCTAGCTGTCTAGAGGAGTTAAAGAAGGCAGCGGTGGACCAGGTTATAAATACAAACTAGGTTTTGGTTTTGGTTTGAAGCAATTGGGAGTGCTCACATTTGAAAAAATTTATTATTTTTTTATCTTCATAAGTTTCTGAGTAGTAGATAATAAAATAAAAAAACTTCACAGTAAAGTATACAATGCTTTCAACCATTATTAATTCACGGTGAAGTAAACAATGCTTTCAACTTTTATTACTTCATGGTGAAGTAAACAATGCTTTCAACTATAATTACTTCACGGTAAAGTAAACAATACTTTCAACTTTTATTACTTCGTGGTGAAGTAAACAATGCTTTCAACTATTATTACTTCACGGTGAAGTAAACAATGCTTTCAACTATTATTACTTCACGGTGAAGTTAACAATGCTTTCAACTTTTATTACTTCACGGTGAAGTAAACAATGCTTTCCACTTTTATTACTTTACGGTGAAGTAAATAATGCTTTCAACTTTTAAATTAAGCACTACAAAGGTAATGTTATGGTTAACTAATCAGACTAACCCTATTCTGGATTCAGTTGAACCGGTCGCAACCACTCCGTTTATCAACTGGTTGGTTGTTTAGGTTTCCGGACACAGTGGTTACTTCTGGGTCACCCTGGTTAGTGATTCCAAACAATATTCTGTTGTTTTTTTTATTTATGATAAAAAAAACTGTAGATAGAGCTTCTTTTGTGATAACACAAAGTAAACAGTTATTCATGGTGTGATACCCTCCACATCACAGCTATCGGATATTCTTCAAATTTATGATTGATAACACGTTTGTTGCATAAACAATAACATTTTGCCATTTATGACAAACCACAGAACTTATTATATTACTAAACTTAAGTAAGAAATAAAAAAACAAAATAAAAAAAAAAACAACAGATATTTCTTCTGTATAAATGAGAGAAAAAAAACAAAACAAGTGTGCAATATAAATGTATTTAAAAAAAAAAAAAACTATTCACAAGACATAATAATGATTTATAAAATAAAATAAATAAAGATTTTTAAATTACAATAAATATTTATGCTTTTTATAATTATTAAATTACTATACCTAATAAAATATGTTTAAAAAACATTAAGTGAATTTTTAAATATTATAATATTTTTTATTTATGTTTCTCTCATAACCTTAGGACATCATTAAATATGATAAAAAAATAAAATGAAAAAATACCCAGAATAAAAACCTGTATAAAGAAGCCACCTAAAGGCTCACTTAAACAAGAGAGAGAACGGAATATTGTCATTTATTTAAGTAGTTGAAACCAAGCTGACATACATTTGCAATTGTGGTAGGACAATAATTAAGCCATCAATTTCTTTGGGACAAAAAAAGTATGGGAACAAATAAAATTGTTGAAGCAAGCTAACTGAAGATTTCCTTAACAAAAATAGTAAATATTTACAAAATTATATTACAAGCAATAAAACTGTAATTTAGGTAAGGTGTTAATTTTTATTATTTAGAAACATTTTGGTTTTATTTCAGTAATATGTTTCCTTAATTAATTTTTTGAAGATACAAGATTATGGGTAGTTAGAGTGACAATAATTCAGTCAAATAAGAGTGACATTAATACAAAAGAGAAAAAGTTATTAAAAAAAAGGCATATTGCTTTGTTAATTTTTTTCCAACTGATCACTTCTTAAGCAAAAAAATAAAAGTTTGAAATGGAAAATAAAAATAAATTAAAATGAATGAGTTCATCAAGTAAAATGTAAATTTTATGAAAATAATACTTTGGTTACAAGATCAATGTTCAATGATATTATAATGCTCTTGATAAACTTAATAAAAAAAAATATGTAAATGAGTACGATTCAAATAGCAAAATGCTAAATCAATTATTATAATTAGTAAAAAATAATAGGTTGTATTATTGTAACATTTTAGCAAGCATTAACAGGTTGTGGAATGAAGAAATTAACACATTTTGGGTACAAAATGTTGGTAATAAGATCTAGTAAATTCCATCATGATTTCTTGAGTAGGATCAGGTAGTTTTCCGACCATAGTTCCCGGTGAGCCACCATATCGAGTGAAAGAAGGTACAACAGTCTCAGGAGGTACAACTGCGTCATCTTCTATTAAACAACAGTCCTTTAGTATACATCTACGCCCGATAACTACATTCTTGCCGATATAAACATACGAACCGACTGCACCGGCATTAACAACGGAATTCTCACCAACATAAACATGATCACCCATATGTAATGGAAAGAAAGCGACGCCTTTACTAAACTTTTTATAAGGAGGTCGAATAACTGAGTTTTTACTAATTATACAATAACGCCCAGTCCTCACATTGGCTAAGTCGCCACGGATTATAGAGTCTGATTGAACAATGCACTTTCCATTGAGTACAATATTCTGGGATCCACAGAGCACCGTCTGACGACTCACTTTATTTCCAGATGTGGTTTCCACATACTCGGCTTTATCGTAGAATATATCTTGTAAATCCATTACCTATAAATTATATAAATAAGATAATATTCTATTTATAAGTAGACAAACAATACATACAATACTACTTTACATATTATGATATATAGCAAATTAAAAAAGGCAGTCAATATATATAAAAACAGTTTTATATTCTGGTTAACATCCCGTTTGTTATATTGAGCATTACCTAAACACCAGTTTAAGTAGGAGCAATGCATACAAGAGATGAGCAGCATCCATATGATGTTATTTAGATAACCGTTTCTTAAATGGCATAACCTTTAGTGTATTATTATTTATATTTTTTCCCTCTATAATCCACTTAGCAAACGATTTAAGCGAACAGTTTATTATTCAAAGAAATATAATTATCAAAATAAATAAATTCTAGGTTGATATTACAGAGTGGGAAAAGATTTACTAATGGTAATATCAAAATTTATAACTCCTGTCTTAGAGTTCTTAAAATAAAAGGACATAAGTATAACAAAACATAGCACACATACGATACTAACATTTAAAAATGAAGTCAATTATAAGTACTAATTGAGGGACTAGATTTTGCAATTAGGGCCAAGACTTGTTACTTTATAAACTATTTTAATAATAGTTACGTGACTTTATTTTTAGCGTATATTTTTTCATTTCTTTTTAGGAACACTCTCCAACTAATTTGAACACAAAAAAGCCTACCTATGTTAGGCAAAATGTATACTTTCTCCCCACTAATATTGAGATAGAAAGTACACTTTGGATACAATGTAAGGTAGGTACTAACATCTATCTAATTTCGAAGCTATCATAGCCAATATTCCTCTTATAAATTTTTACAGAAAGGTGTGTAAAAGAATAAATTAGAAAGCGGAGATCACATGATACACTTGATGAAGTATTAATTAAAAATTATCTATGTCAAAACGTATAATATATACAATAATAAGGCCGGAAGGATATATTTTTTTTTAATAAAATATATTATAGGATAATCCATTAAAAAAATTAAAAAAAATACCTTTGGTGAACTATTAATACAAATAACGAGATTAACTTCGTAGGCTAAATATTATCATGAACACATATTAATAAATTAAATAATTAATTTTAAACGAAGGAAATAGAACGAAAATAAAATAAGTGAAAAGTGAACGATAACAAAGTGATAACAGCAAAGTATTGTAAACAATGGTAACACTGGCATTAAACTGTAAGTGGAATCTAAATGTAGATTCTATGTGGGAGAGGGTTATTTTCTTGCTAGGGGCTCTCAACATCAATCTGGCCAGGAAGGTACAGCACATAAAATGAGCAAATTATTTAGTCGTTGAAAAGATAATTTATCTCTAAAATAAGCGAGCGTTAACTAAAATGTTTCGTACATCCATAACTATCGATGAAATTGTCCGTAAATTTGATAAATCTTTTATAAATAGCAAAGAGATTAAATTCCACTTAAAATAATAGATGAATTTGTAATTATATGAAATATATTTTTAATTTTCTTTTTTGTAGTTGGAACCGTTTTTTTACATTAAATTGTTTATTAGATATATTTATTTTCAAAGGTCTTGTAAGGGTTTTTTTTTATATAAAACACAATTTCTCTACAGAACTTGTCATTTAAACATACATATGAAAGAAAACCTTATTTTTTTGTAATACATTTCATAAAGACCTATTGTAATATATTAAAATCAAATCCAGTTTGACTACCAGGGAGAAACTCTGAAATTTATTGATTGTAAGAAGAATATATTTATTAATAAAGTACTGATATCGATATAGAAATTGAAAGTATGGCACATATTTATTTTAGCACCCCCCCCCCCCCCCCTTGGTTCTAAACAATAGTCTGCCCAACAAAAGTCAGTTTTATATTCTAAAATTTTGAATATAAAACAGTTTTCTGTATTAAAATCAAGTCTTAACACGTGCAAGACTAAATCTTATACAGAAAACTGTAGAACAATAAGTTTTCTTAGCGTATATTTAATAATCCTGTAATCCTGTCTTAATATTAGACTAAGGAATATTATCGCATTTATAAACACAAGTGTGATATTCCATGTCTCAAGGTTATACATTAGACTAATATCCTTTTGTCTTAATCTCGTAGTAATTTAAACTAAGGAATATAATATACTACTCTGTGTTCCTTTGTCTAAATAACTATTAAAACAAAGGGATATAGGGGGATTCTTAAGAAAAAATGTACTGAAAGCTGAAAGTACAAAGGTTGTATGAAATATAGAAATTAGCTTATTCTTTATTATATTTCAGGGTTGTTCGATACGAATTTCGAATATTACCAATGAAGCGGTTGTAAATAAATCACATTCTTTAAAACAGGTCACGTATTGTCTTCCTATCCTACCCTAATTTATCACCAATTGAACTAAGTATAAAGAAAATAAATATGTTCTATAAAAAAATAATATAGGTATGTATTTTAAAACTTTGAGCCTCCTATTTGCATTTTTTCCTCAACTCGTGGTTGAGGTTGAAGTAGGAAGTAGTTGCGCTTTAACAACACCTATTTGTAATAACAAGAATGTATTAGAGTACTTCTTTAGATTGTTACTCCCCTATGATTTTTTAGAATATAAATGATATATTTACAGAAATGACTGACTAAATAACTATTAAAACAAAGGGATGTTTAATCCAATGTATATCACACTTCTGTTTTTATAAGGGGAGTAACAGTCTAAAGAAGAATATCCCGTACACCTTCTTTAGATTGTTACTCCTCTCTGTTTTTTTTTTATAAGGAGAGTAACAATCTAAAAAAGTGCCAGCATTAGTTGGTATTCCTTACATTTAACCATTACATGGTCAATAGAATATAATTGTACAATATAGACATAAATACTAAGGATTTCCATTTTTTCTTGTTAGGGTAATCGTAATGAACTTTAAGTTCTCATTTCTTCGTGGGATATTTAGACCCCTACTTGAGTTATTATCAAGTTTAATTTATAAATCTTGGGCTTACATCATAGTTTTGATTTTTTTAAAGAAATTTATCTATTCTGTATATGAATTTGTTATGCTGTGTGCTTGCGCACATTGTGACTTAATTGAATATATAAATATTTTTTAGTCACTAAGTATATCACCATGATTATAATTTTATATCGAGCACTGTTGTTCCGTCGACTTCATGAAAACCGATGTATTCCAAATAACAAGAAGGGTTTCATATTATGTTCAGTTATATATGTGTTGTATATATAACTACCTGGAGTGTGATATTTTTAATGTATTTTTTATTTTTGTAGGTTTATAAACTACCGCTGAGAAGCATTAAAATAATTCCACTAAACAAGAAATCTTGAACACAGAGTTCTCCCCTCCCCTTATTTCTATACTCCCTATCCCATAAATCAATTAAAATTTTAAATTGGAAAAATCCCTAATTACTATTTGATACCGACTACTGGAGGAGTATTTTTAAATGTTAATTTTCTCAGAATAGCATTTCCTCCCTCCCGGTTTAAATTGGAATTATCTTTTAATAAATATGTGCTTATATAATAAAGAGAGCCTTTTTCCAAGTATTAAATTTCGAATTTCAGAAGATTCTTCTGGTCTCAATTCCTTGTATTCCTCTATTTCCCCCTTAGGGATGAAATTTTAAAAATCGTTATTGGCAGACATTGCTATTAATTTATAAATGATTATACTATATAGCTATTATTATAGCGTTTCAATGAAGTGGTGATAATTATGTCAGTGAGAGGATATGGACATTAAATAAATATACAGCCAACTTCTTTAAAGAAAATGACCGAGTGGAAAACCTTCTACAAAAGTTGTTTTATGTCATAAAAAAGAAAGCTAATTTCCGGATTTCAATGTTCTAGACCTAGACCAATTGGTTCTGGGGATATCGTTGAATTCCGCATATTAGTGGCCGCCATCTTGAATCATCTTATTGAATAATCTTAAATTTTGCAAAATTTAACCTTTCGAGCTATTGTCGTTCTGGAGAATGCCGCGTGGGATGAGTCAATGAGTGAGTGGTATTCCACTGTTATACATATACTCGTAGAAGAAGAGGTTGGGGTATGGGTTTGTACCTATTTGACATTTTCATGTTTGGGCTGTGCTAAATAACTCGAAAAGCGTTACTAAAAAACGTTACCCGGTGTATCAAGGAGTTAGAAAGGTATAGTTTTATATAATACTACAGTTTTATTCAAATATTGATAACAGTTGGCCACCTTAACATTCAAAAGAAGAGGAGGGTCACGGTGTGAGTATGTGAGATTTCGAAAAACCACTCGCCCTCTTTCCCACCCGTTAAAGGTACATTTTACTAGATGCGACTCCAGTGATAGTCGCTGGCACAAAATTATAATAAGTGTTTGCATTTTACGAGTCGCTCAGTTAGGTAAACGGTAACATGCAAACTCAGAAGAGGAGTCCTCAGCGACAGTCGCTGAGCGACTATAGCTTGAGCGTCTATCGCTGGAGTCGCGTCTAGGAAAATAAAGCTTAAAGCAGATTTTTGGTACTTCTTTATAAAATTATAGACACTTGAAGTTCAAAATACGATGAAAATTACTGTCTACATCTGATATTTTTTTAAAAACCCTATCCACTGGGCGATGACGGGTACTTCAGCTAGTTAAATTAATAACATGCTCATGAATGATGATAGTACCTATAGTTATAAAATAAATTTATGTTCGTCTCTGTAATTGTTAATACATTTCAAGGAAATACCATAAAAGCTACGTTTACTTAAAGGTAAATAAAATGAAATATGTTCTTGAATGAAGAGACTTGCTATAGTCATGTAACAATAGCAGTATTTCGTAGTCTTGTCAGTAATAGAGAAACTAATGCAATCAGAGAGTGGGAATATTATAATAAGGCCGACTTTAATAAACTTGTAGAGCTCGATGAATAGAACAGGATAACGCTTTACTGCTGCATCTAGTCTTTACTGCAGTACCTATCTATACAGGTAATAAAATGGGCTAACTGAAAGTTTCCTTGAAGAATCCTGCATTGAATTCAACAATCCTTAACAATCTTTTAACCTTTGTTCCTTTTAAGTTATCTCATACCTTAATTGACTTATATTAACTTCCTTGGTTCGAAAATGCTTAAATTACTTTAAAACGTCCATAGCTAACTTTCTAAATGCTACCATTCTCAACGAAAATGCCTAATTTAAAAGAAAAAAAAGTTTTTTTCTTTATTAAATTGAACTTGGATCTAATTTTAGAATTCACTTAGTTTATCCATTTTGGTAAAAAACGTTTTAACAAATAAATGAAATTTAAAAAAACAAAAAAAAAAAACTTGATAAAGCTTTAATATAAAACTAGAATAATAACAACATTGGGTAATAATTCATTGGCTTCTTTTACAAATTTTTATATTATTTATTCTAAAAATAATAACAGGGAAGGTGTTTTAAGCTCTATTATGGTAAATTTGTTTTCTCCGAAGTTGCAAAGTGCAACCTTTATTTTTTTGTCCGTACTGATTGTCTTATTATTCTTAGCAATATTATATTTAGAGTATTTATTAAAAATAGAAAAGAAGCATTTATATATAACATGATTTTTTTCTCCAGTACTGATCTCTCTTTTAATTATTTCCTATATACCTTGATTAAATAATTATTTAATGCTTCTATAAAATAGCTTTTAGATAAAAAAATACACAGAAAACGAATCTCTCGAACGAATAGTGGAAAGGATTTCTGTTCAGTTACAAATATTTATCCCATTGGCAGTATTCTAAGGTTATTATATCGCGCACTTGGAAGAAAAGTGACACAACTTAAAAAATTCGATTTTTTTGGAAATAGGTGAAAAAAAAGCGACCTCTTTTTGGTAGAATAACGTCCTAAGCCGTTATTTTAATAGTTTTTCACTAGATAGCAGTAGTGTCATTATGGTTATCAGTGATATCAAGATTAAGTAGGCGGAACAGAGACATAACTTAGTTGTCATCAAGTTGTCAATGAGAAAGGTAGTGCGATGATAGTGAAAGAGTGACACTTTTGCTGTTGAAACAATATTTCCTGTAAGCTAAGTAAACTTTTTTTATAACAATAGTGACATATTAATAAAAGTGTCAGTCTATCTTCAAAATTAGTGGTAAAAATAATAGTATTATTTTGTACTATTATAGGTAATTTGTCGTTCTTAGTCTAAAATATTTTTATTTTTAAAACTATTTTTAAAAGAATAATAATTCATTATCTTTCTTTCTCCTCTTTCATTAGCGTTGTTTGTCATTGCCCGACCTATTACCCGCCAAAATCTCAAGCGCTCATACACTCTCCTCCCATTTTTTTTCTCGATTTTCCTAAGCTGTCAGAGTTAAAAAGTATAATGTGTTTACTATAGTTTGATATATGTATATGACTAATGTGCTCCCATCTTTCAACGTTTTAATTAACATTTTCCATTTCCACTGATGATGGCTCTATAGTGGCAGAAAGATGCTTTGAAGTTTATTAAATATATTTTACGTGAAGAGACTTCTTTTTCTTTCAGCATTTTATGATGACCTCTACTAACGCTTTATACTTTAACTAACCTATGTTTTGGTTATTGCAAATATTTCTCAAAGAGGGGTAAACTGTGGTTAAAAGGATTTCTACGTATCTCTCATGCGTCTATATCCAAATAAATAATTGCGGATTTCCGTACCCCAACAATTGAGATATAGAGTAGAACCGTGTTAATCCGAACCAATTGGAACTAGGGGTGGTTCGGATTATCAAATATGATGCTGTTAAATCGTATTAATGGAAATATGAATAAAAACTGTTTCGATTTTGGTACACAGGGGTACAGGGTACAAATGTCAAAGTAATGAATGGAAAACACAGGAAAAATATTTCTATAATCTGCATCTATCATCCGGTTACGATGAAACTTTGGGGAATGGTTGGACTCATGCCCGGGAAGGATTCTCAGTTAGTAAAATTATGTTCCGATTTCGGAACACTGGGATACGGGGTACAAATGTCAAAGTAATAGAAACCCATCATGATGCAAAGCTTCAATCGTTGAAAAGCTTCTTAAGAGTACAGTAAGGGTGGACGCATGCCCGGGAAGGTTTCTGAGTTAGTAAAACTATGTTCCGATTTCGGTACACAGGAGTACGGGGAAGAAACTTGGGGAATGGTTGGACACATGCCTGGGAAGGTTTCTAAGTTAGTAAAACTATGTTCCGATTTTGGTACACAGGAGGGGTACGGGGTACAAATACAAAACGTAAATGGACAAGTAATGGACAAAGTAATGATTACCTTTTAATGGTGTATATTGTTGAAAAGCTCTTTAACAGTACAGTAATTGTTATTATGTACATTATTGTCACATTTTCATTTAGGAGGGGGGTAAAATGGAAAATACAAGAAAAATATTTCTATAATCTATATCTATGTAAATAAAAATGAATGTTTGTTTATCTGTATGTCTCTTATGCCAATATTGTATATTGTACAAGTATGTATTGCAAATTATAATATATTTTTTTCATCTAAAGCAACAATATGTAACTAAATAAACTATTTATAAGGTTTTTCAAAGGTAGCAGCTATACATTTCTTATGTTATTAATGTTTATTAGGCGTTACGAAGTTCGCCGGGTCAGCTAGTTATCAGAATAAAAACTCCAATGTACTATTAAATACATTGTTATTACCTGCAATAATATCTATTACCATTCCAAAAACTAATAAAAATTATTGAAAACAATCACTAATTTTTTTCTGTGTTATCGATGAGGTACGGTTTTTGCATGCAACTTTGTCCCTCGGATTAGTTGGCCTTCGGATTAGCGAACGTTCGGATTACCTAGGTTAAGATTAACGAGGTTCTACTAATGGAATGGATGTGTCAAACGGTTAAACCTTCCCGCCATATATATCTACTCAAATATCATGTGTTGTTATGATTATGTGGTTTTTACAGCATGGATGCTTTTTGATAAATTATTAGACTGATCCGGCAAATATATTCCTTTTTGTTACTGCCCAAGTTGAGATATTTGGACAACGAATTCTAACTTCTTTTAGATTTATTCTTACGAACATTTTATTTAAACAATGCAAATTAAGAATAATTATAAAAGAAAAAGAAAAAATGACTTGCATTTTACATGTACACGGCCAAAGAAATTTACAATCTTCTCATTGCACGTCATGGTTTTTAGACCACGGAGCCACGGACCACGAGTGTTTGGAGAAATGGAAAAGTTAATTAATTAGGAAAACAATATGCATAATGTCACAGAGAAGATAAACATTGCATGTCGACCAAGCTACCACTTTGCCACCGTAGCAAACTAATTATTATTTATAATTTAATACCCAAGATATCATAAAAAGGACCATTCATGCTTCAGCTTCATTAAGTAGGGCATTGTTATATATCAATGAAATTAGTTACTTTTAACGGCTGGGTACAAACTAGACAACTTTTCTAACCATAAGGAAGGGTCACAAAAGGGTCCACTAATCCCTGAGCACGAACTGGACAACTTTCAGCACCAGGTAGAGAGTGGCATGCGATAGCATGTAAAGCCCCATTTATACGGTGATAGTTGACGCGATAGTTGCTGTCATGATAGCAACTATCGCAGCAACTATCACCGTGTAGACGACGTGATAGATTCTCAATTTTCAACACGGCGCCTTGTTCACCATACTATTAGTTTCTATTGTTAAAGGCAGGGCCGGTCCTAGCTTCATAGCCCGCCTGAGTGCGGGAGACGCTCGGCCGCCCCCCCCCCTTACCGTATGCAATATTTGTTTGTTTATTTATTTATATTATATACATTAGATTATTGTTATCTATTATTATTGATCTATTATCTATTATTATTCATATTATCCGACGTCATTTATCAAAACGTTAAATTATCTGAACTGGCTTCATGGGAAGAAAATGAAAAGCCACCGCATAATTAATTATTAGAAAGAGCGTTTTTTGCTGTATAATTATATTTTTCACTATGTACTATAGATAAATAAACAAATATGCTTTTTGTTTCAATGTGTTTGATTATTTTACATATTTCCTTTTTTACTTTCTTATGTACCTAGTATATATAGAAATAGTATTGTGATTACTTGAAAATTCGATTTTGATGAATTTACACGTTTTGAGGTCCCCTGAGTCCAAAAAAGGGATTTTTAAAAAATGCCTATCTGTCATCTGTAGTCTGTACAGACACGTGGAGCCTAAACTACTGGCGCGATTTTGATGAAATTTGGCATGTAGGTTCAGAAAAATCATACCCCGTGGCAAAATCGAGAATGAATTTTAGCTCTTAATTTAGAGGCGCTACCACCCAATAACTCTAAAAAAACGTGAAAAAATAATTTTTTCAAATGGCGATGAAATTAAAATAGTAGACAGTGGGAAGAAACGATAAAACCAATACAATGCAAAAAAAAAACATATTAATTAATAGAAAAAACTAGATATGAAATAATGTTGAAATGAAATGTTCATGATCGTAGTACCAGTATCAGTAATCAGAATTAAAGTATCAAAAGCGGGGTCGACTGATGAAGCCGGCAAGGCGGCATATTAAAAGTCAAACAAAAATTCATTGAGAGTAAAATTACCCAACTCAACAATGGCAAAATTAGTCAGTTAAACTATGTTATGTGTGTCTCTTATAGGGCCACTACGTTGCTATGTAAGGAACGTTTCGAAAATGCTTTATTTCTTGTTGATGATTTGAGCTAAATTAAGCTTTTTTTGGCCCTCTTACTATGCCTATATTTTGCCAAAATGTAGGCCTCCATGGACTGTTGCGCCACAGAGTTAGTTTTTTTAGGATTAAAAATGTAAAACTTTTGTATTTTCAGCTATAACAAAATCGGAGTAACAGTCGTTTCAGTGATAAAAACCGTAAACAGTTTCACTGACTATATTTTTTACTATCGAGTCGTAAGAAAAGTGCTCGTAAGATTGTATAAAAGTGTCGTAAGATAGTTATAAAATGCGAAAGTTGTCCAGTTCGTGCTCGTCCCAAGGGGGCTGCTTCTAAAATGTTGTCCAATTCGAGCTCGAGGATTAACTAGAGCAGGTAAAAGTTGTCCAATTCGTGCCCGCCCACTTTAAACAAGTTTGGTTAATTTATCTTTTATTATTCTAAGTATATATAGTGGAAAAATTCAAACACTGAGTGAATAAGGAGACAATAGTTGTTTCTGTAACTAGGCAGCAAAATTTTACTGACGAGTGATGAGGTTAGCCTCCGAGGACAGGTTATGAATACACAATGCCTCATTTTGCTGCCGAAAGTAGATTTTTTTTTTTCTTTAAGTTAATACCTACTCTGCGTAATGAAAATTACTTTTACCTTTTATTTTTACAGTGGAGGAATATTTCTCTCGGTTCAAGCATATTGGTTAGATCGCTGCACCGGAAACGCAAGAATCTTTTTGATTATCTCATTAATAATTAGATTAAGGATTTAAATCTTTAATACAGATACTCAATAATTTCAAATTCATTAATTGTAGTAGGTAATTTTATTTGTTATAGTACTTTTTCTCTAAAAGAAGTAACAGTAAGTCGGAGGTTGTTGTGCGGAAAAATGTTTTCCCCTGAAAGGTAGAAGTTTGAAGAATGTTGTCAAATTTCTTTCTTTGTAAGTTAATACGTTCAATGGAAGTAATTAAAATTGTTCTACTCGGTAGTTAGCTAAATTATAATCAGTTGACTCCATTTACAAGCCTTTTCCAAGGTAGTAATTTCTAAATAATTAATAGCTGAAACCTTTTATAAGGTTGAAAGTTTAAAATTTAAATAGGTAATTACTTAAGAATAATACTATACTCCTTCCACCTGACTCTTAAACCAAATTCTTAGTTATTAGGCATAAAAGAGAGGCATGAAACCTAATATTTGAAAAAACTTTTCTACATACCGCAAAAAAAATGATGATATATAATCAACAGTATCACTCCATCTTCTATCTTTTTATGAAGTTATATTAGCGGGGAAGCAGAAAATCTATCCTTTTTACTACGTTCTTATTAGCTTGCTTTCTTGTTTGTTTGTTTGTCCGGTACAAATCTGGCAATCGATTTCTAACTAACTTCCCGAATAGCTAGACATTTGAAACTTTTAGCATAGCTCAGAACACGATGACAATGCATTATTTTAATACTTTTAGCCATCTTTCAGCAGAATTTAATTGGTTTTCAGCAAATTTTGCTGTATGGAAAGTTAGTTCGGAAACAATCCGCAAGTTATTTTATTTGTTTTGCCATGTCCCATATTTACGCAATCTTCATTTTGACGGGTTTCAAATTTGTGATTTTTATAAATAAAGATAGCAAAACAGAAAATATATCGATTATATTATTTATATTATTTCAAATATATCGATGGCACGGTTTAGATTTGGTGTAGGGGAGATTCGTTGTACAGAGATTTGTCCTTTTTATAGGTTTAAGATCAGCTCTCTAGATGGTTGTCATTTATGTGAAGTAAATAAATTTGGAACTTTTTTTTTTTTTCACTAACATTATATATATAACAATAACAAAATTATATTATTAACATTACATACGATTCAACAGAAAATTTAAAAACGTAGTATATAAAAAGTGCTTTTTATCTTGAAATTATTTTTCTACAATTATCATTTAAAGCTGAAAATAAGCAAAATTATTTATACATCTTTGAAACATTTCTCTGCCCTTTACAAAAATGATCTCTAGTTACATCCTTTTCTTTATTCTCGAGATAAATTCACACAACGTTGACAGTTTTATATAATTCTGTTTCAAACGATAAAATAAGTCTTTGTTGATGTCATTAACAGAATCTTTCTTATTTACTTTCTTCCTTTTAAAAAAGTTTTAAATAAATAAAAAAAAAAAAAAAAAAAAAAAAAAAAAAATCAACAGAATCCTACAGTTAAATTAACCTGATTCTCTTCAACTTTTTTTTTAAATACTTGATATTTTTTTTCCTCCCTTTTTTTCTAACAAGCAAGGAATGGCTAAATATTGAAAAGAAGTAAATTGAGGGGAGAAATAGCCTTAAGGCTAAATGTTTAAGACAAAGTCTCGAGAATTTAAAATAAAGGGTATTAAAAGACTAGGATGATGAACACCCTATTTCTTCACTGTATAAAACGATATTGTTGGCTTATAAGGTGTTATAAATAAAGAAAAACCTTATTTCATTACGATGAAACGTTTCGACTCATGGTAGAGTCATCTTCAGTCATTTTTATTTCTATAAAACACAATTTAACATGAATTTAATAACCTTATGAAAAAAGGGTTTTCTTTATTTATTTATTACACCTTACAAGCTATCAAAATCGTTTTATACAAAAACATATTATGCTTTAAGATTAAATAATAATTTATATCTCGAAAATTTTATCAGTAAAATATAGAATAACTCATGTCTAACAATATAAGATGTTAAGCAATTTATTTTTCTAAATCTCATTTATTTTTATTACTACGTTTTTATTAGCTTGCTTTCTTGTTTGTTTGTTTGTTTGTTTGTTTGTTTGTCCGGTACAAATCTTGCAAACGATTTTTGACTAACTTCCCGAATAGCTAGACACTTGAAACTTTTAGAATAGCTCAGAACACGATGACAATGCATCATTTTAATACTTATACCCATCTTTCAGCAGAATTTAATTCGTTTTCAGCAAATTTTGCTGAATGGAAAGTTAGTTCGGAAAAAGCCGCAAGTTATTTTAATTGTTTTGACGTATCCCATATTTTTACGATCTTCATTATGACGGGTTTCAAATTTGTGATTTTTTATTAAGAGGTAAACATTGAATGACAGCTAAAAAGAATAAGTAAACAAAGAAATAAATTAATTGACGTATGACAACCAGGTTTGTCTACACTTGTGTACTAGATATCGGTTTATATTTTCTACATCTGTACTTCTTTACTTGTACTTATTTTTCTTCTCTTACCCTCCCCTACACGGGGCCATATCGATGGCAACGGTTTAGATTCGGTGTTGGTGAGATCCATTGTTCAAAGATTTGTCCTTTTATAGGTTTAAGATCAGCTCTCTAGATGGTTTTCATTTGTGTGACGTAAATAAATTCGAAACTATTTATACTTCACTAACATTTTATATAACAATAAAAATTATATTATCAACATTACATATTATGATTCAAAATAAAATAAAAAAACGTAGTATATAAAAAGTTTTTTTAATCTTGTAATTATTTAAATATATATATTTTCAATTGTGTCCTTTATTTATTACTGACATAGAAACGGTCTTTACTGCAAAAATGGTTATATTCTGGGAGTAATAACTCGATTTTTTCGGAAGAAAGACGAAGAGGAGGTAACCTTACTTAAAAGCTTGAGGAAAGTTACTATGTAAATTTGCCAAAGATTACAGAAATTTCCATAAGTTAATGTAAAGTTGTACATTTTCTCTCTTTAGCTTATAGCTTTACAAGCAGTTTATACATAATATTTGGCTTCAAAAAAATTACATCTTATATAAAAAGCATTTTGTGGGTAGATACTTAAAGATTTATAAATAGCTTGTTGACAGGGATTCTCCAATTCAGTTAAAGGATAATGCAATGTTGGGAAAATTGACAACTTTATCTCGGGTATTAGAATTTTCTTCTTCTTTTTAACTATAATAACGCAAGAAAAAAAAACAGAGATTGTTCAACATTTCAGGTTATTAAAGTCGAGTTTTAAAATTAAGTGGCATCCCTTATTACATAACATAGCCGTATTAAAAATATATATAATTTGCACATAAAATAATTCAAAATAATGAGAAAAAAGTGATTTACATAGAATTGTCTAATGAACAGATATATTTTAATTTCATAAAGTAAAAACCCCATTAATATAGATTACGATTCTTACTTTAACCAGAAAAGTTATGTAGATATTATAATATATATTGATGTATAATATCTTTATAATTTAATAATATAATCTGTAATCTATAATAATGTTTGTGTTTTCACTCAATGATACAAAATTTTACCGAGATAGAAGACAAACATGGTGTATATTTTATCAACATATATTGGGAATGTTAGTTGATTTCTAGATTTACTCATCTATACTATATTATAATATAACCTTTGTATAATCGAGTAGTATCCAGACGACGACATTGACGCATAAGGCAACCACATTTATTCCAATAAAAATTAATGAATATTTTGACTTGTTGGTCTTCAAATAGATATAATAACTTATCTAAATAGATATCTAAATTAATTTAATTAATTTTACGTAGAAAAAGTAATTATAAAATTAAGCCCGCTTCCACGGGCCTAGGCCTCGTTATTTATAAACAAGATTTTCAGTGGATTTGCTTGTGTTTATAAAAATCTAGTTTCATTCCAAGCTTGATGAAATTTTGTACACTTGGCCTTCAAAATAAGAGTAAGGTCACTCTCTACATAAGAATTTGAAAAAAAAATATAGCGGAAGCCATTGTGATCCCTCTAAAGAACGGAAACATTTCATGTCTCCTATTTCAAAATTCCAAGACTGACATCCGTTTCAGATGTCAGGGATCATCCGTTTCAGATGTCAGGGATCATCCGTTTCAGATGTCTGTCTATCGCTCAATGTTTGCCAACCAACATATCTTAAAAAATCACTTGTCCGATTTTAATAAAATTTAAATCGTAGGTCATAATTAGCTCATTCTTGGTCCCATATAAGTTGCAACATTCTGCTCTTATTTGTTTCTCTTCCGCATGCGCGCAAACATACATTTATTTACACGTTTATATCTTCAAAAGTACTCATCTGATTTTTAAGAAATGTGGATGATTTGTCGAAAGTAGCTCGCAGAAAGCCCACGAAAGATTAATTTCAACCGCCTGCACTTTGGTGTTATTATCAATCCCACATTAAATTTTATGATAATAATTCTAATTCAGTAGGAACGTACAGAGTTATTAAATCAATTTCAAACAAGCAAATTGTCATAGGTACTAATAACAAATTTTGTATGTTCTTAACGTTATTATATTTGCCTCTTTATTTATATACAATATTTATATGCCCCATAGTTTTCCCTTTTATTCGAGCTTTCAATATTTATATATATAAATATTATATAGCTGATTATTAATGTGTTTTGATTGTTTGCCTTTCTCTTATGGGGACTTTAATTATGGCTAAGAAAGATAGAATAACAGGAAAAGATATTTTGTATGGCCTCCCACTGTATAATTTGTAATTCATTGGGGGGGGGGGGGATTCACAAGATAAGCATTGTCATTGAAATAACTTCGCCTAATATAGACTCTCTCGACTTGAGAGTCGAGAAAGTTTACATTAGTCGCGATATATGATAAGAAAATAGATAATCTTTCACTTAGAAGGAAATCTGAAATATGATGAAAATCTAAGGAAGAAATTAAATTATAGCCCAGTTACATTTTCTCGTCGGCATATTATGCTAAACTATATTTATGGTAAATTGAATCTTTCCGCCTTTTGGTTCAGATTGACTTAGTATAGTCATGAGTTTATTCTTTAATAAAAGAAAATAGGCAATAAAAAATAGATTACTCAAGTATTAATTGTAATGTATTACACTGGAAACACTAATGTATTTTTAAGATTAAAAAAAAAAAATGGATAAATTAAATAAAAAAAGGTCTTTTTCTTTTTAAGGAGAGAGAAGGCTGTCAAAGCCCATTACTTCACCAGATTTTTTTTTTTTTGAGGAATCAAAATGATTGATGTTGAAGATCAAAGTCAAAATCGTAGCTTCTCTGTGATAATAATAGCTTATGCCTGTTAGTCAATAGCCGAAACATTTTAAGTGTGGCTTTTTAGGGACTAAAGGTTTTTTTTGGGTAAAGCTCTTATCTTGATAATGCATTGAACAAACAGAAGTTAAGGATGTGACGTGGGTGGTTTCATTTGTAATGTCAAGAAATCTGTCAATAACAGAAATGCCACCATATATACATTAAAATAAAAGCCTAAAATAAAGTGATTGATAACTAATCTACCGAGTAACAGTAGTTATTGATTTAAGTTGGCTTGCATGTTAATTGCTGCAATAAAAGATAAAAATAACACTCCTCTAAAGAACTACAGCTGGAGACTGGATTACAGACCTCCTATAGCTGTCTAACTCCCTGTTATACTTTTCTGAGTTTTTAAGCTAAAAGTAACGTAACGTTTTTGACTTATGTTCCATAGCCTAAACATGAAAATGTCAACAGTGTAATATTTTTGCATAACTAGTTAAGATAGGTAAGGTTTTGCGTCACTGCTAAGATGTTTCTAAGGAACCATTAAAATGCTCTTAAGCTGAAATCTCACAACCTCTGGGAATATGAATTTAGATTCACACCTCCCAAGACACCTCATCAGTGGTTTGCAATGTTGTCATATCTCGAGTGTCAATTAAATCGATTATGTAAATATTCGATAAGTTTGCTGAGATAAAGAGATATACATAAAGGTATATCGTATATCGCTCAAAAATATTTTAATATAAAGTTAACATTTGCATGAATAATATTACTAAAACTTTTGTTTTTATATACTTTTTATACTGCTACCTTATTTATAATTTTTGTTCAAAAGCGCACAGTAGTCCGGAATTTCGTCTATTCCATTTGTTTGGAAGAAAAGTTGTTTGAATTTTATTACTGTTATTTTTACTGCTCATAATTCAGTAAATGCTCTATAAATTTCAAAATGCTTTTAGTTTTTTTTAAAATAAAATAAAATAAGACTTAGTATTTAAGGTCATTATTTATATTATCGAGTAGTGTCTAGACGGCGATGACTCACCTCGAAATAATTTGTTATTTCTAAGCTAAGGCAGCCACATTTATTCCAATAAAAATAAATGTTTATTTTGATTTGTTGGTCTTCAAATAGAGATACTTATCTAAATACATATATCTAAATAAATTTACTTAATTTTACTTTGTTTATGAGTATAAAATTAAGGTCATTGCCAGTAGCTTAACAGCTCGTCGAATATAAGCTGAAACTTTGTTTCAGAGCTTTATCAAAAATAAATTAGATCAAATAAGCTCTTCATATCAAGTCTTACTCATTCTAGGCTAGAGACACTAAAGCTATATCGTCTCTAATAAATTTGAGCAGATGAGACAAGTTAGTCCTCACTTCTGAACCATTCATTTCAAGTCTTTCTCTAGGCATGAGACACTATAGGAAATATCCACCGTTGTAGAGTTACTGATATTTTCCAAAGAGGTAATTTTCCTCTCAATTTGAAGTAATAGCACTGTATGATCTAAACTATAAGTTAACTAATGTTTGAAAAGATAAGGCTCTCGAGTTTCCCTTAACTTTATATAAAATTTAATTAACTATATACGGTTTAATGCTGCATAGAGTTGTGAACTCGCCACTTTATATGAATAAGTATAAACATGTAACTACTTGATCACTAAATTAATATTTCAATTATAATTTGAAATCTATATTAATAATTATTTAAGACCGTTTCACCGTAAATTTACTCATAGAAATATAAAACACGCTTATATTTTCAGCTCTCTACAAATAAAAATATTATATTCACAATTTTATCAATGAATCAAAATTTGATTTTAAACAAAAATAAAGGAAGACTATATAGTTAGATATGTAACTAGGCAGCAAAATTGAATTTTACTGACGAGTGATTAGATTAGCCTCCGAGCCGAAGGCGAGGACAGGCTATGATAATTAACTGCCGAGGCAATGAAATTTCTTTGCTGAAATTTCTTTGCTGTCTTGTTGCATACAATATTTTATCTACGGGCGGCAGAAAAATGTAACTGCTAAAATACTATCTTTATTAATATAACATAGTTAATTACTATATGTCATATTAATAAGATAACATAAGTATTAAAAATTCAGTCTAAGGTGGTACCCTTTATTAATTATGAGTTTTAGTGTAGATCCTTTTAGGGTAATAAATAAAAACGTCAATTATCTACGGCAACGTTTTGGCAATACCTGACATTCTCAAGCCTGAAATATAATATATTTGCAGTAAAATGTCGTTACATAACCAACAATCAAGATTTAACGAGAAAGTGAAGGTGGTAATACATGTATTACCACCGTAACGCTCCTCACAACACCGATATTTAGGTATGAGTTTTCACTTACTAGTTAGATCTTTATGTATTGTTGGTTATGTAACGACATTTTACTGCAAATATATTATATTTCAGGCTTGAGAATGGCAGGTAATGCCGAAACGTTGCCGTAGATAATTGACGTTTTTATTTATTACCCTAAAAGGATCTACACTAAAACTCATAATTAATAAAGGGTACCACCTTAAACTGAATTTTTAATACTTATGTTATCTTATTAATATGACATATAGTAATTAACTATGTTATATTAATAAAGATAGTATTTTTTCAAGATAGTAATGACGTTTTTATTTATTACCCTAACAGGATCTACACTAAAACTCAAAACTCATAAGTATTAACTAAAATTAATGTTGATAAAGAAATCAAATATGAAGCTTGGGAATAATAACAATTGTGAATAGCAAACTGAAGCTATAACAACAAAATACAAAACATGTTTATAACTTACATAACTTCGGAATGAATAATGCAATATAAAATATGTATTTATACTTTTACTAACAAATTACTAAAAGTATTATATCTTCTACTGCTTAAAAGAAAAGAAGTAAATAGGATAAATCAAGAAAAGTAGCTAGTCTAATCTAGAATGACTTCAACAATAATAATAATAATAATGTGGATGTTGGATGTTTACATGAAGCTGCAGTGTGGCCAGTAACTCCGCTATTTTTTTAAATTAAATATCTACTATTTATTGAACTTATTTAACAGAATCATCAAATATAAACAAATTATTTAAATATTAAAACGTGTATTTATTAAATTTTACTTATTAAATTATAATATATAATGTTATAAGATTGAGATAATAGTATAAACTTTTATTGCCAACATTATAACAATAAAAATGTTGCTGTCTAGGCATCAAAATTTTTCCTTATTTTACCCGCCTAGGCAGTAAAATCACATTTCTCTGCTCGAAATCAGTTCAATAATGCCTCATTTTGCTGCCGCAAGTAGATAAATAAATTTTTACTGCGTTACTGCATAGAATCAGCAAAAGAATTTCACTATATGTATATCCAAGTTTATGTGGTATGCGACAAAGAAATGGTACAACAAGAATATAATGTAACACATTATATTCACACGAAATTCTGGAAATTCTTATGCAGGAATGTCTAGTTTTAATTGTCAAATAACCTTAAAACATTTCATGGCCTAATATAATAATATTTATTTAGGTCATAATATTATTGATTAGTTCAAGTTTTTCGGTCATAAATTTAATTAAATTATTAAAGTAGCATTTTGTAACTTTAGTTACTAAGAGGCGACACTCTAATAAAACAAGACAAGTTTTACTGTGGCCTCCTTTTACTGATATATCCTTTAATTCTCCTAAGTGCATCACAAAGTGATGGACTCTACTTTAGAAAACAATTCTAAAATGTTTATAGTTATTTCGAATATCATTATTATAATTGATTACTTATTTTCATGAGATTGAAATACGCACAAACTGTTATATAATGAAAATCCAATTAAATCGGTCTGTTCGGTTTAATCAGTCGATTCTTCTCTTGATAAATCTACTAATAAACATCTTTAATGTAATTGGACACTAATTTATAAAGGTTTGTCTCTATAATTTACCTTTTATATAAGAATGGATGTGGAATGGATAAGATGTTTAATTTGGGTTCATAGGTTAGTTGGGTTAACTGGTGGAATAATTTAGGTTAATAGCTAATCTCTTTAATGCTTTTATAGTAAATAAATGATAATTAATTTAGCCTAATAAAAACGTTCTTGTTAAGTAATACATTTTAACAAGTGAAAGTAAATTATGACAAACAATAAATAAACAAATTATTTATGTTTAGAATAATTCAAACCACCGTTCTTTTTACTTTCTCTTAAAAAGAGAAAGTATTGTGATGGCGCGAAAATTCGATTTTGATATGTTAATGGATTTACACGTTTTGAGGTCCAAAAAAGTGGTTTGCCTGTCGTCTTCTGTCGTCTGTGCAGGAGCGTGAAAACTAAACTACAGGGCAGATTTTGAGCAAATTTGGCATACATGTTAAAAAAAATCATACGGTGAAATCGAGAAATGAATTTAAAAAAAATTATTTCTCAAAAACGGTTTCGACGATTTTGATTTAAAAAATCTAAAATGTAGTTCATTTAAATACGAATCTAACGATATAAGCCGTTTTCCCGGAAAAATCTAGTTCCTGTAAAAAAAAGCTTAAAACGCGGACGAAGAGCCGGGTTCGAATCCCGGGTTCGAATCCCCGCCGAGGAAGAGTTATTTTTATGATAAATTTCGATGAAATGTTCAATAATAATTAAATGCAACTACGGAAAACTACAAAATGGAAAAAACTAGGCTAAGTGTTATGAACTCGTTTATGAGAAAGTTTATCTGAGTTGTCTCGGACCGATTTTTATTTCTAATACGTTCCATTCAACACAGCAATACTTAAAAACCATTTGACTGTTCATAATAATATTAAACAATAATGCAATGTTTATAATCTGTCATTTATATATGCTTTAATTTGAATCAAATCAGAGGTAAGACAGTGTTGAAATTTTCTCCACTTCATAGAAAAACGCTCAAAAAAATCATATATAATATGTTATTTGTCAGTGAATTCAGCCAACCTTAACACCATTCACTCGGAAGATGTTTGACATGGTGCGTACATAAACTATAGTACTAAAAAATAAAAACTGAGCTCCCTCCTGTTACTTCCTAACTTCCTGGTACCATATTTGAATACTTTAGAATTTCTATTGGATAAAAATAGTACTAAAAAGTAAAAGCAAGCTACCTCCTGTCTTAACTTCCTAGTTCTATATTTTGAGGCAAACATTTTTCATGTCGTTTTTCGTGTGAGGAAAATATCTTCTCTCACCCAGCCCAAAAACAAATAAATTTAATATTCAAGAACTCCCATAACTACATAATAATTAATTTCTTGCAATAATTTCTAGAGCATTTCTGTAATATACTGCTTCAATTTAATACATTTTATATCAATGAATAAACTAGGCATCGCATCACACGGGTCTATCATTGAAGCGAGCGTACAGCAATAATATACTGAATATTAAGAAATTTATTAATCATGATGAATGTCATAGTTGAAGGTAAGTGGAAGGGTAGTGTGGGGTAGAGTAGGGGTACTCGGTACAAAGCTCACCTTCCCAGATAAACCTATATAACCACACTTCAATAAGAATCTATTAACCACCCGCAGTAACTTTTACTAAAAAACCTCGTCTTGTATAAAGTTGAAATTTTACATGCTTGTTTCAATTGTACTTAAGACGATGTATATCAAGTTTTATTAAAATCGTTACGTTAGAACGTAACGATTTTACGTTAAACGTTGTTTTCTCTACTTTGGACTTTTCGGTCCGCTTTAATGGTTTTAATGATCTTTATTAATTCATAGAGGTGTCGCTGGTGGTTTTACTAAATAATGTTATTTGAAAAAAATGTTTATCTACGATTGATACGAAATATAAACATTATATCTTTGTTTAGATGCGTAGAAAGTGATTATTTACGTACTTGTATTCATTGCGCATGCGCGTCTCATAGATCTGAATGATTCCTCTTCTTTACCACACTAGTGCGGTAAAGAAGAGGAATTCTTCAGCTTTACGCACGATTAGAGAGTTTGTTTACATTTAACAAAACTAATTTGCTATTCTTTTATTAAAATAACTGTTTATATCGAGTTTTTAGTGAAAAACAATGAATGAATCAAGTGGCTTTGACGAAAATGTAGAGAATAATACTCCTCCAGAAATAATTAATTCGGCAACAAATACAACTCAAGATTAATTCCATCTTTATCAAGAGAAGAGATACGAACTTACATGCAGCAAGTTTATTTTTATCTGTATTTATTATTTAAATCTAACAATCGTAGATAAAGTACGGTACGCAACTCGTGCGAAAACGGCATTTTGCATTGCTCGTGTGGTTTTACAACCCTCGCTGTCGCTCGGGTGCAAACTCCACACTCGCATGCAAAATGCTACTTTCCGCACTCGACGCGTAATGTACTATTGTCTCATCGAATAGGAGGTGATGATAGAATCTTTTCCCGTCCTGAAATTCCAATTTTACATTTGATGCTCACGTTTACGCGAGAGTTGCACGCGAACTCTTAGTCGGATAAGGCTGTCCAACGAGCTTAGCCTGAGCATTAGTAAAAGGAACATGTATAACAAATTTCAACTAAATCGGCCAACTTTTACTCACGTTATCGTCGGACACGTTAACGTTACACACAGACAGACAAGATGCATATTTTGATGAATGTAAGAAGCTCGCTTCTATAAATAAATAACGATAGTTACAGTTTAAAAGAAAATCGTTTTCTATCACCTCTAAATGAAATGTAATTTGTTGAGGAAGACGTGATGATTTGAGCAAGGTAAACCATAGCGTGACGTCCTTAATGCAATTTCCGCTTCTTTTCCAGACCTACTCTACCTTCTAACTGAATTTCTTTCCAAATTAATCCTTCGTTTTCGCAATTTCCTCACATTTTTCAATAATATAATTTTTCAATGGAACCTTAAACGTTCTTAAGGAAAAGAGAAATAAAATAAATATAAATTAAAAAAAAAGATAATAAAACTTATTCATTTCAATGAAAATAAAATAAATACTTATAAATGTCACAAAAGAATAACCTATTTTGGGAAATTATTAAATAAAAAGATAGAAAACTTGTATAATAAAATAAAATAAAAAATAAATTAACAACGGACTTCCAAACAACACCTTCACTGTTTTGAAAATTGTATCTTTAAATAATTAATGCAATTATTTTTTTTTTTTTTTTTGCTTTCAAAGGAAACTCTGGGCTTGTAAAAAATTATTATTTTAAATAATTATATGACATTTATGTATGAAAGAAACCTCTGTTAGTTTTCTTTAAATAAACTGAGTTACGTAGAAATAATAATAAATAAAAGTAGCTGTTAAATGTACTTTATTTTATTTCTATCCTTGCGTGCATTAAGTAATACATAATGCAACAGTTAAAAATAGAATTACTTCGGAAAAATAGTTGTTATTTTTAATTATGATTGATGCTTTTACCCGGAGAAAAATGAGAAAACCCTTTCACTTTAAACATATTATCAGAATAAAAGTAACTTATGCACTCATTCGTAAAAAAATATTCCCAGGAACAATAGATCAAATGAAATAATAGACAATTCATATACTGTTTAAATAATTACAAATAATTAATAAGCAAGTAAATTGATGTAATAGTAGTGCGCAATGCAAAGTTTGTAATTGCTTTTCATATTTAAATAGTATTGATAATAATTTTAAGGTAAGCTGATGTCCAAATGACAAGGTATTATGTAAGATCAATGACTATGTTTGTAGAACGGCAGCAATAAAAAGAAAGAAAATGAAGTATTTAAATTAAAAATTGACGGATAGCAACAAAAAATTATAGCAAATGGTATTGATTTAAATTTTATTGCATTAATTCATAATATAGGTATAAAAGCAGAGGTTATAAAACAAAAACTATTACTTAAAAATTCAATTAATCAGTTTATTGTCAAACCATAAAAATAATATATATATATATATATATATATATATATATATATATATATATATATATATATATATATATATATATATATATATATATATATATATAATATAAACCAGTTTCGACAACAAAGTCATCGTCAGTGTACTTGACAATACACTGACAATTACTGTGTACTGATTAATTGAACTGGTGAGTTTATTTTATAATCTGTCCACAGTTATTAGAAATAACCTAAACAATTGCTAATTAAATGAATTGCCAACTTAATTATTTTATAAATTGTAGAGAATGAATGAGAACTAATGTATTGAGGTTGTAGAAATCAGGTTGGCAAGACTGCTTTTTCGACCTTGTTTAAACCTGTATCTAAATAACCTTATATTTGAGTTTAATTGCAATTCTTATTTTTTTGTAATATTGAATCTCTTATATCTATCTGCTATTAAAAGTGCTAACAATTATTGTTATTTATTAAAATAAAAACTGTGCAATAGATGAAAGTGTGTATTTTCTTTAAACTGGAGATAAATTATTGTATGTACGTCGGGAGTAAAGTGCTATAATTCCCTCTCGATAATTACCTCCCTCGGCTTCGCCTCGAGATTTAGGGACCGTGGTTCCCTTGGCTTCGCCTCAAGAACCAACTTATTCGCTCAGGGAATAATGACCTACTTTACTCCCTAGGTGCATAAATAACTATTAACCACAATACAATTTTCTTCATTGCTTAAATTGCTTAGAAAGGAATAGACACTAGTGATGCGGTGAATAAAGAACTCGCGAAAAAATAGAAATTTCTTAAATCAGCCAAATTTGTTTTCAATATGACTAAATATTTTGCGAGGAAAATATTACATTGTCTTAATTTACCAAAAAAATTGTATATGTGACATGCTATAAATATATAACAGTTAATTTTTTTTGCAAACCCCTTATTTGGTCATATTTGTACTCAAAATGCGGGGAAAGAATGAAAATTTTGTAGTAATAGTTACATATTCTTTTCCTACTCTTCAAGACCTTTAACATGATAAAGAATATGTCATGCATTCTAAAAAGAAAATTGTTTAGTCGTTCACCATATTGTAAGCCATCTTAAGCAAATTAAGTGTGGAATTGTAATAGGTGCATATTCTTTTTCTACACTTTATGACCTTTAAATTGATATATAACATGCGACATAATAACAAAATCCTTTTTGTTTAGTCGTCCGCCATATTGCCGCCAACTTAAAAATATCTAGTGTGGAATTTCCTAAAACTGCGTACAGGTGTCAACAATTATGAGTTAAGCCTGTGAGTCGAATTTCGTTCTAATCGATCAATTTTTACGCCTGTTATTATTAGATAAACAAACAAGCACACAAACTTTTCAAAGCAAAAGTCTCTGAAATGAAAAACTCATACGCTCGTTCAATTATATAATTACCTTAATAACAGTGTAAAATACAAAATACATAACCAATCCCAGTGATACAAAAGCTGAAAGACTTCAAATTTAAGTATTATCTAGAATATATTTGTATAATCCAAATCAAACTATAAATCTTTATTATTAAAATAAGTGTAGGAAAGTTATGAAAAAAAATAAATTTATGAACTCATTTTTCTAAGGAAAGTCTAGGGTTTGTATTATTATGAATGTTTTGTGTTGAGAATGTGTAAAGGTTAAGTTCGCTGCTCTTCGGTGATATTCGTCGAAGCGTGTTTGAATTCACACTGAATGACTTCCCATAAGAGAACGTTATCGTTGAACCCTTAAGGTTTAGGGTATAGGGTATCCAAGGCATGTGTAGGAGCCTTTAGAGAATAATACTTGGGGAGCACACACCACAATCACGCTTTGTACCTACCTCTTCCTTATACAATTGTATAGCTTATTTTCAAAACCAAACTTAGAATCCTTTAGAAAATAATACACGAGATGCTCAATTGCGAAAGGTATATTGTCCTGGAAAATCTTCTGCTTATTATCTACCATTTTCTTTGTTATTTCAAAAAAAGGTTATCTTCCTGAATTCATATAAATGTTTAAGGAAAAAACGGTATTGTGTTGTGTATTGGCAGTATAAATAGGATGGGGGACAAATAAGAACTTTTTCAGCAATGAATAAAAATTCATTCATTCAACTAATATATTGATTAAGAAATTAAAATATACCAAAAATTTTACCATGATTAGTATAATTAGTTGTAGCTTTTACTGTTTTTACTTTTACATATATGTTTTAAGATTTCTTTAGTCAAAAAAATGATTATGTGGAATGAATAATGTGTAATATAGTCCTGATTATATTCCTAGAAGGCTTGGAAACAAAACAACTTATGCATTTCATTTAATTTCTAGGCCTATACACCATAATAGGAAACATCTTAATAAAATAAAAAAAAAAACTACAAGATATACAAAAACAGCTATAAGATATATATGTAAAAAATTAATAAATAATAGTTTTGACGATTTTAAAATTAAACACCCTATGGAAATACCTCTTACCTATGATAACAGTTTTCTAGATTGTATCGCATTTCGGATCAAATCACCTTTTAATGTAATATAAAGAAAATAGATTCCTGGTGAATTTCTTGACAATACATCAGCATTTAGAAAAATACATTTTCTTTTGTAACTCAAACTAGTTTTAACTCAATTTCAAGTAAAATGTATGTATAAGTAAAATCTCTATATAGTCTATATCTATATGATTGTGGAGTGAACACTAGACACTAGTTGGCAAGATATTTATTGATAATGTATATAAACATATGATCTATGTTCTGACTTAAAGTAGGGGAGACAAGTTAAGGTTATGCTTACATTAAAATAAAAATCGGGTACAGGGTACCTCGGAACTTTTCCTCACTTCAGAGGCCACTAAAGTGGCCTCTCCAGGAAGCAGCCTTGGACGTGGTCAGTACTTGGATGGGTGACCGTTCTGAACAAACTGATTTATTATCATTCTTCAAAAAAACCTTATTTTTAATACCTATATTTTATTTAATTATTTGAACTTTGGCGGTATTTTTACAGATGTAAACAAACTTTGACGTCATCAAAATTATCGCACTAATAAATAATTATATTCGCTTATAACTTTTAAACTAATTAATGGAATTTCATCGGTTTTTTTTATATTTATTCCTTAATTTTTTCCGGTTACAACTATATGCTATACGTCAAAAACCTATTTATACTTTCGGTATTATTAAACCGTCAAAATTTGAAAAAAAAAACAATAATTGATAACTTCAAAATGGTGGCCAATATCAAAATGAAATTTGGTGGGCTTGTTTGTAATACAGAGAGGTATATTCGTGCCAAATTTCAACTCGATCAGGACCATTGTCGATTTATTACGATTATTTAAAATTTTTGCTGACTCAACAAACTGGGTTCAAGATGGTGGAAAAATTTGATTTTCCGGGCGACACCACTATAGGTAAGGACTGATTTTTCTGCCAAGTTTCAACTCTCTAGGTTAAATACCTTGGGCGCTAAGATGATAACACACACACATACATACATACAGACGTCATGCTGAAAACCACTCAGGAGGTCTTAAAAACACCTAAAACGGATAATTCCATTGAAATCTCGAAAACAAATTTTTTGGTGAAAACAGTACTTTTCCTACTATACATAGTGAGGAAAAGTAAAAAACAGAAATTTTCACATGATTTTTAGGATGTATTCCTTCCACAAAGCCGCTTTCTTACTTCTGGAGACTGGAGTACACTTGGTATGTGGCAAATAGTACAGAATTATTAGGCCTAAGGATTAGACCAAAGGTAAGGATTTATTCTCAGATAAAGTTTAAATTATGTTTAACAGTCTAACTTCGATGGTTTTTAATTACAAAAGAAAAAGCCGATTGACATTTGAGTGGGCATGCCTCTTGTCAGGCAGTGGATTTTGTTTTTCAAGTTTAATTAGTGCGAAGAATTGATTGGAAAAGGAATGAACCAGTTTCATTTATCAACTTTTTTGGGAAATTTTAAGGAGAGAACGTGGTTTGAAAATATTTTCTGTCGTTGGCACTTTTAGAATTGTTCAAGAGGTGATGATTTTTTTTTTTTTTTTTGAAAATGCTGGATCTGATAGGATTATATTTGTGTGAAACGGTAAATGGGAACGTCAGGTTTTGAAAGTAGTTCCTATATATTTAGAAGTTGTTTGCCCACAACTTTTTACACTTAAAATAAAATACAGTATCTTTTCTGCCAAAGCAATGGTTTTATATTGATTTGTTAACTGGGCACGACATTAAGTTGAAGGACGTATCCTAGTAAATATTTAAAAATTAAGGGAAACGTTATTTTTCATTCTTTTTATTCCATTCTCGAAAACAGAAATCATTGAAATTCTATTTTTCCTTTTACGGCAGATGAACCATATGGTTTGATTGACAAATCGCATTGCAAAATATTGGATGGTAAAACTATAACCGTTCCAAAACCTCTACTTTTATGAAGATTAACAACACTGACATTAAGTCAATGTGTTGTCTCCTAGTTTGTAAATATTAATTTAACAGCTTGTCAAAACATTAGATGAGAAAAGTTACAAAAAAATATTTCAGGTAAAAAATAGTACATTCTAGTGCGGAAAGTAGCATTTTACATGCGAGTGGGGAGTTTACAAACTCGCAGTAACGCGCATTATCGAGGGTTAAGTAGATGAATTATGAAACGCGCATGCGCAATGAATACAACTACGAAAAGAATCACTTTCTACGCATCTAAACAGAGATAAAAGGTTTATATTTCGTATCAATCGTAGTTAAAATAAATTAAAAATCGGTCTGACGCAATATAGAAAAAATGTTTAAACACTAGCTTCTTTCTATCTCGATATATTACATTTAAGAGAAACTAATATTCAACGATTTTTATGAACTAAAGGTTTCCCAATTTCTTATTAAATTTCCATCGATGCTATGAATATATTGACATGCTCACTACACATTGTTTTAACTTACTATAGTTATGCATAATCAGTGAAATTATAAAAAGTATTATAAATCCTTGCTAATATATGTTGCACAAACCAAATATTTTTATTTTTCCTTTCTTTATCATTCTGGTATGTAAATGTAATATAATTCTACTTAAGCTACGTACACGCGGGTTAGAAAACTAACTTATAGATTTTACTAGAGGTATAGTAAACAAGCATATATGTTCACATGAGCTCTAGTTATAGTTATCTATACGCAAAATGTTACTATCCTATTGTCGAACTATACGCTACACAGAAATATTACTATATAGTGTGGCCACAAGAGGAGGAATCAAAACTAGACGAGTAGTAATTTTGTAGGGTTACTATAGTTGAATTTTGAAATTTAAAATATTTATAACCTTCACATTTGTTGTTTAAAACAATGCCTGAATAACCTCTAATCGTAAACTTTCTTGTCGCTAAGGAAAAAGAGCTCAAAAAACCGCCAGAGCTATCAACTATTAACTATACATATACACTATCTATTCTTGTTGGTATAGCTGCAAGTTTTCGTATAGTCTATAAAGAGTGTGTTCACCCGGGGATAGTATTATACACTACTATACTATAACTAAAAGAACTATCCTATAGTTTAACTATACGAATAGTTATGGACTATACGAAATGGTTACACAGCTATAGTCACACTGTAGCAGATCTATAAGATAGTTTTCTATCCCGTGTGTACGTAGCTTTAGAGGAGGTGGATAATAGGGAAAATTATTTTGATTTTTGATTTTTTTTTTATCAGTAAATTGTAAAAAATAAAATTTGTTGACACGCATTTATAGATTTTTAATTTTTTGTCACTCGTCTACTTAGAATAATACAATATATAGAAGGAGGATCACTGATGACTTTGAAGCCAACTTTGGTTGTGTCCCTTAATCCGCGTTCTAAAAATTCATTTTTGTAATTTGTGACGTCATAACTCTAAAATTATTTGCCTTCAGTTTTTTAATTAATATTTTTTATTAAATTATAATTATTGATAGTCAGTTTAGTTAATTGTAATTTTTTTTGTGTTTTATCTTATTTTAGCTTGAAATATGCTAAAAATAATGTTTATTATATCATGCTGGGCGAGTTGTAAAAAATGACGTCAGAGTGAAACGTAAACAATAACCAATGGCAGGGTTTTTCTTCTTGATGTTTGTGAGCGGGCTTTGAATAGTTACTACAGCATGGCCAACCTTCTCCTGTTTAAATGAAAAAAATGAGTGTTGTTATGTTGGCAGCCTGGTCTTAAGGACACAACCTCTCGGCAAAAGTTGGCTTCAGTCTCTTATCAGTAATTGCTTAGGATTCCGATTCTATGCTCCTTCTATATATAGTATTATTCTAAGCTCGTCTATTTGGTTTGACAGGAAAAATTTTCATTTTTATGTAGAATTTTTTACAGAATTTTCCCGCCAAAATTTCTTAGTATAAATGTAAAACTTTTTAGAGTAATCATCTGATCCAAACGATTTTGTAAAATTAATGACTGATGGATGTATTGTCATCGGAAATACATCATCTTTGCAGATTCAGCTTTCTAGGCAGTCGGGTAAAGGATCAAAATACAGGTTAGAAGATTTGGAGACAAACAAAATAAAAGAAAATCCTGTAATTAATTAATTAGATAATTAGGTAGTCGGGCAAATAAAACAATTTTAAAAATAGGGCAAGTTCTTAGATTTTTGCGATTTAATAAATTTTAGATTTTCTAAGAAGTCAATATCTAATAATTATAGCTTATAATCATTCTATGTTAGAGAAAAGGTACCAGCAATGTTTAATGAGAAAATTAACAAATAATATATAACTTTTTTGTGTGTACCCTTCTATTGAAATTTTAGCAAGAAAGAATTAAAGAGAATAACTAAAAGCACAATTTAGTTATTCTCTAAAATTAAAATTATTAATTATGTTTGGGATTTTGGATCTTAAATTTAGAATCCACTAGCAATAAGAGGAATTTAGAAAAAAAATAAACTGAATCATATAATATATCCTCTGACAGATTGTTAATAATCTAAAAATATATGAGAAACGTAGTTTAAGAACTGAATTGTGAAATAACATAAATAAACAAGAAGAGACGAAGTGTTACGATGCAATAACTGAGGCGAACGTGATCAGAAATAATGTAATAACATCTAGAGGCGATGATAGGACAATATGTAAAAAGTAAAAAACTAATTTCAACTCGGGGTAGTCCAGGAAAGTGAATATGTCCTCTACTGTCTGGTATATATGTGAAATGTCCAGCTACTAGGGTTTCTAAACATTATTAAATGTTTTACTTAAACATTATAAGGGTGTATATAACCACGACGTTGAGTACCCAAAATAAATAAACAATATTTTCATGAAAATGCGGTTTGATCTTGAAACGCTGAGAACCTTATTAAACATATCATGGTATTCACATTAGTAAATAAAAATGCCCGATTGAATTAATTATCGAACTAAAAAATATCGGATGATCTCAACCAGTTTGTTTGTGATCTCAATGGTTTTACATCACAAAATTGTAAAAGGATCTAAAAAAACAAGAAACATTAGCTTTAAGAAGGTGTAAAATTACCTTTTATTTATATTTATTTATAATTATATCTATATTTATTTATATTTATATTTATTTATAATTATATTTATATTTATTTATAATTATATTTATATTTATTTATAATTATATTTATAAGTAGTTATTTTACTTTCTCTATCACAGTTGTCAGTGACTGTTTGACTATATGAATGGTTTTTGACTAGTATTAATACAATACTTCTTTGGATAAAAATAGCAAGACTATTTTTTATTCCATTTGTGATTTTATATCCTTTTATTTTTCATGGATAATTTCTTAAAAGTACTAATTATTTTTGTTTCAATATCAATTTTGTGAGATGATCTGGCCTATATTATCTTGTAGGTACCAAATACAGGTGTTAGATGTAGATGATGCCGTTTTCTAGATTCTAGATAACTAGTTCATTGCGATAACTGATTACATATTCCATGGTGTTCATTTTACTGAAGCTCAGACATAAATTGTTCCACTCCCTTTAATAATAACTTTCGAGCTTACGGAAGGTAACAGAAGCATTGTAATCATTCTGAAGAACGAAATTATTTTGATGTGCTGATTTCAAAACTTCTTCTGGGCAGAAATCTGTCCAGAAATTTTTAGCCTCGTGTCTGTCTGTCGGTCTGCAGTTCGACATGTATGCAAACTCCATCTCTAAAAAATTGCCGTTACAAACTATTTTTTACTAAAAATTTAAGTATGGCATAATATGCTATATCAAATTAAAGCTAATGAAATAGTGTCGTTATTAAGCTTAGGTATTATGGAGTTGTGCATAAATAGAATAAAATATATGTACACTTTTCTTAAGTGATGTTTTTGAATAGTTTGAAAGTGGCAATGGCTGGCGAATGAGTAAGAATCGAGGTATAGTCCGTAGGAACTTTTTGTTCTTTTTAGGGTGACCTATTTAATTGTTTTCATAAATTAAAAATGAATCACTCTGTATATGAAAAGAAATAAATAATATCTATAACTTCTCCCTAAAAAAAACACTTTCTGTATATTAGGTAGGCATATATGCGATTCCATTCTAGGTCTAAAAATATTTACCTTTGTTGGAGGAAAATCTTACTAAAAAGCAAAGGATATTTAATACAAGTAATATTTAATTTGTGATTTATGCCTTCATAATTTTAAAAAGAGGTGTGTTAACATTACCTTTTCCCATGAGAAAACATTTATAAAAGAAATATTCCAGGTAATAACTGGAATTAATTATAAATAATTATATTAATGACTCTATAATTAATAATATTATTTAATTACATTAGTTGAAGGAGGTCTTTTGATGTGGCACTGAGTGCTAGAAGAAAATCAACAAGAAAATAATCTAAAATGTCTTTAATTATTTTAAAAACAGTTCACAATTAAGCATTTGATAAAATGGGATTCTATTAAATTAGGCCAAAACATTCAAAACGATTAACTATGTACAGTTATTATTAAATTAATAAGATGACTGGCTACATTCAAATATAAATATTAACTTTTCAATTACAGTATTACTCCGTAATTTTTGTCGGTTCATTAATTTTCAGTTTATCTTAATAATTTAAATCAATTAACACCTGTAAATTGAATTAGAACTGAAGAGAATTTTATAGAGAATGAATTTAATATAATAATACTAATTATTATATTAAAGATTTTTTTTTGTTATAGCACTTTAATAATATTTATAGTTTAAAAAGACAAACTAGAGACAATGGTATTTTATTTCATTTTTTTATTAAGTCACCAAATTAATCACATAAATATATATTATTAAGTTTAGTTAGTTATTCCCTTCGACTTTTGTACATCACGAAAAGGCCTCGAAATGGTTGTAGAAAAATCAAACGTATTGTTACTATGAATATGAAGACATGAACTGTAAAGAAGTTCCAGTACAAAACATGGGAAATACTTAAAGTTATATATACTTGCATTTAAAATATGAAAATATGTATAAAATTCAAATCATTGCAATTAATCTTTTAACAAAACCAATAACTCTGTTTGCTCGGCACTCTTTTACTTAGTAACTCGGTTGCCCACCCAATTGTATTTATTTATTATTTAATCCAAGCAAAATATTCCTTCGTCCTGTATAATACGCATTGCACTAAATGTCCCTCATTCTTACTAGATAGTTAGACTAACGGATATTGTCACTTCTAATTACAGAAGTGTGGTATTCCTATGTCCCAAAGGAATACGATTGTTTGAACTTAAGATTGTCAATTAATTTTTTAAAAAAAGTCTAACACAATAATGTACACAAACGGTGGGTAATCAAGTAAAATCTTGCCACGTCCGACCTAATTTACTTGGTTAACCAAGTAAATAAGTACCTCTTGTTCATAATAGGAAAAGAAAGTAAATAGTTATTTATGTAACTAGGCAGCATAATGGAATTTTACTGACGAGTGGTTATATTGACTAATTGACTGCCTTGGCAGGTAATTTACCTAAATGACTGCCTCGGTTTCGCCTCCGCAGGTAATGAACACACAAGGCAGAAGTGTTTCCTTTGCTGCCTTGTTGCATACAATTATTAATCTAGTCACGTAAATATATTAATAATATACATTATAATAAAGATATTAATAATATAAATAATATAAGATTGCTTTTTAATAAAACAAGAATAAAAGTAAATTAAAATAAAACTAAACACAAACAAAAACAGATGCTATGACACGCACTGGTAAACACTGTACTTTTCCTGCCTTATTGGCTGGGAAATATTTCCCTGACTGTTTCAATTACTTTCCTGCCTGTTTTTAATATTTGTCATTTAAATATTAAAAACACTGAAATAGCACTTTCCAGTCTAAAAACAGTTAAGTAATGTTTAATTTTGCTGTGCCGTTAGGAGATAAAATATATTTTATGTAATACAAAAATCAAAATAAGTCTTTGTTTTTTCCTTTGTTAAACGAATTTTTCCCCTTTTAAAAAATTCACTTCTTATTAATACTACAAAGGCTAGATGAAGATAATACAAATAATAATTGAAAATGAATACAGAAAATTATAAATACATTTATTATCATTTGTGTTCTTTATAGTCATAAAAAGATTTTTAGATTAATACAAACGAATATAGAATTATTTAAACGTTGCATTTAAATTTATCATACAAATATAAAAATAAAATAAAATAAAATAAAATAAAATGGAAGATAAATCATCCACGTAATTTTGAAAACAAAAAACAAAATCGTTATGAAAATTATATTTATAGAATTCAAAGGAAGCCTTTTGGTTTCTTCATTTCTTTCCCACTAACCTATATTTCCACCTTTAGAATTCTTTGTTATATATGTTGTTTTTTTTTTCAGGAGCAATAAAATAAAGATACCTTTTATTTTTTTATGCTTTGTACTAATTTATCTTGAATGAAACAGAGAACCAGTCAATTTATCTTTATTGATGAACTTTGCATCCTTTAAATGTTTCAATTTAAGAACCGTATAACTAAAGTAAATCAACTGACTAACAGTTTAGTCCAGTCATTTTAGGTTTTCTGATCGTTTCATTTTGACGTTCTGAAAAACAAATTCAAAATCGGCAACGAGATCGTGGTCGTGTCAATAGATATTCAAGGGCAAAGGTCAACAAATTCGGTTATTTGCGAATAGTTCGCTTCCTATGGCTAGCCAGACCACCTAGATTGGTGTCCGAGCCATAGGAAGCGAGCTATTCGCAATTAACCGAATTTGTTGACCTTTGCTCTTTACTATCTATTAACGCGACCACGATCTCGTTGCAGATTTTGAATGTTTTTCAGAACGTCAAAAAGAAGCGATCAAAAGAAATTTGTAGCTCCGAATTTTTTGGAACAGAAGCCATATTTTTGACAAAAATAACTGGACTAGTTACCTATATTCCATTTTTTGTTGTGCACTTTTAGGAAAATTATTCGATTGTATATTAACTAGCTTAAACAATGTTAGCTAGTAATATCAAGCTAGACAGGTGCCAAGGAGAAGTAAATAAATATTTAAATATCAAATTTAGTTCGGATATTAGAAGTCAAGAAAAATTAAATTATAAAGGAGACTTAATTATGTATGACATCTTCTGGTCGCATCTTTGTAAACTAATAACCTTTCGATAGAATTGAATATAGAATGGAGGTTTATAGATTGTACTTCACTCAAGGATAAAAATATAACAGAAAAGAATCGTACCTTCTTTAGTAAGGAGTTTTTAAGTCAGTCACACCTGTTCATTTATAACCTTTCGAGCCCTTAGGCCCGTGGCAACGGGCTTGATTTTATATTTAGAAAAAAAGTTAAAACTAAGTAAATTAATTTAGATGAGTTATTATATCTAATTAAAGACCAACAAATCAAGACAAATAATTTTTTTTTTTTGGAATAAATGTGGTAGTCTTAGCTTGGTAATAAACTAATCATTTCAAGGTGAATCGTTAGGACAATACTCGATTATATAAAGGATTTCTAAGGTGTAGGAAAAATGCTCTACATTATTCACTATGAAACAGATCTATCCGAAATAAACAGAGTTATAACATGAGCCTAACCGCCTTATACACATAGCTGACAACTTTCTTAGCTATAATGTGTACGACCCTTTCGTCCTCTAACGACAAGTGTAGAAATTAATAATAAACAGGTCAAGCGTGTGCTAGTCATCACACAGCGAGAGTCCGTAGGCCACACTATATAGTGTTTAACTGTAAAGTGTATAAACAATGTATTTTTAAAATGCTAAAAAGCTTACTTTGAACCATTCTAAGGGTCTGATATTCTCAAAACACTCTGATAAAGTATTTTTTTGTCACTGAACCAGACTGCAACCATATAAATACATCGAAAAGACCATAATTATAAAAAACCGTATTTTGTCAATAAAAAATAAAATAATATTTTTTTCGAAATTTCCAAAAAGTGGTATCATTACTTTTGGTCGAAGAATGTTCAGGAATTTTTTCAGATTTTTTGCACTTCACATAAGCGAGCTAGGGGGGGGGGGGGGGGGGGGGGGACACGTTTCAAACCCGCTTCAAACTCGCCTACGCTCGCCCTATCAAAGTTATAACCAAAGAATTATATATTTTTGTAATCAGCTCGACGTACCCTTTCATATGATACCCCTCACGGTGTCGAAAAAAAATACAAAAAATTTAACCCTTAAGTATTTTTACCCTAATTTTTTTTAAAAAATATTTTTTTTAAGTCGCTATATTTTTAAAATATGTGGGCAGGTACAAGACACATACATGCCAAATTTCAAAGTGATCGGGCGAAAGGTGTAGCCGTGAGAGCACGCGAGAGGACGGACGGACAGACACACGCAGGAAAATATAAGGGTCCTTGGTTTTGCCTACGGACCCTAAAAATGTTATCACAGAAATGACTGCTAGGTACTGCCATATAAGTGAAGTGTTGGATCCGTTATGATTAAAATCATATGATCCTTGACTGTATTTTTTTCCAATATGTGTTTGTGACATCAACAAGTTGCATTTCAAAACTAAACTAGTACGTCTTCACACATAATGAATATTAATAATTCTGTGTGAAGACGATACTTAGTTACACCTCTTTAATGATAAAATGGTATACGTAGCAACGAAGAAATTTAGCACACAATTTATCGATTCTCACAATGCACTAGAAAAATAACGGTAATGATGCATCCTCCTTTAATATTGAGAGTATGTTGTTATATTTTCATAAAAGAAATGAGGCAATTGCCCTAAAATAAATTCACCAGACTAAAAATGTTTTAATATGATTTTTGCAAAATAAAACGCTTTTTTGACTCCTCCTTGGTCCATTCTTAAGCTAGAAACCGAATTTATTAAATATACTAATTACTATACAGGCATTAACAATTTTACTGACATTAACACATATTAAGACATTAACAATTTATAACAACTTAATTTAAAATTTAAATATTAATTTATTACTAACCTGACTGACTATAGAAGATTACTCTACATTGAAATTTTGTAATTCAAAATAAAATATTTTTTTTAATTAAACGCAAAGTGGCAGATGTGTATACCACAGAGTACTAAAAATTATTAAGTGGCCTATAACTCCCCTGAATAAATCAAAGCACTTAAGTCCGAAACCGATGTGACTTGCAAGACAGATTGAACAACGCACATTTACATGGATGGAATTGGTTAGGAGAAAAATAATTTTTGATTTCTGTTATGTGTATTAAACAAAATCTTCAAGTAAATAATTTAAAGTTAAATAAATTCTATTTAGAGTTATAAAGCAATTCATAAAAATTACTTTGTACCACAGAATATATATATTTCAGAATATATATTTTTTGTATGACATGAATTTTCAAAATAAATCAACATAGCGTCTGAAAGAAACCTTTTTATTTTTCCATACCAAGATGACTTTTATTTACCGCGATTTAATCTTTTTCCAAGTGGTTTTATTTATTTTGTATAGGTGTTGACGACATAGGGGGGAGGGGGGGGGGGGGGGGGGGGTAAGAAGGGTGTATAAATTCGTCTTTGGAACTCTTAACCACCCCATACATACCACCTTCACCCACACAGAGTATATTTCCAGAATATTGCTTCCATTCACATCTACCTCAGTCATTGACGTACGAAATACTTAATATTTAGCTCAAAGTACGGGTTTCTTTTCATCTTTTACGGAATATAATATTTCATCTTGAGATTCTGGTTTGTACCGTTTTCATAAAATGGGTGAATATGAATATACTCGTGATGAGTCTTATTAGATATCCTGTCATAGTACTATTAAAAGTTTATAACTTTTTAACGTTTTATACACTTATGTATTCATTTATGGATATAATATAACTTAAGTTTTTAGAAATATAAAATTATGTCTAGGACTCTTTAATTTGCCTTTTATTATTTATTTGGGAATCGAAAGAAACGTTTCATGTTAAAAAGAAACTCTTTGAAGAAATACTATTAACAACCGATAACTATTTTATTGAATTGCAGTCAGTAATAATTTAAACATTTTTTTCTTTATATGTTTCAATAGGAATTATTAATGAAATATTTTTTTTCCCCCCTTAAATTTGATTCAAGTAAGTCTTTAAATTAATTTAATTGATTTTATTGAGATTTCGATCCTTTTTACTGCGTTTTTATTAGCTTGCTCTCTTGTTTGTTTGTCCAGTACAAATCTAGCAATCGATTTTTAACTACAACTTCCCGAGTAGCTAGACATTTGAAATTTTTAGAAAAGCTCAGAACACGATGACAATGCATTATTTTAATACTATTAGCCATCTTTCAGCAGAATTTTATTCCTTTTCAGCAATTTTTGCAGTATGGACAGTTAGTTCAGAAAAAATCCGCAAGTATGGAGAGTTAGTTCAGAAAAAAAACGCAAGTTATTCTATTTGTTTTGACATGACCCATATTTACGATCTTCATTTTGACGGGTTTTAAATTTATGATTTGTTTTACTTTAGTATCTGGTATAGCTGATAAAATTGTTAAAATGTTCAAGAATGATTATATTAGGCCTTTTTGTTATGTAACAATTACAAGATAAAATGAACTTTTTATATACCTTCTACGTTTTTAAATTTTCTGCTGACAAAATATAAAGTCATACATTTGAAACTCGTCAAAATGAAGATCGTAATTATGGGTCATGTCAAATCATATATATGTATAAACAAATATATCACATGCATGTCATGTATAAACAAAAAAATATATATATATATATATAATTTTATATATATATAAAACAAATTTTTATATATATATAAAAAACCTTGCGGATTTTTTCCAAACTAACTTTCCATACAACAAAATTTTCTGAAAACGAATTACATTCTGCTGAAAGATGGCTAAAAGTATTAAAACAATGCATTGTTATTGTGTTCTGAGCTATTCTAAAAGTTTCAAACGTCTAGCTACTCGGGATGTTAGTTAAAAGTCGATTGCAAGATTTGTACTGGACAAACAAATAAAAAAACAAGAAAACAAGCTAATAAAAACGTAGTAAAAACTAATTGTATTTTAAGAGATAAACATTGAATGACAGCGAAACCGGAAAAGTAAACAAATAAATTAATTAATTGACGTGTGACAACCAGGTTTGTTTACACTAGTGTCCTAGGTACACGGGGGCATATCGATGACACGGTTTAGATTCGGTTGGCGAGATCCGTTGTACAAAGATTTGTCTTTTTATAGGTTTAAGATCAGCTGTCGAGTTGGTTGTCATTTATATGAAGTAAATAAATTCGGAACTATTTTTTTTCACTAACATTATTATAAAACAATAACAATTATATTATCAACACTACATATGATTCAACAGAAAATTTAAAAACCTAGTATATACAAAGTTCTTTTTATCTTGTAATTATTGGAATATTTATCTTGTCATTTAGTAATAAAGGGACTTCGACAAATGTGAAATATTTTCTTACTGTTTGTTGTCAATAGTACATGTTAAATTCTAATCTAAAAACTGAAAATTGTTGTTTTCCAACTACTATTGTATTTAAAACATTTAGAATTGCCAAATAAATATGAATTTTATTTTTAGCTCTAGGTTAAATGTTATCGCAGTTAATAATTTTTTCGACAGTTGCTTGTTAATACGGGAGAACCAACCCAGGGGAACAATGTCAAGAATATGTTAAGGTCTAGCAGGGAAAAGGGTCATTTTAACAGAGCGAAAAATAAAATCCGAGAGAAAGGCAATGAAAATGAGTTTTTTTTCAGCCGTGACAGTTGATCCAACTAAACAAATAAAAATGTTTCACATCATATCCCACCTCTCAAAAACTAAAATAAATATATATATTTTAGTGTAAATATGATCTCAGTATCCATTTTTTTAATTGAGAGGAATAATAACAATAAAGGTTTCAGAAAAGAGCTCCTCTTGAAAGAATAAAGATCCAGGTCTATCGCAGACCTTCTTGGTCGACCCGTTTTTCCTTCTCCAACCAGTATACTGGGTAGAATCAAAAAGTAGTAGGACTGAATTTCTGTTGTGCGAACGAGGGCGGTCGGACCACCTGGGCGTGGTAGTGGGGAGCTTTCCGAAGAGACCGATATTTTATCCAGTCGCTTGCGAGCAAGCAGAGAGTGAGCGTAAGCACGTCGATTTCCGTGAACATCTGTTAAGAAGTGTCGTCACGATCCAAGAAGAGAGAAAATCTGGATTTTCTAAATCAAATTAAAATATTTGAACTGGTTCACCGTCACATCTTTAAAAACACGCATATATTAATTAACAAGAAACAACTTATTATATATCTACAATTTTCAATATAATTTATATAAATGTATGTATGCATTATGCATTTTCAATTTACCTATATGTACCTATTACAATTTTACAAAAAAAAAAATTTTTTTTTTCAAATTTATTTATTTTATTATATTTTTGTTTCTTTAAACAGGAAAGGACTCACATTAAATTTAGAGAATTTCATTTTAATCAGAATATATATATATTTTTTATAATTTAGTAGGTACTTCCTGGTTTAAATGCCTTGCTAAGTTGTAAGTTAAATTTTAAAAACGAAATTACCACTGACAGATTATTTGGCTTCCTACACGAAATTGACATTATAAAGGAGATTAGAAACTTAACCTAAACTCTTGAGGTTGAAAAAAATATATATGTATGCGCTAATACCGTAATAAGTCGTTAAAGCGCAAAAAAAAATATGAAGAAAAACCCTTAAACTCTATTGTACAAATATCGATAGCGATCTCTCGTGTATAAAGTGAGTTCTCTCTCGTTTGCGGTCTCTGCTAGTATTGCGAAATCCTACACAACTCAAGATGCCCGGGTATTGACATAGTGATCACATGCATTAATATAGTAAAACCATCAAGCAAACAATATTGTCTGGAACTGTTTACTTAATTAAACATTTAATTTAACTGTAAATTAAACAGTAAATAGACAGAGCTTAATACAAATGTTTACATTCAATGCAAATTAATCTGATTTTAAATGGAATAATGTACTTAATTTAATGTACTTTTAATAATGTACTTAATTTAATGTACTTTTAATAATGTACTTAATTTTTAAATGGAATAATGTGTATATACTTAATTTAAACTAAATTAATAAAATATATACTCCACTCCGGCTGACGGCTGAAAGCCATAGCCTGAACTGTTTACAATGGCATAAAAGTATGTAAAAATGAATGTTATCTTTAAATAAAAAGCAGTTTTTATTATTATTAAATGGACTAATATAATAATAGATTTAATAATTACAAGATAAAAATAACTTTTTATATACTAGCTATTTATTTTTTTTGTTGAATCATATGTAGTGTTGATAATATAATTGTTATTGTCTATTGTTATGTATAATATTAGTGAAAAAGAATATTTCCGAATTTATTTACTTCATATAAATGACAACCAACTAGACAGCTGATCTTAAACCTATAAAAGGACAAATCTTTGTACAACGGATCACGCCAACACCGAATATAAACCGTGCCATCGATATGCCCCCGTGTAAGGGACGGTAAGAGAAGAAAAATGAGTACAAGTAAAGAAGAACAGATGCAGAAAAAATTAAACTGATACCTAGGACACAAGTGTAAACAAACCTGGTTGTCATACGTAAATTAATTTATCTACGATTGATACGAAATATAAACATTATATCTCTGTTTAGATGCGTAGAAAGTGATTATTTACGTACTTGTATTCATGGCGCATGCGCGTCTCATAGTTCTAAAGAAATTCCTCTTCTTTACCACGTTTGTTTAATAAAAGTAACTTTTTTATCGAGTTTTTTTGTGAAAATCAATGAGTGATTTAAATGATTATGACGAATATGAGGAGAATAATACGGCACAACATACAACTAATGAATTAATGTTATCTTTATCAAAAGAGAAATACGAACTTGTATACTGGAAGTTTATTTTTTCTGTATTTATTATTTAAATCTAACAATCGTAGATAAAGTACGGTACGCAACTCGTGCGAAAACGGCATTTTGCATTGCTCGTGTGGTTTTACAACCCTCGCTGTCGCTCGGGTGCAAACTCCACACTCGCATGCAAAATGCTACTTTCCGCACTCGACGCGTAATGTACTATTATTTCTTTGTTTACTTTTCCTGTTTCGCTGTCATTCAATGTTTATCTCTTAATAATACAATTAGTTTTTACACAACAACTAACTCTCCATACAGTAAAATGTGCTGAAAAGGAATTAAATTCTGCTGAAAGATGGCTAAAAGTTTTAAAAATGTTGCATTCTCGTTCTCTGAGCTATTCAAAAAAATTCAAATGTCTAGCTACTCGGGAAGTTAGTTAAAAATCGATTTCAAGATTTGTACTGGATACAAACAAATAAAGAAACAAACAAGAAAACAAGCTAATGTAAACGTAGTAAATAATTTACTACATAAATGACAAATCACTTTTAAATGTAAGTTTTTTATACAGCTCAAAATAAAATAACGAGAGTTAATAAAAAAAGAAATTCAATTTTAAGTTTTTGGTAGTTTTCATACTACGGTAAGTTTAAATTTTAATTTAAATCAAATTATAATTATTAATTACTACGGGAAACAGACAAAAAGAGAAAAGAAAGAAAAAAAAGAGAAATAAAGTAAAAAAAAGAATTAATCAAAGTTCTACAATATATACAAAAGTATCAGATGTTTCTACCCTAGAATGGAAAAAGGTCATGAGAGTTTAGAATAAATAAATCTCAAATAAAGGATTAGAAGAAACGACCTAATTACCTGGCTTAATACTAAAAATAGAAAACGTTCTTTTTACAAAATTTAAAAATAAAAAACAATTGGATAAAATTAAGCTTTTGGAAAAAATATCTTTTGGATAAAATTAAGTCGGAGGCTCAGTTATGTTAGAAAAGAAAAAAAAAATGTATTGGATAGAGTTATTGGTGTTATACCTAGTATGAAAAATAATAAGTATACTTCTTTAGATTGTTCCTCCCTTATGTTTTTTTATAAGGGAAATAACTGTCTAAATATGTGCCTAATAATATAGTATGTTTAAATAATCCTACTCATAGGTTTTTTAAGGAGTAAAACCAATTGACGAACGCTATAAAAATATAAAATTTAAGAACGCTTGGACAAAACACATTGATAACAATGTTACCGATACTCTTTGAAACATAGATGCTACTGTTAATCATATCCTTATTCCTTATCATATTCTTGTTTAGGATGCCAATACAGTTGCCAAAAGTAGCTACATGTACTATTATTATTATTAACATTGAAGAACTCGATTCCTAAACCCCAGTGGCGTACACAGGGGGGGGCCCAAGGGGCCCTGGCCCCCCCCGAAATGATTACATACCTAAGACCCGCCATACACTTAAAACCAAAAAAACACAGTAATGTCAGATGCATTCGAATTGGCTGTAAATATTTTCCAATAAAAGGAATAAATTAAGTATTATCTTATGGTGTGTATACACTTAATCACCCCAAATAAGCTCGGCCCGGATTTGCCGATAGAATTAAATTCATTCAACACTATACCGGCCCGACTGTCGGCTGGGTCCGGATTTTGCCGATGGAATTAAATTTATTAAACACTATACCGGCCCGACTGTCGGCTGGAACTGGATTTTGGCTGATGGAATTATATTTATTAAACATTATAACGGCCCGACTGTCGGCTGGGCCCGGATTTTTGACGATGAAACTAAAACACGGCCCGATTTTTGCTGGACCGAGATTTTTGCTGATGGAATTAGATTCATTGAATTAAATTAGGATGCATGAAATAAATCGGCTCATTTGCCGACTAGGCCTTGATTTTTGCCAGTGGAACTAAAAACATTAAACTTGATCGACCCGATTTCGGCTGGGCCTGATTTTTCGCCAATTGAATTCAATGATTTTTTTGTGGTTTTAGTCCAGTTCAATAGCATAGGTTGCATTTTAGGACAGCTTCAATTCATTACGAATCCTAATGCAATGAATTGAATTTGGATTCGTAAAAATAGACTGCTCCGATTGACAGCTAGTCCCGGATTTTTTGCTATAGAATTAAGTGCATTGAATTGATTAGGATGAGTACAATGAATCGGTCTGATTTCTAGTAGGCCCGATTTTGTCGATGGAAATTATGCATCAAAATAAATTGGGATGCGTTCAATAATAGACCCAATTGCTGGCTCGGCCTAGGTGTTAAGCACATTAAATTAAATGAGGCCCGAGTCAACTCGAACTTTTGCCGATGGAATTAAATTAATTGAATTAAAATATGCACACTAGACTGGCTTAAACGGGAAAATGATGGTTGTGGATTTCAGTAGCAAATTTTTGTTTTGTGTGTAGAACGCTACGTGGGTCCTCTTGTCTATGTGGCATTCCCCTCTTTTTGACTCAGGTCGGACTAGTGTTCGTCGACATGTAGTGGGAAAACAGAGGCAATATAAATAAATCGGTTTTTCATTTTGTGAAAAAGCTGATTTATATTACATAGTAATAGTAAATTTAAATCTAAAAACTCAAAAAGCGTTCAGAAAACATTTGATGTTAAATATCCCATGTAATTACCCAGCGAATGAGCGAATGATTCTTTTGTTTTGCAATAGGTATTTAATTTTCTTAGAGAAGAATTCTCTTCTAGATAAAAATTTGAAATTCGTATGTGCTCCAAATCCACGTTTGCTTTTGGAGTATGGATCACGTTTTGCTTCCGAGCTTACCGAAGGAAACGGAAGATATGTGACAGTTCTGAAGAACGAACAATTTTTATGTCTCCGATTTCAAAAATTCCAAGACAGAAATCTGTTCAACATCAGAGTACAGTTTGGGTCCCATGTCCGCCTGTCCTTCAATTTTTGCGAACCAACATATCTTAAAAGCTATTCGTCCAATTTTATTAAAATTTTGATGGTAGGTCATAATTAGCCAGGTTATAACATTGCTGGTCCCGTATAAGTTTCAATCTTCTGCACCTATTTATTTCTCTTCCACATTCGCACAGACATTCATTTATTTACACCTATATCTTCAAAAGTACTCATCTGATTTTTATGAAATTTTAATGGTTTGTTTAAAGTAGCCCGCAGATAACCCAAGAATAATTTCAACCGTCTGCGCTCTTAAAATATTGCTATATTGATACTTTATTCATGTTAAATTTACTCAATTTTCCCTCCTTTTTTAAATTAGTCAAAATTGGTTTTTGATTTTTACATGATTTAAAGTATCAATTTACCAAAATTTAAACAGCGCAGACAGTTAAAATTAATCTGTGAGCTTCTATCAGATAAGTTTTATAAAATCAGATGAATGTTTTTTGAAGATAAGGTGTAAATAAATGTATGTGTGTGCACATGTGGAAGAGAAATGGTGGCAGGTGGAGAAATGTGGTGGAGGGAAATGGGACCAGAAGATTGGACCTAATATAGGACCAACAATGGACTTTGTATATGCTAATTAACTGCCATCCGAATTTCATTAAAATCGAAAGAGTAGTTTTTAAGAATTGTTCGCCATGATTGAGCGAGAGACAGACTAACAGCCAGAAACGGGATCAAAAATGTCTGATGACTGGAACAGATTTCTGTCTTGGAATTATTGGAATCGGAGACATAATCGTTCTTTAGAACGATCACATCACATAGTGAGGTGTTACCTCATAGGATTTTAATTTAATTAAATATGAGGTTAGAAATTGAAATTAGAGTGTTGAAAAGGGGGAGAAATTACAATTATACTAAATTATGGGGTATACTAAACCCGCATATAAGTTAAATTAGGTTGGGCCCCCCCCGAAAAAATTTTCTGTGTACGCTACTGCTAAACCCTAAACCTTTATGATCACTTTTTTGGTTTTATTTTATATCTTGTTACTACCACAACCACAACTATCACTACTACTACAACTTAGCAAGATTTCATAATAACTATCAAATTTTCAACTTAAAAATGGTTAGCAGTGAACAATAAACAAATTTGAAACATCTTGTGATTTAATTAAAAATATCTACGTGACAACAAGCTCAACCATATACCTTTAGCGTCCATTTACGTTTGTAAATGCCATACTTGTTTAGCAACCATTGAAACAAAGTGAACAAACTCATTATTGAGATTTTAAAAATTCATGTTGAATTTCAAATAGATTAATGCACATAATTATGTTACTTCCTCCGAAAACAGTTTAATATTCATTAGGAATAATCATCACAGCATTTTGGCTAATAAACTCAAGAAATGTTCTCTTCTTTTTTAATGCTATTAATTTATACATAAGCAGCTGTATTGAATACAAATTAGAGTAAATACGTTTTATAAAATTCAAATAGAATAACTATAATAATTTAATAATAATAATAATTATTATTATAACATCTAAAACGAAGATATGTCTGATTGTTCAACTAAACTCCAATAGAAGATTACATTTAAAAAAAATACGTGTGCTGTCGCGGGACACCCATTAAATATATATTATGAAATCACATGCTAAGTATATGATGCTAACTATATTATATACTTATACATGGGGGAGTTAAAAAAAATACAAAATTAAAAGTAACTAACTATTTGTACTTAGAGGAATTAAGAAAAAATTAAAAGAAAAGCATTTTTTTAATCATAGAAGCGAGCGTCTTGCAATAAATATGTATTGAATATTGAGAAAAAAGTTTATCATGATGAGTTTATAGTTAAAAGGGTGGTTGTAGTGGTTGTATGGGGAACAGTCCTTTTCCTACCTACCCAGCCTCAGTTTAGAATGTTATAAAATAAATAACTTCACTACCCAAAAACTTTTGCTTGAATCAGGTTAAAATTTTTCATGCCTGTTATAATAATTGTTCTTTAGACGATGTAGTTAATAAATTTTTATTAAAATTGTTACACTTATATCGTTTTTTGATGGATTCATTAGGTGTCGAATAAATATAATCAAAACATGTTGATTTTCATTTATATTTCAGAACATCAACATGTTTTGATTATATTTATTCAACAACTAATGAATCCATCAAAAAACAATATAAGTGATACAAAGTAAATAAGGTGTTAATTTCTAACATCGTCATTTGAATAAAATTGTTACGTTAGAACGTAAGATATCGGTAAAAACGTTGTTTTCTCTATTTTAAACGTTTAGATCCGCTTTAATAAATTTATCGATCCTTATCAATTCATAGCAGTGTCGGTGTTGGTTTTACTTAAAACATTTATTTATAAAAGTTGTTTGTCTCATTCAATAGATGAAGTTGGCATTTTTTTCTCGACCTAAAATTCCAATTTTACATTTAAAGGCTTACGTTTACGCGAGCGTTGCGCGCGAACACTTGGGTGAATAACGCTGTCCAACGAGCATGTCCAGGACAATGGTAAAATGAACATTTGTATCAGATTTTAACTAAATCGGTCATCTTTTACTTAAGTTATCATCATCGGTAGATTTCGTGACGGTCGGTTTTATGACGGTCGTTTCTTTCGTATTCACTCGGGAGTGAATACGAATGAAACGGCATCTGAAGCCCGGGGGCTTCAGACGCTGTAACGTGCCATAAGGAACTTCGTTCCAAAAGCACCACCATATACTTTCTGATTATATATTTTGTAGATGAGACCTTTATTACACCAGGAGAGAATTATCTAGGTTTAGAACCAACTTGCACAACTTTAAAAATATTTTATTTCATAATTAATTTTTAACATAATAAAAAAAAATTAAATAAATAGTATCTTATCTTATGGTGTTTTATAAGTACAGTCAAGTGTTATTAATACAGTTCGATAGAAACAAATTATAATTTCCTATATTTTATGAAATCGTGTTTTATTACTTCAGTTTGTGTTTTATTAGTATAGTCGAGTGTTATTAATTCAGTTCGTCTTTTAATTAATTTCAAATAAATCCCACAAAATGTCGATTGAAAGAACCTAATTACACTTAATTTCATTAAGTGTACGAAATTATAATTTCCTTATGATTTTCATTCACGTATGTGAACGTGTAAGGTAACTATATGCATGCATTGTATGATAACTTCTATAAGTTATCTGTTAATGCTTTGTTTTTAACTACAATTATTTTACTATTTTAATTGTGTTGAACTATAATTATTATTAACTACTATTTATATAATTATCACGCGGACTTAAGCAGCGGTTTTCCAGTGGCAGTCGGTGATCGATTCAGTCTGGAGAGACCAGCCCAGCATTAACCGTTTAATTTATTAACTAGTATTAAATATAGACCAGTGCTTCATTAAGTTTCTAAATTTTTCCTGCGTGTTAATCAAATGGAGATTAGTCTAGAGCGAGGCCAGAATCTAAACAGAAGAGTTAGTTCTTCAGGTAAGCTATGCATTTTTTTATTTTTTTTTTTTTTAGGTAATATTATTTATTGCACATTAAAGCTAGTTTACATAGAACAATTGAGTCTTTTAAGATGGCCTTATAGTATTATTAGGTAACTGAGTAAATTAATAATAACGCACATCTAAGGAATAATGAGTGTATTGTCTGACCACAAGAATAATTACATATTTAAAAAAAATGTTTAAAAAACCGGTTTCAACTTAACGTCATCATCAATTAGTTGATTATTTTACACTGGTTCAACTAACTTGATGATGACGACGATGAAGTCGAAACTGTTTTTTTTTTAATTTTTTTTTTTTTTTAAATTTGTAATTATTCTTGTGGTCAGCCAATTCACCGATTATTCCTTAGATGTGCGTTATTATTTATTTACTCAGCTACCTAATTGTACCATAATGTTATCTAAATACCACAAAATCTCCGCCAAAACTATTAATGAATTAGTCATTTAAGAAGTATAAATTAGCTTATAATAGTAATAACTTATAATATATTAGTAATAAGTACTTATTTTATGGTTTAAATAATTATATTATATTCTAACTCATATTTCCATAACATAACAAATACAATATCAACAACTTACATTTGCCGTAATAGCATAAAAATAATAATTAACAAAACAAATACATATTTTACTAAACACTAATAATTATAAATATTATGACAATAGTTTTAATTATAATAGTACATTGCATACGAGTCTAGAAAGTAAGTTCCGTTTTACTGGTGAGAGAAAAGAAATACCCATTAAGAAAAAAAAAAATCGCGAAACTGCGGTCGCAACACTGCGGTGGTAAGAAACACAAAATGTTTCTGGACGCTCATCGTATTATGTTCTATTTATCTCTTCAATATTAGAGCCTTGTGCTTATTAATATCGGAGAAGTGTACCAATATGATTGCGAGATTGAAAATTGGTGAATGTGAACTGTAGATATTTTTTATTGTATATTTGTAAATGGGACAAATATAATTATTTTAAATAAATAAAAACTCGGTACGACAAAATCAATCAACATTTTCTCATACACACGTAAGACTTAATTAAAATCCAACAATATCTATTTTTATTTATTCATTTTTAAACACTTTTAAAAAGTGTTCAGCGGGTGATAGTTTACATTTCAATTTCCATTTGCAGTAAAATGTGATTCACTTATCCGGGAATGTTATTTATACAGTTAGATTCGTATTTAGATGGACTGCATTTAAGAATTTTTTATTAAAAATCGTCGGAAATATTCCATTTTTTGGGATATAACCCAATTTAGAGCTAAAACACAATTTCACCTCGTAGTATGATTGTTATGAACATTTATGTTAAATTTCATCGAATTTGCCCTGTAGTTTAGACTCAGACAAAACATCTTTAAAAATCATTGTTATCTACGATTGATACGAAATATAAACATTATCTCTGTTTAGATGCGTAGAAAGTGATTCTTTACGTAGTTGAATTCATTGCGCTTGCGCGTTCATAATTCTTCTTTTTTTCCGCCCTAGTGCAGAAAAAAAGAGGAATTCTTCACCTTATCGCTCAATTAGCGTGTTTATTTACATTTAACAAAACTAATTTGCTGTTTGTTTAATTAAAGTAACGGTTTTTTTCTGTATTTATTATTAAAATCTAACAATCGTAGATAAAGTACGGTACGCAACTCGTGCGAAAACTGCATTTTGCTTTGCTCGTGTGGTTTTACTACCCTCGCTGTCGCTCGGGTGCAAACTCCACACTCGCATGCAAAATGCTACTTTCCGCACTAGACTCGTAATGTACTATTTTGGACTAATCTTAATTCCCAAAATCGAAAATTCGGTTTATCACAGTACTTTCTCTCTCTACATATTTATATACTACATTATTATGAGAAAGTAAAAGCAACAAAATATGATTGATATTTATAATTAACTTGTTGTTTCATTTTATACAGCCACAGGTGTTGCATGACACCTGTTAGATTTATAACTGTTCACATTATAGATTCTTATTTATGAAGCTATATGGAAAATTGCATGACTTAATAAACAATAGAAATCTATGTATGTTACCACGGGGAAATAATTAAACAGGACATTAAATAATTAGTTTATCTGCAACATGAAATACATTTGGAACATTATTAGTTCAGGTTTAAATCTATACCAATACTAATAGAGGGTGATTTACAATTTTAGGATTTACTTTACTATATCATTCGCGGAAAAAGGGAGTTGAAAACAGAATATAACTACAGCATCATAAACTCAATTCATTTATTGTGCATTGGTTATTTTCTAGTTAATGGTTTGATAGTAATTGCGCTAGTTTCATATAACTTCATTTCTCCGGATTCCTTGAGATTTCTGACGTAATGCTTAAAAGTCCGTGAAAAATATTATATTAATCATTATGTAAATTATATTTTTAAGGTTTTAAATTTTATAATTTTATTACAAAGACATTGTATTTTCCAGGGTTAAGCATTGTCTTATATAATTGAAGGTACGACATTTATCATACATTTGTTGCATATATTATTATATTAAATGTATTAATATATAAATTCTTCACGTTTTATGTAATATGCAACAAATATAATTAAAGGATAAAGAAATTTTAAGCGTAATTTTGAATTTGATTATACATTACTAACTTATTAGGGATAAAGTTTTAATTACTTAAGTATGTACTTATTTTTCTCAATTACATTATATGACTGCTCATGACTTATTAATCACATCTCGTTAAAGTATTTGTAAATTAAAAAAATATATATATGGTTACAGTTATGGCATTGGTCCTTTCGTAGTGTACATATGAGTAGACTACGTTTAAAATTATAAAAGTATGAAACACTAAACTCTAAAACAGATTGTAACAAAATGCACAATTGAACAAATCCTATCGGTATTTTCGGATCCCTTGTGAACGAAAAACTTAACAAAGACAATGTGGTAGCAGTTATACTGGTAGACGACCAAACTCTAACAAAAAACTTCAATTCAGAAATGATACGGTTTTGAAGATGTGTTATTATTTGTCTATTTATTGAATCAAGAAGAGATAAGAACCATCTGGGAATTGAACTCATTGTCTGAGAAAATCCTATTTTCATGTTATACATAATCAATATTTAGCATCAACAAACGAAATCATGACTGCGTAACCTCGATTCGCGAAGAATGTACTTTATGAGAAATGGATTTTAAACAAATTTAGGTCTGTAGACGCCAAACAAAAAAGATATATGGGAGGCCAATGCGTCATATTTAAGCTTATAAAATGCGTCAATTTAAGCGACCTTTGCACTTTGCTGTAGCAGTAAGCAGAGACGTTCTATCAGACTAAAAATCGTTATACATTTTTTTTTTTTAAATCATAAGAGTAAATTCTTTTGTACCCAAACAATGTTTTGACATCCTATATCTTAAATTAAATGCTACATGTTTAAAGATCATTTTATGCACTTTCAAATGCTGTAAATCACACTTTTCTATCGTTATTGGTTTCGAAGTTATAATGCATTTTAAAATAAAATCGAAAACATCTATAAAACTTATAAACGAAAACACATCAAGGCGTTCCTTATAGGACAAAAAGATCTGTTTTGACCTCCTAAATACGCTCTATGAATTTCGACTTATATAGACGTGGGACACCATGTAAAAGCAAAAAAATAAAAATAGACTGCCAATTAGTGTGGCACATAGCTTCCTCGCATCCTATCATGTACTTTATTGTTATAATGTTTATTGTATAAAAACTATTAATAGTTTTAGCGATCTTTAACACTTCATAGCGGTGTCGCTGTTGGTTTTACTGAAAAATTGTATTTGAAAAAAATGTTTTTCTCATTGAATAGATGAAGTTAGATTTTTTCCCCGACCTAAAAATCCAATTTTAAATTTAAAGTTCACGTTTACGCGAGCGTTGCTCGTGAACGCTTAAACGGATAACGTTGTCCAACGAACTTGTCCTGGGCATTGGTATCATGAACATGTCTACTAAATTTCATCAAAATCGGTTGACATTTACTCAAGTTATCGTCGCACGTTTCATAATTCGCGGACACACAGACCGACAGACAGACAGACAGACAGACACGGAACCAAAAATGTTCCCTGATGCCTGAAACGGATTTCTGTCTTGGAATTTTTAAAATCGGAGACATAAAACTTTTTCGTTCACGAAAGTGAACACAATGCTTCCGTTACCTTCGGTAAGCTCGGAAGCAATAACAATAAAAAAAATATATAAATAGAATAAAAATTAATAAAATATAAAAATTGGTAACGTTCTATTTCATTTTAACCCAAATTAGTAAAATATTTATTTAAATGTTACTTAAATAAATTTTAAACGTAAATGGCAGATTAACTTTGGTCCTTAGTTTATTGGAAGTTTCACAACATTACTTGATATAATGGTGACTTATTAAAGTCTAGATCAAACATTTAATATATGATACACTAATTAATTTTCTTTAAAAAAAACTCTTTAAGAATTGTACCACTTAATTATTGCATTTATATTAATTTAGAGCTAAAGAAGAGCTTGATTAAGCTTTTTACAGCCTTTATACTTTCTTATCGTGTTTCGGCACTAAACCATAAAAAATAGTTAATAATCCTCGCCGAAATATTAATAAATAAATTAAAAGACGTTTTACCAAAAAATATTATAAAAGGTTAAAAACAGCTTTTACAACCAAGTATAGAAATTAACTTAAAATAGATAATTAGGAAAGGAAAAAGATTAAAGAAGGAAATTGCAAGGAAATAAATATTTAACCATGTTACATAGAAATTAAGATCGTAGAGTTTTCTTAGCCACGTCATCAATATTTGAGATAAAAAGGAATCAATTAATAATTAAATCACTGAGAAGAGAAATTGGGGAAATATTAAATTCTTTCATATTATATTTTCATATTTAGTGTCCTCTTCCATTTCTTTTAATATGAATTTTGTTCCTGGATTTCCATTAAACTTGCTATATTATTCAAATTTAATGTTTTTAGTTGAGATTACATTAAATATATAACATATAAATATTATTTAAATATTAAATATATATTAACTTATCTATGTTATTCAAACATAATAAATAATTTTAAATCTAACTTCCTACCTCGTCTCCTTTTATATAAGTGCACATGCGAATAAAAGCATAATAAGTAATCATTTATAATCTTATAAACATAATCTAACATAATCAGATAAAATAATCTGATAAACATTTCTTTATTTCTTAAAATTTCATTAACGTATAGAAGTATTTAATCATAATTATATGAACTAGCCTTAACTTGGCGTTCCACGTGGGCACATGCTAGGTACCAGTTGCTATGTTTCCTATTATCATGTAGACCAATTAAATGAAATGCCTACATAGTTTGGTGCCTAAGCACGAAAATAATCAGGACTAAATTAAACATTATTCATTCAATAATTAAGATTTAAATACCCTACAAATCACAGTTTGGATAGGCTAATTATAACATGCGAAAATTCCTTAATTATATTATTAGGCACGTTTACTAACATTTTTTTTTATCTAAAATTAATTGAATCTTACAATGATCTTAGTGGTGCGTAGAATAATATTTTTTTAAATATATATTCTTAATCTAAGCCTCAAGACCTTTCTTTTCTTGAGCTTTTTTTATTTTTCATGTGATTGAAAAAGCAAACACAAGTAAATGTAATGAAATTAGTTCATAAAACATTATTTTTGAAGAAAAGGCCCATGAAAGTGTGCAAACGTAAACAATGCAAGTGATAGAAGTAGTAGTTTTAAATACATTTTTGATTCCATGTAAAATAAATGCAATTGTTTCGAAAATTTTCAGAGCGTATTTTTTTATTATTTTTTATTTAATAAATCAGGTTCTACTTAATATTTTTTGATGAAACAAAGTCTACACCATGCGACACGTGTTACCTCATACCACTGTATAAAAGTAAATGGATTTTGTTGAGCCAGTTTTTGCCTATAAAGTCGGAAATTGTGGTGGCAGAGTCAGACATGCGTATACATACTTGCAGAAAAGAAAACTGTTAAGACCTGTCTTGGTTTTCGTAATGGATGAAATGCAAATGTATCTAAAAATTTTACAATTTCGATCAATATAAGATGTAAAGACCTTGATAATAAATAACTACTACTTTTATTAAGATTGAAGGTAATAAATATGTATTATTTTTATTCGTGGAAATGATTTGTTTAACAAAATTTGATTATTAATTATTTCGCTATGTTTTTTGTTAAATTTATTTTTATTGATTCGTAACACATTTATGATATCTCATTCAATCTTATATAGTTCTTTTTTAATTCCAGAGCTATTAAGGTTGGAAGTTTTTGAGTCCTAAAATACACGATAGAGTAAAACAACTATAATAAATTATACAGTTTTATAATTGTATAAATAAAGTCATTCAAATAATTTGTAAACAGATCTTAATTTCCTCTCCTTCTTGTTTGAATTAAGACAGAACCAACTCATCTGAAAGATATATATTTTATAAAAAATATATTTTTTTATTGTTTGTTTTATATATATTAAAATAAAAACAAATTCTTTGACATTTAAAAATTCACATAAAATTGGTACTATTTTTCATTTTATTTACATGATATAAATATGAATATATTTATTTTCAGTTATTATTATGTTTATTAATAATAAATTAATTAGCCATTAAGAGTTTTAAAATGAACTATTCTTAACGAAAAAAAGTAATTAAAAAATAAAATAAATAAATTAAAATGATGTTAAAAGGAATTAGAAGAAGGTAATTAGAACACATATTTATAATGTAGGCAAATGTCAAAAAGAAAATATATCAGGGATGATTTACTTATTTGCCTAAACAATGGTTACATTGCTTTTAATTTCGGCCTAGCATATAGCATATAGCCAATATAATATCTAGGCAATATTTTAATTTCTCCATGAAAGATTAATTACAGGGATGATTTACTTATTTGCCTAAACAATGGCAAATTATTTACCTAATATCTAATATCACTTATTTGCCTAAACAATACATTACACTTTTAATTTCGGCCTAGCATATATAGACAATATATCTAGGCAATAATCTAGGCATCTTTTAATTTCTCCATGCTAGATTAATTAATTAATTAATTTACTATTTGTTTTATTAAAAATTGTTTTTTTTTTTTTTAAATCTGTTTTATTATTATAGCAACTTCTAGTTAGATTATATTGAAATTAGATTTTCATTACAATAAAAATTTTTAAAATAAATATATAAATTTTTGTAATTTTAAATATGTTAAAAAATACACATACATATAATCATATTTTAATATTGAAATGTTTAAATATATCTTTATTTTTCATTAGATGGTAAAATTACCCTTAATATTAGAATCTATTCAAACATTTATAAATCGGAATGAGATTTAATTTTCTTTTTACAAAGAAATAAAAGATCAAATTATATTTTTTAAAAAAAAACAACATTAATACTAACTAAAATTTGATAATGATACTTAATCTGTTCAAAATTGTTAATTGTATTTTTTCTTTTAATGTATAGCTTGTTGGTTTGCTTATTGGGGAGTCTGTTGACCCGATCAAATGTCTAAACTAAAAATTAACGAACCATCAATGAGGGAAGGAATATTTTTGAACAAGTGGTACTTACGTAAAGACGTAACGTGGGAATGTGTGAACAGAAGCGTTGCCGGTTTAGCGAGTCGCGTCACTTGAAGGGGCAGAATACCAACTGAAAGCACTAAGCCAGAAAGGAGCATCTATATAGACTTGACGGGGGTCCGGACCCTCCCCATGGGGTGGTGCGGGGGTGGTACCCCCTCGTCCCCCGCACTTACTAACACATAGATAAACCGAAACGTACCTTATCTTTGTTTGACCAATGGCAAGGCATTGTGGAAAAAATTATCCCTCTTTATCAGCTTAAGCAGTTTTTTTAGGTCAAATATTTGCTTTTATTTTTTTTAAGAATCAAACAGAAAAAAGTTTTGCTTTTTTCTTTTATTTTCAAGACTTATGAAAAAGTTTGAACACGTGACGTAAGGGCAGTGCCGGATCTAGGGGGGGGGGGGGGGGCTGCGGGGGGCAAGCGCCCCAGGCGGCACGCCCGGGGGGCGGCAAAACGAGGTGGAAAAATAAAATGATAAATAAAGGAAAAATAATAAAAAGTTCATAAAAAAAAAAAAAATAAAATAAAAAATAGGTGAAATGTAATTTTTAATTATATGCAATATAATTACAGTTATTTTTACCTTGTCAAATCTGATATAGCCCACCCTTAACTTCGTTTACCCTTTTTTTCTTTACAGTTGATGTGAAAGAAACTTAAGCATATTGAAGTATATCAAAAACAATTTAAGAAGTTCGATGTGTCAAGAAAGACTCAAACTGTTAACGCAAATAATAATACTAATAATACAAAATATAATACTTTTTGGAGTCCATTTACGGGTCAAATTTTGTGTACCAATTTTTTTTTCACCCATCCAAATTCTAAACCAAAATTTTTCTATATTGTCATAAGCCAATAATACGCAGATTCTTTGAAAATTCGCTCATTAAGTCATGGCGCTGACTGGTCTTTTATATACGAATTATCTCGCTTCCTATGGCTCGGAGATAATAAGGGAAATTTCGGAGCGCATTATTATCCAAACGGTTCGTTGTACGTAAAAAATGGACATATTGTTTCTTGTGTGAAATTTTAGGTTCTTAAATTTTGATCTGATCCTCAATTGGTCTCCGAGTCAGAAGAAGCGAGATATTCACAAAATCACGTAAAAAGTCGTGCAAAAACAATCACACTGCAAGTTATAGTAAAACTAGGTTTTAGCTAAACCGTTTTCTTTGTACGTAAAAAATGAATGAGACCTTTTTTGTAGGAAATTTAATAGTTTTGCTTTTTGATAATAATTTTAATTTGTCTCCGAGCCATAGGAAGCAAATATTCGTAAAAATACGTTGAATTGATATGGCACATCCCTTCCTCGCATCCTATTACTTACTTTATTGATTTTATGCATTTAAAGTCATTATTGTCTATTTTGTTTCATTGTCTCCCCGGTTTTTTAATCTGTCAAAATTGTTTGGATTTTTTACCCAAATTAAAGTATCAATTCAGCAAAAATTAAAGAACACAAACGATTCAAATTAACCAGGGGTTACCTGCGGGTTACTTTTGATAAACTATAAATGTTTCATACAAATCGTAAAAGTACTTTTGAAGCTGTAGGTTTAAATAAATGTATGTTTGTGCGCATGTGGAAGTGAAACAAGCAGGCGCAAAAGGTTGTAACTTACATGGGACCAACAATAGGCTAATCATGACCTACCATCCAAACTTCATTAAAATCTGACGAGTAGTTTTTAAGATATGTTGGTTCGCAAAAGAAAGTGACAGACAGACGCGGACCCAAAAGTATTCCCTGATGTCTGAATCTGTCTCGGAATTTTTGAAATCGGAGACCTAAAAATGTGTCGTTCTGAAGAACAAATGTATTACACACACTATATTTCTATATTACTTTTTACATAGGATAGGCAGAAAAAAATTCTAAATACATCATTAATGATCAAATAATAATAATTATATTATTAAGAAAACCACAAAAAGCTCAGTGACGAAATCGCGCTGAATGAAAAAAAAACTTCGTTTTCGAGTAGCAAGCAATTTATAAAATATCAAAGAAGTCGGCCCACTTTGAGCTCTTTTCATTAAATTTCATGCTTGTGATTTATATAAATGAGGCTTGTTAGCAGTAGTTTTAGTATTTAATATAGACCAGTTTTTGAATACTTTAATTAGTAGTCTTTAGTAGTTTGATTAATTAAATCTATATTGCGATGGCAATAAATATATCGAATTTTTCTTGATTTATATAAAGGTGGCTTGTTAGTAGTAGTTTTAGTATTTAATATAGACCAGTTTTTGAATACTTTAATTAGTAGTCTTTAGTAGTTTGATTAATTAAATCTATATTGCGATGGCAATAAATATATCGAATTTTTCTTGATTTATATAAAGGTGGCTTGTTAGTAGTAGCTTTAGTATTTAATATAGACCAGTTTTTGAATACTTCAATTAATAGTCTTTAGTGGTTTGATGAATTAAATCTACATATATTGTGTTGGTAATAAATAGATCGAATTTTTCTTTGAGCTTTCTTTGATTCCCGGGGGGATTGGCCAGTTGTTTTTGGGTTCTTAAACCCAAATCCACGATTTTTTTCGATAATAAGACCACCTATTTAATACCGTTTCCATTTATGGTCTTTTCAGCCACTTAGCACAATATTAGGAATACCGGTAAGGTATTCATAGGTTTTACATTTATTTGTTTATTTATGTGATAATACCGGCTATATATTATAATTGTTTACCTCTGAAGGTGACCAGGTAATTTCCTAATCATTAGTTAAATATTAATCAGTTCAATAAGCAGGGCTGCCACTAAATTTATTATATATATTATGTATATTTTAACGCAGATGATAAATGTTTATCATGATATTTAACGAACTAACAATAATTGGTTTAATTGAAATTTGACCTTGTATTGTTACTAATAATGTTTATCGGTGATTATATTTCGAAAAGCTTGCTTTCGAAACAAGTAGCCACTAATAATAACTCAAAACTTATTATTACTAAGCAAAAATGAATTGGTAGAAAGAAAACTAGTATTCGCTACTGCACAAGAGTTAAGGCACTATAATTAATAGTGTTATTATAATATCAGTAAAATATGGATCGTTAGTAGTTGTTATTTATTAGAATGATAACTAATGTGAAAGATAATTAACTAGGTTACAAAACACTCTAAAACTATTTAATTACGAAGCATTAAGCATTTTGTTACAAATTATCCCACATCATTCCTTTTTCCCTGATTTCTTTTTACCTTTAATAATGTATTACTTCATATCTAGACATTTGTCACATTGATTTAATTACTTTAAATTCAGTATAAATTTGTCATTAATTTAAATTCCTCGTAAATTTAATATAAAATAAAGCTTATAATTGCATTATATAATCATCTAGATAGTAAATAAATTGTAAACTCCTAAATGAAAAAAAAATCAATTAATAATAGATAATTTGCTCACGATTTATTTTTAGTTCCTTTACTTTGCTTTGTTTTACAAATTTACATTTTATGTAAAATTATTCGTGTGTATTTTATCATGCAACATCCATTATAAAAGAAAATCATTTAGCTTTATAATCTATGTTATTCATTTTTGTAATTATTTATAGTATTTTAGAGAGTAATATGTTAAAATATGATCTCAAATATCACATTTAAAGTACGAATTAACAATAAAAGATAGTCTTTATAATAAGGATGTTAGTGTTTAGTCTTCCTTTCCTTTTACCATAGAATGGTAAACAAATAAACTATTGTAGTTCAGAAGCCGTATTTATTTACATTAACACCCCCATACACGATCAAACATTTTGTGCAAACATGATGTTTGCGCAATTCTGATGTCGGGCAAATTTAGGCCATACCATACACGTCAAACATCATGTTTGCGCAAAAATTTTGGCCCCATACACGGTCAAAATGTTTGGGCAAACATTTTTACCGTATATGGGGGCCTTTAAATTTGATTATAGCACTAAAGCTCAAACTAATAAAATATTTAACATAAAAATAACATTGACATCTTAAGGATACAAATGACTAAAATTGTAGCTAAATTCATTATCCCACTATATAAATTTATTTCTTTATTTAGGAATTTTCATACAGTAACTCATTGGATGTGTAGGTATAAGCATAATGGACTTAATAAAACTTAACTTGCCTTCTATTATCCAATTAATAATAATAAGAAGTGATTATTTATAATTTTAGAGTCTGATAAAGAAACTCAATAAGATATTATTGGCGTTTTCAAAATGTGGTTCAGTTCCATCCACATATTTAAAAATGTTGAGTAAACTCGTACAGAAATGTACATAATGTAGATATTGGCATTTTTAACAGCATTGTGGTGAACTCTGATGGGATTCAATGTGATTCTATTTGCAGACAGGTCGAGAGGAGGCGTATATGTATTCATTTTCGGAATTGGATTTGATCCTTTGCCAGAACTCTCCTGGGCTATCTACTACCAGGATGTAGCAAGGAGACTTTCCTTGCTTTTTACACCTGTCCTTTTACCATTTTATTAAAGAACCTTGTGAGTTTTATACCTCTTGTTGGCCTCTCATAGTCTAGGCTGATTACATTTTACCCCGTGCGGGACTGAAGTTTTCCTTGATTAAATTTGAGTGTCCACGCCTTTGCAAAGCTCTCAAAACCCTACCAACAACTTTGAAGTCCACTCTATCATTCCAATTTTCTAAAAAAAAAAAGTTCTTGTTCGATTTTTGTTCTCCTGTTTTAAAAATATGATCTTGATTTTACACTTTACTGTGAAAAAGATTATTTTGTCTTCTCACAGTAAAAATATTACTTAGTAAGACACAATAGGTAAAAAAGTTGAGTCACCTTAATCTAAGTAAGCCATCATCATTCATCGCGTCATTATTCATCACTGATCAATTCTAATTTAATCACTTATTTATGCCGTTTACTCACTTCCTAACATCAGGCGATTCTTGTCACAACCATCCCAGGTTGTCTCTAAAAAATATCCTTTAATTATTTCATTTGAAGTATCTCCTAATCAATTACCAATTTAATTACTATATATTAAAAATGTTATTTTGCTTCCGAGCTTACCGAAGGTAACGGAAGCTATGTGATCCTTCTGAAGAACGAAATAATTTTATGGCACCAATTTCAAAAATTCTAAGACAGAAATCCGTTTCAGACATTAGGGAACATTTTTGGTTCCGTGTCTGTCTGTCACTCCATTTTTGCAAGCCAACATATCTTAAAAACTAAACGTCTGATTTTAATGAAATTTGGATTGTAGGTCATAATCATAATTAGCCCATTAATGGTCCCATAACAGTTTCAACTTTCTATGCTTTGTACGCATGTAAACGTACAAACATACATTTATTTACACCAATAGCTTCAAAAGTACACGAAACTTTTATTGTTTATCGAAAGAAACCCGCAGATAGCCTCAGATCTGAAATTACAGCAGTCCGCGCTCTTTAAATTTTGCTAAATTGATACTTTAATTCATGTAAAAAATCAAATCAATTTGGACATATTTAATATACGAGGAAAAATTAAATAAATTTGACAAAAATAGTTAGTAAAAGGATACAATTATTAAAGTATACGAAATAGGATGCGAGGAAGCTATGTGCCACACTAATTGGTAGACTATTGTTTCTATCCTGTGTTTATTTATACACACAGGATAATTTATTTTTTGGTTATCAGAGAGTTTTTATTAAAAGATAAAGTGAACAACATTATACCTTAAATCTGTTAAAACCGGTTAAGTTGGACTAATATTAATCTCCAATAGTATGAGATGGTAGAACGAAGATTAAAATAGGCAATTGTTCCTTTATCTGTTGAACCAGAGCGCTTGATATTTTGATTTTTGCATCATAACTGTGAATTTGAACAGCTGTTTCGGCTTTAGGATTTATACTCAGCTTAATCTATAGGTGTTTATCGTAGCTAACTTTAATAAGGCTTACTGAGATCATGTGGTTTAATCTTCTTCACTACATGCCACGATTTATGTCCCCTAGCCGACTATCTAATATTGAATCAGTTGAATCATTTTGGAAGCATATCGATTTAGACAGTTTCTGAAAAATTCCATCGATTCTTATTCATTTGATACTCCTTCCTCAAAGTAAGTATAGTTTTTCAATATTAAAGAACCCTAAAAGTTTATTTAAAATAAAATACTACATAATATATAATTATAAAAATATAAAGGAAGTTACCGATATGTTTTATTATTATTATTTTCTTCTTCTTTTAACAGCTCTTACGACTAAATATTTGGGTAGTATGATATCTTATGTATATAAACACTTTATTTACAAAATATAAACAAGTGAGGCTGGCCTTACATTAAGGTTTGCTTTCACACACAGTGTACTTATCAATCTAATGAAAACATTTTAAATGAATAATAGCTAAATTATAAATCATAAAGTTTAAATTATAAGGTAATACACTAATGCATACACAGTAGCACTATACAAATAATATAAGTTTGTCAAGGATATTATAATGAACTAACAAGTAATTCATCAACTCAAACAAAATTATATTTTCTGACAGTAGTCTTAAAAAATGTTGGTCCGTACCAATCTCGTCAAAGAAGTTTTTAGTGCTACCTGGTATAGTCCCTCTTGTTCCAAACCACAATCCATACACTTTATAATCTCTCTTTTTTCCAAAAATTTCAAAATCATTTTTCCAGTCAAGAATGCAATATTTTAGTTACAATACCATTACTGTATCGTCTCGCAAAATGGACTATTGTATCGATCTTTTCTTACATTTTCTTAGGGTTGATTTTTAATTTTAAATTTCTTCTTGTAATTATTTGTGTTGTTAATAAGATGAGAATTGTATTGAAACTTTCTCTTGTCATATTGTATTTTCTATGTTTAGAAATATGTATAATTTCATATTATTTCTAAAATAGGTTATAAAAATTAAAAAATATTGAATTTCTTCTGGCTAGAATAGAAACAGCTCTTAAATTGAACATCCCCGGAATTGATGTGTCGTGCTCTTGTTTTGCTTTGGATTAGAGTCAAAAGAAGTTACCAACATATTTTAGAACGCGACCTTTGCCCAAGAGGACAAAATGGTGTTCCAGAATATGCCCTTCATGCCCAACAAAATGAGTAATGCTTCACCAGTTTTAATTTTTTTTCATTTTTTACCTACAAAAAATTGCTACAAATGGATATAAAAAGGAAAGTGTTAAATCATGGCTCAAAAGATAGATGTTTTGTGCTCAATAACAAAAAAATTTGGTGTTTCAAAATGGGCTTATCAATCCTGACAAAAAAGCTCATTTTGAAACACCAATTTTTTTGTTTTCGACCATAAAACGCCCGTTGTCAGACACAATATAGAGACAACTTTGGAGTAATTCAGATATATGTGAAACATTTTATTTCGATTCTCAAGTGCTTATTAAGTGAGTGTTAAAAATATAGTCTGGCTAAATTATAATATCTTTAAATATTAGCGAAGCCATTGATTAGAAACTTCGACAAAAATGTATGTTATAAATAATAATTAGCTTATATACTACATTTACTCAAATGTTTAATCGTAAACGACATCAATCAAATAGAGTATTTTTCATTCATTTACGACTCTGTTTTATCATTATTTTGTTCTCAATTCTACTAATTTTATTATTTTTTAGGATTTGAAATACCTTTTAATTCAATAAATTTAAAACCCAGTTGCTTAAACAATTGTTATTTTAAAAAAAGCGCCATCTCCTATCTAATCGTTATTTGTTACCAGTAAAGCCTTTTAACCTAATTAAACAAACGATAAATATGTATTAACGTATCAAATAAATGTAGAGGTTGGTCCCTGGCAGAACTAAAGATGTTGATTAATCAATGAAGTCATGCGATTGAGTAATTATAATAATTAATTTTCATGGTGAATTTTACTATGTGAATCATTTAAGCACTAAGTAAACTAGGTAAAATAGAATAATTTCAAGATAAAAAGAACTTTTTATATACTACGTTTTTAAATTTTCTGTTGAATCGTATGTAATGTTGATAATATAATTGTTATTGTTATATAATATATAATGTTAGTGAAAAAAAAATAGTTCCGAATTAATTTACTTCACATAAATGACAACCATCCAGAAAGCTGATCTTTATTATATATATATATATATATATATATATATATATATATATATATATATATATATATATATATATATATATATATATATATATATATATATATATATATATATATATATATATATATATATATATATATATATATATATATATATATATATATATATATATATTATATATATATATATATATATATATATACATATATATTATATTCTTATATTGCTTGCTATATTTGCTGTTTTGTTTTAAATAATGTATATAAGTGCAATTTTACTAATTATTATATTATATTATTTTTTTAAATATTTTATTAGGACCCTAAACCTAAAAAATAATTATTCCTAGCCTTAATTTATTTTTAAATTTACTAAAATAATGTAATATATTATGTAAAATTAATATAAAAAACAGACATTCAATTTAGAGTAACATAAAATTAATTTTTATCCGCCGGATTCATCTCCTTCCTGGCAGCCCAATATATTGCAGCCTTGCTGGACCATTTGTCGCTGCTGCTTTGTTGTCTGTAGTTTTGAAGTGTTTGGCAATCTAACACGATGTGGTCTGCGTCCATTATTCCAGTCTCACCTAGAGGGCAGCTACTGGTTTCCTTTATGCCTATTTTATGCAGGTGATTTTGTAAGTAGTCATGGCCAGTGACCATGCTAAAGTTTGCGGTGAACGCTCCCCTGGATAGCGAAGGTATTTACGTCGTTAAAAGGCAGTGCCACGTTTTTCCTGATGCCTTCTCTTCGTGTATGGTTTTCATTGCCCGTTCAACACTGGAGCATATTTCGGCTTTTGTGTTGGCTAAATGTGATATGTCGTTGAGTTTGGGGCAGGGAGGCACCCAACTTGGCCAGTTGGTCTTCATAATGTGACGTATTTCTATAGATGTTCCTGAATGAAAATTAATAATTCATTTTGTAACCAATCAATTATTCAAACCCGATTTAGGGATTTTTTTTTTCTTTCTCGAATGCTAAATATGAGCTACTAAAGAATTAGGAAAATTATATGGTGCTTAATAATTAATTGTAAAAATTCTAGAGCTTAGAATTATGCAAAACTTTAAATGTTTGGTTAAATCACACGGAATGTTGAATCAAATATATATTTTTTATAATACATTTTCAACTATCAATCAATCATTATCGTCAATTGGTATGGTCAAGCATATTATCGTGCACTCGCAGCTTCTTCTTGGTCGTTAGTTTCCCCTTCCTGATCTTCCTCTTCGGTATCTTTGAAAGTGCGGAGAACAACTTCAGCCGCACGGTACATCTCTTCAACAGTCTAAAAAATGTAAGGACATTGTATAAACAATTGTGTAAAATAAGTTTGTTCAAGATGTTTTATAAATGTTCGTAGGCTTTCCATGGTTAAAATTATAATGAAGTTCTTTGTCCATGCTTCTTGACCATGCTCGAAGGGTGTTCGTCCTAACGTTTCGCTCCTAATGCTATAGAAGCATCTTCAGAGGTGTTCATGGTATCCTTAGGTTAAGAGTCACACAGTTCACACCTGTCTTAAACTAAGGACACCATGAACACTCCTGAAGATGCTTCTAGCATCTTCAGGCGGGGGGCTCTATAATAAGCCCTACTTCTATTACAGAAACAATTTAGGGAAGCCCAAAGAAATCATCTCACAAAAACTAGGGATTGAAATTTTGTTTTATTAACATAAATGCATCATTTTTGGTGTGTTAAATAAAAGAAAAGGGCACCCTGAGTACAAAAATATATTTGTTTTAATTTTTTTACCAATTTATCTATACGCAGTGTGTCCTTAATAATTACGTTTTTCGTGTTCCCCCCTCCATATTTTTAACAAATAAATGAATGAAATTTTTCGTACAACGTATATTTGTAATGCCCCCCCCCCCCCAAAAAAAGTATACATTTATTATCTTAAGAGCAGATTGTGGGCTAGACATTTCGGAGTAGTTTCATTGCGTTTAAACAGTAAAAATGCACATCAAGGCGTTTGTTTCACGTCATTATAATAAATGGTTCAAAATTGATAGCAGAAAACAATCTTTTAAAATGGCCGCCATCTTGATTGTCGTGTACAGGTTAAGAAACTCGTCTTATTAGTTTAATTGTCTACGTTCTGTTTGTGTGTTTTCTGAAAGCTTATATTTGAAAGCCGATTTATTATTTTTATTCATTGCTTTCAATGCATTCCAAGTTTTTAGTTTTTAAAAATGTAAGTTAAATAATCCTAGGAAGTTGAAATAAAACACAGAAAAGCTAAAGATTGCTTTGTTGCAATAAATATTTCATTTTTAAAACTGCAAGTAATTATTTAAACGCATATTTTGAATTCTAACCTAACCTTAATTATAGTATTTTCTTGTTAGAATACAAGGCTTCTATTTCTAAAGTAATATCTAAACTTTTACGAGTATCAACATGACTACTAATTACTATATCAATGATCATAATTAATTTAGTGTGCCAATTAGTGTAACGCACACGCACGGCTCCCACACGTTCTAACGAATATAACCATTTTCGTCATTTTTTTTTAATTCCCTCTCCTGGGTCTTTTCTGCTATTCTCGATATGCGCGAGAGGACGAAATATTTTAAAACATTTGAGAAGAATAGGCGAACACGATTAATGTAATCCCACGGGAAATATTGATGGAAATTTCTAATTGAAAGTTTGGTTGTTTGGTCGGATGAAATTAATATGGGACGATATGGGGCTACTTTTGGCAAACAATCCAAATTTATTTGAAAATGGGATATGTGGTACATTAAACGACAGCCCACCAAGCAAACCTGAGACAAAAAAAGTTGATTTATGTCTCAATAGTTATTTATGCACCTAGGGAGTAAAGTAAGACATTATTCAAGCAATAATAAACAAGGTCGAAAAAACAGTGTTGGCAACCTTATTTTAACAACTTCAATACATTAGCCATTCATTCTCTACTATTTATAAAATAATTAAGTTGGCAATCCTTCTTTTTCTCCCTGGTATTACTTTTTCTCATTACTTTTGAGTTCAGGGAAGAAAAGACTTACTTTAGTCATGCTTTTTAGGCATGCTTTTTTACTAGCATGTGTATTTCCGCCTTTAAAGAGCTGTCCAACGAAAGGAGCATCTTGAAGGATAAATACTATTTTGACTTTTGTACCCCGTACCCCTGTGTACCAAATTTATTTTCACCCGTCCAAATTCTAAACCAAAATTTTCCTACATTATCATAATCCAATAATTCTTTGAAAATTAAACTCATTAAGTCATGGTGCATGACTTGACTTTTTTTCATTAATGCGATAGGTTTGTTTTGATTTTTTTGTTTTACATTATTTATAGAAGATACTTACGTCATTGAAATTTAAAATTAATGATATGGTTTATACTTACTGTTGAATCCCTAAGCTTTTTAACTTCAGGTGGAGTGTAAACAAACATTTCTAGTGTTTTCCTATCTGCCATGTAACCAGCCTCGAATTCTTCAACTAAGGTTTCTCGGACTACTTCCCTGTTAACATAATGAACAGATCGTTTAGAGTTTTTTACATGAGATATGCTTCTGGAGCGATATTTTTGTCCAGGTCCCTCCTACCCGGAGGAAAAGCATGATCCATGTTTTAAGCCGGCTCCACACTCTTGGCGAGACTACACTAGGGTCGGTGGACACGAGAGTGTGGAGGATGAGCTCGCCTCGCCTCGCTACATCTCTCCTCGGAATCGATATTTCAGACCCGAGTTACAGGGATCTCAGTGGAGGGTGTCTCGTCTTCATTTAACCCCTCCGGAAGGGCGAGAATGTAGAGGGTACCTCTTGTACCCGTATATACTCGCCGCGAGCCCTCGGCGAGAGGTCTCGCAGAGAGTGTGGAGACGGCTTTATAGTTTCAGACTCGATGGAAGGGGGGAAAATTAAAGAACTCTCGAAAACGGTTCCTTCAAATCTATCAATGTAGGTATTTTCCGAGATATGGATGAAAATAAATTGGATTTTGTTGAAAATCTTTAACAAAAAGTATTCAACCACCTGTTCAAAACTTTTATCTTGTGTTTAAAAATAAATATTTTTTATTGGATTTAAACGCACTATCAATATCAGAAAGTTTTTGTTCGATTTATCCGACTACTCTTATGTTTGCGCAAACATTTTAACCATATATGGGGACTGGGGACCTTTAAGTAACAGAAGTTAATTAAATAAACAACAAAAGTTTAGAGCCAGCTGGTGGTTATTCTCCGCCATAGTTCCATAATTCCAAGTTTTTATAATTCTAAGCCATGTAGCCACAACCAAAAAAAAAATAAAATAAAATAAAAATAAAGTTCAAATTTTATTTACATAGACGACAAAATTCCAAAACCAATATATGATAATTTGTGGGATTTCACTAACAGAATTATGTAAAATGGTATACTTTTATTCAACATTTTCTAATCATGACTAAAGAAGGAATAACTGACTATCTACGCCAGTATTTGAACATATTATATATATATATATATATATATATATATATATATATATATATATATATATATATATATATATATATATGGTACTTTTTTACTTTAGCACCCCCCCCCCCTGTATCCCTTTGTGTTAAGTTATTTAGACAAAGGAACATAATATACAGAGTAGCATATATTCCTTAGTCTATATTACTATTAAAACGAAGGGATATTTATTCCAATGTACCTTGGGACAAAGATCACACTTGTGTATATAATTGTGATCATATCCCTTAGTCTAATCAATTATTAAGATAACGAAATATTAAATATAAAACTTCCCCAGGAGTCTCAATGTCTTGGGGAGACAAACACACAAACCTTTGAGACTTTAGTAGGGCAGACTATTGTTTAGAACCAAGGGGGGTGCTAAAGTAAAAAATTGCCATATATATAGTGCATATAGACGTAATTCACATGTTATGTATATTTAGTGATGACAAGATATCACAAATTTACACAACCTTATAAATATTGTATATGTATATTTGATTTTTTAATTCTTAAAATAAATCCTACTTCTTTTGGTTTTCAAAATATCTAAAACTAAATTTGAACATCTTCCATTCCAAAAAGCATCATAGGAAATACAATATTCAAGGTAGAAATGGGATTTAACGGATATCAGACCAGATGTTTAATCGGATTACTAGATTTAAGTACCTTACATTAGCTATTGCCTTGACTGGCATTATCAATTAATAGCATTACATAGAGTCTGTTAGACAGTTTGTAGGAGTTCCAGTAGTTTAAGGATTTGCTCTAATGTACTATTAAATTATGTATGAAGTACAAGAATATTAAAGCTCTTTCATAATTTACTATTTAAACGATTTTTTGTTCTATAAATAAAAAATTAAATGAGGTGTTAGATCAATAATATTCAACAAGTTCATTCATGCTAGGAATGAAACCACCTCTAAAATTATTTGTGATCACTTTTTACGATGTATTACTTTTTACGATAATATAAATAAAATGGGGCTTAAAAGCATATTGTAACCAAGCATAGGGAGTAAATACTTATTAAGTAACATGAGCACCATAAAAAATATGAAACATAGCATTGCAGTTGTTAATAGCTGTTTGCGGTAAATAAGTGGTATCTGACCCACTTTGACTAAATAACTATAAAGATGAAGGGATGTTCAGTCTAATGTACATTGGGACAAAGGAAATCACACTTTTATATACAAAAGTGTGATATTATACCAATGTACATTAGACTAAATATCCCTTTTTCTTAATAGTTATTTAGTCAAAGTGGGTGAGATACGACATATTTACCCAGTTTGCTAATTATGTCCTACTATAAAGATTTCATTAACTTCAGACGAGTTCAAGGCAATTATGAATTCGGAGACTTACGAACTGTCTTCATCAGAATTATTAAAATGCGTCAGTTACCTTCACTAAGCTCGGAAGACAAGCATATATTACTATATAAAAAATAAATTATATACTATATCACTTTTTTTTAATATGTGACAAATTATTAGCGTGTAAAATCTACCAGAAACAATTATATTTAATTATGTATAGTCAATTTAAAGGTGACAGTGTGCTGTCAAATACTCTTAAAAAATCTTTAGGATATCAAAATAAATCAATTTATGAAAATAATACCCATTTTTCTCCAGAAAGTTCTTAAAAATTTTCTTTTTAACTACCATTTTGCTTGAAGTTTCTTCTACAGTCCAGTTTTATTATTAGATTTAGATAGATTCATAAATAAAATATAGTATTGAGATTCAAAAAACGAATATACCCTCTTTCATCAAAATCTTTTTTTTTATGTCAATCAAAAATTGACTTTGATAGGTGTGTTAATGAAATTAAAACTTTATTCTTTAAACATTTTTTTATTTATTATGGCCTGATTGTTTTACATTTAATCAAATACTATTTTGCTCTTACTATAGTAATTACTATAGTAATTGCACGTTAATTGTTATTTAGATCATAATTTTCTTTCATGTGTTTGATAATAAACTTTTGAATCGATCAGCTATTTATTCATATTAGCTAAGAAAATTCTTATTCATGTGAGTCAACAGGGATGTATTTCTTTATATATGTGTTAATAACTATGTATATATGTAATACTATAATATAATATAAAATATACAATATATAATATAAATAATATATGAGGTACTTTTTTTACTTAAGCACCTGAATTAATTAAGCACTTCAATTAATTTATCCTAATATATTGACATTTTCTAGTTACACCCCTCAATCAATTCTACAGATCCTTATACATTACACAAGTTAATTATAACTCTATTATCTTACGAGCCCGCCGAAGATAACATGATAGTTCTATTTTTATAGTTAAGTTTTTGGTAGTATTCATACTACGGAAAGTTTAAATTTTAATTTAAATCAAATTATAATTATTATAACAACGGGAAATAGACAGAGAAAAATATACTCCAGCGCCGGGACTCTACATTATAGTGATCTTGCCACTTGTCAACTAAGCTACACTGAAGAATAATTTCCTCTGTCAATAACGATACCTAGTCCCGAATTAAGCTTTCAATTTTACCACAAGTCTAGGAGTCGACACTTACGACAATAGAACTAGACCGAGAATTATCGCTTATAATTATAAAGTACCCACACAATAGCCTAGTTGGCAAGAGCACTATACTGCAAATATAGAGGCCCGATAATTCTATTTTGAGGTCTCCTGATTAGCACACAGATGTCATATCAATCGTCAGCGCACATCCAATTTTGAACAAAAATAAGAGTGACAGAGTGACCCTACTGGATATTGAAACTGATCTAAATCTTTTGTGTCTATTTGTCGAAAGTAGCAAAAGATGGTAGAAAAAGGTATTAATTTTAACCATCCGTGCATGTTAAAAGTTGCTAAATTGATGCATTTAATTCAGGAGATAGCGCGCAAAAAAGTGTCTGATTAACATCAAGCTAGAATTTTGTGTATAAGTTAATCATTTAGTGCCTTTTAAGAATATTTGGTAGGCTAAGTTTGTCTGCGGGACATAGCTTAGCAATACGCATTTGAAAAAAAAAATTAAAAAATAAATAAAAAACGGTGGAGAGCGGCCATGTCCTACCAATTATGGTGAACAATGTGATTTTCATGATCCTGAGATCGAAATTAGTATGTAGACCGAAAATCAAGTTGATGTTGGTTTATTCCTTGAAAAGTTAGTTATTAAAATATTACTCCAAATCAAAGAGGTCAAATATCAAGGGTATATTACATATATATTCAAATAAAAAATATATTATATATATATAGATATTTTTAACGGGGTTAATCTAGTTGATAAATGCAATAAATCGTAGATAAATAATTCTGTTTAGATATTCATAACATGTATAGTTCTGCTCATGACAGCATGTTGTCAAGTACTTTAATTTTACATGACTTCTAATTTATTTCGAGCAAGAATCTGTCACTAACATCTGTGAGATTCAAACTCTTTTTATGAATCCAGCATTTAATTTTATCTGCATTTCACTTTCTCAAATAAACAAATTTGTCTTTTAATTCGTTATAAAATTAAAAATTATAATATATGTACCAACTTAATGGTATCTTTAAAAATTTAAAAAAAAACTTTATATTAACTCAGAGTTAATATTTAATAAGAAATAGAACTTTCTTGATTAGATATTCAAAAGTTAACAGACAATCAAACTACAAGTTGTGTTTAGTATCTGGTCCTTCCGTTTACTTGTTTTAGAAACTGAGAAATTTTGTGAACCACCTGTCAACATTTATTGACTACATATTTATATAACGCTCGAGCATTTTTCATCATTTAGTGTTATTATCTTGCAAACTAATTAATTTTCAGGAAAAGTTACCTCTCTAATTGGATTGGTATAAATTAGACTACATATACAAATTTGCTTCCGAGCTTACCAAGTTAACGGAAGCTATGTGATCGTTCAGAAGAAATAAAATATTATCTCCGTTTCAGAAGGGAACATTTTTGGTTCCGTGTCTGTCGGTCCAGTCTCTGTCGGTCTGTCTGTCGGTTTGTCGGTCTACTTTTGTGAACCGATATAATATCTTAAAAACTAAGCGTCCGATTCTAATGAAATTTAGATAGTAGGGCAATATTAGCCTATTGTTTGTCCAATATAGGCAAGGTCAACTTTCTGCGCCTATTCGCTTCTCTTCTAAATGCGCACAAACATACATTTATTTCCACCTATAGCTTCAAAAGTACTTATTTGATTTGTATGACAATTTTATAGTTTATCGAAAGTAACCTGCAGATAGCCGCAGATTTATTTTACCGTCTGCGCTAATTATTTTTTGTTAAATTGATACTTTAAAAAAATCAAAACAATTTCGACAGATTATAAAAACGGAGGAAACAATTAAACAAAATAGACAATAATAGCTTGTAAAAGCATAAAATCAATTATTTACGTGATGTGGTTAGGATGCGAGGAAGCTATGTGACACATCAATTGACAGTCTTTTTTAAATCAAAATTGTCAAAATGTTTTACGTAATACATATATTCAATTTTTAAGTTTTTGGTAGTTTTCATACTACGGAAAGTTAAATTTTAATTTAAATCAAATTATAATTATTATTAACTACGGGAAACAGACAGTGAAAAATACACTCTACAATCCCGGCACAGGAGTGTATTTTTCACTGTCTGTTTCCCGTAGTTAATAATAATTATAATTTGATTTAAAGTAATACATATATTTAAAACATTGTATTTTATATTAGACTTAATTACCTATTGGCTTCTAAAACGTCAGGGTTAAAATAATCTTTTTCCGAGATTATGCTAACTTGGCTTGGAGTGGACAGGTGATCAAGATCTTGCTCTAACAATCTGTAGTTAAACTCCGGGACTTTCTTCTTTTTCTTCTCCTTTTTCGTTATCTGCAAAATGTGTGTACGGTTATAGATCAACTTTACAAGTAATAAATGGAAGAACTCTGCGGTTGTGACCGATAATTTGATTTTTTTCCTAGTTGTTTAAAGTCCAAATAGTTGATTTATTATACAAGACTTGTCTTTTTCATATTAGTCTATTAATTGTTTAAGAGAACATCTGAAGTTTGCCGAAGATTGCAGCTGTTTAAGTAATAATCCGGACATCACACATAAGATGGAGTCATAACTGGGAATCTTAAACTATTAGGATGATAGCCGCCATCACTAAAGGCCCCCATACACACTTCAACTTGGTTGTCCAATTATGTCTCTCAACCTGGTTGATCAACATCAAAAGATGTTGAACAACACAGTTGAACAACATCAGTAGAGAGAGAACCAGCTTAAAGTAAACACACACACACACACAACACAGGAACATACACACTTCAACAGGTTGACACAACTTTAAACACCGCCCACTAATATCAAAAGGGTTTTGATGCCTTTCAACTTGTGATTTGGTCTCTCAACCTGCCCATACACACTTCAACTTCAACTTCAACTCAACCAAGTTGGACAGCAAGTTGAAGTGTGTATGGGGGCCTTAACAATTTACAGATTAATGACATCCTTTCAGCTCTGACTTGGTACCTAAAAGTACCATACGCCAAGGCATATACGCCTTATTTTTCTTTTAAACACGATTTGTAAACCCCTCCACATGTCAACATCATTAAAAAAGCTAGAAATTTGTCATTCGCCATATCTCTAGACTCGCATGTTAAATCTACAGCAATTTAGGCCTCAAATTAAGTACTTTTCAGTAATAATTTGAATTCAAATTAAGTTCAATATACATTTCAGGTAAATTAAATCCTATTAATTAATTTTTAAATGTTATTATAGCGATAAAATTATTACATTAATTAAATATACGCATTTCCCACCTCTCTTTTAATATTACTATAACTACAAAAATATATTAATAAATAAGACATTACATTTATTATTGATATATTTAATAATTTTAGACGTTTAATTTATTTAATCATTCATATTTTTTTTTTATATTATCCATTTGTAAAATGGTTAAATATCTTGGAAAAGTAGCACACACGATTTTATTTTATATATATATATATATATATATATATATATATATATATATATATATATATATATATATATATATATATATATATTTTATTTTTTTTTTTTTTACTGTATTTAAAAAAATAAATATTTTATAATAAAGTTAATAATAAAAAATAAAAAAATGTCTTTAAGAGTGCTTATTAACATGAAAAATAACTTAGTAATTAAAACTTTTTACCTTCTTTAAGAAGAAATGTATCAAGATAAAGCTATGATCAAGTTTATGAAAGATCCAAAAAAAGTATTTTATATAGATGGTTAAAAGCAAAAAAAAAAACTTAAGTTAAAAGTCTATTCACTAATTAAGACATTTTAACCGGTATTCTTTTAATTCTTTACAATTAAAAAGTTTTATCTCTACAAAATATTTTATTTTTAATTATATTAGCCACATAAGAAAGTTTTGGATCCAACGTCATGTAATAACTTTAAATTGTGACAATATAGGCACTGATGATGGCCTTATAAGGCTGAAAGCTGCTTTGGCTATTAAAAAGTTAATTTTACGTGGAGAGACTTTTTCATTTTTCCTGTGACAATATAGTTTAACAATATATATAATTTTATTTATTTATTTATAAATAATTTTGCAAGAGACCTCTACAGCTTCAGCCACAAAAGAGTTGGATATAAAGCTCATAACGAATAAAATTAAATATAAAATATATAAATTTTCCTATGTAATCATTTTCAATATTATTTGAAAATGTTTACAAAGAGCATAAAAAAAAAATACAGAAAAGAGGAGTTTTTCTTACAAAATATGTGACCTTGAAAATTACTATTTTTCGTTGATATGTTAAAATAATCAATTTTTCAGAACGCATGTTCGTCAAAATACCACAATAGCTAATCCATAACACAGTCTTGTTATTACCTCTATAGTTGGTCATCATTCCCCACCAGTTCACTGATTAAACAGCTATTTAAGTTTAATTCACTATAAACAGTTAGTGTTTTATAATGTTTCTTTGTCTAAATATTAAGTTAGATTTTTGTAACAGAATTTTGTGGAGCTTACTAAATGAAGCAAGTAAATGAAGCACAAAGAGCAAAATTGCTCAGTGCAAAATGTCAACAACAATAACTCAGTGCAAACAATAGCTGCAAATTTTGAAATGTCGAAATGTATTAAGGCTTTTGAAGACCTTTGATCTAGAATCTAGATTAAACTGAAAAGTTGGAATTTCGTTAGCTTCCCTTCATTCCAGTCCCTTTCCTCAGTACCTTCTGTTTCCCTACCTATTTCCTCCTATTTTCCTCTGCAACAGTTAACGGGCAATAGGCTTGAATTCCAGTCCAATCACTTTGTTCCTTACCTTTCTTTGTAAGGTCAACCCTAGCGTTTATATTACAATTTCTTGCTACTTTATACTTAAGCAAAGTTTCATGAACTTCCTCTAAAAGCTATTTTAATCTCGATTCTTTTGATCTTTTCACGTCTCTATATCAATTAATAATTTTCATTAAAGAACTCAAAGAGACAGTCAAAGTTGACAAACGTGAATAAAACGTGTTGCTGATTAACGAATAATAGTGACAGGTAATTTTACTTTGCGTGCATTTAGTTTCCTTAAACTAAATAAACATTTCTTAAAATAAAATGTTATGCAGTGTCGTATATACAACTTCCTCGTGCCGTGTAATTTCTCAGTCAGAAACTGTTTCTAAATTTAAACATGTATTGATTTGCGAAAGAAAATGTTTGAGTTGGCGAGGGACAGAGTATAGAAATATAGGTACAAACAAACATCATTTAAAGGGGGAGCCTTAGCTAAACCTATGAACTCACAACTTTTTGCTTGAGACTTGGCTTATTTTGGTTCCGAGCTTACCGAAGGTAACGGTAGCAGTGTGTTCACTTATGAGAACGAAAAAAATGTATGTCTCCGATTTTAAAAATTCCGAGACAGAAATCCGTTTCAGACATCAGGGAACAGTTTTGGTATCGTGTCTGTCTGTCTGTGTGTCCGCGACCCTCTGTCTGAAACGCGTGACGATAACTTGAGTAAAAGTTGACCGATTTTAATGAAATTTGGTAGACATGTTCATCTTACCAATGCCCTGAATGAGATCGTTGGACAACATTATCCACCCAAGCGTTTGCGCGCAACGCTCGCGTAAACGTGAACTTCAAATTTAAAATTGGAATTTTAGGTCGGGAAAAAATCTTACTTCATCTATTCAATGAGACAAACATTTCTTTCAAATACAATTTAAAAAAAAAAAAAATTCTTAATAGCTTAAGTTCTTAATTTATACATTAGTATAGATTTCACATAGCTTTGGAAGTCACGGAGCTTCCGAGTGGAATCTCTACTCCCTTCCCATACGGGTAACAATATCCAGGTCGAAACATCTTCATTAGTTCGTCCTGTATTAGATACTAAATTTTCCAGGAAGGTAAAAGCTATATTATTAATTTGACAAAAAATCAAAGTTTGATAGGGTTCGACAATAGCGACCATAATGAGATGTTAGAGTAACCGACGGAAAACTTTTAAGGAAAGTGGGTTTACCCTTTCGAGAACTTTGAAACCCTAAAAGCTGGAGTTTTATCACATAAACTTCTTGTGTATCATAAACACACATTGTATCTAAATTATTTTAAGATATTTTTGAAAATGTGAATCTTGATTGTAAACGAAGACGAGAATTTATCAGTATATGTATTTTGTTGAATACTATTGCAACTAGTTATTCGCAGTACCTACTTAACCGTCTTTGTTTGTTAAAAAAAAAAATAGATGATTCTTCGATAGGTAATTGTATTTCTTGGAAAATGAATGCAATAATTTAAGTAACTATTGCAGAAAATAATCTTTTCACTACATTAGTAAAAAGTATTATACTCAAATCTATTTAGAGCAATATTTTGCTAATACAACTGTTAGTAAAATTTAATTATTAGACACAAGATTAAATGACAAAATAACGTTTGTTCAATTTGAAAATTATTCATAAACGACTAGCTGAATACCCGTGCTTCGCTACGGAGTGTTTTATTTTCAATTTAATGGATTTATAAACTACCATCAAGAAACATTTAAATTATTTTACTAAGCGAGAATATCTAGATTCTATCCCTCCCCCTTATTTCTATACCCCCTCCCCTTTGATAAGATAATTTGCTAATATCCCAAACTAGTAATTCATTCCGACTAAATTTTTAAAAAGGAAAAGCAGTGGTATTTTCCTTCTGTACCCCCCCCCCCCCCCTCCCCGTGTCATTTTACATCCCTTGGTTTAAATTGGAATTATCTTTTATTAATATACATGCTTACATCCAAAATAAGAGCTCTTTCTCAAGTATTAACTTCCTAACTTTAGGAGATCGGTCTGGGCTCAATTCCCCTTCTTTTCTAACTCTGTCCTTATGTTCCCCTTAGGGATAAAATTTTAGAAAATCTCTATGGGCAGATATCAATATAATTTAGAAATTATTATACTACGTATACACTCGTAGATTTTATTTTATAATTTTTAAGAAGTGGTCATGATTAAGTTAGTAAAGGTTTAGGCACGGTAAGGCGTGATTTATTAATTATTGCCTTAATATCTAAAAATAAATCTAAATATTTTTTGACAGTGATTGAAAAGTAATTTCTTTAACAGTTCTTCCTACAGAAATTTCCACAAAACATAAAATATGGTCAGTAGTTTCTTCTGCAATTTTGGTTAAATACATTTTTTATGAAAAATGAAATAAGAATTTTGAAATCTATTTAGAAGCCCCGTTCTCAGCTCCATATAGAGCTACCAATTCGTTTTATATCCTTTATCACCCGCAGAATTAAGCTTAACATTGTACCCAAGAACCTCCAAAATCTATTTAGCCATTTGGACGAGATTGACGCACAGACAGACAGATATAAAATTTTTTAAACTTAAATTCGTTGTCAGGTTCGCGCCCGTTCGCGCGCGCGCGCACGCACACTTACGTTGACATTTCCTTTTTACCCCTCTCCTAAATAAAAATAATGACAAAAACGTACATTACAATTACTTTTCTCTTAAAGAGCCTTTCAACGATATGCATCATAAAGGGTACCTATTTACTTTGACATTTGTACCCCGTACTCCTATGTACCAACATTTTAACTTTATAATCTCATGTAAGCAGTACACTCATAGACACTCTTAATTTATATAAGATAAAAGACACTCATAGACACTCTTCATTTATATAAGATGTAGTTATACACATTTTTCCATTTTACCCCCTCCTAAATGAAAATATGACAAAACTGTACATAACAACAATTACTGTACTTTTAAAGAGATTTTCAACGATATGCATCATTAAAAGTATTCATTACTTTGACATTTGTACCCCGTACCCCTAGGTACAAAAATAAAAATTTCGCAAAATCCTTTCTTAGTGGATGCCTATGATATGAACCGAGTATATCCTCAAAATTTCAAGTCTCTTGGTTGAGCGGATTTTGCTTTGCGTTGATTCTATGTCAGTCAGTCAATCAGGACATTGCCACTTATATTATAGATAAATTAGGAATTTTAAAATAAAATTCACTCACTCCAAGCATGCTACGAAAAATATCTCTTCCATATTAACTGAAGCATGTAAAAGGTCTTGAGTGCAAAAATACAAATGATGTTTTAAATTCTATAAATAACATTATACTTATTGCTGAAGGTTTTCCTTCATCAAGGAAAAAGAAAAGTATTAATATTTTCCAAAATTCTTGATTACTTAGAATCTCTTATAATTTACCAGAGAACAATAAAGACAGAGAAAAAGATATTTGAGATGGATTTATCGTACAGATTTATTACCTAAGTAACAATTACTATGAATTAGAATTATTCATCAATTCCCTTCTCAAATGTCATGATGATGAGGAAACTGCACACCTTTTCCGCTTATTCGTAACTTTGTTAAGAACATAGGATCAGATCTCAGAAACGACCCGACCTTTATCAAAAGGTCAAGTCGTTTCCTCTCTGAGGTAAAAGGTAATTGCCATAGTTGAAACCCAAGCGGGTGGTAAAAAGAGCCCACCTCGTGCCCTATCTTCCTGGTTTATACTTTCCCAACTTTTGAATTACTTCCACAATTTAAGACCTCTTTAATCTTCAGTTTCAGTACTTCAAATAAAATCTTAGAGGCGAGCATGTATTAAACTTTTCAAACCAGTGATCAGAGTGAAGAAGAATATAATTTGGATTCACTTTGGAATCTATTTATAGTATAATCTAAATAAAAGTTTTGTGCGTTAGGTTGCTGATGTTTAGCAACCTAACTACAGCTTTGCTACTTACTTACTACTTACTTTACTCCTTTTTACATTGCTCAGCTTACTAGAGCAAATGAAACTCATAACCAGTTTGCATTAATGAATACAAACTAAATTAGTTGATTCTAAATTGTATTAAACATTAGTTAATGTTGTTCATATACTGATTAATTTTGTTCTTTGAGATAAGATCCACAAAAGATCTGTAGAAACAACATATTTTAGCTGAATAAAGAATTTGGTTGCACGCGGGAGGGGCTATCCAACTCAGCCACCTTTCCCAATACTAGTTGTAAGTTTCCCCCTAATTTATTTAATAGTCTATGCGGCTTCTCGATAGCTACGAAATCCCTAAATACGGTTTTCCCCTTTTGCGAATTTTTCATATGAAGCCTTTTTCATAAACTATCAAACCTACGTCTCTCGCATTACGATAGTGGAGACAAATATTGTTTGAACTTTGATGCCATTCATTATACGAATATACTCAATTGAGATTGGCAAAAACGTAAATAGACATTACAAAAACTTATTGTAATTTATATCCTTGTACATAGCTGAATATAAAATTGAAAATTGTAAAGAGAACTAATATCAATAAAACCTAATATAAATCTTAAAAATGTGAATGAGCCGTAATAGAATAAGAATATTGTGCACAATAAGTATGAGTGGGAAGCTGCAATAGGCAGGTATTCTATTAGACTTGCTATGCCTCAATTGTATAGATATGCGGGGGCGCATCAAGCTTTTTTGTTCACTCTACAGTGGCAACACACGGTCAATAGTATTGTCAATATACAAAAGTATTGTCAACCGTGTGCGGAGGTATTGGAAATTGGTATTGATATAATAAAACAGTAATTATAAAAATTTAAATATTTTGATTTTGAAACATCAATACTAGAAATGGTGGGGATATTGGCAATACTATTGATCATGTACTGTACAATGTACAGTTGTTATATTCAATACTTTGTTCAATAATCAGTTCAAACAAAAATTTATTCGAGGTTGGAACTAGAGTAATATTTTTAGTTTTAGCGGTTAAATTAATTGTAGTCGATTCTTTTGTACTCGGAGCATGGAAGGGGCCCTTCTTTGCTCTGAGCTTTTGCATTTCAAGTAGAACCTGCTTTTAAATTACCTTCTCTCTTGAGTTTGTCGAGCCTGCCTTTGTTGAGCAAAGTTTTTAACAGTTTTCTGTAATTTTTGTTTATTTTTATTTATTTATTAAAAAATGATTGAGGAAACAGAAGAAATTACCAATTTATCTTCCACGCTAATGGCATCTCTCATATATGAGTCTTAGCGTTTTAAAAGAGGTTCTAGACGTTCTTTGAGGTTATAGGTATGGAACACGTGGGCGTTCATTTGAAAATAATTACAACAGTCCGTGGAATCACTTAAAAAGAAATTTCTCTCAGTAATGTTACATGAGAATAATGTACTAATGTACTCTTCTTTTGATCCAGTCTCTTTCACCCACGGTAGATGGAACGTTTGGTTGCACAAAATAATAACAGCGAAATGTGCGCTTTTTTTATTCATGATAAAAAAGAGATGTGTGACACATACAACTTGTGTGCGGGCACGATTAGAGGCAAAATTAAATGAAATTATTGCCAATAATATTGATCAGTGTGCGGTCTGTCGTTATTGAATTGCTTATTGACAATAATATTATTGATCGTGTGCGGGGGGCTTACTGAAAGAGGCTACTCGTATGTTTATATTTTGGTCGGCTACAATATTAACTTCTTTTTTTTTAAATTTAATTAAAAAAATTGAAACCACTATATTCATAAATAATGAAAGTGTTTTGTTTTTAAAACACAATACATCATAAGAATATAATGAAAAGGGTTTTAGACTCGCGACTCGCCTATAGATAGGTATAGTTAAGATTTTAGAGGATCCTGTACAAAGTTGACAGTAAAGGCTGAAGAATAAGTCTAGCTATAAGGCTAAAGTATAAAAGGATGTTTCGCTAGTTTACCCTGGCATTATTGCGAACCGGTGAAAGCTGTTTCCCTTCCTTGGACATTTTGAGAATATTGCAAATTCCAGGAGCCACCATTATTAGCGGAGTAAATCCTTCATCAAACAAGTATCTTTTCTCGGCAGCATATAAGTCACGAGTATTAAACAAACTTTGTCTTAACATTCAGGGATTTGTGTACAAAACTTAATTAACATTAATTTTGTCTTTAATAACAAACTTTCTGGTTTATTAAATTAAAGTAATATTAAGAACTTTTTACAAATTAATACAATTTGTTGGGAGAACTCTAAATGATCTGTACCACTCAATTTCTTTCCACTAAGAAGTATAGCATGAAAACAATTTCACACTGTGAGAGAATTACGAACTGAAACTTGCTTTATTTATTGAGGGAGGTTAAATATTATTTAACAGGTCTGCAAAAAAGGGGTGAATTAATAGAGTATGAAAAAAAAAAGTTAAATTAGTTTGAAGAGGTTGAAAAAGTATTATGCATGCAATATCATGTAAAGTCAATCAAGGGAAACTAGACTCAAGGTTAGAACAGGACGTGAAACATGAAATTGGATGACGTACGATTAACATACCAAAAAAAACTTTTGATAGACAACACTATGACGTTGTTTTCAACCCTTTACGGGGCACTTGTTAATTGGTTTTGCAATGATACTTTTCTTGAGAAAAAAATAAGGTTAAAAGAAAAATTAAATCGATAGTTAAACTACCAAATTTTTAAAAATAACGACCACTGCATAGGAAATAAAATTTTAATTATCTGTAAATAAATTGAATAATTTACTTGACTAAATTTATAGTGTCTTACTTTACTTCAAACTTTATCGTTTTCCAATTTTCTAACTTAGTTCATCTTTGACCGAAGGGCTTTACTAAGTTACTTAATAGTGAGGGTAAAATAGGATATTGAAGAGACACAAATTTATTCATTCATAAAACTTGTTATATGACTTCGCCTTGGAAGTAGAATTGAAAATCTGATGAGGTGGAACAATATTTCTTAAGAGAGAGGAGAGGGGAATTAATAAAATTATAACTGAAATTAATCAAGTCAGATGACTTTTTATACGTATTTTATCGAATTACAGAATGAGACAACTTTCAGGCCGATCTTTCAACCTGATCAAAGTCTTATCAAGGCAATGGAAACAATTCTTCGTTTTCCCTAATACATACAACCTAATATATCTCGATAAGGAATACCTAAGTCAACTAGAATGTTGTCATAAACGATTCAGCTCGATCAAATACATAAATAAGGACACCTCATTAAAAAAATTTAATTTAAAATGTTATTTATTACACATATTTACTTCCTAACATAATTTACTATTCTAGAGGTTAGAATGAAAATAAATTCCTATGTATCTGTCCTATATTTCCAACTCTACCTTATATACTTACGCTATTAAAATCTTCAAAATCTACTTATCAATTAATTGATTAAATACCTTCGACTGATTAATTACTTTCTTATAACTTTATATATATGTATTATATTAAGCTAATACAATATTGATAAGATAATATTGTGCTTACCAGTCCTTGTCTTTCATCAATAACAGACTTAACTTCTCGTGTTATTCTAAATACAGGATGTTCTGTAAGGTGCTGGAATCCTTCTGATATTGGTACCAATCCTTCCAAAATCAAATTCTTTTTCCTTTCTACTTCCCAAACCTGAACAGATAAAATATCAATATGAAAAATTAACAGATTTCATTATTACAAAAGGTGTATAGACAGTAAAAACTTTATACTATAATATTTTAAGATATTCCAGTGATGAAAGTGACGATACTTTCACTCCCGATACTAGTACTATCTTTAGAAGAGTAATCTGAAGCTAATACCACAAACTTTACTAAAGACTCATCTAGAATCAAGTGTCAAATTCCGAGACCTGAGATATGACTTTTAATTTTATGTTCATATCAGTCATAATATTCAGTCATAACTAGTCAGGTTGTGGTGTGTTTATTTATAGATAATGTTTTAATTTTAAGTTCTTGCAACTGTTAAATAAATAAGGTAGAAAATCAAATAATTTGCTTTTACCAAAACACTGTTAATTGCTTTAAATAAAATGTACTTATGGAGTAGTACCAAGCTGGAAAAATATAAAAAGTATCCATAAATGCCTGATAAGATTTCTTTCAGATTAAATAAGTTCTTTTCATACGATTACCATGTTTTATCCTTACTCTGTATTCAATATAAGAGTGAGATGGTGAAAAGATTATTTAGGGATCTGATTAAATTTATACTTAAAATTGTTATTTAGCATAAAGTATATCTAGTTATACAAATGCTACTTGGCCGGAAAACGATTTAAGCTATCACGCAAAGTTTTATATTTTTTGATCCAAACGTATAAACCTTCGAAGATGCTTTAACTTGTCATCAATATATATTAATTCTGTCACAGCATCCTTGATTCATTTGTAAAGTTTATAATATATGCAATATTCAGCCATCTTAAACCCCTTTATTTTATGTATAGGTTTTATGCATTAGTTGGTAAAAAATCATATTAGGAAAAAAAAACTTTTTTTAAAGTTTCTTAATGGCGAAAAAATTAATGGAATAAAAAAAATTTGCCGAAACCACAGCTGGGATAGAAGTTAGTTTTGACACATAACTGTTTAAGAGAAATTTGATTCCTAAGTTTTCTTTGATTAAATTTGGTTGCGGAGCCACCAATGTGCTCACTCCTCTAATCCCATGTAGTAGATACACATTGTTTTTATTAACTAATAATTATTCAAATTATATAAGCAGGCTCTTGAAAATGGACACAACATAGTGTTTAAAAATTAGAATTATTATTTTGGGGTTCAGTAATTATGGAAAGATTCGAGTTTATTACGTTCTTTAAATATGATCAATCTAAAAACTAATTATTTTTTTAAATTTATTGCTACAAAAGTAATTACTATTGTAAAATCTTATTTGTCTCGCGCAGTGCTGTATTATGTAATTTGTTTTATAAGTTACTAGCTGACCCGGCGAACTTCGTACAGCCTAATAAACATTAATAAAATAAGAAATATATGGGTGCTATCTTTGAAAAACCTCATAAATAGTTTATTTAGTTAAATAATAATGATGCCTTAGATGAAAAACATATTACAATTTGCAATATATACTTGTACAATATACAATATTGGCAAAAGGACATACAGATGATACAATCATTTATATTTATATAGATATAGATTATAGAAATATTTTTCGTGTATTTTGCACTTTACCCCCCTTCTAAATGAAAATATGACAAAAATGTACATAGCAGTACTCAACTACAAATTACATTACTCTTAAAGAGCTTTTCAACGATATGCATCATTAAAGGTTTTCATTATTTTGACATTTGTACCCCGTACCCATGTGTACCAAAATTTAAACATAGTTTCACTAACTTAGAAATCTTCCCGGGTATGCGTCCAACCATTCCGCAAAGTTTCATCGCAATCAGATGATAGATATAGATTATCGAAATATTTTTCCGTTATTTTGAACTTTACCCCACTCCTAAATGAAAATATGACAAAAATGTAACAACAATTACTGTACTCTTAAAGAGCTTTTCAACGTTATCCATCATGAAGGGCTTTCATTACTTTGACATTTGTACCCCGTACCCCTGTGTACCAAAATCGGAACATTGATTTACTAACTCAGAAACCTTCCCGGGAATGCGTCCAACCATTACTGTACTCTTAAAGAGCTTTTCACCTATATGCATCATGATGGGTTTTTATTACTTTGACATTTGTACCCCGTACTCCTGTGAACCAAAATCGAAAAATAGTTTTAGTAACTCAGAAACCTTCCCGGGAAAGCGTCCAACCATTCCCCAAAGTTTCATCGCAATCGGATGAACGGTTTAGGCAGGTAAAAGAGACAGACAGACAGATAGACAGACAGACAAACATTCATTTTTATTTATATAGAAGATTGTGAAGCATTGAATATTTCTTTCCTCTAGAGAGATAACACATTATTACATATATTATATGCACATCAATGACCAAATATTTATTACATATGACAAATATCTAGTAGATCAAAATATCTAGGAATAATACTTTAAGTGATATACATAGTCATAGCCTGAAACAATGCAACCACCTATAAACAATTAAATATTACTTAGTCATCATATCATCAATATCAATCAATTTTTATTTTTGATTTCATTTCACGGTGCGACAAAATGTAATAATAATTGAGTCCCTTCGTTATTCTCCGTTTCTTGACACAATTTCATATTTTTTTCTCTAGTATTTACTTAATTTTTTAATATACATTTTTGCTGTTGATCAACAATAACAAAATAAGTGTCAAGATAAAGCACATTGAGATAATTTTGTCACAAATCCAGTTGATAACAAAATATAGATAGACCCTAATGAAATCAAACAATTCTCATACTTCAAAATCTTTTCATAATCGTAAATAATTTTATAATTAAAAAATAAATATTAGTTTTTCGTTGATACTTCAATTATTAATCTACTTTTATTAATAACTTAATATAAGGCCTGTGATAGGAAAAGTCCTTTTTATTTACATTTTATCTTATCAAAGTGATTGTTTAGTGTATCCTATTGTTTGTAATAGAATTTATGGAAAATTTTTATTACTTTTTATTATTTAACCTTAAAAGAAATACACATTTTTTACTAGACATGAATAAGAGTTTTAGAAAAATATGACATTAAACTCTGAACTGAAGCTCTTTTGAAACTCTTTATTAAGTTTATTTATTGTTTGGGACATTGAAATATGAAGGTGGAAAATGCTTTTTAACTATTTACTCATTTATTTACAGTCGTATTTAATTTATTTATGAATTTAATAAGTAATAAAATGCTTTTAAAAATAATAATTTCGTTCTTGTAATAATGAAATATTATATTAGGATCGTAAGGATCAGTAAGAAATAAAAAAATATTTCATTATTTCACAGTCAATATTCATAATTCATTTCATTGTTTTTAGTTATCTTATAATAATAATAATGTGCTAATCAATAATAATGATCGTTGTGAACTTATTTAAAATAGTTTCTAAACAGTTAGTTTAGCAGAAGAACCCTTAACCCTTTATAGGGCAAGTCAAAATTTGAAAACCCTTGGTTTAGTTTGTATCAGCTGTTTTATAGTCTGATTTTGTAATGATGGATTTAAAAAGTATTATTGCGTTGATATAAAGACGTATCGATAGTGTTTCAAACATGTATTTTTATATGTGTCACTTCTAGAACTATATATATATATATAGCAGCTATACATATCAATATATACGATTTGCCCACTCAACTGCACTTAATCCAAGGAAATCCCAGGTAACCTTTCTTTCATCTGTTCTCCAGCTCTTGTCCTAGCGAGACATTTGTATCTGATCTAACACGACCCACCTTGTTTTTAAGTAAATTATTTTCTATATTAGCTTACTTTAAAAAAAGAAAGTAGAACGTAGTGTTAATAGCGGATTGCATTTTTGTTTATACTTTTGACGAAATTATGCAAGAGAAGAGGTTCCTAGATAAACAATCTGATGACAATAATTTAGAATAAGATTCTAAAGAAACAGGCCCAAAACTAGGAGTTGTATAATTTTAATATTACTGCTGTGATTGATTATATTATTGGATAAAACAATTATTATGTATAAAATAAATTTGTTTACCCCCTTAAAGGGTAAGAAAAAAACCCTTTGCCCGAAAAACCCTTTTGCTCCGAATGGCGCACTACTGTTTTTTTCTAATTTCTAAAATTAGAGTTGCAAATCTTATCTGTGGGATCAATTATGGCCCAAGAAAATTATTTTTGAGAAAATTCTAGCCCCCTCCCATAAAAAAAAAATCAAAGTTTTTAGGTGGTTTCTAGGAGATGCCACCAATCAATTAGGGATTTGTACTTCTGATGACCTTGACAAAAATGTTATTGCCTGTAAGGTTTAGTGGTTTACATCCTTTACCACCCTAAAGTAGGTGGTTAACGGAATGAACCACCAAACCCCTAAGACAAGGTAATTTATTAAATTTTCACAACTCAAGCTAAAAATCTGCAAATAAATCGAGAGCTGTTTATTATATAAACTCAATATTAAATCAAAACTAGTAGCATAATAAGTATTTCGACAAAAATCCGCTCTAAGAAATTGCTTCTATGAGCCACAATAAAAAAGAAACTGGAGACATGTCATCCAAAACACACGTGTAGGTCAGGTGGTATACCGCGGGCACCACCAATCCACAGTAAGTTTTTTTTTTGTTTTTTTTGCCTGATCCTTAAAGGGTTAAATAATATTATTATTTCATACAAATAAAACATTATTTCAATGTGCTTGGTTTTAGAAACATCTAAAAAAAAAGGTTGGGTCTCGTACCCGACCTAATCTGAGACCCAACCTTTTTTTGAACTTGTATATTACATCTTCGAATTTTACCATGTTGACCTAGGGTTAAAAGTCAGCATACCCAAATTTAAAACTAAAATTGACAATCCCGGATCGAGTTATGACCTACTGAATATGATTTGCAAATCTTCATAGAAGTAAATTTTATTACACCTTAATGATCTCATGGAATATAGATGTGAAAAGAGGCTGACACACATTTTTATTCATGTTGTGGACACCTAATATTGTGTTGATCGGCAGTGTTGTGGACTGAGAGTGTTAAAACAAGTAATTACCCGATCGCGGAAAAAAATATAAATAATTACTAAATTGGCAAAAATCTAAAAATTTGAACATGTCAACAGGTCATTCGATAAATTGCCTTCACCGATTCCGAAAATGGTTTAATTTTAGCAGAGTTATAGACCAATTTAGCTGGTCTATTAAAAAATTAAAAGTTCTTTGTGCTTTAAAAAAGATAAGAGTTTTGTTAAGTTAATGGGGGCGGTATAAGATTGTTTTTTTTATTTATTTCCAGTGTTCTACTTAAAATATAAATTCTATGGTAAAGCTTTTTATGTCTGTATCAAGTATTACTCTAAGAAAAATTATAATTTTAGTAGTCAGAATTCTGGGAAATTTGTGAATGAGGTCGTGAGTAAAGAGGGTGGAAATTCCGTAATCATTGATTTAGTTAAGTGGAATGAGGTAGGAGGAAGGAGAGGAAGGGCGGCCAGCAGGATGGGAGTGTACATTTCCATTAAGCAATTCTGGGAAGTTAGTGGGTGTTTCCCCCTCCCAGTGTCCTCTGGAGCGTTGTCCTCCAAACCCCACTATCCTCTAGTATGGTTCTCAAAATGATACCATTAGTAAGGGCTATGAAGGATGTGAAAGATTACCAGCACAAAAGAAGGGCTAAGTTCAAAAACCTCTTTTCATGGTGGGGTAATTTTAAGCTGTAAAAACTTTTGAAGCACACTAAAAAATAACGTTATAAAGTATATTTTTAATTTTCAAGCCAATTTTTAGTTTTCTAAAGGTGGGAGGCCTTATAGAGTGGTGGTAGAATAGCTACTTGGTATTTTATCCACAAAGGAAAACCTTTCTAAAATTTTTCAATACAGAAATGTAGAAACATTAGTTATTTTATTAAATTACAAAAAATCTATTGTATATTTACTCCTCTCTGTTGACTACCATATTAAAACTAGGCATCGCGTAGCTCTATCATTGAAGCGAGTGTAATGCAATAAATATTAGATACTAAATCATGATGAGTTGATAGTTTAAAAAATTAATTGTAATAGAGAGCCGTGTAGTGGGGAAGAAGGGGGTTTCTACTATTCCTAACTCGCCTACACGTCCCGGTCATTCCATTTCAATTATTATAAAATGTATCACTTCGCTACACATAGAAACTTCTCCTTGCATCAGGTTGAAATTTTACATGCCTGTTTCAATTGTGCTTTAGACTTAAGATGATATATCAATAGTTTTATTGAAATCGTTAGATATCGGTAAAAACCTTGTTTTCTCTATTTTAAACGTTTAGGTCTGCTTTAATAGTTTTAACGATCTTATCACTTCGTAGCGGTGACGCTGTTGATTTAACTAAAAAAATTGACTCATCGAGTAGGTGATAGAATCTTTTCCTGTCCTGAAATTCCAATTTTACATTTGAAGCTCACGTTTACAGACAGACAAGATGCATATTTTGTTAAATATAAGAAGCTTGCTTACGCTCGCTTCAATAATGTTGATTAAAAGAGTACTAGATATTTTTTAAACTCCGAATTATCATAGAAGAAACATCTGGTAGAAACAATACAATATTGCTACCACAATTGTAATTTGTAAATTGTTAACTCCTTATTTAAAATCGCTCTCTACAACTATCGAATCGAATATTTTCAACCATATAGAACATAATATTCTTTAATGACATAAGTGTGTCATGAGTTAATTATTTCATAAAATTTGCTCCACATTTTAAATCATTACTTTCCTAGAATATTTTTCTGTTAAATATTTGTATCATAGAACATTATAACAAAATAGAGTTTTGTTGAGATCGGTAGAAATGAGAGGAGTGAATTGGTTGCGGGTTTTTCTTAGAATTTCCTTTGGGAAATCTAGCTGGCTGTCGATCTAGCAACGGAAAGCTGGCTAGAACTGTCTTACAATTCTCACAGAATTACATCTTCTCTAACATACTGAAATAGCTCTCAAGAATTTATTAATTTTTTGATAAAAATAATAGTACCTTCAACAAGATCTTTAAAAGTCATGCATTTCCAAATTTCTGAGTAAAACTTATTAACAAGTAGGTATATAGTAAAACACTAAGCGAAAATGTGTAAATGTGAATGAAGTGTTATCAGAAATAGCATATTTTTTTTTTTTTTTTTTTTTTTAAATCATCTCATGTCTCTCATTAGATATTGGGAGAGCCCAGACAAACAAAAAGATTTCAACTATAAAAAAATGTTATTATCTAGTTTCCTAAAAAATCAAGAAAAATTGAATTCACGTAAGTCCAATTTTAATACATTTATTTTTACAGAGTTAAATTAAAAAACTTTAAGATATATGACAAGTGTAAGCCCAAAAACTTTTTTATCAATTATATTTTTTTTAATTTCTACACAGCACTAGGTACTACTTGACTAAAATGCTATTTTTACACGCGGAAACGTGAATGAAGCTCATCTCAAGTGAATGACGTCAGAAGCCCAGTTTGAATGCGATGGAGATATGAAGGCGTTTTGATAGAATGACCTAGCATGAAGGGAGTTTGAATAACCTTATGAGATTGTTTCGGTACAATGATTTCCTCAGTCTTACAAGAGGGAGTGAGGCAGCCATTGGTTCGTTATCTAGTGAGACGTGAGGACGTATCTATTGACAAAGTAAACCAGATCGATTATAAAACGTAGTGTTCAGCTTTCTCAGATACATATGTGTACTCTCCATACATAAAGCTCTAAGGTTTTTACCTTTCACACCTTACTTTAGCTTTGATCATAACCAAAGTACTTCATTACTGAACTATACTATTGCAAAACCCTTCAAGCACAGACACCAAAGTTTACAGAGTAATAGTCACATCTCCCTACTCTAATCATTAAAATATACATACTAAATCTAAAAGTGTATTGAACATACATTGACTTTAGAAGGCAAATTATTCATTGCTTAAGGAAATAAACTAAGTCAAACTGTTTTAACATCGATCTCAATACTGGAATCAACGTTAGGCCCAATTCACACACGAGTGGCGTATGGCACTGAAGTGGCAATGGCATGGCGTGGCTCTGGCGTGGAGCTGGTTTGTGCCACCTCTATGTTAACTTATGGCCTAATGTACACTGGTATGGCGTGGCAGAGGGGGTCCACCATGACCGATCCTCGCCAGTCCCACGCCATCGCTCCACGCCAATAGATTTTGATTAAAAAATTCTAAAATGTAGTCCATTCTAATAAAAATCTTATGATATAAGCCGTTTTCCCGGGAAAAATCTAGTTCCTGAGGAAATTGCTTTAAACGCAGACGGAGAGAGGCCGGATTCGATTCCCCGCCGAGAAGTTATTGTTATGATTTTATGATATATTTTGATAAAATATGCAATAATAATTAAATGTATCTATGAATACTAATAATAAGGAAAACACTGGGCTAAGTAATTATGAACTCGCATATATAAAGTTTGTCTGAATCGACTCGGGACGATTTTTTCTTCTTAATAAAGCGAAAATGTGTGAAATAGAACTATATATAGAAGGCTCAAAAAAATTGACATGTAATCAAGCATTACCGAATGTTACCTTACTGAACAACTAGTCAATGTCGTCCTACCCTTCTTCAGCGTTATCTTGACCACAAGTAATTTTAATGAGGATTTTCTTTGATTAAAAGTTTCCTCGATTCTTTAAAGGAAACAAGTTCACTACTTGCAACATTGTCATAACGTACTATTGGATATTCTATAATTATTAACTTAGCTTTAAAGTAACACAAGACAATAGTTCCCTTTAATCCTTAATAGCCCAGGATGTAATCAAGGCTCTGCACCACACTAAATAATCCTTCCCTTTTGCAACCCACATTTTGATCTATTATTTCAAAAAGCCTTGCATTTTCCTTTTTAAACGACTTTTAAGACAATTTTTTTTTCTTTTTTTTTAAAAAAATAACCATACTAAAGAAAAATAATTAAGCGAGAAATTGTCGAGGGGAGAACTGCCTTAAAACACCACTTAACACTTAATTATAGAGAAGTGAGCAAACGACTTACAATGCTAATTTTTATAAAGCTGTCTGTTCCACCTCCATCAATCTTACTTTTGTTTAATTATGTTCGACATTTTGTTTTTTTTAATTACTATCACAAAAGACTATTTTCACATTATAAGTGGTTTTACTAAAATCAGTTTAAGGAATTATACAGGGTTGCCTACGGAACAGACGTTTATTTAATAAGCAGTGCTAAGTCATTTTTCAAGCTAGATAAAAATTGCATATTTTAAGAGCAAATTACACGCCCTTTTTTTTATCTCTCCTCTACACATTGTTGAGGGTACATAGAAAAACGGACGGAAATAGATAGAGTGGGGGAAGTGAGACATATCTTAACTTAATTTTCAGAATGTGCCATTTATACGCAGATAGACATACCATTCCTCGGTAGAATATTTGTTTTCAGAAAGATGGGGCCACCTCTCACAAATGTTCCCTCGATGCTTTGGGGTTGTAACTTGACAACCAAGGTAATCAGATTTGACGACTTGTGACATTTTTCTCTAGGGATATCTTAAATCTCGTGCTTTATGAGAACAAACCCAGAACACTGAATGAATTGAAGAACGCAGTACGCAACAAAGTTAGGGCTATCGACAGAGATTTATTGAAGCGAATTCAGCTCAACTTTATGAACAGACTTGTTCCGTGCTTTGAACAAGACGGTCATCGTATGGATAATGTAGTTTTTAAAAAATTGATGGCATGTAATTTGCTGAGCGAATTTGCAAATATTTTTTTTAACTTGAAAAATTACCGATTACTGCTTAATACAAATCGTTCGTTTACCGCCAGCCAACATGTTTTTTTCTTTCACCAGTCCCCTTTTAAGATTTATGGTATCTTTTCATGATATTCAGTAAGGTATTTACCAAGACTTAATTATAACTAAAGGTGACTTAAATATAAAATGAACTATGTTTAAGATTATCAGTTCGTTAATGCATGACTTTGTTATAGAATAAATTACAAAGCAATTGCTTCTTAAGAATATATATATATATATATATATATATATATATATATATATATATATATATATATATATATATATATATATATATATATATATATATAAAGGGTTTCAAAAAATAGCAATTTATTTATTTGTTCTGGAGGTTAGATAAGGAAATTTAAGAACGAGTTTTTTAGATGAAGATTTATAATAATATTACAATCATAATTTATGAAACCCTTTAATTTGAATAGTTGACTATGAAATATATACGTCAGTTTAAATGATACTATTTCAGAAGTTATCTTAGAGAATAAAATAGGTTGTCACATTACATTATTTGATAAGAGAGTTCTTGGAGATACAAACTTCATACATGAACTACTACAATATGTTTGTCTAATAAAAATTGTGATACATATATTGCCAAATAATTTAGGAGTAAACATTAGAGTTACTCCATGAGACCCATTGAGCTAATGAATTAATTCACAATCTACATTTATAAAAAAATTGTGTGTACTGCTTGAGGACTTACTTTAAAATAGTTTGCTTGTGCTTTCCAATAAAGCATTAACTTATAATACATATTATATTGTTAATAGCTTCTAAAAAGAAATGTTTTTTTTTATAGATTCTTTTATCCCCCAATCATATACTGAGATATATGGAATATATATATATATATATATATATATATATATATATAATCATCAGACATTTTTCATTAGTTGTCATATACTTTGATATCAGGATGAATAATTCCTCTCGGTATATAAAAGTATTTAAAAAATCATATAGTATAATGATTTTATATCCCTCATATATACTGATAGTGTTAATATCACCCAATTTAATATCTATTTAATTGAAGCGAGCGTAGCGAGCTTCCTACATTCAACGAAATATGCTCCGTGTCTGTCTGTCTGTCTGTCTGTCTGTCTGTCTGTCTGTCTGTCTGTCTGTCTGTCTGTCAGTAACGTTCACGCGTGTGACGATAACTTGAGTAAAAGTTGACCGATTTAGTTGAAATTTGGTATACATGATCCTCTTACTAATACTCAGGCTAAGTTCGTTGGACAGCGTGATCCGTCCAAGAGTTCGCGCGCAACGCTCGCGTAAACGAGAGGTTTAAAAATTAAATTGGAATTTCAGGACGGGAAAAGATTCTATCATCATCTATTCGATTAGACGAACATTTTTTACAAATAACATTTTTTAGTAAAACCAACAGCGACACCGCTATGAATTAATAAAGATCGCTAAAACTATTAAAGCGGGCCTAAACGTTTAAAATAGAGAAAACAACCTTTTTACCGATATCTTACGTTCTAACGTGACGATTTTAATAAAACTTCATAGACACCATCTGATGCACAATTGGAACAGGCATGCAAAATTTCAATTTGATACATGCAGTAGTTTGTTTGTAGCAAAGAGATACAAATTATAAATATTGAAATAGAGATGCATGGTTAGTGGAATAGTAAGAATGCGGGGTGGTTCCCTTACTACTAGCCGCTGCACTACTACCAGACCCATTATCTATCAACTCATCATGATTCACAATAATTTTTTTTTTCAATATTCAATACATATTTATTACTATACGCTCGCTTCAATAATAGAGCCACGCGATGCCTAGTTTATTTGTGTGTTAAATACGAATAATTGAAGCGAGCGTAGCGAGCTTCCTACATTCAACGAAATATGCTCCGTGTCTGTCTGTCTGTCTGTCTGTCTGTCTGTCTGTCTGTCTGTCTGTCAGTAACGTTCACGCGTGTGACGATAACTTGAGTAAAAGTTGACTGATTTAGTTGAAATTTGGTATACATGATCCTCTTACTAATACTCAGGCTAAGTTCGTTGGACAGCGTGATCCGTCCAAGAGTTCGCGCGCAACGCTCGCGTAAACGAGAGGTTCAAAAATTAAATTGGAATTTCAGGACGGGAAAAGATTCTATCATCATCTATTCGATGAGACGAACATTTTTTTCAAATAACATTTTTTAGTAAAACCAACAGCGACACCGCTATGAATTAATAAAGATCGCTAAAACTATTAAAGCGGGCCTAAACGTTTAAAATAGAGAAAACAACCTTTTTACCGATATCTTACGTTCTAACGTAACGATTTTAATAAAACTTCATAGACACCATCTGATGCACAATTGAAACAGGCATGCAAAATTTCAACTTGATACAAGCAAAATTCTTTGCGTAGTGACGAGATACATTTATAATAATTGTTTAAAAGCTACCGCGGGTGGTGAAGATTGTTATAGTCGTATAGTGTATGGTTTGTTTAGGAAGTAAAGCTTTGTACCGAGTACCCCCAATCTTCGCTACACTACCCTCTTCCACTTATCTTCAACTATGACATTCATCATGGTTAATAAATTTCAATATTCAGTATTTCATTGCAATACGCTCGCTTCAATGATAGAGCCACGCGATGCCTAGTATATTTAAATTTGTAATCTTCATATATATATATACTAGGCATCGCGTGGCTCTATCATTGAAGCGAGCGTATTGCAATGAAATACTGAATATTGAAATTTATTAATCATGATGAATGTCATAGTTGAAGATAAGTGGAATAGGGTAGTGTGGGGAAGAGTGGGGGTACTCGGTACAAAGCTTTACTTCCTAAACAAACCATAAACTAGGCATCGCGTGGCTCTATCATTGAAGCGAGCGTATAGTAATAAATATGTATTGAATATTGAAAAAAAAGATTATTGTGAATCATGATGAGTTGATAGATAATGGGTCTGGTAGTAGTGCAGCGGCTAGTAGTAAGGGAACCCACCCCGCATTCTTACTATTCCACTAACCACACATCTCTATTTCAATATTTATAATTTGTATCTCTTTGCTACAAACAAACTACTGCATGTATCAAATTGAAATTTTGCATGCCTGTTTCAATTGTGCATCAGATGGTGTCTATGAAGTTTTATTAAAATCGTTACGTTAGAACGTAAGATATCGGTAAAAAGGTTGTTTTCTCTATTTTAAACGTTTAGGCCCGCTTTAATAGTTTTAGCGATCTTTATTAAGTCATAGCGGTGTCGCTGTTGGTTTTAGTAAAAAATGTTATTTGAAAAAAATGTTCGTCTTATCGAATAGATGATGATAGAATCTTTTCCCGTCCTGAAATTCCAATTTAATTTTTGAACCTCTCGTTTTTTACCGATATCTTACGTTCTAACGTAACGATCTTAATAAAACTTCATGTACATCGTCTAAAGTACAATTGAAACAAGTATGTAAAATTTCAACTTGATACATGCAGTAGTATTTGAGTAATGAAGTGATACATTTATAATATTAGTTTAAAAGCTATTCCGGGTGGTTAAGATTCTTATAGTCGTTTTGTGTGTAGGTTTGTTATGAAGTAAAGCTTTGTACCGAGTACACCCACTCTACACCCCTTACTGCCCTCTTCCATTTATCTTCAACTATGACATTCATCATGATTAACAAATTTCAATATTCAGTATTTTATTGCAATACGCTCGCTTCAATGATAGAGCCACGCGATGCCTAGTTTAGTAATGTGTCATATATTGATTGCATTAATTGAAGCGAGCGTAGCGAGCTTCCTACATTCAACGAAATATGCTCCGTGTCTGTCTGTCTGTCTGTCTGTCAGTAACGTTCACGCGTGTGACGATAACTTGAGTAAAAGTTGACCGATTTAGTTGAAATTTGGTATACATGATCCTCTTACTAATACTCAGGCTAAGTTCGTTGGACAGCGTGATCCGTCCAAGAGTTCGCGCGCAACGCTCGCGTAAACGAGAGGTTCAAAAATTAAATTGGAATTTCAGGACGGGAAAAGATTCTATCATCATCTATTCGATAAGACGAACATTTTTTTCAAATAACATTTTTTAGTAAAACCAACAGCGACACCGCTATGAATTAATAAAGATCGCTAAAACTATTAAAGCGGGCCTAAACGTTTAAAATAGAGAAAACAACCTTTTTACCGATATCTTACGTTCTAACGTAACGATTTTAATAAAACTTCATAGACACCATCTGATGCACAATTGAAACAGGCATGCAAAATTTCAATTTGATACATGCAGTAGTTTGTTTGTAGCAAAGAGATACAAATTATAAATATTGAAATAGAGATGTGTGGTTAGTGGAATAGTAAGAATGCGGGGTGGGTTCCCTTACTACTAGCCGCTGCACTACTACCAGACCCATTATCTATCAACTCATCATGATTCACAATAATCTTTTTTTTCAATATTCAATACATATTTATTACTATACGCTCGCTTCAATGATAGAGCCACGCGATGCCTAGTTTATGGTTTGTTTAGGAAGTAAAGCTTTGTACCGAGTACCCCCACTCTTCCCCACACTACCCTATTCCACTTATCTTCAACTATGACATTCATCATGATTAATAAATTTCAATATTCAGTATTTCATTGCAATACGCTCGCTTCAATGATAGAGCCACGCGATGCCTAGTATATATATATATGAAGATTACAAATTTAAATATACTAGGCATCGCGTGGCTCTATCATTGAAGCGAGCGTATTGCAATGAAATACTGAATATTGAAATTTATTAACCATGATGAATGTCATAGTTGAAGATAAGTGGAAGAGGGTAGTGTAGTGAAGATTGGGGGTACTCGGTACAAAGCTTTACTTCCTAAACAAACCATACACTATACGACTATAACAATCTTCACCACCCGCGGTAGCTTTTAAACAATTATTATAAATGTATCTCGTCACTACGCAAAGAATTTTGCTTGTATCAAGTTGAAATTTTGCATACCTGTTTCAATTGTGCATTAGATGGTGTATATGAAGTTTTATTAAAATCGTTTCGTTAGAACGTAAGATATCGGTAAAAAGGTTGTTTTTTCTATTATAAACGTTTAGGTCCGCTTTAATAGTTTTAGCGATCTTTATTAAGTCATAGCGGTGTGGCTGTTGGTTTTAGTAAAAAATGTTATTTGAAAAAAATGTTCGTCTCATCGAGTAGATGATGATAGAATCTTTTCCCGTCCTGAAATTCCAATTTAATTTTTGTACCTCTCGTTTACGCGAGCGTTGCGCGCGAACTCATGGACGGATCACGCTGTCCAACGAACTTAGCCTGAGTATTAGTAAGAGGAACATGTATACCAAATTTCAACTAAATCGGTCAACTTTTACTCAGGTTATCGTCACACGCGTAAACGTTACTGACAGACAGACAGACAGACAGACAGACAGACAGACAGACAGACAGACAGACACGGAGCATATTTCGTTGAATGTAGGAAGCTCGCTACGCTCGCTTCAATTATTATTTATATTTTATTATTCCCATAACAAATTGTATGATTCATGAAGATATCTCATAATAGAAATATCTTTTAGAATTGATCCAGACAAAATAATTATTTTACCTATACATAGTATACATAATATGTAAAAGGTAATATAGATATAATAATTAGATGTACTAATAACAAAAAGTTTATAGATTGCATGTTTTAAAAACGCTATCAAACAAAAGAATATAGTTTATCACGAAAAAAATTAAAATATTAAAATGAGCAATAATAATAATTATATATTGTGCTCTGACATATTGGCTTGTTAAACCCGCAAGCATAATATGCATTGCTGCATTGCCTACCCTGGCACAGGGAATTCTCTACACGCTTCATCACGTGATAAAATTTGGAAATTAAATGATCTATTTTCGCAGTCGTTGTTGTAGTCATTTATTATTTTAATATAATAAGATTATTAAACCAATAGTGAAAATATAAAAAGTAAATTTTTTTTAATATGATGACTAATTTTCTAAAGGACATTAAATGTACATCACTGTTATATCACTTACAATTCTCCTGCCATTAAATGTAAATTAATGCTACTTCTCCTACTAAAGTTAAATAGATATCTCCAACATAATTTATAAAAGATTATGAATATATTTTTATAAAATGTTAAAAATAATTAAATGTAACTAAGAAAACTCGAAATCTAATAAATGGAACACACTGGGCTAAGTAATTATGAACTCGTATTATGGGAAAGTTTGTCATAGTTGCCTCAAACCGATTTTAATTGTCATAAATACATAGGACATTCTTTAGCGTTTGTTCTAATTATATTTGTAATCAGTTTAACGAGACGATTAAATAATAACATAGTCTGCCAATTATTGGGGTTCATAGCTTCCTTGCATCTTATAATTGAACAAATTAATGGTCACGTAAGATTTGGATTTGTTTCGTTCCTAATAGGGTTATACTTATTTGTGAGCAATATCGCGAACTTTAATGATTTTTTGCATATATGCCCTAAAATATTTTAATTTAATTAATCTATCAAAATTATTATTATTTTTATATGAATAAAAGTATTAATTTAGCAATATTTAGTGTGCGCAGATGTGTCCTTCCACAAGCCATCTCGACTTTCATTAATATTTGACGATTAGTTAAGACTATTGGTTCACAAAAATGTTGATGAACCGGATTTCTATCTAGAAATTTTTGTCTTTGGGGACAAAAAATTTCGATCTTCAGAATAATAACAATAATTTCCGTTACATTCGGTAAAGTAGGGTAAAATAATTATGAAATTTAATCAAATGTGCTTAGGCATAAGCTTATTTATCCAGCAATTATAGTTAATTGGAGGGATGTTTTTAATTAAAATTAAAAACATTTGTTTTTACATTGCGTATTTACTAAACCTTTTGTGATTAGTATGATTAAAAATTTTCCTACTATATTTAATTTTTAATGAATTCCTTATAGAACATTTTCCTGTGGCGGAAGGATACTAAACTAATTGTACCCCCCCCCCCCCCCCCCCGTCACTCATCATTGAGTCATAGAATCCCATTTTGGAGGGATTCAAATATTCAGCCCTGCACATGCCAGATTCAGGGTTCACTGTATTAGAGTCAGCCGAGATAAAAGCCAGACTCAACTTTGCGACAATGAGTCCTATCAAAGAATCCCTGTAATTATTGTTTAGAAACAATGGTATAGCTTTAGAAGCAATAAATACTTTTATCTACGATTGATAAGAAATATAAACATTATATGTTTGTTTAGATGCGTAGAAAGTGATTATTTACGTACTTGCATTCATTGCGCATGCGCGTCTCATAGAACTGAACAATTCCTCTTCTTTACCACACAGTGTGCGGTAAAGAAGAGGAATTCTTCAGCTTTACGCACGATTAGCAAGTTTGTTTACATTTAACAAAACTAATTTGCAGTTCTTTTATTAAAATAACTGTTTATATCGAGTTTTTAGTGAAAAACAATAAGTGAATCAAGTGACTTTGACGAAAATGTGGAAAATAATACTCCTCCAGAAATAATTAATTCGGCAAAAAATACAACTCAAGAATTAATCCCATCTTTATCAAGAGAGAGATACGAACTTACATACAGCAAGTTTATTTTTGTCTGTATTTATAATTTAAATCTAACAATCGTAGATAAAGTACGGTACGCAACTCGTGCGAAAACGGCATTTTGCATTGCTCGTGTGGTTTTACAACCCTCGCTGTCGCTCGGGTGCAAACTCCACACTCGCATGCAAAATGCTACTTTCCGCACTCGACGCGTAATGTACTATTACTTTGTATGTAGCAGTAAAATAAATAAAATAAAAATGCAATATAAATATATATATATATATATATTGCATTTTAATTTTATTTATTATACTTACTGCTTCATACAAAGCAAGAGTATGGCTTTTGCTTTATTCACTGATATTGATTAAGTCATCAGGTTAACAAAACTGCGTGCATGCTGATAAGTTTGCACTGGAAGCAAGAACTAGTCTTATACACACTGAAGCAGGGATGTCTTATGCCTGGTTTACATGCAGCCACTGCTGTACTGTTGTGTGTACGCGGTGTTTACTCCCGAATGTACTTCTGTAGCAGCATCAAAGGCAGCGAGTGTTTACATGATCTCTTCACTTACTACCCAATCCTGTTCTGGAGGACGTCGAAGAAGATGCAGGCAGCATCGGTGACATGTTGCATTTTGTCTTTTATGTTAAACAGTTTGCATCGATACTTCATTTGTTGATATTGGCGAAATAGTTCCAAAACTATTTAGTAATAAAGTTTCAAGTGTCGATCATTTCCAAAATTTCGGCCGATAACAAAACGAAATTCAGTGGTAATGTTTGTCTTTTAAATTAGGTATAATTTCAGCAATATCGGAACATTTTTCGATGTACAAATATTTGCGAACTCAGCAAAATTGGTTAAGGCAAGTAAGTAGAAGAGCAGAATGTAAACACTCCCTGCCAGTCGCACTTGCCTGTCCTTTGACTTCAGCACAAAATACTGTGAACGAGTGGAACCACGGGCAGCGCAAGTGGAAGGAGCATGGGCACCGCGAGTAATCTGTTTACATACTTGCGCTACTCAATTTCATACCCACTTCCCTGCTCTCTACCAAGGAAGTGGGCTGGATGTAAACGAGGCATTAGAATTAGACTAGTGATAAATGTACATAAGACCAAATATATATGAAAGTCAGTTGATGAGTGACCAAGACTTCGACTGGGAAAGATTGAAAAAATGATAAAGTCATTTTGAAGCCCCGAAAGAGTAAACTTATATTGCAGGTCTTCTTACGAACACTAACAACTTTATTTTTAGATTTTTGCGTAGAGTAGAAGTAGTAGGAAGCAGAGATTACTGTCCTGACTTTGGATTGATTAAATATAATTTAATATCAAAGAACAAGTATTAGTTAAATGACTTTCTTGTGTTAAGAGTATTTTTTTGTAAAGTAAAATTGTTCTATTTCACTGCGTTTACAAGTACATAATATCTAAATGGGGGAAGACTCAAAGCTTCAGACGATAATAACATCTGAAAAAGTCAAATGTCGCTCCTTAATTGAATTTAAACTAAAATAGAACCGGGAATTCAGGATGAGACTAGAAACGTAGAATGTAATGTTAAACAATGAAATAATTTAAATAAGAGGCTAAAGTTGTCTCTCCTTTAGTTCCTAAAAAGTATTATCCTATTTTTAGAATAAGGAAGTCTCGTGCAATATCTTTATTTTTAACGAAATAACTCATTTATTCAACTATAATATGGCATTTTAGATCTTTGCTACTATCGGAATTTGGTGCATCATAAAATGATATCGTAATAACTAAAATAAGTATTATTTATAATTAAAACCTACACACATACAATATGGTTTTGAGTTTTTCATTCTTTATTATGATTTATAAAGGGTGTCCCAAAATTAACTCAAGATTTGAATTAAATAGAAAACACAGATTTTAGTCTTTGGATCGTTATTTTTTTATTGAATCTTAAAGTATATAGGATAGGCTATTTATGGAATAATACGTCGGGCAAATGGCTACCACGGCATTGTTGGCACATATGCACTCATTATTACATTGCATATAACAAAAATTAAATAGAAATAAGTATCAAAAGATCTTGAGTAAAATTAATTTTTTTAACATCTAAGGATATTTGTGATAATGAGGCATTAGTTGTTATTATTTATATATTTATTGTTTTGCATCTGAGCTTACCAAAGGTAACGGAAGTTGAGAGATCGTTCTGAAGAACTAATATTTTTGTGTCTTCGATTTCTAAAATTCCATTATCCGTGTCAGACATCAAGGAAAATTTTGGTTCAGTGTTTGTCTGTCAGTCTGTCGGTATGTCGCCGATTCTTATGAAATTTGGATTTTAGGCCATATTAGGCCATTCTTGGTACCATATAAGTTCAAACCAACTGCTTCAATTTCTTTCTCTTCCACATTTATTTACTCATATTTATGCAAAAGTACTCATCTGATTATTGTGACATTTGGATAGTTTGTCGAAAGCAGACCGGAGATAACCCTAGATTAATTTCAACCGTCTGCGCCCTTATATCTTGCTAAAATTGACATTTTATTTAATATAAAAAATCAAAACAATTTTGACATTAAAAAAACGGGGGAAAATTAAATAAATTTGACAAAATTAGGTAAAAAAGCACAATATCATTAAAGTATACGAAAGGTCACGAGGAAGGTATGGGCCACACTAATTGGCAGATTATATATTATTTTCTTGCAATCGATTTCTATTATTATTATATATTTCTCAACATGTTTATTTATATATATATATATATATATATATATATATATATATATATATATATATATATATATATATTTGTGTGTGAGTGTTTGTGAATATATATATATATATCATTATAAATTACATTGAGTTTACTATTAACCACTTGTGAATAAAATGAAAACTCTATTAGTCTTTTTTATCTACTATAGTACATAAAAAAATAATCCAATTCTACTTTGAAGCAAATAGTCCATATCCATAGAAAAATATGTAATATAATGTAATAGGACCACCTATTCAAGTAATGTTGTTCATCACAGTATTTTTTTTTTTACTGTAGGAATTCTTCGAACAATTTGAGACTCCTTCCAATTCTCCAAGATTTTTTTTTTTTCTTCTTCAATGTATCTTTGATTTTAGGCCTCCTTATATCTAGTAAATAACCTTCAGGTTCGCTATATTTGTTCCTCCTTCTGCAATTTTCTCTTGATTCAGTCTTTTTGAAAGATAAATCCTCTTATTTCTTTAACAGTGAATAACATGGTACTTTGCATTGAAATAAGAATAATTCTTTAATACATGAAATAAGAATATCCAAATAGCGACAGATTCATCCGTGAAAAATTAAAGTGTAATATTAAACTAATTCTTCAATTTTTTATTATTGTAAATTATTCCATATTTGATATTGAAAAGATAAATTCTAATTTGACGTGACTTTTAACTTACGCATATTATTTAAATAAATAAATATTCTAATTTACTGTTTAACTATGATAAACTATTACTATTACAGAAAAAAAGTTAATTCAACAGTATTCCTTCTATATTTAGAATGAGATATGTATATTTACAGAGGAATCAAGTTTCCTTGAATTTAAAATTATTTGCACTTATCTTTAAGTCATTTCCATCTACAATCTTAGTGATTAATAATTCAAACCTAATCCCTAAAAAATTTGAGTACTATTCTGACAATTATTGTTAATGTAAGTACGATTAATGTTCATAAAATAATGTGCTTGTGTGGATTGGGACGTAAAAGAAACTGCAAAGAAGTGCACCAATAATAATAATAATAATAATCATAATAATAATACAATTTATTAAAAGTGACGCTATATTACAATGCTTGAATAATCTGATATTTTGCTTCATTCTGTCATTTTTTTAAAAGAAAAATCATCCGAGCTGTGGTAACCTTTGAGGTAATGTTTGGTCGTTTTCTTATTTTAATGAATGTGAAAATTAAATTGATAAACCCCAATTAATGGTAGAAAGATTCGTTTAACATATGACTAAAAAAAATAGACTGTCAATTGGTGTGGCACATGGCTTCCTCGCATTCTATCGCGTACTTTATTGATTTTATGCTTTTACAAGCCATTATTGTCTAATTTGTTTAATTGTTTCCCCCGTTTTTTTAATGTGTCAAAATTGTTTTGATTTTCCACTTGAATTAAAGTTTCAATTAAGCAAAAGTTGAAGAGTGCAGACGGTGCAAATTAATCTGGTGCTATCTGCGGGTTACTTTCGATAAACTATATAAGTTTCGTACAAATCAGATAAGTACTTTTGAAGCTATAGGTATAAATTAATGTATGTTTGTGCGCATGTGGAAGAGAACCAAACATGAGCGCAGAAGGTTGAAACTTATATGTGACCAAAAATGGGCTACTCATTACCAACCACCAAAATTTCATTAAAATTGGACTTGTAGTTTTTAAGATATGTTGAAAAAAAAAAGAACGACAGACAGACACGGAACCAAAAATGTTCCCGGATGTCAGAAACGGATTTCTGTCTTGGAAGTTTTGAAATCGGAGACAGATTTTACATCTCATTTTATGAGATGAATCTTAATTTATAAATACAATTATTTCACCTCAACATTATCTAAATATATTTCAAATAATTTAGAATACAAATAAATAATATAATGCGTTAGAGTATGTTCAATCTTGGTTATAATTATTTCTCAAGCCCAGCAGTGCCATTTTCTATTATATAACTAATAAAATAAAATTTAATATAGTTCATGACTTGGTCTCAATTTAATCCAATATGTTAGCACTATGATACAGCCACTGATTCCTAGCATGAAACCTCTAGTATATATATAAACATTGGTACTTTGGTCTACGTTACGTGTCATTTCTAAGTACACATGTACGTGTTTTCGTAATTATTTTGATCATGATAAGATAATTTACATAGAAATTTAACCACTATTAGAGATAATTTATTACTCCCGTAGATTCCGTGTAATCCCTTTGAGGTGCACGAGTATTTCGGCTTAAAAGGAATAGCGTCACGCTATTGCTAGAAAAAATTCATTATGATTTCGTGTAGGCTGTAATTTGGTTTGGGTGATGAAAGCTTCATTGATGAACATTCATTTTTCAGGTGAATTTCAAGCTTTGAGACTATAAATAAATGAAATTTGCTGATAAGAATCTTTTTTTCACGAAAGATATTAGACAGGAAATAAATCTTTTTGAAAAAAAAGAATCAATAAAGAAACATCATTGCATGGCTACAAGTGATAAAAGTGAAACAGGTAAACGTAAACGACGAAAGAATAAACAAAACAAATATACGTGGCGATCTGAAACCGTGATTATAATCCTTTTAAACTTAGAACATCAATATATAGCTGTCACATATGCAGCTTGCATGTGCATTGCACTCAAACAATATTATACTAAATTTTGTTTTACAAATGGCTTTGTGGCATCTTTAGTCAACGAGAAAAATTATTGATCTGCCGCAGTAGCTAATTTTTAACATTTTCACATTTAGATTATATTAACTCGTAATTATTATTATCATTAATGAACTGACCAATTTGTATTTAATGCAATACATGTTCATGAAGAAGAGATTCCGTGGCTTAGTTTTTATATTTTTTAAAAGTAGGTACTAAATATAGAGTTTTAATTTTCAACAAGTGGAAGGCCACTGTCTACATGAGATTTAAATCCGTAAATAGCTAGATTTTTTTTTAAGAATTCATACTTTTTCTATAAATCCAGTCAATTCGTAAATATTTTTAAATTTAAATCAAATTATTTAACTAAGGGAGACATACAGAGAAAAATAGACCCCAGCACCGGGACTTAAACCACGGTCCTCCTATATATCCGTTACAGGCGCAGTATAGCTCAGTTGGTAAGAGTGCCTGTAACGGATATATAGGAGGCCCGTGGTTCAATTCCCGGTGCTGGGGTCTATTTTTCTTTGTATGTCTCCCGTAGTTAATGATAATTATAATTTGATTTAAATTAAAATTTAATCTTTCCGTAGTATGAATACTACCTAAAACTTAAAAATATGAACATTATTAAATTTATTTTGACAGAGTAATTTTGCTTTAGCACCAAAACCTAAATAAAATAGGACTAAAGTTCGTTATATACTTCATTTATACCTGTTAAACGTCTAAGATTCATATGTATTTACATATTTAAGCAGAGTCAAAATTTATAATTATATTTTGGCTACAAAATATATTTCAATGTATATTGAGTAGATATAGTATTTTTTGTGTAATAATCCTCTTACAAAATGGTTTCATTCAAAAGTATTATAATAAATTATATATTGAGCGTTTCACATGCGTTAATTTTATTTTTTTATTTTTTTTATTTTGTTGCGTGGAATAGCCTCGTAAATCTTAATATTTATTGGCTAAATTTATAATTTTGTTATTACTTTTTTTTACCTATATATGACTAATTTCGAAGCTATATTAGTTACTTAGTTTAGTGGTTTCACAAATACACTGCATGACTCTTTGTTTTATTTAATATGGTTTTATGTATACTTATACATATATATATGCATAGATGGTTTCATGCATACAATATCACGGACACGGACAATACGAGTGTATTGCATTTCATATTTCATCTAGTCAAACTAATATATTATCTGTCACTGGTTTTCCATAAATCGATTTGTAAAACGTTATTAATGTTATGCAATATACGGTTTTCGATGAGAAAATTAAAAGTATAAAAATGGAACGCGAAATTAAATTCGATAAAAAAAAGCACATTGTTCTTATACTAAGAATCACTCTCTCAGAGTTAGATCACCATATTTGAATATGAAATCATTATCAGACAACAAATATTTATATATATAGTTCATATCGATGGCTTCATAAGAAGTGATACATCGTATCTTCAAAATGCCAGGTTTACAGCAGCAACAAATAACTATGTATTTAAAAAAATAAATTTACTTTAATTTACTTTTTTTACGTGTTTTATAAATTTGTAAACATGTAACCCTTCTGAAACATTGGTAAATGTCAAATTATAAAAGTCCATAAAATAATGTAGTTACGAGTTCTCACTTTGTCACTTCTTTAATAAAGTGAACGCATTCGAGGTCTCACTTACGAATTAGCAGCTCAGTTATGAGATGTCACAATTAACCTTCACCAAATCACATACACCAGAAACGCATACGATGTGTAGTTACAAGCTATCACATAAAAAATAGTTTGCGAATCTGATACGAGATGACACGACTGCCTATTTTCTGGGTGAAGGAATTTTTTTTTTTCACTTACGAGATCTCGCATGTACTTGCAGACAAGCCTCCCAAGGCCAATATAAAGAAAACCTCAAAATCACCATTTTGGTAGTTACTAGGTATCACTTCTTAGCCATGGATATGCAAAATCATAGTTGTATATATTTTCAGCTAAAGTCCTAATATTTATGTTTATTTACTTTATGCTACAATTTTAATATACTAATTTGATATTTATTGCATTATTGAAGGAACAAACACATAATCACATTTACTAATATTAATATCATGTCTCAATCACACTCAAATGCTATTCGTACATAGAGGACTCAGAAATAATCCATAAATGTTATCAATATTTTTTTTTTTTTTTTTTTTTTTTTTTTTTTTTTTTTTTTTTTTTTTTCCCCGGGGGACCTTTTTTATAAAAAAAAAAAGTCCGAAGCAATAAGACCTCATGAGTGGATCCAAGGTGCAAACCCGGTTTAATAGTCCATCCTATAGCACCCTATCCTCTAAGCAAGCTGACAGACCCACAGAAAGTGAGCACCTTGTTTAGGGGAAGTAACCTTAGTTCTTCAATTGGCAGGATGGCTGAGCCAAAGATTCTCCACCTCAAGCGTGTTAATGCAGGACAGCTGCTAATAAGATGAGAAGGTGTTTCATCCTCTTCCTCGCACAACCTGCACACTGGGCTTTCTGCTAGGCCAAGCAGATGTAGATGTCGATTTAGCATACAGTGTCCAGTAAGAAATCCTGTCAAAAGGTGACAGGATTGCTTTTTGAGCGAGAGCAGCGATCTGGTAAGATGCTGAGATGGTTCCCGGATCATCATTTTTGATTGTCGCATACCCGAAGCAGTGTTCCATATTCTGTTCATATCTAGCCTCATGAATGTCCTTATGGAATGTTTCACTCCACAACGTGGCACGCCAACAACTGGTTCTGGTGTAATTGGGGTCGAATTGGAACCCGTTTTAGCTAACTGGTCAGCAATCTCATTCCCCTCAATGCCACAATGTCCAGGAACCCATATCAGTTGTACCTTGTTAAGTTGTCCAAGAGTGTTAAGATGGCTTTTGCACTCAGCAACCAGCTTAGATGTATACCTTGGTGCAACCAGTGCTTTGATCGCTGCCTGGCTGTCAGAGTAGATTATGATTTGTCTGTTAAGCATATTTTTATTCAGGATAATTTGAGAACAGGCCAAAATTGCATATATCTCTGCCTGAAATACAGTGGCATATTTGCCTAAGCTCACACTAAGCTCATATCGGGGTTCTGCACAGAAAACCCCAGCCCCTGATAATTCTTCGATTCGGGACCCGTCGGAGAACCACATGTCTGTTCCTGGTGGCACTTGAGGATCATCTCCAGGTTCCCAGTCTTGTCTTGAAGGAAGCAGATACTCCCAGCTAATGTCAAAATCCCACTGTGGTATCATAGAGTCCTGTAACATCACTACTTCCGGGCAGATTTCTGTGATACAATTCCATATTGCACTGTGTCCTATACTGTCATATCCCATCCATAAACCAGCACAGTGCAGGCGATATGAAGCTAACATAGCTTCGTACATAGCTTCATTTTTAAGTTAAGGCCTTCCATATCTCAAAAATGAATGTTTAACTGTTCCAAAAAATGTTTATAATTCATTTCTTCCGAGCTTACCAGAGGTAACAGTACAGCATTGTGATTGGTATAGCATTGTGATTGTTCTATAGAACGAATTTTATTTGGTTACGTCTCCGAATTCAAAAATTCAAAGACAAAAATCCCAGAGAACGTTTTTGGTCCCGTGTCTGTCAATCAGTCTGTCCAACATTTTTGCGCGAACATATCTTAACAACTACTCAACAGATTTTAATAAAATTTGGATGGTAGGTCACGATTAGCCCAGAGTTGGTCCCATTTAAGTTTCAACATTCTGCGCGGTTTAGTTCCTCATTAACAAGTTGTTCTTTTTATTAACAACAATATCTCGAAAAGTACTCATCAAATGTATAAGATATTTAGATAGTTTATCGAAAAAAGCTCACTGAGGTCCTTATTAATTTGAACCATCTGCACACATTAGATTTTAAATGGAAGGGGGATTAAGTAAATTATACAATAATGTAAAAGTATGACATAAGTAAATTATTATGTAATAGGACGCGAGAAAGCTGTGTGCCACACTAATTGGCTGATTGTATTGTTTAAAAATGATAAATAATAAATAGAAAATTAGAGAACTATTGGTCCTATTTCTGATAGGAAAAATAAGAAACCAATCAATTTACTTCTATTCCAAAAAGTTTGTCTAAGATTTTATGATATCATTCTCTTATCAAAGTTTAAAGTTTCCGTAACTGGTATACTTATAACACAGCGGAATTGATTCATTTTCCTGTTATTGTGACATGAAAGCGAAAACTAAAACCCTCACTAGCATGTTTTGTTACCCACACAAGTTTGTCGTTGGAGTAAATTTTACAAATGTAAAAGTTATCATGTTCTTACAAATATTATTGCTCTACACTTACTCTATTTATTTACAGCAAATTCTAGTCTGTGCCTACAAGAAAAAGGTGGAGTTGGCTAGAAACAGGATCGTACACACCACAGTTATATATATATATATATATATATATATATATATATATATATATATATATTATAATAGTATTTATTCAGTATGATTAAGTGCCACAAACTCTAGATTAAAGCAATTTAGTTTTGATCGCTTGTAAAGTAAATACATTGATTTACAAACATTATCTTTGAATGTTATTAACATCGATAAGTATACATTGTGAAGCGTTTTCTCATTTCAATTTCAATGGTTTAAACACTTAAGTAAATTCTAAACTCCGGTACAACCTGATGCTTTGACTCTCTCAAATCTAAAGAGAAGTAGTTCTAAGCTAGCCTAATGAAATTCAGCCATTTGAAGTATGGCTTCAACACCCATTAAACTTTGGCCATATTTCAAACCAAAACTACTACTAGATTTAGACAAAGCCAAACTTTACTATAGCTTAACTATGAATGTATTATTGAATAAATAAAAAAACAAATACCACTTATTTAAGTAGCTAGTTGTTATAGAAAAAAATTAAATCAAATTGCGAGCTTATAAAGACGAGTGAAGCGTACGTGTACTTGAACATTAGCTATATTTTAAGGGTTTCGTAGGTCATCCTCGAAACCCTCGTGCCGACGAAGGTGAACGTGTCTGTCCGTTCGTCGTACTTGGTTCATATCCCCAGAATCGTTCACGCTATAGAGAGTGGAAATTTGAAATAAAGGCATAAGTTTTTGACCCACACATAGAAAAAAATGTAGAGAAGATAAACATTTAATATAAGCGTGTGCAATGCGTAAATTTTATTTTTTTAATATTCGAGAGGAGTATCAAATGAAAGCTATATACTGAAGAGTAGATTACAAACATATAATATATAACATTTTATGACGATTGTGCTTCTTTCCGCCAATATTGCATTTGTAGCGCAAAAATTTCACCCTAAAAAATTTCCCTCACCCAACCACCCTATAATAGCTAGTCCTTTTTTTAAAAAAAAGAAATTGAGTGGAGTATCAAATAAAAGCTACTGATAAGTAGTTTACAAATATATGTAAATATTTTTAAAAAATCATTTTTTGTTGCATTTATAGATGGATATATGGCCAAAAAACATTATATTTATTTGCTTTCATATAGGGTGGGATGTAATAGTACATTACGCGTCGAGTGTGGAAAGTAGCATTTTGCATGCGAGTGTGGAGTTTGTACCCAAGCGATAGCGAGGGTAGTAAAACCACACGAGAAATGCAAAATGCCGTTTTCGCACGAGTTGCGTATCGTACTTTATCTAAGATTGTTAGATTTAAATAATAAATACAGAAAAAAATAAACTTCCTGTATGCAAATTCGTATTTCTATTTTGATAAAGATGACATTAATTCATTAGTTGTATTTTGTGCCGAATTAATTATTTCGGGAGGCGTTATTATTCTCCTCATATTCGTCATAATCATTTAAATCACTCATTGATTTTCACAAGAAACTCTATATAAACAGTTACTTTAATAAAATAATAGCAAATTAGTTTTGTTAACCCTAGAAAGCTAACCTGGAGTCAAAATGACTCCCATTTTTTTTTCAACTACGAATGCACGGTGTCTGTAAAACACAGAACTCTCACATCTTAGCTATGCTATCTCCCACCCTTGAATGACCCTTCTACACTTCTATCAGTTTCACATTCAGATTCTAAAGAGGACATATCGTTTGTTTTTCTGCAGTCACGGAGTCATTTTGACTCCTGTTTAGTCTTACACGTAAATTTTTTGTAGGTCATTTTGACGCAGAATAGTATTTTTTAGAATAGTATGTCGTGTTATTGTTTATTTTGGCATTTTAAATCTTATAAATTAAATATTATATAACTTTTAATTCAATAATTATTTCAAATTAAAGGTAATATAATTGTAATTTATTCATTTATAAGTATAAATTGTTATATTTTTTTTTTGTCGTTATATGTCTAAATTATATAAAGTTAATAGAATATGAATATAGTCAAATAATGGAGAAAAAATAAAATGATCTAAACGACATTTATCACTTGATGAAGGAAATGACCGATTCAGATACCGATTATAAAAAAGAGCGTATTCGACAATAATGGTGATTTGGACCCTGATTTTAAAATAAAAAATGCCTTTTTTGATCCCATCAGCGATGATGAGGAAAATGATAAATTAATTTAAACAATTTACGAAATAGAAAAACCAAAGGAAAGGAAAGAAAAAAGTAACTTAAAAAAAAGTAAATAAAACCACTCCGGTAGATAACAATACCGGATATGTAATAGTAGTCCAGATTGAAAAACCGGAATTAAAAGGAAAAAATTGTTTTTTTAAGGGAAACAAAGCACCCAAGTGTCCCTTCAACTAGCACTAAAACGTGTTAAAAAAATATTGTACATATTAGGCCTTTATATTTTAATAAAACTGGGTATAATAGATTTGGGAGTCAATATGACTCAAGGTTAGTCTTAAGAGGTTAAAAAATATGGTTAGCGTTCTAGGGTTAAATGTAAACAAACTCGCTAATCGTGCTTAAAGCTGAAGAATTTTTCTTCTTTACCGCCCTAGGGTGGTAAAGAAGAAGAATTCTTCAGAACTATGAGACGCGCATGCGCAATGAATACAAGTACGTAAAGAATCACTTTCTACGCATCTAAACAGAGATTCAATGTTTACATTTCGTATCAATCGTAGATAATAATAATGTTAATTCAGAATATAATAACGTAATATACTACGAAACCCTAAAAAGTACTTTCCTGTGATTTTTTTTTAATACTGTAGTACTGTTTAGTATTTAAAAACTTGATAATTTTTTTGTTTTAATATTTCGTTTATGTACCAAAGCGTTGACTACAAGTGAGGAAAAAGTTTTTAAAAAAATTAAGGATTAAAATAACGGGGGAAACAAACAAATTAGACTATAATGTCTTGTAAAAGCATAAAATTAATAAAGTACGTGATAGGATGCGAGGAAGCTATGTGCCACACCAATTGGCAGTTTATTGTTTTTAAATTATTGCTTTACTTAATAATTATAATTATTGTTAATAATAATTATAATTTGATTAAAATTAAAAATTAAACTTTCCGAAGTATGAAAACTACCAAAAACTTAAAAATTGCTTTACTTTAAAGAAACTTTTTTTTTGTTTACCAGTAACCAAGAAAGTTTTTTATTACACGAAAGAGTAAAACGACAGCTATTTCAACAAAGCAATTACAAGCTATACGAATACTACTGGTACAATATAAAGCTGTTACAATCCGCACCTGTGACTTGTGAATGGGTAGATTAAAGAAATGTCTGTAACTAGATGGTATGTTCGTGTTGAGCTCTAGGTAGTCTTCCCTAGCTCCAGCTGACTGTGCAGCGATCTACCTTATTCGAGGGCTGGCGTGAGAATGAATCCTTCATACCGTCATGGGGGGAAAAATCCTTGGTTTTAGGTTTGTTTTTATTTCTTTTCACCATATAATACATTATATGATGACAATGTTTCACCCCACTCTTGCTACTCCCATGGAAACTGACAGGTAAATAAACATGGGTGTAGAACTATATATTGTTTTCTTTTCTTTTATTTTTTATTTTTTTAACTAAAAGAATCTAAGGTTCAATCGAGTATAACTAATGGTTATTTCTTTTTTTTCAGAAACTCTAAAATAACCGACATGTTCTTATTTGATCTCAGAAATACCTATTTTATTTTCTTTTCAATTACATTATATAATACTTTTCTAAAACAATCTACTACAATTTGATTATCCACAGTAAGGATATCAATTGCATAGAGTTCAATTTCAAGAGAAATGAAAAATATCCCACTTAAGTGTATCGTATTGAGACATTTTCATATTCAATATTTTCTTAAAACATTACGTTTCCAAATTTCCTTTTAAGAGACTGGTCCTTCAATAACATTGTTTTAGATCGTTACACAAAATTGATATCTGCGAAAACATTTTCAAAGAAAAATCTTTTATTTGGTAGAAATAACATTATAATAATATGACCTAACAATCTAACACTATGATTTGATTTAATACAACTGCCGCTCGAAAATAGAAAAATACCGAATTATTATATGTTCAGTGTTGTTGAGAGGTTAAATTATATCTTGGAAGGTTTAAAAAAAGTGCTTGCATCTGGAACCTAAATTTACCATCTCCCAATTCTATGTCTACTTCATTTCTACTTCAATTCACAATCCCTTTTCAATTTTACCTGCAGTCCTAGGCTATTCAACCAGTTCCATTTTGTTTAATAAAAATGTCAGTCAACTGACAATGAAAAGTCGGTTCAAGACAACAACTTTAATAGAGTGAGTAAACAAACTATTTATTCTATAACTAGCTGACCCGGCGAACTTCGTAACACCTAATTAACATTAATAAAACAAGAAATGTATAGCTGCTATCTTTGAGAAACCTTATAAATAGTTTATTTAGTAAAATATTGTTGCTTTATAAAAAAAAAAAAAAAAAATTAAAATTGGCAATACAGTAGAGTCTCGCTAATCCAGGTTTAACAGGACCGGACCCAGTCCGGATTACTGAAAGTCCGGATTAAACAGAATCAGTTTTAATGTGTCTGTAAAACAAGCTTTAGTAAGGTAAAACTATTAAAATTGAGGTTTTTATCGTAAGAATTACTTCTATTAGTCTCCAAACCATGCTTTTACAACGTAGGTCCACTATTTATGTTAAGAGCTGTTCTTTCACCAGTCCAAATATCAAATGAATTAAAATAAAATGACAATCTATTACACAGGTGACAGGTGGCAGGTATAGAAGGGACTTCCTGAGAAACAGGCTGTGTTCCGATATTAAATTCGAGGAACGATAATTATTTCACAAAAAGATGAGACATTAGACATTGTTGGCTTGGCAAAATTTCATGGACTGCGTTGAGCCAATGCTACATGTTTCTTAAAACCCTTCCCCATCTCAGTCACATATAATTGTACTTCCTGGAATACACTACCTTTATATGTTCCGCCCTAAATTTCTATGGAACCGAAAGAGATTTATCGATGTTCTGTTAATTTTTTACAAAAATACAGGGTTTCCTCGTGTTAGACTGTTTGAATATACACCTATAAACTATACTAGGAACAATTTTATACATTTTAATAGACAATAACGGCAGAAACTCCAATTATCTTAACAATTAATAAATCTTAACAGGCCCTGGTACCAATTTGTACATAGTTTTTGGCCGTCCGGATTATACGGATGTCCGGACTAGCGGGGTCCGGATAAACGAGACTCTACTGTATATACTTGTACAATATACAATATTGGCATAAGAGACATTACAGATAAACAAACATTCATTTTTATTTACATAGATATAGATTATAGAAATATTTTCCATTTTACCCCCCTTCTAAATGAAAATATGACAAAAATGTATATAACAACAATTACTGTACTCATAAAGAGCTTTTCAACGATATCCATCATGAAGGGCATTCAATACTTTGACATTTGTATCCCGCACCCCTGTGTACCATAATCGGAACACAGTTTTACTAACTCAAAATCTTCCCGGGCATGCGTCCAACCATTCCTCAAAGTTTCATCGTAATCGGATAAATTTAGGCATGCATAAGAGACAGACAGACAGACAAACAGACAGACAAATAGACATACAAACATTCATTTTTATTTATAGATAATAACTATGTGTATATTTTCATCTGCAGTTATAGTGTGGGTCATTGAATGGTTTTAAAACAGAAATAAGGTTTATACTTTCATCATATCATAAAATTGGCTATACTTAGCCTCTCTCCGAGGTAGACGTGTCTGAAAACATTTACACAAGTTTGTTGGGAAACTTACTCTTACTTACAATTAAAACCTTGAATATACAGGTAAATTATGAAAATTATATGAATATTATAATAAAACAAGAAATATACCGGGATTACGAAGTTATTTGCATTTTATAATAAAAGTGTCAGAACTTCTAATTTAATTATATTCGTTGATGCTGTGCAAATCCACCTACTGTTTTCCATACCGAGTTAACATTGTTAACGATATTTAAATAAAATAAAATAACAAAATAACAATTATTTAATCACGGATTAAAGCAAATATGTCATATGGTAACTTAAGGAAACTTAAGTTATTACCCGAACTTTTCTTATTTTCTATTATAAATATCTATCAAAAGTTTCTTTTAATTGATATTATTATGTGCTGCAATTATTATTTACTTAATTTAGTAGGGTACAATTTTTTTTATATTATTATATTTTATTTTTCAGAATCTTTTGTCTTTTGTACTTGGTTTCTTTAATGATTTGGTTAGGTATTATTCATTTTTTTATGTTCTGAATTGCCGAGCAGTATTTGTTCATATCATTTGAATCTGATTTATAATTAATGGTGACGCTTGATATGGCTATGTAAGCAGCTTCTAAGTATTTCCGTTTCTATTTTTCCCGTATTTAGTATTGCTATGTTATCGTGGTCTATTTTGTAATTGTTATTTTTTGTATAAATAGCAAGTGCGGATTTATCATTTTTGGCTTTTATGTCATAACTATGTTTTAATTTAAATCAAATTATAATTACTATTTACGAAGGGAGACAGACAGGGAAAAATAGACTTCAACACCGGGATTAAAAAAAATTGGAGTCATAACTATGTTGCTATAATCTACTCTCTAGTTTTTGCATTCTCTCCGATGTATACTGGGTCACAGTCCTTACAATTATTTTTATATTGTTAATAAGAGTATGTTACCCAATAAACTTGAATACATGTCTAAATGATGTTTTCAGGCATGTCTATGCCTCGGAGAGAGGTGAAATATAGCCAATTTTATGAAATAACGAAAGTGTAAACCTATTTTTGTTTACCAACCCTTCAACGATCCACCCTAAAACTGCGAATCAACTATAAAAGGGACAAATATAAAAGACTACATATACATATTTGCATATATATTATACACACACTAAATCAAATTACTACTCCTCTCATAACATTTTAGTTGGCACTACGTAGTACAAGCAGTTTCTCAATAGAGTTGTTAAATAGAAGCTCTTTTTATATAAACGCTGGAGAAGTTCCGGATTTCATTTATGGCAGTGGGTTGCATTGTTGACTGTCTATCTATTTTCTTTTTAATAGAAATATGTATATATTTATCAGCAAGATCAGTCTAAGTATGACGAGAAAGGATAGGTAATGGAAATGTTGAAATACGATGATCAATCTCAAAAAGCTAGCACGGACCTCTACATTATAAAAGACATGTACCAATTTTCATATCTATATTATCAGGGAAGCTTTCTTTTAATTCAGTAAACCATAAAGTAACTATGCATATTTACTTCCGAGCTTACGGATGGCAATGGAAGCTATGTGAACGTTCTGAAGAACGAAAACATTTTGTCTCCAATTTCACAAATTCCAAGACAGAAATCCGTTTCAGACATCAGGGAAAATTTTTGGTTCCATGTCTTTCTGTCGGTCTGTCTGTCAGTCTGTCGGTCTGTCACTCAATTTTTGCGAATCAACATATCTTAAAAACTACACGTCCGATTTTAATTAATTGTGTGTGGTAAGTCATTATAAGCTCAATGTTGGGTCAAACTTCTGCGCTCTTTTGTTTCTCTTCCAAATGCGCACAAAAATACATTTATTTACACCAATAGCTTCAAAAGTACTTATCTGATTTGTATGAAACTTTTATACTTTATCGAAGTAACCTGTTTAAGATAGCCACAGATTAATTATAACCGTCTGTGCTCTTTAACTTTTTCTAAATTAATACTTAAATTCATATAAAAAATCAAAACAATTTTGACAGATTAAAAAAACGGGGGAAATAATTTAACAAATAAGATAAAAATGACTTGTAAAAGCATAAAATCAATGAAGTACGTGATAGGATGCTAGGAAGCTATGTGCCGCACCAATTGGCAGTCTATTTTTTTAAAATAACTAAATTTTTTTTCTTTCTTCATTACCTTTTCTTTTAACCTATTTAATTATTCAAATGCAATAAATTTTTTGAGTTCATATTTTATTATAAGGTATTTTTTAACTGACAATATTGTGAGTATGTAATAAATAAAGAATTGATTACATAGCATTGCAAGAAACCATCATAAGAGATATATTACTATAAATAAGTTATATTTAAGTAACGTCAAGCGTTTCCATATAGTATCTAGGATACTTAAATGTTGTCTTAGAATTTGAAATGGAGCAAGAGACTTGTAGTGGGCAGTCTAAGAAGAAGCAGTTTCTCACTTGGTATAGTAACCTTAAATTGATCTTTTCAGCTTTAGTTGAAGTGCCAAGGAAGAAAATAATGGATAAGACATAATACATCTCTCTCCCTACAATAGGTCAAGCTAAAGAAAAGAACAATACTTGTATGAGACAAGGAAAAAACAAATTGATGTTCTTTGTCTGCAATATAGTACTCATTAGATGATGGAGAGCACCTTAGCTCCAACTGCTGTTTATTTCCCAAAGGCTTTGTACTATTGGAAATGTACTATACGACATTGTACTATTATACGACATTGTAATAGGGGTATCCTTCGCATCCAGGAATCTAACATGGATCCTTATATTTCTTAGTAGATACAGCAGTGAAATAATTTTTGTATGTCCAAAATCATATTATAATTTAATCCCAATCATTATCAAAATTTTCTCTACTGTTTAGTTATCTTAAGATTTTGAGGAACAATGAACATGAGAATATTGCTGGACTACATATATGTGTATGAATAGACGAATAGACAGTTGAAAAATTTGATGTATTAAGTAAGCCAACTATAACCACAGGCAATAAATAAATTTAATTATTGGAACAATCAAATGCAATGGAAACATAAAGTACCTTACGTTAGAAATACATATATATCAAAGTAGTCTTTTACCTAATTTAATTTCGCAGCAACTAAACCTACTGGTACTCTTCAAATTACTATAAATTGCAAAAGCGTTTTACATGAGTTTTAATTAATAAAGTATTAGAGTTATAGTCAGTTATGACCAAGAAACAAAACTTAAGCAGGCCCTATAGCCCTACATATCAATCCACTTGATCAAAACATCGCGTCAAGCGGGATTGATAGCATATGAACCCGTTTGACGCTTGAGTCAAGCCTTGACGGCGATTGATGGACAGTTTGAATGACTCAAGCGGCTTGAAGAAGCGCTTTATAGTCTAGAGCAATTTTGACCAAGCATTCTGTCAGCCACCTGCTCAACAACAGTGATAGAGGACCGTCCGCTTGCTTCCGAAGGTTCGGACATTGTAGATAATAATGCCGATCGAGAATTTATTAGTCTCCTCATTGATTAATATAGTGATTGTCCCGAGTTGTCGAAGAACGTTCCATTCCTTTGACCAACGTCGTTTCCTCTGGATCTTTTATTTCCGCTTGAGAGCAACCACTGTCAAGATGAGAAACCCCAAATCCAAATCCTAATTCGAAACCATGGTATCTACACAATAATGATTCACTGCAGTCTAGGAGGAGCAGTTCACCAGTCGAAAACTCCGCTACAAATGAGTGTTGATGAAAAGATTGATGGTATGCTTGAAGCACCCCAAGGCTGCTTGAAGCTCGTGCCAATCAGCTTGACGCGCTGTTTTGATCAAGCGGATTGATAGTGTAGGGCCTGCATAACTCTTGTTTCTGCAATAATTATTCAGAGTAGGATGAATAATAGCCTGTTAGCACTCTCTTCAAAAAACACAACATTTAGTTTGGGTAAAGGTAGACTTATTAATTAAAAGTTAAATGATTACTTAAATAGCTTTGTATTAAGTAAGTTAATTTCCCTTAACAAGTCTCTGTATAATATATTTCTATTGTTAAACGTAATAATTTATTCCTAAATTATAATTCTCGTTAGTATTTATTCCAAAATCTAAACAATCTCACATTTAATCTAACCTTCAGATAACAAAGAGATTCTTAGTAGCAATTAATCTATTTTCTCCCTTCAAAAAACACCTTTTGGCTTAATTTAACGAAAAACCCCCGAAATGAAGTCATTCATCAAAATAATACTATGCATAGCCGGCGTAGTGCCAGGAAAACTCCTGTTTCCATTTAACTGATAAGAATCTTCCTTCTCTTTGTTTGACCTTTCCTTTCATTTCTCCTAGTAAAATAAAAAATTAGTAGCGTAGGAGTTCTGCTGGTTCGACAGCCAATAATAACTGCTCTCTGGCTTCTACAGATATGCTGGATATTCCTGGAATTTCCTTGATTGTTTTTTCCCCCAAGTTATTATTCATAAATTGGGTTCAAATAATAATTTTTTATTTTTTCTTTCTATATATAACTGATGAATCAGGCGTCATGCGACCTATTTCGTTAGAGTTTTCTTTTCTCAAATAATTTTATTAAATTGTTATAAGTATTAGAAATTACACGTTAAGAAACTGCTGTACGATATTGTATGTTAATATAACAATAAATACATGATAGGATGCGAGGAAGCTATGTGCCACACTAATTGGCAGTCTATTTTTTTATCTACTAGGTTTTATCTAAATAAGTAATTTCCTTACTTTATTTAATTAAAATAATAATAAAAAAAATGTCGAGCTCTCTCTTCCAACGATAGCCCAGTTAAAAGATTATACTTGGTTCCAGCATATGCGCTATGTTGTTTTTGTAATAAATAAATTTATCTCCAGTAGGGACAAAAAGGAACTTTTCAGGGCTAGTTTATAGGTTATAATGTTGGTATTTTCATTCCCGTTCTTAAAAACGGGGAAATAATGTAAAAACGGGATTATAATCCACGTTCACCAATCTAATTATTTTATAAATTTAGAGTATGAATGGCGAATGTAGTAAATTTATTGAAATCAGGTTGGCACCACTGCTTTTAATCGCCTAGCTGTATTGCGAGTCATTCTACAATATCTTGTTTACTTTTGTTTAGCTTTCGTTAAACTTTATTGCTTCCGAGCTTACCGAAGGTAACGGAAGCATTGTGTTCACTTTTGAGAACGAAAAACTTTTATGCCTCCGATTTTAAAAACTCTAAGACAGATATCCGTTTCAGACATCAGGGAACATTTTTGGTATCGTGTCTGTCTCTCTGTCTGTCTGTCGGTCCGTGTGTCCGCGAATTATGAAACGTGCGACGATAACTTGAGTAAATGTCGACCGATTTTGATGACATTTGGTATACATGTTCATTTTACCAATGCCCAGGACGAGTTCGTTGGACAACATTATCCGTTCAAGCGTTCACGAGCAACGCTCGCGTAAACGTGAACTTTAAATTTAAAATTGGAATTTTTGGTCGGGGAAAAATCTAACTTCATCTATTCAATTAGACAATTATTTTTTTACAATACAATTTTTTAGTAAAACCAGCAGCAACACCGCTATGAAGTGTTAATGATCGCTAAAACTATTAATAATTTTCACACAATTAACAATATAACAATAAAGTAATATAACAGTAAAGTACATGATAGGATGCGAGGAAGCTATGTGCCACACTAATTGGCAGTCTATTTTTGTATTAGTTTATAAGTGATTATTTATTGTTTTAAATCATTTCAGCTAATTGGCATTAATCCCTCGGGGATTAAGGTACCTAATACTCTCGGCTTCACCTAGGGATTAGTTGCCTTGATTCCTTCGGCTTTGCCTCAGGAATCAACTCAGTCACGTGGGAAATAATATCATACATTATTCCCTAGATGCCTAAATAAATATTACTTGTCAATGCTACAGACAAATTTATTTATATAAAAAATCTACTATTTTCCTATAGACGCTATCAACCAAAGTACAAAGCTTGTTTAAATCATAAAGACCATGATTTAAGCCGGAGAGAAAAAAATTGTAAAAGAGCAGAGTACATTTATTAAGGTTTTAATCCACGTAAATCCAGCTTTTTAGAAAATAGTTAGCTACAGTGAGGAGATATATTGATAAGACATGACGAAAATCGAGTTGAATGACTAGAGACAGAAAACTACCCTGCCTTGTTTTTGGTTTTTATATCCCATTTTAGCAATTCATATAGCTTCCTCTGCTTACCCAAGGTAACGAACACTATGAGATAATTTTTTTGGTACTAGTCAACTGAACCAATACAAAATTTGAAAATCCTATGCATGGTGTATTCATATTGTGTGGCTCTAGATTTATCTTGCCTGTCCACTCTACTGTTGGTTTTTATCGCGGATGACAGAAGCTTCTATGTGAGATTTATTTAGAGTCGTTACGACGAAATGCTAAAATAATCCCGTGTTTGTTTATCTGCATAAAGGTATTGTATCTTGGATGAATTGAAATGGATTTTTTTACTTTTTCATATAAAGAGAAAGTACTGCGATGGCGCGAAAATTCGATTTTGAGATTTTGATGGATTTACTCGTTTTGAGGTCCCCGGAGTCCAAAAAAGTGGTTTTTAAAAAATGTCTGTCTGCCGTCTGTGCAGACGCAGACGGCTGGAACCTAAACTACTGGGCCGATTTTGACGAAATTTGGCGTACATGTTCAGAAAAATCATACCCCGAGGCGAAATCTAGAAATGAATTTCAGCTCCAAATATGGGGGCGCTAATCCCCAAAAACTCTGAAAATACATGAAAAAAAAAAATTCTTGAAAATGGTTCCGACGATTTTGATTAAAAAATTCTGAAATTTAGTCCATCTAAATACGAATCTAACGATATAACCCGTTTCCCCAGGAAACGGGTTATATAGTACCCAGAAAATAGCTTAAAACGCGGACAAAGAGAGCCCTCGAGCCGGGGGTTCGATTCCCCGCCGAGGAGAAGATATTTTATGATAAAGTTTGATAAAATGTTCAATAATAATCACACAGGCCAAGAAAACACTAGGCCAAGTTATTATAAAATCGTATATGAGAAAGTTTGTCTAAGTTGTCTCGGACCGACTTTTTTTTTTTACTTTCCTATCTTTGATTATCATATAGAGGTGTTGGCAATATTTGATTCATTTGTTCTTTAAAAATTGCCGCTTAATTTTGTTCTTGTGAAAATTTAAAGATGCAAAATATATTTAACATATTATAATAAATTAGTCTTTGGTTACAGTTAATATTTAACTAAGTAAGAATTATAGGGATAATTGAGGATTGTATTTACCATTCTGTCTTTTATTCTTTTGTCAAGGAATTTTTGGTAGAGTTTGTGCCTGTTGTTTTGTAGTTTCTTCATATAATCTCTGTCTGATAGTTTCACAACATCTGTGCCCATCAACTTGTACAGCTTATCTCGTACCCTCTGGTCTGAGAATCTGCATAAAACATAAATTGTACACACCACTTATTTAATGATAAATAAAATAGACTATTAGCTATAGCAGATAAATTTAAATGTATGTTATTGATCGTAACGAGAGTAATGACAATAGACATTTTAATATATCATAACATAAAATCATTGCATCATCATCGGGTATAATAGAATCTAAAAAGTACATTAAAAGCCTTACTAGGATTTAAAAAGCAACAATAAAAATAAAAATAATTCTAATATAAGAAAACTGGTAGTAGGTCCCAGTGCTAATACTAGATGGGTAGAACGAACCACTTGTTCGAACCTTGTAATAGGCCTTTGTGAGGCCCTGCCACTTCACACATTACCTCTATACGATTTACCGTCTAAACGAGTATATGGTAAACCATACTCTACAATGAGCCATATGCTATATGTAAATCAGACATATCGAGGTGCGGGATCGAACTCACGACCTTGTGGTACCTTCAATTTCTTGATATCCCAGCAGACGTGGCAAGAGTCTAAGCGGGGTTCCCACGAGGAGTGAACAGTCTGGAGTGATACCCTAGAGAGAAGACTGTTGTGACCCACGCCTGGAGTGAGGAAGGAGAGTGAACTAGCGGAGGACGATGGACAGTTCACACAGGGTAGTGATCACGCTTCAGTTTATCCCAGGGAGCCAACCATGGACGAGCTTCTCGTAGAAAGTTGTGCCGCTTTGAGCTCAGTTTTTAGTAGTATTTTAGGAGAAAGATTCAGACATGGACGGATTAAGCGGAAGGAAAGAAATTATTGTGTCACGAAGTGAATACTTAGTAGAAATTCGGAGGCACGCAATTTAGTTGACGATGAACTAAAAAAAAATCATCCTGAAGATTTTAAGAATATGCTACGAATGTCTGAAGACCAGTTTGATTACCTCCTGGAACGCGTTACACCACTCATTTCAAAATCAGACACCAATATGAGACAAACTCTGAGTGCTTAAATAAAACTGCAAGTTACGCTACGATACTTAGCCACTGCGGAGACTCTTTCAAAAGCTTGGAATATATGTTTCGTGTTCCAAAAAATACTGTTAGCAAATTCATACCAGTAACTTGGTTGGCGACTGGAATATTCACGCCTAAAAATCAAACGTGTTTGATACGGAGAGTGAGCGGTAGTGAACTGTCCTCACTCCTGGTGACGTCAGAGGCAAGTTCGCTGCGACACGTTCAGACGGGTCGAGTCCACTCTACAGTAAGCCACTCAAGAGTGCCAGTCCTCGTGGGAACCCCGCTTAAAGCTACATGACCACACTGACTTTCAATAAGACAACTCGAATTAATGACATTTTTCACCTACATACCAACTTTTATGGAATGAAGTTTTTATTCTATTTTATTTTTGAGACGTAAAAGTAACTAAGCTTTTCCATCATATGTATCTATATCTATTTCGTGAAAGTATGGTCAAAGAAAACTAATAACATAGTAGCTGTTTAGAAAAATCAAATAACTAAGAAATTGTGTTGAAGCCTTATAGAGTTGAATAGAGTACATTGAAATAATATTGTGGAAGAATATTTCTTTTAGTTTCATGTTTCTTTGATAAAAAGAAATTAATTCGCAAAGAAGAATAAAAATCCGCTGAAAAATAGATTAAATGCTTAAGCTAATCTAAAGAAATTGAGGTTTTGCTATTAACTATAGGGAATTTGTGACAAATAAAAAGTTATACCTTTAGAATGATTAAGATTTTGTTTTCTCTCATTGAATTAAAGTAGATCAAGACGGATTTTAGTATGGCTTGATTCATTCATCACTAACTCACAGTAACAATCAATAAATGCTGAGATACGAGTTAGCTTTCTTGATTTATAGCAGGATTTAAGTAATTATTTTTATATGCTTGAATTGAGAGGGTTTAAAATAAATTATATTTGTTCAAGCTACAATACTCTTTTTAAATCAGATTTGATAACCATCTTTGTTTATTTTAAGAAGTATAATCAACTCATTATAATTGTCATATAGCCCTTGAGATAAATAAATAGTCCATAAAGACGTGCTCAGTTAAAATATAGGTGATATTTTAATTTTGTTCAAATTTTCAAATCCGATTTAATACTAATTGAATTCGATAAATTTTAATTTATGACATCCAATTCTACGAATAAATATTTGGATTGGTTTGTAGGCATTGGCTTTAACGCCTAATACATACACTGCCTTCGTTGGACAAGACAACATGACAAAGAAAAAATAATTGACAAAAAATATTCAAAGAGACAAACTATTTTCTATGAAAAGTTTGTACGAGTTGTTTCATGATTTATAATATAACAACAGTATTTAAGTAGCAAGAATAATTTTGAACCAATTTTGATACTGAGAAATGATTTTAATGGCACAAAAATTCTAATTTTAGATTTTTTAAATAAGGTCATATGAGTCCAAAATCTATTTCGAGGAGACTTTATACAAGTCGACTCAATTTTTCTATCTTAAAAATAAAGGGGATTGATTTAGGAAACCTTGTTGATTAAAATTAATATCATTTAATTTTATTGTTATAAAAATGATAAAAGTAACAATTTGTTTTTCTTATAGCGCCTTCATCGGGTAAATACAGTTGGTGGATACTTATTTTAATATTTACTATTTATATTATGCTATCTTCTCATATTATCCTATTTTTTATTTATTATGGAACCCAGCAGATATTGGGATAGGTATTTGACTCCAACTGGAGGCTGCCCTGCTATCTAACGGTAGGGTAGCCTAACCTTTACCTCGCAAAAAGCCCGCAGCACTGGTGTCGTTTTCGATGCGGCACCGTCTCGTTCGTCGCGCAGTGTTGAATGGTCTGGAGCTTGAATACGCCGCCTTATTATGTTTCCGCCATCTCGCCGCCACCGCTTATTATAAAAGTTCTTTTTTATTTAATTTATCATTTATTTTAGTGATCATTTCGCCCAATATTTAAGTCCGTTAGACAGTGAACCACTAACCACTTCCGGAATCGGCCCCGCCACATAAAACAAGGAAACCCAGGTGAGCCCAACTATTTTATTCTTATATCTCCTAGGTTTCATGCTATATTAATAATTATTAGTATCTATCTCTTATGTTATTTCCTACACCTATTTCACCTATATACAGTCCACCTTCGCACCTACTTCCGCCGAATCACCGCCCGGTTGGGTATTCAGGGGTCATACTACTTGCCCAAGACCCACCAGTGCTATTACTTCAAATTGAGAGGTAAATTACCTCTTTGGAAAATATCAGTAACTCTACAACGGAGGATATTTCCTATAATGTCTCATATGTCTAGAGTAAGACTTGAAATGAATGGTTCAGAAGTGAGGACTAACTTGTCTTATCTGCTCTAATTTATTAGAGACGATATATCTGTGTCTCTAGCCTAGATTGAGTAAGACTTGATATGAAGTGCTTATTTGATCTAATTTATTTTTGTTAAACTTAAACGAAGTTTCAGCTTATATTCGACGAGCTGTTAAGCTACTGGCAATGACCTTAATTTTATACTCATAACCAAAGTAAAATTAAATAAATTTATTTAGATATATGTATTTAGATAAGTATATCTATTTGAAGACCAAAAAATCAAAATAAACATTTACTTTTATTGGAATAAATGTGGTTGCCTTAGCTTAGAAATAAAAATAATTTCGAGGTGCGTCATCGCCGTCTAGACACTACTCGATTATATAAATAATGACCTTAAATACTTAGTTTTATTTTATTTTTTTTAAAAAAAACTAAAAGCAGTTTGAGATTTATAGAGCATTTACTGAATTATGAGCAGTAAAAATAACAGTAATAAAATTCAAACAACTTTTCTTCCAAACAATTGGAACATTAAAATTCGTTAAAATCAGACTTAACTTCCCAATTTTCTAAGGATTTTTTTTATATTTAATAAGAGTATTTTGTTTACACAAAATGTTGATGTAAACAAAATGCTGACATGGGAGTAACTTCGTTACATATAGAGTCGAGAGTAGCGCCGGCACCGGGTATAAGTGAGTGACAGAAGACTGATGAGAGAGAATGACGCACGAAGAAGTGTCTTGCTGTCTCCACAGTTTGATTGACTAAAAGTACGCATGCGCTTCTGTGGAGTCCAGGGAGATCTTCCTCTCCTTCTTTTATCTTACCGCACATACCTAAATAGCACTCTCAAGTCCCCCCTTTTTATCAGGGGGGAGGGGGTATCGGAATATCTCTATCCTTGTTTAATGACTAGTTTATTACATATCTTTCTTTCTGGACTGGTTTGTTTACAAAACTTTTTTAATAATATAGAATGATAATTTCGGATAATATCATAATATTATGGTTAATCTGAATACACTTATTTTCATTAATTATGCAAAATGTATTTAGTATAAGTAATTTCTTTAGATTAAAATAATAACTAAAAATATCAACAAAATAAAAATATTGGTTAGGTTCAGCTTTATATAGACAGCTTTGAAAGAAAGGAAATATACTGCCCTTGAGAATTCATGCAGTATTCTTATTTTTGATAAGTTAATGCAGGGAACTAACTCCTTGCAATGTTTCTCGATATTCACGCATTTCATTTATTTTTCTTAGAAAATTTGATGCAGTAAATGTAATCAGAGCACGTGTCTTCGAACGTGTTCAACCTACAAAATTCATTTCAATCACACAATTTCAAAAATAAGCTTCAACAATATAAATCTATTTTTAATGCTCGCTTTTATTTAACTTCTCTTGTTTGTGAGGTAAACATTTTTTTACCCGCTTTCCAACTACCAATAAAGCTGAAATATTTGCCTACTATGTATTTCCGATGGCACTGCAAATATTTTTGAAGCCTATTATTTTTATACATAGGCAATTTTAAAATATTCTTAGATCATAATTTTAGATGATACAATAAATTCAGCACTCTTTATACCAGTGGTGGCGCGTCCTTAAGGGCAGGTGGGGCTAAGCCCCACCAACTTATTGAGAAAAAAATAAATATTTATTTAGAAAAGAAAAACTATTTAGTTGTCATCACAAATAAATACATAGATATATTATATAGTTTTAGTGTTCATAGAGTGAAATCGTATGTAGTATAGATCCAGATCGTTTTAAATAAGCAGTAGAAAAGCATAGCATAATATAGCGAGAAATCTCGCCGGGCTAGGAGGCCAAGGTTATTAGCGCGGGAAGCGGGGCTGAACGCTAATACTCAAGGTTATGCCCGAGCGGCGAGCGGTGGGCCAAGGGGTAGGGCATGTTGAACGCGGAACATCACCTACTCGCGGCTAGAATCGCGGAAATATGAAGGACTCTGGGGCTAAGCCCGAAACCTAGTGTCAAGCAAGATAGTAGAATAGAGGAGGGATCGACTTTTTTCGACTATCTTCGTGAGTCGCTCGGGTAAGGCTTGAAAACTAGTTTATATTTCTCTCTACTAGATAGCAGTGGTGGGATAGATAATAGTACATTACGCGTCGAGTGCGGAAAGTAGCATTTTGCATGCGAGTGTTCAACCTACAAACGAGCATTTAAACGAGGTAAAACCACACGAGCAATGCAGAATGCCGTTTTCGCACGAGTTGCGTACCGTACTTTATCTACGATTGTTAGATTTAAATAATAAATACAGAAAAAAATAAACTTGCTGTATGCAAATTCGTATTTCTATTTTGACAAAGATGACATTAATTCATTAGTTGTATTTCGTGCCGAATTAATTATTTCGGGAGGCGTTATTATTCTACTCATATTCGTCCTAATCATTTAAATCACTCATTGATTTTCATAAGAAATTCTATATAAACAGTTACTTTAATAAAAGAACACCAAATTAGTTTTGTTAAATGTAAACAAACTCGCTAAACGTGCGTAAAGCTGAAGAATTCCTCTTCTTTACCGCATTAGTGTGGTAAAGAAGAGGAATCATTCAGAACTATGAGACGCGCATGCGCAATGAATACAAGTACGTAAATAATCACTTTCTACGCATCTAAACAAAGATATAATGTTTATATTTCGTATCAATCGTAGATAATAGTATATTATGTTACAAGGCTGTGAAGTGAGTTTTTTCTTTACCGCGGCAATTACATTTACTGTCGAGCGAAGCGAGACAGTAAATATTGCCAAGGTAAAGAAAAAACACTTCACTGTCGCGTAGCATATGCTATTTTTTCCGAGGTAGCAGACAATGAAAAAACATTAAATATTAATCACTAATCAATATATAATAATAACAAATATTAGTACATACTTAAGACTTAAAAAAAGAAACCTTAAAAAGAGGTTACACTATAAGAAAAGGTAAATAAAACGCATTGACATCTAGCGGATTTTAATCGTACTAGAAGCATTTCTACAAAGACTGCAGCACTACTAACGGAAGTTTTGACAACTACCCGCCGTAAAGAAAAAATCTTTTAGTGCCTAGGACGTAAAAGATTTTTTCTTTACAGCTAGGAGTAATGAAAAGATTTTTTAAGTCCACGTAATGAAAAAATGGATTTTAGCTATGTTTTTTAGGCTCTAAAGTTACTATTTCACAGCCTACCACGGAAAAAATATATTATATACTTTTCCCATTTTTTTTTGCAATTATAAATTAAATTAATGATCTTTTTATTGGGCAAACCACTTCTGATACTAAATTTAAAAAAATAATGTAAATTATAAATAGATAAAACAGTCTAACTGAAGTTTGCGTAACGTAAGTTCTCGATAACTTTTTAAGCATTTTTTGGGTATATAGTTAAACATTTTTTTCTATTTCATTTTTCTGTTGTTTTATTGTTCATGGGTTCCAAATCAGCATTAATTGGCTGTTTTCCACTTGTAAAGAGTGCTCGTACCATCATAACTCCCTAATTATAATTATTCAACAGCATCCCTCTCAGTGTCGTATTCGTAGCAAGATTCAATTTTCATATCGTCAAATGATGGTACGATTATATTTTTTTATAAGGCTGGAAAGTGCTTTAAGCCATACGAAGCATTTGAAGCATTGTTTCTCTAGAGTTGGGTATGATAAAATAGTTAAAGCAAAATTTTTTTTAAAAATGGCACTTTGACATTTCTGAACCAACTAGTGCTTTATTTAGACGCTGAACATCTATATAACAAGAATATGTATGTGAAAAGGAACTATCGGGACAAGTAACTATCGTGACTTATAAATTAAAACATGGCGGCCAATCCACACTAATTTATTAATGCTTTGAAGGGAAAGCTTAATTTTTCTGTATACTATGGTGGTACCACCTTAAATTCACTTTTAAGTACTAAAATTAATGGTAACTATTGTGACTTTTTTTGAAGAGAATTGTTGTGTGACATACCCCCTCAGTCAAACAGTGTAGAAAAATTCTTGGTAACTATTGTGAAGTAACTATCGTGACCGATTGCTAGGACAAGCCTTTTTATTAAACTCCCGACAAATTACATCGAAATAAGAAAGAAATTATATTTAGTATCACAAACTACATTATATTTCCTATCTAGGCTCTTAGTTAGAAAGTCAAAGAAAAATATTTTTTGAGCATGATAACTAAGGTTAAAAGAGGCTGGGACGTTACTATCGTACTTTTTAGAATATTTAGATTTAAATTTCTCCTCCCTAAAAAGAATATTTAAGAATCTGACCACACCGCAATGATGAATCTATAGAAAGATGTTTGTGGGGTCGTACGGCACGCTCGTAGACGCCCTGGAAATTTAGACGCAGGAGTCTATGAGGACATGGGTCAAGGTCGCATATCCTTCCCCTGCATGACACCCCCTACACTAGATATATCGATAGCTGAAAAAGAACGGAATGCTTTCATACACTAAAGGAGATTTTATATTCCTTTGTTTAAAAGGATATTAGATTAGTCCAATGTACTTTGGGACAAAGGAATATCACATCTTCTGTATATGTCCCCTTGTCGTAGTAGTTAAGTAGACTAAGGGATAACATCTTTTATATCACAGAAGTGTGAATAAGAAGCATTACGTACTTCAACGCCAAAACACCAATGATGATTTCTTGAAAAAGTTTCCTCTCAGCTATCGATATATCGGATTACGCTATCGTATATTACCTATACTTAATGTTTGTATATGATTTTTAAGATGGAAAGGTTTTGTTTTCCCGTATGTTCGTGAGTGGGATTTTTAGATATTTATTAAAACAAATAATTGACCATATTGGAAAACCAAAATTAAAAAAAAAAACTTGTTTATAAAAATATCAAAATCAGAGCAAAAAAATAAAGTTGGCAGATACGACATATTTACCTACTTAGGTAGTTGATTTTTTAGTAAATAACTCTAGATTTTAATATAAAATTCGTTTTTGATAGAATTATTTATTTAGAAAAAAACAAATATTATAAAAGTAATTCCTAAATATAAACAAGTAAGGCGCGCTTCACGTAAGTACGTGGGGCGATAATCGCCGGTTTCTGTACAATAAAGTTAAAATTATTAAGTGTAATATAATTACACTAATTTTAATAGTAATATTCATTTACTACTCTTCAAAACCTTTAAATTGATGTACATATAACATGTTATCGTAACTAAAACAATGTTTAGTCACCCGCCATTGTGGCTGCCATCTTGAAAATTTTAAAATTGCATATTCTTTTTCTACACTTCAAGACCTTTATGTTGATGTGATGTATAACATTTCATAGTTATACTAAGAACTTTTTTTAGTCGCCCGCCATCTTTAAAATATTAAGTGAGAAAAATCCAAAATGTGTTCAATTGTCTCAAATGCCGAGATGCACCTGTGTGCCGAATATCATGTTCCTAGCTATAGTAGTTTATGAATTGAAACAAGCAACGGACAGACGCCAACGGACAGACAGACAGACAAACAGAACCGTCATATAAGGTTTCTTTTTGTACTTTGTACAGAAACCTAAAACAAACTAAAGAGGCAAATTATTTATAATGTGTGTGATGTATCTGCATAAATATGTAATTATGATATAATTTACATATACTTTATTTTATGTTGTTTTTTTTTAAACTGATATATATATATATATATATATATATATATATATATATATATATATATATATATATATCTCAAACATTTGTCGATAGGAATTCGTGACTAATAGCGTATTTATTTTAGAAAAATGAGCAATCTGATAAGTAGTTAAAATTATTGTGTTTATAAAAAAGTTTTAATCTTATCTGTAGTGGTAGTACTGTTAATTGGAACAGGCTGATAATCCGATCAATTGCACTTGTCTATGGAGGAAAAACGTTTTATAAAATTTAATTTAATTTAGAGTTTTTTTTCAGCGGTGATTTTTATAAGGAGTGTTTGAGTGTGTGAAAACTCAAAGTCTGCAATAGGTATGATCTTTATACCATTTTAAGAGAGAGAGTACTAATTTAATTAAGAAATGAATGCTTTTGTGGATTTTTGTTTTAAGGGAAACGAATGACAAAAACTGAATTGCGTTAAAAGTATGAGTCACATGTACCGATAAATTTTAACAGAGGACAATCACGATCGAAATTTACAATTTACAAGAAATAAGGAGGATGTAAGATAATTTTTTAATTTGTTAAAGACTCTTCCTGTTTTGTCCTCTTCCTTCGCTGTCCAAACCAACTTTTCATATTTTTAATTGAACTATGAAGGGATGCATAACACAAAACTATCAACCCGGCGAGACCCAGGTTGATTCGTCTTCCATGTTTATACTAACACCAAGTAAAATTAAAAATTCTAAGCTAAGAAAGAATATCAAAACATTATAATTCTACAATGATCATCACAATTAAATGAAAACTCCATAATTAGCACTAGATTTAAAAGCCTTCTTTAAGTTTTACTTCCCAAAAAAAAGTGAATTGCGTCTACCGTATTTCTCTATATTCAATTTATTGATTGCTTTTCAAATTCTTTTGGAATTGTTTTAATTTTTACATATATATTTCTTATATTGTTAATAATTTTCCATTATTCATCAACGAATTAACATGTACCTATGATATTTGTAGTCTTTGGGGTACTCATTTACTTGGTTACCTTATTTAGATGCGTTACACTATTAAGACTATAAGAGATATTTAGTCCAATGAATTTTGGGAGAAAGGAACATCAGCTTTCAGTCTATAAAAGTGGTAATATTACAGTAGATTTAAATATTAAGAATGAATGAATGCTTTTTTTTTATGGGAAGGGTAACTAGGTAAATGAGTACCAATGAGAGTTCATGACTTGTCTATCATATTGTATTTTACATTTTTAATTCGATCAATGAATTCTAGCCTGAATTCGGGAGATGAACCCTCTGCCCGGAACATGATTTGCACCCCCAACAGTGGCAGCTAGGGCTTTGGGGGCCCCTCTGCAAGAACTTTTTGGGGGCCCAAAGAAAATTGATGAGCAAAAAAAAAAAAATTGCGTTTAGAACTGAATGGGGCCTCCTAACAATAGTATAGAAGTATGATCCCACGTAGTTAGTTTTATTATGCTCTAAAGGGGGGCCCCATCGACATTGGTACATGACCCTGGCACCCGAGGCCCGCCCACAATGAGGGCCCGTGCGGGACCATAGCTACGCCACTGACCCCCAAGTTTCGGAACATCGTTATTCTTTACCGACACCCAATTTTTTCTAACTTTTTTCTACACATGCTTATAGAAAACATAATTAAAGACCTTTATTACTATCCATTTATAAAAATTATGAAATGGCGGTAAAAATTACCATTAGAGTGCTGGAACAACCGCAGATTTTATCGACCGACCTTGATGATACCGATAATTATGCCCAGAAAAACAGGTAGCGGAGCGGCAACCGTCTCTCCTTTATGTTAAGATGTCCAACTGAAAGTGTCTTCGGGGCCTCAACCATATATACGTTCACTTAAAGTGCTACCGGCGAATATTTAGTAAACGGTAGTGGTGAAACCTAACTTTGTTCCGGGCAGAGGGTTAATAATGGTAACATATTTATACCAAATGAAACAAAAAAATCCATTTACAAGTTATTGCCACTGATGCAGTGTATGTTGAAAAACCATGGACATATTATGCTTGAATACACTGTCAAGTTTTAATCTTTATCACCTAATGAATCTGTAAAATCATGGAAATTTATAATACTCGTGTTAGGAACCCAAAATTGTCTGATTTTGTTTTGACCAATAATCTTCCATGCTACAGTTAGAACGGGAGACAATTTGAAAGTAAAAAAAAAAAAAAAAACTTACACAATTCTTTGATAAGTTGATAGAATCCAATGAAGACCTGGCAAATTCGGAAATATAGGATAAGTTAAAATGTAAGTTTTCAAATCAAGAGGCGTTTCTTCAAAACCCGGAACTGATTCGGTTATAGACCTACTGGAAGAGACACAAGCCATAACAACACAATTTCCCTCAGAGCTTGCGTTCCTTTACTGCCAAACCCAGAGTTTGAGAAAAAAAAAATTGTCAACAATCGTTTATTAAGGGGTCTGATGTCAGCTGATTATAGCGTGTTTATGATAATAGCTATAAGACATGCAAGATGAGCCGTACTTATTATAATGGTAAATGTTAAACAGGCTAATTTTTTCTTGATTCTGACAAATCTACTTCTTATTACATCTTATTTTAATTTTTTTTTGGTCAAAAGGTTAAAAATGTAATTAACTATTTCATATTTTCATATATTTTTTTAGTTTAATTTGTTGATCCCATATCCTGAAAAGTTTAAAAACTTTAAACTTATCCTTAAAGCTGATGAATGTTTAGTATAATATAGTTATTTTGTATTTGCGTGTTTTGAGGAAGAATATAAAAAGTTATTCATTTTTATGCAATGGAAAAGTATTTTACCTAATATAAATTGTATTAAACTTTTGCGACCAATTATTTTGCTTTCTCCCTGAACATTTTTATAGAAGAGACTGCGTTTTTTCTATATTAGTGTCAATACACTAAATTAAGTCCAGAATAAAGACGTGGAGTAAACTGTGTAATATCAAATTTCCACGTTTAAGCGGTTATTATTCGCACCATTAAAATGAATAAAAAGAAAGATGGACATGTTCTTATATAATTATGAACATTTCTTTAATCTAACACTTTGCTTCCGATTTATAAGAGGTATAGGAAGCTATGTGATCGTTCTGAAGTACATGACAACATTTATTAGTGTAAATTATTAAACCTCCGAATTCAAACATTCCAAGATAGAAATCCGTATCAGACAAACATTCTAAACCAGGAATGTTTAAAGCTCTGTGGATCTATAAAGCTTTAGACACCTTAAACCTTTAAACCCCTTGTTTAGAATGTTTCAATGAAATAACCAATCTAAACAACTCAGTCCTGGTCAAACCTCTGCAATAGTTTTACACACCTTCCACAATCCAACCACCACTTACTTGCACAAGTCCTTGCTAGTTATTAATAAGTATGTAACGGTGAAGCCAAGTCCAGAATATTCTAGGAAAGCAGTGTAGACCTTAGGCTAGCAAAGGCTCGAATTTCTGTCTAGTGGTGCTCACACATACATAACACATGACATGATGCTTGATCATGTCTACACTGCTTTCCTAGAATATTCTGGACTTGGCTTCCCCGTTATAAGTAGACTCTATTCTTATTTATTAACTATAGATTTAAACAATTTTGTAAAATATTAGTTCATTGTTAAAGACCCTAGCTTTAGTTTACTTCATGTATGTACTTTTTCGGAGACCTTCTCCCAGGTCACATACCAGATGTGTACCCCCACAGACCACAACCAACAGATACATCTTTATACTTTGTAACCCTTGTTTCTTTACTCATTCTATATATATACGTGTGTGTCACTGAAGATAGTCGAAGACTGAAACGATCGTCTGATTGTTATATTTATGTTAATTGTAGTTAGATAAATATATATATATATATATATATATATATATATATATATATATATATATATATATATATATATATATATATATATATATATATATATATATATATATTATATATATATATATATATATATATATATATATATATATATATATATATATATATATATATATATATATATATATATATATTATAACGCGAAAATTATGATTTCGTTTTTGTTATTATTTTGATTGTTTTAGCTAAAAATATATTAGCTTTTAATCGGTTGTTTACAAGTATAAGAACGGAGTCGGAACGGAGGCTAAGGTAAATCTTGTCGCCCTTTGCTCCTTCCGATAAGCGATTAGGTCTCGCCCGACTGGCTCAGTGAGTAGTCCGAGTTTGGTCGAGGCAACACCACTACCTCTTCCCGTACCATTCGACCGTGCGTCGGACATCTCGATCCGAACTAATTGTGGGGCATCTCGTGTCGGTTAGATATACCGGCGTGCCCACGCCCACGTTCCGTGAGCTCCTCACTACCGTACCTTGGTTTTCGTGGGTGTAGTTATTGTGTACGAGCAAGCACGGATAGACGTTCGGGGTCGATAAGTGGCAATCACCAGTCGCTCTAATATTGGTAGGCCCAGAAGACAAAGTTCACGTATATAGCCGTGGCTACCAAAGTACCGTGTGTTTAACCTTTTGTGACCGGATTTATGGACTGGTGATAGATCAGCGGAGAGTGACTTTAATTGGACGACCCCACAGCTAATAAATTTGGACCTGACGCAATCGGCTCCCTCCTCAGGACAGATAAGTCTTCCGCCCTCCTCTACTTTGATGAATTATTACTACTATTTTAATATCTATTATCTTTATTAATACTATTATCATTTATTACCTTATATTTTAATTACCGAGTAAGTTTTATTTACATTCCCTGGCCAGGTTAAGCGTTAGGCAACAGCTATTTTCTTAGGTTTTTTTAAGTAAATTTTGCCTTAACATTTTTTTTTATATTATCTTTGATACTAGAGGTTATGTATATTATGATTTATGATTTTTTTTTTAATTTAGGAATTGTATTTACTTTATTAGGAGTTAATTAAATTGACTTGAATAATTTTTCAGAGTATTATTTGTATTGTTATCTATAAAGATTTTGTTTATAAAGAGATAGATTTTACTTGAATAATTATTGGTTTCTTACAACCTAATATTGTACTCTTTGAATTATATAATAACGATTATTTTTTTAATATTGTATGGTTAATGGTTAACTATTTTTTTTTTTTTGGAAATATTAGAATACTTTTGAACTTACTTTAGAATACTTTTATCTACTAATATATATATTATATATTATCTGATATATAATTTTATTTTTTTCCTTTACTTTTATATACTTATAAAATATTTTAGTTATTAATACCATATATTATACTTATTTAACGGATATTATTTTCCTATAAATTAATTATTATTTTCTTATACTAAACTTATAATTTTTTTAGGGATATTATTTAATCTTGATCTTTATAATTTATCATTTAATAATATATTATAATTTTCCCCACTTTCATCATGGATGTAGAACGTTTAGGCAAAGATGAGCTAACCTACGAGTTGAGGATAAGAGGTGTAATTGACATTCCGACAGTTAAGGAGATGCGATCTATGTTACGACAACTAGTTGAGGCTGAGAAAAAAGGGAAACTGATTTGCCGGTCTCCTGTAACATTTGACGTCCCTAGAGAACTAGAGATAGTAAAAACAAAATTGGATGAAATGTCAGTTCTGGTACAGTCTGTACAATCCGGACACAAAGATGCAAATCTTATAAGGAAAATTGACGCGATACTGAATCACTTAATTAATCGACTGGAAAGACTTGATCCGGAAGGTGAAGAACAGACCGGGACGAAATCTAAATACCTGAAAATAATCCTAGAATTGTGGCGTGAGTTGGAGGAAAGAAAGAGTTTAAAACCAGATAGACGACATTCACCATCGACGGAGTTAGGCAGCCACGAAGGGAATACGGAAGAAACACCTCGTAGATCAGCCAGATTACGTCTCGAAGACAATCCGGAGACGATTCCTTCGCGGATCGACGAAGCACCAGGACCGTCGACGGACGAAGAACCGCTTCATGACGTTTCTCTTACTCGGGAACAAGAACCACCTACGAGAGGCCGTACGGAAATTAGGGAAAGAGAACCAACCGTGAATATCAAGAGACGTATGGTCCCGATTAAAGACTGGGGCATAAAATATAGTGGAGACAATGAAGGGCTAAGTCTACGAGCGTTTCTCGAAGATATCGACCATTATCGCCGAGCTCGCAACGCCACTACTCACGATCTCTTTGCGGCTTCAATCGATCTGTTTACAGATTCGGCTCTTATATGGTATAAAGCGGTAAGAAAGGATCTCCGGACATGGGAAGAATTAGTAGACTTACTAAAAGACGAGTATGAGGATGACGATTATGAGGAAGAACTCATGAGGGAATTGTTATCACGCACTCAAGGCCCAGAAGAGAAAATAGGTACTTTTATAGCTGTAATGAAGACTTATTTTGCCCGATTGCCATCGCCTCTAACTGAGGAGAGGAAACTTAAAATTTTATGGAGTAATACCGCCCCATATTTTTATGACCGTATGAGGAACCACCATATTGACACAGTGGAAGATTTTGTTAAGGTTGGTCGGCGGATTCAAAAAGACCGAGACCATATGGACAAATTTAAGAACCCGCCGGCTCAAAAAAAGACTATGTTGGAACCAGATCTGGTTTACAAGTATAACAAACAGGAAAGACGTGATCATAAGGTGGCTCCGATAAGCGCTACTTCAGATCAAGCACCTAGGGGAAATTCTGATAGAAATAAAACATGCCATGTCTCAGTTCCGTCTACATCCAATCCAGTAAGATCCGGTCCAAGTGACCGCCGACCTTTGAACTGTTGGCATTGCAAGGAGGAAGGACATAGATACCAGCACTGCCCTCAACTTAGTCTTAACTTTTGTGTACGTTGCGGTAACACGGAAATGAAGAATAACCAGTGCATGAAATGTAGATTTTACAGTAAGAATAAGTCTTTAAACTCCAGAGGGGGGCGAGAGTAATTGGCCGGCTCTTTCCCTCGAGAAGATTTCTTACGGACCAAAAGGAAAAGACCCAATGGCTAAATTTCATCAGAGAAGAGGCTATTTGCTCCAGTATTTCTCACGTTTTGGCCGAGATGGAAAATGATAAGCGACCCTACCTGGGAGTAAACATCTTAGGAACCAAGATGTATGGTCTGCTCGATTCAGGGGCCACTAGAACTTTAGTCGGCAGAGAAGGTGAAAGACTCTTAAGGAATTTGGGATTTAAACCATATGAAGATCCTAGACTCCAAGTAACGATAGCTGACGGCACATCCTGTCGCGTAGTTGGAGTTGCGGATATACCGTTTGAAGTTGAAGGGGTTACCCGGATCTTACCAGTCCTTATTGTACCTGAAATAACCACTCCCTTAATCCTTGGCCTTGACTTCTGGCGAGCCCTGGGATTGGTCCCCGATTTATCTAAAGGCACGTGGAGATTTAGCGAAAAAGTTGGCAGCATAGAAATAGTTGAAGGACTTACCGATAAGGATCACCTAACTCAGATACAACAACAGACTTTACAACAGGTTATAGAGGAATACGTTACCAGAATGGGTTCGAAGTTAGGATGTACTACGTTGGTTCAGCACAAGATTGATGTTGAGGGTGCCGACCCGATAAAACAACGTTATTATCCAGTGTCTCCTCCCATGTTAAAAATCATGCACGAAGAACTAGACAAAATGCTGTCCGAGGGAATTGTGGAACCATCACACAGCCCCTGGTCTTCCCCAGTAGTCTTGGTGAAGAAACCAAACAATAAATATAGGTTCTGTGTGGACTTTAGAAAATTAAACCAAGTCACGAAAAGGGACGCATACCCCTTACCATATGTATCTCAAATTCTGGACAGGTTGCGAAATGCGAGGTACTTGTCATCATTAGACATAAAATCGGCCTACTGGCAGGTTCCAGTAGATCTAACATCTCGAGAGTTTACGGCATTTACCGTACCTGGCAGAGGTTTATTTCAGTTTCGGCGTTTACCCTTTGGCCTCCACAATAGCCCTGCTACTTGGCAGAGACTAATCGATAACGTTTTAGGAGCAGATTTAGAACCCTTCGTCTGGGTGTATTTAGACGATATTGTGGTAGCCACTGAAACATTTGAAAAACATATAGACGTTCTCAAAAATATCTTTGAACGTCTCCTAAGTGCCGGTCTGACTCTGAATATTGAAAAATGCCAATATTGTCGACCAGAGTTGACATACTTGGGGTACATAGTTGATAGCCGTGGTTTAAGGGTTGACCCTGGAAAAGTCGAGGCAATTTTAAACTTCCCCGTGCCCCGGTCTCAGAAGCAAGTTCGCCAATTTATTGGGTTGGCCTCCTGGTACAGGCGCTTTGTGGCGGATTTTTCTACTTTGACTGCCCCAATAACAAATCTACTGAAGAAGAATTCAAAATTTGCATGGACGAGAGAGTGTGAAGAGGCTTTCCGCCTAATTAAAGAAAGACTTGTGTGTGCCCCGGTCCTCACTGGTCCAGATTTTTCGAAACCATTCACCGTGCGAACTGATGCTTCTAAAGTAGGGCTTGGAGCTACATTGTCTCAGAACTTGGAAGAGGGGGAAAGGGTGATCGCCTACGCATCTCGGGCCCTAAATAAATGTGAAAGGAATTATTCGGCAACAGAGCTTGAGTGTTTAGCGGTATTATGGGCAGTGGAAAAGTTCAGACCATATCTCGAAGGAGCAGATTTTGAAGTAGTGACAGACCACCAGTCATTGGTATGGTTACAGAATTTAAAAGATCCAACGGGTAGGCTCGCCCGATGGTCCTTAAAACTGTTACCATACCAGTTTAAAATTTTACATCGCCCAGGAAAAGAGAATTTAGTGGCTGATGCTCTCTCTCGAGCTCCAGGAATCTGCATCAATGCTGTGGACATCACGACTCATGACCACGATCGGTGGTATGCGAAAATGGTAGAAAATGTCACTGAGTCTCCAGATAAATATCCATTATGGTCTGTGATTCAAGGTAAGCTCTATAGGAGGGTGAATAACAGGTCAACATTTTATGTGTCTGAAAATGGTTGGAAGCTCGTTATTCCCAAGACTTTGAGAAAACAGATCCTGAGAGAAATGCATGATTCCCCCACCGCTGGACACCTGGGAATATATAAAACACACCGTAGAATAGCGGAACTCTACTACTGGCCAGGACTTCATACAGATGTGGCTCGATACGTGCGTAAGTGTCAGACATGTCTGGCTACGAAGCCTGAACAGAAGAAACCACACGGACTAATGGGCAGCCAAAGATGTCCTGAATATCCCTGGCAGATGGTGAGCACTGATATTATGGGTCCTCTACCTCCAAGCTCAAAACAGAACAAATACATCCTTGTCATCAGCGATTGTTTTACTAAACACGTTCTCCTGTTTCCTTTGAGGCAAGCTACAACCCAGACAATCCTTAAACATCTGGAAAATGATGCCTTTTTAGTTTTTGGGGTTCCACAGTACCTAATCTGTGATAATGGAGTCCAGTACAAGAGCCGAAATTTTCAGGACTGCATGAAGGAGTATGGAGTTAAACTTTTATACAACCCATTATATAACCCACAGAGTAACCCCGCGGAACGTGTAAACCGTGTCGTCAAGACGATGATCAGGAGCTATGTAGGAGATAATCAACGAGCATGGGACGTACATCTCAAGAAGTTTCAGTTTGCAATCAACACGGCTGAACATGAAACAACAGGATTTACGCCGGCCTTTCTTAATTTTGGAAGAAGGTTACCGGTAACTGGAAAGGATTTCGAGGTGTTGCCCAAGGAGAATAACTCAGAAGCCAGGGGAAACCGTCACGAAATGCTTGAACTATTAGGGAAACTTCGTGGTTCAGTAAAGGAACGATTAATGCGGGGCCACGAGCGGAATGTACCGCCCTATAATCTTCGGAGAAGACCAGGAACGTTTGAGCCCGGTGAGGTAGTCTGGAAGAAAAACTATGTCCTTTCAGATGGAGCCGGACACTTTGCAGCCAAGCTAGCTCCAAAATACCTCAAATGTAGGATTAAGCAGCAACACTCGCCGCTAGTTTTTGAACTTGAAGATTTTGATGGACGTCCTCTTGGTCGTTGGCATATCAAGGACATCAAAAAGGACACTTCAGGCGGAGACTAACACCTGTCATTGAGGGAGGATTCTCATATAACGCGAAAATTATGATTTCGTTTTTGTTATTATTTTGATTGTTTTAGCTAAAAATATATTAGCTTTTAATCGGTTGTTTACAAGTATAAGAACGGAGTCGGAACGGAGGCTAAGGTAAATCTTGTCGCCCTTTGCTCCTTCCGATAAGCGATTAGGTCTCGCCCGACTGGCTCAGTGAGTAGTCCGAGTTTGGTCGAGGCAACACCACTACCTCTTCCCGTACCATTCGACCGTGCGTCGGACATCTCGATCCGAACTAATTGTGGGGCATCTCGTGTCGGTTAGATATACCGGCGTGCCCACGCCCACGTTCCGTGAGCTCCTCACTACCGTACCTTGGTTTTCGTGGGTGTAGTTATTGTGTACGAGCAAGCACGGATAGACGTTCGGGGTCGATAAGTGGCAATCACCAGTCGCTCTAATATTGGTAGGCCCAGAAGACAAAGTTCACGTATATAGCCGTGGCTACCAAAGTACCGTGTGTTTAACCTTTTGTGACCGGATTTATGGACTGGTGATAGATCAGCGGAGAGTGACTTTAATTGGACGACCCCACAGCTAATAAATTTGGACCTGACGCAATCGGCTCCCTCCTCAGGACAGATAAGTCTTCCGCCCTCCTCTACTTTGATGAATTATTACTACTATTTTAATATCTATTATCTTTATTAATACTATTATCATTTATTACCTTATATTTTAATTACCGAGTAAGTTTTATTTACATTCCCTGGCCAGGTTAAGCGTTAGGCAACAGCTATTTTCTTAGGTTTTTTGAATAGATTGTTAAATTTATTTTTATTATCAGGTAGGAAACCTTTATATTCTCTTCCCTTGATGATAATCAGAAGGTCATATTAATTTTGTAATTCTTAGAATTCATCCTTATTACTTATAAATAAATCCTTTATTATTTAGTTTGATACTGAATTTTGAAAACTAAATGAGTCAAACTTTGTATTGTGTGTAATTTTCTTTAATTACCCCGACCCTAACGACTGAGATTTAGCCGACGGTAAAAATCTAGGTTATAATATATATATATATATATATATATATATATATATATATATATTTAAATTAAATCAAATTATAATTATCAATAACTACGGGAGACATACAGAGAAAAATTGACCCCCGCACCGGTACTTGAACCACGGGTCCTCCTATCAATCCGTTACAGGTGCTCTTACCAACTGAGCTATACAACTTGTGATTTATTCAAGAGTTAATTTTAATCATATACTAGTCCCACTTTTTTATGTTCCTAAAGTTGAGTTACACACCCATGGCTTAGACTTTCATCCTACTTTTTCAAACAATTTGGATAAAAATAAGATCCTTACTACCCAAAGAGTGTAGGCAGAAGTAAATCCTACCATGATGTTTTTAGAGAAGGTTTTAAGTTTAGAAAGTGTGAAGTTTAAATTGGTTAAGTTGTTTAAATTAGTTTTGAAGGTTTTTGGAAACTCGAGGAAGCTTGCCAGACCAAAGTCTAATCACTTCTGTGGAAAAACTTCACAAAATAACATTTACAACTTCATCTCAAAACATTTCTTTACTTGAACGTTTAGTTGTAACATAAGAACTAGATCATGTCAACAATTTCATCGAAATCGGTCAAGTAACTTAGGAATATATGTAGTTTCAATAATACCTAGATACCAGATATAATTTCAAAGATATTGTATAAGCAACTTATAGATTTACAAGAGGGCTGTAAAATTTAGTGACAAATTATTTTATAATAGTTATTTTTTCATTTTTTTTATTATTATTATGGTTTTCGCTTGCTTTTTGTTTACGACAATCTATCTTTGTTGAATATCCTTTATGACTTTATCGGTATTTTTATAAAATAATGGTTGGAACTTTAATGTTAAAAACAAAATGTTATATTTAATGTTTTACAGAAATTTCGTAAGGATTTTCTATATAGAGTATTACTAAATTGAGACATGTTTTGTCATAATTCAAATAACTCTATTCTTTATAACCTTATTAACAACCTAAATAACTATCAGCTGCCCAAATTTCCCCGATGTGATTTCTTATCTCAATGCGATAACGGATATAATAAACTTGATATCAGTTAATGAGTGGCAAACTCAGGTAGTGCGGTGCAACCAGAATTTTTTCCTGAAGGGGCTATAACACAAACCGTTAAGAAGTTACCGGGGGGGGGGGGGGATAGACGGTTAGAAGCGGGAGGGATGTATAGTCCTTATCGTAACATATTATGTGTTATATGAACAATAAGTGTTAAAAGATACAGTTTCATCGTGTTCTCACGAGTATTTCCTATAAGTATTTAGTATTTTCTTAAGTCTGTATATTCTCTTATAGGCTCAGGGTTCAGGGTGGGGGGCTCACCCAATTGATGCCCCCCTCCTCCCCTCCGGGGGCGCGCCACAAAACTCAGGTTATCATGCATTGATTATTATATTTTGTAGTTTTAATCAGCGAAGAAGTTTGGTAATTGAAACTAGCCGTTAAAACTATTATTTGTTAATTTTTTATCAAGTTGTTTTAATATTCGGGGTGCGTTATTTTTTAAAGTATTTTTTTTTTACTTTTATACGTGATATATATATGCACAGAGAAAATTATCGTGAAAAGTAAGATATGGATTAGGGATTTGATGGATTTATACGTTTTAAGGCCTCCTGAGTCCAAAAAAGTGGTTTTCAAAAATATGGCTTTCGTTTGTATTCTGTCGACTGTAGTATTTGGAGAAGTGGGTTAACGTAAACTACTGGGCCGATTTCAATGAAATTTCGCATTCAAATTCAGAAAAATCATACCTTCTGGTGAAATCTAGAAATGAATTTTAATTCCTAATTTGGGATGCTACCTCTAAAAACTCTAAAAAAAAAAAAAAAAACTTTTGATTTTATTGAAAACGGTTCAGATGATTTTAATTTTTTTAAAGATTTTTTTTTTCAAATGTAGTACATTTAAATACGAAATTAACCTTATAAGTTGTTTTCCCGGGAAAACGACTTATAGTCGTATAGTATCTGGTTCCTGATTATTTTGACAATATCCTTTTTTTACTTGAAAACGGTTCTTTTTACTTGAAAACGGTTCGATGATTTTGATTTTAAAGAAAATAGTCCATTTCAATATATACGTCATTTTCCCGGGAAAAATAGCTATAATTGCAAAGGGTGAGAGTTTTGGTTCAATTCCCTGCGGGGAAGGAATTATTTTTATGGAAAATTAATTGTCACAGTTTTTGGCAAAAAATATTAGGTTTTTTTGCGAAAATGGCAATTTGACACCACTGTGGGGGAGGATTAAAATTGGTTATTAAAATTAAGATTGGGCTGTAGGTGTATTTATTAATTACTTTTAAACAAGTTGATTTTGATGTGACAGGAGAAAAGAAAATAATTTAGTCTTTTTTTACTCCTTACAAGATTGAGTTGATTCATTTATTAATATTATCATACGTTTAAATTTACGTGGCTCAGTGTAGTAAGCCAAATCTATAAAACTAGGCTACAGTGTAAAATATATAGAGCTTTTAGCTGTATATATTTTATATGGAGTAGACTATAAGCTGATTTACAATACATCAACTAAATTGCTAATGTGTTTCACATATAATACTTGCGAATGTATTCATTTAGGCTGACATATCACTTAATTTATCGATAGGTTGCAAGATTAGAGATTAAGAGAATAAAATTATACCGAAAGATGCACTGTAGGAAATTCGTTAGAATGCATATAATGCATTATTTACCTTATTTGAATATGAGGAATCGGAGGCATTTCATCTTTCAGCGGTTTTTGTTCGGAGAGGTTTCCGGATGCCCAAGGCAGTCGACCAGGTGGACAACCATGGCTGAGCTGGATGTAATCTAACTGTTGACAGAGGTCATCAGCTGTTTCATAGCTTGTATCAATCTCACTAGTCAAATCTTTAACACTTTCATCGTTAAGTTCTTCAAGAGCCAATTCTCTAAGATTGATAGCAGTTTTGGTAATGTCAAGTGCATTTTGATGTTGACTTGATGTTGGTTCTTGAATTGTACTCATATTATGTACTCCTGCTCTGACCTCTGCTCTGATTACAACAGCTTCCATCCAATCATCAACAGCTTTAGCAAGTAAGCTACGACGGAATTCGTTCCTCTGCCTTCGTAGTTCTTCCTTTTGCTTCTGAAGCCACTCGTCTGTTTCTTCCTCCCACTCTTCTCTCATGGTTTCAATTTATATCGTGACTATGTACTAAGCCCTTGAAAGTTCTAAGTAGTTTCCCTGCTACGTACATAGACATGCGGAACTACCCATTAAATCGTCCTAAGGTAACATGTTAAATAGGAGCTGTTATGTACTATTAATCCACACGAGACTTAAGTTCATCTAATGATTGCTTTAATACAGAAATCTAATCTTTCATACTTCAAACTTTTCACCGCCTCCTTACTCCTCATACTCATGGATATACTTTTCTCACTAATAACTACCTATCAACTTAAAACTTTACAAACTTTATTAACTTAGTAGAAAAGGTTCTAGTAAATATATACGAGGACCTACAATGTTTCAAGAAAGGTATAAAATACTAGCGTTCTAAGTGAAATTATACAGAACACGCAGATATTGCAAACGTTATAAATATAACTGCTATAAAGCATTCAAAAATAAATTATTATTCAAAGAATATAAACCTAATATTTTGTTACCTGAGTAATTTCCTGTTGATTTTAATATACATAAAATAGAACATGATCTTAAGACATGCTTTCTCAAACGGAAATTCACTGTTTCGTTCAAAATAAACCAAAATTAAATTATTAATTACCAAGAAAAAGTATTTGGAATCGTTTAACAAAGGGATACACGGTTATAAACTAGTCACCAACCTAATATGGACAAGATAGTAGGTAGTTTGCAACATCACACACACATCTATATATATATATATATATATATATATATATATATATATATATATATATATATATATATTACAATTCCTTATTAGTGACATTTATTTACATTTTCTCTTAAAGTTAATTATAAAATAAATCAATAATTTAGTAACTATAAAAGCAATTAGCGAACTTATAATGAACACTATTTATTTACGAAGTTATTTTCCAAAAAAAATGTTGGAAGTTTATTTTTGAAACTGCTTTCATATAAATATAATAACCATAACACATGTTTAAAATGTAAGAACTAATAATTAAAATAAGATATCTTGAAATCTATTAGTTTATGAACATCGTATAACCAAACACAGTGAGATAACTTCGACACACCCCGATCGACTGAATCCCAAGTATTTAGATACATTATATTATCGACTTTGGATTTTTGTATTTTAAACAGTTATAAATAGATAGGCTTGTTGGTTTTCTAATATGTAGGCCTGAGCTGTTATTAATGAAAAGTCGAAGGCCTTGAATAAATAAAAACGCGTTACACAATCTTTACGTAGGACAGACAATTGAATAGAGGATCGTTCTCCATCAATCATCGCTTCCAATTGTGTGAATGAATGGCAAGTAATTTATTTCAACTCTTAAGCTTACTGCAGTGTTTACACATCAAATCGTTATAAATTTAGAATACAGAATAACATTTAAATGTTACGTCATTTAGATGAGTTTTATGATTAAATGTCTGACTTTAAGAATACAATTTCTTAAAGTTAGATTGAAAATCGCCATCTTATATTTTGCCATCACTTAAACAATACCCAGAACATTCAATTCCCATTGTATGATCACTTGTTCGCATACAATACAAGAACAAGAATCAAAAACGTATTGCGCGTAGTCGCGAGTACAGAACAAATTTATTTGGTTTACTGCACGATTCAAATTTTTTTGTCTGAAATTAGTTATGTTTTCACTCCTGCATTCAATTCCATTCATAAATTATTTTATTCCACGATCTTAATCAATATATTGTACTAAATTGAATATTTCGGATTAATCAGTTTCATGTTATCATGGAAACAACAGATCTTATTCTAGTAGCCTAAATAAATTAATTAGGTTGCGAAAACCAAATCAAATTTTACTAATGAAACATTTTTTTCCCGTTTTATTCAATTCTCGGTTTCCGAGTAAGTGTGATAACCATGGTTTCATTCATATCAAGAATTTATTTTTTAAAGATTTTATTAATGTTGGGATATGGTACTTGGGATAAAAATACCTCATATTCTGTTAAATATCGAATATTGTAGGTAAATATTTTGTATTCGAAGCAAAACACGAATTATTGCTTTTCAAACAGAAAAAACAAAAACATCAAACATCTTAAAGGTCATTGAGGTGACTTTAATGAAGGTTGGTGTGATACCAAAAGCATGTACATTTACATAAAACCTATAACTATAGCTTTTTTTGATATTAGCCTTTCTTTTAAAACAAACAATCACGAACATGATGATTAGTTCTTCGTTCCTACAATTGTTATTCGTTTGACTAATATTCTTCCAAATCGGTGTACAGCATGATTAAAAAATGTATCAAGCTTGGACCAAAAAGAGATATTATTATAAAATGATGAGGTTTAAAAAAATATCTGGGCTGTATTTTCCAATTTCACCAAATCAAACTTCAAATTGATTATGAATAGGAATTTTTCATTAAAAATGTCGTGAACAGGTCACTCATTTAAATACATTTATCTACGATTTATACGAAATATAAACATTGTATCTCTGTTTAGATGCGTAGAAAGTGATTCTTTACGTACTTGTATTCATTGCGCATACGCGTCTCAAAGTTCTGAAGAATTCCTCTTCTTTACCACCCTAGGGCGGTAAAGAAGAAGAATTATTCAGCTTTACGCACGATTAGTGAGTTAATTTACATTTAACAAAACTAATTTGCTGTTTGTTTATTATATCGAGTTTTTTGTGAAAATCAATGAGTGATTTAAATGAGTATGACGAATATGAGGAGAATAATACGCCTCCCGAAATAATTAACTCGGCACAAAATACAACTAATGAATTAATGTCATCTTTATCTAAAGATAAATTCGAACTTGCATACAGGAAGTTTATTTTTTTCTGTATTTATTGTTTAAATCTAACAATCGTAGATAAAGTACGGTACGCAACTCGTGCGAAAACGGCATTTGCATTGTTCGTGTGGTTTTACTACCCTCGCTATCGCTCGGATGCAAACTCCACACTCGCATGCAAAATGCTACTTTCCGCACTCGACGCGTAATGTACTATTGTGCATAATGTCATATAAAGTACTATGTTTAAAACAAATTAAAACTTTCTTCTCTTAAATATGTATGAGATAGACCACCAATTCAAGTGTATCATAAAAAAGGGTTATTCACTTTTTCTTTTTGAAGATAATTTCACAGTTTACCTTTTAAAACAATTAAATATGTAATTTGTTGTTATCTGTCATGGAAAACGGATGCCAGACATGGAGGAAGTTTAATTTTCAAGTGGACAATGATACAAGACTTTTCAGACAGTCCTTCACAAAATCTCATCTTAAATCTCTTGATAATGGTGTAATTGTGATAAGGACTCAAGCAACAATATATCATTGATCTATCGTGAAAACGTTTTACAATGGTTAGATATTTAGGTTTTCCCATTAGCTTTGAAGATTTAATTAATTTAAAATCGTTCCCGATGATCATAAGATGACGTTTAGATATACACGCGTGAGTTTTCACACTATACTTGTACTTTATAAATGTAATGAATCACACACTAGCATCGTAACCTTTTATGGAGATTCCTTGTAATCAATACATTTAATTATCAATTGTTAACATCTTCACAAATATAATGCTGTAATAATATGATCAAGTTCCTCATTGAACTCATGTCCAATCTTTAACCCTTAAAAAGTTTAAAATAAGAATATTCCCAACATATATATTTGTTAAATTGTTAAATAATAATATATGAGTGTAATTTTTAGGTTTCTGTACGAACTACGAAAAGAAACCTATTATAACGGCTCTGTCTGTCTGTCTGCCGTTGGCTTCTTTCAATTCATAAACTGCTATAGTATAGCTAGGAACATGAATTTCGGCACACAGGTGCATCTCGGCATTTGAGACAACTGTACACTTTTTGGAGTTTTCACGCTTAATATTTTCAAGATGGCGGCCAAGATGGCGGGTGACTAAAAAGAAGTTTTTAGTCGCCATGACATGTAATACCTCGATTTAGAGGTCTTTATGTGTAGAAAAAGAATATGCAACTAATAAAATTTTACATTAATAATTTTAACTTAATCGTACAGAAACCGGTGATTATCGCCTCACGTACTTACTTGAAGCGCGCCTTACTTGTTTGTATATTTATAATTGTTTAATAACATTTAACAGCTTAAAAAAGCTACGAGTTAAGCGCTATAGAGAATTTATTTAAAGATTAGAGTACAAAAATAAAAATATTAACCGGCAGACGAAGGAAAACATGTGTAATAGGATTGATTTAAGGTTAGAAAGATTGGAAATAGGAATAGTGTTTTTACAGCGAAATAAATTATTAAATTGATGGACAGAGTAGACTGATAACTAATGATTTATTGACATTAACACTCAATTTATTGGTTTTGCATAGTTATGTACAGTAGTTAGACTTTTATATATATTTTTAAATCATCAACAAATAGGAGGAAGGGACAATTAATAACAGTACAAAGGCCAAAAAATATTTAATCTAAACATTTTATAATTAAAACAATATGGGACTTGAGATAAAGTTAAAAGATCTTGTCACTAAAATGTAAATTGCACAATACAATTAACGCATACCTTCCTCGAAGTTAAAAATCAATATTTTCCTGTTTATTATGTTAATTTAAGTTTAACAAATAAAATTTAAATAAGAAATAATCTGCCAATTATTGTGGCACACAGCTTCCTCGCATCTAATCTCATACTTTATTGATGTTATGCTTTTACAGCCCATCATTGTCTAATTTATTTATCTTTCCCCCTTTTTGCTTTCAATCTTACCGAAGGTAATGGAAGCTTTGTAAGCCTTTATCTGAAAAACGGAAATTTGGTTTGGTCTCCAATTCCAAAAATTCTAAATAAAATTCGTTTCAGACATCGGGAAACATTTTTGGTTCCTTATCTGTCTGTCGGTCTGTCGATTTTAATAAAATTTGGATGGTAGGTCATAATTAGCCCATGCTTGGTTCCATGTAAGTTTCTCTTGCTCATGCGCACATACTTATATTTATATCTTTAAACGTACTCATCTGATTTCTAAGAAATTTGGATGGTGTGCTGAACGATGCCCATAAATGGCCTATTTTAATTTCAACCGTCAGTCCTCTTTAAATTTTGCTAAATTGATACATTTATTTATGTAAAAAGTAAAAAAAAAAATGACATTTAAAATGCATGAAGGGAAGGAATTACATAAATTAGGCAATAATGGTTTGTAAAAGTATAACATTATTTGTGTCTTACTGAACACGAGGATGCTATGTGCGACGAGTGAAGCTATCTTAAAGAGTCCAAATATAATTCTCTGATGTCTGGAACTGGGTCTGGATTTCTGTTTTGGAATTTTTGAATTTGGAGACATAAAAAATTGTCGTTCTGCGGAACGATCACGTAGCTTAAATCTGTCAAGATTGTTTGGATTGTTTACATGAATGAAAGTATCAATCAGCAAAATGTAATAAGTGGGGAAGGTTAAAACTTAGATGGGACAAACAATATACAAAGTAGATATTCCATCCAAATTTCAAGAAAACTCCGCTGTAAAAAATCGAATACTAGATGAACTATTGCGGACACACGGAATCAAAATAATTATGGTATCTCTGGGAATTTTAGACTTTCACAAACAACAACTAATCGATTTTTTTAAATAAATGGACATATCAGATTTTAAAAATTATAGAAAAAACAAAATATTTTAAACAATAAAGAATTAGTTGCATTTGAAAAGACCTATTTTAGCAATGAATGGCCTTTTCCAGAGAGAACATGGAAAAGAAAAGAAAGACGGAAGAGGGTAGCTGTTGGTGTAGGAGTTGATGCAGTAGATTAAATCCATTTTCTCTAACCCTACCTCTTTCTCTTTCTGAGGTCTTGAGCATGTGGGTGGCAATCTGGGCGGAAGCCATGAGGGGGACGCACTTGTAAAGAAAGCGCACAAAAGGGTCAGTTCGGCATGCCGCTATAACACACAACCCCTTTGCTTACTTACTTTTATAACAGGCCTTAAATAATTGCCAAAACGCGCTGAATGAACTATTATGTTTGATGTATATTATTTGTAATTAGTTAGTGAAAAAAATGCGTTTGTCAGTGCTACTTTATATTATAAATTAGATAAATTACATTATTCAAAATAAAAAAAAATGTAGAGGTGTTTAAATAAGAGAGACTAGTTGTTTTATTACTATTGTCAATTGGGAAACAAATACATTATCACAAGAGTGGAACATGCATCTCACCGCTTTTGAGTGAAACCGATATTTTGGTTTCAGAATTTTAATTTTAAACAAAGAAAGTTTTAAACACATGGATTTTATCTAGCTTATTGTCTAGAAAGTAAAAATTATCCTAATAATGGGCTGTGGGATATAGAGTTTTAAACACATGGATTTTTTCTAGTTTATTTCCTAGAAAGTAGAAATGATCCACATTATGGGATATGGAGTTTTAAACACATAGATTTTATCTTGGTTATTGTCTAGAAAGTAGAAATTATCCTAATAATGGGATATGGGATATGGAGTTTTAAACACATGGATTTTATCTTGGTTATTGTCTAGAAAGTAGAAATTATCCTAATAATGGGATATGGGATATGGAGTTTTAAACACATGGATTTTATCTTGGTTATTGTCTAGAAAGTAGAAATTATCCTAATAATGGGATATGGGATATGGAGTTTTAAACACATGGATTTTATCTTGGTTATTGTCTAGAAAGTAGAAATTATCCTAATAATGGGATATGGGATATGGAGTTTTAAACACATAGATTTTATCTTGGTTATTGTCTAGAAAGTAGAAATTATCCTAATAATGGGATATGGAGTTTTAAACACATGGATTTTCTTTAATTTATTGTCTAGAAAGAAGAAATTATCCTAATGATGGTATATGAGTCATTAGTATTAATTTTTTTCTTTGGTTTTTTGTATTTGTCATATTATATGCAATCAAAATATTATTAATGATTATGAGATCTTGAGAACAATGGTTGGTGCTATAATGCTCTCTAATATTGAGACTATATTATCACTTTTATGTGTAAACTTTAAACTAACCTATATATTATGATTTAAGTTAAATTATCAAGTACCAAAGCTCATTAACCACCTCAAGAAAAGAGCTCTTCGACTTTACCTTTTTAATTTTTAGGATCACTTAACTTATAATTGTTTTGCGGGAAAGGGGATTCACCTTTAGCCCAGCAGAGTTTTTACTTGGTGTGAACATGATTTTCTTTACTTATTCAGATATAAATTCAGTTATCCTGCGGCTATGAAGGGTAAACCACAAGTTAAGTAGTTTCTCTTGTTCCTTACCCACTCACCACACTCAATATCATCATTACATTCCAAGAGTTCACTTGATTTCTACTTCCTGTAACTACAAATATCCAACTCTATTGATTTATTTTCTTATTTCCTTCGTCTATTACCTACCTATATAAAGAAGCTATGAGATTGTTCTGAGCAAAAAAAAAAAAAATCTCTGATAGTTTGTTTGTTAAGGTTTATCGCCACTTCTTTAGATTGTTACTCCCCCTACAAAAAACCAACAGGGGAGTTACAATCTAAAGAATATGTACGGAATGTTCTTCTTTAGACTGTTACTCCCCTTATAATAGCAGAAGTGTGATATTCCTTTGTCCCAAAGTACATTGGACTAAACATCCTTTTGTCTTAATAGTTATTTAATTAGTCATGTATATTTTAAAAAAAAAACAGGGAAGTAACAATCTAAAGAAGTACCTGTTTATCAAGTTATAATACAAGATGTGTAAAGAGTGTCGCGTGATGTAAGAATTATCATAACTCTTCTCTGGCTCTGGGTCAGATATTATTAGCGTACTTTAATGATGTTATACATTTTTTAAACCATTATTTTCTAGTTTATTTTACCCTTTTTTTAAATCTTTCAAAGTTGTTTCGTTTTTTACCTGAATAGGTAGGCACACACGAAGGGGATTTTTAAAAGATTTGGCAGGTAAAATCCCTCACCGATCAAATCCCTCACTCCTTATCGTTACGTTAGTGCCGACCGACGGGATGGATCCGTGAAAGATCAGGACTCTTGACAGTTTTGACGCGGGAAAACTTTTTAAAGTTTGTTTGTTTTATTTAGTTAAAAATTATTCATATAAGATTTATTGAAAATAAAATACCATGTTATTGGAAAATTTTTGACAAAAGTTATTTTAAATAAACCTTAAACGCGAAGCGTTTTAGGAAAAAATTAAAATTTTATAAATGCCTTTTGAATAGACTTGCTATTGGAGAGTCAATGCGACAAGAGCTGTACGACTAGAGTCGCTTCTTCAACTTTCAATCCTGCGACTCTGTATAACTTAAAACTGTTTCCAGTAGCTTCGGTAACGTTATGGAGGAAAAATCTATGTTTTTATCCTCTCTTGTTACACAAATTGTACTGCTACAACAGCAGTTAAAGAGAAGTAACCTAATCCGATGTACTCGTTGAGATACATGGAGGGATTTCAAAACATCCTCATACAGATAAATGTATTTGGGAATGAATCTGTGCTTAGACATTTCACTTATTTCGTTTCTCGACGTAGTTCTCGAAGTAAAGGCATATGCCCAAATTTTGTTCCCTCCTGAACCCAATTTTGAATCCATTTTGATATATATTTTACATTTTTGTTCTTTTTAACCATCTCCAGCAAACATAGGTCCAAACGTGCCACATTTGTTTTTTTTTTTTTTTCTTCTGACGTCGTTTTATAAAAGAACTCTCACCAGGATTTTATTGGACTATAAAATATCTCACCCGCATATCCGTCACGTTATAAATGTGACATATTTTGCCATTAACTAAGCGAATTGTCCCTTGACTCATCAAATATGTCAGAAAACCGACAGATGACATGTTTACGTTTGTGGGCAATAACAGGTTTGGTCTGCGGCAGGCCAGATCGGCGGGAGAAGAAAGACATATCCGGACGGCGGGACAGATCGTTTGCAAATCCCCTACGTGTGTGGCCACCTATTAAACGAACACATGGAAGTTTAAACACGCAGAAAGTTGAATCTTATATGGGACCTACCAACCGAAATTTCATTAAAAATAAATCGAGCAAATAATTTTTGAGATAATATGCTGTTTTACAAAAATGTTGAACCACAGACTGACATACAGACACGAGACCAAAAATAGTCAATAATGTTTGAAACGTATTTCTATCTTGGAACTTTTTAAGTCGGAGATAAAAAAAAGTACGTTCTCCGAAACGATCGCATAGTTTCCGTTACCTTCGTTAAGCAAAAACTAGGTTTGCTACTTGGATATGTAATTTATAATTAATGCAATTATTATAATCTATAATTTATAATTCTTGTGACTGCTCTTCGATTTTTATATAACTTGGTTAACTGTTAACTACGTTAAAAAGTTTACTCTCAAACATTTACACTAAAGATTTAATGATAAGATGTTTGTGTTGACCACCTGTTTTTCCTAAAGGGTAATTAAGATGTTATCTTGTTCAATATTAAAGCGTTTCTTTAAATTATTATAGATGGGTTTAATTAAAATTCTATAAAAAAGGGCTTAGTGTATTTTTATCTTTTGTTGCGTCGGTAACCTAATCTTGCGTTGTTAACCTGTTAATCTGTTATTTTTTATTTTATATATGAATAAAAAAAATATAAAAATAGTTGCTTATACATTTAGATATTAGTTACAAGTATAATAGTGTATACTAACTATTTAAAAAGTAAGCTGTTTTAATTTTATTCACCAAGAATAACTCCCAAAAGCCAAAGGTGCAGGAAAAAGGTTCTAAACCATACATATAATTACATCAATTGTAAAGGTGTTGAAATTTAAAAAAAAAAAAAAAAAAAAAAAAAAAGCCGGAGTCTCGAAATTTTCCCTTACTAAACAATTTCACAAAGGCGGCAGAAATTAATTTGAAATATGAAATAATTAATTATCTTATAGAAAGGTATAACTGGTGCGAATGTCAATCGGCGAAATAGTTCAGAAATTATTTAGGGTTGAAGTTTCAAAGTTCATTAGTCGATATTTTCAAAATGGCAGTAGATATTAAAATGAAATTTAGTGGAAACATTTTTCATTTAATTTGTGCAAATTTAATCGCAGTCAGAATTTTTTTTTTTTTTTTTTTTTGCTGATATAGAAATGGGTTAATGGCGTCACAAGTTTCTGATTATTTATCTGCATGGATGAACTGCTTTTTACTGGCCTTATATTACTTTGCTTTGTAAGTTTCATCGCACATTTCCGTTTCCCCAATTTCGAACCACTTCCCGTTATTCAATCTTCCCCAAATTTTGCTCATAGATACAACTAAGGTGAAGAATACAGAAACCAAAAAAAAACCAAAAAAAAAAACAACAAAATGGCGTCAAATTTATTTGCTTTTTAAGTTTCATCGCACACCTATTACCCCAATTTTGAACCACTTACCGTCATTTAATCTTCCCAAAATTTTGCACATAGATACAACTAAGGTGAAGAATACAGAAACCAAAAACAAAAAAATCAAAGACAAAATGGCTAATTTATTTGCTTTTTAAGTTTCATCGCACACCTATTACCCCAATTTTGAACCTCTTACCGTCATTTAATCTTCCCCAAATTTTGCACATAGATACAACTAAGGTGAAGAATACAGAAACCAAAAACAAAAAAATCAAAAACAAAATGGCGTCAAATTTATTTGCTTTTTAAGTTTTATCGCACACCTATTACCCCAATTTTAAACCACTTACTGTCGTTTAATGTTCCCCAAATTTTGCACATAGATACAACTAAGGTAAAGAATACAGAAACCAAAAAAAAAAAAAAAGAAAGGGTTGAAAATAAGACCAGTTTTGAAAAAATGGCATTTTTATATTATTACTGGTCTTATATTACTTTGCTTTGTAAGTTTCATCGCACATTTCCGTTTCCCTAAATTTGGAACCACTTCCCGTGATTTAATCTTCCCCAAATTTTGCACATAGATACAAATAAGGTGAAGAATACAGAAACCAAAAAAACAAAAAAACAAAAAAAAAATTGGCGTCAAATTTATTTGCTTTTTAAGTTTCATCGCACACCTATTACCCCAATTTTGAACCACTTACCGTCATTCAATCTTCCCCAAATTTTGCACATAGATACAACTAAGGTGAAGAATACAGAAACCAAAAAAAAAAAACAAAACAAAAAAAAATACGTTGAAAATAAGACCAGTTTTGAAAAATTGCATTTTTATATTAATTATTGTACTAAGTTTCAACTACCAAGCTCAAAAACTGTGGGAGTTATGAGTGACATGCAGCTAAATACCGCATTCAAATTGTCTTTAAAACCCCCAAACGGATAATACCGTTAAAATCGCGTTTTAGATGTTTTTTGTGTGAAAACAATACTTCTCCTTTAAAGGTATAAAGGAAAAGTAAATGCAATACAATACAAAACACTAGAGTAAAGAATTGTTTGTCCAATATGTTCTTTGTTAAAATATTTTTAATTGTGAAATCAGTGCGATAGAAATATATTTGCCTCCGAGTGATGTTTTTATATATAAATAAACAAAAACAGTTTTTCCCCATTCCAGGAAATGTGAAACATAAATCACTGATATGATTACGAGAGAAAGCTCTTAATTTTATTTATTTAATTTATAATTTATGATTTCTCCATCAGTGTTGTTACTTCTTAATATGTAAAAATGTGTCTGGTAAATCCAGATATTGAACTGAATATAAACTCATGTACAATAAATCATTTAAAATATGAATTAACGACGTATATAATCAGAGGTTATTCAACAGAAGCACTACAGCATGTCACAATAAATACTTTATCGTATTTAATGCTATTGAAATTATAATTCCATATTCCAGTGTTGACATACAAATTCTATTATTAACTTGTGGAACTCACCATTGTGATTCGACTAATTATAGAACGATGCATTAATATAAAGCAAAGGTCGTCTTTAGATTTTCTTCAACCCCACTGGAAGCTAAGATAATAGTATCTGATTAAATTCAAGATGGAGACCATATGTTGAAGTGAAAGTTCCATTAATTTTCTTTTTTAGCTACTATAAGTCTATGTACCAAATTTAAGATTTCTAGGTCCACTTGAAGCTGAGATAATAGAATGTGAATAAATCCAAGATGGCGGCTATAATTCAATATGGTGGCCATATATCGAAATAAAAATGACAGCACTTCTATTTAGAGTACACTTTATCTGAGTACCAAATTTTAAATCTCTATGTTAATGAGAAGAAGGAGAATTAGTGATCAGTCTCTGTAACTCTTAGTTTTATGTATATATAGATAATAAAAATTCTTCATTTGTTCTTATCCCTCATTGCCGCGTACTGTTAATTACTCCGTCTATTTTTCATAATCTTTTGAAGACAATAAACCCATTTCTACATCATACACCAATTTATTGGTTGGTTTACGAAAATACTACGACACTCTGACTTACGGATACTTTACAGCTGATCAGCTCATTGAGCGAGAAGCTAAGTCCGTGACATCCATATCTATATAAATCAAAGTTTTGTCTGTACATTGGTCAGAATTGAAAATTTGTTGGATACTTTTTCATTTTATACATTCCAAAAACCGAATCCGGCCTTAACTTTTTTCGTGTATGTGTGTCTGTCGCCCCAGTAAGACTTTATAGGCGCAAAACTGGCTGTTTAAATCGATTAATTGTTTCTCAGAGGTGAGCGCGAACATGTTGCGCAATTTGTAGGCTTGGTTTCATCTAAAGATATTGAGTAGAACCAAAGTTATTCACAATTTTATAAAAAAAAAGTATGTAAAACAACCAAAAAAAGTAGGTTGACCCACCGTAACCAAATCCCACAGACTCGCTAATCAAAATGTTTGGGTACTTCTAGACCACCTAGAGACTCGCGGTTTTTTGCGTTTGGTCGGAAATTGGCCCAAACCGACTGGAAAAATCCGAAAAGTAAAAAAAATATATTTTTACAAATATTAAAAATGGCGGACGCTCTTTAAAATTTGTTGAAGGCTTATTCTGGCTAAACGGCAAGTCGTATCGACAAGCTGATTGCGCCAGGGGTTACTGATTTTAAAAGATAAACTTTGGTCCTATGACTTTTTGTCGTAATTCCATCGGTTCTACCTTAAATAGAGCTAAATTTTATTTTTTAAAACAGAAATTTCACTTTTAGCGCTTATGGCGTCCGCAATTGTTGTCCGATTAATTTGTGATGAGAGTGCTTAAACCTCACAATAATACTCTTTAAATGAAGTATTTATTATTTTACTAATTTGTCCTAGAGGCAGAGTTATTAAATATTTACTGGTGCAACTGCTGTATTGAGAGAAGAGGCTGGTAATTAAATTAATGCACCATCATGGTTGATGATTGTTCAATGACTTCCCAGTCTAATTGGTTTGGTGTTCTTTATTTTCTTACTTATCAGACCTTTTTTAGCATTGTTAGTTATTACTATAATAATTAGTTTCTATTGACTATTTTAAAATATAGATTTGGAGAGTATTATATTCTTAGTAATGGAATTAATGATGTGTAATATAGTCCTGATATTATTCCTAGAAGGCTTTGGAAACAAAACTATTTAGGAATGTAATTTAATTGCTAGGCCTACATGCTTATAGGAATCATAGTCACTAATACCTAGCATGAGCCCCGCGCGGAGCGCGGGGTGAAAGCTAGTACATAATATAGTGGTATGTCCTTTAGCAGTGTTTTTACCTTTAAGGGCTGTTGAACCACATATTATTTTATTATTACTCTCAGTTGTGAGAATTAAACATTTCACAATACATAATATCGTACTATACTAACATTTTATGACTACTCCGTATCTACACTATATAGTATAAGATTATCATAGTACGCACTATATTTCTATTGACCCAATATTTATATACATTTTTCAATATAAACATCTATAAATAATAAGCTATCAATAAACAACAATTTAATAACTATTTATTTCAATTAATGTTATTTAAAAACAATATTTTAGACGGCTCTTATTTTCCTCGGAATTTTTATTATTTACATAAAAAAATAAAAGTCAACATAAAATAATTACCATGGTAATTGTCAAGAAAGGAGGACAAGTTAAAGTTGATTGTTTTTATTGAATTTACCTTGTCAATTTATTGAAATATGTACAGTTGTCTTTAAATCATTAAAAGGATTTGACATTGTGGCGACCGTGACATTTTCGTAAAGAAAAATTTTGAAGAAATTTTTCAAGAATTAATTCATGTCAATATTGGACGGCGAATATTAAGAAGTTAAAGATGGAACTTCAGAAGAAATCAAGAAAGGCAAATCGGGCCATTCTAATTAGAACAATGACGAAGATGGAGCAAGTAGCGGCCATCGTTCCTCCAGATGTCACAGCAATAAGGTGCTTGCTAACTGCATTGAATGAAAGGTACTTAGTGATTAAGGCGTTAGATTTAGCGATATTTGAGGGAATGTTGACGGAAGACACTTCCGAAAATGATTTGGAAACAGAATTAAGTTCTGCGGAGGAGTACCTACTCAAGTATCTAAAGGTTAAAAGCTATTTAGAAAACATCATTCCACCAGCTCAAAATCCACAGTCAGAGGGACCGTCGGGATTAGAAACTGCTCGTTCGGGGGTATTTCCTGGGGGGCAAAGTAAGAGGTTGAAACTACCCAAAATTGAATTCATCCGATTTAATGGGGATGTTAAGGAATGGCTAATATTTTGGGGCCAATTTAAAAAAATTGATGACGACCATGATATGAGTGATGATGATAAGTTTCAGTATTTATTGTTAGCTACTGTCCCCAACTCTAGAGCTAGGGAGGTAGTTGAAAGTTTCCCACCTGGGGGAGAACATTATAAAAGCGCTATTTCTAGTCTTAAGGATAGATTTGGGAGAGAGGATTTATTGATAGAATACTACATTAGAGACTTGCTAAAGTTAGTTTTGCAAAATTCAACAGGACAGCAAACATTGTCCTTAGGGTCTTTGTACGATAAATTTAGGTCCCACCTTAGAGCCTTAGAAACGATGTGGGGAGACGCGAGTAAGTGTGGGCCTATGTTGTATCCTATGATTGAGTCATGTTTGCCGGAAGAAATGTTAAGGGCATGGCAAAGAGCGCCTAAATTAAGTCAAACTACACCTAAGGGGCGACTTGATGAACTTATGAAATTTCTGCTTTCTGAGGTGGAAGCAGAAGATAAAATAACGTTGGCAATGTCTGGGTTTGGCCTTAGTGACAATAATTATTCTAATAAAGGGGGTAAAGTGCCGGAAATTTTCCCAACAGCTGCTAGTTTAGTAAGTGCTAGTAAAATAGAGAAAAAGTATGAAAGTAATTCCACAAATATAAAATGTATTTTTTGTTCTAAGGGGCACAAAAGTGCTGAATGTTTTGGAGCACAAAAAATGTCGTTGGACGAGAAGAAAAAAATATTAAGGTATAAGAAACGTTGTTTTTCATGTTTAGGTGGATCGCATAGTGCAAATAAATGCCAGGCAGTATTATGTTGTCTAGTATGTGGAAAGAGACATATTCCTTTAATGTGTCCGGATTTACCGGCAAATAAGACTGACAGAGGAGTGGAAAAGAAGGAAAAGGCGAGTGAGGCAAACTTTCCAGGGACATCGACTGCATGTGCGAGTGTCTCAGGTGTACCAGAAGTGTTTTTACAGACAATGTTAGTAAGAGTTAACGGTAAGAACAAAAGTAAAATCGTGAGGGCACTTTTGGATACAGGATCTCAGAGATCTTATTTATTGGCTGATATTATATCTGAGTTAGGGTATGTGTCATGTAGGAAGGAAGAAATTGTTCATGCGTTATTTGGAGGTACCAAAACAGACAAAGTTTGTTTATCAGGGTATAAAATAAATATTTCTAGTTTAGATCAGTCTTTTCAGTGTGATATTGAGACACTAGAGCAAAAAGTTATCTGTAAAAGTATAACTCCAGTCATCCCGGGGCCTTGGAACTTAGAGTTAGAGAAATATAATATAAAACTTACGGATTTAGGTCAGAAACCGACACCGATCGGCTTATTGTTAGGGGCCGATGTGGCCGGTAAGCTATTGACAGGAAATAGAAAAGTCTTAGAATGTGGACTAATAGCGATGGAAACTTTGTTAGGTTGGACTCTTATGGGAAAAGTAGAGGCTGAGAAGGGAACATTTAGTTACAGTGGCGTAGCTGCTGTACTCCATTCGAGTACTGAAGCAAATATTACAGACTTATGGAATTTAGATTTATTAGGAATTAAGGATCCAGGAGAACAGAAGTCTAAAAAGGAAGTGGAAATTGCTACGAAAGAACAATTTTTGAGGACAATCGTGCAAAAACAGGATGGTAGGTATGAAATTAGTTTTCCTTGGAGCCTTGATAGTCCACCATTACCATCTAATAGGTTGTTAGCTGGAAGACGGCTAAGAGGGGCTACAGCTAAGTTGTTAAAGGAAAATACAGACAAAACATCGGTCTTAAGAGTTGGATGGCACAAAGAATTAGATAAATTAAGTGTTAATTTATGTTGGGTTAAGAAAACAAGTTTAAATTTAGTCGTTATTACAAAAAAGGTTATTTTGTCTTTTGGATATACATTTTTTGACCCAATATGTGTACTGTCTCCGTTTGTTATAAAAGCAAAAGGATTAAAGGGTGTACCAGCTGCACTGCCACTAGATAGGGTACAAGGGATCCTAGTGTTTGAGGTAGCGTGGCTAGCGTTATTCAGATGTGCTAAGTTTGGGGCAGTTCATTTAGAACTAGTACCATTAGGACTTTTAACTAAAGTATTTTTATTAGCGTTACAATGGTTTATCGCAAGGCGAGGGAGACCTAGAACTATGTATGACCATGTATATAATGGGACAAATTCTATCGGGGCTAACAATACCTTTAAAGCGATAGAGTGGGGGACAGTAGCTAATGAAAGTAATGATAGGAGGATTCAGTGGGTTTTCAATCCTCCCACCGATTCGTGGTGGGGAGGTTGGTTGGAAAGTTTGGTTGGGTTAGTGAAAAATCTCTTGCGGCGCTCACCAGGAAAAGCGTTCACAACAGCAGGGGAAATGTCGACGGTCCTCTGTGAATGCGAAGCAGTATTTAACAACCAACCACTTACATATATACCATCTATTCTTAATGATGAAGAGCCTATTCCACCTCGAAGAGCCTATCATCAAATTCAATTCGAAATATTCGGGGTAGTGAAGTTGAAGACTAAAAATGGGGAATACCTGCGCCCCATACAACGTCTTTACCCGCTTGAGGTTCCTGAACAGGAAGAGGACGTCACAAGTGGTGCTCCTACTTTTCTGGGCCGGGAGTGTCATGAAAGGAGGACAAGTTGAAGTTAAAGTTGTTTGTTTTTATTGAATTTACCTTATTGTCAATTTATTGAAATATGTACAGTTGTCTTTAAATCATTAAAAGGATTTGACAGTAATGTAAATCCGGAACAAAAAAAAGAAATAAAATGAAACTGTTAAAACAAGAGAAAAAAAACATAATGAGAACCATTATTTCTCGCTTTATTTTTTTTTTTTTTTTAAAAACAAGCATAGAAGTCACATTTGGTCTTTTGGAAAATACCAGGGACAATGAGACTTCAAAATAAAAAATTACCACTCTTTTTTTTACCAGTTCTTTTTTTGAATTTTTGTTCCATTAATTCAAGGAAAAGCTACTTTCGTTAAGCAAAAATATTAAAACAGCAACCTTAATGTATTTAACCACTTAATTTAAACCCCAGATGTAATTTTATTTTAGGTTCAGAAAGAAATGCTTTATTGTATAAAAACTTACTAGATGTTGAAAAACAAGCTTATCTATATGTTTATTTATTTGTCATTCTAAATCTACTCTCATCTCAAATATTGTTTCGTCCTGGTCTTTCTGTTTTTGCTATTACCACGACCTTATTTATGTATGTTAACAAACTTTTATTATGAATCTTACCTACAAAGATTAAAACCCTAGAAAGCTAACCTGGAGTCAAAATTACTCCCATTTTTTTTTAATAAAAACTACGAATGCACGGTGTCTGTAAAACACAGAACTCCCACATCTCAGCTATGCTATCTCCCACCCTTGAATGGCCCTTTTACACTTCTATCAGTTCCACATTCAGATTCTAAAGTGAACATATCGTTTGTTTTTCTGCAGCCACGGAGTCATTTTGACTCCTGTTTAGTCTTACACGTAAATTTTTTGTACGTCATTTTGAGGCAGAATAGTATTTTTTAGAATAGTATGTAGTGTTATTGTTTTTTTGGCCATTTCAAATCTTATAAATTAGATATTATATAAATAATTATTTCAAATTAAAGGCAATATAATTGTAATTTATTCATTTATAAGTATAAATTGTTACATTTTTTTTTGTCTTTATATGTTAAAATTATATAAAGTTAATAGAATATGAATATAGTCAAATAATGGAGAAAAAATACAATGATCCAAACGACGTTTATCGCTTGATGAAGGAAATGACCGATTCAGGTACCGATTATGAAAAAGAGCGTATTCGACAATAATGGTAACGGTTGTGATTTGGGCCCTGATTTGAAAATCGAAAATGCCTTTTTTGATCCCATCAGCGATGATGAGGAAAATGATAAATTAATTACGAAATAGAAAAACCAAAGGAAAGGAAAGAAAAAGTTACATAAAAAAAAGTAAATAAAACCACTCCGGTAGATAACAATACCGGATATGTAATAGTAGTCCAGATTGAAAAACCGGAATTAAAAGGAAAAATTTGTTTTTTATGGCGAACAAAGCACCCAAGTGTCCCATCAACTAGCACTAAAACGTGTTAAAAAAAATTGCACATATTAGGCCTTTATATTTTAATGAAACTGGGTATAATAGATTAGGGAGTCAATATGACACAAGGTTAGTCATAAGAGGTTAACAAATATGGTTAGCGTTCTAGGGTTAAAATTAGTGTTGTTAGTCGGTATTTTTTATCGAAATCTGTTAAATAAAACTGAAGAAAACAATAAAACAAAGACAATAGAGATAAATGTAAAGGTGATTAACTATTAGTAGTGTCGCAATTGTTTACCTCTTTAATACTTCATCTGAAAACTAATGTTGCTTTACTATTATTGTTTCGAAAGTAGAAAAATATTATGGTCCAGCTCATTAAAGCTCTATTATTGACACCCATCTTAAGCCTATCAAACCTTGATTAGTTGATTTAACTACAGTTCAAGGTTAAAAAAATGTCCAGAACATTCTTTTAAAACTATTTTTTGTATCGATCTTTTTCCTGTGACCTTTCTTTCTAACAAAATATATAAATATGTATTTTTAGCCTCCTTTGTACTCCTTTATTTAATACCTATAAAGCAGGAGGGTTCTTCGCAAAGGTCCTATCTTTTGTGTAGGTGTTCACAGTATCCTTTTCAGGGATATTGATAAAAGTTGAAATGAAAGTGATAAATATCAGTCAAATATGGAGTGTGGAATGCACTCAAAAGATAGGCCTATAGTCTTCTTCAACGCAAATATAAATTAAGGGATACCTGCGTAGAAATATTTAATCGTAGAATCGGAGTGGTAACTAGAAAGTGACGTTAACCAGCCAGTATACCCTCAACTTAGAAAAATAAAATATATATATTTTCCCCAACGAACTTTGAACATTATCATTACGCACAAATTCTTTAAGTATCTGATTAGCGTGAGAACGTTACAAAAACAATATTTGTATTAAAGGAAGTGCAAACTACCGTGGTAATATAGAGTACCATTATATTCCCATATATTTTATGCAATCGTTAGCATAATTTGCTTTTACGACCCAACATTGTCCCCCTTTTTTATTTATTGTCTAAATTATTTCACCCCCCCCCCCCTTTATTTATATAAAGGTCAAAATAGTTTGTTTTCTTACAAGAATATAAGTATCATTTTAGCAATATTTAAGTAGCGCAAACGGTTTAGGTAAATTCATATTGTACGTGCCAGGCCGATATTTAGAGCCACCTCTAATCACCTTTAACCACCCTTCAGGAAATTTCTCTGGCACGTACAATATGAATTAGCCACGGTTTAAATTGATATGAAACCATCAGACCATTAAAGGGTATACTTTCAACAAACCATCCAAATTTCTTAAAAATCATTTTCAGTAGGTACTTTTAAAGATTATTGAAAATTATATGGGACCCAATACGGTCTAATTCTGGCCTACAATCCAAATTTCATTAAAATCGTGCGAGTAGTTTTTAAAGTTTGTAATAATGTTGAACGATAAACAGATACGAAACCAAAAATCTCAAATCTCTAAACCTGATCTTACTAAGAAATACAGCGCTAATTTTTAAAACTGCATTTTTAGTCGATTTAATTTTTATTTGCAGATTAATTTATTGAGCATATTCCATATTACATCCAGATAATAATCTCATAAATATTAAACTATTTCATATTTTAGTCTTATATGTTTTTATGAAATAGATTAGATTGATTAGTATATTTTTAAGACATCATAAAGCTATTTATGACACCAATGTAAAAAGAAGAGAGTATAAAATGTTTAAGAGTAAGCGTATAAGAGCCCATAAAAAGCATTTATGTTAGGATATTGGTTGGTCTACTTTATGAAGTGCTTGCATTAGAGAAGGTAGTAAAGACATATAATTTGAAGGCAAGCCGTCTAGAATGCAAAATACAAGGATGTCAAGATATTGCTAATTTTATACTTTGCGTTCGCCTTAGAATACCAAAACATTAGCCAACATTAGCTTTCGTACGCCTTTAGGTCAAAATAAATTTTCACTAGGTTTTATTATGGTGATCCAGGATTAAAAAGTTATTTTTGTTCATCATAAAAAATTCGGAATTTGTTAGGCTCATTTTAACCTTAACATGGCGAAATTTAAAAAGAAATAAAATTAAGATTTACTCGCTTATTTCACCTGAAAGGAAGAGAATTATTATAGGTGGAAGAAACACGTATCGTTCAATTTTAATGGTGTAATATCTTAACACAACAAAAGAGAATCGCTTACTTCAATGATTATTGGTTGAATAATAACTTATCGTATTAATGAATCACAACTTCTCGCAATTTATCTATTTTATGTTGCCTACACTGGAAAATCGTATCCGAATATACGATTTCCCTGCTTGTTAGACGACTTCTTGTCTCATCTATCATCACACAGCACCAATATTCTAAAGTCCAATTTTCATGTTCTGCTCATTTTAAACGTCGTTGATTGTGAGCGTGTATAAATGCAGGAAAGTTTTATGACCTTCTAGCTCTCATTCCTGTTGGGTAGAGTCGGGTGGAATAGATGATGATAAAGTTTGCGAAATTACGCTACAGCAGTCAAATACCAGTCTTGGCTCGTCGTAGTTGCGGCACTACGACCATATTTCTTAATAGCACATATTCAACCTAATGATACTATATCTTGCGCGGCTTGTCACACTGCGCATTTACGCCTAACCTTCTTCAAACATATTGCAACCTTTCCCCCAAAACTAGCATTCCCATAGTGCAAAACAGTTCTTTAAAGCTTAATCTACCACCAGGCTATATTCTTCTTTCTAATTAATTTTTGCAAAACACAACGTAATCCTCACTTTTCAAGGGAAGGCTGAAGAATTAATTAATTAATTTCCGGAGATTTGATACAGATACCTTGCCCCTTTTTCTTCCTAAGGGAAGCAATAGGGGCAAGGTAAAAAAAGAAAGAATTACGCTTAGACTGATCTGAGGGAAAGTTAATACTTGGGAAGGCTTCTCTGTAGGTTGTGACCAGCGTAAATATATTAATAAAAGATAATTCCAATTTCAACCCGAGGATGCCAAGAATAATACAATTGCTTTTCCTAGAAAGTTAATTTCTAAAACTATTTCTCCAATAGTCGGAATCAATTACAAATTAAGTTTTTCAAATTATTTTATCCTTGGAAAGGGATATATGCAACTCTGTGGCATCTAAATATTCTTGCTTAGTAAAATAACTTTAATGTTTTTTTGACATTAATTAACCCATAAAATTAAAAATAACAGACTCCAAAGTAAAGCACGGAAATCCAGCTACTTGTGAACTAAGATTGAATATCTTTAAAAAGTTTAAACATTATCAATTGATGCGCAATAGTAAGAAAGCAAATTGCTTAAGGCAAAATGAAAAAAGAGGTTAGTATAATTATGGCAGAATTCTAGACTCGCAGATATGATGTATAAGGTTTGTTCCATCCAAGCAGGATACCGTCCGCGGTATCGTCACGGGTATGCGGAATCGATAAGAACCTGTACCAACCCGACTTGTAACAGTGTTTTGTACCGTCCTCTAAACTCTAAAGCCTCGTCCAGACTGCCGAACCCATCAGAGGAAACGAACCGAACATTGGTCTCTGCGCATGCCCAGTCTGAGATGCGCAGGCGCACTTTAGACCAGGCATGCGCAGAGACCAATGTTCGGCTTGTTTCCTCTGTTCGGTTCGGCAAACTGTTCCAACCCACGCAGGAATCGTTTGCGGACCGTTTACTGTACGGTCCAAACGATCCTCTGACAATTCCAAGTACTGGATTGTATGAAATATGCAGTTATGTCAAATGAAACGCATGTCAACAGGAAGGTTCCCCAACTGTTAGGTTTCCTTGAATGTTTTTAATTCGTTGCGAAGTATAGTCCTCAACCCGTTCCAACCTGACGATGTTTTATTACAATACAATGTTAGCGCATGCGTATAAAACCTGTACTAATGGATTCCCGAACGATGCTAGGAACGATACAAAGAGCGTTACAAATAACGGAGTTGGGAGAAACCTATTTTCTTTTAGTTGTATATAATTGACACATTTTTATGATCCAAATTCAATTTGGCATTATTGTGACAGCTATACGGGATAACAAAATAAACATTTATTGCATAATTAATTTAATTTTTTCGAAAGGTAAAATAAAGGATCATCTTACTTGAAAAGACTAGGTTTTCGCTGCCACCACTGTTGAGGGGTGGGGAAGACCTTCTTGAGAAACTTCTCAGCTCTAGTCTGATCCTGCATCTTTCTTTAGTTTTTATGCACTTGATTCCGAAAAACTATAATTCAAGTTTCACCCGAAATTAATAATAACTAAACTCGTTTAAGATTTCCTAATAATCAATTCAACTTGTCATTTCGTAACCTAATAATGTTTTCCCTTAATTTTAATTATAATAATAGTGTTTGATTTATATCATTTTTGATTGTATATTGTTGTAATTTATTTAGAAAATAAATGATATGAAGATGAATTTTAATTTTATTAAGGCGGGGCGGGAACCGGTAGTGTTTTCGTAGTTTACAAATAGGGCCTCTATTTTAAGAGATAGAGAGCTGATTTTTTTTTCAAAAGATTCACAACTAAATCCCAAAGGGCGGCTAGTTTTTAGATTTTTTATATTTGGTTTATTTTAGCCCTAAAAAAGCTCTAAAAGTCAAAAATTGTATTTTCATGAACGAAATTCAAAATTCTAAAAACTAGCCGCCCTTAAGAAGCATTAGTAGATGCCAAATATGTAAAAATTATTTTAAAATAATTAAATTTGGAGGCTGCATTTGTTAACTACGATTTGACGGGACAAGGCCGTCCGCTACTGAACCTGGTGGAATTTTAATGTACTAGTGAATTAGGTTCTATTCAGATTGAGGAAAGGAATGAAAGGTGGAGTGTCATGTGTACCGAGTCCCGGGTACTCTCACCCTGACTGCCTCTAGTTCTAACCCTCTTCCTTATCTCTTACTTATACCAACACAACTTATACACTTAAATGAACTAGTATAATGTCTTCGATTTCAAAAATTACAAGACAAAAATCCGTTTCAGATATCAGTTAACTTTTTCGGTCCCTCTGTCTGCATCCATTTTTTTTTAACTAACATAATTCAAAAACTGCTTATCTAATTATAATAAAATATATTATAATGGTAGTTCATAATTAGCCATTGTTGGTCCCATTTAAACTTCTACTTCTGCCCCTATTTCTTTCTCTTCCAGAGTGTTCAAAAATACGTTTATTTACACTTATATCTTCAAAATAATGTTCTGATTTTCAAGAAATTTGGATGGTTTACAGTTTACAGTAGTCCTAAGATAGCTCAAGATTAATTTCAACCACCTGTACCTGTGCTCATTAAATATTGCTAAATTATACCTATAATAAAACCAAATTATTTAATAAATTAACCGCTAATATATAACAATAACCGCTTTCTATAGTGGGCTATATTGGTACTCTCACTACATTTTTGGCAGATTTATAATAAAAAAACCGTTCCGCGCCAACTCAAACAAACTTTAAGAGTTAATAATTACATAGTCTAGTGTTCACTATTTATTAGTTTTCGTAGGTACATTTAATTATTTTAGACTATTTACCATACAAATAACTTCTCCTCGGCGGGAAATCGAACCCGGCCTCTTTCCGTCCCAGTGTAAAGCTATTTTCTCAGGAACTAGATTTTCCCGGGAGAACGGCTTATATATTTAGATTCGTATTTAAATAGACTACATTTTATAATTTTATAATCAAAATCCTCGGAACTGTTCTCGAGAAATTATTTCTTTTTACGTTTTTTTGAGTTTTTGGGGGTAGTGCCCCAAACAGTTTTTGGAACTAAAATTAATTTCACAATTTCGCCTGGGGGTAAGAGTTTTTTGAACATGTATGCCAAATTTCGTCAAAATTGGCCCAGTAGTTTAACCTCAGGGGACCTCAAAACGTGTAAATCACACATCGCGCCATGAAAATATTTTTTCTTTATACGAGAAAGTAAAAAAAGAAAATTTAAATAAATTAGACAATAATGAATTGTAAAAGTATAAAATCATTAGAGATTGGCAAATTACTGATTGGCAGACAATTTTTCTTTACACTAGTTTGGCCAATCAATTATGTATTCATTTTACTATAAACCTGACAAGATAACAAATTTTTCTTTCGAGCTTACAGCTTACCTAAGACAATGTAAGTTATGTGATGTTTAATGTTTCCGATTTTAAAACTTCTAAAACAGAAATCCGTTTCAGACATCAGGGAACATTTTTGGTTTAGTGCTTGTCTTTCGCCCATTTTTTGCGAGCCAACATATTTCAAAAACTGCTTATCCGATTTAATGAATTTTTGATGGTATCTAGTATTTAGAATTCAGATATAATTAGTCATTGACATTGTTGGTCATTGTTTGTCATTGTTGGTCCCATATAAGTTTCAAACTTCTGCTCTCATTAGTTTCTCTTCCACATGCACGTAAACATACATTTATTTACACCTGTATCTTCAAAAATACATCTGATTAAAATGAATTATAAATATTTTGTCGAAAGTAGCCCTCAGAAAGCCCCAGATTAATTTAAAACGACTCTGCTCTTTAAATTTTGCAAGTTAAAAAAGCAAGGTTATGATAATTTCTTCATATAATTATATTTTTGCTTTTGCCAACACCAAAATCTACAAATAATTTAAAATTATAGTTCACGTTAATGCTTTTAATTTTTATTACAAATAATATACAAAAAAACTAAAAATTGTAAAAAAAAATTTGTATGAAATTGTTTGGGCATAATTACAATATTTGAAATTTTTTCACCATCACTACTGTAACAAAATCATTATAGACCAATTAAAAGTCTTTTTAGGGTTTCATTGGTAAAACAAAAAAAGAAACCCTTATGGTTTCGTTCCTGTGTCTGTCTGTCCGCCTGTCGCTCTGTACGGTTCCAATAACTTGTGAATCAAAAGAGATAAAAGCATGAAACTTTCCAGTTTTAAAGATCGTTTTGACGCGCACACAAAAAAAAATACAGCGAACTGAAAATTATTAGCTGTACAAATTCAAAATGGTGGATAATTGACGTCACGCGAGTGGGGTATCAAATGAAAGGTATTGAAGAGTATAGATTACTACTTTTGATAAAGCAACAACATTTTATAAAAAATCAGATGAGTACTTTTCTAGATATAGATGTAAATAAATGTATGTTTGTGCGCATATGGAAGAGAAACAAGTAGGCGCAGAAGTTCGAAACTTACGCGGGACCGCAACAAAGGCCTAATTATTACCTATACGATCCATTTCATTAAAATCGGGCAGATAGGTTTTATGATTATGTTTTGCAAAATTGAGTGATAGACAGAACAACATACAGAACTAAAAATGTTCCCTGATGTCTGAAAAGGATTTCTGTCTTAGAAGTTTTGAAATCGGAGACAAAAAAGTTTGTCCTTCACAACGATCACATAAGTTCCGTTACCTTCGATAAGTACGGAAGCAAAAATATGGGTCATGCAAACGAAAACTGAGGTTATAAAAATAGAAAATTTTCCCTTTTTTCTTGGGCTCAAAGGGTGATTCTTGAGGTTATTGCTAATTATCTCGATAAGTATATTTGAATTGAAATATTACAGATCAAAGTTTAAGATCTTGAAAATACACATACATTTAATTTTTTCAGAAAAGAAAAAGTTACTAATTGGTCGAAATATAGCACAAGAAAATTAGTTATAATAAAGAAATTAGCAAAGCTAGAGTTCTCTCAACTTAATTAATTTCAGATTTTCAAATTGTATCTTATTATTTTAACAGTTTACGCAAGTTTATTGTTCTTAAAATTTGACTGATTAAGGTCTTTGAAAATGGTCAAAATAGCTCAAATCTTCAAAACATTATAATAACTGTGTAACGATTATTGTTTATATTATATGTTATATAAATAAAAATAGATTTTCGGCTCTTTCGACTATATTGTTAAAGAGCTGTAACTCAAAAAACTGTAACTTACAAAAATTGTCAGGACTGAAAATATTTTTTTTTTTTCTCTACAAAATCTTTTTTGTTTAACATCTCGGTGAGTTTATATAACCTTTATGAATTTATGAACGAAACACAAATTACATCGCATGTCATTTTTTATGGTCTTCAAATTTTAACTCTGGTTATATTTCTTATTATGATTGTGGTTAATATCTAGTAAAAACAAATTAAAAGTTAACGAGGAATATATGTTTTAATTTATATGAAGATTTGAGTGTACGTACATTCGAAGACTTAATTTTTTTTGCGCGTTTCGACTGACGCACAAAAAAAAGTTTACTGAGCTGTAATTAGTAGGTTTAAAAATTCATTTGATTTGAATGGTTAATATAAATTAAATAAACAATATTTTACAGTGCAAATAACTTAATTGTTGTTAATTTTTCTGTTGTATTTTTTTAAAAAATTACGTAGTTTCATTAAAATTCCAGTTTGAACTTGATAAAAATGTTAATTTTTATTCTTTTCCACTATTTTACTCCATAGCCATGATCCTATCGAAAAAATATACATCTTACATAAATTAATGCTAGATTCCAAATCCCATAAGGATATTCATAGAAGTACACTTCCCCAAAATTTGAATATTTTCTTGAGTCCTAAAAATTACACAGCACAAATTCATATTTATTTATAAGAAAATTAAATTCAATTTACACAGAAAAGAAGGCTTCTATAACCATAAGATTTCAAAGAAAAAAGTATATAATAATTATATTATATTAATTATATTATAATGGTCTGGGTCTGTCAATTAGTGTGCCACATAGCTTCCTCGGGGAATGCTTTCACAGTCTATATTATTGTCAAAGTTATTAAATTTCCCCCCTTTTTTTAAATTTGTCAAAATTGTTTTGATTTTAATTGAATGAATGTATAAATTTGACAAAATTTAAAGATCCTAGACGGTCTAAATTTTGCTAGAAGCTACTTCCAATAAACTACCCAAAACGTATGAAGATATAGGAGTAAATAAATCTGTTTGTGCGAATGTGGAAGAGATGCAAATGAATGCCGAAGGTGGAAACTTATATGGGGCCAACAATGGACAATTTTTAACCTACCCTCGAAATTTCATTAAAATCGGGCGAGCGGTTTTTATCACGTGTTATTCGCAAAAATTGAGCAACAGACAGACACGGAACCATGTGTTCCCATGATGTCTACATCGGATATCTATCTTGGAAAAAAAAAATGTTCGTTCTGCGGAGCGATTGAGTACATAGTTTCCGTTACTTTCGGTAAGGATGGAAACAAATGATAAATTTTAGTTATATGTAAATGAAACAATGGAAAATAGTGACAATAAAACGACATTCAAAATTCAGGGTAAGCGGTCTAAGGGGTACAAACGGTAACGGTCAGCCACTAAAACTTGAAAGCCTCCAAAGACAAAAAAACAAAAAAAACAAAAAAATTTAATGCGAATACCTAGGTATTTTTGTTTTGCCCGGCCGCTAAATTAAATAAGATCGTGTTTATTATTGTTGTTGATAGTGAAATGTAGAAAAGAGAGAGTGCGACAATGTAAGGTTTGATTAGAAAGGGAACTACTCATGGACGGGAGATGTTATATTTATTATGTCTTTAGGAAGATAGAAGAGGGGTGAAGGTCAAATGATGCCGCGATTGTCAGACCCATCTAGCGGCTGAAGGAGGCAAGATTTTCTGAAGAAATCAGCGACCGGTGCGGTAAATCGGTATACTAATTGTAGGAGAAGGGACAGCGGATTACGACGAACTATATCACGTAGCCCACCGAGTATGAGTTCGACATCGCTTCCCGCCCCGCCTTAAATCATACATTTAAGTATTAGTCCACAGGCCACCATAAGAAGTGAGTCGCTGATTGATAAAGTTTTCTTACCTTATGGAATCGCTTATTTATGCCTTGTCCACCGATGAATTGGGTATATGGCAACTGGGCGCTGGGCCATTTCTTTTTTGTTGACATGCCAAACTTGCCCTTCTGCGGGAACATTGAAAAGAGATAGATAAAGTTTTGATTTTCACAGGATCGTTTAATTAAATTATTTAAAAAACAGTGGTAAAGGTGGCCACCGATACGAGTGGGCCGTTTTCTTTTTAACGTCCCCGCAGAGCGATATGTTTGGGGCGGTGGCCACCCCAAACAGCCCACTCTTATCGGTGGCCACCTTTACCACTGTTTTTTAAATAATTTAAATTAACGATCCTGTGAAAATCAAAACTTTATCTATCTCTTTTCAATGTTCCCGCAGAAGGGCAAGTTTGGCATGTCAACAAAAAAGAAATGGCCCAGCGCCCAGTTGCCATATACCCAATTCATCGGTGGACAAGGCATAAATAAGCGATTCCATAAGGTAAGAAAACTTTATCAATCAGCGACTATATAAAATTCTTTAAACTTTAAGTATTTTTGTTTCCTATATTTAATCTTCAAAAAACTTGAATACATTTTTACAAAGGATACGGAATGCATGAGATAAAGCAATAAAAATGGATACATAATAGTAATAATTATTGTAGTAATCAGGACTGGCAAAAGATTGCTGCAATAACTAGACGGGTTATAGAAAGTACTCTCAGTGATCACTTAAAACTGTACGTCAATATAGAAAATCATTAATGCTGGTTTCGAAGAAGAGATTCACTGCTGACACTGCGTTCACATTGACACAAGTTTGTAATAAAAAACATTGTATATGGACAGACGTAAATAACAAAATTGCCAGTTTGATGTGAAATGAGCCTTAGAGCTCGTTGTAATCTACCTACTACATTTCGGTCTTTGTGGTCACATAAATACGTAGTCTTCGCGCGCAGCAGCGACGTACGTCGCCCAGTATGAAAGTATTATTCCACATAACTCTTCTTTAATTATTTAATTTTATTTTCGTATAACCATTTCTTTCGCTATATGGTACTTCTTTAGATTATTACTCCCCTATGTTATTTTAGAATATAAATGATTTTGACTAAATAACTTTAAGAAAAAGGGATGTTTAGTCCAATGTACTTTGGGACAAAGGAATAACACACTTCTGTTTTTATAAAGGGAGTAACAGTCTAAAGAAGAACATTCCGTACACCTTCTTTAGATTTATACTCCCCTCTGTTTTTTTATAAGGGGAGTAACAATGTAAAGAAGTGCCCTCTATATTTCATCACGTTTCTAATAATCTACTGACGAATAATTATAAGTAAACTGCTCTTACAAATTACATTATGTTTATGTCTATGTCTATCTTATATAATGTGAAGAAATTGACCATTGCATGATAATCAAGCATTTTTATTTTTCTTAATTTTCTCGCTTGGTGTCGATTCATTAGCTGCCATGCCAAAGGGTAGTTTCTTCTTGTCGGCGGGTTTAAGGATTTGAAACGAGCACATGAGCGAATCATCGACGATCATCATGGCGCCGGCGTTATCGAATTCACCACAATAGTTCGGAGCAGAGAAGAGTGTAACGAGCTGTCTTTTAGCAAAAAATTCGTAACCGTCTTCCACTACCTGGTGGGCTCGGCAAACTAAATCCAGGTTGTGCTTTGCTAGGAACTTGGACACTACTTCGGCACCGAACGTGTAGCTCACTCCTCGATCACTTTCACCCCATCCTGTTAAACACTCGTTTACTATTAACTCTAAAAGTGAAATTACTTATTTTAGGAGGTTTAATGAGAAATGGATATATAGCTATCAAAGGTATTTCGTCAGGTGGTTTCCGGAGATCTACCAAACAAAAAACTGGCTACTTTTTAGATATACCTATTATATAGAATATAGACTAAGAACTGTAAAAACGTGCGAGTTTTTTATGTCAAGTTTTTTGTTTAGTCTTTCATTTCGAAGATAAATAATACTAAAAATAAGTCAAAAGCTCTTACTCATGCAAAAGTGACGAAATACTTAATAAACTTAAATCACGTTACATCTCATATATTTGAGAAATGAGAAGAAATTTATTAATGCAAGTATTCTTAAAAGATGCTAACAAAAAAGAAGAGAGGAGAGAGCTTCATTATATAATCCGTTTTGATGTAAATAAGGCTGATATATTAAATTATATACAGGGTGATATTTAAAAAATAAAGTAGGTATTTCTACGCCTCAGGTGCTGTAAAAACACTATAAACCAAAGGTCAAATCTTAACCGTTTTCTCGCAAGGTCAAATTTTATGATTTCTTTGAGATCGCATACCTTTGCTCATAAAAACACTGATTGCTCCAAAAGTACAAAAGTTAGATCAAAGGTTTTAGTATCGTTGTAAATCCGACAAAATGTCCTAAAAGAATAGTGTAATTTTAATTTTCATGCCCTCAAATTACATGATAAATAATGTATACAAATTTCATTATTAAGAAAAAAATATAAAAATCAATATCTTTGTACTTCCATAACTTGGTAAAGAACCGTGCTTAAAGTTTTTAGGACTTCAGGAAAAACTTTAAAATTTACTTAAGTTTCGATCAATATTAATATTATTACCCATTTATAAGGCGGAATATTCACTAAACTTCGCTGAAAGTAAAAAAGAAACATGTTTATTGTTGCTATTTTTGGTCTTAATGGTGAGTAAACTATTTAAAAAAATGCAAGATTGGTTTAGTATTCTCACCTACTGAAAGTCAAAAATAGCAACAATAAACATGTTTCTTTGTGTTCATTTTTAACTGGAGAAAATAAATTATATCCAAACCGATAGTAATACTTTGGTACAAATTTTACTTGGATTTTTATATATACATAAAATCTATACGTTATAGTAAATATAGAATTTTATAAAACTTACCAATTGTATCTTTGTCTGGATCAGACCAGAGGAGATCGCAGAGGAGTCCCTGATCAGGTACTTCAGTAGGTCTTAATATTCTTTTTATCTGTTCCATAGAGTGAAGGTCAGGGCTGAGACCACCATGACAGCAAAATATTTTCTCTTCGATTATGGCGGCTACAGGCAAACAGTTAAAACAATCATTGAATGCTTTCCATAACTTCACGCTGTATCTGTAAAGCAAAAAACATTAAAATTAATTGAATAGTATTATACGAGTATAAAAAAATATTGAAAACAAAACATATCTTATGAATAATCAGACCACATTACCTATCATAAAAATAATTCTTATTATAACTATTTTACCTATTATATTTATAAATCTCTTCAGTGTAAGAGGAAAATGGATAAAGGTGAACGCACATTATGAATATTATAATTTATTACTCGTATACTTTGCTCATGTAAATAAAAATTGGTATACAAACGATGTCTTAAGCTTTCTTCTATTAGCCGACGTTCAATTTTTAAAAATGTATATTTATATTTTTTAACATTTTCTTAATTTTATTTATCTATAATTAAAATTTTGACTTTCAAATTTGTTGGATACTTTTTCATTTCATATAGTAATTGGTAGCATCACACCCCGTGCAGGGCTTGGACCTGCCAAAGGGCTTATACAACTATAAAGTAATAGTTGACACAAGGTTGGCGCGTAGCTCTACCAGCTGTATAAACCTTAGAAATAGCTTCCCTAACTGGACGCCACTTTACATATAAGCAACCTAATAAGCAGGTACCTATTATACAGCGATGCTGAATAAACACTGAACACCTAAAGTGGAGGCCCTTGGCGAAGTCGGAAATTGAACCCGAGAACTCCTGCATGAGTGGCAATTACGGTTGCAATGAACTAACGGGAACCTCTTTTCATTTCGAACATTACGAAAACTAAAGCAGGCCTTATCTTTTTCCTGTTAGTCTGTCTGTGTGTACGGCCTCGGTGCATGTCCGTCTTTATAGGCACAAAAACTGGCTCTACGAAATACATTAATTATTATAAATTAGTGTGCGCTAAAAAGTGATGCATATTGAATAAAAAAAAAATATTGAGTAGAACCAGATTTATTTAATAAAACAAAATGAGTTTATATCAGAAATTCTTGAACCATAGGTATAGAATTAGTATGTTTTTAAATATTTTTTTATGCATAATCGAGATTTTTATGGGATTACAAACTTGAATAAGAAATGGTTATTTATGATACCTAATAACTAATAATACCATAGAGTATAGAGGATAGGAAGCCCCTTGTTAAAGAAATAAAAAAAAAAAAAATACAATAGAGGAATTTTTGCTTGTAAAAAATAACCTTTAAACTGCTTAAGGTATTTTATTCTTAATAATGTAATTATAATATTGTACCTTGGTGCTAAAACAACCAATGTCAATTTTCGGTGATAATTGGATGATCAATTTTAGGTGACTCATAAGGTAAATAGATACCATTGCAAACAATTCTCTATCACATTCCTTGTTGTAGATATGAACGTTTTCGTATTTACCAATGTCTGTGATACAGGGGTAATTTTAGTGCTACAACAGCCTAAGTAATTTTTTACCAAAACTGCAGATTTTTGACATTGGTTGTTCTAGCATTAGGGTACATATATAATGCATTTGTGATTTGTTTGTATGAAAGCTTTGGAAACAAAACTATTTAGGGATTTCATTCAATGGCTTGGCCTGCATAATAATGCAATATATTAGCTCTAGGAAACAGCAACTGATTTTCCTAGCAGGAATCCCATGAGGAGCGTGGAGGGAATGCCAGAACGAGAAATCTTATCTGGTCTAACAGGCTGTTGGTTAGAACAGGATAGTTTACAAATTTCATCTATGTTTTTTTCTAAAGCCTATTCTACATTTTAAACACATATTTTGTAGGAAATATCTTTACATACAAACTTGGTTTAAAAATTAGGCGAGTCCATAGTTTATGCAGTTATAGATTAATGACGTTTGTTTATTGTACAGTATGACGTAATAATTACTCAACACTTGAATATATATTTTTTTAATATAATCTTTTTAAGTGTAATTTTTTTTTAATTAAAGCTTCGATTACGTGTTTTAACTTGTTAACAGTGAGAGTGGTGTAATAATTTTAATCAATTCTTAGGATTACTTTATAGATTGCATGACGCATTGTTTACAAACTGCAATTTTATTTGTTATTCTGTAAATTACAAATCCAAATAATATAAGACAAAAGGCAGAACGCAATTTGTACAAAAGGAAACATTAGTATTTATAATTGATTGCGTGAAATTCTGACACAATCAGAAATTAATAAATTTCCTTAAGATATTATAATAAGTTCTTTCTTATTACCTTAAAATAAATATTATTTATTTAAGAGTATATCGTATCAAAACTGAAAGAAGAAAAGTGTGATATTCCTTTGTCCCTAAGGACATTAGACTAAATACCCATTTGTCATAATAGTTATTTACTTTGTTACAAAATTTTTTAAACATTTTATTGATATCAATATATGTGGGTTGTAAAGTAAAAGAGTATCCCCTACAAAACGGCGCCATATACCATCTAATGAGTACTCCCCCCTCCCCCACAATCAGGGTGCCCCCTCCCTGTAAACTCATTCTGTTTCACCTATATTATAAGTACTTATGTTCAAATTTTAGTATTAAAATGGTTAAAATAACTCAATTTGTTTCGATAACTAAAGCTAAAATGAAATAATTGTAAATGTGTGATAAAATAAAATAGGCCCCAAAAATTATGTCGATTATACAACGATATATAGAACTATGAAAGTATAAGTAGAATACTTGCCCTTGTGTTCTCAGTAAAAAAAAAGTCAAGGGGGAAAATAATCAATAGTGATCTACAAAATTGCATTTTTGGTGTCTGCTGACCCACCTTCTGCCCCTAAGTAAATAAATAAATCTACATTATTATTTCATATTCCTACAGACCATATTCATCATACTCCTATTGTTCATATTGTAGAAACCAAGACACTATTTTTTCTTACAATTGTTACATTAAAGAAACTAGCATTCAAATATATATCTATTACATAAATACACTGAAGATTGTGTTTAAATAATTAAAATCGAGAAATAAAGAAATTTAAGTAGAAATGAAACATTACAGGAAAAAATACCATTTAAAAGTATTATTACTCTAATTCAGTTGAGAATTTACCCTAAATAATAAAAAGTGTCAAATAATATCTCTTTATTAGGCATAAATTAATGTGCATAGAGTAAAACCACGATTATCCAGAATCAGCTGGGAGGCGATATATGCCATTAAAACAGAAAAAACTGACTTCTTTTGATTATGCATTAGCAATTCGAATACATATATTATATATATTTAAAAAAAAACTTTGTTTGAAATTAATAAAGTTAAAATAGTTTTTTTACTAATAACTTGACATTTTTCCTTTAAAATACCTAATTTGAATTATAAATTATATTATCCGGATTAATGGTTATCAAGACCTTAGACCTAAGGTCCCAACGAGTTTGATTACCACATCTTGTTAAATTCCTAGGGAGTTGGGACTTGGGACATAGTTTACTTTTATGATCCCTCTTATATCTTTGGATAATTATAGTGAAACTATTATTTTTTAAATCAAATTATAATTATTATTAACTATGGGAAACAGACAGAGAAAAATAGACTCCAGCGCCGGGATTTGATCCACGGGCCTCAATTAGTTTTTTGGTTTTTTTTATCAATAAAACAAGGTTTAAAGATAAAAATTATTTATTTTATTAAACCTTTCACTTAGAGGTCCTAGGAAAATAAGATTTTGGCAGTGTCAGAAATAGCAACAGTAAAAGCAATAATGATAACCTGGTACGTTACCAGGTAACTTCTAACTAATAAGCGATAGAAATTAGACAAATTCAAACATTCAATGTTAATGCATCTACAAGCAAAATAAGGTGAGAGTTCTTGTGGCGAGAAGCGAAATTATTTGTTAAAAAGATTGTGGTTTCTTTGATAGATATAACTTTTTTTTATTGTATATAACATTTATTTTCACAAATTAAACTAAAAATAACTAATATGGCGTTGGTAATAAATGTATTATTATCAGGGAATATTATAAATAATACAGTTCATACTATACTATTACAAAATCAATTTTAAATGATACTATTTTAATTAATATTACATTTGAGCATCCATATTTAATTTTGCATTGAAAAGGAAAATGGTGTAACCAAGCAACGATACTTCACGTGAGTATTGTATATGAAAAAGAAACAATACGTTGTTATATAATTATCTAAGGAGGAAAATTATATCCAATAAACTTAAATTGCAATTGGGACTGGGACTGTTATGAATTTTAAATAAAAAATTCGTCATAAATTTATATTAGATAGTTTAATTAACATTTTAAAAAGAAAAACCACTTTATTAAGCGGTACTTAATATGATCGAAGTAGTGGAATATTACATTACGCGTCTAGTGCGGAAAGTAGAATTTTGCATGCGAGTATGGAGTTTGCACTCGAGTGACAGCGAGGGTAGTAAAACCAAACGAGCAAAGCAAATTGCAGTTTTCGCACGAGTTGCGTATCGTACTTTATCTATGATTGTTGGATTTTAATAATAAATAAAGAAAAAAATATTTAATAAACTTCCTGTATGTAAGTTCGTATTTCTCTTTTGATAAAGATAACACCATAATTAAGCCCACTTGGTCATATGGTATTGAACTCTGGGGATGCACCAAGCGTTCTAACTCCTACCGTATCCAATCCCTTCAATCCAAAATCCTTAGAAGAATAACTAACGCTCCTTTCTATGTCTTCCAACATTGCCCTTCACAACGACCTCAAAGTTCCCTGTTGTTTGCGACCTAGCCACCTCCCGATACAAAACATTCCATGACTCAATTTCCCATCATTCTAATCCTTTAATCACAACCTAACATCACCATTCATGCCTGGTAACCCTCCTCGACGCCTAAAAAGGCAGTGACTTATTAAACATCAATTAATAAAATGTAATGTTCATTTCTGCGTAATACCGTGAGTACTGTCAATGGACAGTTTCTCACATCATGTGTAACAAGCTAATCAAACTTATGTCATCTTTATTGCTTATAACATGTGGTAATGTAGTTCCAATATTCAAATAAATTAAAAAAAAAAGATAAAGATAAAGATGACATTAATTCATTAGTTGTATTTTGTGCCGAATTAAGTATTTCGGGAGGTGAATTATTCTCCTCATTTTTGTCATAATGACATAAATCACTTGATATAAGCAGTTACTTTAATTAAACAAACTGCAAATTAGTTTTGTTAAATGTAAACGAACTCGCTAATCGTGCGTTAAGGGGAAGAATTCTTCTTTTTTACCGCATACTAGGGCGAAAAAAAGAGGAATTATGAAACGCGCATGTGCAATGAATACAAGTACGTAAAGAATAACTTTCTACGCATCTAAACAGAGATACAATGTTTATATTTCGTACCAATTGTAGATAAAGTAATTTACTTTCCATTTACTTGGCTTATGTTGGTGTTTTACTTACTTTCTTAGGTTTATTATTTATTTTTTTTAGTTACTTTTTTAGGTTGGTGCCACAAAAGTCGGCCGTAGCCACATTACGAACAAAATTACCCTTAGTTTTGCATGACATTAAATAAACTTGATAAACTAAAATATGAGAGAATTAGAAGTTAACTTGGAAATTATATGTATTATGTATGTAAAAATGTCAAACTTATTATCTTTGCTTATTAATTAAAACCAGACCTTCTCTTGCACTCGTCGTAAAAGCCGTAAGTCCTGTTGATGTCAGTACTCTCGTGGTTGCCCCTCAATAAGAAGAAGTTCTCAGGGAACTTGATCTTGTATGACAGTAGCAAGCAGATACATTCCATCTGCTGCTTGCCTCTATCCACGTAGTCTCCAAGGAACAAATAGTTTGAATCTGGTGGAAACCCGCCGTATTCGAACAACCTCAGCAGGTCGTAGTACTGACCGTGGATATCCCCGCATACCTATAAGCACAATAAAATCCCCATTTAATTTATAATGAGTTTATATTTTTTGGTACATAATTGCCCAATTGGTGAGTGAAATATATAATGAAAAAATATTGTGCTAAAATAAATAAGTGCAATAATAAGTGTAAACAAATTGGTACTTTATTACTTAAGCACCCCTCTATATCACTTTGTTTTAATAGTTGTTTATACAAAGGAGCTTATAAAGAGTAGTATATATGTTACAGCAAAAGTAATAAATTGGTCATTATGAATAATGGCTAGATGTTATATATAATAGCTAAAATGACTAGACAAAGTAATTAAATAATCACTTTGTCTAGTAATTATTCATAATAGCTGGGACAATATAGTTAAAGTAATAATTCCTATAAAAAATTAATCACTTTATCCAGATATTATGAAAAATGTAAAAGTTTAGATGGTTAAAGTGATATAAGAGTGGGGAGAGTGGGAGATGTCACCCCCCTACCTAGACTTAATGTTTAAATCACAGAATGTGAACCACACTAAACTTCTGTTTGACTTCAGATCTTTAACAATTTTGATTGATTTAGTTAATTTTGTGTAAGTTGCCACTATGACAGACAATATAGAATTTCGTTTTAGCGAAAAACTAAATACCCTTATTGAGAATAAAGGACCAGTTGCTTACAAGAGTTCAGTATGAATTATTAATATTGAAAGTAAACCACGCCAAGAATAAGACTGCTAAGAAATACCTAAAGATGAAAGGACTAAAAAATAAAAAAAATAAACATAACTGCTGAAATAGTTACACTTTATTTCAATCTCTGTGAAAATTGCCATAAAAAAGAATTTGCCCAAAAAAAAGGACTAGTTGTAAGACCTATTTTAGCTAACAAACTTAATTCGAAGTGGCAAAATGATTTAATTGACATGCAATCACAGCCCAACTTACAAAATTCGTACAGCTGCGACCTTTATAAACCAAAACTGCAGAAGAAATGGCATATCACTATGTTGAAATATTTACAATTTTATAAAATTTTATTACTTTTTCGAATTCCAACCGTTATTATACATAATAGCTAGGCAAAGTGATTAATACAGACTTATATTATCACATTCTCTGACTTGGGTCAGATATTATGCATAATGACTAGATAAAGTGATTAATTAAGCTTTACTAATCACTTTGACCAAATTCAATAGTTATTATACAAAATGGCTGGCAATTATTCATAATAACCACATTAATTACATTGGCTGTAACATATATATATTTCTTAGCATTAATTACTATCACACTTGTGTATATTAATGTGACAATATCCCTTAGTCTAATTGACTATTAAGACAAAGACATATTAAATATAAGCTAAGAAAAAAAAAAAAAAAAAAAAAAAAAAAAAAAAAAAAAAAAAAAAAAAAACTGTAGAACTCATTGTCCTACAGTTTTCTGTATAAGATTTCGTCTTACACGTGATAAGACTCGATTTTAAAATAGCGAAATAAAACTGCCCTAGGAGTCTCAATGTCTTAGGAAGTCCAACACACATATACTTTTGAGACTTTTGTAGGGCAGACTATTGTTTATAACCAAGAAGGGTGCAAAAGCTAAAGTAAATAAGTGTCCAATTTCGAAATTAAAGCATAACACTACGAATTCAATAACAGAATAATAATTGTCGATATAACAGACTATCACCTCTTACAGTTAAGATTGTTTCAATTTTACCATCCAAAGATCCGTGTTGTTTGTGCAAGGTCCCTAAAACTTATAAATAAGATCATTACATACATATTTACTCTATGGTAATGTAAGATCAGAAAATTACAACGTGTTCACTAACTCTTAGAATATAGTGGGATTACCATCCTCTAATTTACCTAAACTTTAATTTTTGTTTAACTATAGCATAACATTAAATCGGCTTTTATATCTTCAAAAGCTTTTTGAACATTGTATATACAAAGAGAGAAAGTATTGTAATGGCACGAAAATTCTATTTTTAAATTTTAGAAGGTTTACATGTATTGAGGTCCCTTAAGTCCAAAAAAGTGTTAAAAAAAAAAAAAAAAAAAAAAAAAAAAAAAAATCTATAGTGTCTTCTGTGCCTTAACTACTGAGCAGATTACGATAAAATTTGCCATACAAGTTAAAAACAAAATTGAAATTTCGATAAATCATTTATCGAGGCGAAAATTTTGAGAATTGTGTTTTAGCTCTATATTCAGGGACGCTACCCTAAAAAAACTCTGAGATAAAGTAAAAAAAAAAAAATATTTATCGAAAACCTATGCTGAAAGAATTGGTTTTTTATATTGCTAAATCTAGCGTTTAATTAAACACGTACAAAATCGATAACCGTCATTGTAATATCAACAAACAAATTGAAAATAGAACTAACACGAATAACAAATAGAACTAACACTAACTCATTGGACGAAGGAATTATGTACTTCTATATCTGAAAGCTGAAAGTTTAGTAAGAGCTTCTTATAATTTTGTATTATTCGGCCAAATTAACAATAGCATATCTTTATTATAATGCCTGCTTTAAAGGCTTGTGTTAAGAGGTGTATTTATAATGAACTTCATTTAACTTAAATTAACTGTAATGAAACCTTTAGAGGTGCTTCTAATTCCAGGAGAACAGGTTGTGCTAGGAATATTTCCCTGGATTTGAATATGAGAGCTCTTATTTCTGCTTCATCAAGATTAACAGTTCTGTCCGGCCTGGTGCCCCTGACATCCAACAGCCTGGTGATGATACTGTCTAGGTTAAGCTTCTCCTCGCCCATACCATCTCCTCCGCCCTTCCTCGATCATCAGATCTAGCTCTGGCTCTCTATCTCTCTCTTTCAGTCTTGTTTCATCCTTGGTCTTGTTCTGTGATTTGTAATTGTGACAATTTTTTGAAAGTAAACATCACTTGTCTGACGTATAAATGAGTTTGATGTTATCCGTCATACGAATGTCATTTCAAATGCTTTCAGCCTTTTATATGGCTTCAATCATATCAAACATCCTAATTTTTTATTTTTGTGTTGTAATAATTTATTTTAATATCTGTTCCATATGACATGTAATGCATTATAATGTTTTATTTACATATATAAGTGCAAGACAGTTTAAAAACCGTACAGTTGACAAATTATAGTCATTTCATTGTTTTATAGTTTAAAATATATTTAGCATGCTTGCAAGCTAGGAGCACAATTCTCTTAAGCCTCGTCCAGACTGCCGAACCGAACGGAGGAAACGAGCCGAGCATTGGTCTCTGCGCTTGCTCAGAGTAAAATGCGCATGCGCATCACTGACTGGGCATGCGCAAAGTCCAATGCTCGGCTCGTTTCCTCTGTTGGGTTCGGCAGTCTCGTTGAGGCTTTAATGTTTTTCTCACTCAGCCAGTTCCAATAGAAAACCGAACTAATTATATACATTTATTATAAGAACTAAAAAAAAAAATTGATTCTACTAACACTACTATTATTCTATTTGACTGCACATAATCCTATATATTATATATAATTATGTTTCGCACAAATCTCATGCATTTTCCTAAGACCCAAGATTGAATCATTTCAAATGTATGCTAAAATCCAAAATTTAATAAGAAAAATATATCCAGGAGAGTCACAAGCACATGCCAGAGACTTCAAATATGTAAAATTCTTCGCAGAAGCTTTAAAAGATGCACTCCTTAAATTAAGATGCCCATTTGTGCAAGAGACCATAGAACAACAGTTTACATGTTGCAAGATAAGTTCTTTCAAGAGAAACAAATAGATAGTCTTATGAACACTCTTGAAAAGCATTACTAGCCTAACATATTTGGTTAATACTTTAATAAATTTAACAGCAGAAATAAATCAATTTTACTAGAAAATAACTCAAAAATAGAAATAAGTTGGTAATACTGTTGTTTGTGTTTATCTTTTGGTTAGATAATGTTTATTTTGGTTTGATAGTTTAGAGTGGGGAGTTCCAAAGTTCCTTTCCTTTTTATCTTTTTTTAATCAGTCTGGTAGCATCTTTCGGGATATACCTACCTTATTCTCGGGGCTTCTTTTACTTAATATAGCCATCTTTTAATATATAAGTACATACACATACATCACCATTCATACACATTCACACAACTATTATATATATGGTATTATTATATTTTTATTCAATCAATCTTTTATCTTGTTATTCCTCTACTTCCAAGCCGTCGTATACAGTCCACTTTTCCGAGAGTCCCGAACTCTCATTCGCAATTTATCGAATATAACTGTATTGTCTTCCGAAATACATTCATACTCTCATACCCTCGTAATTTTTTGTTTCTTCTTATATCCACTGGAAAAGTTTTATTCAGTTTTATAAAGGTCACCTTTTTGAATTCTTTTACTCGTAAATATTTCAATAAAGGCTTTCCTTTCTTATTGTTAAATTTTATTTTTTTTAAATTCATAACAAGAATTCCAACTCTGGTATACTTACTAAAGGATACAGAATTACTATAATATTTCTCTAGTGTTTCTCTTATTATTCATTTTGGAATTATATTTAGAGTATTTTTAATAGATATTGAGAGATAACGAACAGAATAATTTAATTCAATATTATTTCAATAAATTTATTTTAAGGACCATAACTTTATATTCAGAAGATAGGGTGTGATATTTTTATAATTGACAACAATAATTTAGATTGTATTAACACTTAAAACTTGTTTTATGAACGCAATAATTTTTCATAGAATTAAAAATACAATGCTATAAAATTTAAAGGGTCAATTAAAAAGTTTTTAATTGGGCCTTATTGTCAAAGAGGTAGGAGGAAAAACCAACTATACTGTCAAGTTTTGAGTAGAGACACATTTCAACCAATAAACAACTCTATTCTCAATTTAAAGGTCACATAACTTTTCGAGTCTTTTCATTTCTGCCATAAATGCATAAATCTAGTAATTATCGTTATGAATATGATTTTCCTTGTTCATTAGAGAAATGACAACTTATTTAATTGTATATTAATAAAGTTCGTTTCAAATCTCACCGTAGTTATTAAGTTATAGTTATAATCAAATCTTTTTGGGTGACAAGTTTGATTAATGGCTATTTAAGGAAATCTAATTAAAACATCTTTTGAGAGCTCATTAAGTTTAGTGGTTTTCGTCCAATATCAGTTAAAGGCTATTATTAAGAATAGATATTCTTATGAACGGCCACAGATTCGATGAACGGTCACAACAGATACAGGAACAGATCTTAAATAGTGTGTATGGAATCCAAAAAAATCTAAAACCAAAACATAAATTCAACATTTGTCTGCTGCATTCATTTTTAAGAAATAATAGATTAATTACATTAACTTAGATTGTAACTTCAAACTTGATTTTGTCATTTTTTCTTGAATTGTACTTTATATTACTAAGGTACCATCATGTCTAATAATTTGATTATATTATCACCAAACTATCTATCACTCGCATGTGCAAGAGTACAACTTATGTATACGAGTGCATGATACATTGGGTAACCTATGAAAGAGTATAATATAAATATAGACCTTTTTCTCATAAACCAATTGAATTAAAAATGTAAATATTAATAAGAGATAAGACTAGTAAGTGTGTCATAGGCACTTTATAAAGCAATTTTTATTTACCATAAAGTCTTTATGTGTTACACAAGCCATATATTAATTTAATAATAAAATAAATTAATTCGATAAAAAAAGATAAACATACGTGGTTTTAGAAGCGTAGCTGGGAAATAGTTGTAAAGAGGTGATAATATTAATATCTATTTTCCGATCATTGTAGTTTCATAAGGAGCACATACAGAAGATAATCTTTTTCAGGGTCCGAGGCAAAAGCAAGGACCCTTATATTTTTCTGAGCGTGTTTGTCTGTCTGTCCGTCCGTCTGTCGCCTGCTCTCACGGCTTCACCTTTCATCCGATAATTTTGAAATTTGGCATATATGTGTAAAGTACCTACCCACTCATTTTCAAAAAAAATTGTGACTTAAAAAAATTATTTTTCCAAAAAAATTATAAATAAACATTATAAAAAAGGGTAAAAAAAAAAACTTAAGAACATTCTTCGACCAAGACTAAAGATACCACTTTTTGGAAATTTAAAAAAAAAAAAAATCTTTTTATTGACAAAATACGTTATTTTTATAATTATGCTCTTTTCGATGTACATATTTATATGTTTATAGTCCGGTTCACTGGCAAAAAATACTTAATCAGAAATTTGTTTTTGTGTTTTGAGAATATCAGACCCATAGGATAGTTCAACGTAGGCTTTTTATTTTAAGAAGCACCATCAATAGGTACTACTTAAACAATACAGTGTTGCCTACGGGCCCTCGCTGGGTGCTGACTATCACACACTTGACCTGTTAATTTCATTTTGTTCTACTTCCGTAGGCCTGATTTTTTCTATTTCGTTTCCCAAATATCTGAATTTATGTTAGTTTTAATGTTAACCTAAACTTTCTCTGAGAATATCAAACTAAAAACATTTCTCTCTCTCTACTTTACCCACGCTTAGTACAACACAGCTGTGAAAACAGTTTCCCCATACAGCCCTTAAGTCTTAACATGTAGTTATAAACTTTCTTAAGTTGTTATAACATGGTAGGCAAAATATTATCATCTTAATCAGAATTTTAAAGATAAAATTGAACACCTTATGTTGTTTCTTGATAAAGAGATGTTAATTTGTAAAAGATAGCAATCCTTTCAAGCTTCCAAATTATTTGCAGTTTTATATTTAGCTTTTTTTATTTCAGGATGAAACCAAGAAACGCATACTAGTCCAGTCAATAAGAACAAAAGAAACGTAATATTAAGAAAACGTTGCAAAAGGTCGGGTATCTACAATTTTTGGATATTTTGTTAGGACCGATGTCACAAGTCAAATTCCAAGTTTGCAGAAAAATAAAATCGTGCAAGCAGAGCTATATCGATAAAACGTAGACAGTTTCGTTATTTTTTGGTTTTTGCTCAATATCTCTATTTCTATGCATCGAAGAGCAAAAGTAGTTATTATCAATATTGTAGAGGATAAAATTTTCTACGTTATTTTCTCTTTTTTAAAACGTTTTGCAGTTAAATAGATTTGGTGATTTTTAACACTTCATAGCTGTGCCGCTGTTGGTATTACTAAAAAAAATGTAATTGAAAAAAATGTTTTTCTCGAAGAATAGATAAATATATAATCTTTCCCGACCTAAAATACAAATTGTAAAATTTCGTTTACGAGGGTTGTACGTGAACGCTTTGACGGATAACGCTCCCCAAAAAACATAGTGTGAGCACTAATAAAAAGAATACGTATACCGAATTTCAACTAAATCGGTCAACTTTTACTCAAGTCATCGTCATGCTTTTTTATACAAAACATCTACTATGTAGTTTTTTGTAACTGTAGCCCGTAGAAATAAAATATAAATAAAAAAGTTGTATAAAGAAAATGTTGCCCTCAACAATATTGATAATAACTACCTTTACTCTACAATGCATATGAACAGAGATATTAATAACTCTGCTGGCACAGGGGGTTATTTTTTCTGCAAACTTGGTTTTTTAGTAGTGGCATTAGTCCCAACAACATCTCCAAAAATTGTAGATACCCGACCATTTGCAAGGATATTTTACTTATTGACTGGACTATAAGTACAATAGGTCGCTGAAACAAAATTTTTAATTTCCCACCTAAAATTTACCCAAAATCCCCCTCCCCAAATTTTGAAAAAATAAAATAATATTTTTTAAAAACCACCCTCCCTTTTAAAATCACTATTTAATTTACCTGCCTATTCAATACGATGCCCGAAGCTAAAGAATTGCTAGATCTGATACTAGAACTCTAATCAAACTTATTTTATAAAATAAAGACGCCTAATGCATAATGTACCAGAAATCTAAATGAAAAAAAGTAATCCATTATTAAATAGTTTATTCAGGTTCCACAGAAATAAAATATATATAAACAGGTCAAGTGTGTGCAAGTCAGCACACAGCTAGGGTCCGTAGGCCACACTATACAGTGTTCAAATGTAAAGTGTATAAACAGTGTTTTTTAATGCTAAATTTTAATGCTAAAAAGCTTACTTTGAACCATTCTAAGAGTATGATATATTCTCAAAACACACTCTGATAAAGTATTTTTTTGCGACTGAACCGCACTACAACCATATATAAATACATCGAAAAGACCATAATTATAAAAAAAAACGTATTTTGTCAATAAAAAATAAAATAATTTTTTTTTCGAAATTTCAAAATAGTCGTATCTTTACTTTTGGTCGAAGAATGTTCAGGAATTTTTTCAGATTTTTTGCACTTCACATAAGCGAGATAGAAGGGGGGGGGGACACGTTTCACACCCACTTCAAACTTGCCTACGCTCGCCCTATCAAAGTTATATCCAAAGAATTATATATTTTTGTAATCAGCTCGACGTACCCTTTCATATGATACCCCTCACGGTGTCGAAAAAAAATAAAAAAATTTTAACCTTAAGTTTTTTTACCCTAATATTTTTTAAAAATATTTTTTTTAAGTCGCTATATTTTTAAAATATGTGGGTAGGTACCCTAATTTTTTTGAAAGATAATTTTTATAAGTCTAAAATATAGAAGAAAGTTTAAATTATGTGGGCAGGTACAAGACACATACATGCCAAATTTCAAAGTGATCGGACGAAAGGTGTAGCCGTGAGAGCATGTGAGAGGACGGACTGACAGACACACGCAGGAAAATATAAGGGTCCTTGGTTTTGCCTACGGACCCTAATTATGTCAGCTTACTATCGCATATTTGAGACTATGTGAATAGTATAAATTGTGAATACTAGGTAAGATTTAGACATCAGTGTTTGATCAAAAAAAATTTTTTTTTATTAATAATCTGGCGCCTATGTTTAAAGTGAGACCTGGGGCGGACTTTTTTAGGGTCCGTAGGCAAAACCAAGGACCCTTACATTTTCCTGCGTGTGTATGTCCGTCCATCCGGTCGCCACACACCTTTCGTCCGATCACTTTGAAATTTGGCATGTATGTGTCTTGTACCTACCCACATATTTTAAAAATATAGCGACTTAAAAAAAATATTTTTCAAAAAAAAATTAGGGTAAAAAAACTTAAGGGTTTACATTTGTTTTCGACGCCGTGAGGGGTATTTATCATATGAATGGGTACGTCGAGCTGATTTCAAAAATATATAATTCTTTGGTTATAACTGTCCCCTTTATAACTGTGAAACGTGCCCCCCCCCCCCCCCCCCTATATCTCGCTTATGTGCAGTGTAAAAGTCTGAAAAAATTCCTGAACATTCTTCGACCAAAAGTAAAGATACCCCTTTTTGGAAATTCCAATCACACACTTGACCTGTTTATTTTAATAATCGTTTTGTTTTTTTAATTTTTTTTGTTTGTAGAAATGGCGATAAGATTTTTTTATTTATTTGATTCATTTACACTAAAATAGAAACGGAGGCGCACGATAAAAATTAGTCTAAATTGTAATTTTCCAAATGCTATTAATTATAAAGTATAGTAAATTAAATAATAATAGTCTAGCTATGAAGCCTCTCTTTTGAAATTCATCGTTCATCAAATGGATACTTAATTTTGTTATGAATATTTATTATATTTGAGATTTATTATATTATATATTATTTTTTTTATATTTATTTTTTTTGTGGGTATTAAAAAAATCGTCATAAACGGTGCCATTAATTTTAATTGACTTTTGATATTGTCTTAAATTGCAAATGGGAATTAATTAGAAATAATATCTGCACACTCAGAAAATAATTCTTGGAATAATAATAATATTAATAGAAATGAACATATATAAGTACTAAATAAACACTTATTATTAGAAATTATGATTAAAAAACTAACAATGCGTAATAAATGTGGAACTCCCATTGGTACATAATAAATAAATTAGGAGCAATGTAGCAAACATTGACTAGGTTACCCACCCACATTTTTACAATTCTCTTTTAAAAGAAAGTTATTATTGTTTGAATTAAATCAATAATGTTAATTTATATTTTCAATCGGTATTACTTTTGACTACTTATTACTTTTAACTGGGGAATGTTGAAAAGCGTTGGAGCTTTTGTATGGGGCTATGAAAGAGATAAGAGAGAGTCCAAGAGGTAGGTAACCAAGTAAATTAGGTGTCATTTAAGCAACACTATTACTTGATTACCCATAAAGAATTAAAAAAAAAAAAATTAGGTGGGTAAACAAGAAAATTAGGCGTCATATTATCTACTTAAAAACAAAAAGATGCTTTCAAATTTCGCATTTAAAACATCTCATATATAAGGTGAGAAGTATTATTACATAAATATAATAATATTGCTAAGTGAAAAAATCGGTCCGAGACAACTCAGACAAACTTTCTCATATATGAGTTTATAATTACTTAGCCCAGTGTTTCCATTTATTAGTTTTCAAATGTACATTTAAATATTATTGAACATTTCATCAAAATTTATCATAAAAATAACTTCTCCTGGTCGGGGAATCGAACCCGGGCTCTCTCCGTCCGCGTTTTAAGCTAATATCTCAGGAACTAGATTTTTCCCGGGAAAACGGCTTATATCGTTGGATTCGTATTCAAATGGACTACATTTTAGAATTTTTTAATCAAAATCGTCGGAACCGTTTTCGAGAAATCATTTTTTTTCAGGTTTTTTCAGAGTTTTTGGGGGGTAGCGCCCCCAAATTTAGAGCTAAAATTCATTTCTCGATTTCGCCTCGGGGTATGATTTTTCTGAACATGTATGCCAAATTTCGTCAAAATCGGCCCAGTAGTTTGGGCTCCAGGCGTCTGCACAGACGACAGACAGACGACAGACAGACGACAGACAGACGACAGACGACAGACGACAGACAGACATTTTTTAAAAACCACTTTTTTGGACTCAGGGGACCTCAAAACGTGTAAATCCATCAAAATCTCAAAATCGAATTTTCGCGCCATCACAATACTTTCTCTTTATATGAGAAAGTAAAAAATAAATCTATCAAGTTGGTTTTTTAAGTAAATTGGCATTCCCTCGTTAAAACTATAAGTGATATAATATTAAACTAAAATAATAAAAGCACGAACTAAGAAGAAATTATAGTACAACCGTGTCAACAAATCCCAATTGAACATAAAAATTGCACCAATCCTGGTGCAATTTTTTTTTAGGTGTTGAGTTATAACATTACTTTGCGGTTGTAAGAAATTGAGGTCTAAAAGGAAACAAAATTATATTATTTTTAATTTTACAGCGATGTGAGCACATTCTTTTTCAATAAGAACCCAGGAATAGTAATTGAAAATAGACCTAAAAGTGATCGCTAAGTGAAAGTATAAATCGAAGGCGTCTTGTAAGTTGCGGTATTAATTATAAATTGGAGGACCAGGAATAGTAATTGAAATATACCAAACAGTGATCACGAAGCGAATGTAGTATAATCGTAGACGTCTAGTAAGTTGCGTTATCACCCACGTTGTAGAGACTTACTCAGGATAATGTAGACCCGGGTTCTTCAATATTACACGGTGTCTATATTAAGACCAACGAGGAAATCAGGCAGAAATTTATGCATTACCTCAAGGAGGATTATGGTACAAAAGAGAGACTATTGTTTAGCTCCTATTTCATATGGTGGAAGAAATATCCCGAAGACAGAATCTATTATATTTATGGAAAGGAATGAGAGAATATAACAGGAGAATTTAATTTGGTTCTTTAGCACTAGTTTACTTTAGCACCTCCCTTGGTTCTAAACAATAGTCTGCCCTACAAAAGTCTAAAGGTTTGAGTGTTTGTCTCCCCATTACATTGAGACTCCTGGAGTTGTTTTGTTGCGCTATTTTAAAATCGAGTCATCACGTGTAAGACTTGATCTTACAGACTAGAGTACAGAAAACTGTAGGAGGATGAGTTCTATAGATTTCTTAACGTATATTTAATATTCCTTTGTCATAACAATTAATTAGACAAAGGGATATTATCACATTTATATACACGAGTGTGATATTGCTTTGTCCTAAGGTACATTGGACTAAAAGTCTCTTTGTCTTAATAGTAATTTAGACCAAGGAATATAATAGTATACTACTCTGGGTACTTCTTTAGATAGTTACTCCCCTAAGTTGTTTTAGAATAAAAATGACTGACTAAATAACTATTAAGAAAAAGGGATGTTTTATCCAATGTACTTTGGGACAAAGGAATATCCCACTTCTGTTTTTATAAGGGGAGTAACAGTTAAAAGAAGATCATGACGCTACCATGATGTTACTACCATTATGTTGAAGATTATGATGTTACCATGACGCGGTTTTGTCACTCTCTTCGAATAAGAACAGCCCAGTAAAAAAAAATCTTACGATTGGACACCTATATATTTTTGACTATGCAAGGGTTTTTCTTGGTATTATTAGGACATTATTACTACAATTTTGTGGATTATTTTAATTTTTCTTACATAAATTTCAATGATTTATTGTTTGTCGGCATTACTGACTCAATCTATTGATTTTGCTTCCGAGCTTACCGAAGGTAACGGAAGCATTGTGTTCACTTTTAAGAACGAAAAACTTTTATGTCTCCGATTTTAAAAATTCCAAGACAGAAATCCGTTTCAGACATCAGGAAACATTTTTGGTCTCGTGTCTGTCTGTCTGTCTGTCTGTCTGTCTGTCTGTCTGTCTGTCTGTCTGTCTGTCTGTCGGTCTGTGTGTCCGCGAATTTTGAAACGTGCGACGATAACTTGAGTAAATGTCAACCGATTTTGATGAAATTTGGTAGACATGTTCATTTTACCAATGCCCAGGACGAGTTCGTTGGACAACATTATCCGTCCAAGCGTTCACGAGCAACGCTCGCGTAAACGTGATCTTCAAATTTAAAATTGGAATTTTAGGTCGGGAAAAAATCTAACTTCATCTATTCAATGAGACAAGCATTTTTTTCAAATACAATTTTTCAGTAAAACCAACAGCGACACCGCTATGAAGTGTTAAAGATCGCTAAAACTATTAATTGTTTTTACACAATAAACATTATAACAATATGTATATGATAGGATGCGAGGAAGCTATGTGCCACACTAATTGGCAGTCTATTTACTTTCTCATAATATAAAGAGAAAGTGTTGTGATGTCGCGAAAATTCGATTTTGAGATTTTGGTGGATTTACACGTTTTGTGGTCCCCTGAGTCCAAAAAGTGGTTTTTGAAAAAAAATGTTGTCTGTCATCTTGCATGCATCCGGATGCGTGGAGCCTAAACGAATTTAACGATGTAAGCCGTTTTCCCGGGAAAAATCTAGTTTCCAAGATATTGATGAAATTCAATCTGATTTTGTTGAAAATCGAGAACAAAAAGTAAACAACCACCTGTTGAATGCATTTTAAATAATATAAGATTAATCGTGTAGGTTTATAATTGAAGTGAGCTTAATGTAATAAATATTTGATATTAATAAAATGAATAGTTAATGATGAGTTTATAGTTAAAAGCATGGTTGGAGTAGACAGTAATGCCGGGTGGGACTCTCACTTCACTTGGAAGGTTTTATAGTTTCCCAGCTAAAGGTTGGTTTACAGTCACAGCTGGCAAATCGTTACGCGTATCCGTCTGTATAGATAACAATATATTCGTGTTTTCTGAGATCTGGGTCCGAGATTAAATGAGAAAGTTAGGCCGCTCCCTGACTTGTCGGTACGGTATCGATAAGCTCGTACGCTCGGTACCGATTCGGTACAGGAGGCTGATTCTGTAACTTTTTTTATATATATCCACTGTGACATTATATATCAATGATTCAATGATCTCTATATATCAAAGTGTTGTTATATAATGTAGTGAATCTGTAAAGTGATGCCAAGCGCTTGTATGTGGCCGAATACCAAACTACGGATTGACAGCGTCCTTTTTTACTTTCTCATATAAAGAGAAAGTATTGTGATGGCGCGAAAATTCAATTTTGAGATTTTGATGGATTTACACGTTTTGAGGTCCCCTGAGTCCAAAAAAGTGGTTTTTAAAAAATGTCTGTCTGTCGTCTGTCTGTCGTCTGTGCAGACGCCTGGAGCCCAAACTACTGGGCCGATTTTGACGAAATTTGGCATACATGTTCAGAAAAATCATACCCCGAGGCGAAATCGAGAAATGAATTTTAGCTCTAAATTTGGGGGCGCTACCCCCCAAAAACTCTGAAAAAACATGAAAAAAAATTATTTCTCGAAAACGGTTCCGACGATTTTGATTAAAAAATTCTAAAATGTAGTCCATTGGAATACGAATCCAACGATATAAGCCGTTTTCCCGGGAAAAATCTAGTTCCTGAGATATTAGCTTAAAACGCGGACGGAGAGAGCCCGGGTTCGATTCCCCGACCAGGAGAAGTTATTTTTATGATAAATTTTGATGAAATGTTCAATAATATTTAAATGTACATTTGAAAACTAATAAATGGAAACACTGGGCTAAGTAATTATAAACTCATATATGAGAAAGTTTGTCTGAGTTGTCTCGGACCGATTTTTAATGACTATTTTTGTATAGTTATTTCTATCAGAAAACAGAAAAAGTGAATGAAAACAACAATAATGGCGTCATTTTGTTTTGGTTTTTAGCATTTGATATATAACGACATAACCTGACGAATTATATCAACAATAATTTTGAGTGGATATATATATCAAACCTTATATATCAATTTCTCCTTATATAACAACAGACAAAGTTATAGATTCACGTTGGCAGGTTGCGTGCGCATGTTCATAACAACAGTTTGATATATAACAACATAAAAAGGGAGCTTTCAAAGTTATAGAATCGGCCTCCAGATTCTTTACCGAGCGCTTATATGTTAATGAGTCCTCCGTGACTAGGGTGGTATAAGCGTGGGAGCGGGGCGGTAAGTGATCGGTATACAGAGAGTCGGTACGAGCAAGCAGTAAAAACAGAAGTGGTAAAGAACTATCTTCTTCTAACGACGACATAACCACGCCACGACACTACCGTCACTGCAAAATTGCACCGAAAGTACACCGACAAGTGGGGAGATGAAGGCGGTATCGGTAAGCTAACAGTAAGCTATCGGTGAAGCAGAAAATACCGCATACCGATACCGTTACCGACAAATCAGGGGAGCGGCCTTAGTCTGAGTTGTCTTGGACCGATTTATTCATGATGAAAATAGAAGGTTTTTCTGAATCACCCTGTATTATTATTATATACTAACTGGGCACTTATCCGCCATTACGAAAGAGCAAAGTCTAGCTATCTTATCAGTATCTGAATTTTCACAGGTACTTATCAAATCAACACGCTCACTAGAATACTTGGTTAAATATTGCTCATATGTGATAATAATAAGTTAGTTACACATATTCATTTCATAATATGATATCGATAGGGCGTCTGAAAATCAAATATATTGTAATATCAAGGAATATTTAATTAAATTTGAAAAAAGTTAGTATTATTTTTGAGTTTTTGTAATTTGTAAAATAAATTAAAGAAGTCAAATTTCCTCAAATTCGTTGGGACGAACCAAAAAATAAAAAATTTGAGTGGGTTGGAATCCTTGTCAATCACAAGGATGCACTCGTATTGAGAGGTACTGTTATCATTTCTCATCTGCATCTTATCTCTTTCAATTATATGTGTTTAAGTATCTACATCTGCATCCGTATTCAAGCACACATAATTATGATAATTATTTAAAAATTCTTATCACCAAAATTACTCACTCGCTGGCCGACTGCCAGCTAAACTGTTTCATTGCTAAAACGGTAGGTGGCAAAGTGCAAATTACGTTTATTTTCATGATAATAATGCCCCTGAAATTCCTATTCAATATTTTATTAATTCAGAGTCATCTTTGTAAATGATTTAAGGAAAAAACCTCTATATTGACCCTGAAGGCAGTACATATAAGCATGCGCTTATGTGCGAAAAAGAGAGAAAACTCAATTAGAAAAAATAACGAGCTTAAGATTCGTAACAATTCTTCGATAATGTAATTCTAAAGTATAACAGGTAAGACTCGCTTCACGTAAGTACGTAAGGCGATAATCGCTGGTTTCTGTACGATTAAGTAAAAATTATCAAGTGTAAAATTTTAATAGTTGCATATTCTTTTTCTACACTTCAAGACCTTTAAATTGATGTATGACATGCCATATTGGCCCTCATCTTGAAAATATTAAGTGTGAAAACTCCAAAAAGTGTACAGTCGTCACAAATGCCGAGATGCACCTTTATGCATAATTTCACGTTCCTATAGCTATAGTAGTTTATGAATTGAAACATGTCAACGGACAGACAGACAGGCAGAGCCGTTATATAAGGTACTTCGTACAGAAACCTAAAATGGTAAAAATGCTTATTTAAAATTCCAATTATCTGACCTTATGCCATTTTTATGGTTCACTATTTACCTGCTACCAACTAGTATGATAAATCAATTTGTACTAATTACCTAAGTCATCTCCGTTTAAATTCTAAAACGAAATTTATCGATGTATAGCATATTAATAGTAAATTAATATACAATTAATAATTGAGTATACAAATTCATTATAATTGTAATTATTTTATTTATTTATATATAATATTACCTAATACATATTGCAAAGGTGTTGAATAATATAAATTATCTTTGCAAAAGATATCCACCTTCTTTAAAACTCCTAAATATTAGGAAAATTTAAAATAATATTACCCAAATCTTCTCACTATTATCACAAATTTAGGATTACAAAATTTCAACGTTTATATTTGATATATAATTTATTTATTACTGTAAGCATTGCAACAAAGAAAATCTGCTTATGCTTACTTTTAAATCCACCATTGGCAACTCACTGATTCCTATTTAAACCATATAAAAAGTATCTTCTTAAAGAAAGCTCCAGTACTCAGGATTTTCCATATATGTTAAACTCTCAAAAACTACATGATTTTTTTATTTTAATTAGTTTCATCTTCGATTGAAAGTTATTTTGATAATAGGTATATTGGTTCTAAATTTATTTTTGGGAAACATATATGATTTTAGAATACTCTCACTGGTTCAGGGTACTCTTTTAATACCCTGTCCTCTTGAAAAACTTTTACTCCAAGCCATTCATAAATTTTTATGGAAATCCCTTTAAAAAAAATGCTGATGATAATTAATTGGAGTACTACATTCTGGTATGAAACATACGAGTACTCACCAATAAATCTGTCCACTTAAACCACTTTTACAAGCATTATACTAATTTAGATTAATGTACAGAGATGTGTGAAGTGGCTGGAACTCTCTACCACGGGGCTAGTATAAAAAGGGCCTAAATGAAGACCTAATTGCTCGGTTCGAGCAAGTGGTTAGTCCTACCTGTCTAATCAGTAATCAGTAGCGTACACAGAAACATTTTTTCGGGGGGGGGGGGGGGGGGGGGGTGCAGACCTAACCTTGAGTGACTATATGCGGGTTTATTATTTATTTATTTATTAATTTTTCAGTGCTCTCAACAGCCAAACACAGGCCACAAGTGAGAGGCACGAAACAAAAATACATGAGTAATATACCTAAACGAAATAAAATATAACATAAATATAAAGTACCTACTTATCGAATATAATATATAACCTTGTTGCATATAACCTTGTTGTTCAGTGCCTAAAATAAAATAAACTTATCGAATATAAAAGACACCAATTTAGGGTAGAAGGAGAGATTAGGAAAAGGATTGAGGAGGAAAACACGAAACAGAGGAGGAAATAACACGGCTAAAAATTAATAAGGTAGGTATTGACTACTATCACGGTTCAAAGAGAAGGACTAAGTTATATTGCAAGAGAGGAAAATTATACCCCATAATTTATAATAAATTGCAATTTCTCCCCCTTTCAACACTCTAATTTCAATTTCTAACCTCATATTTCATAAATAATATTGAAATCCTATGAGACACCTAAAAAATTTCATAGAGGCTGTAAAAATTAAAAAAAAAAAACTCAGACCTCAATATATTGGGTTTTAGATTACTTGTAGTAATCAATACAAAACAACGACACCTATGTAAATATAGTCTGCCAATTAGTGTGGTACATAGCCCCCTCGCGTACTATTTCGTATACTTTAATGATTTTATAACCCACTAGCTGTTTACCCGTGCTTCGCTACGGAGTGTTATTATAATTAGATAAGTTTATAAACAACCATAATGAAACATATAAATTATTTTATCTACAATTGATAAAAAGTATAAACATTATATCTCTGTTTAGATGCGTAGAAAGTGATTTTTTACGTACTTGTATTCATTGCGCATGCGGGTCTCATAGTTCTGAAGAATTCCTCTTCTATACCACGCTAGCGCGGTAAAGAAGAGGAATTCTTCAGCTTTACGCACGATTAGCGAGTTTGTTTACATTTAACAACACTAATTTGCTATTCTTTTATTAAAGTAACTGTTTATATCAAGTTTTTAGTGAAAAACAATGAATGAATCAAGTGGCTTTGACGAAAATGTAGAGAATAACACTCCTCCAGAAATAATTAATTCGGCAAAAAATACAACTAAAGATTAATGCCATCTTTACCAAGAGAAGAGATACGAACTTACATACAGCAAGTTTATTTTTTTCTGTATGTATTTATTATTTAAATCTAACAATCGTAGATAAAGTACGGTACGCAACTCGTGGGAAAACGGCATTTTACATTGCTCGTGTGGTTTTACTACCCTCGCTGTCGCTCGGGTGCAAACTCCACACTCGCATGCAAAATGCTACTTTCCACACTCGACGCGTAATGTACTATTACTATGCAAGAATATCTAGATTCCATCTCTCCCACCTATGTCTATGCCCCTCCTCTTTGATAAGCTAATTTTCAAATATCCTAAATTCGCCCCCCCCCCTCCCTAAATTAAAAAATTACTAAACTGTACATAAAAACTATTACTGTACTCTTAAAGAGCTTTTGCATTATGAAGGGTATTCATTACATATGGGGGGACATATGGGGTATTCATTGACCCCGTATTCATTACTTGTACCATACCCCTTTGTACCAAATTAAAATTTCGAAAATTTATGTAGGCTGTCATTTTCCCCTTACTTTGAAGGTCAAGTGGGCAAATTTTTATCGACATCGAACTAAAACTGTAGATTTGTATAAAGAACATACACACACATACGTTGATTTTTATTTATATATCTATAAATTTCCATTTTACCCCCTCCTAAATAAAATTGTACCTAACAACAATTACTTTTCTCTTAAAGTGCTTTTCAACGATATGCATCATATGAAGGGAATCCATTACTTTGACATTTTTACACCGTACCCCTTTGTACCAAAATTTAAATTACAAAAATTCATGTAGACAGTGACCTCTTCCTTGTTTTGAAGTGAAAGTGAGTAAATATTCATCAAATTGGGATAAAACTGTAGATTTGTATAAAAGACATACCCTCATACAGACACTCTTCTTTTTTTATAAGATATAGCTATATTTTTCCATTTTACCCCTTCCTAAATGAAAATACATATATGACAATACTGTACATAACAACAATTAATATAATCTTAAAGAGCTTTTCAACGATATGCATCATAAAGGAAAGGGTATTCAGTCCTTTGACCCCGTATTCATTATTGTACCCTGTTCCCTGTGTACCAAAATTTAAATTTCGAAAATTCATGTAGACAGTGATTTCTTCTTCTTTGAGATCGGACTAACTGTGGATTTGTATAAAGAACATACACACATACGTTGACTTTTAGATATATTCTTCCATTTACCCCCCTAAATGCACGTAAAAACAATTACTGTACTCTTAAAGAGCTTTTCAACAGTATGCATCATGAAGGGTTTTCAATTCACTTGACATTTGTACCCCGTACCCCTGTGTACCAAAAATTAAATTTCGAACATTCATGTAGACAGAGATCTTGCCCTTGCTTTGAAGGTCAAGTGCGCAAATTTTCATCGAGATCGAATTAAAACAGTTGATTTGTATAAAGAACATAAACACACTCACACATAAATATGTTGACTTTTATAAATATCGATATAAGTTTCCATTATACCCCCCTCCTAAATGAAAATATGACAAAAACGTACTTAACAACAATTACTGTACTCTTAAAAAGCTTTTCAACGATATGCATCATGAAGGGTATCCATTACTTTAACATTTGTACCCCGTACCTCTGTGTACCAAAATTTTAATTTCGGAAAATCATGTAGGCAGTGACCTTCACCTTGTTTAGAAGAAAAGGAGTGTAAATATTCATCAAATTGGGATAAAACTGTAGATTTGTATAAAAGACATTCTCTCACATAGATACTCTTCTTTTTATACATAGATATACATAGTTATATTTTCCATTTTACCCCCCCCCCCCCCTCCTAAATGAAAATATGACAAAACTATACATAACAACAATTAGTGTACTCTTAAAGAGCTTTTCAACGATATGCATCACGAAGGGTATTCATTACTTTGACCCCGTATTCATTACTTGTACCACGTACCCCTGTGTACCAAGTATAAAAATTCAAGTAGACCTTAATTTTCTCCTAGCTTTAAAGGTCAAGTGTGCAAATTTTCATCAAAATCGGGCTAAAACTGTAGATTTGTATAAAGAACAAACATATATATATATACACACACACATACGTTGACTTTTATATATATAGATTATTGTCAAATTTATTTAATTTTCCCCAGTTTTTTAAATCTGTCAAAATTTGATATTATGTAATCGTTCTAATTAACAAATATTATGTCTCCGATTTCAATAATTCCAAGACAGAAATCTGTTCCAGTTATCAGGGAAATTTTTTGGTCCCGTGTCTGTCTCTCGCGAACATATCTTAAAAACTACTCGTACTCGTTCGGTTTTTATGACATTTGGATGGCAGATGATAATAGGATAATTAGCCCATTGTTAATTGCTGGTCCCATATAAGTTCCAACCTCCTGCAATTTCTCTTAACATAACGAAATCAAAACTCAACGAAATCGGTTTAGTAGTTTAGGATTTACGAGTAAAAGATATATGTGGTAAAAGACCTAAAAGGGCCTCGAAGAGTGTAAATCTATTAAAATCTAAAAATTGAATATTTACATCACAGAATATGAGATATAAGAAAAATTCTATTAGGACGACCAGCTTCGGGTTTAATCGGAACCATTCGTCTACTTTCGTTTGATAAAACCAGGTTTATAATACTTTTTCAATAGTTGTAAACTAACACTATTTCATAACCTCAACATATTTACTATTTTTTAAAAATGTAAGGAATAATAATAAGAACATCATTATAAACTATAAATAAAACACATATAAACTATATAATAATAAAATTAACGAGATAAAAACAACTTGGAAAAATACCAAGAAAGATATTAGTTCGAAAGTACGGCCCAAATCACTTCAAACTGAAATATCATCGGAAAGATAAAAATGCATCAAATTACTTTAAACAAACTATATATAATTATAAAGAAACACCTGGGCATTGAAATGCAAGTAAAAGTTAACAGTAATTAATAAATTTACCTGGATATTGACAAGCCGAATACAGGGAGAAGTGAAAACCAGTGAAAACGTCAGAACTTAAAGCAAAGATGGCCGACAAGGCGCAAATTGCATCCCATCGGGACTAATTCAGTGTTGCCACTTGCATCACAATCAAATAACAAATAATAACCCCACTGTTACTAAAGTGATTGTATTTTTTATACTTATCTTTCCAATAAACCCTTCTTATTAACTACGATAAATATAAATAATAAAGCCCATGATTTTATATTAAATATTTTTTAAAAATAAATCAGTTTTATAATTACTACAATAAGTTTTATACTTTCTTGATCGATAAATTATAATCGGATTAAGTATTATTATTAAATTAAAACAAGTATCATATTATTATCTTACATTAAATTGATTGTTATTGCATTTATAATAGATTTTAGATCGATACATTTAATCGATTTTTGCTTCCAAGCTTACCGAAGGTAACGGAAGCTATATGATTTTTCTGAATAACGAAAATATATTATGTCTCCAATTTAAAAAAATCCAAGAAATAAATCCGTTTCAGACATCAGGGAACATTTTTGGTTCTGTGTCTGACTGTCGCTTTTGTGAACTAACATATCTTAAAAACTACACGTCTGATTTTAATGAAATTTGTATGGTAGGTTATACATTTATTTACACCTATATCTTCAAAAGTACTCATCTGATTTTTATGAAATTTGGCTGATTGAAAGTAACTCACAGATTGCCCCAGATTAATTTTAACTGCGCTGTTCACATTTTTTTTTTTTTTTTTTTTTTCTGCGCTGTTCACATTTTGCTAAATTGATACTTTATATACTTTAAATCATGTAATAATCAACAAATTTTGACACATTTAAAACGAAGGGAAAATAACTACACACAACTACACATTGTCTACACACAACCCTGGACCAAAACCAAAATTTGCTAATGAAATTCACAATCCCTTATTTTTTTCAAATTTAGGCAAAGTCTATTATGCATATCATAATTCAATTCAATTTAAGTCCGAGTTGACTCGGGCTTCATTTAATATAATGTGTTTAACACCCAGGCTGAGCCGTCAATCGGGCCTAATAGTGAATGCATCTCAATTAATTTTGATGCATTTATTCCATTCGACAAAATCCGGGCCCACCAGCAATCAGGCCGATTCATTGCACTCCTTATTCTAATTCCATTCATTGCACTTAATTCTGTGGCCGAAAATCCGGGCCTAGCTGTAAAATCGGGCCAGTCTAGTTAACGTATCCTAATTCAATTCAGGGCATTTAATTCCATTGGCTAAAAATTCCGGGCCCGGAAGGCAATTGGACTGATTTAGTTTAGGAATCCTAATAATTCAATGAATCTAATTCCATCAGCACAAATATCGGGCCAGTCTAGTGTTAAATAGTTTTAGTTTCATCGGCAAAAATCCAGGCCAAGCCGGCAATTGGGCCGACTTAATTTATGCTTCCTAATTTAATTCCATTGGCAAAAATCCGGGCCTAGCCGGTAATCGGGCCGGTAGAGTGTTTAATTGTTTTTTATTCATCAGCAAAAATCTGGGCCTACTTAGTTTATGCTTCCTAATTTAATTTCATCGGAAAAAATCCGGGCACAGCCAACAATCGGGCCAGTATAGTGTTTAATGAATTTAATTCCATCGACAAAATCCGGGCCGAGCGCATCTAGGGTGATTAAGTTTATACAGACCCTAATATAATACTTAATTAATTCCTTTTAATGGAAAATATTTACAGAAAATTCGAATGCATCTGTCATTACTGTGTTTGTTTGGTTTTAAGTGTATGGCGGGTCAAAGTTATGTAATCATTTCGGGGGGCCAGGGCCCCTTGGGCCCCCCCCCCCCTGCGTACGCCACTGTGTCTAGTACTAGTACTAGAACTTTAATACTTCTTACTACTACCAGATTTAAAACCTAAAAAAAAATGTTAATGCAATATTTATTTCAATAATTTCTAATAACATTTTTTAAATTTCTTTTAAGCCCTAAAGGATATATATTATTGCGCAGTATTTTCAAAAGTAGTTGTAAAATTTTATTGAACGTATGTTGGTTAGGATATGACCATTCTGAAGAAGAATGGTGTTCTTAGACCTAATAGCGCAGGAATTATTGTGCAATAATAATAATTGCCACTAGCTATTTAAGTGCAGTATTTGTATGCTTATTTTGATAAAATCCGTGACGTAACGGCCTTTATGGACGGATTGGGACTGTCACTGGCCTAGATGCCTATTTAATTATTGAACCAATACCTTAGTTGTATTAGAAGAAGGACTAAATTTTGTCCAAAATCTTCATTCTAAACACTTTATAACCAGAGCACAATATTCGTATTTTACAATAGTTATGTACCCTTCGGCCCTTCGAGAAGATTAAGTGTGTAAATATTCAAGAAAAATTATAATCAACATTGCTAAGAATTCCTAAGAGGTTTGATAGATAGTAACTAGATAGTAACTATTTTATATAAATGCGTAGATTAATTCTAATTATTAAGTCACCAGGAAAGAATATTATACCTATATTCCAATCTTAAATTGACAAAATTAGAAAAACCACCAGCGTGACCGAAGAGCTTAAGGCACTCGTCCAGCAATCAATAAGTCGAGCCGACTCGAGGTCATGGGTTCGATCCGTGCATGATACTCTCAATAGTATCTGTGAATCGCGGACGGTGCAGGGCGAAGGACACCCATTATGGGGCACTCTTCCTCCACTCTTTGATCTGGTCCGATTGAAGTGGGTCCGATTCGTGTCATGTTGATGTGATTTGTATCTATGGTTCGAGGACAGAGCAGGGCGAGGGACACCCTTTATGGGGACTCTTCCCCCACGCTTTGACGCACGCTTATATGGCTTACTAATGACCACACCATACTCGCTTCGGCGGTACAATGTACAAATGTGTGATGTGTAAAGTAGCTGGAACTCTCCACCAAGAGGCGTAAAATGGGCCTAAAAGATGGCCTACTTGCAAGGTTCGAATAAGTGGTTCGTCCTACCCGTTCTAGTAGGAAGTACTAGACTACTACTACTACTACTACTAGAAAAACTGCAAATAACAGATTGTGGCTCAAGGTAATGCAAACTGATGGTCAGAGCACTACTTCAAATCTCTAAGCCACACCAACAGTTATCACAGGTTCTTTGCTATGAATTGGAAAATCACGTGTGACGGATAACTAAACCTTCATTCCAAATTCTAGTCACTTTCTATAAAGAATTATAAATAAAGACACACAGCTATTTCTATTCCAAATTTTAATCATTTACTAAACCTAAAATAAATATTAAGTTATGATGAACTGCACCATGCTAACAACTCCATTCAAAAGTTAAACCATTTAATAAACCAAAAATAGTGCTAGGCGTTAATAAAATTAGAAATTATCCCATGGCAATTTCCATGCAACATTTGTTTTACCCAAGAAATAAAGACTAACTGTGTCACCATACACTAGTGTAAGATGTGCAGCTTAACTTGATTTGTTCAAGGAAAACATTATCACTATAAAAAAAAAAAATCAGTCTCTCCTCGTAAAATATTTGTTTTACGTTCCATATCCTGGATTATCACTATATTTAATCAATTCAATCAGGATTGTAATAAACTATTTTTTCAATTACCAATTGATAAAAATGTAAACTAAAACTATTTCATAATTCAACTATAAGAATAATTTAACAAAATTCAATAATATCCCACCCTTAGAAAGTAAAGGATAAATATCGGACTAAAATACATTTAATTTTTTAACATTTTTAAGTAAACATAAATTATTATATATTTTTTGCCATTATAATAACGAACCAAAAAAGGAAAAATTTTTACTGACATCATGTAATTATTTTTTTAATTACGCTTTTAATTAAAAAAAAAAAAAAAAAAAAAAAATCAACTCGAAGATATTTCCTCATTTGTCTCCCAGTCTACATTTTTTCTATACTATAACTATCGAATTTATTTAGGTTATTACCTTTATCGCAGTGAAATTATATTAATTGCAATGGTAACCACATTGAACAAGATCACTTAAATTTTTAATAAGATATATCCAAACACAATAGATTACAGACTCACACATATATAATGTATAAATATATATATATAATATATATATGTGTGATACATTATATATGTTATATATATATATTACATCATAAATGAGGAAAAAAGGTGTGCAATTCACGGAAACGTAACTAGACAGGGTCCACTTGGTAACAATATAAATATTTGAAGTACTAAAACAGCTGAAGAACGGCTGATCATTATCTCACTGATTACTTGAGTGGGTCTCTAACACTTCAATTCAATCATTTAAACTCCGATACAAAACCAGATTTTCATTTGTTGACCACTTTTAAGATTTGTTGGTTCGGTCTTATATTTTTTAAACGGATTAACAGTTAAAGAAGAAAATGGTGCAACATATCTTAGAAACTGACTCTGGTAGATATAACTCATATCCTATTTCTTTATTTCATATTTATATAATAATTGTCTTTTGTTTAATAATATTTTTATTATGAATAAATCATTTTATTTACTTATAATTGTGCAGTAGGATTAGCATAATACTAATACAAGTAATTATTTGTACTTAATTAATTAAATAAGTACTAACGTTTTGTTTCTGCAGGTTGTAAAGAAAGAACACTCAATAATTTGTAACCTGTTTTTATTGTTTTGGGGATTTTCTAAATTAAATTTTATAATTTATTTGATTATTTTAAAACTAGGTATTAAATACTATTCTAGCCTCCTAACTTTATATAATGCTAACTTAACAGTAAACACAATAAGCAGTTTGAAGAACTGACTTAAAGTCTAATCTTTGTCTCTCCTGTGCCTCTATCATAATATATAATGCTAACTTAACAGTAAACACAATGAGCAGTTTAATGAACTGACTTAAAGTCTAATCTTTGTCTCTCCTGTGTCTCTATCATTATATATAATGCTAACTTAACAGTAAACACAATAAGCAGTTTAATGAACTGACTTAAAGTCTAATCTTTGTCTCTCCTGTGTCTCTATCATAATATATAATGCTAACATAACAGTAAACACAATAAGCAGTTTAATGAACTGACTTAAAGTCTAATCTTTGTCTCTCCTGTGCCTCTATCATAATATATAATGCTAACTTAACAGTAAATACAATGAGCAGTTTAAAGAACTGACTTAAAGTCTAATCTTTGTCTCTCCTGTGCCTCTATCATAATATATAATGCTAACTTAACAGTAAACACAATAAGCAGTTTAAAGAACTGACTTAAAGTCTAATCTTTGTCTCTCCTGTGTCTCTATTATTATATATAATGCTAACTTAACAGTAAACACAATAAGCAGTTTAATGAACTGACTTAAAGTCTAATCTTTGTCTCTCCTGTGCCTCTATCATAATATATAATGCTAACTTAACAGTAAACACAATAAGCAGTTTAAAGAACTGACTTAAAGTCTAATCTTTGTCTCTCCTGTGCCTCTATCATAATATATAATGCTAACTTAACAGTAAATACAATGAGCAGTTTAAAGAACTGACTTAAAGTCTAATCTTTGTCTCTCCTGTGCCTCTATCATAATATATAATGCTAACTTAACAGTAAACACAATAAGCAGTTTGAAGAACTGACTTAAAGTCTAATCTTTGTCTCTCCTGTGCCTCCATCATTCAAATTATGCCCAGGTTTCCAAAGTGAGAGCTCTGATCAAATTAACTCTTTATATCTACATACATGGATATAATTTTCAACAAAAATGAAAATTAATTAATGCATATTACTTACACAGTAAAATATTATTCCTATGTAAATTTATAAATTCACACAAACTTTCATTATAGTGTTACTTTCTTATAATATATTAATTAGATTAAATGTTAAATCAATTTCCAATGGTTTACTTATATACTTCTTTAAAGTTTTGTTACGAGCTTAACATATGTAAAACCTGATTCATTTTATAATCAAACGAATTTTTTAACATTTTTTAATCAGTTTAGTAATCTTTAAACAATTAGATTGAAAATAATTGTATTTTTTCTTATTGGGCTTTCAATTCAATTCAATTTTGTCTCTCTTCAAATGTGTGGGCTGTATTTTTATGGATTATGTGAATATGTACCTGTGTACATATAAACTAAAGACTAAATGTCCCCTAGCCTTTTTTTGTCCCATAAAAATAAACAATTCCTTTAAAAAACATATTGATTTTATCAACGTTTCAATCCTTCAGAACTTAAATAAACAATTTTGTTTTGATTTACCTTTAAAAAAGCCCTCATTATTTCGAGATGACTTTTCTCCCTTGACTTGACCTTCTCAAATTGACTTTTTTTTTCTCTCTGTCTTAATTTTATTTTATGTTTTCGTTCTTTAAAAGAAACCCAAAATCGTATCTACTATTAACAACTGTATCACAAAATACGATCTTTAATTCATAAGATAACCTCTCATCTATTATTTATTTTACTGATAACTTATTTATGAGTTAAAATGTTTGTTTTTTGTTATTTAATTATTCGATAGCATATTATCCTTTTTTTATTCAATGTATTTGCCAATTAACATAAAAATTATTAACTTCTTTGCACTTTTTAAATTTAATTTGGTAGAAAATTAATTACGCTATTGTTAACTACACTCAAAAAAGAGCTAAATTGAACAGTTTATTATATAAAAATCACAGGCTACCTACTTCACATACAAATGCAATAATTACTAATTTTTCTTTTTTTGGCATAGACGCTGTCAAAATGTATAAAAACAGGGTCAAAAGTGGTCATACTATTATACATAGGTACCAAAGGTATTGTAATACATATGACGGAGAGTATATAAATTCTTCATTTATGTATTTATTAAACTTTATATTTTATTTATTTCTTAACAATTAGCATGTTTATTTTGATCTTTGAATTATATTCATATGGAATAAGTTCCTCATTATTTTGGTTTAAAAAAAAACTGCTTTATAGTCCAGTCGAATTAACTTATTTTGAGGCAAGAAAAAGAGAAAATTATTAACAGGTCGGGAACAGTTGGAAATGGTATAGTGGCGTATAATAAACGTAAAAAAAATAAATGCGTTAGCAGGGGTGTTGCGGTATGGATTTTGGGGGGGGGGTGAAAAGGGGGGAATTGGGTATTATTGCGATTTCCGGCGAATGTTGACGTCGGAGTGAAAAGTGTGCCAATTAAAAGTTGTAGATCATAAAAAAATCTACAACTTTTGTATTTATGATTTTTTCACATAACCTCAAAATAATCGAGAAAAATGCGAAAAACTGTGTTTTTCGTTTTTTATTTTTTATTTTCTCAAAAATAATTTTATTTTGATGAAAAATGGTGAAAGTATACCTTTTTGAGTCTTAAATGTACACAAAATTTTCCCAATAAAAAAGTTCAGAATTTTCCGAGATAATCACGTTTTTCGCCCAAATACAATATTTTTCAAATAAAATTTGTCCTTCAGGGAATTATCGCCAAGACTTCTTTGAGGTCTCATTTTTTTCGTTTTGACTTATACTTTTTGGTAAAAAAAAAAAAATAGTCCCCATCTAAAAACATGCTCAAAAATGGGAAAAATCAAAAAATGACTTTTGTAACAATCAATTTTTTAGTAAAAGTTGATAATTTGTTGAAATTTTTAAGTAATATTTTAAAACTGGTTACACCATTGAATTCTACAGAAAAAAATACAAAAGACCCTGTGTTTCATTATTTCATCATAAACTTTAGTTTTTAACAATATTGCCATCAACATTTAAGTAGAATAATGATAATTCATTTATAGTCCAGTCAATAAAGACATTGTACAGTGGATGAAATATGTTACAGTATTTAACTTCAGGGCTTTGTTAGGGCTAGTTAGGAGGTAAACATACTAAATGTCCCCACCCCTGGCGGTGAGCTTAGGGTGGGAGGGGGGTTAAAAGGTCCCAAAATTGGGTTTTTCGAGTATATCTTGAAAACGGTGGACTCTAGAAAAATATGTTACGACTAAAAATTAAAGCTGATTCAATTTCCTATAAAATTGTATCTATACATATTTGTCGAAATTTCAACGGTTTTCGAAATTTAAAATCGATAATTTTAGAAAAATATCATTTTTGCCTCAGGGGGCTCTTAAAGGATATTTTTTCACGTTTTTCTTGAATAACTCGAAACCCAAAGACTCTAGCGAAAAAGAGTATGTGTACCAAATTTAATGACATAAAATTACTTACAAAAAATATAAGGGTCCTTGGTTTTGCCTACGGACCCTAAAAAGGTTTTCTTATATTGTTCTCTAGCAGGAATAGTTTGCGAGATTCGTGGATGGAAAAATTCTTAAATCATAAAAATAGTGTTTTAATGGCTACAAAAGTAACGTTTAATGTTAATAAATTTTCTGAACATCTAAGTACACTAATATGCTGTATGAAGGGATAAATTGTGTATTAGAGACATTAGGGGGGGGGGGGGGGGGAGGCAGATGCGAGAGAAGGCCATTCTCAAGAGAAACGTGAAAAAGTATCCTTTAAGAGCACCCCTGAGGTAAAAATCGATTTTGAATTTCGTGTATCTCGAAAACCGTTGAAATTTCGACAAATATGTATAGATACAATTTTATAGGAAATTGAATCAGCTTTAATTTTTAGTCGTAACATATTTTTCTAGAGTCCACCGTTTTCGAGATATACTCGAAAAACCCAATTTTGGGACCTTTTAACCCCCCTCCCACCCTAAGCTCACCCCCGGGGGTGGGGACATTTAGTATGTTTACCTCCTAACTAGCCCTAACAAAGCCCTGAAGTTAAATACTGTAACATATTTCATCCACTGTACAATGTCTTTATTGACTGGACTATAAATGAATTATCATTATTCTACTTAAATGTTGATGGCAATATTGTTAAAAACTAAAGTTTATGATGAAATAATGAAACACAGGGTCTTTTGTATTTTTTTCTGTAGAATTCAATGGTGTAACCAGTTTTAAAATATTACTTAAAAATTTCAACAAATTATCAACTTTTACTAAAAAATTGATTGTTACAAAAGTCATTTTTTGATTTTTCCCATTTTTGAGCATGTTTTTAGATGGGGACTATTTTTTTTTTTTTACCAAAAAGTATAAGTCAAAACGAAAAAAATGAGACCTCAAAGAAGTCTTGGCGATAATTCCCTGAAGGACAAATTTTATTTGAAAAATATTGTATTTGGGCGAAAAACGTGATTATCTCGGAAAATTCTGAACTTTTTTATTGGGAAAATTTTGAGTACATTTAAGACTCAAAAAGGTATACTTTCACCATTTTTCATCAAAATAAAATTATTTTTGAGAAAATAAAAAATAAAAAACGAAAAACACAGTTTTTCGCATTTTTCTCGATTATTTTGAGGTTATGTGAAAAAATCATAAATACAAAAGTTGTAGATTTTTTTATGATCTACAACTTTTAATTGGCACACTTTTCACTCCGACGTCAACATTCGCCGGAAATCGCAATAATACCCAATTCCCCCCTTTTCACCCCCCCCCCCCAAAAAAATCCATACCGCAACACCCCTGCTAACGCATTTAATTTTTTTACGTTTATTATACGCCACTTTACCATTTCCAACTGTTCCCGTCCTGTTAATAATTTTCTCTTTGTCAATGTGTAATTTGACTGGACTATTTAGTAGTACAGAAACTCCTATTGATTTGTTTGGTTAAGGAATGGCAGAATAAAAAGTGGAGATTAAAAGTCTGCTCGTCGCCTTTGCTCTTCGTCATATCATTTGACCTCCAGGAATGCTTCCAAGCTCTTATTCATCAATCTAATACAGTCCACTACCTTGTTCTTATCATCAACAGTCAAAAACAAAATAGAATGACATAACACGACGATAATTAAACTTGGTCTTAAAATAACACTGCTTTATTAGTACAAAGTCTCTAATACAATGTTACAGGTCAACTCTATTTGAACATAGTATATATACACAGGTCTAAGTGTAGAACTCATTTATGTTTAATTTAATTTTAACTCTAGTCATCTTTAAATGCTTAGCTTAATATAAATAAAGATTTGATCAAAGTACTTAGGTAATTTTTTTTTCTACAGTTGACCGATAAAGTGGTTGTTATCACACTCAAAAAAGTACGCGAAACAGCAGATTCCTGCACTTGATACTTTACTGCACTTGTTTTACTTTACAGGGCCCATTTTACTTTACCGCACTCCAGTGTTCCAACTTACGAACATAAAGAACTTAAATCTAAACAAAGATTAAATAATCCAAATTATAATAATAATAGCAATGACCACTAATGATTATTTTTTAACTAACTATATGATTTAATCACTATATATCAAAAATAATAATGTTAAAATATAAAAAAGTAAAGATAGACAATCGAAAAAAATAATCAAATGTGATGTGTAAGTGTTATGATGAAAAATAATAACAGCGCTTGGTCAGGTTTGCTGAATCAGGCAAAAAAAGGAAGGAAAAATGCAATGTCCGACTCGAGCTTAAGTAGTCTTTGTTGCACTCGAGAAGCTTTTCCGCCCTCGCCTGCGGCTCGTGTGTAAATATTTCTCTCGAGTGCAACAAAGTGCCACTTTGCGCTCTAGTTGCACAAATAACTATTATCATTTATCCAATACATTAAATTCTATTCTAACCCATTTTTGATGTAATGTCAGCTGAATATAAAAGTAGACAAATTACGAGTAATGATCTAATTTAGAACTAATTGACATTTCTAAGTTCTTCTTTGACCCTCTTTTGATGCTAAATTAGATGGATAGAAAAGTTTCCTAATAACAAACTATTTTATTGTACCTAATACATTTTTATTATTTTTTTTTTTTTTAAATTATTATTATAATTATTGTCATTGTTACGGAGACCTACCAAAACAAAATGTAAGTACCTATTTAAATCCAGAGAGAGATATAAACATCCACATTATCATACCTGCATTTCTATGAAAAATATAGTGATTTCACAAAATAAAATTAATGCAGTTACATTGCAGTCATCATTAAGATAAATAAACAACATATTTATTATTAACAATAAAGTTAATCCCGTGAAAATATAAATACACACTCACATACAAGTATTTGTATAGACTCAATCCTTGGTTCAAGAGCCTGGGATCATTGGCTTTACAGCTTATGCGCGCATTTGATTGAACATTTGTTAACATATACCGGTTGTGTAATTATCTTGTTAAGCTTAGTGAAATGCATTTTTCGTAGGGCCTTTTAGATTAATTTTAATTTATTACTTAGTTATTTTTATCATCATTAAACACTTCACGTTTAATTTTAAACACATTTTTTTAATCATATTTGTTTATTATTCAATATGTAATACTAAATAATGAGTTTGTGTTACCATTTAGTTAACACTAGCTGGGTACCCGTGCTTCGCTACGGAGTGTTATTATAATTTGATAAGTTTATAAACAATCATAAAGAAACATATAAATTAGTTTACTATGCGTGAATATCTAGATTCTATCCCTCCCACTTATTTCTATACCCCCTCCTCTTTGATAAGCTAATTTTTAAATATCCTAAATTCGCCCCCCTCCCCCAAATGAAAATATGACAAAACTATACATAAGAACAATTACTGTACTCTTAAAGAGCATTTGCATCATGAAGGGCATTCATTACATTGACTCCGTATCATTACTTGTACCGTACGCCTGTATACCAAATTTAAATTTCGAAAGTTCGTGTAGGCAGTGATTTCCCCCTTGCTTTGAAGGTCAAGTGTGCAAATTTTCATCGAGATCGGAATAAAACTGTAGATTTGTATAAATAACAAATAAGATATAGCTATATTTTTCTTCTATTACTTTAACATTTACCCCCCCGTACCCCTTTGTACCAAAATTTAAATGTGACCTCCCCCTTACTTCAAAGGTAAAAGTGTGTAAATTATTCATCAAATTGGGATAAAATTGCAGATTTGTATAAAAGACACTCTTCTTTTTATATAAGATATAGCTATATTTTTCCATTTTACCCCCTCCTAAATGAAAATATGACAAAACTATACATAACAACAATTACTGTACTCTTAAAGAGCTTTTCAACGATATGCATCACGAAGGGTATTCATTACTTTGACCCCGTATTTATTACTTGTACCGCTTACCCCTGTGTACTAAAATTTTAACTTCGTAATCTCATGAAGTCAGTTACTTTCACCTTGTTTTGAAGAGAAAGTGTGTAAATATTCATCAAAATGGGATAAAATCGTAGATTTGTATAAAAGACATACCCTGTTATACAGACACTTCTTTTTAATAAGATATATCTATATTTTTCCATTTTACCCCCCTCCTAAATGAAAATATGACAAAACTGTATATAACAGCAATTACTGCACTTTTAAAGAGCTTTTCAACGATATGCATCATGGGTATTCATTACTTTGACCCCGCATTCATTACTTGTACCCCGTACCCGTGTGTACCAAAATTTAAATTTAGAAAATTCATGTAGACAGTGTTTTCCCCCTTGCTTTGAAGGTCAAGTGTGCAAATTTTCATCGAGATCGGACAAAAACTGTAGATTTGTATAAAGAACAAATAAGATATAGCTATATTTTTCTATTTTACCCCCCTCCTAAATGAAAATATGACAAAAGTGTACATAACAACAATTACTGTACCCTTAAAGAGCTTTTCAACGATATGCATCATGAAGGGTATTCATTACTTTGACCCCGTATTTATTACTTGTACCCCGTACCCCTGTGTACCAAAATTGAAATTTCGAAAATTCATGTAGACCTTGATTGTTTCCTTGCTTTGAAGGTCAAGTGTGCAAATTTTCATCGCGATCGGACTAAAACTGTAGATTTGTATAAAGAACAAACACACACACACACACATACGTTGACTTTTATATATATAGATTATATATATAGATTAAAGTAAACCAATCTTGAACGTTGGAACAATGCTACTGCAGTTTAAATGTTCTGCTAAATCTACTTTCTAAGCCATGATTGATACTTTTTAGAGCTAGCTGTTTCTATCTACTTTTGGTGAACTGACAACTCAAAGAGAAAAATTGACCGAAATAGAAAATATTTAATTTTCTGTAATTAGTTTCGTTGGTCAAAAATTAATTTATTAATTTCTTTTTTCAACATATATATAACTAGGCATCGCGTGGCTCTATCATTGAAGCGAGCGTATAGTAATAAATATGTATTGAATATTGAAAAAATAGATAATCATGAATGATGAGTTGATAGATATAGGGTATGATAGTAGTACAGCAGCTAGTAGTAAGGGAACCACCCCGCATTCTTACTATTCCTCTAACCACACATCTCCTTTTCAATTATTATAAAATGTATCACTTTCCTATACAAAAAAAACTAGGTACTGCATGTATCAAATTGAAATTTTGCATGCCTGTTTCAATTGTGCATTAGATGGTGTATATGAAGTTTTATTAAAATCGTTACGTTAGAACGTAAGATATCGGTAAAAAGGTTGTTTTCTCTATTATAAACGTTTAGGTCCGCTTAAATAGTTTTAGCGCTCTTTATTAATTCATAGCGGTGTCGCTGTTGGTTTTACTAAAACATGTTATTTGTAAAAAAAATGTTCGTCTCATCGAATAGATGATGATAGAATCTTTTCCCGTCCTGAAATTCCAATTTAATTTTTGAAACTCTTGTTTACGCGAGAGTTGAGCGAACTCTTGGACGGATCACGCTGTCCAACGAACTTAGCCTGAGTATTAGTAATATGAACATTTATACCAAATTTCTCCAAAAACTAAATCGGTCAACATTTACTCAAGTTATCGTCGGACACGTAAACGTTACACACAGACAGACAGACAGACAAGATGCATATTTAGTTGAATGTAAGAAGCTCGCTTACGCTCGCTTCAAATATTAAGAGGAAGTATTGTGATGGCGAAGATTCGATTTTGTTGTATTTTTAGGTTTTGAGATCTTATTCCAAAATAGTAGTTCTTTAAAACAATCAGACTGTCGTCTCTTCTGTGGAGTCTTTGGCATACAGTTTCAGAAAAATAATACTCCGAGGCGAAATTGAGAAATGACTTATAGCTTTAAATATGTAGACGCTAACTCCTTAGACTTGTAAAAATTTAACTACGAAAACGCAAAATTATGTAATCGTATATGAGAAAGTTATTCTGAGTTGTTTTAGACCGATTTATTTATTTTTAAATTGTTAATAATTCTGGTTCTACTTAACATTGTTCGATGATACCTGGAACATGTTAGCCTAAACCGCACTGCATAAAAATGAATTGCTTTCGTTCAGCAAGTTTTGCACCAATAAAGACAGACCGGTGGCTACAGACAAATATACATAATACATATATATACAGAGGAATGTATGAAATGAAGAAGTATCCAAAAACAATTCAATTGCGGTCATTGTACACACAGAACCTCAATTTTATATATATATATATATAGATAGATTGAGCCAAATTTAGTAATGTAATATTTACTCTCCGCTGGAATAAAAACAATTAAACTGAAATAACTATCACTCATTTCTTAAGGGGATTTTTCGGTGAATAAAATATTTTAGATTGATATGATTTAAGTGGTTACTATGCTTTTTAAGTGTAGTAGATGAAATGGAAAAGTGACCAGGAAAATATATGGTGTAACCTGTGTTGATGGAGTAAGAAGACTAAAAAGCAACAGAGAGATAAATGATATCTTGGAAGGGGAAGATATCGTGAGGTTCATTAAGGCGCAAATATTAAGATGGCTGGGGCATGTAGAAAGGATGGACGAAGGCAGGTTGCCTAAGAGCTTGCTCAGCGGAAAGATATATGGGATGACGGGGATGACCAAGGAAGAAATAGCTTGAGGATGTCGAGGAGGACCTGAAAGTACTTGGAGTGAGGAGATGGAGAATCAGAGCGGGCAGGAGAGAGGAATGGAGATGTGTTGTAAGGGATGCCAAAGCCCATCTGGGCTGTAGTGCAGCACAAAGTAAAGATAAAATGAACACTTCAAAAAGTGAGATTGGTTTCTCTGCGTGACTATGCTAGGGCTTCGTCTAATAGGTATTAGGTTACTTTGGGATGGGAAGAAAGCACCACTATACTATATTTTGAGCCTTAGCTAGCCATGCATTTCATATCCTTTACTTCACTATGTTACTCATCGATATTAAATTTAATTATATGAATTTTTGTTTAATTTCAGATGGGTCAATCAGAGAAAGGTACAGTACCGGAACATCAGCTGATAGCGACAGTACACAAGCGGTCAAGCTCGATTACACCTACTCAGATACAACCGATTCAAAGTGGTCTAGGTAAGATATATATTAATTATTAAGATTACAGTAACAATTGTAACCTATAAATGTAAATTACGCTATTCCAAAAATATTCAAGCTTATTAACCTAAAGAAATTAATTTATTTGCACTTTCAAGAACCAGCATAATATTGACAATAAAGAAAGAAAAAGATTTAATTTTATTTTTCTCATATTTTGCCATTTTTGTCAGACAGATCGTAATATGAATTAATTTCTATAAAGAAAAAATAAATTATTTAGCATGTTATCATAGCCATATTACATTACCACAGTAACTACTCACTTACGAATAATACGCAAGCTGAATTCAAGCGGAAAATTAGAAAATCGCTTATAATAAGCACCCGAAATTCGGGAATGCTTTTTCATGTGCTTGTGTGCGCTGTATATCAGTATATTTTTGTTATTTAGATATTTTTATGAGGAAACTAAATTATTTAGATTTAGTAGGAAGTTATTATAAAACCCTCCTGGATCCATTCATTTTAAAATAAATCCTTACTTTAAGAAAAATACAGTAATCCTTTGAAGACAATATTACAATAAAAATAATTCTGGGTACTTAAAATGTTAAAATAAAAGTTTTTAGTACATTTCCGACAAACAAGTTTTAGTTCTCTTTAATTTACGTTAAAATGAGTTGAACTCTGAAATTATAAAGATTTATAATTCAACGTAAAGATAGTCAAAATAACTCTCTGCCCGGAACATGATTTGCACCCCAAGTTTCGGAACATCGGTATTTTTTACCGACACCATATTTTTCCACATTTTTAGGTTATTATTTCATTAGACGTTCATTATATGACACATACTTAGTAGAAAACATAATTAAAGACCTTTATAGCTATTGATTTATAACAATAATTGAAATGGTGGTAAAAATTACTACCAGGAGTACTGAAACATTGGTAAAATTACGGGTTTTGTGATAGAAACATCGGTAAAAATTACGGGTTTAGTGATAGAACATCGGTAAATCTTACGGACAGAAAAAAAATCTAACCAAATGTGGAATACCGGTAGATTTTACCCATAGACTTCTACGATATCGATGATTATGCCCAGAAAAAATCAGGTTGCGGAGAGGCAACCGTCTCTCCTTTGTGATAAGATGTCCACTGAGACTGTCTTCAGGCCACAACCATCTAATATGCACCCCTATTTTAGAAGAAAATAAGAGTCAAAATTATGCGTATTATTCACGAGATTTGACGGTTATTTATAAGTATTAAAATGAATAAATATCGCATGTGATAGTGATGTAGCGGTCGATTTGTAAACATAATTATTGATATTTTATTCAGAATGAAGGAAAAACGATTTATTGCAAATATATTTAAATAAAGAAAAGAATCAGTTAGTAGTAACATTATTAATAAATATATGTGATTATTCTATTTTCAGAAGGTTAAACAATGCAGTGAGCAACCAATGCTTCGCTAAACTCTCTATAGTCATGACCATACTTGGAGCCATAGTGCTTCTAGTCGCTGCTTGGGTTCTCCTCTTCCTTCTTCTTGGTAAGGAAGTTGTACCCGAAGGATGTCTTTTCCAGTTGATAGCTTTAGTAATTATAGCACAGCTTGTCGGGTCGTTGATGGGTCTTGCCGGATTACCACCATTACTCGGAATGCTGATAACAGGCATAGTGGCGAAGAGTCTTCACTTGATACATATACATGGCGTTTATACAAACATAGTTAGCACTTCAAGGTATGCAACATGATATCATTTTATTATCTATTATATATTTGCAAATTAACTCAGGGTAGATTCAGCATTATATCTAATTGTCTTGTCAAGGAAATCGGTGCGTCATCAATTCATACGTTCATACTCATAATAAATGTGTTAGAAGAGCTAAGGTAACATCTTCAAATTCTTAGATTTACTAACTAACTCCATCTGACATTGGAGACAAGAATTCTATTGTTTGCTCCCTTGCAGCTTTAAAGTAGAAGTTATTATTAAATAATTGTCCGTAGGTGGTATGTTGACTATATAACGCGTTTTATAATTATTGCTCCTGAATATTGGTTATTGTAAATATAGAAACACCTACAATAGCTCAATTTTGAGTTATTAAAACTATTAAACGAGATAGTGATTCTATAAATGGATAAAGGAACTCATGCAAACACATATTGGTACATACTGAGATAGCTATGCAACACACTTTTTATACGATTTGTTGATACTAAGCAGTGGCGTAGGAACGGGGGGGGCTATCGGGCTTGAGCCCCCCCCGTCAGATTTGAAGGGGCTATAAAATTACAAATAAAATAAAAATTGGTACATGGGTTTATGTCTAAAACTGCTTAAAATGCTGTTTTTGAACGTTTATTTTCCAAAATTTTCCCGGGGGAGGACCCCCGGACCCCCCTTCCATAGACGGGAAGGGGGTAGAGAGAGGGTAGGTTGTAGTCTGGCACCTACCCTAGGCACCTACTAAGAGTATGTAACCCCCCCCCTTAGTGGAGGTGCCGAGCCACCCCCATCAAAAATGAATTCCTACGCCACTGATACTAAGTCATAAAATTATGAAGAATTCATAAGTATATCTTATGTTTTTCAGGGATGTCGCCTTGACAGTGATATTGATTAAAGCGGGTCTTGGATTGGATCCAGTAGCACTGCGAGCACACGTCTTCACAATTCTTTCATTAGCTCTTGGACCGTGTTTAGCTGAGGCCGTCGCTGCTTCTGTCGCTACTCATTATATCTTTAGTTATCCATGGCTTTGGAGCTTTCTTCAAGGGTAACTAATCTAATTCTTCCAACTTTATTAGAATCTACTTTAAAAACTAAAAGACGAAATAAACAAATTATATGATTGGTTTTCTAATTATAGGTTCCTCTTAAGTCCGATTTCGCCAGCTGTAGTTGTACCAACTCTTCTTAACCTCAAAGAATTAGGTTATGGTGAAGATAAAGGAATTGCAACTCTCGTCATAGCTGCTTCTAGTATTGATGATATCTTTTCAATATCCCTTTTTGGTATTTTCTTGTCAGTCGTTTTTAAGAACTCGAAGTCAGGTAAACATTTATCAGAATACGTTTCCATTAAGTAAATTATTTATAAAAATGTTCGTACCTAATAACTCTTCGGTTTGCTCAATGAGTAAAATTGTTCTGTAGAGTACGGTAATATTTTCAAAGGCAATACATTACAAATAAAATTTACAATCACTTTATAATTTATTATTTTTATTTAAATTTTAGATAGTTTAGCTGGGGAGATAGCTCATGGACCAATAGAAGTCCTCATAGGAATTGGAGCAGGAATTCTCTGGGGAATAGTTTGTGCCTTTTTCCCCCACAGAGACGACGTAAGTTCTTTTTTTATTAGATATCTATGTATTTAAAAGATACATTGGATCTTAAATGTATCTAACCATAATCATAAAAGCCATTATTTATAAAATATAATAATTAATCAGTAAAATTTCATTGAAGCAAGCGTAGCGAGCTTCCTACATTCAACGAAATATGCTCCGTTTCTGTGTGTCTGAAACGTATACGATAACTTGAGTAAAAAGCAGACCAATTTTGATGAAATTTGGTACACAAGTTCATTTTACCAATGCTCAGGACGAGTTCGTTGGAAAATGTCTGCCCAAGAGTTCACGCGCAACGCTCGCGTAAAAGTGCGCTTCAAAATTAAAAATGGAATTTTAGGACGGGAAAAAATTCTAACTTTATCTATTCCATGAGACGAACATTTTTTTCAAATAACATTTTATAGTAAAACCAACAGCGATACCACTATGAATTAATAAAGATCGTTAACGTTAAAACTATTAAAGTGGACCTAAACATTTAAAGTAGAGAAAACAACGTTTTTACCGATATCTTTTAATTTTGAAGCGCACGTTTAAGCGAGCGATTTGCGCAAACGCTTGGGAAGACAACGTCCAACGAACTCGTCCTGAGCATTTGTAACATGAATTATGTTCACCAAATTTCATCAAAATCGGTCAACTTTTACTCAAGTTATCGTCGTACGTTTCAGACACACAGACAGACAGACAGACACTGAGCATATTTCGTTGAATGTAGGAAGCTCACTTCAACTATACGCTCGCTTCAATGATAGAGACCGATTCTTCATTTCTGAATTAAATGCTCTAATTATAGTATATGTACTAACAATCCTTCTTAGGTCCTTTTTCCTTTTTCTTTTCAACTTAAAGGGAGGAGATGTTTATAGCACTTTCATATGCAGCGAATTTTCAATCTACATAAATCACCTAGGCAATTAGTAGTTTTTCAACAAACAAATCAATTAGTAGTAGTATTCAATTAGTAGTTCACAAATGCTTATTTGTCTTGTTGGAAATTTTTAGGAATGGGTGAAGACTAAAAGGAGTTTGATGGTTGGTCTTGGTGGATTAGTACTGATGTTGGGTAGTGAAGCCATAGGATATTCAGGCGCTGGTTCTCTTGCTGTCATCACTTCCACTCTAGTAGCTGCTATCTGTTGGAGACAGCAGACTTCAAAATCTAACACTCAGCTATTGGTAAGAGCATATTTGCAATGGCGATAGATAAGAGATACATTTAAAGTAGATGCATTGGTGGTATCGTGGTGATACTATCTTACATCATGAATTGTCATAGGGAAAGTTATGATAATAATTACTTTTTTCTTTAGACTGGAGTGCCTGCAGTATTTTCAGCAATATGGCTTGTGGTTCAACCCATTCTATTCAGTTTGATTGGAGCAATGATAGACGTCACGGCACTAAATTGGAGTAATCTTGTTTATTCTCTTGCTGTTATCATCATTGCACTATTTGTAAGCAAAATTTCTTAAATATACTTTTAAAATGGCTCGAAATAATTAATTATTAAAATATTTTGCTCGTTTTACCTACTCTAAATGTATTCTTATCTCATTTTTAGATTCGTGTTTGTGTCTGTATAGCAGTAACTTTTGGCTCTAATTTGAATTGGAAAGAAAAGCTCTTCGTTAATCTAGCTTGGCTGCCTAAGGCTACTGTTCAGGTAACAATTACTATAAAATATTACGCATTAGGTTGCAAGTTGCCATTAAATAAATAAGAAATTTAGGTATTTAGTCTGTAAATGGGAAATTAATGAGTACAGTATAATTAACTCCCTGCAAAGTGAACAAGTTTTACGTTTATTATTAACCAGTAAAACTTTCTCTGTCTCTTCTCCGTCGTAATATAATACATATTAACATTAATATAATTAACTATTAATATAATTATAATTCGCCATTTTCTTATTTTTCCTAACTCTTAGGAAATTATGATAATTGGTAATAGGAAGATTTCTAATAAACACATTTCTCATACCACAACCTCATGGATATACCATAATTACCACTTCCTGTAACCCTCAAATTATCCAACAAGGGCGGTTTTTTCGTCCGCGTAGCCGATTGAGCGCTTCAAATGTCGTGTGTGCGTACGGCGCACCAGCGGGTTAACAACCGCTTCAGCCTGTCCACACTGCTCAGTCGGTATGTCACTACGGCCTTGTCCAATAATAAAATGAATTTCGCAGAAAAAGTTGCTTTATGGGCTTAACAAAATGTGCTTTATGTGGGTAAACAAATGTTTGAGTGAATCCATTAATAAGTCAATGTTTGTAAAAGGACAATTCTACAAAATTCGTATAATTTAATTATTTATCGATCTATGTGAGTGTCCAAGAATTCTTTAGATGACTTGTTGTATTTCATTAAATCTGACAACACGTGTGTAAATAAAATATGAGGATTGCAGTGCCACCTCATTAGACACAGGATCTATTTTCCACTTCGCTTATTAAGTGATCACCATTAACGAAGTCTCAAATTGCAATTTTAAAAATTAAAAAAAAATGTTTCAAGACAAACTAGAAAGAAATAGTTTTACTAAAAAACATTTTTGAAAAACCGGCTTTTATTCGTATTCTTCTCTGCAGACCCTTTTATTTGATGCTCATATCATGGGCGTGCTAAAAAAAATAACTAGTCCACCATCTTAGGCTGTCCGCCATATTGGATTTAGAATGTCATAATTTAGCTAACCATGCATTGTCATCCAAACTAAACGTGTATGCAAAATTTCAATTCAATCGGTTGAGGATAACTGCTTTAAAATTCAGTCCCAAGATTTGACCCGAAAATTTATACAAATATTGCAAGTTAAATAAGAGCTTGTAATAAATAATAATTGCAATTTAAATTTTCTGTCATAAATCATAAATTTGAAACCTGTCAAAATGAAGATCGTAAACATGGGTCATGTCAAAACAAATAAAATAACTTGCGGATTTTTTCCGTACTAACTTTCCATACAGCAAAATTTGCTGAAAACGAATTAAATTCTGCTGAAAGATGGCTAAAAGTGTTAAAATAATGCATTGTAATCGTGTTCTGAGCTATTCTAATAGTTTCAAATGTCTAGCTACTCGTGATGTTAATTAAAATTCGATTGCAAGATTTGTACTGGACAAACAAACAAACATACAAACAAACAAGAAAGCAAGCTAATAAAAACGTAGTAAAACGAAAGCTACTCTGAATTAATCTAAGTGAGGCGGTTGATAAACATTTGTGCGAATGCTCTCTAATATATATTTGCGAGTGTTCTATTCTGTAGGTGATAATCGCACCGCCTTGAAAGTAGAACCTCTCTTGTTTTTAAAACTACCTTCCGCTCTTTTGTATCAATATCACACATTGATTCTATTTGAATAAATATGTTACATAAAAGTTTCCCACCGCGGCTAAGCGGTTGAAAAATAGCTCGGGTGTACTTATTTCACCTTTGTACCTTTGAACATCGCCTAAATTATATCTAGCCATCTCTTCCAGTTTCCAAGTATTATAAAAATCAAAAATTTTATAGTATACGGCGACAGTAAGGATATGTTAGACGATTCGTCTTGAACACTTACAGCAACTACGAAACATATTTTCAGTTTCATGAGCTTATTTTAACATATCTGGAGATGCTGCTTTGTTCATATTATAAGTTCAACGTTAGTTTTATTTTATACTTTGTTTCTTGCTATGATAATGCTAATAAATTTAGCGAAATGTTAGCAAAAACTTTCTCACTGTGTTTAATTTAACAGCATCTCGTTAACATACCCCTCATTATACTTTAACAGTCACGAACCACCTCCATTATTTGTTCTTTGTTTCAGGCCGCTCTGAGTCCTCTTCCACTTATGAAGTCAAAAATGATAAAAGACCAAATTGGGAAAGAATATAGAGATAGAGGAGAAGTTCTTTTGACTACAGCCGTTTTAGCAATTCTCATCACGGCACCTCTTGGATCACTCGGCATCTCAATCTCCGGACCTAAACTACTCGGCAGAAAAATACCAGACAAGCAGGTCGAACATCCTCAAGATCCTGAAAACCACTTGTAAGACGGACTAGCTTAAGAGGCATCTTATGATTCTCATCAAAATAGTAAAAAAAAGTTAATTCGAGACTCGATAACCTTCTGAATTTCCTATTTTAAAGCTATTGTAGGTTATTTGGCACGATTAGGAAACGAGAATAAGTTAATTAAATAATATTCTTCCCCATAAAAATATAAAGATTGGAAGGTAGAGTAATTTCTCTTGTTGCATATAACAGTATTCACATGTTAAGAACAATAAAATAAAATAATAGAAGCAAGTGAACTTATATTTGTATACATCTATAGATGGGGTTACGAGAAAGGATTAGAAATGAGTGCTAGTCACATCAAAAACTGAACTTAACTCAAGAAATTAGCATTCGCTTGAGCGTTAAATAAATGTAATCAAATACGTGGTGTTTGCATTAAGCAATATGAGTTATGGTATTCATGGTATGGTAATTATGAGATATGGTATGGTAATTCATGTAATAGGTTCCAACCCCCCTATTTGTACAGTCCTTTGTACCGTCCCGCGAATCGTTCGGGAATCGTTTAGAACAGGTTTTATACGCATGCGCTAACATTGTACAGTAATAAAATCATGTCAGGTTGGAACGGGTTTAGGACCATAATTCGCACTGTATTAAAAACATTCAAGGAAACCTAACAGTTAGGGAACCTTCCTGTTGATATTTGTGACCACTGACATAACTGCGCATGTTATACAAAACAGTACATGGTATTTATTGTCTGAGGGTCGTTGGGACCGTACAGTGAACGGTTCGCAAACGATCCTTGCACGGGTTGGAACAGCACGGTACGAAACACTGTCACAAGTCAGCTTGGAATGGGAGTTTTTCCATTGCGCATGCCCGTCACGATCCCGCGGACGGTACAATGCTTGGTTGGAACAAACCTAATAATATATTGTTCAATATGAAAATTCGCAATTAGCAGACAAAGTAGTTTTAAATAATTTTAGTTTTTAATAGTTTCTTTTATCATGTTATAACTTTTAATATAATCAATTTGTTTTCTAAAATACGGTTCATACATAACCTCGACAATATTTTCTTCCTATATCATGCTTTGACTTTATAAATGGAAATTTGTTAAAAATCTCTATTCTCATTTATAAACGAAATTAAGGATAAAACTGTGCTTACGACGTTTTAATTATCTTTTCAAAATATTTTCTGAAATTAAAGGCATTCAATTATCACATTGATTGACATAAGTTTGAAATGGAAAAACCAAAAAGCAATTTCAAAATATTTTATTTGAAGAGGAAAATTTAGAAATATTATCAAATCGATGTAAATATGGCTGTGTTCGTTCTTTCAATTGGAAGCATTATTTAATATTAATTAATTTTACAGTATTTACAACACTTTATTATGTATATATTCTTATGTATATTGTATATTATGTATATATTATTCATTTGTGTATATTTTTTTATAGATCTATAATCGTTAAATTTTTATATGTTTATTTTTATACTAATGAAGTTTATTAAATTGTATATACTTTTTTATATTTGTTTTTTCTTAAGTAAAAATATGTTTTTAACTTACACCAAAAATATGTAGAGAAGGAAGAAATATTACATCGATTGTAATCTTTTCAAGGATAAATTAAAAAAATATTTTTGGATAACCAATTTGAATTTAAAATTGTCACGACTTTAAGCGTGAATGTTTTATATAATATTTTGCACAATTTTATAAAAACCTGATGCTCATTTAAATCCCTCACTTTTACCGAACCGATTTTGCATATGAAAAGGTTCCATTTATATATCTAATTATTCGACTTCCATGGTAAATAACATAAAATTAAATTCTTAATAATTCCAATTAACAGTTATACAACAAATCACAAATGTGTGCACAGGTTTTGCAAACAATTAAATTGCAGATTGTGACTACATTATAATTTACTAATCTTCCTTTAGTAAAGATAAATTAAAGATAAATCGTGCTCTCGGATCGCACGTTAAAAGGTAAGGTCCAAAGATAATGGATAATCTGTTATGTCTATAAAATACTTCTAAATTTAATAGAAAATCTTATTGATTATTCTATATTTATAATTAATTACATTAATAAATTTTCTAGTTTATAAGTAGAAGGCTAGCTATAACATTTATTTGAAAGTAGACCTTAGGCCTTCATAGACGATCAATTTAATTGCGTTTAGTTTTTTAAAAATCATTAGGTTAGATTGAAACATTTTGGAAGGAGGAATGTGTTCTTCAATATTTTTGTGATATAAAATCGATCCGCCAGGATCGATTTTAGATGTTTGTTGTTGTATTTTAGATGTTTGTCATCCATCGGGATGACAAACATCTATCAATTAATTGAAGCTCTGAGTATGTGGGTTCTGCCCTAAAATAATCGTGATAATATATTGTTTTCCAAAAAAAATTACTACGACAGTTTTTATTGTTTTAAAAAATGTTGATTATGTCAATTGAAATATCAATAACGCCATATTAAGCCCCCCGCACACGATCAATAATATTATTGAAAATATTACTGTCAATATGCAATTCAATAACGACAGACCGCATACTGATCAATATTATTGTCAATAATTTCATTTAATTTTGCCTCTAGTCGTGCTTGCACACAAGTTGGACGTATTACAGTTCTCTTTTATATCATGAATAAAAAAAGTGTACATTTAGCTGTTATTGTTTTGAGCAACCAAACGTTCCAGTGGGTGAAAGAGACTAGATCAAAAGAAAGAGAAATTAGTAAGAGAAATTTCTTTAAGTGATTCCACGGACTATTGTAATTATTTTCGAATGAACGTCCACACGTTCCATACCCTCAAAGAAATGCTAGAACCTTTTTTATAACGCCAAGACACAAATACGAAAGATGCCATTAGCGTGGAAGATAAATTGGCAATTTCTTCTCTTTCCTCAATCATTATATCAAAAAATAATTCCTAATAATAAACAAAAATTACAGAAAACTGTTAAAAACTTTGTTCAACGAAGGCAACTCAAGAGAGAAGATAATTTAAAAGCAGGTTCTACTTTCAAATGCAGAAGAATCGACTCTGTTAATTTAACCGCTAAAATTAAAAACATGGCTCTAGCTCCTACCTCGACCAAATTTTATTTGAATTGAGTATTGAACAAAGTATTCACTTACCACCGCACATGATCAATTTTTTAAAAACTTGGCTAAGCTTATTTTCTTACACATAAACAAGTGTATCTCGAGAAAAAAGAGGAGTAACTAATTATTATGGGTATCGTTGGAAACCTAAAAATATTTGCTAAAAGAAATGTCATTATCAATTTTCATTTATTTTTATTCCTTCTAGTTCAAATTTAGCTCAAAATGTCTTTTTTTAAAAAAATTGAAAAAAACAAAAACTTTTTTTCGGCCCATAGTGCTTAAACTAGTTAGTTTTTGAATTGTCCAGACAATGGAAAAACTTCTTTATTTAATTATCTTTTCATGGATACCCATATCATTGTATGTTAAATAAGAAATGTTTTACGTTATAAGTACATTTATTGAAAAAAACTAATGTAAATGTGAGAAAAAACTTTAGTACTTTTTCTTTAATATCTCCTCTTTTGAACGAATTTCTTTTTTTAGGGTTTTTTAGATACTTCTCAAAACCCTTATACCGAGGGTGATGTGTCCGTCCGTCCGTCGCTCTTTGTTTCATAGGGCCCGAACCGTTTAAGCTAAAGTGGCGAAATTTGAAACACTGGTGTAACTTTTTGACCCAACCACAGGAAAAATATACAGAAGTTAAAATTTAATATGCGCATGCGCAATTCGCAAAAAAGTGGTAAACTCAAAAATTTATATTTTTTTTAATTTTCGAGTGGGGTATCTAATGAAAGCTGCTGAAGAGTAGGACGCATATATATATATATATATATAATATAAGCATTTTTAAATTTTGCATTCCTTGTTGGGTAAAAAATCAAAATATACCAAAAAATATTTCTTCCCCCCCCCCCCCCAAACACTATACAACGGCTGGTCCTAAAATTTCAAAATAATTCATGCTAATGCCTTATTGAGGGGCGATGATATTTCCGGGAGTTCATTTCTAGTTTTTAAAAATTGCCAATTTCGGGCACGAAAATTTGAAGTGCGCCCAAAATTTTATTTATTTAAAATTTTGAGTTGGGTATCAAATGAAAGCAGCTGAAGAGTAGGACACAAATATATATATGCTTTTTTAAATTTTGCATTCCTTATTGGGTAAAAAAATCAAAATATACCCAAAAAATCCCCCCCCCCCCCCCCAACCACTATATATTGGCTAGTCCTAAAATTTCGAAATAATTCATGCTAATTCCTTATTGTGGATGAAATTTCCGGGAGTTCATTTCTAGTTATTAAAATTACCAATTTTGTGCGCGAAAATTAGAAGTGCACCCAACATTTTATTTTTTTTAAATTTTGTGTGGGGTATCAAATGAAAGCTGCTGAAGTGTAGGATACAAATATATATTTGCTTTTTTAAATTTTTCATTCTTTATTTGTTTTATAAGTCAAAATATACCCTAAAAACATTCCCCCCCCCCCCCAACACTATATAACGGCTGGTCCTAAAATTTCAAAATAATTCATGGCTATACCTTATGGTGGAGCGATGAAAATGTTCTGAATAAATGTAATTTATCTAGTCCTAATTACTGATGAAAAACATTGTGACCCCCCGGGGGATCGAACCCGGACCCTTGAGATCGAAGAATAAAATCATAATTTCATAACGGGCATGCTTAATCTTCTACAAAACCCTAAAAAGTACTTGGACGCAAGTACTTCCCTGTGATTTTTTAAAATTAATTTAATGTCTCAATAAAGATCAAACAAATTCATAGATACAAGTTGTGTATGATTGCTATACAATTTAAAGAATTTAATTTTTTCATCACATTAAATTTGAAAGTGATTAAGATTATAGTCCACAGGCCACCATAAGAAGTGAGTCGCTGATTGATAAAGTTTTCTTACCTTATGGAATCGCTTATTTATGCCGTGTCCACCGATGAATTGGGTATATGGCAACTGGGCGCTGGGCCATTTCTTTTTTGTTGACATGCCAAACTTGCCCTTCTGCGGGAACATTGAAAAGAGAGAGATAAAGTTTTGATTTTCACAGGATTGTTTAAATAAATTATTTCAAAAACAGTGGTAAAGGTGGCCACCGATACGAGTGGGCCGTTATCTTTTTCAACGTCCCCGCTGAGCGATATGTTTGGGGCGGTGGCCACCCCAAACGGCCCACTCTTATCGGTGGCCACGTGTACCACTGTTTTTTAAATAATTTAAATTAGCGATCCTGTGAAAATCAAAACTTTATCTATCTCTTTTCAATGTTTCCGCAGAAGGGCAAGTTTGGCATGTCAACAAAAAAGAAATGGCCCAGCGCCCAGTTGCCATATACCCAATTCATCGGTGGACAAGGCATAAATAAGCGATTCCATAAGGTAAGAAAACTTTATCAATCAGTGACTCACTTCTTATGGTGGCCTGGGGACTATTAAGTCGAGTCAAAGATTATACCGTTCTAATATAAAGAACCGAGATAATAAAGAAAAGTAAGTTTCTTCTCACATTTCCTTTAGTTTTTAGGGTCCGTAAGCAAAACCAAGTACCCTTATATTTTCCTGCGTGTGTCTGTCCGTCCGTCCGGTCGCCTGCTCCCACGGCTACACCTTTCGTCCGATCACTTAGAAATTTTGCATGTATGTGTCTTGTACCTACCCACATATTTTAAAAATATAGCGACTTAAAAAAAATATTTTTAAAAAATATTAGGGTAAAAAAACTTAATGGTTAAATTTTTTTTATTCTTTTTCGACACCGTGAGGGGTATCATATGAAAGAGTACGTCGAGCTGATTACAAAAATATATAATTCTTTGGTTATAACTTTGATAGGGCGAGCGTAGGCAAGTTTGAAGTGGGTGTGAAACGTGTCCCCCCCTTCTATCTCGCTTATGTGAAGTGCAAAAAAATCTGAAAACATTCCTGAACATTCTTCGACCAAAAGTAAAGATACCACTTTTTGGAAATTTCGAAAAAAATATTATTTTATTTTTTATTGACAAAATACGTTTTTTTATAACTATGGTCTTTTCGATGTATTTATATGGTTGCAGTCAGGTTCAGTGGCAAAAAAATTCTTTATCAGAAGTTTGTTTATGTGTTTTGAGAATATCAGACCCATAGGGTAGTTCAAAGTAAGCTTTTTAGCATTTTAAAAAACACCATCAATAGGGTACTACTTAAACTATACGCAGGGTTGCCTACGGACCCTCGCTGTGTGCTGAGTAGCACACACTTGACCTGTTTATTTTCAATAAATGTGCTTATATCGTAAAAAATGTCCTATTTAACATACAATGATATGGGTATCCATGAAAAGGTAATTAAATAAAGATGTTTTCCATTGCCTGGACAATTCAAAAACTAACTAGTTTAAGCACTATGGGCCGTCAAAAAGTTTTTTTTCAATTTTTAAAAAAAATACATTTTGAGCTAAATTTGAACTAGAAGGAATAAAAATAAATGAAAATTGATAATAACATATCTTTTAGCAAATATTTTTAGGTTTCAAACGATACCTATAATTATGAAGTACCCCTCTTAGTTCTCGAGATGCACTTGTTCAATTGTAAAACAATAAGCTTAGCCCAAAATTTTAAAAAATGGCTCTAGTCAGGAAACGAAGCCCGAAAGGACACATAGGTTAATATAACATTTTTGACTCCTTTTAGGGTCCCCTATATGCCCCTTCTTTTTGGCAGTCTTAGGTTGGGACACCCTGTATTAGTCCTATAAATACTTCCTAGTCGTATAAGGTAATTCCAATAACTCTATAAGTAAATAAAATCAAATACATAGGGATCAATACGTCAGGGTTTTTTTAGGCATTCCTCCTGAACTAAGTAATATACGAGTAGCACCAATGCCAATAGTATCAATATTTGATACGTTGTGGTTTGACTAAAATAATTTCTTCAGTTCTGTATCATGTAAGTAAAATAAATCATACAAAGAGGGTACATTGACTTGTTACTGCCGATTAAGAAAAAAATCATTGACAATCCGATAGACTGCCGCATTTGTTGGTTTGAATTATGATTAGTCTAGAACCAGATGATAAACTGAAGATTTTACTTCATTGGCGTATTGACATCATTATATTATGACGTGTTATAATTATAAATTTAAAAGTGAATTATAAATTATCTGGATAATAAATTAAACACGTTTATTGATTTCCTGCGTATATGTATTCAATCCTTATTAAATGCGCACTTTTAAAAACAAGATCAAATACGTCGATCAGTTGGCATTTTTTCAAGGTCTGAATTTGCTTTTTTCGATGAATTTTAAATTTTTTTACGAGTATTTATGAGTTTCCATGAGCTTTTACAAACAAACAATTATCCTTCGGAAAAAATTGTATAAAGATAAGGTAAATAAGTTATTTTTGCACGTATCAATAATACTGTTTTCATATTATATTTATCGATGAGATTATTCTATTATAAAGAAAACACTATAATCTTTATATAAAGTATATAGATCGATTTATAATATATAAATTAAAATTACAAGATAAAAAGAACTTTTTATATACTACGTTTTTAAATTTTTTTGTTGAATCATATTATGCAGTGTTGATAGTATAATTGTTATATATAATGTTAGTGAAAAAAAAATAGTTCCGAATTTATTTAGTTCATATGAATGACAACAAATTAGACAGCTGATCTTAAACCTACAAAAGGACAAATCTTTGTACAACGGATCTCCTCAACACCAAATCTAAAGCGTGCCATTGATATATTTGAAATAATATACCTAAATAATATAATCGATATTTCCTGTTTTGCTGTCATTCAATGTTTATCTGTTACAAATTTGAAACCCGTCAAAATGATGAATACGTAAATATGGGACATGGCAAACCAAATAAAATAACTTGCGGATTTTTTCCGTACAGCAAAATTGGCTGAAAACCAATTAAATTCTGCTGAAAGATGGCTAAAAGTATTAAAATAATGCATTGTCATCGTGTTCTGAGCTATGCTAAAAGTTTCAAAAGTCTAGCTATTCGGGAAGTTAGTTAGAAATCGATTGCCAGATTTGTACCGGACAAACAAACAAACAAACAAACAAGAAAGCAAGCCAATAAAAACGTAGTAATAAATAATTAGAAGTGAATACATCAAACAAGCTAGCATGTGAATAATTAAGTAATTTAGAGTCAGTGACCTCTAATTAGTTTACCTGAAGTGATAGTTTATCAAGGGTTCGTTGGAGACCTAAATGACAGCTTGAAACCGAGAAGAAAGTCACTGAAGCAACAAAAGATTAAGTTTCTTACTCTATCTCCTACTTATAAATGAGTCTCGGTATGTCACCTAATCCATTTTAAAAGAATTTGAATGAGTCAATGATTCGTTCTTGTCCTTCTTGGAAGGGATGAAAAGTGTCTAAACAACAACTCTTTTCTACAGCATGGCATTGACCGAATACTTTATTTAAAGTACCTATCGGCAATATTGGCAGTTAAAATCCTGGGTTTGATTAAGTCATTTGATCTTTTCTTTGTGATGTTCTAGTGAAGACATTTTTGGTATAATGTTCTCTAGGCCTGAAAAAATAGAGTGGCGTCTTGGAACTTTTCCTTACAAAATTCAAGTTCCAACATGGAGGCAGCTAAGTTAAAATGTGAAGGACTTATTCATCTTATAGAAAGGTATAATTAGTGCGAATTTCAGCTCAATCGGCAAAATAGTTCTGACATTATTTAGCGCTAAAGTTTCAAAGTTCAAAAGTCAATATTTTCAAAATGGTGGCAATTATCATAACGAAATCCAGTGGAAATGTTTGTTTTAAAAAGGGTATAATTGGTGCAAATTTCAGCGCGCAATCGGAAATTTTTTACGAATTTTTGAAATGATTAATGCCTCAGCAAAATGGATTATTGGCGTCACAAATTTATGATTTTCCGGGCGGCACAACTACATGGTTACTGATTTTTGTAGCAAGTTTTAACTATGTAGCTTAATTTTAATTTTTAAGCTTAACAAGCTTCTTTTCCTTCCCCTCCCTATTTTACCCCCTAGAAGTTGATATCGATAAAATGTATTTATGTTCTGAAAAGTAGCCTTTTCCGCTAAAATTTAAACATTCTAGTATGAATGGTTAAGGGCTGGCCATAGTCAGATTAATTTAGTGTGCCAAATTTGGCTAAGATATCTCAAAGAATGAAAGAGCCTATAAAGAACATACTCACTAACACATGTATATGTGTTTGTTGACTTTTATATCAATACTGATTATCTATCTTATATTTTTAACTTTTGCTAAAGTTATAAACTTTAGTTACTAATAAACTTTTGCTTAAAACTAAAGAACTAATATCAGAAATAAGTAAAAATAGATAGAATGTCATATTTGCTGACGTTAAAGCTGTGTCACTGTTTAAAAAAATATTTAATTTATTCCATTTCTGGTACCTTGGGTTGTAAAAGAGTAAACAGTGATAATTCAGTGAGTTCGTCTTAAACTTGCGTCAAAGAAAAGATATTTGTTTGAACGTATACCTAATGCAATCATTTTATTTATTTATAGTATCTTTTTATTATACAAGCCGAGATATAAAATCTCGAAAGAAATAAATAAGATTCACTGAGAATATGTTACCTTAGAGAAGGATAACAATAACAATAACCTATTCTTAAGGAATGCACCGAATACCAACAAATGGTGGGTGTAAAATCTTTCCTAAAATGTTTCGAATATAATTTCCTTATTGTAAAACCATAACTGCTTCACGCTACAAATTGTAAATGTGTTTTTAATTGTTTAAGCACAAAATAGAGCATTACATGTTCTATTTTGAGAGATTTACATATTATTTACATGTTGTGAATCTAAAAGTTTAGAGCAGTTGTGAAAATTGGTTTTACCTTCGTTCTGAAATTATCTACCGTTGTTTCTATTTCTTTCAATATTTATGTATGGTGAAACGACATGTAGATTGTATATTTAGTTTATCAAAGTTATAGAATATTACAGTAATAATTTGACTTTGTAACCTAAGCATATATTTTTCTATATTTTTTAAAATAGTGGCTACCTAATCATACACACAATAAAATGATTAAGAATTACCATTAGAGGCCGTATCAGAGGTTATATGCAAATTTAACATTTAAGCCTGAAGGAAAATATTAGATTAGACTATATAGGTATTTGTTTAAATTATAAATTTTAACAAATAGGAGAACAAAATAGCCAGAAGCAAAAAGTACACAATAATATTATTATATTATTTTTAACAAAACGATAGAATAAATATTAACAGGCTTGGCATTTTGGCATTGATATTTCTAGAAAGAAATTAAATTTCTTATTTAACGGACGTAATTAAGTAACGAACTGATCGAAACTACTCACTCCTTTCAGCTATAAATTTGTAATTTCCAGTAAATCTGACAAAGATATTTTGCTCCCGAGCTTACCTAAGGTAGCTAACGGAAGCTATGTGATCGTTCTGAAGAAAGAAAATATTTTGTGTCTTCGATTTCAATAATTCCAGACAGAAATCCGTTTCAGACATCAGGGAACATTTTTGGTTCCGTGTCTGTGTGTCGTCACTCAATTTTTGCAAACATAGATAGCTGTACGTCTCGTAGACGAAATTTCGTGACTCTTGTTTTTATAAGATTTGGGGTTTTGTTCTTTTGTTTTTTATGCATCCATTTGAAGAATTTCAGCAATTCCATGTGTATTACCCACTGTAAAACCTTCATATTGAAAAATGTACCGCAAACTTCATGCATTTAAAAATAAATAATCGAATTTATCAAAATGCAATAAAGAAAAACAATTTTGAAAATTTCAATCGGTGCAGTTTATCAAAGATCATTCTCACTTATTAACTAGTGAATAATGTTTATTTTCTCAAATATTTTATTATTCAAACTATAACTATTAACTATTTTAGTAGCAAAAAACAAGCAAAACAATCCTTGGTATTATTCCTTTATCATTAATCTAAGATACTCTTTAACGTTTTAATAACCTGATTACTTAGAACTTTAAAAAAGAACACATTTTTTACCCGAGTTAAATTTGCTATTCTTAGTCAAAACAAACAATTATTGCTAATTGAATTTAAATGTGAATAAAAAGATACAGTTCCTTGATACCTCTGACGTTACTATATTTACATAATTTCTTCATCGTCTTGTTTAAAAAATCATTTATGTGATATTTTATATTCTCTACATTATCATTCCTATCTTATGCTACTTTTTATTTAAATAATGCCATTCAATAATGAATATATATATATATACGAGATTTCGCACTCGGGATGTTTATTATTTCTTTCTTAATTTGCATATCGTTCAACGATAAGTGTTTCTTTATTAATATTACTGTAAAAGAATCTTAATGTAAAAGATACATAATACTGTAAAAATATCACTGGCAGTGTTTGGAGAAGGCCGAGTTATAACGAGTGCTATTGACTGATTATTTTAAGTAAGGATAGTGGGGGAGGAGTAGTCATCTCCTCAGAAGGTTTGCTCCTAGACGTACATATTATTATAGTCAGTCGACTTGTCATGCTCTTAGTCTTTTAAACTCACTAATTGAACTAGAGAAGTGACTACCTCAAGGCTAAAAGTATTTTTTAAACAAATTTTTTTCTATCAAAACTTTAGTCATAAGTGACAATTTGATTTCTTTAAAAACGGTAGCGTAACAAGTTAACATGTCTCATTATGATAATTTTGCATTTAATGACATCGAGAAATCAGTTTCAGGTAACACAATTTTCAAATTTGAATTAAATAATATTACTAATTTGACATTTACTAAGTAGTTCGTACCATTTGATAAATGGTAAAAAAGGTATTTTCATAAAAATTATATTTACACATACTAAAATATGTTTATTAGCTTTTGCATTTAACGGTTAAGGTTATTTATACCCAAATACTAACTAAGTCTACTAGGTCTTTATAAAAAATAATCTTATTAGATATTTAACAGTTTACTAATTTATAAGTTGTTTTTGTACAACTATGGTGAACACCTATAGTAGGTTTATTAACTGGTGGGTTAATATCAATGAAATTTATCTTAACTAAATCAGATTATAGTTACATCAATATAAACTATCAAATGCATAGTAAGTAGTAAATAGATAGTTAATATATCTAAGGGAATAAATCAAAAGTGAGATAGTTTATATATCAAGTAGGATGTATCCGAAGAGAAGTAGTTTATATATCAAGTAGGATGTATCCGAAGAGAAGTAGTTTATATATCAAAGAGGATATATTATCTGAAGGGAGATAGAGTTCACAAAATCTGAGAAGCAGTCTCCCTCACATGATCTGGACTTATTAAATTCAACTTGCGGATGTATACACTATAGAAATAGCTAATATACCTGTATTGTTTTACCGGGACACTTTTTTAGACTGTTACTCCCTGTATAAAAAAGACAGAAGGTAGTAAAAATCTAAAGAAGGTGTACGGAATGTTCTTCTTTAGACTGTTACTCCCCTCATAAAAACAGAGGAGTGATATCCCTTTGTCCCAAAGTACATTGGACTAAACATCCCTTTGCCTCAACTTAGACAAATTTTCTCGTATACGAGTTCATAATAACTTAGTCCCGTGTTCTCTATTTATATAAGTTTTCGTAGGTAGATTTAATTATTATTGAACATTGTATCAAAATCTATCATAAAATAACTTCTTCTCGGTGGGGAATCGAACTCGGCCTCTCTCCGTCCGCGTTTAAAGCTATTTTCTCAGGAACTAGATTTTTCCCGTGAAAACGGCCTATATCGTTAGATTTGTATTGAAATGGACTACGTTTCAGATTTTTTTAATCAAAATCGTCGGAACCGTTTTCGGGAAATATTATTTTTTGTGTTTTTCAGAGAATTTGGGGGGTAGCGCCTCGAACTTAATTTCGTCACCTCGGGGTATGATTTTTCTGAACATTTATGCCAAATTTCGTCAAAATCGGTCCAGTAGTTTAGGTTCCAGGCGTCTGCACAGACAGACAACAGACAGACATGTTTTAATAACCACTGTTTTGGACTCAGGGGACCTCAAAACGTGTAAATCCATCAAAATTGAATTTTCGCTCCATCACAATAATTTCTCTTTATATGATAAAGTAAAAAGTAACGATTTACCATAACATGTGTCTAGTGCAACTCTCTTATAAGAATGACCTCTAGAATTGATTCGAAACGTTGCGTCGGGATTCACATTTTTTGTAACACGGACTCTTCCAGAAGATCTAGACTTATTAGACTCTTGCCACGAATACATACACTATAGAATTACCCAATGTAAAAATATATATTGCTTTAAAATAAACAACTGATTATTCGTCGATTTTTGCTCAGTTTTAGTAAGTCAAATATGATTAAAGCCATTTTACTTAATGATGAGCTATTCTTCGATTGATAATTTTAAGTCCTCATAGATATATAAGTAGGATTCCTTTCATTATTAAATTCATAATCAGAAATATTCTAAGAATCTAGGTACTTCTTTAGATTGTTACTCCCCTATGTTGTTTTAGAATATAAATGACTTTGAGTAAATAACTATTAAGAAAAAGGGATTTTTTTGTGTACTTTGGGACAAAGGAATATCATACTTCAGTCTAAAGAAGAACATTCCGTACACCTTCTTGAGATTGTTACTCCCCTATGTTTATTTTATAAGGGGCCAAAACCATTATAATAACCAAACAACAATGATTTCACTAAGATTCAACAACTAATTATTTCCGTTCATTTAGCATCTGGTAGCATCACAATTATTGCACCTGAAAATACTTCTACTAGTAGAACCAAAATATCAACCGAGTGAACTTGACCAAAAAACCTTCTAATTGTTATGAAAACTCCGGCCATAATAACCTCCACAATATTGTCATTTGTTTTACAAGTTAAGTGGAATATTTATAGTACACTAAGTGTGACAAAAAAAAGGAAGCAAAAAAAATAATGAGTGTGTTCCCCTTCTCTCCGGAGAGAACAATTAATATTAGGTAACACAGCATTTTATGTTAATTCTTGTATTTCTTTTTAATTATTTTGAATGACCTAATAAAAATTAAACAAAATAATTGATAATCCATAAATGCTAATAGCTACATACTTGTCATAAGGTTTTTTTCTCTTTTGTTATTCTAAATAGAGATAAGATAAAAAAGCATAATGAATTGCGTTATAATTAAAACCTGGTATTTATTAATATCTTAGTATAATAATATTATTAATTACCTTTCTTAGGCGTTAAATTTTTCGACAAATGAATTTTAATTAAACTTTATTGTACATTTATTACACTTCATGGACAAAAAGAGCAATTTGATATTTAAATGTAAAGTTACATAAAATAGATAAATAAGGAATGATCATAGAAGATAACTTAGTGGGCCTTGATGATCTGCTTTCAAACATTCCCGATGATATCGTACAAGAAGCAAACGCGAATATTTACGAAGAATTTTTTTTTTTCTCCCTTCTGGAGGTAAAATCTTGTACGTAACTCGGGAGTAAAAATCACTTGCACCCTCGTGATAATTAACTCCCTTGGCTTCGCCTCTGGAACCAACTTCATCGCTCAGGGTGCAATCCCTTACTTTACTCCCTTGGTGCGTAAATAACAACTATTTCCTACTGCAATGGAAGACTGTTATTTAAAAATACGTAGGATTTTTATAATTAATTTGATCTTATGGCATATTAATACTAATTAGTAACAATTTTATAATTATTAATAATCGTTTCTAAATTGACAAAGAATTAACTGTAATTAGTTTATCAGGCCTATTTCTAAATCCGCATTAAATAGCAAAAATTATTGTGGACGTTACAGTAATAATTATTGTTAAAACCCAATTGGCTTCATGTGCAACATTAGCTATTTAACTTTGCATACCTAGACGTTACTGCTACTTCTCATTTCCTCCACCCAGAATTATTTAGGATTATTTGTTTCCTTTTTCGGAATTGATGACATCATCGTAAGAACATTTTTTTTCAAATTTTACTTTACATCAAGTTTAAATTAAACTTAGCATAATGTAAGACTAAATAGAAGGGTTGAACTAAAAATGCTTACTACATACTAATACTACATTACATTGATGCTCTGCACGGCTGTCAGATACGTTCTCTCTGCTTTCTAAAATAGACTGCAAATTGGTGTGGCAAATAGCTTCCTAGCATCCTATCCTCGTACTTTATTGATTTCATGCTTTTACAAGCCGCATTATTGTCTAATTGGTTCAATTGTTTCCCCCGTTTTTTTTAATCTGTCAAAATTGTTTTGAGTTTTTTTACATGAATTTAAAGTATCAATTTAGCAAAAGTTAAAGAGCGCAGATGGTTCATATTAATCTGGTGCTATCTGCGGGTAACTTTCGATAAATTATAAAAGTTTCATTCAAATCGAATAAGTACTTTTGAAGCTATACGTGTAAATAAATGTATGTTTGTGCGCATGTGGAAAAGCAACAAATAGACGCAGAAGGTTGAAACTTATATGAGACCAACATTGGGCCAATTATGACCTACCACCCAAATTCCATTAAAATTGGACGACTAGTTTTTAAGATATGTTGGTTCGTAAAAATTGAACGACAGACCGACCGACAGACCGACAGACAGACACGGAACCGAAAATGATCCCTGATGTCTGAAACGGATTTCTGTCTTGGAATTTTTGAAATCGGAGACCTAAAATTTTTCGTTCCTCAGAACGATCACATAGCTTCCGTTACCTTCGGTAAGCTCGGAAGCAAAAATACTTTACTCGTTAATATAATATTTTGTAGTATTTTTTAATGATAATATAAATACAGATACACATGTAGACCACGCTATAGAGAAACAAGAATGCTTTATGCACTCCCACTATTATAATTTCAAATTAAGATAAAATAGATAGAATAGAGATTAACCCAATGTCTAAATTGCCTCTACTAGAAAAACTGGAGTTATTAATTTTTGGAAATAAGGTTTAAGAAAAAAAGAAGTTAAAAAGATACAAATTTTCCTTCCATTTATAAACAGTATTCATTGAAATATCAATTGCAAATTATAATTTACATGAGCCTTGCGACAAAATGCTTGCATTTGTTCAAGATGTCAAGTAGTTTATTTGGCACTTCTTTGGACTGTTTCTCCCCTTTATAAAAAGACAGAAGGGTGTAACAATCTAAAGAAGGTGTACGGAATGTTCTTCTTTAGACTGTTACTCACTTATTAAAACAGAAGTGTGATATTCCTTTGTCCCAAAGTACATTGGACTAAGCATCCCTTTTCTTAAATCTTTAATTAGTCAAAGTCATTTATATTCTAAGAAACATAGGCGAGTAACAACCTAAAGAAGTGCCGTTTACTTGTAATATTTATTTGATTTCTCTTAACAATCACAAGTTTTATATTGCGAATCTAAATTTGCCTTTACCTTTATATATATAGTACGTATAGGCATCCGCGGAATGTCTCGTAATGAATAGCTTGATTTTCCGGTGACATTCGCGATTCGCGTCACGTAGGGTTTGAAGCCAGACGTTTCGCTTCCACAACTTGAAGCAGCTTCAGGGGTGTGGTGCATCGTGATGATAACTCAAAGCAACAACAAGATAAACTGTATATCTTGTGGAAAGTGAGACGTCGCATTTCAAGCCCTCCGTGACGCAGATTTCACCGGAAAACCAAGCTATTCATTGCGACACAACCCGCGGAAGTCTACGTACAAGAGTATAAGGCTAATTTAGATTCGCAATATAAAACTTACGGCGATATTTACAGCGTTATACTTTAATGATTCTATCTACGAACACCTAACGAACTTGTGTATTTTTCATTAGCCTAAATGATGGCATTTTATAAAGAATGGAACATAACAGAAGCACGTATAGATTCGTACTCTTAATTAAAGCTTTTGAACAAAGCTTCTTTTTCCTTAATATTAAACTTATGATATTATTAAACATCAATTATAAAGATATTATTACATTATTAGAATAGTTGCTACAAAATTTTCTATTTCTTAGAATGAAATTATATAATATAAATATAGACAAGAAATTCTAGGTTTCTTTTCCTGTCACCTTGAAATGCCTTATCCTATACGAAAGTAACCTTAAATATATTTATAAGATTAAATTAAATAACAATCAGATCAGCCAACCAAATGATTTTATCAAACAATCTCATCTGGCTGTTTAAAATGTAGTTTAGTGGACTTTGATCAAATATTCTGAAGGTTAGGTTGGTATAATAACCCTAATTACATTTCAAGTTTTGAGAATGAAATATTTATTGCCTAAAATAATTCGCTCAGAGGCACTGAGCATCATCAAAACTCTTATTTGATAGAGGGTTAATATAAGATTTAAAATTTAAAAAAAATATATTTTTTACCTTTTTATCCATTTATTACATCTATTTCTAACCTAACCTTTAGTTTTTTTTATTTAAATGGCTTTAGTATGTATATATATTACCGTTATCGTGTGATTTCAATTGCAGAGGGTATATTGAGAATATCGGATCTGCAGAATCGAATTCCTCATCCCATGCACGTTCAGCAAACTGAGAGCCCCAAGAAAACCTCTATCTTCCTGTAAGTAAACATAGATTAAACCAAAAATGATTGCGGTGTAAATATCTAATGTTTCAAAATGCACTCCTTATGTTAATGTTATTAGATAATTTTTTGACATTTTCATGTCTTGACTTTGGCACATAAACTCGAAAAGCGTTACAAAGAAACGACACCAAAAAGCGTTAAACTTGTAACAGGAAGGCAGGAGTATATAGGAGGTGTGCAACAAGTTGCCCGCTCTCAGCAGGGCTCTCCCTACCGCGCTCGGTAAGGCCTCCCTACCTCTCACCTCCCCATCGGCTATCTGCCCCACGTATCACTCTCTTCGCATCTCGCTACCGCCCCAGCGGCGCCCCCGCAACCCCCCCCCCCCCCCCCCCCCTACAACTACAACTTCTGTTCTACTGCTCCGATTTGCACCGGACAAACGCCATATCCCTTAGACTTTATTCATAATAAACTTACATACATACAATTTAATATTTACTTTATTATTTTTTTATACTTGTTATACTATAATTTTAAAATATTGGTGAAGAAGATAAAAGATTGCTTCTGAATAAACTGGAAAAGAAGAAAAGTACTTTCTTTCTTCGTGCACAACATATGTTCGATTTAATTCATAATTTACAAACACAAGAATCAGCACACTCAATTTTTTTGACATTTTCATATCTTTACTTTGGCACATAAAAAAGCTCGAAAAGCGTTACCAAAAAGCATTACTACAAAAGACACCAAAAAGCGTTACATGAAAATGTCTCGCTGTCTTGCAGACTCGTATGCAAGTAATTTTTTTTCTTAAAAGTGCTTAAGATTATTCTGATTTATAACGCGACTTGTGCAAAATGAAGTTATTAGAAGCTTTTATATATAATATTTTTAAATTAAATGTATAAGTATTATTATTTTATCTACGATTGATACGAAATATAAACATTATATCTCTGTTTAGATGCGTAGAAAGTGATTATTTACGTACTTGTATTCATTGCGCGTGCGCGCCTCTTAGTTCTGAAGAATTCCTCTTCTTTACCACGCTAGCGCGGTAAAGAAGAGGAATTCTTCAGCTTTACGCACGATTAGCGAGTTTGTTTACATTTAACAAAACTAATTTGCTATTATTTTATTAAAGTAACTGTTTATATCGAGTTTTTAGTGAAAAACAATGAATGAATCAAGTGGCTTTGACGAAAATGTAGAGAATAATACTCCTCCAGAAATAATTAATTCGGCAAAAAATACAACTCAAGATTAATGCAATCTTTATCAAGAGAAGAGATACGAACTTACATACAGCAATTGCTCGTGTGGTTTTACTACCCTCGCTGTCGCTCGGGTGCAAACTCCACAATCGCATGCAAAATGCTACTTTCCTCACTCAACGCGCAATGTACTATTAAACACGTTGAAGTCAGCACCTTTGTATTTGAAATATTAATATGCTAGATGGATCTTAGGGTGTGATATTAAGATTTTTTATTAATTGATTTGTTAAATTATCAATAATACCTTAGAGCAATTAAACACATCATTTGTAACTGATTATATTTGTAATTTTAGAAATAAAAACTGATAATGACCTTATATGGGTCGAAACGTCTCTTTATCAACATGGAAGATGTTTTAATATCACACCATAAGATCCATCTAGCATGTTAATATTAATATTTTTAACACTTTATTCTACCTTCTGTACCTGTACCGTCCTTGAAAAATAAGTCTCATATCTTAGTACAGTAAAATTAGGCTCCAACCCAAACATCAAAAAGAAAGTTCTACCTCACGCCAAATTGTTCTATAGCCTCCTCGTAGTAAGTGATAAAAAGTTGCACAACTTGCAGCATCGGGTTTGGTGGGGAGGGGTGTGAAAAGGGGGGTAAAAGGGTATGTTAAATCGTTTTTCGTTAATATCTCGAAAAAAATGAGGTTTAACGCTAACTTTGTATTTTACAAAATTAATCTCCATAAAATTTAGAACAAAAATGGCCTTATGCATTTTTGTGCTGATGTCAACGATTACGGAGTTAAGAGAGGGGTAAAAATATTACTATTTTCCAGTTTGCTTGAATCTTTTTGGAAAGATTTTTTTATTGTTGTTAAAGCCAGTTAGGGTGGTGTGAGCCTATGTTTGCAGCTTCGAAATACCTGTGCAAATACCAGTGTAATACCTGCGTAATACATAAAAAAACTGAAAAAAATAGAACTTTTTTTAGTTTATGCCATACAACATACAACCCGTAAACTATGTGTGTTTTCAGTATTAGTCGTGATTACTATTTTTAAGTTAAGTAAATTTGCAGCAGCATAAGCCTAACTTCAGCTCTGCACAACTAATATCTTCCGAGATATGACACGTCAAAAATTGTCAATTTTTTCAAAAAAATAACATTTTTAAGTATTGCTCTCGTTTTGGGCTGAATATCGGCATAAAACCGTAGACCTACGAGAAAAGTCATTATCGTTAGGAATAAAGTGGTAGTAAATATAATTGGCTTCCTTTTACGTCCAACTCTGTACGTCCAATAGTTACTGAGATATGACTCTTAAAAAATTGGCAGTTTTCCCAAAAAATAGAAATTTTAAGTATTGTTCTCGTTTCGTGTTGAATATCGGCATAAAACCAGGCACTATATCAATATGAGGCAGAAATGTTTCCTTTGCTGCCTTGTTGCATACTATATTTTTCCTACTGGCGGCAGAAAAATGTTTCCTATAAATAATATTAATTTCATAATACTTACTTACTTACTAATCATAAGACTACAATATACTATTATTGAACTATTCAAAATAAATAAATTCAAGCAACAATATCAAATGTTACAATTATAAAAAATGAATTGACAGAAATACAGTAAAAGCAAAACAAAATGATGATAATAGACGAGCTGCAGTGTTGCCACTAATTTAATTATTTATGATTATTTTAAGACCTACTATTTTTTTGTAATATTTTTATTTCTTTTTTATCTTTTTACACCATTCTATTTTATAAATATAATCTATAATGAGCATTTATAAACTTTTTTTTTTTTTTATAAATTCGTAATATTTTTAAGGTAAATTGTTCAAATAATTTAGGTTAAAGATAATATAAAAGAAAAGGTTGTTTGTTTATTTATATGTAGCGGGGAATGTGGGCTTAGCCTGGAAAAATCCTCATCAAAATACGATTTTGCCGCCTAGGCAGCAAAAAAGGAAAAAAACTTAATATAATTGTTTGCTGCTACTCTCATTTTGTAAGTCTAAACAAAGCAAGTGGTAAGGAGGAAGAAATATGGCGGCTCATAAAATCTCTAATAGAATCCTCATTAATATTATTATTCCTTTAAATCAATTTTAACTTATTTAAAACACTAATTTCTTCTAATCAGTGGCACAAACAAGATTTTTTTGAGGGGCCTTCATTTAGCCCCCTCCCCCCCTTGTTGTTGTGGTTGTGCCTGTGCCTCTGATTCTGATTCAAGTTTGAATGAAACCGAGTTAAAATAGGGTTTCTAAACCCGCATTACATTGTTTTCTTCTATTCACTATCACTTACAAATACTTAAATAATCTTCACCTGATATACGTATATACAAAACATAAAACATAATCTAACTTAATACTTCATATAAAAATTGATCATAATCATTTATTTATTTTAAACTATAATTATTCATTAATATTAAACCTAGACTACATAAGCCGAGAAGCCATTTCTTATTGAAATAAAACAATAACATTCTAAAAACAATGTGTTGCTGGCTTGGATACCGTATTGTAAATCTAAATAAAGTCGCTTGAACTTGAATTTACCGGTTGTTATGATATCGCCGAATGGAACCTTCCTCATGGCAGTTTTTATTTTTTTATTTTTTTGACTGACATCAATATCGCCTTATCAGCTCATCAATCATTATTCATATCTATCAGTTCCAATGTCAAGGATTAAATGATCTAATGCCTATTCATATTCATGTAGAAGCATTTTAGTTTTAAATAGTTGATGTTCGTTCTAGTCATTTAGATTTATATGAAGTTAAGTCTTAGTGGTTTTGTATTATCGTTGTGAATGTTCTAATTTTTAAAAGATCTCTACTCTCAACAACTTGTTGGTGTTCGCATTTTTATTCTTAATAATTTTTAACTTAATTTTTTTTATCTGAAACGTAAGTTATTGATTTTTTCTTTATAGTTAATATGTTCTTTTTATTTTGAGTAGATTTATGTTAAATCAAGATTCTCATTTTTGCAATATGAATATTAAGAGTAAATGTATATTGTTATAAAGATGAAAGTTTTTACCTAAATACTTTATTATCATATTTTTGATAAAATAAGCATGTTCTTATTTGAGTTGTTTAAGAGTGAAATACCTACTGCAATTACATTAAAACTGAACTAAACAAACTCATTCAACTATATAATTGCACAGTGTTTTGATGCATTTCAATTCGATGAAAGTAGGCCAATCGGTTGATTAATTGAGACTCAATGGATTTGTTTTAGCTTTATTATTAATTTCACTTTTATCTTTGAACCTCTTATTTTTCCTGGTTTGATTCTACCGAATCTTTTTGTGCTGAATTCTCATGAAAAACTAGCTGTTAAACGAGATTCCTTTGTTTATAATGCTTTTAGAAAATGGCTCATGGCTTTTCAGTTATATTTTAGTAACACATTGGGTTCATTTCCTCTCAGTTCCTATAATATCCATATAATTGTCCAAAAAGCATTTGTCCTATTCATAATAATGGTAGTATTCTTCTAATTAATTATTTAGACAAGTAACATAACAAAAGAAATTAGGTATCTTTTTTAAAAAAGAATAGTACATTGTGCTACTAGTGCGGAAAGTAGCATTTTGCATGCGAATGTGGAGTTTGCGCCCGAGTGAAATCGAGGGTAGTAAAACCCTCACAATGCAGTTTTTGCACGAGTTGCATACCGTACTTTCTCTACGGTTGTTGGATTTTAATAATAAATACAGAAAAAAACAGTTACTCTAATTAAACAAACAGCAAATTCGTTTTTTTTAAATGTAAACAAACATGCTAATCGTGCGATAAGGTGAGGAATTCTTCTTTATTTCCGCACTAGGGCGGAAACGCGCATGGGGTGAAATGCGCATGCGTAATGAATACAACAACAAATAGAATCACTTTCTATGCATCTAAACAGAGATGAAATGTTTATATTTCGTATCAATTTTAGATAAAATATATTTCTTTGTCTTATAAGTACCTAGTATCTTATAACTTGTATTATGTTTTGTTATTACATACCAATACCTGTGTGATTAGAAGTATTATAATATTATAATGCTTAACCTGCTATGTGTAACCTCTTTTTTAACTAAGTATTCTGTTTTAAGTGGATTTAAAATGCAATTATCTGTCTGAAAGATTACCTAGTCAAGCATTTTTTATCCAACTGTAGATCCATAGAAGGTAGAGAAACATAAACAGCAAGAGTGTCTTGAGAGACTAAACGCTGTTTCACACTACACCGAGTTAGAACCGAGCCTTGGACGAACAAAAGCTCAGTCGAGGCTCATTGTGGTATTGTATAATGCTGCCTACAGAAAGATTATCTAAAGTTTTGACTTTTGACAGCGTGGGAAAATCCGTTGGGAGCCAATGAGAAGTCAGGATTTTGAATTCTAGAAGGTCGGGCCAACTAGGCTAACAAAAAAGTCACTAGTCCCACCCTTGCCACAGGCCTACTAGTGGTTTTATTTTTTTCCTTATTTAGGTTGGTCAATCTGAGTGTCAAAAGTCAAAACTTTAGATAATCTTACTCTAGGCATAGGGTCCACTCAGCCTTGACACAATGTGAATGACTCTATTTAAACCCTATTTGACAATACCTCATACCCCGCTGTGACCCACCTGTCTTAGCTTTTGCTAACTGTCAGAGTCCCGACTTGGTTTAGTGTGAATCTGCCTTAAATATCTTTGAAGCTCAACTAAAATCTAATAAATGGAATCGCTGGATGCTGCTACATTTTGGTCTGTGACTATTTTATTCACAGATCTAGTGCCGTCTAGAGCCATGGCTTGGCCTATTTGGGCCCTCATTCTTTTTACGGGTTTTTATTCGTTATTGCAGGAATTTACTCTCATAACTTGTGATCTTTTTAACACTTATACTCATAATGAATTCTATTTTACATTAGTACTGTAAAAGTACTAATTAGGGACCTATTTATTACTGCAGCCTTTTACTGATACTCCATAGCAGAACAAACCTACTCACAAGACTATTTGCCGCAGTGATTATAACTTTAAAAATAGGGTGGATTTTCAAGTCATTGTTCTGGCCTGAAAATTAACCAAATGTTTGAAATTGTTTCTAATTTCTTAATCCCCTACTAAAACAAAATCTGGACTTAAAAACCTTTCTTATTACCATAAAAGGTTAGCTGTGTTCTTAAAGATATACATTATTGAAAAATAAAAGTAAAGTTAATAGTAGAACTTAGAAAACTAACTATTGAGATGAGATGAAAATTATGGTGGGTGTGGCATAAGTCCAAGAGTTACCACTTCTATGTTTTTTTTTTTTTTTGGTTGGTGAATTCAGTCTTCCAATATCAAAATCAATTAAAAAACCCAAAATTATCAATTGTTTTCGGCCTTTTTAGGCATGCTTCTCCTTTTCTTCTCCATTCTGAGCTACAGACTTATGATGTTAGTTACTCATGGCTAATCTAAATTTCACAATAAGATGAACAAACCAATTCACTCAGAGCTGTTAGGGACTTGGGTCTGGCTCTTTAAAAGGTCTGGGCCCCCGCCAGTACTAAGCCTCTCGACTGACCTGCACAGATGATCCCTTAAAGTTAAAGGAATGATTTTCTTATACTGAATAGCTACATGAGCCTATCAGTGGACAATGTGCCCTTGTCTAGTTTCCACAATTTTGCAAAACTGAGTTTTCTATTTAAATTTTAAGTTTCGTTTTCTTTATGAAAATTGTTTTGTTTATATATCTTGTATGCTGCACATAAAATCGATTATCTATTGTATAGCTTACCTAAGACAGATTGTACCTTTTAAGATAATTGAAAATGGTTTTGGGATGAGGTTGTGAGGCTTGAGGGCAAGAAAATAGGACATGAGGCCTCCCTTTGTTTCTTTTGGCAGAAAAGAGTGCTGGTGTTTAGTGTCTTTTACAGATATATTGCTATTGACCAACGCTGTTTGAATACTAAAAGTTTATGCATTTTGCCAAATTTTAGACCACCAAAACCAGAGTTTGAAAAAAAGTGGACATATTCATGTACAATAGATGAAACTTTGCTTCAATATATGTATTATAAAGGAATGTAGCTTTTATTTTGTTGAGTTTATCTTTCCTTTATTTTAAAAAAAATCTAATTGTGATGAGATTATGGAGGTCTTTATTCCATTTTTTGAGATGACCTTTTGTATCACTTCTTACTTTCTCAAAGATTTTTGCAAATTTCTACAGTGTATGAGGATAGTGGACAAAATATTTTGAATCACAACTACTAGTAAAGTAATGTTACTGCAACATCTGATAAAATTTTAAATATAATACTAATTTTTGTCTTGTTAATAAATTATATGCAGTGGTGGATATAAAGATGTCAAAATTACCTACTTTGGACTTTCCATTTAGGATTTATTCATTTTAATTTAGAAGAAGGGAGGATGACAAATAAAAAATTCCCAAAGGCTACCAGGAATCAACTCATGATTCCTGGTAGCCTTTATATGTGGAGAATTTTGTAAAATTAACCACAATCCACAATATCATTTTTATTATTTACTAATGTGTTGATTGAACTTTAATGATCACTGATAATATTCTAGATCCTGAAGCAAAAGGCTGTATGAAATATAATATTTCAACTTCACTACTCAGGTTTTTATTTATTCAAACCAAAACTCCCGAATAACAAGATAAATTTGCAAGTCAAAAGAGGTGTTACTTTTAACATACCCATGTCAACTGTTAAAATATATTTATAGCACCCAGTTACTCAACTGGCTGATAAATGTCTGCTGATTGCTATAAATATATTTTTCTTAGAAGGAGGTAGGGTACTAAGAAGGGAGAAAGAGAATATAAACAAGTGTGTTAGTTGATACTCATGTTAATTAATTTTAAAATTTGCATTGTCAGAAACCTTTTTAAACGTGTCTGTTATGCCTAATTCTTACTTTGTGGAAACATAGTTCATATTATTTTTATTATATACACGTATATGTTGTATAGTTACTGTTTTTTTATAATTATTAATCTATGTTATTATTTTATTTTTCAGAAAAATGCCGATTGTGCAAAGACTGGTTAAAACACAATGTTCTATGACAAATAGTCGGCCGATTCAAATACTAGGAGCAATATTATTCCTTATTCTGGCATGGGTCTTCATATATTTACTTCTCAGGGAAGAAGTACTTCCATCTGGAGGTTTATTTAAGGTTAGTAACTCTTGTTAGATAAAAATCTTCATTAATATAATCCAACTTTGAACTGCATGTGGATTTAACTTCTGTTAGGTTTATGACAGTCCAATTACATTTGCTGAAAGGTACTGGTTATGATCGCTTGGGCCTATTTTACCTCAATAAAGCCTATTTTACCTTAATAAAGCTATTTTTTCAGTACTTAGTCATTTTTATTTTAGCCCTTCTCATTATTTGTATTCTTATTTACACTTATGGTTATTTTATTAATATAGATTTTTTTTTAGAGGTAACTTTTGAATTTTTATCTGTCATAAGTGACTCCTCTTTTTAATGATTAAGATTTAGTATAATTTCTTTTTAATTTTGGTATAGCAGTACAAAACTAGTAGTAAATTATCTCCAAAGATTAAGTATTTATTTTAAAGCTAGCTTTCGACATATCTTTCGGGTGTCAGTACTAGGAAAAACTAATAAAAAGAACCTGCCAAATTGCATACAAAAATCAGTCTGATTTTTGTGTGACATTTGGATACATTTGGATACCTAAAAATGTTGCTGAACCATATGTTACCAATCTTTAATTACAACATTAGGCTGGCGTATGCTATGTGTAAATACTCAGTCTACGTTAATTGGACCATATTCTGTATCCCCACGCACCTTTCATGTGAGTTCAGATGGCAAGAAGAACAACATTTAAGAAAAAAATATCTGAATTCATCTATATCAATTTGTCATATAAGTAAAAAATTAAGAATTCCCTGGATGAAAATTTATTTTGATATCATCTTTTTTAAAAATAGACTGCCAATTGGTGTGGCATATAGCTTCCTCGTATCCTATCACGTACTTCATTGATTTTATATTTTTTCAAGCCACTATTGATTAATTGTTTCCACCGTTTTCTTAATCTGTCAATATTGTTTGGATTTTTTTACATAAATTAAAGTATTAATTTAGCAAAAGTTAAATAGCACATCGACGATTCTGATTATTCTAGGGCTATCTGCAGGCTACTTTCGATAAACTATAAAAGTTTTATACAAATCAGATAAGTACTTTTGAAGCTACAGGTGTAAATAAATTTATGTTTGTGCGCATGTGAAAGAGAAACAAATGAGCGCAGAAGGTTGAAACTTATATGGCTCCAAAAATGAGCTAATCATGACCTACCCTCCAAATTTCATTAAATACACTAAGTTCACAAAAATTGAAAGACAGACTGATAGACAGACACGGAACCAAAATTGTTCCCTGATGTCTGAAATGGATTTCTGTCTCGGAATTTTTGAAATCGGAAACCTAAAATTTTTTCATTCTTCAGAACGATCACAGCTTCTGTTACCTTCGGTAAGCTTGGAAGCAAAAAGGAGTTTATTTATCTAAATAGCAAAGGACTAAATTAGTTAATCTTGTTTAAATATATATGTTTTATTTTTTCTTAGATACTTACACTGGTTCTTGTTGCATCAGTTGTTGGTGCTCTGGTCTCACTTCTTAGTCTGCCAGCTTTACTTGGAATGCTAATCACTGGCATCGTACTTAGAAGTGTTCACTTTTTTGAAATACATGGTGTCTACTTAGATATAGTTCGTATATCTAGGTGAGTTATTTATTAGTAGTATTATTATTATTTGTTTTTGATAAATAATTTTATTGTTCTTCTGTAAACTTAAAATGAATTATCTTTATTTTAAAAATCTTAAGAAATAAGATATCAACAAAGTCCCATCTTAACCAGAGAAATTAATTGAATAGTTTAGTTCCGCTTTAGAAGTTTAGTTCTCGACTGATTCATATAAAGTTTACTTTATTTCTATGTATCTTAATATATTTTCTCACAATAATTAGAGTTGAAAAATGACAAGTGCATGCGTATCTTCAATGCTTTGTTGTGAGGCAAAAGCCTGTCTTGTTGAAAATTTGTTTTAAGAAAATTTAAAAAAAAAGAGATTGTTGGTGCTCTGATCTTACTTCTTAGTCTGTCAGCTTTACTTGGAATGCCTGACCTTAAAAATATTTGGTGTATTGATTATCGGGAAAAAAATATTTGATATATTAAAATGTGTCTTTTTTTATTTACATTTTTGCAAGTTTTTTGGATGTGTGATATATATGTAATATAACATAATGAAAATATAGGGACATGGCACTAACGGTCATCCTTATCAAAGCAGGGTTAGGGCTGGACCCAGGTGCCCTAAAGAAACATCTTTTAACAGTGCTGAAGCTATCTCTTCTTCCTTGCCTTGCCGAGGCTGTGGCAGCTGCAGTTGCTTCCCACTATATTTTCTCCTTCCCCTGGCTGTGGGGATTCTTACTTGGGTAAATATTGTTTGCTCTATATTATTTTATACTTAATGGAATAAAGATTTTTTTTTATATTATCTTAATTTTATTAAGAGATTGCATGATCCAAAATGGATATTTTACAGTCACTTTCAAAATTTTTAGAAGAATAATATTGAATTTTTTTTGCTCATATAGCTTGTTACTTTAACATCTGATTTAGTATAACAATGTTAGGGGGTTAGTAATTTAATTATTAAAAAATAATTACATTTTTTGGAGTACTACGAGTTAAATGTTCAATGTATGTCTGATAAGATGTTTGATACATAAAGAAATGATGTTGAATTTGTTGAAATGATGTTGTTAGATGCAACACTGCTTAACTCAAAATTTTCACGAGTGAGTTTTCAATCAGCCTGTAGGAGACAGACTAATTCAACACTTAAAGCAAAGTGGCTATTTTTGCATCTAACACTATGAAATGCTGCAGTTAGTGTAAATTGAGTAAGCACACACAAAGGGTCTTCTTAGGCAATTCTAATACATCTCTGTGAATCTATTTAAACATATTTTACTTTAAATCAAATTATAATTATCAATAACTATTGGAGACATACAGAGAAAAATATACCCCCGCACCGGGACTCGAACCACGGGTCCTCCTATTAATCCGTTACAGGTGCTGTTACCAACTGAGCTATACAGGAGAATGATTTTTCTCTGTCGTTACCGATTCAAATTCCCAGAATCCAAGCTTTCAATCTTATTCTACAAATCTAGAGCCAAATATTCACGGCAATAGAAAGAAAGCTTGGAAGAATAAAGAATACCTCTTATAAATCAAATATCTCGGACAAATTCATTAAAAATCATTATTGGCCTATTCCTGAATTAATGACAGACAGGCATAGCAAGAAATTACATGAGTCCTTGGTTTTTTCTTGATTAGACTTTGTGTTTGAGTATATATACAACTTCTATTTGATAGTTTTAATGATTCTCAATATTTATATAATGGTTTAGATTCCTGTTAAGCCCGATATCTCCAGCTGTGGTAGTGCCTACTCTGCTTAGCCTGAAAGAGAGAGGCTATGGAGAAGACAAAGGGATAGCTACTTTAGTCATAGCATCTTCTAGTATAGATGATATTTTCTCCATATCTCTTTTTGGAATCTTCTTATCTCTTATTTTCAACAGTGCTGGTAATAAATGCTACATTCATAACAATTCAATACTCAAATCCATTGTACAAATTTTAAGTGTTTGATTGTATTCTCTTTTTTAAAACTGATTTTAATAATAATCAAACTTTTAAACGTGTCGTCATAGCTCTTATATAATTTCTTATCTATTTGATGGCACTTAATTTATTATTTATTTAGAGTAATAAAATAAAATAAAAATGCATATACTTTTTTTTGTAATATGTCATTTAATCTTACATTTTTAGCATTATATCTGTATTATTGTGGCAGATTATAACACTAAGAAAAAGATTTTTAAGATTCATTGTAAAAATGCTTACATTTTATTTGATGAATTCAATCTTATATTGTTATTGGTTCAAATTAATTTCAGATTTAGGCTAAAGTACTATATTCTCTAAGGGCAATTATTTTTCTTACAATAATTCTGGGTAAACAGCTCTAGGGTTCGTAAAATGAATAGTAACAATACATGCTATTTTAGTGGTAATATTGTTGCCCTCTTATTGTATATGAGGAGAGCAGTGCGGAAATAAGTGGGCATGCAGTCATCCAATTGGCGACTTAATTATTTTTCTCTGTGGCCTGCTACATTATAAACAAAATATTAATGAACACCATTTTGGGCCATCCCACAAAATAATACCTTATTCCTACAACAGACGCAAATCACTTATCCCTCACCATTCTGTGTTACAGACATTTCATGATGTTAAAATACTGAGAAAGATTATTTAAAATGTCAGCCATTTTGTCGGGCTTTCAAAATTGTAGACAAGTGTTTTTCTGTTACCCAATTTTTTGGTTAAAAAAAAAAATACTCTTGTCTACAGTTTTTTTTATTGATTATTACTCAAGTAACAGTTCAATGTTGGTCAGAGAATGTTACTCACCTTTGGATGTATATATATAAAAGATCAATGAAAAGCACACAATATTATTCAGATAAAAGCCTGATGATGCCCAGGTATGGGCGAAAATTCACACCAATTATATTGTTTTTAAAAAAATAGAAATGTTTTTTTAATGATCATCCCTAAAAGCCCAATAAGTATGAAGAGTTTTTTTTTATTATTTTACGGTGAAGCTGAACAGACCATCTAAAAATGTTTACTGAGTGAGGGTACACACTGCTAATTTAAAAATCTGGAAAAACCTCAGTACAATTTTTTCCGAAATATAACAACGAATATGTTTTAGGTAACCTTGCTATGCAGATAGTTCATGGCCCTATTGAAATACTGATTGGAATTACTGTGGGTGTAGGCTGGGGCCTTGTCTCTGCTTGCCTTCCTAACAGAGATGATGTAAGTATTAAAATATAATGATTACACTGGTAAATAAAGAAAAATTAAAATTTAAAGCAAGTAATTTTTTTTTAAAAATTGAATAATTAAATTTTAAGAATCTGTTTTACACAGCAAGAAAGCTTACTCATGTTTTAGTTTTGTTTTGTTCCGAAGAAACTTTGAGGAGACTATAAATTCTACTGTAAAATGTTTTATTTCAGTAATTCTTGTTATATTAATGTCAAATTCTTTTCTTCATTTTTTATAAAAATTAGAATAGTTTAAAACAATACAGCTACATTGTAATGTTTTAAATTTGTCCACTTTTTTAACGTTAACTATTTATAATACCTATCACATTTAATCTTTGTTTTACTAAAACTGCCTTCATATTTTATTTCCTGTATTTATCATTTTTCATCTTTGAAAAAAGATGTTAAGGCACATGTGGATAAGTAGGCAACATTTTAATATCAAAAATACTAACTAGGACTTAAGGAGGCCTTTGTACATTATTTCCACATAACACTTTCCAGTTGTTCTTAAACAGCCATTCACGGTCCAACTTGGTTATACGCCACTGTCGGATTCGGCAGTTAGATCTACCCCCCACACGGACTTCCAACCTCAGTCTCACTTCTGGAACTGAACTGGAAAGGTCTCAAAAGAATATGTATTCCCTCGCTTCACAATGTCAAAAAAAAAAAAAAAAAAAAAAAAAAAAAAAAAAATGGAAAGTTATTTTGTGTCTTTTAATAGCTTCACCATTAAAAAAAAAGACGTGGGTCAATGAATTATTCCTTGATAGAATAAATTACTGTGACACAAAATTGTTAAGTTATATAGACAATGGAGATTACTAAAACTACTTAAGAATGGACAACAGTAGTTTTGCATACTAGCTAGAAAAAATTGGCCCGTCCATTTCAAAAAATGAAACATTGATGTGCGAATGTATATTAGTGGAGCAACGCCTTATCACAACTTTGCGTTTTTTGGCTACTAGAAGGTCATATTGAGATTTGAAGTTAAGTTGCAAAATATCACCCCATTGCTAGGAAAAGTGATACCTGAAACTTGTGCAGCAATCTACTACGTTCTTCAGAGTGAATGTTTAATTTGCTGTTTGGTCATGTTTTCTCATTATGTTGACAATACTTCTAGGACTGCATAACTGGCATTTCTATTAGAGTATGTGGACACACTTTAAGCCCCATAAACAATTATTTCACCTATATGCTCTATAAATTCGGACAGACTGGTATTATTCAATTTAAAAATGATAAAAAGTGCTCCGTGCCAAATAGGTATGTGTTATTGGGTGCACAGGACGTACTACTGACCCATTCTTGGTCTGACTAGCAGTATGGCGGGTAAGGGGCAGGGCTTGTCGGATCCGTGTTGGATGCTCAGGGAATCTGACACGACCTTGTCATACGACATGTTGCCAACCACCCCACCCATAGTCCAATTGTCGTACCACATTGGCTCGTTGGAGTGAATTTGGCATTAGGGTTTCTAATGTCTAATCCTTTGACTATCTCATAAAACTAGCCATGATTTTTTGTTTAATTATTATTAATCCCCTGCCTCTTGCTGTACATCTCATAAAAAGGCTTGTGTCATTTATTTAACTTAATATTCTTATATTTCTTCTCTTCTCAGCAATTAAATCTAGACAGCCAGCTAACTTTTTACTTCTTTCTGGAATTACTATAAATTATAATTATTTATTTTAATATGATCTGTTAAGTAATAGATAAGTATATAGTCAGTATTGTTTACCAAAGTGTTGATGTTACAGACGTTTTTGGTTGCTAAGAGGAGTCTGATGGTTGGACTAGGCGGCCTAGTGTTGGTACTTGGTGGTAAAGAGATTGGCTACGATGGGGCCGGACCTCTTGCCTGTATTGCCTCCACATTCACAGCTGCTACCGCCTGGAGGAAACAAGATGAGCAACTTAAGAGAACTGGAGCTGCACCTGATGAACATGTTCGTAAATCTTAGTCTTTCCATTGCTATCACTATTACTTTGTTAATATTTATCTCATTTTACTGCATGAAGAAAATCTTGACCAAGAAGTTCTTAGGATTGCAGTTTAGATCTAATTCTAGCATAAGACTCAAATAATATGTCATGTGTTCTTTCTTATTTAATAAGACCACAAACATAAATTAATGTACATTAGATCAGGATTCTATCTTAATGGCCTGTTTTCAATGTCAGTTTTTATTTATTTATTAATTTTTTTTTTTGTAAGAAGGAACTTGTTGCTAGGAAGAAGTTCCATCTTGCTTCTCAGTTTTACCAATTTTTCAATACTACTTTTTCCTATACATTTACTACGTTCACACATCGTTTTGAAAACAATCCACTAGTTCAAAACCCTGTCTCAACGGAGATTGACGGATCGTATCGGGTTAAATCCGCTCCACCAAAAATACCTGATTGGAACGGGGGATCGAATTCAAAACGCCTGTATGAACAGGTCGTGGAGGGGATCGAGATATCAGGTTATTTTACTCTTTTCCACTTTTTAAGTTCTTTGTTATCGTGAGCTTCCGTTTCTTTTTTTTTAAACAGCAAAAACGTTTTTAAGCAAAAGTTAATACTATAAAGAACCTGTAAAAACTTTTAATAACTTGTAAATAAAATGTAAAAATTTGCGGACATATTAGTTAACAAGAAAGAAGGTTTTACTCGTGACGTCACTGTTATGAAATATCGAAAACAAATATTTTGATCACCTGTATTTTTTTTTTTTGTGTGAACGCGAATCGTTTTGAAAACGATTAGGATCCAGAACGCTTTCAAAACGATGTGTGAACGTAGTAATTGCGTGACCTTATGTACTTTGGGATCAAATACATATTCAATATGTTTTTGATTTTTATCTGTGCCTATACTCTTTGCTTTTTACCTTTCACAGGCAAGGGATATTTTAGAATATGCTAATAGATTGCGTTATTGCTCAAGGTCAGTCATGTTTGAATCAGCAATGTTTACTCTGCAAAGAAGTAGATAAAACTAAAGGAAAGACTGAGAACTCCATGTTCATTCTTTCTGGCAGTTAAAACTGAGTTAAAAGACTATACCCCTAACTTCTAACTTAAAAACTTTAAAACTGATCAACCAAACGCCTAAACAGCTGGGTATGGTGCCCTTTAGGTATGCAGTTGTGCACCTCAAGCTTACACTAAAGTTAAACTCAATATAATGCAAGCCAATTTCAATGATGCAAGCCCACAAAAAAATTGTAGTTTTATTTAAATAAATATGTTTTTACTTAAAAGTGATTGGAATTAAACATTGCCATATTTAGTTGATTAGTTCATTAACCCTTAAAGAAAATGAAGTAATTCACTGGAACTTAAGGATGAGAACTTTATTATCATTTATATTTTTAATGTGGCCAACATTTTTAGTGGATCTGGTTGCATTTCAAGAAAGACCTAGGAACTATCGAAAGCAGTAAAAAAGAGGTACCTTAAAAAAATTACCCATCCAAAGGTAGAACAATACCATCAGCCCAAATCACAGCAAAAAAAATGGGGGAATCTGAAACCTAATAGGAATATTATTAACATTTTAAATGTTAAAATTGAGAGAATATTAACAAAGTAGCCTGACATAATATAATATTTAAATGTAAAGTAATCCATGCTTAGACTTTTATGCCTGTGCAAGATATGTGATCAAGAAGATATGAGCCAAAGTCTTCTGCTTAGTTGCTTGTCCAAAGAAACAAAAATTTGGTAGAACACCAGAACCTGTGTTCTTAAAAAACCTGTTATTCTTAAAAAGTTCTGGTATAACTTGCTGATATAACTTATATTTTTTTTAGAAAATAGGAGTGCCTGATGTATTTTCTGGAATATGGCTTGTGATGCAACCTATACTCTTTAGTTTTATTGGAGCAGAGATAGATTTAACTAAAATAAACTGGGAAAACATCACTTATAGCCTTGCCGTACTTATTATATGTTTAATGGTAAGTGAATTTCAACTATCATTTTAGTTTACATTTTTTTCCAGCAGTTTTTTTTTTGTATTCTCGATTAGGTGTCTTAAAGGTTTTTCGAAGGTCCTTAGTTGTAATATCATTTCGACCCTCCATTCTGAAGCTGAATGGATTGTTAAATCTTAGTCAAGTGATCTCAATTCAGAAACTTGTTTTAAAATCCACAATTACTGTGGAAAAATATAGAAACAAATGGTGTAATTGGAAATGTAGTATGGACACAGCCTTAAGAAGTTGTTCTTTTTTACCTTTGACATCCAGTAACCTCAGTGTCGTATCAAAAATAATTAGTACCAGAAGTACTTAGGAGATGGACTTCTTATATTTTCTCAATTCTGTGAAATAATTTTATTTTATATTTGACCACATTTGCAGTAAGTCCACGGATAGAGTTAGTTGCCTATACGTGTAAATTCAAAAAATAAAAAAAAATAAAAAATAAAAAAAATCAATTTTCGCACTCTTCATGAAATCTCCTTCTTGATCTTAAATGAAGATTTATAGTATTATTTTTTGTTCAAAATGAGTACCCTGTACCCAAAAAGTGCAATTTCTAAAATCGTACCAGAGGAAACAGGACCAAATTTCAACTATTCAATAAAAAAATATTCTTCTAGATACTATTCCATATTTATTTTTCGATAAAAATGTCGAAATCAAATTTAAAGACATCCCCCCCCCACTGCTTTTATAAAATGTCAATCATGTCTGATTCTAATTAATGAGGGGTCGACTTAACCTTCTGCCGGGCGCGCGACGGCACTCAGTGCCGCCAACATAGATTTTTAAGTATAAAACGCAACTGGTAGGTTCAAGGTCGAGGAGGCCTATCAGTATTCCTTTGTAAAACCCTTCTAGGGAGTGAGAGATAGCTAGCAAGTGTTTATCAGTGTTTTTTATTGTGTCATTGTGAATTAATGTTTCCTACCCCTACATAGCGGAACTCAGTGCCGTTCGCGCCCAGAAATGTAAGTATTTTTTATTCCTATAGATCTACAATTATTTGCAATTTTCTTATTAAAAGTGTTGATTTAATATTAGATTTCATTAATATTTAGGACCCCCCCCCCCCCTCTTTTTAAAAGGGAGAGGGTACCAAGGGAATGGGGGTTTATTATTTAGCTATAATATTTTTTATTTATAATTTATCTTCTAGGGCTCAGGAAAAAAGATACACTAATCCTGAAGATTGGATCAGAATTTTACACGATCTTGAAAACGAGGAGGTGGTTGAAGCATTAGATGAAAGCAGTGATGAAGATGAAGATGAAATTATCACTGAAGCAATTCACAGCAGTGATTCTGAGCAAGAGTTAGATATACATGAGTTAAGTGAAGATTGTTGGTCAGAATTGTCTAAAAGTCAAATGGATTTAGAGGATGACTACAGGGTTTTTATTGGTAAAGACCAAGAAACATTATGGGTGAGTTTACCCCAAGTTTTACCTTCTAAAATTAAATCGAAAAATATTATAAAAATTCTACCTGGACCGAATTCTTATTCAAGAAACGCTAAAACGCCTTTAGAAGCGTTTTATAAGTTCTTTAATTTTAAAATGATAGATGACATTGTTCATTATACAAATATGTATATTATAAAAAAAAGGGAGGAGATAGAGTACAGTCGAGAAAGAGATGCTAAAACCACTGATAAAAATGAAATAATGGCTCTTTTAGGAGCTCTTTTTCTTTTATCAATAAACAAAGCTAACTCCGCTGATGCACGGGAAGTCTGGGATAATGAAGGATCGGGATTTATCATTTTACGGGCGGCCTTCAGTTATAAAAGATTTTTATTTTTATTACGTTCGTTGAGGTTTGATGATTTATCCACAAGAAAAGACCGCGAAAAAACTGATAAGTTAGCGGCTTTTAGAGAATTTCATATGGACTTTGTATCTAATTGTAAACAGAATTATAATCTTGGAGAATACGTCACCATTGATGAAATGCTGCACCCTTATAGAGGCCGTTGTTCGTTTATTCAGTACATGCCTAACAAACCGGCAAAATACGGTCTCAAAATGTATGCTTTGTGTGACAGTCGTACCTTTTATACTTATAACTTTGAGATTTACTGTGGAAAACAGAATACAGGTCAATATGAAGCATCAAATAAAAGTAGTGACATTGTTAAACGTTTGGTTCAGCCTATTGAAAAATCAAAACGAAACCTTACTACGGATAATTATTATACCAGCTATGAACTAGCGGAATATTTATTGAAAAAGGGCATCACTCTCCTGGGCACGTTAAAAAAAAACAAAAGAGAAATACCCCCAGAATTTCTTCCGAATAAAGCTCGTGAAGTTGGTACTACAGTATTTGGATTCCAAGATGATTTTACTATAGCTTCATACGTCCCAAAAAAAAATAAAGCTGTTTTACTACTTTCAACTCTTCACGATGACAACGAAATTAATTTAGAAACAAATAAACCATCTATGATAATGGATTATAATCGTACTAAAGGTGGTGTAGATTCCGTGGATCAAAAGTGTGCCATTTACACTACCAAAAGAAAGACGAAAAGGTGGCCTATGTCTCTATTTTTTAGGCATCTGGACATAGCAGGCATTAATGCTTTTATCATCTATACTGCCAATAATTTTGAAAACGCTATAAGAAGAAGACGTTTTCTAAAAGAATTGGCATATAGCCTGCTAGAAGAGCGTCTAAAAGAAAGGGCGTGCAAGAGATCACTTCCCGCCGATATTAATGTATTTTTAAAAAAATTTAAAACAGAATACACATTGCAACCGCCAGCCCCTGAAAGAAAAGTAGGACCATGTCACACTTGCGGAACACGGAAAAATAATAAAACAACCGTGAAATGTGCTCAATGCCGAAATTTTGTATGCAAGAATCATAGTAGAACGATCGTTTCCTGCCACCAGTGCCCAGAAGATAAAGAAGAGATCTGACCATCGCAATTTTAAAATGTTTTCTTAATTTTTATTTTTTTATTTTTAAATAATGTAAATGTCATATTTTTTTTTTAAATAATGCAAATATCTTAAATTTTAATTTTTATGATAAAAAAATCTAATTTTGATATTAAAGAAGTATAATTAGTTGCAAGTTATTGTTATTTTACCTTTAAATAAAAAATATACTGGTTTAAAGATAGTTAAAAAAAAGTCAGAACTGAGTACCGCGCGCGCCCGGTATTGAGACTCTAGATGGCGCGCCCAGCAGAAGGTTAAAGGTCTTATTGAGTACATTAAAAGTTGTGGTATTGTTTTTTTTTTATAAAAATAACATGAAAGCTATATAATGGGAAATCAATTAATAAAAAAAGTTATGTTTGTAAATGATAATTCTTATATTAAATAAATATTTAAGCAATAAATAAGATTTCCCCTATAATTGATTTCATATTGTTTTTATAAAAAACAAAATCAATATCACAACTTTTAATGCACTCAATGAGGCCGTTATGTTGAGCCCTCATTTATTAGGATCTGACAAATTTGCATTTTTTTAAATGATGGGGGGGGGATTTTTTAATTTTATTTTCGACATTTTTATGTAAAAAAGACATTTTAAATAGTATTTAAAAGATATTATAATGAATATTTTTTCCTTGAACAGTCTAAATTTGGTCCGGTTTCCTCTTGTAGAATTTTAGAAACTTGTACTTTTTACAGGGAACATTTTGAACAAAAAGTAAAACTACAAATCTTCATTTAAGAACAAGCAGAAGATTTATTAAAAGTGATTTTTCTAAGAAAATTGATTTTTTTTTTTTTTTTTTTTTTAGAATTTACATGTATAGTTTCAACTCCATCTGTGGGCATACTGTCTAATTAATTAATTTTTATTTTTTTGTTCATTGAAACCATAACCTTCAAATATTTCCCTATTGATTCCCATTTTTATTCCTACTGTAAAATAAAAATAATAAAACAAGTTGTCCAGACAGCTTGCTATAGTTTGAACTATAACTTATACTACACTTTGCGCTTTACGAATTATGACTTTTGACACTCAGATTGGCCAACCAAAATGAGGAAAACAATAAAGCTACTAGGCCTGTGGGAGGGGTGGGATCAGTGACATTTTTGTTTGCCTAGTTGGCCCGACCTTCTAGAATTCAAAATCCTGACCTCTCATTGGGTGGGGACCCCAATTTTTTCCGATTTTCCCGTGCTGTCAAAAGTCACAACTCATAACGCGCATATTATAATAATGTGGCACATAATGAACTCTCATTGACCATGAAATATATATCTTAGGGAGTAAACCCTTACATATTCTTAGCCTACCTAAAAAGAGCTTAAACATTATGCAGAACATGCCATAAAAGCATCAACTTTTTTTATTTTATATTGAAATATGAATTTTCAGGTGAGAGTGATGTCCTGTGTGCTGGTTCTGTTTGGAAGCAAGTTATCTTGGAAGGAATGCCTCTTTGTTAATCTAGCATGGTTACCCAAAGCTACTGTTCAGGTTGGTGGAATTCTACTCTATTTATTTATGATTTTTTAAAAAAAAAAAAAAAATGTAATAGTAAAATTAAAAATGTTGTACTTTTCTATTGTAGGCGGCTCTAAGCCCACAGCCACTAGAATTAGTTAAATCCCAAGGTAGAGGAGATGAAGATTTCTATCGAGCCGATCTTCTCCTAACAACAGCTGTTCTTGCCATCCTTATCACAGCTCCTATTGGTTCTCTGGGTATTACACTATCTGGAACTCGGCTTCTCAACAAAAAACAGCCCAAACTAAGCTACGAGGCACCTAACGATGACACACCTCTCTAAATATTGTTTGATCTGATGGTCATATTTGTTGGCTCTTTTAATATTTTATAGTTAATATGATCCTTTTATTCATCTTACAATGATTTTGATCTAATAAATGGATTCATAATTTATATATCTAGGGCGGCTAGCGTCAAATTTGAATGTTTGTTGATAGTTCTGTAAATACCCTTTTTTGAAAAACCAAAAGAATGGAGCTTTATCTCTAGCTCCTGTTAATGCTTCTTTTAGTATAGTTTTTAAAAATATTGTTTTTATTTATTGATTTCAATAATAAATCCCTTATACTTGTTGTACTTAGAAGTTAAAAGAATAAAGGCGATATACTGCTTAAGTCAAATTATTTGTTAAACAAATGTTAAATAATTTTTATAAATCTAGTCTTGGACTTACCTGTCTTATAAAATATGGAAATTTCGGAGCAAATTTTTGGAACTAGATACTGTTTGTTTTATGTATTTATTTTCTAATTCCAAATAGTTTTACCATGTAAAGAACAATGGTCACTGAATTTATATCTGTGACAATTTTATATGTATAAATGAAAATGAGGTGATTTATTTTTTTCCCTACTAATAAGTAAGTATGAGAAATATTTGGTAAGAAAACGAATTAATATTATAAAACCTTTTATAATATTTGTTACTTTAAAAAAAAAAATATATATTTAATTATTTTAGCTTATAAGTGTACTTATAATTGAAAAATGAAACAGCCTTTAAAATAATTGTGATCTTATGAATAAATTTGTATTTTTATACTTAGATTTAATATAAAAATAAGAGAACTTTTAAACTGAAACGTTTTTTTTTAGTTTTTAAATTCAAAGCAAATAATTTTCTTAAATGTACAACTACAAAATTTTTGATTAAATATTAATATAAGTTATATAATATATATTATCTATAATAAACATTTTTCTAATTATGTTGTTAACATTCAAAAAGTATTAATAACTCATTTAAAGTCATTAAATGAGTTATTAATATCATCTTTAAGCCATAATGTGTTTAGTAGTGTTGTTTTAAAATCAATTTTTCTGCAATTATTAATTACAACAGTAGTCCCTCCAAAAAAGGTTTACAGAGATCAATTGATCTTTCAACTAAGTAATGAATTTAACAGGACAACTGTAAAAGTGCATTGTACAACTGAAATTTTACATACTCTGCAGAGGTTTTCAAAAACTGCAGGTGAACTAGACACTCATTTTCTAATTAAGCATTGCTCGGTTAAATTCAACCAGAAGATGATTACTAAATTTCTAAAACCAGAGAATTAATCAGTGAGTCTCATTTAATTTTCTTCTTTTTTTAATTATATACTTTTTCCTCTCTGTTTTAGAGATATACTATTTCTAATTATATATAATTTTAATTGAATATGTTGAAGTCAGCTCCTTTATAATTATAATATAAATATAGTTGATGGATCTTTAGGTGTAAAAATTAAAACATTACTCCATTACTGTTTTAAGAGACGTTTCGACCCGTAATCTTAAGATCATCATCAGTCTTTATTTCTAAAATGACAAAATAATCAATTATATTAATGCCTTATGCTTACATACGCTAATTTGATGAAAATTAACATTATTGATCATATGATTAGTGTTCATGGTAATACTTACAATTTAGCTGTACAATGGAAATTAATCTCTATCTCAATAAGAGAGTCAATAAATAAAACATTTACATTAATTAAGTTATTCTTATTAAAATTTAAAAATTAAGTTTACAAACTTTACAATCATTAACATTATTCTATAACTTAATAACAAAAACAATAACAAATTTAACGTTTGACAATAAAATTTTCCAATTGATATATATTCTAATAAACCAGAATTTTTTCAGTGAGAACCTTTAAAGCTATTTAATTCTAATTGTATATTATCCGTAACACTATTCATTATATAAACTGTCCTAAAAGAATTTATATTAGAATTTTACCTTTATGACAAACGAATATAAATTCTTTTAGGACAGTTTATTTAATGAATAGTGTTACGGATAATATACAATTAGAATTAAATAGCTTTAAAGGTTCTCACTGAAAAAATTCTGGTTTATTAGAATATATATCAATTGGAAAATTTTATTGTCAAACGTTAAATTTGTTATTGTTTTTGTTATTAAGTTATAGAATAATGTTAATGATTGTAAAGTTTGTAAACTTAATTTTTAAATTTTAATAAGAATAACTTATTAATGTAAATGTTTTATTTATTGACGCTTTCTTATTGAGATAGAGATTAATTTCCATTGTACAGCTAAATTGTAAGTATTACCATGAACACTAATCATATGATCAATAATGTTAATTTTCATCAAATTAGCGTATGTAAGCATAGGGCATTAATATAATTGATTATTTTGTCATTTTAGAAATAAAGACTGATGATGACCTTAAGATTACGGGTCGAAACGTCTCTTAAAACAGTAATGGAGTAATGTTTTAATTTTCACACCTAAAGATCCAACAACTATATTTATATTATAATTTTAATATAATCTTCAACATATTTTCTTCATAGTATTGTGCAAAATTCATCTACATATTATATTAACTAAGTACTTAAGAAGGTAATTTGGAAAATATTTATCAAAAAATTATCACCGTTTCGGATACGTTGAATTAATTTCTGTTAACCAAAACTCGCTTAACACAAATTTTTATAACACAAACCAGGACTTAAGTTCCCCCACAAGTTCATGTTACCAAGGGACTACTGCAAAATATTTATTTTTAGCTTACCTTTTTTACCCTTTGTAAAAGGGTTTTAAAATTAATTTGAGCCTCGTAGTACAATAGCATTTCATATAGTAAGTAAAGGCTTTTGCTCATGGTTGTTGTACAAATCTATTTCCCTTTCTCCAATTTAAGGTTTATATCAAATGACATATCTTCTAGGAAGCCTGTTCATTCTGAGTTCTGAGAGTAAACATTTTTAATATGTATTGTTTTATATATTTCTTTATTATGTATATTATGCTTTGCTAGAATTAACTCTTTTTTAAAAGAACCCCATCGACTTAAGTGTTTTACTAAATTCTTAAACTCTCTGAAAGTAAGATTTACAAATGTTCGACATCAAACACAATTTGAATACTCGTAACTCCATTTATTCATTACTAAGTTATGAATAAATGGAATATGAGAAATGGTATTTGTTAAAAGTATTATAATATTTACTGACTACTTTCTTAACCTTTTAATAAAACTATAGTCTCACTTTCTTCTGCAAAATCTACTTGTTTTTAAAATAAATTAACATTTTGAATAAAACCTTGCATTTTTATATTTGAGTAAAATAAATGTGTATGTTATTTACACTGTTTTAAATTTTATGGTCAAGAATTTAATGTATAATGGAATCCAGTGTCCAAGATAATGATAGCATGGCTAATACAAACAACTTTTATAATAAATAAATATTTTCTTTTATTTATTCATTACATTATATTAGGGGGATTCACGATCTTTGTTTAACGGGTTATTTGTTAACGAGTTAAATGTTAGAAATTGAAGATTGTGAGGGACCATGACCAGAAGACGAGTTATAAATTAAATGTTAAGCCGGTAGCACTTTCAGTGGCTTACACATAAACCATTTGAAAGTTTTTAGAAAAAGATTACCTCCTTACAAAATATAAGTAACATAACCTTTCTTTTTAAAATTTCCTTTGTTTTTATTCACAGTATATTATAATTATTTGATAAATTGATATTTTATTCCATTTAGAAATAAAAATAGGTGGTGTACAGTTTTATTTTCATTTGAAAATGCTAAAAAAGAGTGGACCATGAAGGAAGAAATGTATTTGTATTATCTATTTTCCTACCTCCATGATATCAACCCTTTTTAACATCTGTTAAACTTCATTTAACTTACTTAAAGCTGAGTTAAATGTTAAAGGAATATTGATCTTAATGCAATTTAACATCTATTAAAATTCATTTATCTCACGCAAAGCCGAGTTAAATGTTAAAGGAATATTGATCTTTATCTGATTTAACATCTATTAAACTTCATTTAACTCACTCAAAGCCGAGTTAAATGTTAAAGGAATATTGATCTTAATCCGATTTAACATCTATTAAACTTCATTTAACTCACTCAAAGCCGAGTTAAATGTTAAAGGAATATTAATCATAATCCGATTTAACATCTATTAAACTTCATTTAACTCACTCAAAGCCGAGTGAAATGTTAAAGGAATATTGATCATAATCCGATTTGACATCTATTAAACTTCATTTAACTCACTCAAAGCCAAGTTAAATGTTAAAGGAATAATGATCTAAACACAATTTAACATCTATTAAACTTCATTTAACTCACTCAAAGCCGAGTGAAATGTTAAAGGAGTATTGATCTTAATCCGATGTAACATCTATTAAACTTCATTTAACTCACTCAAAGCCGAGTTAAATGTTAAAGGAATATTGATCATAATCCGATTTAACATCTATTAAACTTCATTTAACTCACTCAAAGCCGAGTTAAATGTTAAAGGAATAATGATCTAAACACAATTTAACATCTATTAAACTTCATTTAACTCACTCAAAGCCGAGTGAAATGTTAAAGGAGTATTGATCTTAATCCGATGTAACATCTATTAAACTTCATTTAACTCACTCAAAGCCGAGTTAAATGTTAAAGGAATATTGATCATAATCCGATTTAACATCTATTAAACTTCATTTAACTCACTCAAAGCCGAGTTAAATGTTAAAGGAATAATGATCTAAACACAATTTAACATCTATTAAACTTCATTTAACTCACTCAAAGCCGAGTGAAATGTTAAAGGAGTATTGATCTTAATCCGATGTAACATCTATTAAACTTCATTTAACTCACTCAAAGCCGAGTGAAATGTTAAAGGAGTATTGATCATAATCCGATTTGACATCTATTAAACTTCATTTAACTCACTCAAAGCCGAGTTAAATGTTAAAGGAGTATTGATCTTAATCCGATGTAACATCTATTAAACTTCACTTATCTCACTCAAAGCCGAGTTAAATGTTAAAGGAATATTGATTTTAATCCGATTTAACATCTATTAAACTTCATTTGACTCACTTAAAGCCGAGTTAAATGTTAAAGGAATATTGATCTTAATCCGATTTAACATTTATTAAACTTCATTTAACTCACTCAAAGCCGAGTTAAATGTTAAAGGAATATAACTAGTTATTTATTAAAAATGGTAGATCATTTAACTGACAACACAGTTTTAGTAGGTTAAACTAAAGATCGTGTGTACCTCTATCATGTTTCTATCAATAATAGTTAATCATTTAGTACAATTTTAATTTCTTAGATAGCAAAAAATTAAATGTTTATGTACGGACATTCTAGTATTTTATGTGTGATTACTACTTAAATATTAAATTGTATTGAATAGTGAAAATAATGTACCCAATGTTGGGTAGTAGTTTAAATTAAATTAAATTTTCTACATGAAAGTCTGATTGTAATAAATTATTTGTGATATTTGTGCCTATTTCATATGACAATTTCCTTGTTTCGGATATTTAAACAAAAAAACAATGTGTACATAGAACCTCACAAAAACGGACTAATAGAGGCTGAGAGTTGTCCACTATTATGAAATTCTTTTATAAAACAGATAATTATTTTAAATAATAATGTAAAAGGATGTACATCAATGAAACTTCAATAGTTAGCTATAGAAAGTGTTTATTATTCATCAAATAAAAAAACAGCTTTAACCCTCTGACCTTGGCAGGACGCACCATGTGCGTCACATATTGTCTTTTTAGAGAAACTGCATGACGCTCACGGTACGTCATGGACAGTAAAATAGCTTCTCTCTAAAAAGAAGTGAGGGAGCCTCTGCCATATGATATCGGTTTGGAAGAGCGGTGGCCATGTTAGTACTAGTCCAATGGTTGTATGGAGTGATTCGTTCTCATTTCCTTTGTTGTTGTTCTTAGTACCACGTCTTTTTGCTATCTTTTTTTCTGTCTCATCATCACGCTACTTGCATAAAGTAAATTATACAGAATTTTTTTTTTTTTTATTGATAAAAGTAAGTCATTAGCTAATATTACTTGTGTATTTATGAATTGTTAGGGTTATTATTTTACATGTTTTGATTTTTCGACCAGGACACTGTAAACATAGCTTTCTTCAAAATGACATGACGCTCTTGTCGCGTCAAACTGTTTTTGTAACATATTGCCTTTCCGATTTTTTTTTCTTCAAAAACATATTAATTTATAAAATAAATGCTTCAGATGGCTGGGGTAAAAAGAAAGCTTAAAAAATTGTATATCATCATACATGTATCAATCATTATAAAGCAGTAGTAATGTCCAGATTTTTACATGTTTCAATTACACAATAAATTTTACAAACTTGTTATTACATATTGAATAATAGAATAAGTCAAAATAGAATAACAATATTTATAATTTTGCAGTAAACCACAATGGCATATGGTGCATCATGCCCGTTTCAGTGATAAATTGTGCTTTCTGTGGCTACAGGACATACATTGTGCGTCATAATGTTTTTGTTTTTTTCTTATGTTAATAAACAATAAAGATTCTGGAGCAATTCCATGCATATCTCAGTCCAAACTTACAAAAATAAATGGAAAGGAAAATCTGTTCCAAGGAAGTACTCTTCTTTCTTCTATGCCGCCATCAAAGGGTTAAACAATTTTTGACAGATAGTAACAAAACAGAACTGGATTTAGGGTCTTGGGTCAGGCAGCAAATTGTGGAATTTCATAGAAAGATATATTTTTTGTTTTAAGCGCAGTCCGCTAAAGTAGGGTCTGTAATTGTGTGGTTCTTCTGTACTTAAAAAAAAATTATAATTAACTATGTAGAATAGGTACATGTTAAGATGCCACTAGAGTGAAAAAAATAATGCCTCGACAAAAATAACTTTTATTTTGATGCCTGCTTTTGACCTCTTTGTCTATTATTAATGCTATAAAAAGTTTAAATGGATTAATTAGAGGCAGATATGATAAATTTGTGGAGAAACATTCTTTTTTTATTTTACTAACAATTATACTTGTATTATTGTATAAAAAATGTCTGAAACATTATTTTTATAGTTAAAAAAAATGTGAATTGAGCAAAAACAATGAACTTAAATAATTCTTTTAAAAAAGTGTAATTAAGTTTCTCAAGTAAAAAATTGTTTTATATTGACGTAGAATATATAATAATAAAAAACTTTTAGAACTACATACTTAGTAAGTGGTATTTTTTTGCCAAACCTAAACTCTTTATATAATTTAATTGTGAAAAGTTCTTTGTTTGCTTCTCTATCCTAGAACTTTATCACAATCCTTTCTTACAAGATGAGATAGATTAAGGCCAATATGATTTAAAGATGATTTGGCTTTAGCTTATGTTGCAAATCTTGGGGGGGGGGGGGGACAATCATCAAAGAAAAGTCAATTTTAAGGCTTACTTAAACAAAAAATAAATCAGAATCAGTTAATTTAAGCTTAATCTAATAAAAATGATGCTTAATTTTTATTGAAGATTGTAGAAGCTTAAAACAGTTCTTCTTTTATTTAACCCTTCTTGGCACGGCTATAGTGGACAAACAATGAGGCACGGGTGGCGTACATTATGCACTAATGCATTTTTAAAACCATAAATAGGCCATATCCAGATTATCTATATTGCTTTTTGGAAATGTTGAACTAAATAGTCAATTAATGCATTACATATTTATTTCTCAATGATATCTTTAATTATAAAAATAAAAATTACTGTAAAATATCAGTAATGACTTCTGGTATGACTCCTTCAGCGTTCTGACAGTATCAGGCTTTCAACCTAAATTAACGACAACAATAAATTTCAAGGGATCACCAATCATCTATAAATTAATTATTATTAGTTGTCAGAGTCCTAAGATAACTCCTCACAACCATCATCCTAATCCGACAACTCATGCAAAACTGAAAAATATTGATTGGATGCATAATTTCTCTACCAGACGTGGTGGTGGCACGGGCGGTGTATACAGTGCACCAAGACAAATAAACACGGCAAAACAATGCAGAAGGAAGCAATAATCAAAGCAGACTGTGTTATCTGTTTTAGGGGTCTCTAGTGGTAGGGTAAAGTGAGGGTTTATTATTCTTGCATCACGAATCTGTGATTTACAGAAACATTTTTACTCGTGGCACACTCAATGCGCCAGCCCGTGTCACTAAGGGTTAAAGATTTCTGGCTCTTGTGATTTGATTTATCAAATCATTAAGTGATATAACTGAGCTTAAAAAATAATGAGAGCTATTAGCGCTGTTATCATATTTTTATAATATTTCATTAAAGCTATACAAAAAAAAAAAAAAAAAATAGGAGGATTTGGAATGTTTTAGTTGAAATACATCAAGAAAGTGTGTGTTTTTTTTTTTCTTTTTAAAAACAAAACAAAAAAAAGAAGTTATTTAAAACACAGTCTTAAGACCCCCGTAGAGGAAAAATCGGATAGAACCAGCCTATCCGGAATTTCCGATTAGTACCCCTTTGATCATACACCGACCAGTTCATTGAATTGTTTGTACTCAGTAGATAAGAAATTATTAATGTATTTCATCAATAACGTTGTAAATTTTAATCTGATGTATACAAAAACACTCATTTGAAACTTTTTTTAGAAAAGCTCAGAACTTTTAGCCATCTTTCAGCAGAATTTAATTTGTTTTCAGCAAATTTTGCTGTATGGAAAGTTAGTTCAGAAAAAAATCCGCAAGTTATTTTATTTGTTTTGACATGACAATCTTCATTTTGACGGGTTTCAAATTTGTGATTTTTTATTATAAAGATGAATATTGAATGACAGCGAAAAAGGAAAAGTAAACAAAGAAATAAATTATTTGACGTGTTACAACCAGGTTGTGTCCTAGGTATCGGTTTAATTTTTCTGCATCTGCACTTCTTTACTTGTACACGTTTTTCTTTTTCTTCTCTTACTGTCCCTACACGGGGGCATATCAATGGCACGGTTTAGATTCAGTGTTGGTGAGATCTGTTGTACAAAGATTTGTCCTTTTATAGGTTTAAGGTCAGCTCTCTAGATGGTCATGATTTATGTGAAGTAAATTAATTCGGAACTATTTTTTTTTTCACTAACATTATATAATAACAATGACAGTCATATTATCAACATGTCAACATTACATATGATTCAACAGAAAATTTAAAAACGTAGTATATAAAAAGTTCTTTTTATCTAGTTTTTTCTTTAGATTAACATCTACTTTATTAAATTCTGATGATTATTCTGCAAATTTATTTTTCAAAGCGCATTTCCTCATTTATATCTCTATAAAATAGATTTTATTTTGTATTACACCTGTAGTTGGGTGACTATTACCTATGTAATGTGTAGTAAATAATTATTTACAATTAAGAAAATAAAACCTTTTAAATAAATACTGATTTAGCTGGGTATTTACTGATCTAGGATATAGTTTAAATAATTTTAATTCACAATCTCATGTAACCACCTTGCTATCTCAAGGTTATCTAATAAATACTTATTGTTTCTATTGTGTATTATTCACATATTTACTGTTTGTTAATTATAGAAAAGAGGATAAGATGTGAAAAATTGTTGAATGCATTTATTCAGCTTAACTAGGAAGCAATAAGTTCGAAGTTGGAAGTGCATTGGAAAGGATATTACATCGTGTTGCTAAGTAATGACTACTCTGACTAATGACACCCCTAGTTTTAACTAAACGAGAATATTTATTGTTGTTCACCTCTCAATGTTATCATAGATTGATTAATCTTGATATTCACCTGTACATCAAGGATCTTATAATCTACCTTCAATTATTTATCCACTTGCATTCTCCTCTTCCTTCCTTTAAACTGAAGATTAAATGCCAGAAAGTAGTTAAATTAAAAAATAGACTGCCAATTGGTGTGGCACTTAGCTTCCTCGTATCCTATCATGTACTTTTTTGGTTTTATTCTTAAACAAGCCATTATTGTCTAATTACTTTAATTGTTTCCCCCATTTTTTTAATCCGTAAAAATTGTTTTGATTTTTTACTTGAATTAAAGTATCAAATAAGCAAAAGTTAAAGAGTGCAGGCGGTTCAAGTAATCTGGGGCTATCTACGGGTTACTTTCGATAAACTATAAAAGTTTCATACAAATCAGATAAGTACTTTTGAAGCTATTGGTGTAAATTAATGTATGTTTGTGCGCATGTAGAGGAGAAAAAAATGAGCGCAGAAGGTTGAACCTAATATGGGACCAACAATGGGCTACTCATGACCTACCACCCAAATTTCAATAAAATTGGACGTATAGTTTATAAGATATATTGGTTCGCAAAAATTGAACGACAGATAGACACAGAACCAAAAATGATCCCTGATGTCTGAAACGGATTTCTGTCTTGGAATTTTTGAAATCGGAGACATAGCTTCTGTTACCTTCGGTAAGCTCGGAAGCAATATTATAATGAGAAGAGGAGGAAGTTAATTATTTGATATTAATTTCTGTTGAACTATTTTAACTAACTACCCAAGTAGCACGGATTTCCTCAGGACCAGTCACTCAGTCCATTGGCACACATCCTGTGGACGGTAGAATTTTTGCTTCAGGATGTCTTATGGCTGACCTGATGTCCACCCTTCTATCTTTCATGGGACTTCCATAGTATATCCAGTAGGGTATGCTTGGGACAGTTTTGGGACATTCTGGATGCTTAAAATGTAAATTTTTAAAATAATTAAGTTGTGATATTAGTCTTATGTATTATCAGCAACAGCATTTACAGTATAAATAATTTAATGTTTGACCACTATTTGAATTCTATGATTGATTTTATAGTTCTAAAAGAAATTGTTTGTTATCCCTGTGAAATTTGAGCACTGTATATCCAGTATGTAAGTCTGATGCTTTATCCACTTGGTTAAGAGTCATTTCTGTTTAGTTCAACTCAAAATGAATTTGGAACTTGGTGAGTGTGATAAATAGACTAAGATGCAACCACGGAATCTGCCCCAAGTACCTAAAGATGATCGGAAGAAGCTCCTCAGATATGTGTGACAGATGTAATGAAGTCGGAGATCTAGAGCATTTAATTATGAAATGTACAAAGTACAGAGATAGTAGGGAGAGATTGCTCCACAGCATCTCAGATAAAATAAAACAACCAGTTCTTTATAAAAGCATTCTTCAAAGCAATAATATCCTTGTGTTTCGTGAAATATACAATTTTCTAAATAGTGAACAAATAAAAATTTAAATTAATAGGAAAACGAGCAAATAAAAAACATTAATACTTGTATGGGTGTATAGTTGAAAATCTAATGCCAACACTGAAAAATAAAAAAATAAATAAATCTATTAAAAGTTTTTTAATAAAAGCAAAAAGCTTTAGAAATGGGACAATATTTTCTTATTTTTATATACTTTACCTATCTTACATATCTAAAATCATTTATACAAATAGTGGATAAAATAAAAACGCTATTAATCAAGTGCTGCACTCTGGGAGAGAATCCAAGAACTAGTCTACAAGAAGGTACTCTCCCCTCCACTTCCCTTCCCAGTGTTGAAGAAGACGCCGCCATACTTACGTGCACTTTTTATAGTTTTTCCGCTACTTATCATTTTAATCTAGTTGACCGCAATTCGGGTTTATTTGTATGTTCGTTTATTATTATTTGTACATTCAGTTCATAAAAACAATTGAGTACTTATTATTATTACATCAACCACCAGTGATCCAGCAAGATAGCAGACAGCCCTTCAGTAGCCAAGGTGAGCCAGACTTCCTATTTTATCCACTCTTCACTCTTATATCATTATATTTATGCTTTGACTATTTTCTTATTTCCGCTATCTTTATTTCAAAATTATCTTTTAACTATACAGTTCCGTTTTTTATTGTTTTTTATTTCGTTCAATTTATTTTTGAGATTAATCTCCATAGGTTGCTCTAATCTACTGGACTTTAGTTTTTGTGGCATCATACCTTGGCACCGCCATCTATTGTTTTCCGCATTGTCACGAGTCATTCTTTCTCATATCTTCTCTCCCACTCACTTTTAGCTTGCTAGGTCATATTACTTTATTTTATTTTATTCTTTTATTTTGTCCTTTCTTTTATTTCAATTCTTTCCCTATCATGTTATATTTATATTTTTATTATTTTATTTTTTATTCGTTTTCTCTTCTTTAAATCTCCGCTAATTATTATTTTATTTTTTATTCCGCCATGTCTACTAGTGATAATAAAATTGTCAAAGCATTGAAAAAATTAAATGGCAAGAAAGAAAGTTTATTTAGGAGAGCTCAGACTCTCAATGACATGATTTCGGGACTTGACGATGAGAAAAGTCGTCATCATGTACTCAAAAGTCGTCAGTATGTCAGTTTGTAATAGGAACTCGCACTTTAGAGCGCAGTGCATTTGAGTCTTTATTGGATAAAATTCATGACTTGGAGTTATAGATCTCGATTCAAATTACGCACCTAACTACGAACCCTTATCCGCTTTCGATACTTTGTACGGCAATATAAACAGCTTTAGACAAAATACGAGCATCTAAAAATAAACCATGTACCAGTTCTTCCGCTGATAATTGTTCCCCTTGTGGTTTATTTAGAAATCAGACTAATCTTCCACCCTTAGAAATCAAGCCTTTCACGGGGGATGTTAGAGATTGGCCTAGGTTTAGAGATATTTTTAGCAGTGTGAGTGTGGGTGTGATAAAAGCAGACCCTGATTGTCATCACTCTTTGCCAGTTGACATGTTATTGGGTTGTGATGTTCTTCCAAAAATTCTTTTATCGCACGCTTCTCCGCTGTTTACGTCTGAGTTAGGTATATTTATATTATGTACGGTCTTCGGGCACGTTATAATAGGACCTCTTCCTCTAGATTCTATGGTTAATCTGCTACACAAAATTCCGTCTCTAGTTACCTATCCGCTTTGTTCCACACCGCATACTTACGATAAATTGCACAAGTCCGTAGAAAGGTTCTGGGAGACCGAAACTATAGCCCTGTAGATGAATACTGTGAAAATCATTTTGTTCAGACGCATGTTCGTGACACGTCCGGACGTTATATTGTAGAAATGTCATTTATCAAGGATCCCACGTCTGTACAGTTTCATCAGTCTAAAGAAATCTCTTTACAACGCTTCCACTCTCTTGAACATCGCTTTCGTAAAAATACAAAGTTAAAAATGGACTGTGTTCAATTTTTAAATGAATATTTGTATCTTGGCCACGTGGTCAAAGCACCCGCCCGGGTAGGTATTTCATACCTTACTTTTGTGTTTTTAATCCAAATTCCCCTACCACCCCTACGCGCGTTGCATTCGACGGTTCTGCGAAGAAATTGCATATTTCACTAAATGAAATATTACTCGAAGGACCTAAGTTACAACACGAAGTTCCTGAAATCTTGTTAAATTTTAGGATTGAACCGCTAGTTTTTTGTTGCGATATTGCGAAAATGTATAGACAAATAAATGAAAAAGACGATCAATGTATTTTCCAGCCCATTTTATTCCGTGATGATCCGAATAAACTCCTTGAAGAGTACGAGTTACGGACTATTACTTATGGCTTATCTCCATCCACCTTTTGCTCTCAAAGATGTTTAATACAACTTAACAAAGATGAAGTAGTAAGGAGATAAATACCCGCTGGCTGTTCCCGTTATTTTAAACAAGTCGGTCGTAGATGATTTATTCGCAGGTGCAAAGTCTATCGACGTTACTTGAAATTAAACCCCAGTTATCCTCACTGTTATAGCCACAATATCTCGGAAACTAGATTTTTCCTGGGAAAACAACTTATGTCTTTAGATGTGTATACAGGGTGACTCGCGTTATATGTGAAAAAACAAAATAGGTTGTTCTACGTCTTATGGGCCAAAAAAAAAAAAAAAACGCTCATGGGTCAAATCTTAACCGTTTTCCCGCAAGGTCAAATTTTATGATTTTTTAAGATCGCATACCTTTTCTTATAAAAACACTTATTGCTCCAAAACTATAAAAGCTATAACAAAATGTTTGGTATCGTTGTAAAGCTGACAAATTTTCCAATAAGAAAAGTGTAATTTTAATTATCATGCCCTCAAATTACATGACAAACAATGCATAGAAATTTTATATTTAAGAAACAAATTAACAAATCAATTGCTTTACGGTTCTATAACTTGTTAAAGAACCGAGCTTAAATTTTTCGGACTTCAGGAAAAACTTCCTTATTTACTAACGTTTCGATCAATATTAATATTATTACCCATTCATTGGGTGGAATTTTGATTAAACTTCACTTAAAGTAAAAAAAAAGAAACATGTTTATTGTTGCAATTATTGGCTTACAAGTGAGTAAATAATTCAAAACAAGCAAGGTTGGTTTAGTATACTCATCTTTGTGTCAACAATAGCTACAATTAACATGTTTCTTTTTCACTTTCAACGAAGTTTACTAAAAATTTCGCCTTATGAATGGGTAATAATATTTATATTGATCGAAACGTTAGTCAATAAGGAAGTTTTTCCTGAAGTCCGAAAGGTTTGAGCTCGGTTTTTTACTAAGATATGGGACCTCAAAAAAAAAAAAAAAAAATTATTTTCTTAAAAATAAAATTTGTATAAAAATGTTGCCATATAATTTGAAGGCATGAAATTAAAATTACATTTTTCTTATAGGAAATTTTGTCAGCTTTACAACGGTGCCAAACATTTTATTCTTGCTTTTATACCTTTGGTGCAATAAGCATTTTTATGAGCAAAGGTATGTAATCTTAAAAAAATCATGAATTTGATTTTGTGGGAGAACGGTTAAGATTTGACCCATGGCTTATGTAGTGTTTTTTTTAGCCCTTGAGGCGTAGAACAACCTACTTCATTTTTTCACATATATCGCCAGTCACCCTGTATATAAATGGACATTTAATTTTTTTATTTTTGTCAAAAACGTTTAAAAAATAACTTTTCCAGATTTTTTGGGGAGGTATATTTTTTAGGGGCGCTGTAAATTTGATGTCTAGTTAATTTATCGATTTCGCCTGAGGTATGATTTTTCTGACAATGTATGCCTATTGTAATTGAAATCGGCCTAGTAGTTTAAGCTCCTACACAGACGAAAGACTGAAAGACAGATTTTTTTTTTCCACGACAGTGCTCTCTCCATGTCGAGCACAACCGTACCATCCTTTACTGGAGCCAACTCAAGGCACTTTGGACCCCCCTCTACTATGCTATTATAAAGTTACTAAGAGGTATAAAATAAATTTCAAATTTGAGTTCATTACAAACTGAACTAGTTAAAAATTTCACACATCTACCCTTATTAGTTTCAAAAGATATAATATATTATAATGAGCCTGAAGTTTTGTTATTATGAGACTGACTAACTGACTTATCATAATTCTAAGGCAAATTTTGTATAAATTAATATACAAAGAAAGATAAAATAATCCGAAAAATCTGGTTATTTGTCCCTTTCAAGGATAATAAAAACCGCTTATTCAAAATCTTGAAGAAAAAAAATTATAACTAGTGCTACCTATTAGAGAACGTCAAAACTAAAGTATTATTTTACTCTTATTGATAAAATAATGTTATATTGGAATAAGTGTGGTTGAGCTTTATTGAGAATTGAATTCGAAGATTTTAACATACACTTCCCGTTTTTCTGCACACGTCCACCAGAAAATTATTTAGTTAAATTTGAAAGCCAACCAAGTGGCGTAACTATGGGCCCGCATTGCGGGGGGTCCCCAGTGCCGGGGGGCCCCTAAATCATCGACGAGGGGGCCCCCAGATCTAAACAGAAGAGATTTTTTTTTTGCTCATAAAAAAAAATAGACTGCCAATTAGTGTGGCACAAAGCTTCCTCGCATCCTATTATGTACTATAACAATTATTGTTATATTGTTATTTTGTAAAAACTTAATAGTTTTAGCAATCTTTAACTCTTCATAGCGGTGTCGCTGTTGGTTTTACTGAATAATTGTATTTGAAAAAAATGTTTGTCTCATTGAATAAATGAAGTTAGATTTTTTAAAACCTAAAATTCCAATTTTATATTTAAAATTCACGTTTACGCGAGCGTTGCTCGTGAACGCTTGGACGGATAACGGTGTCCGACGAACTCGTCCTGGGCATTGATAAAATGAACATGTCTACCAAATTTCATCAAAATCGGTCGACATTTACTCAAGTTATCGTCGCACGTTTCATAATTCGCGGACACACAGACCGACAGACAGACAGACAGACACGAGACCAAAAATGTCCCCTGATGTCTGAAACGGATTTCTGTCTTGGAATTTTTTAAATCGGAGGCGTAAAAGTTTTTCGTTCTCAAAAGTAACACAATGCTTCCGTTACCTTCGGTAAGCTCGGAAGCAAAAATTTGGCGAGGGGCCACCAAAATGTTTTTGCGGGGGCCCCCAATACCCTAGCTACGCCACTGCGCCCACCGCGTTTCAAACACCTTCTTCTAAACAATGATTATTATTCCCTATTTCTATTAATTTTCTTCTCTCCTATTTCTTTATCTTCCTACTATACCCTGTAATCCTTATTCTTGTGTTTTTTTTATCTAATTTATCTTTTTTTAAATTTTTATTTATTATATAATATGCATATATTATATGTTAAAAAAGAACAAGAGACTAAGAAACGAAAAATTACTTATGAAGAAGTGGAATCCTAACAAAAACACTTATGCAAAAAGCTAAGTCTCGCGTAAAAAGTTGTGAGGTCATAAGGTTTAGCCCAGTCTCCCCCTTTCCTTTCCCTGTTAGTTCTACTAGATCTAATCCATCCAGTACAAGTAAATGAAGTTGATGTAATTACTTCTAGCTTTAAATAATATGAGGCCTCTCTTAAATTCTGAAAAGCTGTGGAAAATGGCTTCTCAAAAACAGTGCGACAATTATTTTGATTAAGAAATTAAATTAATCCATTAAACCATTACCAATGTACCTTTCGCGAGGAAAAGAACCAGGTTCTAAGATATTTGTTGATAGAACTAAATGTGACCCATCTGAAAAACGAAACCAGCACCTTTCAATTCATATAGCACTCCTCAATGTCCTACCTATGTTATTAGATCTTTAAAAAAAAATGAAGAATTAAGGCATTGACACGATCTAGATACTACTCACGAATTTGCTTCGATTATAATACGTTTCTTCAGTTGACCTCAAGGTTCAATAACAATTTTGGAGATCCCTTAGTAGCATTCTCCTGTTCTTCGTGTCGTAAATTATACTCGCATATAAACGAAATTACAAGGCGCTTACATTAACTGCAGTGGGCAGGGGAAAAACAGGCAAAAATAGTTAGTATGAGTTGTATAATTGCATGTTAATTATTCACAATCGCATTCCTCGTACTTCAACGCACTATATCAAGACCCAGATAAAGAGGGGATAAGAGGAGTGGTTCAACACGTTTAAACAATTTTTCCCTTTTTCCATAATTTGTTTAAACAATTTTTCCTTTTTTCCATAAAAGTTTAAACAATTTTTGTTCCATCTTCTTTTTAAACAATAATGTATGAAACATAATAATGTATCAAAATTGTTTAAACAGAAGATGGAACAAAATTGTTTAAATTTTTATGGAAAAAGGGAAAAATTGTTTAAACAAATTATGAATAATTACAAGATAAAAAGAACTTTTTATATACTACGTTTTTAAAACCCGTCAAAATGAAAATCGTAAATATGGGTCATGTCAAAACAAATAAAAAATATCGGTTCGAGACAACTCAGACAAACTTTCTCATATACGAGTTCATAATTACTTAGCCATTTTTTTCCATTTATTAGTATTTGTACGTACATTTAATTATTACTGAACCTTTCATCAAAATATTCCTTAAAAATAACTTCTCCTTGGCGGGGAATCGAACCCGGGCTCTCCCTGTCCGCGTTTTAAGCTATTTTCTCTGGAACTAGATTTTTCCCGGGAAAACGGGTTATATCGTTACATTCGTATTTAAATGGAGTATATTTTAGAATTTTTTAATCAAAATCGTCGGAACCGTTTTCGAGAGACAATTTTTTTCACGTTTTTTAAGAGTTTTTGGGGGGTAGCGCCCCCAAATTTGAAGCTAAAATTCATTTCTCGAGCTCGCCTCGGGGTATGATTTTTCTGAACATGTATGCCAAATTTCGTCGGCCCAGTAGTTTAGGCTCCAGGCGTCTGCACAGACGACAGACTGACAGACATTTTTTAAAAACCACTTTTTTGGACTCAGGGGACCTCAAAACGTGTAAATCCATCAAAATCTCAAAATCGAATTTTCGCTCCATCACAATACTTTCTCTTTATATGAGAAAGTAAAAACTTGTGGATTTTTCCGAACTAACTTTCCATACAGCAAAATTTGCTGAAAACGAATTAAATTCTGCTGAAAGATGGCTAAAAGTATTAAAATAATGCATTGTCATCGTGTTCTGAGCTAAGCTAAAAGTTTCAAATGTCTAGCTGTTCGGGAAGTTAGTTAAAAATCGATTGCCAGATTTGTACCGGACAAACAATCAAACAAGAAAGCAAGCTAATAAAAAACGTAGTAAAAAGGGAAAAATTGTTTAAACAAATAATTATGAAAATATTTTTAAAATAATAACAATTCTACTAATAATTACTATTTTGGTTTAATATTTTCCAGATTTCTGGAAATATTGGTTGATTTCGTTAAAAGTATAGCTAAATAGCTTTATTTTCAACCTTGTTTCATCTTATTCAAAACTTTCTGTTTTTATTTATTATTTGTGTTAGGGTGAAATTACTTTTCTTTAATCAAGCTTCTTTTCTTTAGTTGGGTTTACCTTAGGGAAAACAATGGTGTAGAAGTTGGGTTATAAATTGCTTGTATAACCTTGGTTGCTTGTTGCATAGTACATTTGAAATAAAATTAACCTTTCATTTCTACTTTCTCATAAACTCACAATTTTTACAGCAGAATATTATATGAGGTTATATTATGAGCATTTAGTGTGAAATGCAATTACCTCTTTTACCTTAATTTATCATGGCTGCTCATCTCTTTTTATGCTCATAATAAGTGATAATTGCTCATGATAATTCTGACTAACAAATGGCATTGGTGAAAGTTTTATTAAAAAAAGGTCCGTTCTAGAGATTAGCATTTAACCCTAGAAAGCTAACCTGGAGTCAAAATGACTCCCATTTTTTTTTCAACTACGAATGCACGGTGTCTGTAAAACACAGAACTCCCACATCTTAGCTATGCTATCTCCCACCCTTGAATGACCCTTCTACACTTCTATCAGTTTCACATTCAGATTCTAAAGAGGACATATCGTTTGTTTTTCTGCAGTCACGGAGTCATTTTGACTCCTGTTTAGTCTTACACGTAAATATTTTGTAGGTAATTTTGACGCAGAATAGTATTTTTTAGAATAGTATGTCGTGTTATTGTTTATTTTGGCATTTTAAATCTTATTAATTAAATATTATATAACTTTTAATTCAATAATTATTTTAAATTAAAGGTAATATAATTGTAATTTATTCATTTATAAATATAAATTGTTATATATTTTTTTTTTTGTCGTTATAATATGTCTAAATTATATAAAGTTAATAGAATATGAATATAGTCAAATAATGGAGAAAAAATACAATGATCTAAACGACATTTATCACTTGATGAAGGAAATGACCGATTCAGATACCGATTATGAAAAAGAGCGTATTCGACAATAATGGTGACGGTTGTGATTTGGACCCTGATTTGAAAATAGAAAATGCCTTTTTTGATCCCATTAGCGATGATGAGGAAAATGATAAATTAATTGAAACAATTTACGAAATAGAAAAACCAAAGGAAAAGAAAGAAAAAAGTAAATAAAACCACTCCGGTAGATAACAATACCGGATATGTAATAGTAGTCCAGATTGAAAAACCGGAATTAAAAGGAAAAAATTGTTTTTTTATGGGAAACAAAGCACCCAAGTGTCCCTTCAACTAGCTCTAAAACGTGTTAAAAAAATATTGTACATATTAGGCCTTTATATTTTAATAAAACTGGGTATAATAGATTTGGGAGTCAATATGACTCAAGGTTAGTCTTAAGAGGTTAAAAAATATGGTTAGCGTTCTAGGGTTAAATACTAACAAATAAACAAAAATTTTACTCCAGTTATCGTTAGTTAGACAAACAAACACAAAAACTTTTTAAATCCCAAGTCTCTGAAATAAAGAGCTCACTGCGCTCGTTCAGTAAAATATTTAAAAGCAACTATATTCGTTAATAATAAATAACAGTAGTAGGTTTTAAATAGAATAGTTAGAGGCAAAATATTATCATGCAGGCACATATTAACAGATTGGAATTATTTAATTTTCGTCTGTTATTGAACATTATTGAATTATGAAGAAAACGTGAAGAAAGTACAGTACGAATTCACAAGAAAATCAAAGTGTGGACGTAGAAAGAATGAAAAAACAACTTGTAGTTATATAGAGAAACAGAAGCATTCCTGGAACTGACTCGTCACCCCACACCTGCACTCAGATTCTTACAAAAAAAAACTACGTTAATTGAGCAATCCCTTCCGGTTTCTCGTTTATTCATATAAAGCAAATCCTTTTTTTTGTGCGTCCTCTCTTAACTTTTATACTGAATTCTAAGAAATGATAGATAGAGAGGTTAAAGAAAGTCTAATAATAAAACTTTTCAAAAGACAATTGCAAAAATTAAATTAACATAAAATTCTTCCTAAAATAAAAACAGTTTATAATTTAATTTTAATTATAGGCATATGATATTTTAAATTAGCTGGAAATATAATATAGTCCAGTCGACAAGTACATTTTACCTTGCAAAAGGTCATAAAAACTTTTTTTTTTTTTTATTGTATGTACCTAGACATTAGTTAGGTTAGGTACATACAATAAACCCAAGTTTTCGACCTCCTAGACCCTGTGCTAACCCAGAGGGGGGCCAAAATACGCGAAATTTTAGTGTTTCTTCTAGTTTTTTCTTTATAACTCTTTACCTTTATGTCCTAAAAAAAGTGATCGTATCGTTCTTGTAGAGCACTAAATTTGCAACAATTTTTATATACCACATTTTTTGCTAAACCCTATACTTTCCGAAATATAGAGCTTCAAAGAAGCAATATTTTTTTGAAAATATCACAAATAACATCTTTTCTGAGGACGAAATGGGTCTATTTGTGATATCCCACCCCTCCCAGTAAATATTTTGGGTATATTCTACCTATGGAAGTACAAATAACCAACACTAACTACAACTACTAACCACTAGTAACCAATACTAACCGCCACCTACCTACAATAAACTAAATTTTCGGGTTTTTTTGTTTATCCTTTCTTGTAGAGCACAAAATTGGGAACAATTTTTATATTTCACATTTTTTTCTAAACCCTATACTTTCCGAAATATAGAGCTTCAAAGATGCTATTTATTTTTTTTAATAACTGCAAAACCTAAGTTGCGGAGGTTAGTGGTGGTTATTTGTACTTCCATAGGTAGGATATACCCAAAACATCACTGTGTGGGGGAGGGATAACAAACATAGACCCCTTTCGTCCTCAGAAAAGATGTTATTTTGAAATTTCAAAAAAATATTGCATCTTTGAAGCTCTATATTTCGGAAAATATAGGTTTTAGATAAAAATGTGAAATATGAAAATTGGTCCAAATTTAGTGCTCTACAAGAAAGGATAAACAAAAAATCCCGAAAATTTAGTTTATTGTTGGTTAGTTGCGGTTAGTATTGGTTACTAGTGGTTAGTAGTTGTGGTTAGTGGTGGTTATTTGTACTTCCATAGGTAAAATATATACCCAAAATATCTAACTGGAAGGGATGGGATAACACAAATAGACCCCTTTCGTCCTCAGAAAAGATGTTATTTTTGATATTTTCAAAAAAATATTGTATCTTTGAAGCTCTATATTTCGGAAAGTATAGGGTTTAAGTATATTTACTTACTTTTTAAACTAACATAGTATAAAAAAGTTATACTTGTTCAATATCTGTAAAATATTGGTTTTTTTCGAAAGCACTTTGTCGTATTTTTTTTTAAAGTTGAATGTTAAGTCGTGGTGGGTCTTCATTTTTAGGGTTTCATAGATATATTTCTTGATACCCTTATTTTCAATCTTAAGGGCCAATATGTGTTCCTCACTATAGTTGTAATTTTTACCATTTTATAAGAATTATTGATGACTCAAGTTGTAATAATGTTAAGAGTAGAGAGGAACAAGTATAGTGGAGGTCAGGGACGACCTAGTTGTGGTGGTACATGGGGGTGGTTGTGTGTAGGTAAGGGAGCTGGATGCTGGACGGGGGTGGGGCCGCCCCCGGTGCCTAGCTGTATCGAGGTAAGGTACTCTTCAGTAGGGTGGGAGAGGAGCTTGGTAGCGCCTCCCAGGGCAGGGTGAGGGCTAGTGTTTAGTGGGGTGTCGCGTCGCGTGATCGGAGCCTACAGCTCCGGCACCATGGCCGACCAGCCCGATATTCAGCTCGAACCCAAAATTAACCATGAACCATCTCACAACACATCTACCCGTGAGTACCTAAAATTTAACTTGTTTGGACATCTTCAATGAACTCGAACTCCTCCCCCCACCCCCTCAAAACACCTTAATTTTGTGTAAAAATCTTTTTGTTTAGGTACAAGCTAATCTACCAAAAAGAATATTCCAAGCATAGAATTCCAAAGCCGATCTTATCATTAATAAAGTTAGCTATTATTAATCATCAATTATTTGAATAAATCTCAATAGTTAATAGTTACCCTACAGCCCAATTTATTAAATTATATATGTAACTATTTTTATCTTTTTTGATTGGTATAAACCTCATTAAGTTCAATATTCCATGAAATAAATATATTTAAAAATTATATTTCAACGTTATTACTATTGGGTTGAAGCAACAATCCTTTTTTTAGGAAAATGATCCAAAATACCACTTTTGGTACAGTTAGTTTAATAATTACAATTGCTTTTTACAGTTTAATTTAGTTATTTTCAATAACTGTTTAAAAATAGAAATTTAATTTAATGTTATTGATCTTAAATATTTAAAACATCTATGAATTTTAGAAAAATGTCTGTATTATTATAACTTGTTTAAATATAAATTTTACTGAGTTGTAAGTTTAATGAAATACCTACTATAGAGCATTTGTAGTTCTAGATTTAATTTAATTGAAGGATACCATACTATTTTGAATATATATATATATATATATATATATATATATATATATATATATATATATATATATATATATATATATATATATATATATTTGTAATTTAATAAAAATATCAAATATTAAATCTTATACTTTAATTTTTAATTAATTCTAGTGCAATTCTACTATTACTATTTTTTTTTTTTTTTATTGAACCATTTTTTAAGGTGTTAATCAATTATGATTTTACAGTTAACCCTACAGCCGTTTTATCACATTATAATAAATTATTTTAAAAATATTTTATGAAAATTTTTATTTTCTTTGACAGTAAATGCTAGTAAATAAAATATAAAGTGGTTCTAGGTTAGATTTAAATTGTTTAAATACAAAAATACTTCAGCTATTATTGTCAGTTTAAAAACAAATATTTGAGCTTTAGTTGTTACTTTAAATAAAAATATTTAGTAGAGTAACATAAGTTGCCACCAATATTCATGGTGTTATTTAAGACATTAAAGTCAAAAGTACATTATTAAGGTGCAGTGCTAGGCATATACGTATACGTACATTGATATGAGACAGTATAGGGTATATTAACGCTACATAAATTTATCATTTATTTAAAACAAAGCCTAAACATCTCGAGCAATAAAATATTAAAATTAACTTGCCTTACCCACCTACCTTCCAATGCTGGACAACGCATGTATATAATAATATTTTAATTGCATTTAAGAAATACAAATTAAAAGATTGTTTTTTGTTTTTTTTAATTTAATTTTTTCCATTAGTTTAAAAAGCGTTTGACTAGTTGTATCTTTAATTTATTTTTTAATCAAGCTATATATGGAGTAAGGTTAGTCAGTGTAAAAATTAGGTAAAAAAAGTAAATTAATCGCGTGCGCAAGCGCTTGAATGTAGTAGAAATAATGTTATTAGAAGAATTCTAGATGTCTCTTACATTAAAATGATTTATGTAGTAGTGTATTACCCTGTTAATTTTTCCTGAAGTCTATTCAAGGGTATAAATTCAAGTTATGTTTTCATATCCATTTGCGATGTTTCAGCCCCACTTGGGCCATTATCAAGCTTACTAATTGTTCTTTTAAAGAATATCCAAAAGTATCTCCTTAATTTTGCCCTTTTCTTGTCAGTAAATTCTGCGAAGATTTGATAAACTCACAATAAACAGACGTTTTTCTCTTAGGGAAAAGTATTTTTAAATAATTTTACGTATCATGACAGGAAATTTGATAAGTTTTAGTGACAAAGGCATTAATTTGCTGAATTATTTAACAAGAAAAGGGCAAAATTAAGTAGGAGGTACTTTTTGATGTTCTTTAAGTACAATTAGTAAGCTTGATAATGGCCCAAGTGAGGCTGAAACATCGCAAATGGATATGAAAACTCAGTTTTTATTCATACCCTTAAGACCAAGAATAGACTTCAGGAAAATTTAAAATTGTACAAATGTAGTAATTTTATCCGGTAACAAAAATAGTCGTAAATGTTGAGAATACAGAAATCAACACAAAGAATCATTTGGTTTCATTACTTACAAATTTTGTCAAAGTATACTTGAATTACAAACTTGGTATGTGTATCAATAAAACGATACTGTGTTTAACATTGTCCAACGAACTTAGTCCACGTCTTGATCTGAAGCATCCTCAGTTCAACATTGTCCAACGAACTTAGTCCACGTCTTGGTTTGAAGAATCCCTTGTTCTTCATTGTCCAACGAACTTAGTCCACGTCTTGATCTGAAGCATCCTCAGTTCAACATTGTCCAACGAACTTAGTCCACGTCTTGATCAGAAGCATCTTCTGTTCAACATTGTCCAACGAACTTAGTCCACGTCTTGGTTTGAAGAATCCCCTGTTCTTCATTGTCCAACGAACTTAGTCCACGTCTTGATCTGAAGCATCCTCAGTTCAGCATTGTCCAACGAACTTAGTCCACGTCTTGATCAGAAGCATCTTCTGTTCAACATTGTCCAACGAACTTAGTCCACGTCTTGATCTAAAGAATCTTCTGTTCAACATTTAGTTTTCTAACGCCCTTAGTCAATGTATTCATGATATAACTGTCGATTGACGGACCGTAAGTAAACACACGGTGAATAATACTCACATTAACAGTTTGAATTGTTTGTTTGATAGAGGTTTGTTTACTTTCTTTAACCTAACACATTAAACATTTGCCTTAGTGCGATCTAAATTAATTGAAATTGAATATTATATCTTTACGTACTCTATACGTGCTTACTATCATAACGCTCGACAAATCAAGGATTCAATCAGGTCCTTGTAGTAGAGACTGAGTTGTTATAGCCTTCTTGCAATTTGCCTGACTAAACCCTAAGTCCAAAAATCGACTTAATATCTGATAATATTTTCCGAATCCTAGAGGTGTGAGACATGTTTTACTCTGGTATGAAGATAATGTTAATAATTTAAAATATGTATTAAATATACATCGTCATTTTATGCGTGTATGTCTTTAATAGGCTTTGTTATGAGTATATCTAATTTTGTTGATAATTTACAAAAATTTAAATAATTATAGCATTTTTTTTATCAAAACCTTTTTGTTAAGACTATTCGCTCTCAAAGTGCTACATCTTTTTTTTATTTTCATACTTTTATGTGATTTTATTACTAAACAACCTTCGAACTGATTGTAATAATTTTGAATCCTATTTCATATCGTTCTGAAGCATCTATATGTTTACAAACTTATGATTTAAAAAAAATAAATAATCTGTTCTATTTATTATTATTTATTAATTTTTGGGTGTTGAAGTACAAAGGTTAAACCCATACAATTTTTAAGCTGCATAATAATTATTACATAACAAAACAATTATTACAAAAATAAGTCACGCGTGTTTCTCAGTTGCTCTAGTTGTTGGCAGTCTGTCAGAAGATGTGCTACACTCAAAGTATCGTCACATAGTCTACATTTTGGTCTTACATTATCTCTAGTCAAGTAGCTTTGAGTTAATCTAGTATGTCCTATTTTTAGTCTACATAGTACCGTCTCTTCCTGTCTGTTTTTCCTATACGAAGAGTTCCAGTTTACAATTAGAGGCTTCGGGTCTCAATTTTTTGTTAGTTGTTTCAGCCCTAATTTGTTGTAATTTCTCCTTAATTTTGGATTTAACATAGTTTTGTCGAAGTCTTGTGTAATTTCCGTGTCTGTGGATAGTCAGTCCGACAGTTATTGCTTGTTTCGGCAATATGACCGCGACCGTATATTCCGGAATTCCTATGTGGCTGGGTATCCAGCATAATCTTACATTTAAATTAGTTTATTTGATTAATTTTCTAATTTTCATTACTGTCAAGTTCTGTGTGTACAATTTTCATGAAACCGTTAAAGCTGATTTCGAGTCAGTGTAGATTGATGTTTCTACTCCTTGATTTGCTACTGATTTTGGGGCTTTCTTTATTTCCACACTAGTGCGGAAGTAAAGAAGAATTATGAAACGCGCTTGCTCAATGAATACAATTACGAAAAGAATCACTTTCTACGCATCTAAACAGAGAGGAAAAGTTTATATTTCGTATCAATCGTAGATAAACTCATTTTATTATAGAAATGGATAAATAAAATTATCTAAACCATTCTAAAATTAACTGTAAGACCTATAAGCTTATATTGTAATAATAAGTAAATAATAATAATTTTTTAAAAAAAGTTTATTATTCAGCATGCATGCACCCTTTGCATTAGGATCGGTTACCTGTTAGTTTTGAAATATCATGTACTGTAAATCCAAAACACATAAATTTAAAATTACGATAACGTAAATGAAATACTATTCTTTTTTTGGGTAGGAATTTGAAAACCATTAAAAAGAAATTGACTGCCAATTGGTGTGGCACATAGCTTCCGCGCATCCTATCATGTAATTTATTGATTTTATGCTTTTACTAGCCATTATTGTCTATTTTGTTATATTTATTAAAATCGGACGTGTAGTTTAAAAATTAAACAATAGACAGACAGTTTGGTCTTGGGACCAAAAATGTTACCTGGTGTCTGAAATGGATTTCTGTCTTGGAATTTTTGAAATCGGAGACCTAAAATATTTTCGTTCTTTAGGACGACCCCATAGCTTCCGTTACCTTTGGTAAGCTCGGAAGCAATATTGTAAAAATAACATTCCAAATATAAAAAAAGGATGTTGATCTGAAAATAACATTTGTAAAAATATCTTTCTCTAGTGAACTGTATAAAGGATACGTGAAGGCTATGACGTTCTATGAAAAGTTACCGGGTCAAAACGCAAAAACTAGTATCGAACAATAGGCTCAATTCGGTGGTACGAATCCATTCACTAGGCTGGGCCCTGTATTCAATTCACTACTCCGGTCCACTTCCTCCGGTTAGTCACTGTTCAAAGGAATTGATTCCTGCCACGGATAATTCAGGCAACTAGGAAATATTTAGTTCAGTGTGGTTTTGATTCTTCTATGACTCATATTGTTGAAAGTTTTACATTTAAACAATGTCATTATCTTATGAGCCACCATATATAAGGTAAGAAGGAAAAGTGCCTTTTCCCTTATAATCATCTAGTCCAAAATTTCAGATAGGATTCACAAATATTAAAAAATAGCTAAATTTTCAAATTTTGCTTCCGAGCTTACCGAAGGTAACGGAAGCTATATGATCGTTCTGAAGAACGAAAATATTATATGTCTCCGATTTCAAAAATTCCAAGACAGAAATCCGTTTCAGACATCAGGGAACATTTTTGCTTCCGTGTCTGCCTGTTGGTGAGTCGCTCAATTTTTGTGAACCAACATATCTTGAAAACTACACGACTGATATTAATGAAATTTGGATGATAGGTCACAAATACACATTGTTGGTCCCATAAAAGTTTCAACTTTCTGTGCCCATTTGTTTCTCTTCCACATGCGCACAAACATACATTTATTTACAGCTATAAGCTTCAAAAGTACTCTTATGATTTTTATGAAATTTGAATGGTTTGTCGAAAGTAGCCCGCAGATAGCACCAGTTTAATTTCTACCGTCAGCGCTCTTTAACTTTTGCTAAATTGATACTTTAATTAATGTAAAATATACTGCCAATTGGTGTGGCACATAGCTTCCTCGCATCCCTATCACGTACTTTATTTATTTTATGCTTTTACAAGTCATTATTGCCTAATTTGTTTGATCCCCCGTTTTTTTAATCTGTCAAAATTGTGTTGATTTTTTACATGAATTAAAAGTATCAATTTAGCAAACGCTAAAGAGCACAGACTGGGGCTATCTGCGGGTTACTTTCGATAAACTATAAAAGTTTTATACAAATCAGATGCATAAGTAAGTATGAAGCTATAGGTATAAATAAATGTATGTTTGTGTGCATATGGAAGAGAAACAAATTAGCGCAGAAGGTTGAAACTTATATGGGACCAACAATGGGCTAATCATGACCTACCATCCAATTTGAAATAAAATCGGAGATTATGTTGGTAAATGGAAGATATGTTGGTTCGCAAAAATTGACCGACAGACAGACACGGAACCAAAATTTTTTCCTGATGTCTGAAACGGATTTCTGTCTTGGAATTTTTGAAATTGGAGACCTACATTTTTTTCGTTCTTCAGAACTATCACATAGCTTCCGTTACCTTCGGTAAGCTTGGAAGCAAAATCAAAAACTTGTTCGACTTATTAAAAAACGGGGAAACAATTAAATAAATTAGACAATAATGGTTTGCAAAAGCATAAAATCAATAGGAGCTACGTGCATAAAATGGAAGAAGCTATGTGCCACTCTAATTCACAGTCTATTTTAAAAAAAATTTTGTCCGTAAATACATTTAAGTTGTGTAAATGGGACGTTTTTAACATACATTTTAAATATTATTATTTACGCCGAACCCTTTTAAGAGATGAGGAAGGAGCTGCTTATCTTATAAAGGGTCCCTTATTTTACATCGTTGACTTCACATCGCTGTCAGAATTTGTCCTAAAAGTCTGATATTTGGGCACATCCCGACCTTTTTAAGCTCATTCATAAAAATCGTGTTTTTGTGAAGCTGCGTGTATCATTTATCACTTGCTAATGGTTGTATAATGCTGGGTGTAAAACATCGAACAAATTTTCATCTCAAGGCTCTAGATTTATATCCACTAATGTTTTATCGAGGATTAATGAAAGGCATTGAACATCTAGATTTTAATTGTTTAGAGATTTCGCAGTAAGATCAATTATAATCTGTGTTAATAAATAGATAATGCTTGGTTTCTAAGCGCCTGCGTAAAACCTGCATTTTTATTCTCTAATATTATTACCATGTATAATGTATACTTTCAGAGTTCGAAAATTAAATCTTGGTGTTTTTATAAAAAACGTGCAGTAAAAAGTTCTTTACTGTAAGTATAGGACCCAGTGAAATCTTTAATCTTATATAAGGTAAATATTTACCTCCGATATATCAAAACCTGTTGATTTTGAAAGGAATATAACCGAGATGTAAATCAAGTAAAGGTCGACCCAAACTGTAAAATAAAAATTTACAACTACAAAATGTTTAACATATTAATAAACTATTAATTTATTGTGTAAATAGAATTTGTGTAGGGAAAATATTTGTGAAATTGCTTTAATATTATTGTTTACTAATTATTTTTAAAGTGTACATACTAGTATATGGTTTTCAATATTTTTAATTTCATAGTAATAAAATAAACATATTATTGTACTAATAGCATTTAAAACTCGTAAATAAATTTATAAATTATTAATTAAACTCATTAATAAACTCATAAATAAATAATGATACTCATAAATAAATAATGATACTCGTAAATAAAATACATTTAAAAATACCACATTTTTCCTATTCTAACTTGTAATTTCCTGGTATAGCGAACCCTTTTCTTCAGGATCGATTTGTATTATTTTTATATTTTTGTTTTAGTTGAATAGGGCATTACGATTTTATTCATTTTGAAAAAAAGTTTTTTTCTCGTGGGATAGTAAGAATGTTTGAATCAACAAATTTAACTCTTTAATGAATTAATCTTATTGTATTCTTCTTTTTAGATTGGCATATTGAGCTTTAAATATATTGTATATAGGTAGTTATTATCATCTTCAATAATTATCTTTTTAGTTTAATTATTTTAGAGAACTATTTGAAGCATTGGTTTATGATGCTGAGGCTGGTAGATGCGTAACTGTAGTGGGCGCACGAGAACCTCCACTTTGTTACCCGTGCTAGCTCGGGGCCGTGGCCCATTGATTTTGCCGCAGCCCGCCAGACCCAGATTCCCCCTTCCTCGCCTTCCCTCCCGCATTTTCGACCCCCCTTCCCCCTCTCTTCATCCTAAAACTCGATTTTCCCGCGCGATTCCACGAATTTTCAAAATTACCAAATTTTTCTCCTCTTTCTTGTTTCTAATCTGTCCAAGAGAGAAAATTCAATTTTTGTGAATTTAAACTTGTTAACTGCACATCCCTATACTAAATTATCTTTATTATTCATTCTTTTGATAATCCATTACTGAATTATCTTCATAATATTTTCTCTCCCATAAAATTGTTTTAACAAAAAGCCTTTTAACTAACCTTTTTAAATAAAGTAACATGTATGATGAGGAAATAAACTTTTGCGTGACATCTCGCGACAGAATCGCTGTATACAGCATTAGTTCAAACTATGAACTATTCCACTTTTTTGCCAACTTATCATATCTGTTATAGAATAAAAAAATTTTAAAAAATGTATCAAAATGTAGTAGAGAATATTTTTTATTATTTAATAACTTTTAAATTGATAATAAACAGAACTAATTGGGACTGATAAATGCATAGAAAATATAAATAGCTCATCGATAATTTATTTGAAAAAATGTTTAATGCATTTTTAAAACAATTATCGGAGTTATTGAGTTTTTTTTTTTTTTTTTTTTTTTTTTTTTTTTTTGTCTTTTAAGGCCCATTTACACTTTGAGTAGTGCCAGTGCGAGTGTATAGTAAAAACACTAAACCCATTTGGACACCATGTGTTTAGTGTTAGTGTTATGTACTTTTTAAGTAATTTTCACTAAACACTTACAAAAATTTACTTAACACTCTCACTCGCACTTGCACTAATCAAAGTGTAAATGGGCCTTTAGCTCAGTGAATTTCAAGTGAAACATAAAATTCCTCAATAATATAAACTGTATTTAAGCCTAAAATGATAAAAGTACTTGTGTCAGTCTGTATATAAGTATGTATATTTATTTCACTAAATAAACAAACTTGATGTTCAACAAAGTTAATGGTTCAATTAAAACAAAAATTAATTAATTGAAAACTATTTTATTTACAAAATTCTGTTGCATCGCAACAAAATGGTATTTAGCTGAAATAAATGCTGTTGCATCTTTACAATTATTAATTAATCACGGAATAGTATATTATAGAAGATTATAACTAGTATAAACTGTTATAAGATCAATATTTAATACCTAACTATATTTATAAAAATGGAAGAGGATATAATAAATAAATCCAGTTAACTCTAATCTAAAATAAAGGAAGAAATTATGAAGTAAATTATATCTCTCCTAGATATAAGAGTTTTGGTTCAATATGGATATGTGTTAGTATGTTATCAACAAAGTATAGTAAATGGCCATGTTATGGTTGTTATCTTAAGTATACTACATAAAATAAATAAACTCATTTCAACAGATGCTACTACGTGCGCAAAGGCTAAATCACAACACCACTGACGTCCAGCTAGAACGTACATAATTTACTAAATAACAAAACTTTAATTTAATCTAGACAAATTCTTGAAAATGTCAGTCTGCAATTCTCCAGTGAAATCTTTAACTTTGAAACTACGGAGTATAGTATTTTCTCGGTTAGTGTCGTGGCAAGTCGTCGCAGATTCTATAATGGGCATACCAATTGGTTCTTGGCTGAACAGCATATACAGTAAGTGTGTTTAATTTGGAAAATCTACTGCGTAGAATTATTTTATTCTATTTAATGACCAATATATTATAACATCCGAGGGTTAAATAATAATCATAAATGTAAAAATGTATGCTCGACTTAGTAAGTTTGAATCCTAAAAAGTAATGAAGTATAACAAAATTGTATATTTCGCAATAAATTCGACTAACATAATAAGAAAATACGTGGAATAAAATAAAAATTAAATTATTATTACATAGCTGCCCGAAAAAGTTAAAGAAAATTATCACTATTCGAGCGTTTATAGTAATACATAATATAATATTGTTTTTAAGTCAAAACCCGTTAGGTTTAAAGAAAAAGTGGAAAGAACAATAGTACATTACGCTTCTAGTGCGGAAAGTAGCGTTTAGCATGCGAGTGTGGAGTTAGCACCCGAGCAATAGCGAGGGCAGTAAATCACCCGAGCAAAGCAAATTGCAATTTCCGCACGAGTTGCTTGCCGTACTTTATATACGATTGTTGGATTTTAATAATAATTACAGAAAAAAAAACAATTACTTTACTTAAACAAACAGAAAATTAGTTTTGTTAAATGTAAACAAACACGCTAATCGTGCGATAAGGTGAAAAATTATGAAACAATGAATATAACTACGAAAAGATTCACTTTCTACGCATTTAAAGAGAGATAAAATGTTTATATTTCGTATCAATCGTAGTTAAAATATATTTATTTTATAATGGTCTATATTTTATTTGTACCCTTTTTTCAACTACCAATATTTAAGGAGTTACTAGCAATATAGCACAGTTTCAATTTTAGAGGACATTTAGTATATTCCCTATCTAGGAATGTAAATACAACATATCTACCAAATTTCTTTCTTGTACTAATTATTTCCAGGTTCGGGTTTGTTTGCCTATTTTTACTCAAGTATAGCCATAATTTCAAAAATTGGGTCCTTCTCTATTTTTACGAGGGGGGGGGTTGACACTGATTTAATTATTTAATTACCTTATATTAACGCAAATAAGGCCAATCACTGCTTGATTTTGAGAGAGGTTAAGGGTACGCTCTCAACAAGCATATAGAGGGCGCTTGCTCTAACCTTTGCGTTGATATTAGGGCGTTCAAGAGGTTGCAAACCTACCCCCTCTCATTAACGTTATAGGTTCCACTCTTTAAATGTATTTACTCACAACATATTTTCTACAATTCAAATTCTTTCTGTATTTTAAGCAAACAAATTATCTGTGTTTATACACATTACGAATATTAAATACTGTTGCACTTAATAATACCTATGTTAATTTTAAATAGCTTCAAGTAATTTTGTATACTAAGAGCTAGTTCAAGAGCCATTCTAATTTTTTATGTTATTAAAGATGGTTTGTATTAAATTATAAACATGATCATCTTTTTGTAATTAAGTGTGTAAAAGAATAAAATAATTAGAATTCTTCCTGATGTATCTGGCTCATTGTAGATATTTTCTATTATTACCATCAAAATGCTAATAATTATTTTTAATTATTAATTATTTTAATTATTAATTAATTTATAATTAATTAATGATTTACATCATCTTTCGATTATTGAGGATAATTCCCCCATTTTGTTTGAAACGTCGGTATATTACCACCCACAGACTTCCAGAATCAGAATGATGGAAGATTCTGTGTGTTAAAACAAAGAAATTTACCTGGCCAAGATCGTTCTATATAATAAGAAAAAAAAAAAAAACAATTCTACTTTATTATTTTAACTCATTCTCAAATGTATGAGCTTTTCTACACTTCATTTAATATTTTTAACTATTATAAAACGTGATTCCCAAAAATTCAAAAGTTTAATAATGGGGTCGCTGATTTCGTCATTATTTCTACTCTCGTTATCATCATAGTTACCTTCATTACTGTTCAATGTCATCTCCATTATTATTTCATTATCAGTTAGTTTCCACTTTAATGATCACGTTGTTTCAATTTGTTAAGTTTTCACTTCTCCCCTTTTTTAACTCAACCGTTTGTTAATATTTCATTATCAAATATTGTATCTTTATAACAATGAACTGTAGTGTTATAATATATTGGGACATTATTAACATTTGTTAACGAGTTAAAACAGCAACTTACCTTTAGCATTTTCTATACTTACTGCAACCTAGGCTATGTACTTTATACCTTTAAAATTTCCTATTTAGATATAGCATTTAAACTATACTTACTGTTGTAGACGAACTACTAGTGTATTATATTTTATCTACGATTGATACGAAATATAAACATTTTATCTCTGTTTAGATGCGTAGAAAGTGATTTTTTTCGTAGTTGTGCGCTTGCGCGTTTCATAATTCTTCACCTTATCGCACGATTAGAGTGTTTGTTTACATTTCTAACAAAACTAATTTGCTGTTTGTTTAATTAAATGAACTGTTTTTTTCTGTATTTGTTATTAAAATTCAACACTCGTAGATAAAGTGCGGTATGCAACTCGTGGGAAAACTGCATTTTGCTTTGCTCGTGTGGTTTTACTACCCTCGCTGTCGCTCGGATGCAAACTCCACACTCGCATGCAAAATTCTACTTTCCGCACTAGACGCGTAATGTACTATTTCAATTCATTTATGAATTGAATTTCAATGTATTTCAAATGTACTATTTATGTCTAGGTTCACTATTACATAGCTTTAGTATTTCATGACTTGGTAGACTATCAATTATAGCTAATCAACTTTAACATTTCCTATCTAGAGAGCACTTTTTATCTAGTGTAGACAACTACAAAGCTTTGAATATTAAGGCTAGGACACAGCAAGGTGTGTCCTATTCAAGCCAACGGATTACTGTGAATATTTCCAGACATTAGTGCTTAATGTATCTCTAATACATCTGTTTATATAATTTGTTCTATACTTGCTTATACTAAAAACTCATAAAATTTTCACTTTATTCTGATTGCTATTATTATATTTGTTTTACAGATGTAAATTTCATGTTTAACTTGATAACGAATAGAACTTTTACACTTGATTGATAATGTTAAAAATAAACAAATCTAAATATGCTGCTAATATACTATTCTATTAATTTTTATAATTTTCTGCAGGAAGACAAACATTTTATTCGATTTTGGAATCGACTGGATTGCGAGCTCTTTTTAGAATTTCTTTACTAATTTGTGATAATTTCTTTTCAAAAATATGTTTCTGAAGATTGTTTAGTTTTGGAATTTGATTTTAGGGTATATTCTCAAGAAGATTGTTTTATGCTGTTGATAATGTGCTTTAGATCCTGTCATAACTACATTAAGGATATGAAGAGATTGAGGCGTGTCGTAAGGGGAAGTCTCATTATTATGCGGGTATTATCGCAAGCTTTTGGATCCATTCTTAGTAACCGCTTTCACTTTGATCCAGATCCTCCTCATTATATTTCATCTATTTATCTCTAGCTAGGTTTGACCCTCAACATTTTCCCTTTTGCCCTTTTGGGAAGTTTTCATAAATTTTATGTTAGGTATCTTAAGTTGTATCGTCCCTCGCTAAGTTGGAAGATATAAATCTGGTCGTGTTTCCTAGTAATTTATCAAACACTTTTTTTCCCTGCGGAAGGTTGTTGCTGTCATGTATAGTAGAAGAACTTGATTGTTTGACACGAATTTGACACGATTGTTTTGCCCGGCGATTTTATTCTGTAAACTAAAGTTCAGAATTATAAATCATTAAAGGCTAAAATGTTGTTCTAACATATTACTGTCAAATTTATCCTTTTTTATCTATAATCTGAAATATTTTTTTTTCCTGAGTTTACTTGAATTTTATAAGTTTGCATGTTTCATAATAGTACATTACGCGTCTAGTGCAGAAAGTAGCATTTTGCATGCGAGTGTGAGTGTGGAGTTTGCACCCGAGGGACAGCGAGGGTAGTAAAACCACAAGAGCAAAGCAAAATGCAGTTTTCGCACGAGTTGCGTACCGTACTTTATCTACGATTGTTGGATTTTAATAATAAATACAGAAAAAAATATTTAATAAACTTCCTGTATGTAAGTTCGTATTTCTCTTTTGATAAAGATGACATTAATTCATTAGTTGTACTTTGTGCCGAATTAATTATTTCGGGAGGAGTATTATTATTCTCCTTATTTTCGTCATAATCACTTAAATCACTCATTGTTTTTTACTAAAAACTCGAACAGTTACTTTAATTAAACAAACCGAAAACAGTTAAAGTAAACAAACACACCAATCGTGCGTTAAGGTGAAGAAGAATTATGAACGCGCATGCGCAATGAAGACAGCTGCGAAAAGAATCACTTTCTATGCATCTAAACAGACATGAAATGTTTATATTTCGTATCAATCGTAGATAAATATTACATTGCACGTAGTTTATAATTGTTCCACGCTTTCTATAGTTGCGGGGTTCTTAAGTCTTTAGTTTTATAATATATGTATGACCTCTATTTGTTGTATCAATCATAATTAATATCTCTATCATAATTTTATTATTAGTGTATTAGTCTTGGAAAAGGGAATGTTATTATTCCTATGATATTTTATTTTTTATTGCGTCTTTAGGCAATATTTCGTCCCAAATTTGGGACATTTTCAAGCGATTTACTACTGCTCATTCCTTGTAGGTAATAGAGCCTGTTCATCAATTAATGAAGTAAGTTAATTACTTCTTAATTTCATCAAATTGAAATATCCATACTGGAATAATATAAATTAAACCAAATTAAATATCACAGGATTCATGATGCAAGGAGATTAGCATATGACTCCTAAGAAAAGAAAACATCAATGAAAATTAAAAAGGGCAACAACCAAATATAGGAAAGTTGTTAATTTTTATAAAATGTCGTCACCGCAGATTCTATTCATTGTAATTTTTGAGCTAAGGACCAATTCTTGTATTTTACAGTTAGCCGGAGTCGTTTCTGCCTTGTCTAACACCCGATATCTTGCGGTAGGATAACAGCTATTGGGCCACTCCTACTTCCTTAGCCACTTGATCCTTCACCAAAGATCTATCTTTCTGTCTGATATCTTCAGGATCATTTAGCTTGATTACACAAGATAGATATTGTCTTATTTTTGTTTTAACTTTGCCCTTGATGAAGAACCTCGTTTTACCTTGAGAAAGGTGAATGACCACTTGATATTTAATACATAATTAGTAAACCCAACATTTATACTGCTTTTGCTATTACTCTTCAAAAAATTAGAACTATTATGCTATATACTAAATATAATTAACTCCTTATTATTGTCAATTAAAAAAAAAAAAAAAAAATACTATAGAAAAATAATCTTTCAATTAGTGTGGCTCAAAGCTCCCTCGCGTCCTTTCGCGTAGGTATTTTAATTATGTTATGCTTTTACAACCTCTTATTGTCTAATTTATTAATTTTTTCCCTCCTTTTTAAAAAAAAAATTGTCAAAATTGTTTTGATTTTTACGCATGAAAAAAGTTATTAATTTATCGAAATTTAAATAGCGTATAGATTGATTAAATTATTATGGAATTGCATCATTTTTTTCTGTGGGTTACATTCGACGAACCATTAGATCAGATAAGTACTTGAAAAGATTCAGGTATTAATAAAAAAGCTTTGTGCGCATGTGGAAGAAGAACAAAAGTGACACAGAAGGTTAAAACTTATATGGGACCAACAATGTGCTAATTATGACCTCCCATTCAAATTTCATTAAAATCGGACCACCAGTTTATAAGATATATGTTGGTTCGTAAAAATGTCGGACAGACCTACAGGCCAAAAGACCGACAGAAAGACGGACAGGCACGGGATCAACTATTTTCCCTTAAGTCTGAAACTGATTTCCGTCTTGGAATTTTTGAAATCGGAAACTTCAATATTTTTCGTTTTACAGAATGATAACAATGCTTCCGTTACCTTCCAAGTCCTTTAAATTGGGGCACTTCTTTGGGTTGTTACTCCCTTTATAAAAAAAAAAACAGAGGGGACAATCTAAAGAAGGTGTACGGAATGTTCTTTAGACTGTTACTCCCCTTATAACAGAAATGTGATATTCCTTTGTCCAAAAGTTCATTGGACCAAACATCCTTTTTTCTTAATTGTTATTTAGTCAAAGTCATTTATATTCTAAAAAAGCATTGGGGAGTAACAATCTAAAGAAGTACCTATATTAGGATCTGCCTATATATTGGGAGTAGTGAAAGCTAAAAAAATATAATTGTACTTTTAAAACGATGGTTTTTAATATATCATATTGTATAGAGTCGTGCTTTTAATATGAGCCATTTATTATAAATAAATAGTGGCTTTTGGAATTTAAAAAACCATCATACCTCGAGAACATTAAAGATATAGGAGCGTCTATGGAGGTCATCTTAAGGAAAAATAAAATTGTCTCTCCACGTAAATATACTTTTTACTAGCCAATGCAGCTTTCAGCCTTCATAAGGCCATCATCAGTGCCTAAGAACAAACAGTTTTTTTGCTATTTAGTAATTTTTTATTGATCTCTGTTTTTGCTAACTTACTTGTCAATTTTATTATATTTAGTATTTATTATTGGTTTTATACGCTTACTTAATTTATTTCTTGTTTAGTTGTTACTATGCTTTATCTAAGTGTTTTGAATTTTTTTATTTATTACTTTTCCTCACTACTAATATGTAGTAGGAAAAGTATTGTTCTCACCAAAATTTTTTTTTTCGAGATTTCAACGGAATTATCCGATTTAGGTGTTTTTAAGACCTCCTGAGTGGTTTTCAGCATGACGTCTGTATGTGTGTATGTGTGTTATCATCGTAGCGCCCAAGGTATTTAACCTAGAGAGTTGAAACTTGGCAGAAAAATCAGTCCTAACCTTTAGTTGTGCCGCCCGGAAAATCAAATTTTTCCGCCATGTTGAACCCAGTTTGCTGAGTCAGCAAAAATTTTAAAAAATCGTAATAAATCGAAAATGGTCCCGATCGAGTTGCAATTTGGCTCGAATGTACCTCTCTGTATGACAAACAAGCCCACTAAATTTCTTTTTGATTTTGGCCGCCATTTTGAAGTTATAAATTTTTGAATTTTTAAACTTTTACGGTTAATAATACTGAAAGTATAAATAGGTTTTTGACATATAGCATATCCTTGGAACCGGAAAAAATTAAGGAACAAATATAAAAAAACCCGATGAAATTCCATTAATTAGTTTAAAAGTTATAAACGAATATAATTATTTATTAGTGCAATAATTTTGATGACGTCAAAGTTTGTTTACATCTCTCAAAATACCGCCAAACTTCAAATAATTAAATAAAATATAGGTATTAAAAATAAGGTTTTTTTTTAAGAATGATAATAAATCAGTTAGTTCAGAACGGTCACCCATCCAAGTACTGACCACGTCCAATGCTGCTTCCTCCTGCTGCTTCGCAGCAGGAGAGGCCACTTTAGTGGCCTCTGAAGTGAGGAAAAGTTCCGAGGTACCCCGTACCCGATTTTTTTAAATTTTTTTTTTACTTGTTACTTGTCACGTAATATGTTTTTTAATGATTTAGTTTTTATTTTAATGTATTTAAGTTTTGCTATATTACCTGGTTTATTACCTACTATTTGTTCTTAGTCACTGATGATGGCCTTGTGAAGGCTGAAAGCTGCTTTGGCTAGTAAAAAGTTTATTTTACGTGGAGAGACAATTTTATTTTTAATGAAACTTTTGTTAAATTTAATTTTAAAAAAATATTTAATTATTTTATGACCTTTAGCTTCAATAAAGTTATTGATTTATGTGTATTACAGTTATAAAGTAGGTAATTGATGTCAATTGCGTTCAACTGGCCGATATTAGGTGGCATTGAGTGGTCCTAACTTTTAGAGTGGTCACCTTTTAGACCGTGAAGGATAAGGGGTATTTTTATAGGGTGTACTCTGGAAGGAAAAAGACAGTTCATATAATGAGGGCAACTTGTATCAAGGTACAAAGCCAATACCTCTAGGTTTATGTTGGGAAAGGTAAGACACGTGTTGCTCTTGTGTCTTTGCTTTTTAAAAGGGTTCGGCTCAACTTTCCTGTATACACTGACAATCGGGACGCAAGAAAAACAAATGTTTTTCTTCAGACTAACGTCTCAGATGATTGATCATCATTGAAAATACACCATACTGCTTGTAATACTCTTATACTACGCTGCTTCTGCTTGTATCCTCATAAACATTTCGTTTTTTATTATTATTGATGTTTCTTTTATACGTCGTAAACACGACAATCCACTCAAGTGAGAGAGAGTGTATGTAATGATTTTTATCGATGGTGTGGAAAATAATTACACTTGTTTTCTTTGAACTTATACTAGTTGATGCATCTAGGACATGACATTGCTTTTTTCCAATTCAAGGGTCACATCAAGTTACACATTGCTGAATGATTTACTCTTGTTACTAGATTTTTTTCCTGTCCTAATCTATATTTAAAAAAAAAAAAGTTTTTTCTGTGTGTCTGTCACCACTAGTTCAACTCTATAGGCGCAAAACTGGCTAAAAGAGGTGAGCGCAAACATGTTGCGCATGTTGTAGGCTTAGTCTCATCGAAAAATATTAGCTGGTCACATACGGGCGGATTTTTATGACGAACCACGGACTTTTCCAACAGACTTGGGGAAATTCGCAGACCAGGTATGTGCGTTAGTGGAGAAACAAACGACAGGACCTTGTCGGCGGACATGAGATCCGCGGATCCCGTCTGCCGTTGTCAACACACACGGACAGACCAAAGTTTATTATTTTTCTGCAGATTTTGCTCTTTATCATTTCTATTTCTCACTCAAATATCGTTTCATTTATTTTATTTCTCGCTTAAATTAACATATTTTTTTCAATTACATTCTTTAATTTCTTTAATCTTTTATTCAGCTTTTTTTTTAATTCAGTTTTATTTTTCTCACTCCGGTTTCAATTTTCTTCAATATATTTCTCACTCCGGCATTTATTTATTTAAATATGGCAAGGGAGTGGACTAATGTTCGCATTGAACAATTAATTGATTTGTACCGCCAACATCCTTGTTTGTGGAAGCTCAATCATGAGCATTATTCCTACTAATACATAAAAACAAGGCGTACGAAGAGATGTTGGCGAATTTACGGGAGGTTTTTCCTAGTGTGGAGCTGTCCTGAATTAAGAGTAAAAGTCAAAATTTGAGAGCAGCCTTCGAAAGGGAGCTTAAAAAGATCAGAATCACTGAGATCCCTCCTCCGTTGCCTTAGTCTGTCGAGCATGCTGGACAGACCTGGGTCCGCAGACCAACAATGAAAAATCCGCGGATTTGCCCCACACACGAGCGAACCGTGTCGTCGGACCGAGTTGTCAGACTAGATCCGACGGACGGGGTTTGCACGTTAGTGGGGGAACGACAGATCTGAAATCGGCTGACGGGTCCGGGGACCTGGTCCGTCAAATAAATCCAATAGTGTAGGCCTGCTATTGAGTAGAACCAAAGTTATTGGCCATTTTATAAAAAAAGAAGACTTATTATTATTTACTTGAAGATTATCGATTATTTACATCAAAACAAACATGGGTTTTAAACTAATAATTTCAACCACTTACTTTGTTTACGTTTGGAAGGTTAATATTGTAATACGTATATTGTTAATTTTTAGTAGGTTTTTCTTTAAAAAAAAAACAATTAATTTTTTATTTTATATACGTTTTTTATTTATTATTTATTATTTTACGTTATTATTTTTTTACTCATATTATACGAAGGGTGAAAGTTCTTGAGGCTTAGATTAAGTATATATTTTTGTACGCACGCAATAAAGATTATTGTGAGATTAAATTCAATCTTGAAAAAAAGAAAATGTTATTCATAGTGCCTAATAATAAGATAAAGGAATTTTTTGCATTTACATAAATAGACTCCAAACTACGCTTCGGAGAGTATTTTATTCTTAGTAATGGAATGAATGATAAAAGGTGGGTTAATATAGTCCTGATTCTATTCTAAAAGGCTTTGGAAACAATAGTTATATATGCATACATAGGGTACGTAAGCCATTATTCCCTGAGCGAATAGGTTGGTTCTTGAGGAGAAGCTGAAGGAGCCATGGCCCTAAATCCCGAGGCGAAGCGTGGAAATTAGGCTTTTTTAATTCCCGAGGCGTACCCGAGGGAATAACGCTAATTAACTCTCTAGGCCCAGCCGAGGGAGATAATTATCGCGAGGGGAACTATATATAGCACTTTACTCCCGAGGTACATACGATATTTTATCTCCATTAGGGAGAAAACGCATCTTCATCCAATGCAGAGGGTTTATTTATTATTTTAATAAATAATAATAATTGTTAGCACTTTTAATTGCAGATATAAGAATTCAATATAAGAATTGAAATTAAACTCAAGTAGAAGGTTATTTTTTAGATACAGGTTTAAACAATGATAAACAAGGTCGAAAAATTAGTGTCGCCAACCTGATTTCAACAAATTCACTACATTAGACATTCATTATATTATTTATAACATTATTAAGTTGATAATCCTTCTTTCTCTCCCTGGTTTTACTTTTTCTCCCTACTTTTTTTGTGTTCAGGGAAGAAAATACTTACTTTAGTCCCTCTAAACTAATCCAAAATCATAAATTTTTCTCCCTGCTGGAGATAAAACTATTTAGGCATTTCATTTAATTACTAGTCCTACAACATAGTAGGAAACATAGTCACTAATTCCTAGCATGAGCCCCGCGCGGATTGCAGGGTGAAGGCTAGGATACCTATATAATTATTATTAAATGTTCATGATATTGATATGTTTACGTTTTTAGCCAAGATATTATCATTAAAGTAACATATGAATTAATCATTCCAATTCATATTCCAGCCGAATCATTGAACTCAAATAAGTAAAACTTACCACTTTTCACCTCAATAGATCAAAAAATAATAGTGATAACATAGTGTAGATTCTCTGTATTTTTAGTGCGTATCATTGTAATTGTATCTCTAGAAGGTTAATCAAAGAAATAATTATTCATACCTCAAAATAATATTTTTCATTTATTAGTTTCTTTAATTGAATATCTTTATATATACTTGGTTGGTTGTATATTTTATAAAATGAAGGTATTTTCTTTTAATAAAAAAAAACGAGAGAATTTCAGTGGAAAACTCTTACATTGGAACTCTTGCGTTGATAACCCTTCTTTCAAAAGGGTCTTTTTGACTAAAGAAGCCCTTTTCTGGGATGATATTTCTTTGTTCAATATTTTCTCTATCTCTCTGGATTCTGGATCGTATAACATCTTTTAGTACTCATGCTATGTATTTTAAAGAGAAAATGTAATTTTTCCTCAACTGATTGAAGAAAGGTGGGTTGAATTCGAGGAAACGCAGGATCGTTAGTAGAGATTTAAAACGTTATGAATCTATTTTTCCTTTGATTAAATTTCTTGAAAAACAAAAGACAAGATGAATAACTTGAAAGTTTAATTACAATATTTTTTGTGAAGCAGTAATAATATTTATTTAAATTTAGAATGTCTATAATTTACTGTATCCCACATTCAAAATGTAATATGTAAATTATTTTTATTTGTGTTTAAAGATTTATTCATGTGTTGACTATTGGCAATATGATTTTCTTTATATAATTTATAATAAAATATATTTTAAATATATATATTACGATTATGTCGTCAAAGTAGCAAACAGCGATTGTTGTATGGCTGTAAGGAATACCTGTATTGTTTTAGAGATCTGGAGTATCTTCAAGTAGTTATTGTTGTATTTGCTCTCCATAAATTATGTGATAAAATGCTGAAGTACTTTCTGTTCCTTTTTCTCCCCTTGTTCTTGCTTTCGTCTCCTGATTTATTTTTACCGCCATCTTTTGGCCTCCTTAAAAAAAATTAAGCACAGCTTAATTAATGAAGAAATTAGTCGGGTTGGTCCCGTTATGTCTTATCGTGGTATAATTTTCATACCACAAGGCATTTGGGCACTTTTTTAGATGTTTACTCCCCTTATAAAAAAAAAACAGAGAGGAGTAACAGTCTGAAGAAGGTGAACGGAATGTTCTTCTTTAGTCTGTAACTCCCCTTATAAAAACATAAGTGTGATATTCCTTTGTCCCAAAGTACATTGGACAAAACCTCTCCTTGTTTAAATAGTTACTTAGTCTAGGTCATTTATATTCTCAAAAAACATAGGGAAATAACAATCTAAAGAAGTACGAAATTTGTATACACCAGTATGTGTGGTAATTTAGTATAATTATGAGTTATACCTCTATCTATCTATCTACTATGATCTCAATGAAAGAGTTAGCTTCAGCAGGTTTTGGCCTGTATAACCAAGATCAGTCAGAGACTTGGTTAACTAACTAACACTTCCCTCATGTGTGTTGTTGTCTCTCCAACCCGAGTTTGTTTAAAGTGGTATTTGTTTTAACCTACGTGGTGTATGTTTATTTTTTTTATTAAAAAAAAAAAAAAAAAAAAAAAAAAAAAAAAAAAAAAAATCGGGTACGGGGCAAGATGGTAGAATAGAGTAAGTTGTACCTCGGAACTTTTCCTCACTTCAAGTGGAACTTTTCCTCACACTAAAGTGGCCTCACTAAGTGTGCCTCACTAAGTGTCCTTACTAAGTGGCCTCACTAAGTGTGCCTCACTAAGTGTCCTCACTAAGTGGCCTCACTAAGTGTGCCTCACTAAGTGGCCTCACTAAGTGGCCTCACTAAGTGTCCTCACTAAGTGGTCTCACTAAGTGTGCTTCGCAGCAGAAGGTAGCAGCATTGGACGTGGTCAGTACTTGGATGGGTGACCGTTCTGAGCTAACTGATTTATTATCATTCTTCAAAAAAAACCTTATTTTTAATACCTATATTTTATTTAATTATTTGAAGTTTGGCGGGGTATTTTGACAGATGTAAACAAACTTTGACGTCATCAAAATTATCGCACTAATAAATAATTATATTCGCTTATAACTTTTAAACTAATTAATGGAATTTCATCGGGTTTTTTTATATTTGTTCCTTAATTTTTTTCGGTTCCAACGATATGCTATATGTCAAAACCCTATTTATACTTTCAGTATTATTAACCGACAAAGTTTAAAAATTAAAAAATTTATAACTTCAAAATGGCGGCCAAAATCAATATGAAATTTAGTGGGCTTGTTTGTCATACAGAGAAGGTACATTCGAGCCAAATTTCAACTCGATCAGGACCATTTTCGATTTATTACGATTTTTTTTAAATATTTGCTGACTCAGGAAACTGGGTTCAAGATGGCGGAAAAAGTTGATTTTCCGGGCGGCACAACTACAGGTTAGGACTGATTTTTAGTAGGTTTTTCTTTAAAAAAAAAAAATTAATTTTTTATTTTATATACGTTTTTTATTTATTATTTATTATTTTACGTTATTATTTTTTTACTCATATTATACGAAGGGTGAAAGTTCTTGAGGCGTAGATTAAGTATATATTTTTGTACGCACGCAATAAAGATTATTGTGAGATTAAATTCAATCTTGAAAAAAAGAAAATGTTATTTATAGTGCCTAATAATAAGATAAAGGAATTTTTTGCATTTACATAAATAGACTCCAAACTACGCTTCGGAGGGTATTTTATTCTTATTAATGGAATGAATGATGAAAGGTGGGTTAATATAGTCCTGATTCTATTCTAAAAGGCTTTGGAAACAATAGTTATATATGCATACATAGGGTAAGTAAGCCATTATTCCCTGAGCGAATAGGTTGGTTCTTGAGGAGAAGCTGAAGGAGCCATGGTCCCTAAATCCCGAGGCGAAGTCGTGGGAATTAGACTTTTTTAATTCCCTTGGCATACCCGAGGGAATAACGCTAATTAACTCCCTAGGCCCAGCCGAGGGAGATAATTATCGCGAGGGGATCTATATATAGCACTTTACTCCCGAGGTACATACGATATTTTATCTCCATTAGGGAGAAAACGCATCTTCATCCATTGCAGAGGGTTTATTTATTATTTTAATAAATAACAATAATTGTTAGCACATTTAATTGCAGATATAAGAGATTCAATATAAGAATTAAAATTAAACTCAAATAGAAGGTTATTTTTTAGATGCAGGTTTAAACAATGATAAACAAGGTCGAAAAATTAGTGTCGCACTGAGAAAAAAAAGAGGCGATTTTTGGGTAGCCGCTGACCAAAAATATTGTTGCGGCCGGGACCACCAGAAGTTCGTTGCGATAACAAGTCGAGTTTAGTAGACCGTTAACAATAGACTTTTAGTAGCTGTAATTGTAATTTGTATTGTAGCGGTAACCAAGAAAGTTTGTAACTGTTATTAAATGAAAAAAATCTGTATTTGCTGCAACAATGTTTTTAGTTGCCGTCAACAGTCTGTATAGTCACGGCAATTATTTTTATAGTTACTGCGACTACACTTTTTTTGCCAGAACATAAATAATAGTTGCTGTAACTACAAAATTTGTTAGCGCTGCTGTGTAATTAATGACCCCAACAATATATATTTTACGCTAGCTACATTAATTAGTTTGCTCAACTATAACAATAGTTGCTGTGCCTATTTAAAAGTTGCTGTAACTCCAAAATTTGTTCCCGCTGCTGTATAACATAATGACTCCAACAATGAATGTAATTCCCCCAATTATGTATATAGTCACACCAAACATAACGTTTGTCATCCTCAACAATAATTATATTCCCCTCTACTACTCTTTTGGCTCCTGCATAATTGCAGGAACCAAAAGAGTAGTTAAGGAAACTATCCATGGTGGGACCTGTAGTAGTACGCCCTCTTCGATTACAAAATATATTATTGTTTATACAGTTAAGTATTTTAGGCCAAGCAATTTATTGAGAGCAAAATAATTTAGAATTTATTGGAAGCATTTTAGATTGCTTCCAATAATAATCTTTTTTTAAATTTATAACTTTGTTTGCTTTTAATAAATTCCATTACCTGAGACACTCAACAGTATAAACAATCATCTATTTTGCAATCGGAGGGTGCATACTACTATAGGTCCCACCATGGATAGCTACCATGACATTTACAACTATACTACTACTAGTACCCTGAATTCATACTTACTCATTGAATGTGACTTTTTATTTCATTGCTTTACTGACTAAGTATTCAAAGCATAAAGCATGACATCGAACTTACTTAAAAGTTACAACTTTTGTATTGAAACAAGTCAGTAAAGTAAAGAAAATTTATAAAACGTTGCAATAAAAGACAAATGATGCAAAATAATTAAGGATAGAATAATTTAGCCTGGACACCGTTTTAGTGTATAACATGTTTATTATAAAATATATACAAGAAAAATATACATTATACTTTATTACAATATAAAAGTAATTACTATATTTATTATTTTAAAAGTATTACATTAAAATTATTAATTAAAATTATTAAAAAAATAGTAATTAGTACTTTAAAAGTACTTACTGTATAAAATAACTAAATAAAATTATTACTAAATAATATATAACGACTACATTAAAATTACTGTATATTTTTTATATATGCATAAAAGAAAAAAAACAAACAATATAATTACTTATTAATATTTGTTATTTCAGCAAGGTATTTTTTTTTTTTTTTTAAATTTATTTATCTTTAATAGTTTTAGAATATGCTACAAATTAATGATGCTAAATGTTTTAGGATAAAACAATTTAGCCTGGACACAGTTTTATAATACAAATTGTTTAAGCTTATTTATTAAAAATATATAAAAGAAAAATAAACATTTAACTACTACAAAAAGTAATTACAATATAATTTTAAAAGTATTACTTAAAATTATTATAAAAATAAACGTATTGAAAAATTAAAATCATTAAGAAATTATTCATTATTACTTTAAATTAATTACTGTATAAAATTACTGAATAAAATTATAATTAAATAATACATGGTGACTGCATTAAAATTACTACATAATTTTTATACTCGTTTATAAAAGAAAAAAATAACATTATAATTAGATAACATAATAAATAATAATTAAATTAACACAATAATTAATTACATATAATTCAAACTAACATTATTTCAGTACCTAGGTACTTGTAACAAGTAATATGGAGTACCTGTACTCCATATTACTACTGGTACGGTAGTACTGTGTACTAGATAAACTAGAAACAACCCACCCCTAGTTCACGGTACGGAGGTAGGCAAGGAACTGACAACTGACTGACAATAATTCTAGTTGTCTCTGGCCAGCATGGTGTCGTAAAATGAAACTGCGCATGCTCGGAAGTGGTTCATGTAGTTACGGGTATCGTTTTTACATTTACGGAAACTAAACTTAGGTATGGTGACTAGAACATTAGCTCCTCCGACTATCTTTATAGTTACAACACATAAATGACTACAAATTTAGTTCCCGTTACTAAAATCACTTACGGTTACTATAAACTTTGTTAAAACACTATCCATAACTAAGTTTTTTTTAAATCTTTCGTCCTAACCAATAATATAAAAAGGGTACCTAGTTGCTTAGTTGCAGTTAATACATTTATAGTAAAGCGGATATGACTCACAAAAATACTTGAAAATAGACTGCCAACTGTAGTTTTACATCAAATTTGAGCTACTCAATTTCACTTTCCAAGCTTTTCAGTGACGAATTCGTATGTTAGAAGCCATGAATAAATGAAATACTGCAAAACCGAGGCCTCTGACAACCGAGTTCTTTAGTAGGGGCCCTGGAAACCTTAAACTGTGTATCTGAATAGCGAATAAATGTTATCCTCATGAAAATCAATGTTAAACACTTAGTAGCAAATTTAAATCATTTAAAAAATAAAAAAAATAAAAAAAAAAAACAAGGGCGAATGAAGCGAACTAGAATTTCAGAACTTTATCAGACAGGGTGGTCCTGGTTCTAGGGAAAAATTCCAACAAACGCCCCTAAAAACCTTAAAAAGATCTTAGGCCCAATCGCTCTACGGTTCTTTGATCCAAACCAAACCCCCAATGTAAGTTCAGCTGAGGGAACAGGCATACTTTTTTTGGAGGAGTTGGTTGGAAACTTGAAGGCGGGTAAAAAATTATGTCAATTTAAATTTCTACCTTTTAAAATTTAAGCTTTCAACAAGAATTTAAGATTTTTTTTAAAAAACTATATCTGAATAGCTAGTAAATGTTATCATCATGAAAGTCAATATTAAACAAATAGCTACATTAAATCATTTAAGCTACAAAAAAAACTTCAAGGCCGAGTGGAGCGAACTAGAATTTTAGAACTTTATTATACAGGGTGGTCCTAAAGTTTCCCCCCTTTAAATTTTGAACCATTTGACATAAATGAATGAAACCTGGCGTACTTTTCTTGTGAAAAGGGGTAAAACAGAGTAAGTCTTTTTTTTTGTGTGATTAACTTCATTTTGGTGGTATTGTTCACTTCGGGTCTCGGGTGTTCCATCTAATATGAGCTATCGCAAAAATGAAAAAAAAAAGTTAATAGTAAGACATATTTGTAATGAACGTTTTGCATTCTAGGAATAAATGTAAGACATTTTACTTCTTTGAAGGTTTTTCTACAACCATAATTTTGTCGCCGATAAGCGCCCAAAGCTTCAAAGTAGGAATGTTTGAAGTTGAATTTCCGCTAAAATATTGACCCTACAAATAAATTGCCAAGAGTAAAAATGTCTCATTTTTATCTAGAGAATACAAACCTTAAATTTGTTACAAACATTAAATTCTCTAAATTTGGCAATTTTTCTTATTTTTTTATGGTATCTAGCAGCAATAGTGATCCCAAAAAAAATCTTAAATCCATAGAAGAATTCACAAAACACATTCTACATTGGAATACTAAGTCCAATCACATGGAATACTTAATCCCTTATACTCTTTAGTTTAAATTAAAATATCTACATTTAATACGAGACATGGAAATACCCTAATCCTAGAACCAGATTAACAAAGTAAAAAAAAAGAAGCTCTATTCCTTCGAATAGCTCTTCACTGACGACTGAAATCTACACTAATATGTTATCTTAAACGCATCTTATTACACATTATACATTTATTTTTTATGGGTCTTTTAGTCTTTTGTTCAACATCTATCGATTATTGATTAGGTCAAAATTACATTATAAAACATACATATTAATTTGAAAATGTTAATTTTTGTTAAACGTTAAATTGATTCGATTTTAATCATTAATCGAATCAAAGTTTGATTCCAACCGATGATGATAATCTAATGATTAGATTTAATTCTATTAGGAATAATCGATTACAAATTCTTCTCTGCACCCCCTATCGGCGCGGCCCGGTATGCTTGCACAAAAAGATAAAGATTAAACATAAAAAATTGGGGTAATACTAATAATAATAAAATATTTTAATTTTATTATTAAAAATTTAAAATACATATAAATATTTTCTGTAGATCTAAAGTAAAAAATGAATTTTATTCTAATAATATGTAATCATCTTTTATTTTAAAAGTCATGCGTTGTCAACTTAGTTTATGTAAAATCCAAATATATAGTTGTGGCAACTGTAATCACCAAAGTTAGTCTCAGATACTTCAGCCCTCAACTAATTCATTAGATGCGGTTACAACGTTAAGATTTTCAAGATTCACTTATTTACCGCAACTACAAATAAAACAAAAAATAGTAACAACAATTATAAATAAGTATCCACAACTAATTTATAATTGGGGATACTAAACCGGCGTAACTAAACCCTACTTATTGCAGTAACCACAAAAACAAATGAAAAATAATTGGCGCAAACCAAATGCAGTTGCTTCAATTGCATTTGACTTTGCGGTGACCAAATCTGCATTGACTATATTTAGTTTTTGCATTTTCATCCCACTTTTTTCTCAGTGCGCCAACCTGATTTTAACAAATTCACTACATTAGACATTCATTCTACTATTTATAACATTATTAAGTTGGTAATCCTTCTTTCTCTCCCTGGTTTTACTTTTTCTCCCTACTTTTTTTGAGTTCAGGGAAGAAAATACTTACTTTAGTCCCTCTAAACTAATCCAAAATCATAACGTTTTCTCCCTGCTGGAGAAAAAAACTATTTAGGCATTTCATTTAATTACTAGGCCTACAACATTATAGGAAACATAGTCACTAATTCCTAGCATGAGCCCCGCGCGGATTGCAGGGTGAAGGCTAGTATACCTATATAATTATTATTAAATGTTCATGATATTGATATGTTCACGTTTTTAGCCAAGATATTATCATTAAAGTAACATAATATGAATTAATCATTCCAATTCATATTCCAGCCGAATCATTGAACTCAAATAAGTAAAACTTATCACTTTTCACCTCAATAGATAAAAAAATAATAGTGATAACATAGTGTAGATTCTCTGTATTTTTAGTGCGTATCATTGTAATTGTATCTCTAAAAGGTTAATTAAAGAAAGAATTATTCATACCTCAAAATAATATTTTTCATTTATTAGTTTCTTTAATTGAGTATCTTTATATATACTTGGTTGGTTGTATATTTTATAAAATGAAGGTATTTTCTTTTAATAAAAAAAAAACGAGAGAATTTCAGTGGAAAACTCTTACATTGGAACTCTTGCGTTGATAACCCTTCTTTCAAAAGGGTCTTTTTGACTAAAGAAGCCCTTTTCTGGGATGATATTTCTTTGTTCAATATTTTCTCTATCTCTCTGGATCGTATAACATCTTTTAGTACTCATGCTATGTATTTTAAAGAGAAAATGTAATTTTTCCTCAACTGATTGAAGAAAGGTGGGTTGAATTCGAGGAAACGCAGGATCGTTAGTAGAGATTAAAAACGTTATGAATCTATTTTTCATTTGATTAAATTTCTTGAAAAACAAAAGACAAGATGAATAACTTGAAAGTTTAATTACAAAATTTGTTTGCGAAGCAGTAATATTATTTATTTAAATTTCGAACGTCTATGATTTACTGTATCCCACATTCAAAATGTAATATGTAAATTATTTTTATTTGTGTTTAAAGATTTTTAGGGTTTTGTAGATTCTTCTCAAAACCCTTATGCCGAGGGTGATGTGTCCGTCTGTCCGTCGCTCTTTGGTTCATAGGGCCCGAAACGTTTAAGCTAAAGAGCTGAAATTTGAAATACTGGTGTAACTTTTTGACCCAACAACAGGAAAAATATACAGAAGTTCAAAATTAAATATACGCAAATGTTGCAAAAAATGTTGTAAACTCAAAAATTTATATTTTTTTTAATTTTCGAGTGGGGTATCAAATGAAAGCTGCTGCAGAGTAGGACGCAAATATATATAAGCTTTTGTAAATTTTGCATTCCTTATTAAGTAAAAAAATCAAAATATACCCAAAAAAATCCCCCCCCCAACCACTATACTTCGGCTGGTCCTAAAATTTCGAAATAATTCATGCTAATGCCTTATTGTGGGGCGATGCAAATTCCGGGAGTTCATCCCAAATTTCAAAAAATTGACAATTTTGAGCGCGAAAATTTGAAGTACGCCAAAAATTTTATTTTTTTAAAATTTTGAGTTGGGTATCATATGAAAGCTGGTGAAGAGTAGGATTCAAATATATATTTGCTTTTTTAAATTTTGCATTCTTTATTAATTTTATAAGTCAAAATATACCCCCAAAAATTTCCCCCCTCCCCAACCACTATATAACGGGTGGTCCTAAAATTTCGAAATAATTCATGGTTATACCTTATGGTGAAGCGATGGAAATGGTTTGAAAAAATGAATTTTTCTAGTCGTTATTACCGATGAAAAACATTGTGACCCCCCGGGGGATCGAACCCGGACCCTTGAGATCGTAGAATAAAATCATAATTACATAACGGGCATGCTTAATCTTCTACAAAACCCTAAAAAGTACTTGGACGCAAGTACTTCCCTGTGATTTTTTCATGTGTTGACTATTGGCAATATGATTGTCTTTATATAATTTATAATAAAATATATTTTAAATATATATATTACGATTATGTCGTCAAAGTAGCAAACAGCGATTGTTGTATGGCTGTAAGGAATACCTGTATTGTTTTAGAGATTAGAGTATCTTCAAGTAGTTAAAAAAAAAAAATCGGGTACGGGGCAAGATGGTAGAATAGAGGACGGGGTACCTCGGAACTTTTCCTCACTTCAGAGGCCACTAAAGTGGCCTCACTAAGTGTGCCTCACTAAGTGTCCTCACTAAGTGGCCTCACTAAGTGTGCCTCACTTAGTGTGCTTCGCAGCAGAAGGTAGCAGCATTGGACGTGGTCAGTCTTGGATGGGTGACCGTTCTGAGCTAACTGATTTATTATCATTCTTAAAAAAAAAAACCTTATTTTTAATACCTATATTTTATTTAATTATTTGAAGTTTGGCGGGGTATTTTGACAGATGTAAACAAACTTTGACGTCATCAAAATTATCGCACTAATAAATAATTATATTCGCTTATAACTTTTAAACTAATTAATGGAATTTCATCGGGTTTTTTTATTTTTGTTCCTTAATTTTTTTCGGTTCCAACGATATGCTATACAGGGTGGTCCAAAAGTCTCCCCCCCCCCCCTCTTAACTTTTGAACGGTTTGAGATAAATTAATGAAACTTGGGGGATCTCTACCATGCAAAGGGAAGTTTGTTTTCATACAATCAACCACTAGGGGCAACCACCCACTTTGCCCCCAGGCCACCCAACTTCAAAATTTCAAATTGGAGTGTATATTTTTGATAGCATATTTGGATTCTACAGTGAAAAATGATAAAGTTTTACTTAGAACTTTTTTTTCTATTCCCAATATTTTGCCCCCTGTAGGTGGGCAAAGATAGCAAAATTACCCTACCGATAATACGTTGTAAAATCTAAACGGTTAGAGATAAATTAATGAAACTTAGGGGATCCGTACCATGTAAAGGGAAGTTTGTTTTCATGCAACCACGCTGTAGGGGCAACCTCCCATTTTGCCCCCTGACCACCTAACTTCAAAATTTTGTCCTAAATGTATATTTTTGATAGCAGATTTAGATTCTACTGCAAAAAATAAAAATATTTACTTGTAACTTTTTTTCCTACCTCTAATATTTTGCCCCCTATAGGGGGGCAAAGGTATAAAAATCGTAGATTTCAGCGCCTGGGGGCAAAATGGAGGTTGCCCCTAGTGCACGAGAAGACGATTAAACACTTCCCTTTACATGGTACAGATCCCCCAAGTTCCATGACTTAATTTCAAACCGTTTAGATTTTATAACGATATAAGTGTTATTTTTTTACTATTTCGGAAGGGTTATTTCGCTATCTTTGCCCCCTTTTAGGGGGCAAAATATTGGAGATAGAAAAAATAGTTTCAAGTAAAAGTTTATTATTTTTCACCGTAGAATCCAAATATGCTATCAAAAATATACATTCCAATTTGAAATTCTGAAGTTGGGTGGCCTGGGGGCAAAGTGGGTGGTTGCCCCCAGTGGGTGATTGCATGAAAACAAACTTCCCTTTGCATGGTAGAGATCCCCCAAGTTTCATTAATTTATCTCAAACCGTTTAACTCAGAAGTTAAGAGGGGGGGGGGGGGAGACTTTTGGACCACCCTGTATGTCAAAACCCTATTTATACTTTCAGTATTATTAACTGTCAAAGTTTAAAAATTTATAACTTCAAAATGGCGGCCAAAATCAATATGAAATTTAGTGGGCTTGTTTGTCATACAGAGAGGTACATTCGAGCCAAATTTCAACTCGATCAGGACCATTTTCGATTTATTACGATTTTTTTAAATATTTGCTGACTCAGGAAACTGGGTTCAAGATGGCGGAAAAAGTTGATTGTCCGGGCGGCACAACTACAGGTTAGGACTGATTTTTCTGCCAAGTTTCAACTCTCTATGTTAAATACCTTGGTCGCTACGATGATAACACACATACACACACACATACATACACACATACATACGTCATGCTGAAAACCACTCAGGAGGTCTTAAAAACACCTAAAACGGATAATTCCGTTGAAATCTCGAAAAAACAATGTTTGGTGAAAACAATACTTTTCCTACTATAGGTAGTGAGGAAAAGTAAAAATCTATTCGGAACTGCTAAGTTATAAATTGGAAAAATTAGACATTAACTCGACCAGATTTTAATCTAAATATAGTTAATAACTAGAATAATAAATCATAAATCTAGAACTATTTCAAAGTTATTTTCCCAGCAATTCGAACCAAAGTTAGCAATTGGATTTGAGATACTTCATGACATAATTATAATTAAGTAGTTCTTTGTTGATAAAGTTTTGGGATTAAAGTTAGGGATTGACTGGATTGAAGTGCCAATTTGAATGAGTATAGTTTCTTCTTGATTTCTGTTACTTATTAATGTCGATTTCGATTCAAATCATGATCTCTAAATCAAAATGGGTTGCTTCACTTTTAGATTAAAGCCCAACCTTCAACATTAACTAGAGTGGTTAGCTTTTTATTTACTAGTGACTGTCTTGAGGTTGTCTCTACAATAAAATCGTATTTAAGAGAGATTGTATTTGAAAATGTATGTTGAATTATACTCAATGGCGAGCAAAGGTTTTGTTAGATGTGAACCGCACCTCAGTTTTTATTAATTAAATAATTTAATTGCCTAAATATGATAATTATCATCAGTATACATTTTCTAAGAATATTGTTTGGCAATGCTCGTACTTAAACTGTTATATATTTAGAAATGTATTTAAATAAATTTAAATTCTTGTAATAGAAGACGTTTAATTATTGATTTTACATTATATTAATGTAGAGGAGATAATAGTGCTGATCAAACTATAGATTCTTTATAATTATTCATTGTTACTCAAATAATAATAATTTAAATTCTATCTATTATGCGTGAATCTATGTATTAAGATAGCAGGTAGTTTTCATGATTTAAATTCTTCATCAACTCTTGATGAAAATTGTCATTCTAGACTAATAACTAGTAACTTTAAACTTATTGGAGAGATTGAAAGAGTACCTCTCTTGAATATATTTTTATTTTCATCCAGTTGTTTTTGAGAGCTATTTTAGTGGAGTTGCTTTTTTAAAGTAGCTTTTGTTTGGTTATTTGGACTGAATGCAAATATTCAGTCCAAATAACTAAACAAAAGCTTATAACATTCCTTTCAGTCCGGTAATAATAATACTGATTCATCCTTTAAATTATGCTTAGCTTATGATGTCTCCGAAGACTAATTGTAAGAACTTATTTTTCTTTATTTATAAGTTCATTTACAAAGGTATTGTCTTGCAAATACCCCTCGCGGATAGTTTAACAAATTATAATAAGCCAATGCCACTATTTTAGCACATTAATAATGGAGTAATTCCTTTTTGCTATTCTGATACATAATGCACAAGGTTTTTAAAATCCTCTATTATAACATAAGAGGAAACTACTATACCATGCTTTAATATGCTCTGCCTTTTGACTAAGTAAACGTCTTTAAATAATAAGGGGGGACTTCACGTTCTTATTTTTACTCAGTTATTTGTGAGCAATATACAATGATAATTGCAGTGAATAGGACACTCATCTAACTGGAAAATATGGAGTACCTCCTTAAAATAGATTTTTCTTGCCTTGTTCTGAACGAATAATGATGGCGATGACCTAAATGGTCTTGGTCCTATTTCGCCACAACTTAGAGCGGTTTTTACTCCATAGGGCTCAAAATCTTGGCAACGTATAACATTTGTGGGCACAAAGCTATTGGACAGTTAATCCCCAGTAAAAAGTTAATCCCAGTAAAAAGTAGTTACTTCCCTGTCTTCTAGAAGGGGATGAAGGTACTTTGATATTCCCTAAAGATGCTTAAATAGGGTCGTGAGTCACGAGTTCTGCAGTGGGTATATCTTCGGTACTAATTGGTAATTTTAGACTCTCGGTTACGAAAAACGCATCACTCGCATCGCCTAATAGTGAAAAGGTGAGTATTCTCTTACGCGTTCTTAGGCGTTAGCAATGTGGTGTACGAAAACCGGTATAATGAATGACGCAGTTCCGGTGATGTCAGCAATAACTTTCCTTGAAGATGCCGGGTCTTCGTCGGCAACCATTTCGTCTTTGGATACCCCGTGAGTTTTGTCCGTTACTTGAACTGTGTTTGGTAACCCGTGTCTTTTCTTGCAACCTACTCCGCGCAAGTGGCTCTTTGTTTGCATAGCTTCGAGATGTGTCCAGAAATTTGAATTCGCCCTCGAAGCAAAGATTGTGCTCGTAAACAAGCATCTTAATAGTGTCTGGAGATTCTTTACCAATAGTACTGCACATTCGTGAAGGTCGTGATTGGCTTTACAAAACAGACACCAGACACTGTACCGCTTAATGGTTTGCCACCTTAACTCTTTTAGTGCCCTCGTTTTGAACCGCAACATTACGACAACCTTTGACAGTAAGTATTGACAGTAACTTCTTGTCTTGTTAATCAAATTTGCCCGTGGCGTCTTTTGACAAACCTCTACTCCGCCTCTGTAATTGCCGCAGCGTTATCGAATTGTTGTTCCAACTAAGCCTCACTTTCGCAATATTTAAGGCCAAAATTTTCTTGAAATAATTTAAGCACACCCCCTTATAAAAAACGGGATAAGAAAACTCATTTTTCATGGTTGGGGAGAATCTCGCCTTCTAAATGTAATTTTGTCTGGTCTCGAAAAATAGGATTTTTGTTTCCCCAAGTGTTGGTGCTGTCCTCAAACATGTCTCTGCGATGGTTTAGGGGTGAACAGATATTGTTCCTGAGTAATTCAAACTCTTTTCTTGATTTACAGTCGTTAACAGGAACGAGTTGTCAATCTCCTCTTTTCGCTTGAATGCTTGAAGTTTCAATTTTTCCAGGACTGAATTTAACTTCTGCAGGTCAATGTCGGGATCATCCACAGCCTCCTGAAAAATCCTGCTTTTCCCTTCTTTTAATCTTAAGGCCCTCCCTCTAGCTTCAACTTCTGCCTTTTAGGCCTTGTCTCGCGCTTCAAACTCCCCCCTTCGGGCTCTCTCACGAGCCTCGAACTCGGCCTTTTGGGCTCGTTCACGAGCTTCAAGCTCGGCTTTAAATTGCAACAGAACTTGCTCCTGTTTGACTTCTTCCTCCAACTCTAACGCTTCAATTTTGGCGAGCAGGTGTGATATCGTATTGTTCGTTTTACGAAAGTATTGGGAACAGTGGAAGCTTATTATACATCGCTTTTAACACACCGACAGTTCTTCATTTTGTTGGAACGTAGGACGAAAATTTATAGAACCCTCCGAGAAGCGTGTTGGAACGGCCTTTTAACAGTGCGCATGGTCCGCACAGTTCTAGAAATGTCCTAGGCTATGTTAGAACCTATTGTATTTTTAAAAAAATAAATGTCTGATTCTGTTCGTAAAATATATAGTAGAGGCATCGAGAAGATACTTTCTCCCAATGACATGTTTTCCACTGGACTTAGTTTATTAAGGTCAAGATTTTGGGAGAATAACGGTTCAGAAGGGATCGTTGCAAACATCGGTTTTTGGGTTAGAATAGCCTCCAAGCACTCGCTTACAAAGGATTTTAGCTAACAGGAGAACAAGGAGGGGGGGAGGGGGGTTCAGTCTTGGGAACCTTGTGTTGTGTAATTTAGATATCGACTCGGCCTGAGGTCCCAAGAGCCCTTAAACCGTGAGGCTCTACGCCTCCTTACTGCGTCCCTTTTTCTAACTACGCTCCATAGTCAACCTAAAAAAAATTCTCTTGGCTTGATCCTTCGACAATATATTTCCACTTGACTGGGCTTTTCGTCCCTTTTTTCAGTGCGGGATTTAATTGGAACAATGTGGGGGAAAAAACAGCGATAATCAATCAGAGTGAAAAAGGATCTTGCTTGAAATTTCATCTGCCATTCGACACCAAGTGAAAATAAATAGTTTCCAATATCCAGACTGCATGGAAAGTGTTCTTATTTGTTCAAAGTTTGAGCATCCTGGTCCAAGAAGTGTATACTTTTTTGTACAATCCTTCTATTTGTTTTGACCTTTTTATATATACAGTGAAAGCTTGATATAAGGTTTTTATTGTGTCATTTTGAAGAAAATATTAATATAAGAATAATAACAATTTTTCCTTCTTTTTTCTGTCGATAAGGGCCAACATTATATCGTGAAATATGTTTTATCAGTAAACCAAATAACGAGTTTTTACTTTAACTGTTTGGAAATCGAGAAATATTTCGTGTTAAATTAAACCTGTATAAATTCTGATATTGATCTATTGCTTTTATGCTATTATACCTTCTTCACTTCTTCTTTAATTTGTAATAATTTTTACAATGTCTACAGTTGCTATGAGCATCTCGACTCCGCCCATGAGTGAAGCTAGTCTTGTAGCGGGTGAACGGTTAATATTATATGAAAGTAACTTAATTAGCCCTGCTCAAGACCGCTTCAAGAAGGTGTAAAAATTTGATTTTATTACTACTTTTGAACTCTAGTAGTTAATTTTCAAAAGCTTTTTCATCGCTCAACCATTAATCCTTTTTACTTTCTCATATAATGAGAAAGTATTGTGATGGCGTGAAAATTCGATATTGAGATTTTGAAGGATTTACACTTTTTGAGTTCCCCTGAGTCCAAAAATGTGGTTTTAAAAAAAAAAATTTTGTCGGTCTGTCGTCTGTGCAGACGGCTGGAGTCTAAACTACTGGGCCGATTTGAATGAAATTTGGCATACATGTTCAGAAAAATCATTGAGGCGAAATCGAGAATTGAATTTTAGCTTCAAATTTGGGGGCGCTACCCCCAAAAACCCTGAAAAAAAGTGAAAAAAAAAAAAATTCCCTAAAACGGTTCCCCGACGATTTTGATTAAAACATTCTAAAATGCAGTCCATTTAAATACGAATCTAACGATATAAGTCGTTTTCCCGGGAAAAATCTAGTACCTGAGAAAATAGCTTAAAACGCGGACGGAGAGAGCCCGGGTTCGATTCCCCACCCAGGAGAAGTTATTTTTATGATAAATTATGATGAAATGTTCAATAATAATTTAATGTACATACGAAAACTAATAAATGGAAAACACTGGGCTAAATTATGAACTCGTATTTAGAAAGGGTGTTTGAGTTGTCTCAGACCGATTTGTTTTAGATGTTCTATTGCAATGATATCATTAACGTTCCTCCAGACTCTAAATCGAGTTTAAAGAAGCTGAATTTCAAATGATATAAGGTTTAAATATTGAGTATGTACAAAAATTAAAAAGTGGTATCAAATACTGCTTTTTGATTTTATTTGTATAGGTTTAGTTACTCTAATTAAACAAACGTGTTTAGAATAGTCTAGGAAAAGTTGCCTTAACTTATGAGTTAAGGCTTAACTAAGTTTACTATGTATTATTTATGGAATAATGTGTAATCTTCTTATGTGAATGACGACTAAGAGAGGGAAGGGTGTCAAAGCCATTAAGTGTTGGGCTCCACTTAGCCCTGAGGCTTTATGAATGCAGGCAAGTGCTCGACTGTCATGGCTTGGAGCCCTTGCTTGAGTATTACTGAATAATGTAAGACTAGCCCAACAAAAGCTCTGAGCCCGTTTCATTCACTCTCCTCCATCATCCCCTTGTTTACCTAAATCTATATGGACATATCTATCTCTATATCGCTCAGATATTTCTCTTATTTTTGATTAAATTCTGGTAATCCCTTCAAAATCCCATATACTGTACCGTGATAGACTACTGATATTGACTTCTTTTTTCTAACATACTTCAATCATATTTTTTAAACGAAGTTCCTTATGGCACGTTATACCATCTGGAGCCCGGGAGTGAATCCAAAAAAAACGACCATCACAAAACCAACCGTCACAAAATAAATTCTAAATTTCGCTGGCGATAACTTGAGTTGACCGATTTAGTTGAAATTTGGTATACATGTTCGTTTTACCAATGCCCAGGACGAGTTCGTTGGACAACGCTATCCGCCCAAGCGTTCGCGCGCAATGCTCGCGTAAACGTAAACTTCAAATGTAAAATTCAAATTTTAAACTTCATCTATTCAATGAGACAACTTTTTTAAATACATTTTTTTAGTAAAACTAACACTGAAGCCGCTATGAAGTGTTTAAAATTGCTAAATATGTATATTAAAGTGGACCTAAACGTTTAAAATAGAGACAACAACGTTTCTACCGATATCTTACATTCTAACGAAACTATTTAAATATATACTTCATACACATCGTCTAAAGTACAACTGAAAAAGGCATGTAAAATTTCAACCTGATACAAGCAGAAGTTTTTGTGTAGTGAAGTTATATATATTTTATAATATTTTAAATTGAGTAGGCCGGGTAGGAAGGGAACAGTCCTGTTCTACAACCATCCTCTTTAACTATGAACTAATCAGGATAAACTTTTTTTCTCAATATTCAATATATATAATATATATTGCAAGACGCTCGCTTCAATGATAAACAAATGTTTTTCTTTTAATTTTGCCTTAACTTTGCCATGTACAAATAGTTACTTTTAATTTTGTCTCTTTTCTAACTCCGCCATGTATAAGTAGATAGCATCGTATATATTTTATATTTAATGAAAAGCGTAAAGAACTTCCTAACGGGTGCCTCGCGACACCTCACTTATTTTTATTTCTTTTTATTTCTTGATGAAAAAAAAATTATTTATAACAATCATGAGAGGGATATAAGAAATCGAATACACTATGTATTTTAAAGTAAATACAAATTTTAAACATCTCTTAACATAGTCATACTATTTCCAACTTGTTTTTAGCATAAATGATATTTAGCGTACATTTTGCGCATGATTTCCAAAGTGGACCCGTCATTCCGCCCAGGATATTTTCAATATTTAGAGATATGAGATAGCAACGCGTATAATCGTTCATTTTAACGTATAACGTTTTAACATATTTTGTGTTGCTTAATATTCTCTAGTGGATATTGTCGCATAATATCTCACTTTCACCTTGCTTTATGTAATTCAGTTTTTTTTTGTGAATTTGTTAACTAACGTACCTGCAATATGCAACACGCTACACCTTTTCATACCTACAACTATTTCGAACTATATTGTAGAATCTAAAATTATTCTATGATGATTTTTTTTAAATACTACAAATAAAGAGGTTTATAAAAAATATTAATAAATCAATTTAAATTATTTTATTGATTTGCTTTGAAATATTTACTTTATAAAATATACGAATTTCAATTATTCTATGTCATCATCAGAACCCATTAATTGAGTAGTTTAAACCCTTTTGTTCTTTATTTCAATATGTATGTCAATGTCGAATATGTATAAATACATAAATGCAAATGCATATATTACTTTATATGTCATAATGTAGTTTTTGTATATTGATATTTAAATTAAAGTATTGAGTTTAATGTAAATAAATTGATCCTACATTGTGAGTGTATTTTGAATGAAATAGATGTATAGTATAATTATTATTTAAATGTCTACAATCATTAATCATTGCCAAATTAAGAATCACTTAAGTTTTGGTTATACGTTACTGTTTATATGATCCTTATAAATTATTTATAATTAGCATAATATCATATACTCTAATTACATTTAAATAACTAATGTATTGCTTCCGTGCTTACCGAAGGTAACGGAAGCTATGTGATCGTTCAGAAAAACAAAAAATTTGTAGGTCTCCGATTTCAAAAATTAGGGATCATTTTTGGTTTCGTGTCTGTCTGACGTTCAATTTTTGTCAACCAACATATCTTTAAAACTACAGGTCCAATTTTAATGAAATTTGGGTGGTAGGTCCATGAGTAGTCCATTGTTGGTCCCATATAAGTTTCAACCTTATACGCTTATTCCACATGCGTATACAAACATACATTAATTTTACACCTATAGCTTCAAACGTACTTATCTGATTTGCATGAAACTTTTATAGTTTATTGAAAGTAACCCGCAGATAGCCCCAGATTACTTTGAACAGTCTACGCTCTTTAACTTTTGTTTAATTGATACTTTAATTCAAGTAAAAAAAAAAAAAACAATTTTGACAGATTAAAAAAACGGGGGAAACACTTAAACAAATTAGACAATAATGGCTTGTAAAAGCATAAAATCAATAAAGTACGTGATAGGATGCGAGGAAGCTATGTGCCACACCAATTGGCAGTCTATTTTGTCTAATGATCATTGTGTCTTTAATTAGTGTAGTTAATAAGCTTAATTTGGTGTTCTTGGTGCCAAACTTCAATATATCTTTGATTGATTCATAGAGATATAAGACAATAATTGTTCAATTATTAAAATGGTCGAGCTTTCTTTAAATGACCACTTACTTTCCATCTGAACATAATAAAGGAAAAATTTAGTTAATATATTCCTTATTAATCGATTAGTCTAATATAGGTGATTTGAATTTTAGAAAAAGGCTGAAGAACAAAAATAATGTTTCAGTTTTATTGTTAAATCTGATTTGCAAAAGTAGGATCTAAACGTTCCATGTCTGACTCCTGGAAGTTTGTAGGAGTATCCCCATGGGCCAGATTTCCCTTTTATTTTAACTTAAAAAAACAAACTTTATTTCTATCTTTTTGCTTCCGAGCTTACCGAAGGTAACGGAAGCATTGTGTTCACTTTTGAGAAAGAAAAAACATTTATGCCTCCGATTTTAAAAATTCCAAGACAGAAATCTGTTACAGACATCAGGGATCATTTTTGGTCTTGTGTCTGTCTGTCTGTCTGTCTGTCGGTCTGTCTGTCCGCGAATAATGAAACGTGCGACGATAACTTGAGTAAATGTTGACCGATTTTGATGAAATTTTGCAGACATGTTCATTTTACCAACGCCCAGGACGTGTTCGTTGGACGACGTTATCCGTCCAACCGTTCACGAGCAACGCTCGCGTAAACGTGAACTTCAAATATAAAATTGGAATTTTAGGTCGGGAAAAAATCTAACTTCATCTATTCAGTGAGACAAACATTTTTTTTCAAATACATTTTTTTAGTAAAACCAACAGCGACACCGCTATGAAGTGTTAAAGATCGCTAAAACTATTAATAGTTTTTACACAATAAACAATATAACAATAAAGTAATATAACAATAATTTTAATGTTAATAATAACAATAAAGTACATGATAGGATGCGAGGAAGCTATGTGCCACACTAATTGGCAGTCTATTTTGTGTTATGGTATATTTTTAAACCAATTATTGCATGTGCGAGATACTCTAAGTAACAACTTATTAATAATCTTTACCACTGCGATAATTATAGCAACAATTATTTAACCCGATCTGTGCCTAATTAATTGTTTATGTTGTGATCTTTTTTATCTGTTTCTCTTGTGACCTGTGAAAACAAATTTTTTTTATTACAAGACATTATCATTTGAATATATTTTTTTAAGATCATTGATTCAATAAAATAGCTTGCTAATTACTTGACATTAAATTGCTTTTGCGTGCGTCCACAGTTGCTGACACAATTTTACTTTATTACTGTTAATGGAAATTTACATTTCCAGCAATATTTTTTATGTTAATTATTACTCTTAATAAAAAGTTATAAGTTTTATGCTTTTATGGAAATACATTATGATTAATTAAGGATTGAATCAGGCTCTTTATTTCAATATCGAGGTTTCAAGACAGTGTACAGAGAGTATCATTGCTCTGTTTCGTAAGGTTTCCTACTTCCTACATTCCGATTCAGTGAATGAGCAAGGTGATGAAAGTTGTCAATGAAGATTTCAGCTCTAGTAGTGGAGATAACTTTAACATAATGCATTTATTTTGGCATTGCAGTCAAGAAAAATAATAGGTTCAAATTTTTCTTATTAAATACATTAATAAACTGGTGATAACTTAATTGTTAATGGGGATCTTGGTAAAACTGCCGAAGAGATTATTTTATCAAGGAAATTGCTAAAGTCGACTTCGATAATTATTAAATTTCAAAAGAAAATCCCTGTTTTATTCAAATAGGGGAACCCAACGCAACCTGTAATAACTTATTCTGAGATTATAGTGTCATTTAGGTTTTAATAAAACCTGCATGTTTACTAATGTGTAAATATTACCTATTTATAACCGTTTGTGCATTTATTTAATATTTGTTTTTATTATATGACTATTGACTATTTGACAAAAGATCATAAAAATGTATTTGAAAGAGCATGCCAATATATGCCAAAATGCATATTCAAAAGACTTTGGCAACCATTATTTTTTTCCATTTGATTAATTAATTATTGTTCGTCGTCAGTCCAAGCTATACTAAAACCTTACTGCAACCTAGAGTTGCTAGTTCTTTTTCTTTATTCCCCATGTAGTCCAGACGTCAAATAAGAAATTCTCGGTATCGCTAAGCTGGTGTTTCTGGCCGGAAATATTTTAAATTGTTATGACGGGTTTGTAGCCAAATTCAAGTGTAGCAAGGTCTGGACTAAAAAAGTTTGAGACCTTGAATTTCTGCAGTTTATTATGTGGCCGGATATCGCACCTTTAATTCAATAAGTCAGTATTTAAACGGTAGTGTACAACTATACAACGGTATTTGAAATATAAATTTAAAAATCAACTCGTGGTGTTTTGACAAGTCCGTGTAACAATTTATTTTTGGAATAATTTTTCTGTATTGATTTCACATTTATTCTTTGAAGGAAATATTTTTTTTAGATCGGAGAAATATTTATTAAAATTTCAGATTTTTGAGTGTCTGGGTTGATCATTTTGGTTTTATGATTATTGTATTTCTGTTATCAAGTATAAATTAAACTTCATTGTTCCAGAATTTTCATTTCGGGAGGATAAAATAATGATCTAAGATTTAATTTGTGTACTTAACATTTTAAACTAAAACGTAACTCTATTTTCAATCTGACAGTTCGGATGTTTTTTTTACCTTGAACACTCTTTGGCATTTTTTCATCTCCTGTTTACATTTCCATATTCACAAAAGCACTGTTAAAACAAAGAGACGTCTTCTTCTTAACAGTTCTTTAAACAAAGGGATGTCATCACTTCAACAATCCTAAAAGTGTAAAAGGGATAACATAACACCTCCTCTACTATTTTCACAACATCCTCCCTAAAAGGGAATCCCTTTCATACAAATGTACATGCATTTAATTTATTTGAAACAAAATGTTTAATAATATTTTTACAATATTATTTAATGGTAATGGGTAATGCATCTTATAATACATATCTTATATACCCACGCATACACATTATATATATATATATATATATATATATATATATATATATATATATATATATATATATATATATATATATATATATTTGGGCGTGTACAGTGTACGTGCAGTGGCGTAGCTAGGGGATTGGAGGCCCCCCGCAAGAACTTTTTGGGGGTCCCCTGACGGTGGGGGCCCTCCCGCAATGCGGTCCCGTGCGGGCCCATAGCTACGCCACTGTGTACATGGTGTTCCAGCCCATCAAGGACACGAAGCAAGGTGGGATTCTATACCACGTTTGCAACAAAACATGTTATACATCAGCATGTCCTATCGACCTTGTCGACCAATCGATTATACTTTGGGAAAATGTTCCTCGATGTGAATTAATTGCTAATTGGATGGCTTCTGGTGCAGCCAATACGACCGCATTTGAATGTTGTATCTTATTGATGTCCAATTTTCTTCTTAAGTAAACACATAATTTATCTACGTACTGAAATTTACAATCTCGTCTTAAAATCTATCTTACGAACACATGAAGTGACTGTTTTTATTTATGTTACTTAAAACTTAATTTATATTTATTTTATGGCTGCTACATCTACTGTACGTATTCGAACAAGTGCATTATATTTTATATTATGTGGCAGCATTTTAAGCGTAATCAAATCTACTTTTTTTTATTGGTTTAGTAACTTGGATGTCATTAATATTCACCACCTATTTTGCATGTGGAAAAAAAAAGTTTCCACTTTTTCTAGTGTTTTGTATTCTGTAATGGTTTACAGTGCAAAACACCAGAAAAAGAGGAAACTTATTTTTCACTGATCGGATAAAAATGTTTTTTTCTATCAAAGTACGTTTTCTTGAAGCAATTTTCTTAAAATTGAATTTATAAATTTTCTCAAAGAAAAGAATCATTGTTCTGTTTGGTATAACCGATTATATCCATTTTTATTTTTAACTTCAACCCTGTTTCCATTTGGAAAATGAAAACCTGAGGGAACGAGTACAGAGAACCCCTTATTACTTTGTGCAAGCCATCTTGACTCGGCTAGAATGAGGTGGTAATGCCAAGGCTCTCTTGAATTTTGCTTCTATGCATCTTTAATATTTTTACCACAGTTTATCAGGAGACAAGCCTTCTTCAACCAACTTCCATTCTTGTTATTAAAAACATTTCGTTTCACTGAGAATATTTACTTATTTAATTAAACTCTTTATTCACTATTGTCATAGTTTGTTTAAGTAACATAGTGCAAATGGTTTAATCGGTATTTATAAACCTTTCTTGATAATGCTATATTCTCACTTAAAGTTAAAATTTAACAAATTTACTTACTTTTAGTTTATATCGCTTGTCATAGTATTATAGTTAACTAAACGTGTTTCATTTTTAAAGTTCGTTTAAGACTTGGCACTTCTTTAGATTGTTACTCCCCTTATAAGGAAAACAGAGGGGAGCAACAATCTAAAGAAGGTGTACGGAATGTTCTTCTTTAGATTGTTACCCCCCTTATAAAAACAGAAGTGTGATATTCCTTTGTCCCAAAGTACATTAGATTAAACATCACTTTGTCTTAATAGTTATTTAATTAATGCCATTTATATTCTAAAACCACTTAGGGGAGTAACAATCTAAAGAAGTACCTAAGACTTTAACATAACAAATTTAGCTTACTTTCGGTGTGTATTGGCTTTGTTAAAGATGTGGTGGCTTACTGAGCTTTGTTATCTATAAAAGACCTCCCTTAGCTTTAGGTTTAAATAAGATTAGAGAAGAATAAAAACATATGTAGACCTTGAGGAAGGTAATGCCTTGCTCTTTATATGCTGGTAAGAGAGAGGAGATAAAATGATTTCAACTGCAAAGAAAAGCATTAGCTTATCTGACCTTTTAATAGAAAATCGATTTGGAAAGCATTCGACACCTAACTTGTTCCAACTACATTCTTTGTTGCATTTGCAGATAACTTAGTTTTAAGTTTTTGCGGGCTCGCTGCGCTTGCCTGTTTATTTATTTATTTTATTTATTAATTTTTCAGTGCTCTCAACAGCCAAACACAGGCCACAAGTGAGAGGCACAAAACAAAAATACATGAGTAATATACCTAAACGAAATAAAATATACCTAATATAAATATAAAGTAATTATCGAAAATAAAGGACAACAATTTAGGGTAGAAGGAGAGATTAGGAAAAGGATTAAGGAGGAAAACTCGAAACAGAGGAGGAAATAACACGGCTAAAAATTAATAAGGTAGGTATTGACTGTTATCATGGTAACGGTTCAAAGAGAAGGACTAATTTATATTGCAAAAGAGGAAATTCATACCAGCATTTGTAGAATACTCGTTATTTAGTGAAGTTAATGCTGGCTTGCTACGGTGTCCGGTTTATACACCAGTTTCAGCAGATATTGAGGCTCGCTTCGCTTGCCGGTCTAGGCAGCATTTGTTGCAAAAACAGGCGAAAGTAGCAGGCCTGCAATAACATTATCTACAAATGCTGAATAAACAGGCTCGCTACGCTCGCCTGCTATAAATTAATTCAATAAAACTATTTCTAAATCTGTATAAATATTTATACAGTTTTCACAAATTATAAGATGCGACTGTGTGCCGAATTTCGTTCAAATCGATCAATTTTTACGCCAGTTATCGTTCGACACACAAACAATCAGTCAATCTTTTCAAAGCCTAAGTCTGTGAAATAAAGAACTCACTTCGCTCGTTCAATTATGTTCATTTCCTTCCTCAATTCATACTAGCATCTACATCGACTCTATTTGACTAATAAAATCGACCCGTGAATAAAATTGATACAATAAATTGTGTAACATGTATCATATGTTTTGGAAATAGGACACAAAATGATTTGTAGGTTATTTTAGTGATTGGACCTTGATACAATAATAAACGCTTGGACCACACTAGTCATTTTCCAGCTCAGTAGTTTCATTCAATATCAACAGTTCACTTATTTACACTGACAATTCAACTATTATACTGTGGAAAACATGTGAATTATTTAGTGTTATGATGAGGGTCCTTCCCCTTCAGTACCCTAGGGTTTTTTTAGTACCCTTTACTACAAAAACACACTCATAATTTATTTATTTGTTTTTAGAAGGTAAAAGTTTGCTCTTTTGAAATTGAATTCTAAAGGTTAAAATGCACTTTAAATTTATTTATACCATGTGCTAAATATCTCAAATAACTTTTTTAAATAAATTTTATTAAATTGTTATTTGGTTTGAAGTAATTTAGTCAGGTTGCTCTTTGAACTGTTGACTTGGTTATGTATACTCTGAGAGTTTGTAAAGCCTTCCAGCGAGCAGTAATAAAGTTTTTAACTTGATTTCCCTATGGGTTGTGGCAGAGAGTATGCTTTATATATGACACAAGAAAGAGACTTGTATTTGCGTCAGATTTCAATACATATCCCCGGCCTTTTGATTATAAATACTATGTTTGCTTGATATAATATTTTGTATAAGCATTGCCTAATGGCGGTTCATATATTCAAATTTAATTATTCTTATTTATTTCAGTGGTATAGCAACTAATCACCAGAACATATAGTATATCCTACTATTCTGGTATCATACTAGGGATGTCTCGAAAGTAAGTTACACTATGTTTTTAAAAAATTAAAAATATTTTAAAAAGGTAATCTTTGAAAAGTACATAAATAACTTATTTTTTTACATAATCTCCTCAAATTTCAATGTATTTTTGGTACCGTGGTAACAGTTTTTTTTAATCCAGCGTCATACCACCATGCTGGTTAGCAATCTTTTAACTTCTTCTTTAAGCTCGTCCTCATTTGCGAAGCGTCTTCCCCCGAGATGTTGCTTCAGCTGCGGAAACAGGAGAAAATCTCTTAGTGCAAGATCAGGAGTATAAGTTGGATCAGGGGAAAAAACATCACATCGAAATTCTTCAGCAGGTCTTGAGTCTGACGAGCAGGGTGTGGGCGAGCGTTGTCGTGGAACAATAACACTGTTTTTGTCAACTTTCCCCTTCTTTTGTTTTGAATCTCCCTTCTGAACTGTCTCAAACACCTCACAATAGCGATAAGACCGTCGGCATGTCCTTTCCAGCGTATTCCACATCGCCACATCCCCCCCCCCCCCTTTATGGTGGAAAATGTGATTTTCATGATCTTGAGTACGAAATTAGTCAGTAGACCAAAAATCAAGTTGATGATAGTTCGTCCCTTGATAGGTTAGTTAGTCAAATATTACTCCAAATCAAAGAGGTCACCTATTAAGTGACAAACTACCATCATCTTGATTTTTGGTCTTCTAACTAATTCCGTACTCAGGATCATGAAAATCACATTGTCCCCAAAAAGGGCGGGACATGGCCGCTCTCCGAAGCGGTATGTTTTTTTTCAAATACCAATTGCCAGTCCCGCAGACGAACTTAGCCGACCACATATTCTTAAAAGGCACCAAAAGATTTACTTATACACAAAATTCTAGCTTGATGTTATTAAGACATTCTTTTGCTCAGCATCTCCTGGACTATTAGTTATTATTTTATTATTGAAATAAAAGCATGATTCAAAACAAATTGTTCATGAAGAAAGATGAGGAGATAATAATTGAACTCTTCTTTAGAAATGAAACTACATATCTCTTCGCTCTTCGTGTAAATGTTCTAACCTACGTTCAAAGATATCTGAGATACAGAGAAATTATGGGTAAACTTTAGTGTACAGGGAAAAATTGTCATATAATAGAACAAAATTAAACTTTTTGAATTGCTGTAAACAGCATTAAAAAAAAGAAAGAAAGTTGCTCCATAGGAAAAATTAAGTCACAAAAACCTTTCATCAGAATATTAGCTAAAATATAATAAATCTAGATATAAGTGACTCAATTTATTGGATTCAAGCCATTAAGAAGTGACAGTTACATTCAAAGGATATAAATATGTTCAAACGAGTGACGATAATGTTATGACTATCTTAAACGAATAATATCTCCTTTATTTCAATATGTTGTTAACTATTTCTCAAGATATGTTAGAGAAGATTGAGAATTGTACGAGATTTGGCCCAGTTTGATTACTATAAATAAAATGAAGCAGTAGATTTTCTATTCTGAGTATGTTTTTAGTTGTTTATTTATAGACAGTAGGTCAGGTCGAGACAAGTTGACAATGTCATTAACTAGTTTATCGCTTTAGTCTCAAGCTTCTTCATACACCAGCTTCACCCTGATCGATTTCCATGTCCGGCATCTTCATGCCTCTTGACACGATGAGCAGCCCTAGAATAAATTAATATTATATACACAAACTCTTCTCTCAACATAATCTTATCTAGAATAAACTTTGTTAAAAGTACTAGAAAATGGAAATTCAATCGATACTTTATAAATATGATGGATCGGCCTTCTTTCTTAAACGTTTAACTTTACAGAATACATCCATACTTTTCCTTACATAATAAAGATGTTTCGCAGAAATTTAATATGTATTTCTTTATGAATTTTTAGAGATGTTTTATTACATAAAAGCTTTTGCATATTCTTTCTGAGAATTATAGTCAGGGTGCCCATAGGCAAAAAAGTGACTTATACATACTCTTTCCAAACATTTTTGTATGGCTTGTTTAGGCCAAATCTGACACCGTTTTCCTCTGTGACTTTTTTTAGTTTTGGGGCGTTTTTTTTTATTTGAACCCTAAAATTTTGACGCGTCAGACTAAAATATCGGAAAAAGTTCTGCGTCAGACAATATTAAAATGTTGATTTATAGGGTTCAAATAATGTATCTTGAGAAAATCAGCCAGTTATTAATTAATGATATTAATTAATTTTAATTAATAATAATGGATATTAATTAATATGAACTAATATTAATTAATGATTAATAACCAGCTGATTTTCTCAAGATACATTATTTGAACCCTATAAATCAACATTTTAATATTGTCTGACGCAAGTCTGACGCGTCAAAATTTTAGGGTTCAAATAAAAAAAAAAAAAACACCCCAAAACTAAAAAAAGTCAGAGGAAAACGGTGTCAGACTTGGCCTAAACAAGCCATACAAAAAGGTTTGGAAAGAGTATGTATAAGTTTCTTTTTTGCCTATGGGCACCCTGACTATTATCACTGATACGAAAGTGCAAAGAGAGGAAAGAAACAGTTTTCATTCATTTACTTCAGGGGATTTATCAAGGGATTTATTTCCGGCCCAATATTTTTAATCCTTTGCCCTTGCGTCTTTAAGTAAGAACCATGTCATAAAATTTAATGTTGTTGAGAGGTTTATTACTCTATATAAGATAGTACATCGCTGTGATCTAGGCGGAATTTCTACTACTCAATGATGTGAATGCTTGTTTGCTAAAAACTAGTTTTATATACAGGGAAATTTCAAATAAGTGTGTGTGAAAATAGTTTCTGTTAAGGAGTCCTGTTTAAAAGAGGGGAAGCGCCACTTTAATGAAAAGGAGCCTTAATTGTTAATATTGTAGTTAAGTAATCCTTTTTAGTTGTTGTTACAAATCAGAATGTATAGAAAATAACCATAATTATAAATAAGAAATAAGAGCATTGATGGAGGTAATCTTAATACAAAATACAATGAAACAGTCTCTCCATGGAAAAAAATACTTGCGTGTTTATCAAAGCAACTTTCGGCTTTTATAAAGCCATCATCTGTGCCGAGTTTGGAAGAACCAGAGTTACATTATAAAAAACATGTTGTGGGCGAGTCTCATGATATCGGAGTCTGACGTAAGACTCATGTTCTTCCAAAATCCGCACTGATGATGGCTTTATAAAAGCCGAAAGCTGCTTTGATAAATATACAAGTATTCTTTTTCGTGGAGAGACTGTTCATTTACATTATTAAGTTAATAAAGTTTAAATGAATTAAGTGTTATTCTTAAATGAAGTTTTAAGCAGCCACTACCCACGACTCGAAATTTACGAGTTTGTAACAGCCACGCAGAACTCAATAATAATACAGTATTTCTACTAAAAAGTTAATTAATAATAATGGAAAACTATGTAATTTATGTAAAAACCGTGTAATAAAAAATGTATACAATCTGTGTGAGTAAAAAATGTATTTATGTACATTTTTAGATTATATTTCCTCGAATCAATTACTGTAAAATAATATTGTAAAAAATTTATTATTTAAACAAAAAATAAATAAATAAAATAATGTAATTTCATTTCAAATGCTAAAATGATTTGTATTTGAGAATACCCACTAAATTTATAAGCACAATGTCAAATAAAACCACAATTGATATTTTACTATTTTAATTAAATTAATTTTTTAAATAACGAGACCATACTAGTATATCACTCTTTTAATTAAATTAAATTTTCAAATTATAAAAGAAAATATTAATTACATTTTTTTGCAAACGTTCTAGTTGAAAATGATTGTATGATAAAGCATTAAGTATTAATTTTAGAATTAAAAATAACGATGATATTTAGTTAGTGATGATTAGTCATTGGATCATGGCAAATTATATTTATTAAATGTTGTTATGAACTATTAGAATTAATAATTTCAATTGAGGAGGCATTTAAACCCTAGTTTAAATAAATACCTTATCGGTTATTATAATTAAAATCGGTTAAAAAGCTTTTGTCTTCATCACTGTCTTTGCGAGGGAGGCCGAAGGTCGACCAAGCTGTGGTGGGGGGTGGGGGTGCCATTAAATTTTGCTTTAAATGGGGAGAGGGGTGAAAAAACTTGCAACCCTTCAGTGTTTACGGGACCGCTGAAAAAAGTACCGGTACATGTATACCAACTTTTGGTGGAATTTTTAATTTTTTCTTATTTTCGTTTAAATTACTAAAAATGAGCTTGACCAAACATCAGTAACGAGGTTTCGTCACCCGTTTAAAATAGGATACTTTGGGGATTTATTTTTCGGGGGTGTGGGTTGGGTTTTTTAGGGTAATGTACTTCCGGTATAGTGTATTTTCACGGAAAAATACTTTCGGTACAAAACTTTAAGGCCAAGTACCGTAAATCAAGTCCAAAGTGACCTACGGTCAAAAAGTGTGGTTTTCAAGGACTTTTTCTTTGGATAATTTTTTAAAAAGGGTACAATGTTTAAAATTTGTATGGCTGCTTTTTTTAAGCTCGCAAAGTTGTACCGGAAAGTGTGCGTACTTTTTTCTCCGACTTACCCCTGCGAGGGGGCGTCATCGGAAAAAAAATATTTTGGCCGATCAGAAAAAGTACAAATGGTACAGAAACTCATGTCGGTTCGAAAAAATTGAAGACAAACCGACAGACATACACAGGACCAAAAATGTTCCCCGATATCTCATACGGATTCCTGTTTGGAATTTTTTAATCTGGAGACATATATATATATCACATGGCTTCACTCACCTTCGGTAAGCTCTGGATTTGATACCATAAAATCAATCCATTACGTGATCGGATGCGAGGATGCTATGTATCATACTAATGTACTGACTATTTTAGTTTTTAGACAGCTTATGTGTCTTTTTTACATTTATAAAATACCTAGTTTAAATATATAGATATAATTACTGCAAAAATTGAATTTTGAGTTGAAAAAAAAGTTGTTTTCAACCACACTGATTAATGTACTCGTAGTATAAATATTCTGACAGATAATAATGCTATCTTGGATATAACTTTATTTTAAACTTTAAATTTGGGTAAGCCATTCTCCAAAATGAGATAACACCGATAACGGTCTGATCTGTTTATTTTTATAATCTTTGTATATGCTTCCAATATTGTGAGGAAATCGTCGCAACTAATCGTGCTTTAAGGCGCATTAACAGAGAAAACATTGTCTTAAGAAAACGTCTCTTTTAATTTCCTCATTTACTTTTGTTCTAAGCTTTAGTTGTATGTTTTTTTTTTAACTGCGATGTACGCATTATTACTGTCTAGAAAATATCACGATGAATTTATTTATTTACAATTTAAATCGATTTATGTTGTTTACTGAAGGGGATTGGGGGATTATAAGAGGCGGCACGAGGCACACAAAGTGAATGAACCTGTGTACTGGTTTATTATTATCCCGGTTGTAAGCTGGTCAATACTCTTGGCAAGGATGTAGTCAACAAATGTACATAATGTTTCGGAGTTTAGATCTTGGTTTACTGCTAGAGTTCAGTCAGTCTCTTCTACCCGTACTCTTCAAATCGTGTATTTACCATTTACAATCTTTTTGATTTGAACTAAACATAATTTATCTTCAGTATATTCAAATTATACAGTTAATTTACTTCTAGCTATCTATTTCCTTAATCACGTGAAATTGTATTTTTTTTTTTAATCAAAGATATAAATATAATCGAAATTTTATGTTTTTATGAAACCTTGTGAATAAGATTAATGAATAAATTATTATTCAGATGCTTTCCATTGTCTTGATTGTTACTGCGCCCGAGCAGTTGTTGCGATAATTATTTTGTTGTAATTATTTTACCCCATCTTTAATTTTACAATCTGGCACACTGTAACATATATATCGTTTGTGATCAATCTTAAAATATATATACATATATATATATTAGTTGCCATTTTATTTAAATTTGTTCTACTTTATAGTGATTTCCGTTCATAGGCTATTGTCTTTTACATTATTACGTCTTTTTACTTACTTCGTTTTCCGTAATTTACTTGTTTAATCAGTGTGCATGCATTTGATCTATATTTTGCCTGTTTTGTTCTTTGTTCAACTTTCTACATACCAATTTTGCGGTACCATAATTAATAAAATTCCAATGTAAAATTTACTGCATTATTGATAATATTTAATTAGGAATATGTATTCCAATCTATAATATATTAGGACCATTAGTTATTTTCTAATCCCATGCTTATTAATGCCCTACTAAAATAACCTAAACCTTTATATATAAATTATAAATTAGATATGGTAGTTTCTTAATGACATTTTTCTCTATGTGTTATATCTCTTTTTCTTAAGTTTTGCTATAGCCCGGATTGGGCTTTGGCCTGTTGAATAACTCCCTTCTTAAGAGAATAAAAAAATTCGAAAAAAAAAAGAGAATAAAAATTCAAAATATTTGCGCAAACATTTTTGATGTTTGCGCAAACATGATGTTTGACGTGTATAGCCTAAATTTGCCAACATCAGGTTTGCGCAAACATTTTGGGCAAAATGTTTGATCGTGTATGGGAGCCTTTATGTTTTAAGGTATATTTAACGGGGACAGATAAATTTTAATTTTTTAAGACATTAGTCTATTGATAAAAAGTATATGAGGTAACCAAAACCTATCTGTCAAGTTCAAAAGTTTACTTTTGAATTTAAATCAAATTACAAAATATAAAAAAAAATTATAAAAAAAATTGAATTAAATTTTGAATTAAGTTTTTCTCAGTACCTAATGGATATAAATGTTTAAACGAGCGGAGTAAGTTTTACACAATTATGAAAATAGGAGTAGATTCGCAATTGATTAAAATAAAGTAGGTTCCATTACATTGTAAACGATTGGATTTGTTATCCATTTACCAAAGTTTATAATAGGCTCATATAGCGGTCTTTCTTGAGATTATACTCTCCTGTCATCGAAGAACTACATCATCAAATTTACTGGAAATCATTATATAAATAATAAATAAATTGCAGATAAAATTTGAATGCCACTAATGATGGAAGAATAATCTGCTTCAAATATCTTCAGATTATAAATAATTGAATCAAGACAATGAAAAAAGCTAAAAGAACAATTAATAAATTGTTGCATCCAATTTAATATAATTATTAATCAGTTATAGTGACACCCCCTCTCCCACCGTATGAATAGCTATAAAAGTCACATTAATAGATCGACTTCTTTTGTTATCTTTAAATGTTAAATTTTCTAGCTACTTACTTCTTTTTTGTTGAATTTACTTATTATTTTTTTTAGTGAACACAATCATAACATTTGAATCAGCTTTTTTCCAATTTCAATAAGAAGTTTGTTTGAAGAATATTTTAAATTAGAATAGAAGTTCATTTCTGATCGATCGCTTATTTAAAAGTTACTTGTTCTTTGTTTAAATTTAGAGTGTGTAATAATTATGGACTTTAAAACATTTTAGTATTGCTTTGCTGTTAATTTACCTTATAATTAAGAAATCAAGTTATGAAGAACTTAAAATGCATTAGATATGACCATGGCTTCCATCTAAGTAAGTTTTTAAGTATACATTAATAAATATACGATATTAACCTTATTAATATTATTTGGAGTTTATTTTAACCCTTTTTAAATTTAATATACTCCACTTCTTAATTATAAATTATACAATATGGGCTTTCTAACATTCCTTATCAAAAACCTAGCATTGTTATGAAAATTGCTTGTTCATTATTTTAAATCATAGAATAATATAAAGATCAATTGGATAAAAGAGTAGAGTGGAAGATTTAATTTCCTGCTTTAATAACATCAACATCTTATGACGTCATGCGCTATATCAAAGAAAATAAGAATTTTACAGCGTAAAATCACATACGCATAATATAAGACATATAGACATGTTGTTTTTTATGACTAGGTGCATTGTATACTGTAAGCGGGCTTCATATAAGTCCATACATTTTTCATAAAAATTTCATACTTATTAAATTAAGGATGTAAACTCTTATCACATTTTTTTTATAACTTATAACTAGTAACTCACAGCATTTGTACCATAAAAATTTCATCTCACACATGCACCTCCAAGTTCCTATATAAATTTATCTTAAGATATGCAGTTTATTATCCAATCTCATCTTCCAATTTAATTTTTCTTGATTTTCCTTATTTTTAAAGCTGCATGTAAATAATTTGGTGTATGAAATATTAGAATTTATGAAAATTTGTTTTTTTGATTCGCACAGCGTTTTATAAAGAAAATTGATGCCTCTGTGTAAAGCATGATTCCTAATTTTATATTCATTTTAAAGCGATAACTTATACTCCATTTATATAGTAGTAGGGGGGGGGGGGCTTAACTGCAGTCGATCAGGATTATAAGCCTCTCCAATATGTTTTATAGATTATCTTTAATCATCATTGAGGTGAGATAATTTGATATAGAAGTAGTGCAAGTATAGAAGTTCTAACTCGAACTTTATTAGCGAATATGCGAAGAAACGAAGTTATTGCAATGGCTTAAAAAATTTTGTAATTCGAATTTTTGAAAATTTTCTCCATGGCATTCCGTTTTAGACCATTCTTAATCGATTCCTGAAATTTAACACTTTTTTTTATGTATATGTATATATGTATGTGTCACTCCAGACGATATCTCACCCAAGGATTCACTTAAAAAATCCAATCAAAAGTTAAAATGTCAATAATAACAAAAGAAAGGATAAGTTCGTTGTCCAGAATTTTTTGGAGTCCATTTAAGGGTCAAAATTTGACAATTTAGGGTCAAAAATAGCATAAAAATGTTTTTTTTTTCCATTTTACCCCCCTCTTATATGAAACAAAATGACAAAAGTGTACATAACAACAATTACTGTACTCTTAAATAGCTTTCCAACGACATGCATCTTGAAGGATATATATATACTGTTTTGACTTTTTTACCCCGTACCACTGTGTACCAATTTTTTTTTTCATTTTCTGAAAAGTAGTATCTTTAACATATTAACATGTAGTATATTCAGAATCAGCGCAAATTTCCCTTTAGGCCACCTAGGATCAGTAATAGCTGGGCATGCGCAAACCTAAAATTTGTTCTAAAAGCCATAACACCGGAATTAATAGACCAATAACGGTGAAAATTTCCGGGATTGAGAGGGTTAGCTCCTAGTTTTTAAATTTATTGTTTGTATCTTTTATAACACGCGGATTTCTTTGAAAATTCGCTCATTAAGTCATGGTGCATGACTGGGCATTTATTTAAACTTTTTGTGTCAGATAATAAAAGAATTGATTTTTTCTGTTTCTCGATTTAATTTGGGGGTATGATTACTCTGAATATCAAATTTCATTAAAAAAAGAAAAAAAAAAACGTTTGATCTACGCGCACATTATCATAGATTTTTCTGACAAAGGGGACCTTAAAACGTAAAAATCCCAATGAAATAACTAAAAAATAACAAAATAAAATTGATTTTCTTTAAATAATTTAATAAATTATTTTCAAATATAAATATTATTCCATGAAAATAAATCAAGAAATAAACTTTTACAATAATTGTACTTTAGCGATCTTATTAATATTTTCATCTACACCTACTATTGATTTTTTACTCTATCTAGGCTAATCGATATATGAAAGATGTGTGTATTTTGTCTAGGATATATATTAGAGTGAAGTGTTTACTAGACATACAAGAGTCGACTCTAAGAGGTCGGGGGTAAACACACCTCGTACTGTTCATATTATAGTGATCAACATTGACACGGTCCTTTTTGACTTCTTTAAACATTTATTATCTGTTTACTTTCTTCTATTTCGGTTTTGTTTACAACTCAGGTACGCCTTATTTATGTTGAACGGTAGACTGTAGATGTTTTTATTCAGTTTTTAAAACGAAGAGGTAGATTAAATTATTATGATTGCATTACATAATTGAATTTACTAAAGACCAACAATGATAATAAACAGTAACATTAGTGTATACTATTAAGTCATTTGGTGTCAACACGGTTACCTTTATAGCTTATTATGTTTAATAATTATTTCGGTTATCGTATTCGCTTCTCCTTCAATTTGTCTATGTTCGATTCAAACCAATCCCGGGAGAGATAAGAAATGCACAGAAAGAAAAAGTTCGTCGAGTAGTTTTGCTTGTAACGTTTAAAATTATTTTGCCTTGGCATATTCTTTTCACATCATTTTACATCCATTATATTTATTTATAGTTAATAAACTCTACAGATAATAATTTTACCAATATAATAAATAGTCTGCCAATTAATGAGAGCCAATGAGAGCTTGAGAGTTTTTACTTCTTCTAGGCGATATGTCAAAATATCGATAATATCAAGGCGATATGTCAAAATAGCTTTCATTGGCTCATAACTTTCTATACTAGACCTATTCTGTTCCTATTGGACATAGCTTCATCGCATCTTATTGTGCGCGTGCTTTAATGATGATTTGATTTACAATACATTTTTGTTACGCATGAATAAAAGTATTAATTTAGAAATATTGAATGTTCGCTGAGAATTGAAATTATTTAGGACCTAGGATGGACTAATTATGACATACCATATCCGCATTTAATTAATATTAGGCGAGTAGTTTCTAAGAAATGTTGGTTCGCAAAAGTGTTGAACAACAGACAGGCACGAGACTAAAATATACTGCCAATTGGTATGGCACATAGCTTCCTCGCATGCTATTACGTACTTTATTGATTTTATACTTTTACCAGCCATTATTGTCTAATTTGTTTGTTTGATTGTTTTGATTTTTTACATGAATAAAAGTATCAATTTAGCAAAAGTTAAAGGCGCAGACGGTTCAAATTAATCTGTGGGTTACTTTCGATAAACTATAAAAGTTTCATACAAATCAGATAAGTACTTATGAAGCTGTAACTTAACGTATCAATTTTGCAAAAGTTAAACAGCATTGACGGTTAAAATCAATCTAGGGCTATCTGCGGGCATCTTTCAATAAACTATTAAAGTTTTATACAAATCAGATAAGTACTTCGAAGCTATAGGTGTAAATAAATGTATGTTTGTGCGCATGTGGAAGAGAAATAAATAAGCGCAGAAGGTTGAAACTTATATGGGACTAACAATGAGCTAATTATGACCTACTATCTAAATTTCATTAAAATCTGACGTGTTGTTTTTAAGATATGATAGTTCGCAAAATTTGAACGACAGACAGACACGGTACCAAAAATGCTCCCTGATGTCTGAAACGGATTTCTGTCTTGGACTTTTGGACTTCGCAGACCTAAAAATTTTTCGTTGTTCAGAACGATCACATAGCTTCCGCTACCTTTGGTAAGCTCGGAAGCAAAATGCTTCCTGATGTCTATAAAACAGATTTCTGTCGAGGAATTTTTGAATTTGGGGCGTATAGAAAATCCCATTATTCAAAACAACTGCAATGCTTCCGTTACCTTCAGTAAGCTCGGAGGCAAAACAAATGTACGAGTATTATAGTAGTATTTTACGATTGGAATGAAAATCTGTGTGAAACTGTTGGTAATCCTAGAGGGATTTGTTAAAGAGAAATATTGTTCAGTATGCCAGATGTGTTCTGTCTATACATTCTATTCCCTTGAGGATTTGGCTTCATTGAGTAGCAATCATTTGGGAGAAGAACGGAAATATATACCCACATAGTTATTTTTTCACGAATAAAAAAGTATCACTCCAGGGATGGTATTTTAAATAGTTACCTAAATTTTAGAAAATTATATCGCTTATGATGTTTAATTAATATGATCGAAACCTGTGTGAAATAAATCGGATCTTTTTAGCAATTAATTTTAATGTTAGAGTATTATTTGATCTTGTCAAAAAGCAGTGCGTGCTGATAAAGTAAAGATAATATCTCTTAAATGCGTGTACGATTAAATGTTATGTAATCATAACGGCTGTCGGCACATTTATAAATAAGTAATCAGTCCCTTGGCGACATGCCCAATCTTAAACACCTTTTAAATAATTTAGCGTGGCCTCAAACAGTTTCATTGTCACTTTCATGGTAATGAAAATTAACCTCTACAAATGTATCACTAAATATCTTAGGTGTAGGAGGAACGGAGGAAGTTTATCTTAAGCAACCTACAAATATTTTCTGGTTATCACATCCAGTATTTTTAAAATCAGTTGTATTTAATTTGTAGAAGATGGAATAAGGTGTTCCGGGTGTGATACCTTATCTCGTAATCTTTTTTAAAAAATATTAAATAAAATAGTATACTATATTTAAATACCAATAAAACCAAGACACTGACTAAGGCACTTTTTTAAAATAATATAGTACCTGTAATAAGATAGTACACAAAAGTAAAGGAAAATTATGGCAATGATAAAAATTTGTTTTGAGAACGTTTGATTAGCTTACAAAATGTTATCTTATTTTGACTGCTACATGTTTTATAATACTAAGTTAAATGCAGTTGAAGGCCTTTCATATTTTTTACTATACTAAATCCCTTTAAAAAATATTGAACCCCCCCCCCCCCCCTCCAGAAAATCTCGTATCTTTCGAAAAGAATCGTAAATATTTAATAGTTATTCATGTTCCAAAATCGAATCCTTCTCTTAGGATTCTTGAAAATTAAAATACAGCAGTCAAACCACTTCATTTATTTTTTTATTTTAAGAGGTTTTGCTATTCTCGCTGGTTAAAAATAGAAAATCCTTTTAAGAGATGGTTTGTTTTTTAATACTTTCTTTTCTGTGGAGTGATTGTTTTAGGTGAATAGGTAGGAAATGGCTCCCTTATCCACCCTGTCAATTTTGCGCCGGTTAGTTTTTTTTTTTTTTTTTTTATAAATTCGTGTTAGTCTTTCCCAAGAAAGGTAAAATATAAATATTAAATAATTACAAGATAAAAGAACTTTTTATATACTACGTATTTAAATTGTCTGTTGAATCATATGTAGTGTTGATAATATAATTGTTATTGTTATATATAAGCCTCATCCAGACTTCCGAACCGAACAGAGGAAACGAGGCGAGCATTGGTCTCTGCGCATGCCCAGTCTAAGATGCGCAGACGCACTTTAAACTGGGCATGCAGAAACCAATGCTCGGCTCGTTTCCTCTGTTTGGTTTGGCAATCTGGACGAGGCTTAAGCGCATAATCAGTATGCAGTGGTCGAACGTCAAAAACTACAACTACCCAGATGCTATTGCATGAAACTTAAAATCATAATAAATGCAATGGTCTTTTTTTTTAAAAAAAAGACCAAAAATTGATATTTTGGAAAAATTTCAAAATGGGCAAAATTAAATGAAGATAGTGTGGATGTCTTTAAGAGATTTCCACTGCTGCAGTTAGATTAATCCTGAGAGGAACATTTTCTGGGATTTTAATCTGGCCACGGTAGTTTTAAACTTTTTTCCACTTGGTTTCTAGAGCTGTAAGAGCTGTACAATCCTTTCTAACGATCGTTCTAGTTTAATCTCATCACGATGTGAAACTCAGCTCAAAGTCTCTCAAAGTAATGATGCTATTTAATGGTTCTTAAAGCTATATTCGCTTTAAAATTTTATTTACGGTAACTTAGATCTTTCCTCCCTTAATTATAATTATATTTATTTTGATTATAGTTTTGGTTAGGCTGTATTTTACCTTCTCTCTTAATGTTCAACACAAATACAATAAGTTGTATCAGCAAATTTAGGCCATTAAACATCATATTTGCGCAAACATAAAACAGCCCCATTCCCGGTCAAAATGTTTGCGCAAACATTCTGACCGTGTATGGGGCCTAATAGTTTGAATTATAACCGAGGCGTAATAAGTTTACGTTAATTGAGGAAAATAGTAAGAAAAAAAAAAAAAAACTTTCTTCACAAAGCTTTTACTATGACGAAACCCGGCATCAATAAATTAAGACAATAAAAAAGGGAAGGATCAGATTCTTTTAAATTCATTTAATGTGAACATTTTTGTGGAAAATTTTAACAATTGATCCAGTTATGTTTGTTTTTAGACAGTTGTTTCAGTTTCTTTAGTCTTCAGCATCTTTAGCTCTTAAGGCCCCGTGGTTTTTTAATTCTTACCCTTTTATATAAGAAGAAAAAATGTTGAAATTATGGAAATAGTAAATATTTGTGATCGCTCTGATTTTGCTTTTTCACTTTTTTGATTGTATACAAAATGCCACAATTATACATAGATAAGCCATGTTTCATCCATGTTTATTATTATTTTTGTTACTTAATTTCTTAGTATCTATTTTGTAGTAAGAAAATCCTTTTATTTTGACACTGTGGAATAGCAACATTTATTTTTGTTAAAAGAAATCATATTTTTCCACCTCAATCATCAACATGCTTTTTACACTTAATATATTTTACCTCCAGTCTCTAGTAATTTTATTACTAAAAAGCCCTGATCCTTATAATAATAAATTGTATGTTCACTATAGTTTTCATTTTTGAACCGAGATTTATATTTCAGTAGCGATGTTTTAAGGTCCCTCCACACTCTCGCGGAGTATTCTCGCCGAATATAATCGGCGAGAATACCCGAGGCGAAGTACTCGCATCCACACTCTCGCCTTCGCGGCGAGCACCTCATTGCCATGACTCAATGTTCCTCGTGTCCCCTTTGACTCGGGACTAAAAACCGCCTCTGAAGCGAAGTCGGGCGAGGCGAGGAAAGGACCCCCGAGGAACCACGAACAACCCCTCCACATTCTCGTTCCTCGCCCGACTTCGGGCAACTTCGCGAGAGTCTGGAGGGGTCTTTACCGCCTACATTTTACCTCGTTTAAAAGCATAACAAGGTATTCTTAATTACCTGAAGTCTATCTTAGATATGAATCTTAAGCAATTATACTTTTCCTTCTTCGCAGTTTTTACTCCTTGATGAGATGGGAGCTGTCAAAAACATTTTCTATTTTAGTTGAGACAAAACGAATTAATTAAATGCTTGATTAAATTAAATGTCTTGTGACTTAAGATTTCATGGAAATTCCAAATCTAGAGAAATACTGTAAAGAGAATAAGTAGTTTTGTAATTTAAATTAAAAAAATGTCTAGTAGAGCTGAAATTAATATTAAAGATGCTATTCTGATTGTAAAACTAACTAGAGTTTAATATTAGTTAATATAGTTTAAATTTACAATGTATATTTTAGTAGTTTTCATTCTGCTTTTGGGGGAATTAGTTTTTTTTTATTGTAGCATGAATAAGGGAGCTCTTTTGTGAAAGAGCTATCTTCTTTTCACTAGATGTATAAAAGCCAATGTCTTAACAATACATCCCTTGTAAGGGAAGAAAGTTTTGGAGTTGAAAAGCATTTCTCCAAACTTTTTACCTGTGAATCTTGAAAACTGAGTTGAAACAACTCTCTATTTTCTTAAGTAAATTTTATTAGGGAAAATAAATATAGTTTGTGGGTCATACCAAGAGTAGATGTAGCAGTAGGTAGGTTATAGTGAATAGCAGCGTGTAAAACACGTGAGAAAACCTTACTAATCGATAACTGGGCATGCGTGGCTAACTTAAAGCGGCTTGCTGTAGTCCCAACTCCCGCTCATACACAATTCTCATCTCCTGCATCTCACTGCGGTTACTGTATCTCATCACGCCTCATATCTCTGTCTATCCATCTTTCCGTTCCTTCCTAACTATCACATCCTATTTCTCTTTTCAACTTGGACCTCGGTCTTGGCAGAAATGTAATCTTGATTTTAGGGAATGGCCGTCCCCATAGGAAGGTATAACCCTGAGGGAATACGCATTCGATATCTCGAGGTCGTATAACGAGGGAAAAGGGTTGTCATACGTAGTGACGACGACTGATGGAAACATCCTGATTAGAGAGCCTCCTTCCCATTTCCGGAGACACTATTCCATCAGATTCAACATGGAGCGAGATTCCGGACAAATCGAAATTATCTTCAAAATTTGTTACAAAGTTATAACTCCCATTTACAAATGCCGCGAAAATAAAAATAGATTTATAACCTAAAACAGTAAATTTATCAGGTTTTTATCTAAAATATATGATTAAGAAATACATTGGATCGATCAATTTCATCTTTTTATTCAATATGTTTTCCACTTTTGTTTTATACAGTAAATTTGTCACTTTTAATTTTTGAGCTCTATTCACTTTGTAAGAGCCCTATATATATTTCATGTATTGTCTCTTTAGACCACTTACTAAAACTTTGGTACTAAAGTACTAACTAAAATTTAGTTTGGATTATATCTTAATTTGATTTACTAAGGACAAGCAGTGTGACTCTCTTGATGTAGGTGTCATAAAACTATTCTCAACTAACTACACTATTCTCAAACTATTCTCAGTTTGGATTATATCTTAATTTGATTTATTAAGGGCTATCAGTGTGACTCTCTTGACTCTTGATGTAGGTATCATAAAACTATTCTCAACATAGTTACCGAAAATTTGATTGAATTTCCGAATTAGTTCGAAGAGGTTTTTCAATCTTGAATCTATTTTTTGATATAATAATAGAAGTAAATGAATATAAACTATTATCTCATTGTGAAATGATAATATTTTTAAAAGAAAGGTACCACAAACATCAAATAACCTAATCTAAAACAAAAATAAAGAGGCCTATGGTATTGAATTCGTCGCTATTGATTTAGGTCTTGAGATAAGGGGATTTGGGATGTCGGTGTTTAATTCCAAAACTTAACTCGTTGTATAATTGCAACTTGTAAATAAGGAAATGTGTCGTAAAAATAAACCATCCAATGTTGGTTTGTTTAAAGAGCTCTTTAACCTGAGGTTTGTTTGTTTAACGAAGTCTATAAATCAAATTAGTGATATTGGTAGAGGGTTTGCAATAATACATGGGCGGAATAAAAATAACACACGTTAACTAAATTCGTCTATTTTCATAAATATCTATAATATATGTACGGTGCATATTATTTAAGTACATATTCTTATAATGAAGATATTATAATAGTTTAAACTTACCAGTTGGATTTTTAATGTTTATTAAAAATCTCTTTCTGCCTTTCGAATGTTAATGATGACCTTTAATCGTATCGAGCTGATACAAAATATTTCGTCCTTCAGAACGAACACAATGCTTCCGTTACCTTCGGTAGGCTCGGAAACAAAATTTCGTTGAATGTGATAAAGCTAAAAATTAAATAGTCAACGCTTGAATCCAATAAACCTTTTTAAAGAATTGTAAACACTTAGCAATTAATGTTTGTGTTTTTTTATTACATGTATGCTTTCTACAGTGGTTTAAAGTAATTTAAACATTACTAAACCTTTACCCTAATAACGTGACTGCATTGCTACCTTGGAGAACAAACAAAACTCAATTTTCCTAAGTGTCTGAGAAAGAATGCAAGATCCAAGTCGTTCGATTCTTTCGTTTCGGTATTCGCTTTAATCTGAGTGTGGTAAACGTTTACATTTACGTCGCTGATATCTGTGATAATTATAGGTATATAATTGAAGCGAGCGTAGCGAGCTTCTTACATTCAACGAAATATGCTCCGTGTCTGTCTGTCTGTCTGTCAGTAACGTTCACGCGTGTGACGATAACTTAAGTAAAAGTTGACCGATTTAGTTGAAATTTGGTATACATGATCCTCTTACTAATACTCAGGCTAAGTTCGTTGGACAGCGTGATCCGTCCAAGAGTTCGCGCGCAACGCTCGCGTAAACGAGAGGTTCAAAAATTAAATTGGAATTTCAGGACGGGAAAAGATTCTATCATCATCTATTCGATGAGACGAACATTTTTTTCAAATAACATTTTTTAGTAAAACCAACAGCGACACCGCTATGAATTAATTAGGGCCTTAACGTTTAAAATAGAGAAAACAACCTTTTTACCGATATCTTACGTTCTAACGTAACGATTTTAATAAAACTTCATAGACACCATCTGATGCACAATTGAAACAGGCATGCAAAATTTCAATTTGATACATGCAGTAGTTTGTTTGTAGCAAAGAGATACAAATTATAAATATTGAAATAGAGATGTGTGGTTAGTGGAATAGTAAGAATGCGGGGTGGTTCCCTTACTACTAGCCGCTGCACTACTACCAGACCCATTATCTATCAACTCATCATGATTCACAATAATATTTTTTTTCAATATTCAATACATATTTATTACTATACGCTCGCTTCAATGATAGAGCCACGCGATGCCTAGTATAATTCTTATTATTAGTTATTATGATTAACTAAAGTCTATAAGATTAGAGTTGGCACAATCGAAGGAGGAAACATTTTGAGAGGGAAACGATCCTATTGGTCCGCCATCTTGAATGCAACTTTAGAAAAAAATGCCCTACTCTACCCCTGTTCCACAAAAAAATATAACATGGCAACACTGATTTTCCCTTTTTATAACCCCAAAACTACCTCCACGTTTGTTGTTTCCCGCCTTCGATTGTGCCAACTCTAATCTTATAGACTGTAGGTACCTATATCACTTCTTTCAAAAAGAAATAATAATATCGCATTCATGTATATTAAATTCTCTTAGCGCATGGGACGGAAAATTACACTTGTTATTTTGAAGGATTTACACATTTTGAGGTCCCTTAAGTTCACAAAAGTGGTTTTTAAAAAATGTGTGTCTGTCGTCTGTGCAGACGCGGTGAGCCTAAACTACTGGTTATCGCGTGCCTTTATCATTGAATCGAACTTAATGCAATAAATATTAATTTAATATGAAGCAAATTATTTATGATGAGTTTATAGTTTAAACGGATAATTGTTGTAGGCGGTAGGTTCACTTCACTTGGAAGGTTCTAAGGAGGGTTCCTAAAGGTGCGTTGTGTGTTCACAGTCACAGCGGATCGCCACGCGTGTCCGTTTATATAGATAACAATTTTTTTAATAACAAGATTTTTTTAATCATATTACATTCACAAATTATAAAATCGACATCTGTCATGGCTAAAGAGGTTGTTATACTGCAATAATAATTGGGGTTTGATAACACCTTTATAAGATCACGTTTTGAAGTGACAAGGTTCACGGTACTGAAAATCTAGTATTATGGAAACTCGGTTTAGCCTAATATAACTAAAGCTAACTTTCTTATATTGACAAATAATTGCGAAAACTTCCATTTTAATTTTGCTTCCAAGCTTACCGAAGTTAACTGACGCTACGTGATTGTTCTGAAGAACGAAAATATTTTATGTCTTCGATTTCAAAAATTCCAAGACAGAAATCCTTTTCAGACATCAGGGAACATTTTTGGTTCCGTGTCTGTCTGTCGGTCAATTTTTGCGAACCAACATATCTTAAAAACTAAACATACGATTTTAATAATATTTGTATGGTAGGTCATAATTAGCCCATTGTTGGTCCCATATGAGTTTCAACATTCTGCGTTTATTTGTTTCTCTTCCACATGCGCACAAACATACACTTATTTTCACCTATAACTTCAAAAGTATTTATCTGATTTGTATGAAACTCTTATAGTTTATCGAAGGTAGCCAGCAGATGACCCCAGATTAATATGAATTGTCTGTGATCTTTAACTTTTGCATAATTGATACTATAATTCATGTAAATAATCATAACAATTTTGACAGATTAAAAAAACGGGGGAAACAATTAAACAAATTAGACAATAATGGCTTGTAGAGGCATAAAATCAAAATGTACGAGATAGGATGCGAGGAAGCTATATGCCACACCAATTGGCAGTCTATTTTATTTTTAATTAAGTTATATTGGTCCTCAAAAGTAGTGGCGACTAATGGATAACTATTTAAAGTTAAGCTAGAAATAGCCGAATAATGTTTAGAGCTGCTTGGAACCATGTATCAAAAATGTATCTTTTCCAATGCTTTCTCCATTTACAATCTAATGATTCAGTAAAAAAGTGTTTCTTTACTTTGAATGAAGGTGTCTTGAGAATCATAAATCGTTTACTTAATTGTTGCAACCTTGAATAAAATTATTTTACACTTCTGGTGTAGGTATAACCATTTCTTGAAACTTATTTATAACTACGCTTTTATCATCTTTTATTCTATTTATTTTTGCAAGTTAATTTAAAAAACTCTCCTTTTTGTTAGTCATATTTGAATTGCAATTTATACGAGTTTCATCGTAGAACGGGAAAGAGAACACACCCGGGGGGTTGAAAAATAATGAAAACGTTTCTACGTAGGAACCGTTATGAAATGGAAGGAAAATATGTAATATATATTTATATACCAATTTACGCTATACATAAGAGTTTTTGGTTGAATCGATATTGTAGAAAGTGGGAAACCCTTTTGAGAAGGTAATATTGCATTGTCGAGAAAACATTTTTATCATAACCTGGCGAGGAATACTCAAGTAGAAACATCGTAAGTTATATACCCAGACCAAATACCTCCACCTGATAACAACCTACATATTGAAAACTCTTCAGCTATCTTTGTAACAGATTTTATAACTAACTTGTACTTTCCTTAAAACTCTAGATTACCCTTGAATGTACGAGTATATCACCTCGTACAGTATAATACCTCTTCTTAGAGCAATAGCATCGTTGAAATAAAACAGTATGAATCAAGCATCGTTGAAATAAAACAATATGAATCAAGCATCGTTGAAATAAAACAGTATGAATCAAGCATCGTTGAAATAAAACAGTATGAATCAAGCATCGTTGAAATAAAACAGTATGAATCAAGCATAGTTGAAATAAAACAGTATGAATCAAGCATCGTTGAAATAAAACAGTATGAATCAAGCATCGTTGAAATAAAACAGTATGAATCAAGCATCGTTGAAATAAAACAGTATGAATCAAGCATCGTTGAAATAAAACAGTATGAATCAAGCATCGTTGAAATAAAACAGTATGAATCAAGCATCGTTGAAATAAAACAGTATGAATCAAGCATCGTTGAAATAAAACAGTATGAATCAAGCATCGTTGAAATAAAACAGTATGAATCAAGCATCGTTGAAATAAAACAGTATGAATCAAGCATCGTTGAAATAAAACAGTATGAATCAAGCATCGTTGAAATAAAACAGTATGAATCAAGCATCGTTGAAATAAAACAGTATGAATCAAGCATCGTTGAAATAAAACAGTATGAATCAAGCATAGTTGAAATAAAACAGTATGAATCAAGCATCGTTGAAATAAAACAGTATGAATCAAGCATAGTTGAAATAAAACAGTATGAATCAAGCATCGTTGAAATAAAACAGTATGAATCAAGCATAGTTGAAATAAAACAGTATGAATCAAGCATCGTTGAAATAAAACAGTATGAATCAAGCATCGTTGAAGTAAAACAGTATGAATCATGTTAAAATTATACAAACAAGATAATATAACTTTTACTTAAAGTAAATTTTAGACACGGTTCTTGAATTTATAGAAACTTTTGTAACGTTTCAACGTCTGATTTTAGAATCAGTTAATTAATAAAACTCATATGATTACTTTAGCAAATTGGATGGAACAAATGCAAGCAATAATGAATTTTATCTAGTGGAGCATGTTGCCGGTTGCTAATAGACTTTTCTTTTATAAAGTACATGTTTTATTATATCGGCTCTTCTACTTCACCTCTCTCAATTTATTCCATTTTATAGTCACTGTATAAAAAAGCAAAAAAAAAAAAAAAAAAAAAAAAAAAAAATGCAAATAAAAGTAATAGGTATAATGGGTAAAGAATGAATGAATATTAAATGGATGAGAGAAGATCACTTTGGCCCGAGAAGTATCGGGCACCCTGCTCTAGAATCAATGTAAGACAAGTGTCTGTTTCTGGAATAATAATGAAATTGGCTCACTAAAAAAAGAAAATAAAATACGTGTGGGGTCGCGGAACACCCGGTAGGAACGAAGTTCCTTACATGTTTCATTAAATATAAATTATAAAATCACACTGCACGTATACGTATACGCTGCTAACTACTTATACATGGCGGAGTTAGAAAAGAGACAAAATTAAAATTAATTAACTGTTTGTACCTAGCGGAGTTAAGGCAAAATTAAAAGAAAAGCATTATTTGTATCATTAAAGCAAGCGTCTTACATAAATATGTATTGAATATTGAGAAAAAAGTTAATTATGATGATTTTATAGTAGTTATAGAGTACGATTGTAGTTGGTAGGAAATAGGACTGTTTTCTACCTACCCGGCCTACTAATTTAAAATATTATAAAATATATCTCTTCCCTACTCAAAAACGTTTGCTTGTTTCGGGTTGAAAGTTTACATGCCTGTTTCAATTGTACGGCGGATAACGTTGTCCAACGAACTCAGCCTGGGCATTGGTAAAATGAACATGTGTACTGAATTTCAACTAACTCGGTCATCTTTTACTCAAGTTAAAGATAACCTCTCAACTCAAAAACCTTTTTAATAAATATTTACGGTGAGGAACGTGTTTCTTATCTCTAAGAATTTATTAATGGTGATGGTGATCCTCCCTGACCTTGGGAATCAAATGGTGATCCTCGGTAATCGGTAATTATTATAATTAGTATAGTTGATCCTCCCGGTCTAATGTAAACTATTTAATGTTATTGCTAGTTCCCTTCTTGCGTGAAAGAAAGTGAATTTTAAATATTTTCATTTTAGGAAAGCTTAGAGAGTTTTGGCTCTATTAAGGTGGAGTGCTATTAAATATTATAGAAGGGATTGGAATTCCCTGTATACTCCCTGTAACATAAAATTTTACGACTACGATCTACTCCTCGAAAATTTCACTATGTATTTTACTCTTCTAACTATATTCTACGTAAGTAAATTGCATAAAATCTCCGTTAGAACTAATAAACCTGATATTTTTTAAATTTTAAACCCTCTTAAAAGCATATTAGTTATAAAATAATAACGTATATTTAGAGCTACCTTGTTTCTAATGCGGAACTTATGTTTTAGTTTAAATTTACTATGGTGTTTATGGTGATGATTTAGTTGCGATCTATTAACCTGTCTATATTAATTTATTTAATTTAGCTTTTTTCAATAATATTTATTCATGAATAAATTAGCATTTAAATCAGCATTTAAATGTAAAAAAGTATGATTAAATTATTGCTATTTTAGCATAATTAACATATTCTTGAAAAAAATTAACGTAATATGAAAAGCGAAAAAATTGATATAGATGACGAACTGTTAGTAAGTGTAATTTTGGTAAAAGAAGAGGAAGAAAGGAGAAGGAAAAAGCAAAGACTTTGGATACACAATATAATCAGGAAAAGACTTAAGTTTTTGCGAATTCCACACCGTGTTTCTTAATCTTGTAGTGGAATAATGTGAAGTTTTTTCAGTAGGTACTTCCGAATGACACAAGAAGTTTGCATCTCTTCAAAAAACCTTGTAGAAGATAAACTATTCAGGGGAAAAACTAGCACAACCAAATTAGATACATCCGTCTTCGTTAAATCTTTGTTGACAACTGCACTGCGATCTATGGAGAACGGTGAAAGTCTCGTGCCGCCCGGTGGGTGCACGCACTACTCCGGAAAAGCGGATGCTTGATTGGTACGCCAGCTCGGTAATGTCCTAAAGTTCTATTTCCCTGACTTTTTAACAAACCGTGGAAGGTGCCAGTCCTCGGTTGTCGGCCGTACCGCCGTAGTGGGTGCACTCATATTACATTCAAAAATATTAACTTTAAAAAATAAATATTATTAACTTGTAAAAATTGCTGTGACCGTCGTCCGTCCGTGCTATGCCGCCCTAGTGCGCGCGAGGCTTTAAGCGATGTTAATGTTACTTTTTAATTACCTATATTATATTTACTATTTATTAAAGTGGAATTTTATATAATAATTATTATAAAATAGTATAATAAGTAAAATGGGTAATCCCCTCTTTTATTCAGTTTTTCTTAAAATTCGCCCTTGTTTATAAAAATAACAACGGTAAACCTTAAGTGGATTTTCCTCAGTATTTTTCTGGAAGATATGAAAGCTGATGACCCTTTCCTCTTATCCGTCTTAGAAATAAATATGGCAATATTTATAAAACATGAAGTCTACTTATTTATTTTTCAACCAAACATTTTTTATTTACAAAACCGTTATTATAATGGTCTGTTTTTATTCTGCTAAATCGATTTTCCTTATATTTTGTCAAATCTATAGTTATAGAATTATGTTATATTTTTCTTTTTAAGCCTAAAGTTTTCCTTATGAATCTTACCATTTCATACCATGAAATCCTCAATCAACATCTGAAGCGCTATCACAGACTGTTTTCCAGTTTATATCGATAACGTATAAGGTTCATTCTATCCCAAGTTTAATTGAATTTTAAAATAACTACATACGGTTATGTCCTCTAACTACTTTTATTTATTCATTTTTAAGTTTTTGGTAGTATTCATACTATACGGAAAGTTTAAATTTTAATTTAAATCAAATTATAATTATTATTAACAAAGGGAGATAGACAGAGAAAAATAGACTCCAGCGCCGGGACTCGAACCACGGGCCTCTATACTTACTTAAAAATTAAATTCTAATTGAAGGTACAGGCACCTTGGGTACTTTATAATTATAAGCGATAATTCTCAGTCTAGTTCTATTGTCGTAAATGTCGATTCCTATAGACTTGTAGAAAATTGAAAGCTTAATTCGGGACTAGGTATCGTTATTGACAGAGGAAATTATTCTTCAGTGTAGCTTAATTGGCAAGAGCACTATACTGGAAATATAGAGGCCCGTGGTTCGAGTCCCGGCGCTGGAGTCTATTTTTCTCTGTCTATCTCCCATTGTTAATAATAATTATAATTTGATTTAAATACTTTTATTTATAAAAAAAAATAATAGTCAATTTAGTATTATAAAATAAAACTAATAGTAAGAGAGAATCTGGCACCTACGCAAAAAAGGGCAAATTTAATAATAATTTTTCTCAAAAAAACAATGCTACACCATTTTGTGCTTTCCAACAATATTTTAATTGGAATATTCAAAAGATATATATATATTTGCTTCTATATATATTACTTATATAATAGTATATAGTGATAGTTAGTTATTACCTTTTATTGGAACTAACTTGATTCTTCTTACTCACGCGATTAGATAATTTAAAGAAGTCACTGAACTGTTATTTTTATCTTGTGTAACACTAATAATATAAGTAGTCTTGATTTGCCCAGATACGGCCTGTTATTTGACATATTGGGTTTTTACAATTTTCCCTTCTTCTAGAAAAAAAATGAAAATAACTCTCCCTTTTTATAGTCTGCTACTCTACATAGTGCCTTGTTATTTAGTCTTGTCCTTGTCCGAATGACCATAAATTATTGACTCTAAAGGGGGAGTAAGAGCTGAATGGCTGACTCTAGGCCACTTGATAGTGTCAATGTCCTGGCATCAGCATACCAATATGCCATTATGTGGTCAATAAGAAACTGTACCTACTCAATCTGATTTTTTTTCTTCTTCATAGCATATTATGTACTTGTTTTAATACTAAATTCTGAATATGTTCATATTCTTTTGCTTTGTTTGCTATCTATTTGTTGAAAATATATCATTAGTCTGTCTGTCTGTAAGTGATAAGTAAAAATACTTACAGTATAATGCCAGTTGCTTAGTATCAGTTTTGTTAATAGTCAATTAATTAATTAGTTCTCATATTGAAAGGTTAGGTAAGATTTTCACTTATCATTAATTGAAGCTTAATAACGAATATATGTCAAAAATTAATATACTGGTAATGGTAAGATTACACTATTAATTAGTACTGTCAATATTGGACAGTAGTCTTAACACTAAAAGTATATAAAAAAAATCTGTCCGAGACAACTCGGACAAACTTTCTATACGAGTTCATAATTACTTAGCCCAGTGTTTTCCATTTATTAGTTTTCGAGTTTCCGTAGGTTCATTTAAATATTATTGTACATTATATCAAAATTTATCATAAAAATAACTTCTCCTCGACAGGGAATCAAACCCGGCCTCTCTCTTTGTCCGCGTTTAGAACTATTTTCTCAGGAACTAGATTTTTCCCCTGGAAAACGGCTTATATCGTTAAATTTGCATTTAAATGGACTACATTTCAGAATTTGTTCATCAAAATCATCGGAATCGTTTTCGAGGAATAATTTTTTTTCAAAGTGTTTGGAGGGTAGCGCCCTCAAATTTGTCGCCCCAGCAGTTTGGACTCCACGCGTCTGCACAGACGGACAGACATTGTTTAAAGACAACTTTTTTGGATTCAGGGGACCTCAAAACGTGTAAATTCATTACAATATCAAAATCTAATTTTCGCGCCACCACAATACTTTCTCTTTATATTAGAAAGTAAGAAGTAAAAACAATAATAAAGTAAATTATATTGAGCTGTAAAACGGATGAAGTAGCGCTTTTTACTTCGTTACTTTCATTTCATCACATCGTTACTTCGATTTCATCGAAACCCCTAGAGATTTATATCTTACCCGCGGATTTAAGTTGATACTATAAAAGTTATTGTTGGACACAATATGGCGAAATAAAAGTCGCTCAGCTTTGGACTCTCAAAGTATTATTTTATTAATGAGAGTCCATACAATTGATTCCCAAAGTGGGCGATATTGCTCATTGTTATAGTTGAACTATATATACACGAGTAGTTTAAGAAAGAGATGGAATTTGGGGGGGGGGGGGTGCATTATCTATGGTTTACAAATTAAGTGAAATAAAAAAATTGCAAACCCATTTTTTCTATTATTATAATAAACACATCATATACACACCCAGTATTCTAGGTTTCCTGCTTCATATCTATTTGGCTTAAGTGCTCTAGAAAGCATTATGGATAGCATCTAGATTCATAACGAGAGATGACATTTTTTACAGCAAAAGGGGCAGACAATGTAAATGAGATTTAGAAACTATTATCTATGGATTTACTATTATGGATTTATATAACCTTATTGAAAATCTATTAAAGATCTTGGTAAAAGAATTATTATAAATTTACTTATCTAAGGATGTATTTTGTTATATAGAGGGCGACTATAAGGTGGTGTTATTTATAGGTGTAAGACTGGTGAAGAGTGGAGGTTGTAATAAAGCTTTCTACTCTATCGCATTATTGATTTCTTAATACTCTGCAAGGAACTTCCAGCCGAGAAAAAATGTTAAGAAAATGATTAAAATATCAATATGCTCTGAGCATCCTAACTTAGTTATCTCTTTGCCCTTCGAGTCTATAACTTCCAATAATTATTTGTGCTAGTTAAGTCCCTTCTCCAAGGAGAATGTACGATCTGTTCGTCTAAAATACTGTCCGATTAATGAAATTTGGATGGTAAACTGACCAAGCATTAATCAATAAAAATAAAAGAGCAGTCTTAATCATAAAGTGTAGGAGTGAAGTGAGGTTATGGACTCATGGAATTCCAAGATAAATCCGTTCAGACATCAGGGAACATTTTTGGTCCCGTGTCTGTTTATCGGTCATACGTTTAATTTTTTCAAACCTACATATTTTAAAAACTATTTGTTCGATTTTTATGAAATTTTGATGGTAGGTCATAATTAGTGCACTATTAGTCCCATATAACCTTAAACTAGTAATAGCAAAGTCAGGAAATGTTTTTAAATGTAAACATGTAGTCATATGAGAAAGAAAAGTTTGTGTTTGCGAGGGACAGAGAGTAGAGGGGGGAGAGGGGACATAGACAAACAACATCCCTTACATGTACTGGATGCATTAGACCTAGTAACTTACTTGGACAAAGGGAGAATTGGCTAAATCAATGATCTCACAACGTTTTACGCGAGACTTGTCTTATTTTTTTACACAAGTGTTTTTGTTGGGATATTCTATTCCAAATATATATTGTGTCTATTATTAAATCAATTAATAGCCCAGTTAATAAAGGTTTTTACCTGCAACTAATTAGGGGAAATCTGGATTTTTTCCTGATGATAGACCATGATAAGAGGTACATTCTCTCAAAAGTCCCCACTTCTCCCCCTTGTGCATCCCTCCCCCTACCCCATCTTAAAGTTCAAAATTTACTTATTTTTCACTTTTTACGCAAAACTGTTTATTTTTTGAAGAGAAGTGTTATTAACAAAAATATTTCTCACATAATTCTGCACAAAAAAGGTCCTATGCATGTTTGAAGTGAGACATACCGTTTTCGAGATATTATTGATTAAAAATCCATTTTTTTATTTTTGCGAATCAAAATATGTCAAAAACAATACTTCTGATTTTAATGAAATTTGGCTAAGTATGGCCTTAGCCTATTGTTGATCCTATATAAATTTCAACCTTCTGTGCCTATTATTTTATCTTGCACATGCGCACTAACATACATTTATTTCGACCTTTATCTTCAAAAGTACTTAACTAGTTTGGATGGTTTGTCGCAAGTATCCCGCAGATGGCCCTAACTTAATTTCAACCGACTGCGCTCTTTAAATTTTGCTAAATTGATACATTAAATGTATGTTTGTGCGCATGTGCAAGATATAATAATGGGCGCAGAAGGTTGAAATTTATATGGGATCAACAATAGGCTAAGTATGACGTACCATGCAAATTTTATTAAAATCAGAAGTGTAGTTTTTAACACATCTTGGTTCGAAAAAATGAAAAATTGGAATTTTTATCAACAATATCTCGAAAACCGTATGTCTCACTTCAAACATGCATAGGACCTTTTTTGTGCAGAATTATGTGAGAAATATTTTTGTTAATAACACTTCTCTTCAAAAAATAAACAGTTTTGCCTAAAAAGTGAAAAATAAGTAAATTTTGAACTTTAAGAGGGGGTAGGGGGGAAGCACAAGGGGGAGAAGTGGGGACTTTTGAGAGAATGTACCTCTTATCATGGTCTATCAATAGGAAAAAATCCAGATTTCCCCTAATTAGTTGCGGGTACAGCCTGTTTTGGGCCTTTATTGACTGAGCTATAATAAGCAATTACAATTTTCTATGAAAGAAAAAAGTTTCATTAACAGATTTAGAGAGGGATCTTTATTATCACGTAAAATATAAATATTTTTTAGTTATTGTGTTAGGTTAGAACCTGTCTACTCCACTAGTTGAACATTGCATTTTATAAGCTTTTACAATGGATTCAATGACTATTGCTTCTTCCAATTAGCTCAATCTATTTTGTATTCCATCACTAAATTAATTAATGTTTCTCACTTCCCTTAATGCTTGATTACCTTGCATGATAAATTCCCACTGATTACTCGTATTTTCTATGAAACAACTGCTCTTGACAGAGAGCTGAGAATTATTCATTGTGGATTTGAAATGACTCTTCATTATTCTATTAAATCACAGACCTGATTTACGCTCCTATACATGCTTTGATTTTACTTGGAGGAATAATTACTTAATTTCCTTGACACCCTTTTGTTTTAAAATTGAATTTGATTGATCCAACAATATTCTTTCTTGTTGATGTAACACCAATCAAAGTAAGATCCTTGAAATTCAATTTTTAAGTTTTTGGTAGTTTTCATACTACGGAAAGTTTAAATTTTTTATTTAAATCAAAATATAATTATTGTTAACTACGGGAAACAGAGAGTAAAAAATACACTCCAGCGCCGGGATCCGGCGCTGGATGCCGAAGCTGATTGACACGTCCGTCAAGCAGCCTTGGCCTTGGGGCGCATCAAGCATACCATCAATCTTTTCATCAACACTCATTTATTTTTAGCGGAGTTTTCGACTAGTAAACTGCTCCTCCTGGACTGTAGTGAATCAGTATTGTGTAGATACCATAGTTTCGAATCAGGATTTGGGGTTTCTCATCTTGACAGTTGTTGCTCTCAAGCGGAAAAAAGGTCCAGAGGAGACGACGTTGGTCGAAGGAGTGGAACTTTCCGCAACTCCGGACAATCGCGATATAATTCAATGGGGAGGCTAATAAATTCTCGATCGGCATTATTATCTACGATGTCCGAACCTTCAGAAACGAGTGGACGGTCCTCCATCGCTGGTGTCGAGCAGGTGACTGACGGAATGCTTGATCAAAATTGCTCTAGACTATCAAGCGCTCCGTCCAGCCGCTTGAGTCATTCAAACTTTCCATCAATCACCGTCAAGGCTTGACTCAAGCGTCAAACGGGTTCCTAGACTATCAACCACGCTTGACACCATTGCTCGACGCGCGGTTTTGATCAAGCGGATTGATAGTGTAGGGCCTGCTTTTTAGAACATATATTCTGCAAAAATGATCTCGCCCCTAGATGTGGAAAGCGGATGAGACGTCCAACGCGTCATGAAATTACAGCGCTGCTGGTCGGAAACTTAATGCTGGTGATTTAGATGTAGAATTAAATATTTCCGTTTTATCCTTTTAACTACTAGAGTCTTAATGATGAATAAAGAACATACGATGTAAAGAATAAGTGTGATGTTAACACCTACACCACTATCAAATTCAGTATAATTTTATACGTTTCTCTTATAATGTCCGGATTAGTGCTAAATGGCGCCCTGTAGTTATGCGCAAAGAAATAATTAAAGATAATATATTTTAATTTGTTGAGGTCGCTCTAAAACGAGCCTAAAGACTCCCGAATTTGACCCCATGTTAATTGGCTCTTTGCTCGGAGTTTGCAGGTTTTGCTTATAATTCGACCGTGTATAAATTAGAACAATTGGTTTAATTGCCTTATTGTTTATGCCTCGTGGGGCCAACCTTCTAGGCAAGCTTTTACGACGCCTCATTTCCAATTCTTGTTCCGAAAATTTACATTTATTAGCTTAAGATTAATTTAATTTGTTTTTACAGCTTTTATTCTTAAGACATCCACAATTTTGAATCCATTTAAGAATTTAAATTTATATTTTCACAGCATAAACTGACCTTTTTATGTATACAAATATTTTCTTATCTTCTTTTATAAAATATAAGGAAATAGTATTACAGATGTATAGCAAAGTAAATTATTAGAGAAATATTTATCTCGCTCTTTTAAAAGTTTGCTTTTGAGTTAAACAAAAGAAAAGCCTTTGGGTTAATGAGGAAAGAAAATTCAACAAACTACTTTTTAAAGTTAAACGCATTGAAAACAGGCAAAAGTGTGGTGGAATAAGTTTAAAATGTTTTTTTGGGCTATACCTCAAACTTTTGTCTAGGATCAAAAATAGTTAAACTGTTTGGAGCCAGTTGCTTCTTGAGCGTAATCTTTTTGTCCTGCCTTTGGAAAACTATACCCCATCAGCTTTTTAAATTAAATTAAAGCTACAATTAAAGCTCTGCTTTTTATTGTTTACATTTTACATTTCTCACCAAAGCTTATTTTATCATCATTGTTAAAATTTTCTTTAGTTGGCACTTGGTGGAATTTAATCATACTGAATAAAACGTTAATGGTAAATATTAATTGGTTAACCATGAAACGATAATAGTGTTTAGTACAGATTGGCTTTGACTAAATTAATTGTTTTTCATAATTTAACTGATTCAAATTATAATTTTGATTAAATTATTATTTTTATTTTGATTAATCCAGATGAATTAAATGAACACTGCACATAGTATCAATTAAAGTGTTTCCATTAAATTATTGTTGAAATTTGACTAGATTATTCTTCTAATTTTTAGTCTATGTATAATTTAACTGATTTAGTCGTTTAATCTAAGGACGGTATACATAAATTTTCATATACTAATAAAAGTAAATAAAAATATAATTTCTTAAGTATTAATATTTGTTCCTCACTTCGTTATTTTGTTTGTCCCTTTTTACTTTCTCACATAAAGAGAAATTATTTGTGATGGCGTGAAGATTCGATTTTGAGATTTTGATGAATTTACACGTTTTGAGGTCCCCTGAGTCGAAAAAAGTGGTTTTTAAAGCATGTCTGTCTTCTGTCGTCTGTGTAACCGCATGGAGCCTAAACTACTGGACCGATTTTGACGAAATTTGGCATACATGTTCAGAAATATCATACCCCGAGGCGAAATCGAGAAATAATTTGTAGCTACAAATTTGGGGGCGCAACCCCCAAAAACTCAAAAACGAAAATTATTTTTGGAAAACGGTTCCGACGATTTGGATTAAAATTTATCTAAAATGTTGTGAATTTAAATACGAATCTAACGATATAAGTCTTTTCTCGGAACCGTTCTCGGAAACAATCTGGTTGCTTAGAAAATAGCTTTACGTGGACGTAGAGAGGCCGGATTCAATTCCCTACCGAGGAAAAGTTAAATTTATGATAAATGTTGATATAATGCTCAATTATAATCAAATGTACCTACGAAAATTCGAAAAATAATAAATAGAAAACACTGGGCTAAGTAGGTAATTATGAACTCGTATATAAGATATTTTCTCTGAGTTGTCTTGAACAGTTTTTTTTTAATATTAATTTTATGGAATGGTTGGTTAAATTGATATCTAATTATAGTAGGAAGATTAGATCCAAGTTACCACGAAGTTATCATGGGAGTACGTTCTTAAATTCTAAACGTTATTTTTTCATTTATTCGTTAAGTGTATAATTGCTGTTAAAAATTAGATAGAGATGGTGAAGGAGAACATGTGCAAAAGACTAAAAAGACAAATCCAATTTTATTGGAAGATTTCGACTTTAATGTAGGAGTAATTGACTACTTCAAATCACCGGTTCGTTAACAAATTATTTATTTATATTCCCAATCTGTGAAATTATTATGTTCTCTGTTGTGAATTAGTTTGAATCTAATTGACTTATTGTGTAGAATGATGTTTCAAATATTATAGTGTAAATTGAATGCCTCGGAGTGAGAAAATATAGCTAAATTGTTCGTGTATAAGGCGATGTAAAAGTTTCATAACTTTATACACTTAACGACCCGTAGCAGAAAATTGTTTGTCGCTTTAATAGTTTCTCGGGAATTTTAAATATATTCTTTTATCTTTTTAACCTTTCACTCTTATTCAACCTTTGATAAAAATGAATGAAGTTATACATTAGGGTGGGCCGAAAAAAAATTAATTCTGAATTTGAAAAAGTCCAACCTCGTAAAACTTGTGTATGCATTAGAAACTATCATACGTAAAATTTTGGCCCGATCGAATGACACTTAGGTGGTGCACTATCGCTTCAAAGCTTTAAAAAACACTTTTTAAGAAATGTTTGATATTTTAATTTTTTTTTTAATATTTTAGTTATTTTTATTCACCTCCTTTTTATCAACATTTCGTTGAATCTTTGGAATATAAGAATATAGGAGAAATTTTTTTGTGTTTTTTTATTGTGATACTTTAGTACTTGGTATGAATCCTTCCCCACAGTCACTAAATTTATAACGGTTTGGGTGGGAGCGATTCTCATTTTTACCTTTAGTATTTGCGTTCCAAAAAACGTTGCAGGAAACTGTTTTATTTTTTTTTTTTTTCTTTAACACGAGCTATTTCAGAAACGATGAAAGAAATTTGTAATGAACCGATTCCCCAACTGCAGTCTATGAATACTGAGTATATTCTTTTTTTAACAAATAAACGTTAATTTTTTTTTTACCTCATTAACATATATTTAATTACTACTACTATGTTATATTATATTTTTACTATTTTCCTTTTTACATTTTTTATAAAAAAAAATTATTTTAAACAATGAATTAATATTAATTTAAAAAAGTACGCACAAGAGGATATAACAAAACTAATTGCAGCTCGACCAAGTAAAAGAACTATTTACACTTGCTATTTACATTTACTTTTATATTTTTACAAAATATAAAAGCATTTAAATAAACAGTAAAATATTAATTAAAACCTTGTCTTTGTTTATATGATAAAATTTAAAATCCGTGAACAAATATTTAACTTTTATGAATAAAGATTAAACTTATATAAATTAAATAAATAAAAACATTGTTACATAAAAAAAGCTATCGGGTCTTTTATAATAATAATATATAATTTTCTTTGTCTTATAAAAGGCTATGTAAATTCTCATTAGTTTTATACCTTTATTTTCCTTCCCGATCAACAATATTAGGTTATTATACAGGACGTGATTTTTTTGTACCCTAATTAAATAGTTATTTATGCACCGAGGGAGTAAAGTAAGCCATTATTCCCTGAGCGAAAAAAATTGGTTCTTGAGGCGAAGCCGAAGGAACCATGGTCCCTAAATACCGAGGCGAAGCCGAGGGAATTAGACTCTTGAATAACTCTAATTAGCTCCCGAGGCGCAGCCGAGGGAGATAATTATCGCGAAGGGAATAATGGCACTTTACTCACGAGGTACATACAATATTTCATCTCCAGTAGAAGAAAATACACATTTTCGTCCATAGCACAGTTTTTATTTATATTATTTTAATAAATAACAATAATTATTAGAACTTTTAATAGCAGATATAAGAGATTCAATATTAAAAACAAATAAGAATTGGAATTAAACTCAAATAGGAGGTTATTTAGATGCAGGTTATAATTTTGTAAACAAAGATAAACATGGTCAAAAAAGCGCAGTGCCGCCAACCTGATTTCAACAACTTCATTACATTAGCCATACATTTTCTACTATTTATAAAATAATTAAGTTGCAATCTTTACTTTTTTGCCCTGCTTTACTTTTTCGCCCTACTTTTACTTTTTCTCCCTACGTTTTGAGTTCAGGGATGAAATGACCTGTTTTAGACCCTCTAAACTAATTCAAAATCATAACTTTTTTTTCCCTACTGGAGATAAAATATATTTAAAATATAATGTATCTATGCGTTATTTATTTTAAGCACAAATTAAATTTTGTATTATATTAAATAATCTTGATACCACTCTTCAGAATAACAAATTCTTTCGGACTTTAAAAATCATTTAAAGTCATAGCATAATGAACGAAAGCCATATTCTTATATAATCTACAGTTTTGCCACAATCAAAGGAAAACAGCTTATTTTTAACTCACTCTTGTTTATTTTTCCATTGCTTTTATTATAGTCGAGTGAAAATATAAAAAAAAAAATCGGAAAAGCAATGGCGAGTGACAAAGGTAGTTATATAACTCTTGAAGATTTTTTTTTTTTAATTTCATAACAAAAAATATACGAAGAATAAAATTATAATAACTCAATGCAACATTACATAAATACCCGAAGCTAATTTATTTAAAAGCCAAGAACAGTATTTAAATTTTTTGGTGTTTTTTAGAATTTTATATTTATTTATATATTTTTTTTTTTTGTTTTTACTCTACTGCAGATATTAAGAGCTATGATGTAAATTGGTTTCAATGCACTTCTACTATGACTGCTTTAAGAAAAATAATATTTTAACATTATTTTTTTACTCTAAAATGAACTTAGCAATTGAATAATTTATGAATATATCAGTTTATTCTTACTATATTTATAAGCGACGACTTTTTTAAAAAAAAAAATTAAATCATCTTCAGTGCATGAGAAAAGTTAAGAGCAAGAAAAGATGACTAAAGTTATAACTTAGTGCTTAGTGTGAGAGGGACAAAGTTTTATATTAATATAAAGACAAAGTCATTAAGATCTTTTGGTGTAAAGTATGACTAATTTCTCAGGATCACTACTATAAAAACTTGCTTTGACTTCATACACTATCTCTAATGCACTGATGATCATGGGCTGTCTGTTTATTTTTAGTTTTTAGTAGAGAGGCCCAGTCTCTCTTCTCTCGATAGAGCTTTCTGCTTAATTCTAAATATAAAAATAATTTACTTAAACATTTTAAGTGGGAAAAAACTAGTCCTCAGAGCAGAACTGTTTTTCTGATACTATACCGTATACGCAACACTAATTGCAAAACACCATTAATAAATTAAAATAAGTTAGCGTTTAGTCGAATTCGTATTATATTTTAATTATTTCGGCTATTCAAATTTGTACCATTTACTGCATGTTTGACCTAGTACAGAATTTTGAGTTATGCTAAATTAACTAAATTGCGTGCAGTCAGCTTTGTGTTGAACATATACAAGTACCTATTGTTATTTAGTTGAACACAAGTATTCGTGTTCTTGGTAAAAACAAAAGATTGGCAAATAACCACATTACGTATGGCGATAATGTATAGGGAAGGACGTGAAGTTAACAAAAAAAGTTAAATGATTCTTTTCCAATATTTAAATATTAAAAGTTTTCTCTGTTCGACAAACAGTTTACTAATTATTAACGATCCATCATTAAAATGGTATTTATCATTGTATTTTTTTTTTGGCATATCTAAACAAAAACGGAAGAGGACATGCTTTGCTTATTAAGGGAAATTTATATTTCTGCAGTTTCATATAGTGATTATATATTGCAAATGGGTGAGCAGTAAAACATAAAATTCAATTTAAAGAGGTCACTTCATGCCAGAGATAAATTTTCACACGTCAATAATTGATAATTCTGTGATTCTTAATTATTCCATACTAGCCGAGACCCCTCTTGCTAGGTATTAGTAGCTATGTTTCTTATTATCATGTAGGCCTAGCGATTAAATTAAATAGAATCTGGACTATATTATACATAATTCATTCCGTTACTAAGAATATATTACTCTCCAAATCGTAGTTTGGAGTTTGGATTGGAGTCTATTCACTCGCGTACTAGAGGCAACCACCCATTTTGCCCCCATGCGCTGAAAACTACAATTTTTACACTTTTGCCCCACTTTTTTAAAATATTGGAGATAGAAGATAAGACATGTTTCACACTGATGATGACGATCATATCCAGAGGATGTGTGAAGTGGCCAACACTGAGTCTTGTCGATTCAAAATTAAATTTTCAAATATTTCCTTTTATTCACTAAACTCATTATTGTTCACCCTAACCTAAAGAAATAAATAGGTAATATAAATGTTTTAGTTGCCAAAAAAAAAAAAAAATATATATAAATAAAATCAAATGTTATTCAATGTTTTTATTCCAAAAACCAACATTTTCATATTTATTTTTTAAGTTAAAATATTTTAATAAAAACAAGCGTAGAAAATACAATAGAAATTGTATATGTAACTTTTACCTCACCTCATGTTTAAATAACTTTTTGTTTGTTTTATCTCTCCTCAATTAAACCTTTCAATGCTATTTCATGGATACTTTTTAATGTGCACAATGGAAAAAAAAAAATCATTTTGAATTTTTACTGAAGTACACTTTCATAAACTTTTACATGATTTTACTATTTTAATTATTATATTTGGATTTTTCTTCAGTAACTTTAGCATAAGTTGACCTATTTAGTTGGTTTAAGTGCACATGTTCCTTTTATTAATGTTCAGACTAAATTCGTTGGCCAGCGTAATCCTTTAACATTTTCGAGCACAATACTCGCTCAAACGAGAGCTTCAAATTTGAAATTCGAAAAACTTACTTCTTTTAGGAAAAACTCATCTGCCAAAGAGTAAATGGTGGATAGGAATGCAAATGTTGATTACATTTTGGTTGGTTCTCTTTAGCTACCACATAAAATATTTTTGATAGGCGTGTTTTTGACTGGCATAAGAGAATTAGATCATGGCATTGCTTTTTACCAGTGTAATTTGGCAGTCAATTGATCGGACGTGTTAAAAATTGTAGAGCGTTGGACATCTGTTCAATGAAGAGGTGAACTCTTGTTTTCTAATTTAAATCTTTATGAATGGGAACGTTACAACCCTGCTACGGATATTTCATCAAAATTGACAGTAACATCGAATAAATGTGTAGCAAAACAATTAGGGCGTTAAACTATGTCGGTGGTGTGGTTTCCACCTATTATTAATGTTAAAGAAATAACTTCCGAGTGATTAAAGAACTAATATTAGCATATACCTAATTTTTTAATACTTCTGTAAGTACATCTTGTGGCTCTTATAATATAATAGTCTATATTCTATGTACTCGTACTTTTTAAAAAATACTTATAAAACTGAGGACATTCTCGCTCTTATTAATTAATAATATAAACCCTTTGGTTCTATACCTGCTTACTCGAATCCGTTGGTAGTTGGAATAATATATGTAATAGGATAAGGAGGTCATACCCCATACACCAGCACGAAGGTTATTATTATAAGCAAGATAGCTTCACATTATTTACATTTTTAATTGATCTTTAGGGTCCATATAGGTAAATTGAGGACCCTTATACATTCCTGCGTTTGTTTGTCTGTAATGCACCTGTTCTCTGAAAGTACCCAACACGATAATTTGAAACTTTGCAGTTATGTTATATGTAATAACCCAGGCAGAGAAAAATTATAGAAATACCCCAAAAAATCATCCTTTAAAGACAAAGGATTGAAGTTTAAGGGGTTAAAATTTCAATGACAATGCGTCATGTTGGGTATTAAATGACAGAGGAGGGCGTCCTGAGTACAAATGTGTATCGGTTTTCGTTTTTGTAACAATGCATCTTTGCGCATGCATCCTTGAAAATTTAGTTTTTTATGTTCAACCCCCCTCCCCCCTCTATTTTGTCAACAAATGAACGAAAGACCTTAATAAAAGTTATTCTTTGTCCGAAAACGGGATTTAAGGAATTATTCATACGTCGCATATTTTGTGGGAAAAGCATGTTTCCCCTTGTGAACGGTTTGGGCTAGACACATCGGAGTAGTTTCATTGCGTATGGAACAATAAAAATACATGTAAAGGCGTTTGTTTGACGTCATTTTTATACATTTTTCTAAAGTTAGAGCTAAAACAAACTTTTAAATAGCCGCCATGCCGCCATATCATAATACGGCTGTGTCGATTATGCTGGTCAATGAACTCGTTAATTTTGTTAAATTGCCTGCAGGCCTTATGTATATGCTAAAAGCACATATTTGGCCAATTTATTGCTCTTGTCCATGTTAGTATTGTGATTTTGTTGTTCAATTATGTTTTTGTTTAATTTTATATGCTATAATTTTTCATATCACATATAGTCTAGGAGATAGCTTGCAAAAAAGTGTCTGACTAACATCAAGCTAGAATTTTATGTACAACTTAATCTTTTAGTGCCTATTGAGAATACGAGTATGTAGTCGGCTAGGTTCGTCTGCGGGACATAGGCATTTGTTGGCGATAAGCATTTGAAAAAAACAAATTGGAGGAGAGCGGCCATGTCCCGCTAATTATGGTGGAGAATTTGATGTTCATGATCCCGAGTACAAAATTAGTTAGTAGACCGAAAATCAAGTTGATGTTAGTTTGTCCCATGATAGGTGACCACTTTGATTTGAAGTAATATTTGAATAACTAAACCCATATGTCCCACCATAATTGGTGGGACAGGCTTCTCTCCACCGGTATGTTTTTTTAAATGCCTATTTCAAGCTATGTCCACAGCCGACAAAAGATTAAATTGTGCACAAAATTCTAGCTTAACTAATGCAATATTGGAGAGATAATTCAATTAGTTTATTGCCAAACCCGCACCACACCTTGAATGTGGGTAGTGTGTGTTAAATCACTTTAATTAGTAATAATTAATTTAATGTTTTTATGCAGCATTTAATAATTATTTGGCCAATGTCCCGTGACATATTATTGATAACATCTTACTATTTTACACTGTTTTATTTCTTAGTAATCCTTCTTACTACTGCTTCACAACTTTATTTTAATTTTCCGCATGAACGTAACAGCGATTTCATGTGCTGTAAGTTAATGGTTTTATCGAAGAGTCACGTGCGGCAGAACTGTCGGTATCAGTGTGGAGGTTTAATTCAGTACGGTTCACTTTCACCTTGGTTTAACTAGGACGCTAAATCCATCTGCACTTACCTTCAATGACAGGACGCCTTCTCTTCTCGTGCCTCGAGTTTAATGACACTGTGGCAGAGTTCGGTACCTTACTGGTAAGTGCACTACACTCCATCAAGAGGTCACCAGTCAATTTATCTCTCACGCTTTGCACTTTCACTTCAGTTTAATTTTAATTCTAAAGAATACTTCAAATGTTTTCACAAGAAACGTGCATATTTTCACTTTTACAATTTTGAGAGATGTTGAAAATTTATTTTTAGGAAGTTTAATTAAAGTAAGAATAAGAATAAGTTTAATTAAAGTACAAAATAAATAGAGTTCTAACTCGATTGTAATTCTCTAACGGATTTATTAGTAATACCCCCAAAAACTCTAAAAAAAAAAAAATTCTCGTAAACGGTTTCGACGATTTTAATTAAAAAAACTTCTAAAATGTAGTCCATTTAAATACGAATAGCGATATAAGCCGTTTTCCCGGGAAAAAATCTAGTTCCTCAGAAAATAGCTTTAGACGCGGACGGAGAGAGGCAAGGTTCGATTCTCCGCCGAGGAGAAATTATTTTACAAGCTTTTACTTAACTTGCAATGTTTTTATGTATTTTCGGGTCAAATCTTGCAACTGAATTTTAAAGCTGTTATCCTCAACCGATTGAATTGAAATTTTGCATACACGTTTAGTTTGAATGACAATGAATTGTTAACTAAGTAACGTCATTCTAAATCTAAGGACAGCCCAAGTTTTTAAGCACGCCTATGATATGGTTATTAAATAAAAGGGTTTGCTGAGAAGAATACGAATAAAAGCCTTTATTATTTATTTATGATAAATTTTGATATAATGTTCAATAATAATTAAATGTACCTAAAAACAAACTCGAAAACTATAATAAATGGAAAACACTGGGCTAAGTAATTATGGACTCATATATATGAGAAAGTTTGTCTGAGGTGTCTCGGATTGATTTTTTGGTCCTTTGAGTCCAAAAAAGTGTTTGTTTTTTTTTTATAAAATAAAATCTATCCTCTGTGAGAAATTTATAATAATAAACCGATTTAGTTTGAATTTGGTATACCATTTTTAATATCTCGAGGTAAAATCAAAAAATATATATTACCATAATTTAATAACACTTTAAGAAATCGCCATTAAAAAAAAATGACATATTACGCGTCTAGTGCGGAAAATAGCATTTTGCATGCGAGTGTGGAGTTGGCACCCGAGCGACAGCGAGGGTAGTAAAACCACACGATCAATGCAAAATGCCGTTTTCTCACGAGTTGCGTACCGTACTTTATCTACGATTGTTAGATTTAAATAATAAATACAGAAACAAATAAACTTGCTGTATGAAAGTTCGTATCTCTCTTTTGATAAAGATGACATTAATTCATTAGTTGTATTTAGTGCCAAATTAATTATTTCAGGAGGCGTATTTATCCTTATTTTCGACATAATCACTTAAATCACTCATTGTTTTTCTCTAAAAACTAGTTATAAACAGTTACTTTAATTAAACAAACAGCAAATTAGTTTTGTTAAATGTAAACAAACACGCTAATCGTAAGTTAAAGTGAAGAATTCTTCTTTTTTACGCACTAGGGCGGAAGAGAAAAATAATTATGAACGCGCATGCACAATGAATACAACCATGAAAAGAATCACTTTCAACTTATCTAAACAGAGATAAAATGTTTATATTTCGTATCAATCGTAGATAAAACATTATTATTTTACAGTGTACTTTAGTACCAATTTAGATTATTTAGATACTAATTTAATATTTAAGTCGTAATTTCAGGAATAATCCCTATGTTGCCAAGATATTAAATAAACAAAAATGGAAGCGAGCTGGTTTAGTTAATTTACTGAAAGGTTTTGATCTGATTTAATTATGAATTATTTAAATATGGGATTAAAATAGAGCTTTACTAACAATGTAAATAATAGAGGTTTTATCCGAGTTTATCGAATTAATATTTATTAATTAAAGAATGGTTTAAAAATTAATAAATTTCTTAATGGTTCTTTTTTTTAGATTTTTATACCAAAAAAAAAGAGTTAGTCTTTTTCACTAAAAAAAGAAAAAAAATCATGGTACGATAAAATAAACTATTACTCATGGTAGTTTAAACTTGACTAATGCTTTTATACGGTTATCCTAGATAACCTGTTATTCCCGGAGTTAAAAATATTTGTTTATAAACCATGTTGTGAGTGATGAAACCTTTGGTATCAGTATTTGAAATGATTCAATTGTTTACATAGAATGTTGATATCGTGAAGATATTTGCTTCTGTTTAGTTAAGGATTTATCTTGACCAGAGTCGTGTCATCGTGTTATAGGTGACTGTATCCGTAATCTCAGCCAAGTATTTCAGCATATTGTGCAGCATGCTAGTGAACATTGTGACAGTTTAATCAAATTAAATTACTGTAATTTCTTTAAATAAAACTAGTTTGAATTTATTAGATTAATTAAAATTTTGAATTATGTATTACCACTTTATCACTCATTTATTTATTACAATTATTAAAAGATTCATGTGTTTAATTAATTTTGAAGTTTTCTCCTTGCTAGTTTAATTTTTATTATCAATAATAATTTATTACTTTCATAAAAGTTTTGTGATGTGATATGTCTACTGAAGTTTATGAACCAATAATTTTATTTCCAGGTATTTTTTTATTTTTTATTAATATTAATTTTTATTTTAGCTTCTATATAGAAATGTTTGTTAAATTTTTGGAAAATATAATCCTCGAACAATACTAATGAATTATTTGTAGGCTAAAAATTATTCCACCTTAGTGTTTGCGAGTAGTTCCATCTTGAGCTGTTTTCAGTATTTATTTTTAAATTTATGAATAAAATAATAAATTTGGACGAAGAAAAGCGTTTCATCTTCGTTGTCCCCCCCCCCCCCCAATAATCCATTTTTTTATCATATTATCTTAAATACTAGAGTTTCCTGGGATTGCGACAGTGGCGTAACTAAGAAATCCGGCGCCCCCCCGCAGCTTTTGAAAATGCGCCTCCTATAGCTAACAAAATTTACCCCCCCCCCTACTTCTTTTTGTAAAAATAATTTATTTTGCAATTTATTTAATTTTCAAACAGATTATTATTTTCTATTTTTTTAAATGCTCGTGTACTCGAGTACAGTACTATTGCAGTAATTATTTTATTTTTATTCCTTGATAAAAGTAGTAAAATAATAATATAAATTGATGAAAACAAATCAACAACCTTGCTCCTCGCTTGAAGACTTGAACTGGAATATCTTATACACATATACAGATGCACATAAAGCCACTGAATACCTAATTAAGAAACTAACAGACAATATACAACTAAGCACATCTATCTGCCAATTAATGTGGCACATAGCTTCCTCGCGTCCTATTATGTATTCTTTAATAAGTTTATGCTTTTAAAACTTATTATTGTTGTATTTATCCCCCCCCCCCTCCCCTATTGATTTTAAATTAATCAAAATTGTTTTGATTAATTTAACATTAAATAAAGTACCATTAAATAAGTAATTTAATAATTTTATTAAATAAGTAAATAAGTTAATTTTATTAAATAAGTAACATTAAATTAAGTAGTTTTAAGTACATAAAGTAAGTAGGAGGAAGATGACGATATTTTTAGTTATTAACAAATAGACGTGACGGGCTCCTCTAGAGTCCTGACGGCTATATTATGATATGTAGTCTGAAAAATGCACTCACCCTTTCCAAATAAATTCTTCACCAACAATAATTAGTTTTACGCACAAAATAACTAAACGTAGAATAAGAAATAAAAAAATAGCAGAGCTTTCTAGCTAAAGGAAAGTTAAAATTCACAGCAAAAGACACAACCACCCCGCACGAGAGCTATAACTGAACAGAACTGAGCTTGATAAATGTGATTAATAGATAACAATTCTTAAAAAGGGAAGGGTAGAAAAGATAACAACTCTAAAGGGAGGTAAAATTAGCTAGGTAAGAAAAGAGTTAGAAACTAAATATAAAGAGGTTGCGATAGGGAAGAAGAAGTAAGGGGGGTTATGAAAGAAAGAGAAATACATATTATATAGCAAAGACAAGCGGCAGAGAAAGAGATGGAAGTATACCTTGTTAAAGTTTGGAACAGATTTCCTTATCTAGTACAGCTAAAACCGAATTAGATAAGAAAAATGTTAGTTGTAATAAACACTATGATCTCCTGCCAGTCGAAAATGAAGAAGGGAGTCCGATAGGTATAGTGACACTTAACTAGAAAACCAAACTGAGCAATAAACTCTAAACCAAACATCTCATATCATTCTCACCCTGTTTAAATTCTATTATTTGTTTATCTCTCATTTATTTTCATCTCCCAAAAATAATTTTATTAAAATAATTCCGCCCACATAGAGTTTCTATTAATTTTTATTATTAAATATAAATATTATTGTTTATTCATTTTTCGGCGCCCCCTAGAGCAGGCGCCCCCCCGCGCCGCGGGGTTGGCGGGGGTGCTATTTACGCCACTGGATTGCGACTTATCAGGGGACCTTAAAATGTAGTTTTTATTAAAATCTCTGTCACATTTTGTAACATTGAGAAATATAAGAATTACTTCTGTAAAAAAACATTTTGAAATATTCCGCAAATAGACAATAAGTGTGAAACTTTAACCTTTTACTTTCAAACAAGATACTAGAAACTTATTTTTACTTTGTAACTTAAGCGTTTTAAAACTGGGTAGAAGACTTTAAAAAGAAACTGCTTTAAGTGAAGATAAAGTGGGGTTAAGGGCTTTCCAAGAGTGCAGTGTTTGGTGTCAGAAGCTTCGCAATGGCCAAATTCAAAGGAAAAACTGGATTTTGACTTTGTTCTATTTTAATCAAATTTTAACTAAACTAAACACCTTATTTTTACTTTCTCATATACGAAGTGTATATGTATAAGGAGAAAGTATTTTGATAGCATGAAATGACTTTAGGAATGTGAAGGCAAATTAATAGAATATATTTATTTTTTCCTACAGTTAACCGATAAAATGGTTGTTATCGCACTCAAAATAGTAGGCAAAACAACAGATTCCTGCACTTACTACTTTACCGCACTCATTTTACTTTACCGCACTCCAGTGTTCCAACTTACAAACACAAAGAACTTAAATCTAAACAAAAATTAAATAATCCAAATTATAATAATAATAACAATGACAACTAATGATTATTTTTTAACTAACTAAATTATTTAAACTCTATATATCAAATATAAAAATATAAAAAGTAAAGGTAGATAATCTAAAAATAATATGTGTGAGGCTCTTACGCATTAGAAGTGAAACTTTAGTTCTAGAATGCATTGCTCTCTTTCATTTTTAGACGAATTTATTATTTCAGGATTAAGAAATGGTTATGGGAAATTTAATTGAATAAAAAAATATTGCTACGCTTAGGCAACCACATTTATTCCAATTAATCTGTAAAAATATTACACTTGGACTAGTCTCGAATCGCAAACTTCGTTACACGATGTCACTATATGAAAATATTCACTCTACCGCCGCCAAAGAAGTTTCACTTAAAAAAAAAAATCAAATGTGATGAAAAATAATAACAGCGCTTGGTCAGGTTTGCCACTTTGCCAACCTTGTCAGGTTGCCACTTTGCGCACTAGTTGCACAAATAACTATTTTGTGTTTTGAGTATTTTTAACTGTATTGTGAGTTAGAGGTATTTATAGCAATATTGCAGTATAAGTAGATACTTTGCTTAGCGTATATCGTGCATTTTTGTCCAGTTATATTTGATTAAAATGTTCATTAATTGTCAGTATTTTGACCTCTCCATTCGATCCAGTTTTACGTAATTATTCCAAGGATAGTAATCAATGGAAATATTTAATCTGGTCGTGTTTACTGAAGATGGGTTGGTGAACGACCCTTCCATCTGTTTAGGTCTATTTCTGGTTGTCTAGTCTTGTTTCTGTTAGATAATTTATCAGAATATTATTAATAGTATTCAACAAATCCCTCTAAATCTGACACCAGCATGCAACTTGCATAATTAACTTGATCGCAAACAAGAAGTCTAATCTTAGACCCACTTCAACCCAAACTATGTGGTGATTGTAGTGTGCTTGCTTTCACCTTAAACGCTTATTTATTCAACAACTGTTTAGAATTCCTACATTCAGGGTAATTTATTAGTTATTATCATATTCTATATTATCATTTTACATTTGATATTCATTGAAGATTATTTGTATGAATTTCACCTAACAATATTTTGTAAGCTTCTTATAATCATTTCCTGAAATTATTTTCTGAAAATGATTGTTTATTTATGTCCCGATTCACTACATTCTTTTCATTATTATATTCAGCTATTGCGGAGTAAAGGATAAGGCCTCTTTACAAGTAAATTGATGCTTTTGTTATTGCTTCATTTTTAGGGTCCGTTGGCAAAATGAGGACCCTTATTCCTTCCTGCGCTTGTCAGTCTGTCTGTCAATCTGTAACTCCAAAAGTACCAAACATAAAAATTTGAAACTTAACAACTGAAATCAGTTGTTGTTACCTTTAGTAACCCAAACACAGGAAAATTATTGGGTAGGTCCAAAAAATCATCCCTGAAAAACCTAGGGCCTGATCCTTCAAACGTTGTGGTCCCCTATAATATACTATAATATTTTGTGATGGGTCTTGAGGGGTGAATTAAACAATTACTTCATTTCATAAAATGGCTATATTTCGTCTCATTAGATACATCATCAGGACTATAAAAATATGGGATTATAATTGAAAGAGAAGGACGTCCTGATTACAAATGTATATTTTGTTAAGTTTTTGCACCAATCTGTGGGCCACGTGTGCTTGAAAATTGCTCTTTTCGTGTCCCTCCTATTTTTCACGTGTGCTTCAAAATTGTTCTTTTCGTGTCCCTCCTATTTTTCACGTGTGCTTGAAAATTGCTCTTTTCGTGTCCCCCTCCCCCTATATTTTTTTTAAAAATAAATCTGCGAGAATGCTTTAAAATAATCATATAGTTAATCCTAGACAAAAACAAATAAACAGGTCAAGTGTGTGCTAGCCAGCACACAGCGAGGGTCCGTAGGCCACACTATATAGTGTTTAACTGTAAAGTGTATAAACACTGTTTTTTTAAAATGCTAAAAAGCTTACTTTGAACCATTCTAAGGGTCTGAAATCCCAAAACACACTCTGATAAAGTATTTTTTTGCCACTGAACCGGACTACAACCATATAAATACATCGAAAAGACCATAATTATAAAAAAACGTATTTTGTCAATAAAACATAAAATAATATTTTTTTCGAAATTTCCAAAAAGTGGTATCTTTACTTTTGGTCGAAGAACGTTCAGGAATTTTTTCAGATTTTTTGCACTTCACATAAGCGAGATAGATAGGGGGGACACGTTTCACACCCACTTCAAACTTGCCTACGCTCGCCCTATCAAAGTTATATCCAAAGAATTATATATTTTTGTAATCAGCTCGACGTACCCTTTCATATGATACCCCTCACGGCGTCGAAAATAAAAATAAAAAAATTTAACCCTTAAGTTTTTTTACCCTAATATTTTTTAAAAATATTTTTTTTAAGTCGCTATATTTTTAAAATATGTGGGTAGGTACAAGACACATACATGCAAAATTTCTAAGTGATCGGACGAAAGGTGTAGCCGTGAGAGGACGGACGGACAGACACACGCAGGAAAATATAAGGGTCCTTGGTTTTGCCTACGGACCCTAAAAACAGGTTTTAAGGAATTTTAGAGATATATTAGTAAAACAGCTGATTGTGAGTCATGTTTGTAATTAACAGTGTTGTCAACTTAAATCTTTGTAAAATCCGTTTAAACGCAATTCTTTTACTAACATTAGGTTGGCTGCACTGAAATTACTTGGAGTTATGCCATAACTCCCTGTAGTTCGGCCAGGCAGTTAAATCACCTAACACCCTAAAAACCAGGCAGTTAAGTTAACTTCTTCTCCCGCCTGGAGGTAAGACTCTTTACATGTTATAATTGCGGTTATTATAATTAAACTACATATTTGATAAAAACTTGTGACAAATTTGTATTAATATTGTGAATAATTAAATAACATAAATACATTGTATGTTCATTATGTGATTGGTATTAAGCCAAATGCTAAGGAAAAGGTGTGGGTGTACTTTTTGGAACTAATTTCTATTTCAGTTAACTATTCCATGCTCTATTTGTTTCTTTGTAATTTAATTCAGTTTAAATCTTATCAGAGCAGAGATAGATTTTCCAGGCTAAATACTCGATTCAGGCCCAAAAACGAATAGGTATTAAGGATACCTCATAACTTAAAGGCACCCTGGAACCCTGAGTTAAAAAAGTTATTATTAGTGTCTCTAATTGTGATCTGATCAGAAGCTGTAATCCTAAACTAAAATATTAATTTAGAATATATTTGGTTGTCATATTCAGTTGGATTACCCCGATAGGAAATCAATCATCATAAAATATTATTGTATTTACATGTTTAGCAATCATTATTACAGAAGCTTTGTTTATTGAACAAAAAATTTTTAGGTCTCCGATTTTCAAAATTCCAAGACAGAAATCCGTTTCAGACATCAGGGAACATTTTTGGTTCCGTGTCTGTCTGTTGCTCTATTTTTGCGAACCATCATATCTTAAAAATCATCCGATTTTAATGAAATTTGGATGGTAGATCATGCTTAGCCTATTGTTGGTCCCTTATTATAAGTTTTAACCTTCTGCGCTCATTTGTTTCTCTTCTACATCCACACAAACATAAATTTATTTACACCTACAGCTTCGTAAGTACTTATCTGATTTGTATGATACTTTTATAGTTTATTGAAAGTAACCCGCAGATAGCCACAGATTAATTTGAACCGTCTGCGCTCTTTAACTTTTGCTAAATTGATACGTTAATTCATGTAAAAAAAATCAAAACAATTTTGACAGATTAAAAAAAACGAGGGAAAAACAAACAAACTAGACAACAATGGCTTGTAAAAGCATAAAATCAATAAAGTACGTGATAGGATGCGAGGAAGTTATGTGCCACACCAATTGGCAGTCGTATTTTGTTATAAATATTTACAATTAGATACTTTATGTTGCAAGTTGATTGAATATAAAAATAATGTTTTTCTTCTCTCGGGACACATATCAGGCCCGTCGAGAGGGGGCGGCAGGTATGGCTGATGCGGGCTCCCGGACCTCCCCCAAAGGGCCCCACTTCTCAAGCCCCGAACACCCAATCACGCCAATTTTTGTGACTGAAATATTAAATAATTATATTCGTAATAATAATTAAAAATAATATTAGTTAATATTAAAGTTGTCAGCCAGGTGTGGTGATCAAGTTTGCGAGAGAATTTCCCGGTACCGAGACTGAGAAGCGAAAAATACTGGGTTTCAAGAAAAATCCTCAGAAACCCAGAAAATCGCTTCAAAGTTAAAGTTTTTTATGTTTTAATTGACAGTGCGATTGGAAACTTGAGTGATCCATACCAAGCAGTCAAAAAAATCAATGATTAATGATTTGTTTAGTTTTATTTAAGTTGAAAAAATATTAAATACACCACCATTCATTTTCAACCATGCATGGTTGAAAAATCCGGCATGCTAGCCTGAAAGACACTACAATGGTTTCTTCAGTCATAAAAATTCATATTTCCTACTAGTAGGTTTTGGAGGCCCCCTGGAAACTTTTAGGGGCTCTTTATTTCCCTTCCAGGGGCCCCCCGCGTGGCCCTTATTGCCACCACTTTTTCCTACTTCCTACAATACTAGCTGGATACCCGTGCTTAGCTACGGAGTGTTATTTTAATTTGATAAGTTTAAAAACTACCGTCAAGAAACTATTTTATTATGCGAGAATATCTAGATTCTATCCCACCCACTTATTTCAATATCCCCTCCTCTTTGATAAGATAATTTGCAAATATCCCAAATTTACCCCCCTCCTAAATGGCAATATGACAAAACTGTACATAACAACAATTACTGTACTCTTAAAGAGCTTTTCAACGATATGCATCATGAAGGGTATTCATTACTTTGACCCCATATTCATCACTTGAGTTGTACCCCGTACCCCTGTGTACCAACATTTAATTTTCGAAAATTCATGTAGTCCTTCCCATTGCTTTGAAGGTCAAGTGTGTAAATTTTCATCGAGATCAGACAAAAACTGTAGATTTGTATAAAGAACATACACGCATATACCTTGACGGCTGAACTACAGTATATGGGGCTCTTTCTGATAACACGTTATCTCACTATCGACCTCTTTCAAGACTTAATATATCGATATATCTTGTGTTAAACTCTTTTATATTTAGATTTAGAACTCGAAGGAGGGTTGTTTTTCTTTAGAAATGAGCGCTCCACGAAGCGGTGTGGAGAGGCGATTAAAAATTCTAGGGCAAAAAAATTAAGGTTAACAAAATTAAATTCAAACCCAAAACTAACATATTTTCGTTAAAACGTGTAAAATTACGCAAATCACACATTATTTGGATATATTGAAATATGGCGTCAATATAACAATCGATAGTAGCGATTTGCGATGTATAGCAGGGGCTCCATATACTGTGGTTCTACTTTTAACTTAAAATAGCATTTGATTTTACTTGTTTTAACAAAAAAAGTCATTTTATTAAACATTTATTAATTTAAACTTATGTAAACAAAATATTTTTTCACTTACCACAGTACAATGAGGTTAAACCACTAATGTGAACAAAATTATTAAAAAATAAAATAACTTAAACATATTTTGTTTCGGTTAAACTAAAAACATATTTAAAATATAATATTACCATCAAGAATAATTATTATTTATAATATTTTTATTTTAAACAATTTTTTATAATAAATTTTAGATTATTTAATTTTGATACGATGGTGTGTGGTAGCCCTGAAAAAGGCCGAGACTCGCCGCTGCGACGTGGCGCGGCGGTTTCTTATAGTTTTTTTGCGTCGGCCATAATGTTTTTTACTTCTTTAATTAGGTCAACAGTAATTTTAGTCGAATCTTACTTTAAATTTACTTCTTAATCGAGGAAAAGTATTTTAAATCGGGTAGCGGGTCTTTATATTTGTACTGTGTGTTATAATTCAAATGTTTCTTTTTGATTTCTATACGTTTTTCTTTCGAAAAGTACATCTTTCGTGTATGTAGTTTATATTTTATTCAGTGTTCGTTGTTCTGTGTTGAAATCTTGTCTTTGGAGATAGATCTATTTGTTATTCAGTGTAATATCGACGATAATATCTTTCAAAGTTAATTCTACGTATATTTATAACAGCATTTAGAGAATATAATGGAATATGAAGATATACATAGGATGGATTGAAAGAACGAAGCGAAGCTATAAAGGTAGATTGATTCTTTCTATTTACCTATTAAGTTTAATTGAATCATTTATGATTAGAATTAAAACAAACTGTCTCTCCACGTGAAATAAAAAAATTTAATCACAAAGCAGCTTTCAGCCTTCAAAAGGCCATCATCAGTGCCTAAGAACAAGCAAAAATATTTCGAACTAAGTAAAACATACATAATAATTAAAACACAAACATAAACAGTAGGCTAACAAAAACAAGCAACTAACAAGGTCAAGCAAAAAACTAATCGGTAAAAACATAAACAAAATAAGTTAACCAGTTAAAAAGTCAAAGTTGAGTAAAACATGATCACACTCAACGAATTTTTTTTTGTTATTCTTATTATAATGTATAGCCTTTGTATTTTTAGTTGTCTTTTGTTTTGAAATTCGTTGAGTGTGATCATGTTTTACTCAACTTTGACTTTTTAACTGGTTAACTAATTTTGTTTATGTTTTTACCGATTAGTTTTTTGATTGACCTTGTTAGTTGCTTGTTTTTGTTAGCCTATACTGTTTATGTTTGTAAGTTTTAATTATTATGTATGTTTTACTTAGTTCGAAATATATTTGCTTGTTCTTAGGCACTGATGATGGCCTTTTGAAGGCTGACAGCTGCTTTGTGATTAAAGTTTTTTATTTCACGTGGAGAGACAGTTTGTTTTAATTCTATAAGATGACCTCCATACACGCTCCCATATCCAACATTTATGTTTAGTTATAATAAACAATCTTATTATATTAAACATTTAAATTATTTTACTATGAGAGAATATCTAGATTTTATCCCTTCCACTGATTTCTATACCCTATAATTTGCAAATATCCTAAATTTAGCCCCCTCCTAAAAATAAACAAGGAATTCTACTATACTCTATTCTAGGCAGCGGCCGCGCTGCGGCCGCTTTTCGGGGGTTGTCGAGCAAAGCGAGTAGGGGGCAGAGCCCCCTAGTAATATATATTATAAAATATTGTATAAAACGTAAATGAACTTAAACAAAATGGGTAAAACTGAACAATATGATACGGTTTATAGAAAAGATGGCGGACTCTAACGTATTTTTTTGACAAAGGGATATAAACCCTCCTATGAACAAATCATGCATATATAATTGCTCGTATGTTTAAATCATACAAATGTACTGTTTGACAAAGGAATATAATCTCTCAAGTGTATAAATTAAGCAAAGTAGTGCCGCCAAGCGATTCTCGACCGTATCATCTCGTTCAGTTCAGCCAAAATGGTACAGTTATAGGACTTTTTAAGTCCAGATTGTGTTTTAGTTGAGGACTAGGAAATTATAAATGTTTTCAAACAATTTTGTCTAATTTTAGGTCATAATTATGACTCATATACCCATATTAATTTAAGTCATAATTGGTTTTTTATCATTACTGCGGTAAAATAGTTGTAATCTTCAAAATGAGTTTGTTTTACTTGGTTTATCAGTAGTATGTCTGCAGTTATCAGTAATAGGAGTTTATTAGTAGTACTTACAATAAATAAAATAGAACTTATTATAAGAGTTGATAAATTTAATACACAAGTTATTAGTGTGAAGTCCCAAAATGACGAATAAAAACGAGTAAAAAGAGGGGGCCCATATAGGTCTAGCCGTGGGACCCGCTACGGCTCTCGACGGGCCTGCACATAATCAGTGTATCAAAAGAATTTCTTATCGTAATCAGTCAGTTTGAATCTAAAAATAGAATAATTTCAGACTTCATAGAAAGATGGTAGGAGTTGAATGTAGGAGACGTCTGTAATCAAGAGATCTGTACTTTGGTTCCAAACATCCAAATGAAACGTTCCTTTTCCCTTTTTTACATCCAAAATACCCCATACAGCCTTTTGCCACCCCTGTGTTTTTGCCACCGAGAAAAAGAGAGGAAATCTTCAGCCTATACTCTGGAATTCAATTAGTTTTCGATTCAGGCTTTACACTTTATATTACTACCTTCAACGCTGTGATTTTCAACGTGTTTTTTCTTTTAACTTCAACCCATTCGGGTAACTTGGAGAAAAAAATATCACGTCAAGATACGTATATTTTGAACGAGGCTTATAAAAAATTAAATTTGGAGTTACTTGTATGAAAACAATTAGGGTTATACGAAGTAAAACTAATCAATTTATTTTTACATTTTACAATATTCACTCAGGGTGGGAATCAAAATTACACCTCATTCGATGATAGAGATATGTTCATATCGTATGTTTATTTATTTTATCTACTCCCGGCAGCAAAATTAAACATTACTTAACTGTTTTTAGGCTGTAAAGTACAATTTCCCTGATTTGTCATTAAAAGTATTTTCCTGACTGTTTTAACAACTTTCCTGCCTGTTTTAAATTTTTTGATGATTTAAAACAGGCAGGAAAGTAGTTAAAACAGTCAGGAAAATACTTTATCTACGATTGATACGAAATATAAACATTATATCTTTGTTTAGATGCGTAGAAAGTGATTATTTACGTACTTGTATTCATTGCGCATGCGCGTCTCATAGTTCTGACTAATTCCTCTTCTTTACCACGCTAGCGCGGTAAAGAAGAGGAATTCTTCAGCTTTACGCACGATTAGCGAGTTTGTTTACATTTAACAAAACTAATTTGCTGTCCTTTTATTAAAGTAACTGTTTATATCGAGATTTTTGTGAAAAACAATGAGTGAATCAAGTGACTTTGACGTAAATGTGGAGAATAATACTCCTCCAGAAATAATTAATTCGGCAAAAAATACAACTCAAGCGCATGCGCGTTTCATAATTCCTCTTTTTCCGTCTTAGCGCACGGTTAGCGAGTTTGTTTACATTTATCAAAACTAATTTGCTTTTTTTTTAATTAAAGTAACTTGTTTGTATCGAGTGTTTAAGTGAAAAACAATGAGTGATTTATGTCATTATGACAAAACGAAAACGAGAATATTACGCCTTCCGAATTAATGTCATATGCGAACTTACATACAGGAAGTTTATTAAATATTTTTTTCTGTATTTATTATTAAAATCCACAATTGTTGATAAAGTACGGTACGTTACTCGTGCGAAAACTGCATTTTGCTTTGCTCGTGTGGTTTTACTTACCCTCGCTGTGGCTCGGTTGCAAACTCCACACTCGCATGTAAAATGCTATTTTCCGCACTAGAAGCGTAATGTACTATTATTAGAGGTTTTTTTTTATTTGGAACATTTGTTGGTGTTAAAAGGTGTGAATTAAAACTACCATTTCACGAAATAGCTAAGCAACGCCCTGTTATATTTGTCATTCAAACATTTGAACTTAAACGCGTTTTCTTTTTCGTTTTTACTTATTATTTCGAATATTTTTTCGTAGAAACACCTACGGCTTTTCTCTCTTTTTTTGTTTTTCTTTTCATCAATTAAAATAAAACATTTCTCGCTAAAATAAATCAGAGATATTGAAAATCACACTTAACATTTAAAGTAAACACAAAAAACCAATTTGTTTTGAAATGAATAAATAATAAAAGATAATAACTTTTTATTTATATAACAGTTTTGATAATAAATTTCAAATATGTAGATAAGTGGTGTTTTCATTTTTTCGGGGAAAATGTCGTTTAACCGGAGTTTTTTTGAGAGAGAGAGAGTTAGTTTGACAATAAGCTAAACTCCCCTTTCCCCTCCTCTAAGCAGAAAATCATTACAACAGCCCTACATCTTCGTCTTTTCCCCCCTTTCAGCATTTCGTGGTCACTTCATTCAACTTTATTCTTCTTTTTGACACTCTTTCTCTTTTTGTCATTCTTGTTTCTGCTTTTTTTTACATAGTTATATTTTTCCCCCTCTGCCTTCGATAACATTGATTTTTGCGTTTTCATTTTGTCGTTTCTTAAGCTTTTTTTTTAAAAAGTCATATTTATTTATTTTATTAATTAAATAGAATAGCTAAAATGTAATATTAAATTTGTCTATTTTCCATTATTATTATTTTATTTTATTTTTATTTTTTTTCAAATAGTTAAAATTTAACTATTTTAGGTATACAGGGTGACTGGCGTTATATGTGAAAAAATGAAGTAGGTTGTTTTACGTCTCAGGGGCTACAAAAAACACTATATAAACCATGGGTCAAATATTAACCGTTCTCCCATAAGTTCAAATTTTATGGTTTTTTTTAGATCGCATGACTTTGCTCATAAAAACACTAATTGCTCCAAAAGTATATCACAAAGTTAGTTTTTTTTATGAATAATAAAGTTATAGCTCTCCACAATTTATATATAATACAATATAAACATAATGTATACATGTACAAATGTAACATAATGTATTTATAGTAATAAAGTTTCAGTTTAATAATATTATTTAAGTAAATTAATGAAAAGTACAATATAATGTACAACATAATACAATACAATGTATAATGTATATAACACAATATAATGCACAAATAATGCAGTTAAATTAATTCGTATAAAAAGAGAAATTGATCACTGTTTAAATACCAAAACTGAATACTCTAAAATATTTAAGATATAAATCCTACTTTATGTTTTTAGTTTTAACCGAAACAAAACAAACTTCTGAATAACTTATACAAATTAACTAGTACTAAAAAGCAGCAAGTGTAATAAAAATGGTTGTTTCTTAGGAAAGTTAAAGAGAAAAACAGGAAGCTAGAGTTAAAATGACAACTGCTAAAAACATTAACGATAAAAATAATTCTTTTTTAATTTTAGAATAAACTTTATCCTTCTTTTTTAATTATTTAGTACTTTATATACTAAACGAATTAATTTTGATTTTAATATTTTGTTTAATAAACTAATTTGAACTCACAGGATATAAGACTTACTGCGCGAGCTTATTGTTTTTAGGTACATAAAAATTGTACCTACATTGTACTTAAATATATCCTTATTTTCAGTTCCGATTGAAAAGTGCATATATGTACTTAACAAATTGGTACCTTTAAACTTAAAAAAATTCTCATATACATAAAATATAATGGATATGAATGTAAATTGTATCATAATATTTCATTTTATTTTAAAAAAACATACATATAAAGTGTTCTATAGGTGGTTGTTTACGCTGCAGTTTTTGGCGGGACGTATTTTTTTTCAATAACTCGATTTTTTTTTTGAAAAATCAAAATCATCCGAACCGAGTTTGATAGTTAATTTTTTCACGATCTTTCTAGGTTTTTGAATATGTTAGTAAATTATATCAAAATCAGCCCATTCGTTTTGGCTCAGCGCGTCTGCAGAGACGACTGACAAATTAACGTAGCAAAAACCTTTAGATTTGTCGATCAAATATGACAAAACAAAAACTTATTTATTAGAAGATCGTTGTTGCCGTTTAACCTGCTAATTGACACTGCATATGTTTTTAATAGCTTCTATAACTATTATAAAAATGGTCATTAAAATTACGAGGCAGGTGAAGAGACAGAAATTGTAAAGAAAATGTGTTTTAATTTAATAATATTTATTTGTTTAAGTTCCAATTACCTAATTATCTATTTTAATTATATTTACCTATGATATTGATGCAGCTTTATTTATGTATAAAATCTTACAATGTAATGATTTTTTTTAACTAATTGAACGTATTATTTTCTGTTCATTCTTATATTTTTCCTGGAATTCGAGAGTAACCAAGTTCATGGTTAGACCAAAATATTAATACCATTTTACTCTTACGTTGTATTATAAGAAATAATATTTTATCGTTACATTTTTAATAAATAAGCATTTTGTCTATTTTTAATTGCTTTTTTCGTGGTATATTTTTATATGACTTTTCCCTTTTGCTTTCTTTAAAGCATTATTAATGGTTTATCATTTTCGTGAAAACTTTTTTGTTCAATAAATTTAACGAAAAAAATCTTCAATTTGCTATTTCTTTCATATTCCAGTATTGATTTATGCCATTGTTATAACCTTTAACATCACGAGAACATTCAATTTATATTGTTGCCTTCTTGATAAAGGTTGCTTTTTTATTTCTGTTTCTAACTCTAATAGTCCTAGTCGGGAACCTTTTGTATTTAATTGCTTTTGAAACACTCTGAACTATTCTAAATTGGTTTTGTAGAAACCAAAAAAAGCTGTAGCTGTTTTTTAAAAAGCTGTAGTTTTAGACGATTTTGTATCAAGGTAATTTCTTATCAGCTCAATAAGGGGTTTTTTGTTTAGAAAATATGCTTAAATTGCCGTAGAATTAATTAATAATTTAAGTTATTAAAGTTAATTTAATTATTATTTCAAGTAGTTAATTTAAAGTTAAAATTTCTAGCTTTGGAAATGAATTATTGATTTCAAGTTAAAATGTCTAGCTTTGGAAACTTCTTCCCTTTAATTACCCTACTTTTAATTTTCCCTGGTATTTTGCTTCTTCTTCACCTTTTTGAAAATCTATTCCGATCAGGTTTTGGTAATGCGTATAATAGTTTTTTTTTTTAAATTCTGCCTTCGTTTTTGCTATGGTATTAAATCTATTGCACAATAATTGTTTTTAGTCTTTCAAAACAATTTCTGAGAAGGTAGTGCACTTATAAGCATAAAAAACAGCTCTAAGGATGCGTTTGTTATAACTAAATGCCTTTAATTGAATTAGTAAATAATTATTCCTTGTAGTTTTCAATCACTAATCACTATTGAGGAATTTTAAGGCTCATTATTTCGATATTTCTTTCTTGGTTCATCCCGATTCTCGTCGATTAATTAACTTTTTGTGCTTACTATTCATGCTTAAATAATAGTGGTTATGATCTTAAAATAAATTTATAGCTGTAGGCTAACTTTAAGCCACGTTGAGGGAACCCTGACCCTTCAAATTATGGCAGAGTTTAGCCAAAACTTTGTCGTTAAACGATAAATTATTCAATAAGGCTTAATATAACTCCAAATCGGAATTGTTAATAGAAATCCATCTTTAAATATATAGACCTTAAAGTACTAAGTTATAGCTAAGAGCATTTCAATCATGAACTTCTCAAAAATAATGTATGAGTCTTGGTCCAAGGGTAAAATATTAAGACACTTTTACACTACAGGTTATTAGACTAGGTTTATTTTTATTTTTATTTTTAGGTTTAATGTCTAACTATTATTAAACTTTCGCCTGAGCAGGTAAGTGTCTTACTTATACATATAATTTCCACTAACTACCTTTTAGTCCACCATAAAGAGGCTTTCATAATTATCGGATAATAATATTGACGTATACATAATCCCAATTTTTTGTTATATCATTATAATTTTGCTTCCGAGCTTACCGAAGGTAACGGAAGGTAAAGGTCTCAAATTTCAAAAATACGTTCCAAGACAGAAATCCATTTCAGACATCAGGGATCATTTTTGGTTCCGTGTCTGTCTGTCGGTCTGTCGCTCAATTTTTGTGAACCAGAACCAACATATATCTTGTATGGTAGGTCATAGTTAGCCCATTGTTGGTCCCATATAAGTTTCAACCTTCTGCGCTTATTTGTTTCTCTTCCACATGGGCACAAACATAAATTTATTTACACCTATAACTTCGAAAGTACTTATCTGATTTGTATGAAACTTTTATAGTTTATCGAAAGTAACCAAGCAGATAGCCTCAGATTAACTTTAACCGTCTGCTCTCTTTAACTTTTGCATAATTGATACTTTAATTCATGTAAAAAATCAAAACAATTTTGACAGATTAGAAAAACGGGGGAAACAATTAAACAAATTAGACAATAATGGCTTGTAAATGCATAAAATCAAAAAGTGCGTGATAGGATGCGAGGAAGCTATGTGCGACACCAATTGGCAGTCTATTTTAATATTTCAGCATAAAAAAATGTAGTTGTTTCTTTTTGTACTTACCTACCTAACTGCTTATAGATATATAGATACATTTTACGATGTTTGTGTTTGTTTTTTGTGATTGAATGATTAACAATTTAGTAAAGAAAATATATAAATAATATATAAGCTTAGGACCTAAGAACGTAATCACTTTAAATACCTGCGGATATTGCCCTCTGGAAAATGTCGAATAAACCCGGTGATGATTGCACCACGCCATGAGAGGATTTTACTAATTTAAGCCTCTTTCGGTTTGCGTGTTGCCTATTCCAATCTACCGTCCCGTCCTACCTCCATCCAGCTGTCTGCAGATTAAACCAATTTAAAGTTTAAGCAATCAATACTAAGCCCCCAGAACTGTACTATAAGAGACATTGGCTTAATTATCTGCTCTGATGTCCAACAGACGTATAAAACGACTCGAGGATTCTGTTTGTCAATAAAGCAATCAACACAATTTATGTCCAAACGAACATAAAGATAGTAATAAACCGTAATCAAATATACGATGACCAGTTTGTGATAATTATCAAGGGTAAACAGATGAAATTAAATGAAAACGAAAAACAAATAGTCAAAATAAGACTAATAAAATAACTATGATAAATAGATAACCAAAAATATATTATTATTTAGCATAACGAATGAGTTCTTTACTAGCATAATGAGTTTCAATTATCGAGTCTCGGGGAAATTTCAACTTAATTTGATAATTCAATATAATTATTTGCAAAACGAAAGAGGATAATGAGTTTAAATTTGAATAGAACGGACATCCTTCTCATTTAGAAGAGGGTCAGAGATAAACTTAAATTAATTCAGATGCTCGTGAGATTGATGTATTATTCTCGACCTCAATTTTCCATCTCTCACCACAGAATTAGCGTCTAAAAATAATTTAATTTAGTCCAGCATAAATCTGATTCTATTAGTACCCACACCCACAGTATCCTGAGATACTGATGATTGATTCACTTAGCTAGTAACTAAGTTTCTAATGATATGTGTGATTAGCAATTCAATTTCTGATAATAATTCTAAAGATAAGCTCTCTTGAGAATAATCAATAAAATGTCTACACAATAAAAAGAGCAGTTATATTACTTAAAATAACTTCTTAATTAAGTCTGGTTGAAAAGATCAGTTTTGAATACTAGCTATAATTTTGCTTCCAAGCTTACCGAAGGTAACGGAAGCTACGTGATCGTTCCAAAGAACGAACAATTTTTAGGTCTCCGATTTCAAAAATTCCAAGACAGAAAACCGTTTCAGATATCAGGGAACATTTTTGATTCAGTGTCTGCCTGTCGCTCAATTTTTGTGAACCATCATAACTTAAAAACTACACATCCGATTTTAATGAAATTTGGATGGTAGATCATAATTAGCCCATTGTTGGTCCCATATAAGTTTCAACCTTCTCATTTCTTTCTCTTCTACATCCACACAAACATACATTTATTTACACCTACAGCTTCATAAGTACTTATCTAATTTGTATGAAACGTTTATAGTTTATCGAAAGTAACCCACAGATAGCCCCAGATTAATTTGAAGCGTCTGCGCTCTTTAACTTTTGCTAAATTGATACTTTAATTCATGTAAAAAATCAAAACAATTTTGACAGATTAATAAAAATGGGGAAACAAACAAATTAGACAATAATGGCTTGTAAAAGCATAAAATCAATAAAGTACGTGATAGGATGTGAGGAAACTATGTGCCACACCAATTGGAAGTCTATTTTAAAAAAGTGTATGTAATTCTGTGCACAAAACTGTTAATAAATATTTTCCCAACGCTAAACTAATGAAATATATGTATTTAACGTAAAATTCAGTCCTTATAGATTTATCTTTTAATAAGCTTAACATCTAATAGTTTTACACAACATTAATCTTTCATTATGTGCAAAGGTAATTTTACTTCAAGTATAACTTAACTACTATTATTTTTTATGTCCACTATTGTTTCAGTTGTTAAAGGTTTTTGTCATAAATTTAAATTCACAAGAATTTCAAAGTATAATTCTAATAACTAAATGATTTTATATATATAATTTTCCATTCCATGAGAACTTACTGAATTTCAATAACTTTCACTTTAAAGCAATTCGTCAGACCTGAATTAGCAATAGGTACAATGAGTGATAGGACTTCCCGAATCAAATGTTAATTAGATTATTTCAAAGTACATTTACTCTTACTTCCTATAGTTGTTGCCCACTACGTACGATGCATAAAAATATTTCCTATTTAATTTACAGTACGCGATAACTTGGAGACTTACTTAGAATTGCTTTAAGTACTTAAGGCGTATCAAAGAGTAGACACAACCTGAAGAGAATCAACAATCTGGCGAACTATTACTGTTTGAACTAGATTGATAACAGCAAAATTTGATCAGTTAATTGGCAAACAAAAAATCCAAAATAATAGTGAGCGATTTTTACTACATTAACTGAAAGTATCCCAATTTATCGTATTGTTACTTTTTAAAGTTATCAACCGTACTTTTACTCTCCAGGTTGCAACAATGTGCCTAAAGTAAGTCTTGGCAAGACAGAATTAATTAATGCAGAGAAACTACTGTTTTAAAAAATGCTTCTCTTTTAATCTGGCCTTATATAGTAGAAGGGCAGTGCCTGAATTTAATATAATGCCACCTGGATGAGTACGAAAGCAATTTCGTGAAAGACTGCTTCAGTTCTAACGTGTTATTACGTTATAAAGCAAAGCAGATCAAATGACTTTTTTATTCTCTTATCTCTCTATAAGGTAATAGTCTTCTATGCTCTTTTGCTTATCGATGTGTGGTAAAGATTGAACACTAAAAAATATTTTCTTTCATTTTGACAATAGCCATCTTTTAAATAATGATTTAATTTACATGACTATATTCATATTATTATTATTCCTCTTATAAATATTGTTGTAAAAAGTAACAGGAAACCCAAATTTTTAGCAATATTTTAGCCTCGAAAAGCAGCACCATTAAGTCAAAGTGTCTAAAGAGTGAATATAAGTATATCATATAGTTTTTTTTTAAAGAACATCTCTTAAAAACTCAAAAACATCATTATAACTTCTTGCCCGAAAGGTGATTGTTTTTTGTAGATTTTTAAAAAGAGTTCTACTACAGAAATAACATTTATCAGTGAGAATTCTAATCTAGATTCTAAGAGAATTCTAATCTATATTCTAAGAGAATTCTAATCTAGATTCTAAGAGAATTCTAATCTATATTCTAAGAGAATTCTAATCTAGATTCTAAGAGAATTCTAATCTAGATTCTAAGAGAATTCTAATCTAGATTCTAAGAGAATTCTAAGAGAATTCTAATCTAGATTCTAAGAGAATTTTAAGTTAGATTTCGGACCTGTATAATAATAATAATTAGAGCAAACAACTCTACACTAAAATAATATGTTTACACTCAAAGGAATTGTTATTAATCTGAGATTTTTAATGTCTTTTGCTTTTATGAGATTAAGACTTATCTCTTACTTCTTCCATTTAATAATTTGGTTTTAAGAATAGAATTCCTTTTAGGTTAATGAAATAATATGATTTTTTTTTTTTTTTTTTTTTTTTTGAGTTAAATATGGTTTTTTGTTTTTTATCCAATCAGTTAATAACGATCTTGTAAATAAACTTAATTATATATTTGTGTATTTACTTTGTTTCAGAGTCGAAGCCTAATTCTCCGGATAAAGGTGTAATCACGCTTGATGTACCTCCTGAATATAACCCCGATAAAAACTGTGATAAACAAAAAGGGTGAGTCAATATTATCTATATTCAAACTATTCTATCATTTTCAAGTTAAATAGACTTTATTGGTGTTTACCACCATTACTACAAATTTCGAGTGGTTGGCGTGCATTGTGTAGATTTTTGTTCTGATTGTGAATTGTACATTTTATTAAGTTAATGCAAGGCAACCCCATTTATTCCAATAAATATAAATGTTTGTTTTGATTTGTTGGTCTTAAAATAGATATAATAACTTATCTAAATAGATATCTAAATTAATTTACTTAATTTTACTTTTGTATTCTAACTATAAAATTAAGCCCGTTGCCACGGGTTAATGTAACTACTCTAAGAGTCATGGGCGTCCATCAATACGGCCTCGAGCCCCCCTTATTAGTTGCCACTTGCGGAGTAAAAATATAAAACTTAAATCATTTACGCGTATTGGCGTATCAATTTTAATGAATCTGTGGGCGAGGATTTGTCAACTGTTTAGAATTTATAATACTTACCCCAAGAATAAAGGCCATAGGTACTGATTTTGTAAATAGTTTTAGACATAGGTAGCATACAATTTAACACTACGTTCTAACATCCATTAACATTATTTGTATTCTAAATTTCCCGCATTTTTACTGACATCTGAGTCTTATTTTTCCTATTTTAACCTCAGAGCAAAGAAGAGGTAGAGGGAACAATACTGTATCGATATCTCGATAAAATCTCGAAATTTATCTGATATCAGGTGATAAGAATAAGTGATATTTTCTTACGACGTTTAATATTTTTATTTTTAATACAGTTTGCTTTATAAATATGTACTTTAATGTTTGTTGTTAACCTTATTAATTATCTAAAAGCAGTAACGTCGTTTATAAACGTGTAACAGTTCCTAGATAACCAATAGCAATCTTCTTTGAGTGAGGTATCAAATAAATGCTACTGATCTCAGAGTAAGGAAGGGGTAGAGGGAGCAATACTATAAAATCGGGGTCTCAAAAACTGGTTCATTATGCGACACCCCTATACTAAACCTCCCAAGCGGCAGTTTGGTGAAACAGTATCGATATCTCGATAAAAACTCGAAATTTATCTGATGTCAGCTGATAAGGATAAGTATAATGTGATATTTTCTTACGATATTTAATATTTTAATACAGTTTTCTTTATAAATACATATGTACTTAAGTGTTTGTTGTTAACCGAATTAATTATCTAAAGGCAGTGGTACGATTACGTTGTTAATAACATGTAATAGTTCCAGTTCCCATTATAACCAAAAGCAATCTTATATAAAACAAAATCGTCTTCTAAAGAAATCACATCAGATTTTTCTCTTAAATATTTGATATTTTGACATATTTGACATTTCGATAACAAAACAATCAAACAAAGCACATGACGTGAAAAGGTTTTTTGACAAGCGTCAGTGGGCACATAAGGACAAGGAATAGACCAATAAGACAAGGACCAGGTGATGAGTTGAGCTCGCTTGAGAGGTTTAGTACATGGGTGTCGCATAATGAACCACTTTTCAAATAGCATTGCTCCCTCTACCCCTTCCTTACTCTGAGCTACTGATAAAAGGATTTGTTGACAAGCGTCTTTGGGGACGGAAGGACAAGGAATAGACCAATAAGACAAGGACTAGTGAACACGTGATCACTTTAGTTCGGATTGAGCTCGCTTGGGAGGTTTAGTATAGCGGTGTAGCATAATAAACCACTTTTCAAATATAGCATTGCTTCCTCTACCCCTTCCTTGCTCTGAGATCTTAACCTATCGTTGCTGTCAAGTTGCGAAAAAAAAAACCCTCTAAAGTTTTTACAGTCTTCATAAAGATGAACGGGGTCTTATGAAGTACCTACTCGTTGTAAAAGTATTCCAACAGTAGTTACACAAAAAGTCTCCTTTTTCTCAGGTTGTTATTGAGTGTATGAAGTTGAGAGCTCTAACTTCCTTTTGAATTATTTTATTAGAGCTCTAGGTACTCTAGAGTAATTATCAGAAATAGTAGTGACAAAGGAAGTCATATTAAAGGATTAGATGACATTTTTCTCTCTTTATTTATCATAGCAGCTTTACGATTATGCCATCATTAGTTCCGATTTTAGAAGAATTATTGCTACATAAATACATAAGTGGCCGTTTTAATAATTAATATAATTATTTAAATTTAATTTTTCCACCATTAGCACCGATAATAACCTTATAAAAGATGAAAGCTGCTACGATAAATTAAAATATTATTTTACGCGGAGAGTCAATTTCTTCAGCTCCTTTGGAGTAAGTGTTGCTCTAAAGCAGGGGTTCCCAAAGTTATTTTTACCAAGCCCCCCATAGTCAAGAATAAATATCCCCACGCCCCCCCCCCCCCCTTACACAATTTTACGAGATAATGAAAAAAATAAAATAAACCATTATTATATTGAATAACCATTCATTTATTTGTATGTATTACTATTTTTTTTATAACATTACAAGTTAATCTTATTACAGATGATCTTATGTGATCTTATGAGATGGATTAGCTTGTATTTTTTTTTACGAGATTCCCTATTCTTGAATGAGTATTAGAAAGTGCACAACGAAAATCAAGCACAGCAACATCAAGTTTGCCACGTTACTTTGTTTTTATTGCCACAAGTGCTGACAAATTTCTTTCTGCACAAATAAGTGCTTGCTGAGATATACTGAGGTACACTTTGTCCATTTTATCAAAATCCGCACAGAACCTTTGTTTATTTCTAAAGCTTGTTGTTGAAGTGTTTCGGGCAGGGAATCTATGTTGACACTGAAAGGATCCAGCGTTAATCTGTAAATGTTGTCATTACATGTGTTAGTAAAGTATCTGTTGAATTCGTCAGTGAAGTTCTCCAACTGGTTTGATATTTGGATTTTTATATAATCGCATTAGACGTTCGGACGGCAAAGCTATCTCGATCTCGAGGTCCCACGCCCCCCTTGACTTGTCTTCACGCCTCCCTTGGGGGGCGCGCCCCCCACTTTGGGAACCAATGCTCTAAAGTAACTGCCCTAATTTAGGGAGTAAGAGACCTATGGGATCTGGGCTCCTAAGGGCCCTCTTTGCCATCCTGCATTATTTATTTAGGCTCTTGTTCCTTTCTTCCATCGTGGTATCTTTCATTTATCCGTATCCTATGAAACAGTAAAATTTCTTTTTAAATCTAGCCTCTCACATTAGGTATAACCAGCATCATATATAAAATTATATAAAATATAAAATTATATAAAATTAATATAAAATTAATATAAAATTATATAAAATTATATAAAATACACATTATATAAAATAGGGGTTCTTGAATAGATATTATATGTACAGATATATTGAGGTTGGATCCTGAAGTGGGTAAAAATGTGTATAACTCTCTAGTTCAGTGTAGCAAACGTTTCGACCTCACCGGTCCTTTTCAAGCCTAAAATACAATAGTCTATACTTTTATATGTAAAGATACATACACTGTGTCCTGTTCTTCTGGATCGCATGATCATATTATATAAATTTTAAAAAAACCCTTGTCATAAATACATAAAAATAATAATCATAAAGCCTTGTCCACACCAGTAGACAGGTTGCGCAACGTGTCTATAGACGTCTGCTGAGACCATCTATTGTCTAGGTCTAGCGTCCACACCAAAATTTGTTTTTTAGACAAGGCCTGACCATGGGCAAAATGTCGCCTGGTAATCTTCTATTAGTTTTAACACTTTTTCGGTTGGCCACATTTTCTTTGACAATAGATCATCCAAACAACCTTTCTCGAGCGAGGCCGTGGGCAAACTAACATTTTCGTTTGTAATTGAAATGAGGAAAATCTAGAGAATGAGAATAGGAAATAAAATTAAAGATTCACAGAAAAATTATTAAATCCCTAGAGACGGTAGGCCACTTTCAACGTCTAGAAACTCTTTCCAACCTTTTTGCCTTTAAAAATTAAAATTATCACCTGGAACTAAAAATACATATAAAATACGTTAAAAATAAGTCAAACTAATATTAATTTATTAAGCATCGCCATCATAATAATAAATAGATTAATAACTGTTACAGGACCAGGCTAGTAGATTTCTTTTATAAATCTGGCCTGAATAATTATTCAATTCAATAGAATATCAATTGTGATCGTCGTATAACTTTAACTCGATAAAAAATGTTCGTAGAAGCAGGAGAGAGACTCAAGTACTTTATGATTGAATAGCTTGGTTTTCCGGTGAAATCTGTGTCATGAAGGTGTTGAAGTCTGACATTTCGCTTCCACTAGTACAAGTGTGGTGCGTCCTGATGTTTAGATTTTGTATGTTTTGTTGTTGCTTCAAGTAAACATCACGATGCACCACACCCCTGAAGATGCTTCGAAGCGAAACGTCAGACTTCAACCCCTTCATGACACAGATTTCACCGGAAAACCAAGCATTTATTACGAGCCAACCCACGGAAGCCTTCATAATAAGTTAAATTTATGATTTATAATAATATATATAGATAATGCTACATACGTACAATTCTATGTAATATTTTCAATTTTTAAAATTTATTTTTTATACGAATAAAAATTTCTCCATTAAATATATTAATATATTAAATACATTAAATATGTAGTTACTATACTTAAGAATAGTAAGTACTTGTAAACGAATCCTTTTTATAAATTTCTTAGGGCACTTTTGTTAACTTTCCCTGTTATATTAAGCATTCAGGCGTTTTTCTTCTCTCCTGATGTAGTTTTTTTTTTTTTTTTCATTATTTGCGTTTAATTTTTTCTTACTTCTAGTATTACATCTTTTCTGCAATATTAAATTTCATATAATTTTTGTAATTTCCTTAATTTATTGCTATTTTTCTTTTTTGATTGTTATATAAGTTTATCTGCCAATTTATCTTGCAATTTTCTTCTACTATAAATCCCAATATTTAGATGCGAAGGACAGAGGAGAATAAAGTAGAACAATTTTTACACTCGATACATTTTTTTGTTTGATATGACATAAGGGAATGTTTTGACAGTATTTGAGTGAGTTTTGCAAATAGGATTCTCGTATATAAAATGTAGGATTCCTATTGGAAGATCTAAGGATGAAATTGGAATGGGATGAGTTTGAGTGATGTCGAAGAAATGATATGAAATGCGGCAAAGCGTAAACCTTATCTAGCATCCTACATCCTCACCTTGTTGGTTCCAAGCAGGACTTAAAGCTTCGTCGGCCCTTACTTGAACATCCTCCTTCAACTTCATCTCTCTAAAATCTCCTGCTATTTTAAAATTATGTAATTTAAAAAAGAAATTCTGTTGAACACACTTTGTCTAATCTTATATATTATTATCGCTATCACTATGTCTCGTCTACTTTGAGTATAATAAGCACAATTCAGCTGACATATCTTCTGCATGTTATATGCAGCTTTAAGATATAATCCTAACTAAATAGGTTATGTTGCAGCTTTAAACTGTAATACTAACTAAATAGGTATATGTTATATTATGCAGCTTTACTACTTAATCTTAACTTCTTTACCATCAAATACCTTTGTTCTACTTTGTGCAGAATCTGATGGAGTGCCCTGGTGATTCAAGTTATGCGTTTTAATAAATGTATGAAATCTTATATCTAGGAAGCCAACATGCCCATGTGCTCACGGCACCTGCCCATCTGCTAGGCTATCAATGAGTCAAGGGCCACACAAAGTCGTGGGTTATTTCCCTTGTCATGATGCTCTGATTTAAATCTATGAATCGAGGGCAGAACTGGTCAAGGTCTAAACTGGTCACCCTCTATTCTAAGGGGTTCTCTGTCGTGATGCTCTGATTTGAAAGTGTGAGTCAAGAACGGTATGATACCACGCTCTGATTTTTTACAAGTTTATTAATGACTACACCAAACTCGCATCGTGGTATAATGTACAGTATGATGTGTTAAGTGGCTAGAACTCTCAACCATAGGGCTAGTAATAGTCCAGGAGATAGCGTGCAAAAAAGTGTCTGACTAACATTAAGCTAGAATTTTGTATACAAGTCAATCTTTTAGCGCCTTTTAAGAATATGTGGTTGGCTAAGTTCGTCTGCGGGACATAGCTTGGCAATAGGCGTTCGAAAAAAGAAAAAAAAAACGGTGGAGAGCGGCCATGTCTCACCAATTATGGTGGACAATGTGATTTTTATGATCCTGAATACAGAATTAGTTAGTAGACCAAAAATCAAGTCGATGTTAGTTTGTCCGTTGACAGGTGACCAAGTTGATTTTTAGTAATATTTGAATAACTAACCTATCAAGTGTGAAAATAACATCGACTTGATTTTTGGTCAAATTCTGTACTCAGGATCATGAAAATCACATTGTCCACCATAATTGGTGAGACATGGCCGCTCTCTACTGGTTTGTTTTTTTCAAACGCCTATTGCCAAGCTATGTCCCGCAGACGGACTTAGCCGACCACATATTCTTAAAAGGCGCTAAAAGATTTACTTGTACACAAATTTCTAGCTTGATGTTAGTCAGACACTTTTTTGCATGCTCTCCTGGACTATAAAATTGGCCTAAAATTAATTAATCATTCTCCTGCGTAGCTTAGTTGGTTAGAGCGCTATACTGGAAATATTGAGGCCCGTGGTTCAAATCCTGGTGCTGGAGTCTATTTTTCTCTGTCTGTTTCCCGTAGTTAATAATAATTATAATTTGATTTAAATTAAGGCTATCTAGGTTCGAACAAGTGTCTCGACTAAATGATTACGTCTAGTACTATGATATGACCTACTACTACTACTATATTACTCAGCAAATATCTGCTTATACTTTTTCTATATTTTATACCGTTACTAAAATTTCTAAGCTTAATAATTACACCTGAAAATCCGCAATCACAGTGACTGTTTACATTTGTATGCAGTAATAGTAATTTAATGTACCAATAGGGACCATTTAACTGAATAAACAAAACTGATGATTTCAGTCATCATTATGATTATTTGTATTTCAGTCGTTTAAGTTTATGCATCATAACATAAAAATGTTTTCAGACAATTACAAAGGCTCTTCTTTGCTATCATGTTTGAAATCTTTAGCAACGGATTTTCCGTTAGACTGGGTACTTTCAATTCGCAGTCTTTTCGCTTCAATGCATATTTTTTTAAAAAAATAAAAATAAATAAATAAATAACCTTTGCAGATAAATAATAGCACTATAAATGCCAGGTGCAATAATTTAATAATAAGTAATATTTTATCTGTTTATTGCGTGAAAGAAATTTTAAAAAGCTAAGCAATATACTTCCCTCATACGTGTATATCTCTTTGTGGTTTAAGATAAATATATTGTCTTAATGGTATCTTCTGCCTTTGACCGGTCTTGAACAAATAAAAGAAATCAATCAGAAATTATTATCCTCAAACTCATAAAATAATAATATATATTTATTAAAGTTAATACATACCACACAATCAATGTTAAATAAGAGTTATCTTTCCAAAAGTCAATAACTTTGAAAAGTTTTCTATAGCCTATAGCCCTTCATTAATTTCCAAAGACTCCTTAAACACTATTAATAAAACTTTGTTTAAAAAAGAGTAAAAAAAGGATAGGATTTAAATCTTGTCTAACTGGATTAATCAAGTTTGTAATTAATCAACCAAACACTTTTCTTAAAAAAAAAAAATCTTTACACCCATTTAAATAATAAATGACTACGACCTATATATATATATATATATATATATATATATATATATATATATATATATATATATATATATATATATATATATATATATATATATATATATATATATATATATATATATATATATATATATATATATATATATATATATATATATATATATATATATATATATATATATATATATATATATATATATATATATATATATATATATATATATATATATATATATATATATATATATATATATATATATATATATATATATATATATATATATATATATATATATATATATATATATATATATATATATATATATATATATATATATATATATATATATATATATATATATATATACAGGGTGTCCAGCAGCCTTGAATTCCTTGAACTCCTGGAATTATGCTTGAATTTTTAGGATGCTTGAAAAAACCTTGAAATGTGCTTGAATTTTGAAAAAATAACAGAAAAACTTAAAACATGCTTGAATTTTGAAAAAATCGGGAATTTTAAAGACCCTAGGTTGTCTAGAAGTACCAATACATTTTGAATTTTTTATTATCCGAACCACCCTAAACAACATTAGTTATTAGTTCGGATAATCGATGCGCTACTGTATATTGTATTTCACTTCTCTGGGTTACTACTGCTGTAATTAGGTTGAATTAATACTATTAATATTATAGTAGGCTGGAGGGTTTATTTGGAATGAAAGTCCTTTGAGTGATATTTATTTTTATTTCACCAGAGCTTAGTGATAACTGAAGAAGCTCAGGCCATGGTGAAAGCTTTGATGAAATAAAAATATATAGTCGAAGGACTTTCATTCCAAATAAACCTTTCAGCCTACTATAATATTCTACAAGTACAAAAAATAAAATCTCTTCTATTATAAAAGTAATTAATATTATTGTGTTGAACCCATACTTTTTTCTATAATTCTAAGAAATTGTGAATAAATCACTATTTTAATAACTAATGTTAATAAACCCAGCCTTGAATTTTATAAAATTGAGCCTTGAAAACCTTGAAATATGCTTGAATTTTACATTTTAATATTGCTGGACACCCTGATATATATATATATATATATATATATATATATATATATATATATATATATATATATATATATATACAGGGTGGGCCAAAAAAAACCGTTAACATAAAAAAAACACTTCTACGCTCAGCTTCTATAATAGATAGAGATATTTATATAGATAGAGTTTGCAGGGTCTGAAAACTACATTCTTCTACTTTAAATTTCATATCTATATCTTAAAAAACTATTGTGTGAAAGCCATGCAATGGCGGTTTGAAGTAGGGTCTTAAAAAAAGTCGTTGTCTGGGTAGTAATTGTTGTTTGGTATAAACGTTTTGATAGAACAAATTACCATATGACGGAGGGGGGGGGGGTGGTTCTTTTTTAGATAAGTGGGAGGAGTCCCTCAGTGTTATTACAAACATTGAAGATGCATTAAGCACAATGTTGCCTGAGTCTGGGCAATCAATTCTCTTGCAAGTATTGAATTGCTTGCAAGGAGCGAGAGGACGGGGCACCATCTTGCATAAACGTGTAATTTGGCATTTGATCTTCAATTTCAGGCAACATTGTGCTTAAAGCTTCTTCAATGTTTTTTATAACATTGAGGGATTCCTCCCACTTACCTAAAAAGACCCCCCCCCCCCTCCACCATATGGTAATTTATTCTATCAACACTTTCATACCGAATAACGATTACTACCCGGACAGCGACTTTTTTTAAGACCCTACTTCAAACCGTCATTGCATAGCTTTCACACAATAGTTTTTTAAGTTATAGATATGAAATTTAAAGTTGAAGAATGTAGTTTTTAGACCCCGTAAACCCCATATCTCTATCTATCACAGAAGCTGAGCTATAAGTGTTAATAAACGTGCTGTTTTTTTTTGGCCCACCCTATATATATATGTATTGTTTTTATTTTCAATCTTTGTTTATACATATTAGCATTATCTACCATGAGTTGAAGGTGTACTCTGCTCATTTAATAGGTACTGTGATAATATATTATAGATATTAGATCTGAATGTGCATTGTGCATATATAAGGTCCTCATTTTTTTTAATTAACTCGACCCTCTTTGATGTTTGAAAAGGTTGCTCATTGACAAGTTTCGTTGCTTAAGATATCATATCTCAGGGATTTCATAAGGTGAAGTTGTTGAACTATCATTCTCACCTTCTTGCTTCGTTGTTTATTCATTTTGTCCTTTGATAGATATGTATGTCATATGTTCAGGAATTCAGTTCACTGTCAGTGTTAAGCAGACTCTCGTCTCTCTAACTGCCTGACTAATTAAACCTGAGAGAGTTTGTTCCGCCCAGGCTTAATTTATGCCTTTCTTTACAGCTGACGCTCTGTCCATATTAATTATTCGTACTAAAACCATCCCGCCGATATGAATCAAGCCTTGTTGAGTGTGATCTCACTTATGGAGTCTATTTTAAGTTGTTTAAAATTGTATTTTAAATAAGCTTACCATCTTAAAAGTTGGACATCATTAACATGCAGGCTTTCCTATTCCCAATCTCGGGTAATAGCCTGCTTGTATTCACTGCTTAAAGAGAGAAGTGTTTAAAGTTGCGTAAATAGGGGCACTTTTATTTGATTGTTTATAAGCTTCTAATGTTTATAGCATTGTGAGTTCCTTTGAAAAATGTTGGTTTTGGTCAAAAGCTAGAATGACAGTACTGTTATGATACCACATAAATTTATTATATGCAGATAAACTTGCACTCGTGAAATAAATCCTTAAGGCAAACTAAACTAGGCATAGCTTATAGCTTGGCCCTATCACTAACGGGAGCGTAATGAAATTAATATTTTTAATAATAACAAAATAGTTACCTAATCTTAGTTAAAGAGGATAATTGGCGAGTCTCGTAGTAGCAGGGCCGTAACTACAATTTTAGGGGGCCCTGAGGCAAGATTATTCTGGGGGCCCTTCGTGGTGTTGAGGGGATCCCCCCCCCCCCAAATAAAGGGGCATTCGGGGGGTCCTCTCCCGGTATTTTTTTGAAAAATAACGCCCCAAAACATGTTTTAATGCATTCTAGAGGTCAAATTTACCCACATCTATGACCCAAAATCGGAAATGTCTAATTTAGCCTCTATTCTATAGCTAAATCCTCACCTACCTCCTGGTTAATTTAATATATATCTTATACGATCTCTTCGTAACAGTTTAAGGAAAAAACTCGGATAAAGGTGAACATTATATTGAGTAAGCGTCAGAGTTTTTTGTCAGTTCACTGTGAAATTGTCCTCAAAAAACTTACTGGTGAACTTCGTTTGTCACGGGGCCCCTGGGGCGTGAAAATATTGAATCTTTTTCTGTTAATGTCTAGGGGCCCTCTATTTTCAAAAGAACCGTTTAATAATAGTCCATAATTATTCTTTCCTGAAACGAATTTTTTTTATAAACGACTTTTAAAATTCACATTATTTCGTTTTGCCCATTGAAATTCAAATAGGGCCGTGATCGGGGGTCCCCGGGACCGGGGGCCCCGGGGCACTACCCCGGTTGCCCCGGTGGTAGTTCCGGCCCTGCGTAGTAGCCACTTTGTCTTTCTACCCGTTTTCCGAAAACTTACTTGCCCTGGACTCTGGACATCTCTTTTTAAACTACCTTTATAAAATCTATCTCTTCACTTCAAAAAACTACTGCTAGTGTCAAGTTGAAATTTTACTCCTACATGCATGTTTAAAGTGTTGGAGACCAACAGTGATTTAAGTTTATATTTTACCTTATTTAATTTAGTATCAATTTATGTTAATCACAATGGCACTATTTAGCATACAATTTCGTCAACTTTACAGCCCCGTTTACACGGCGATCGCATCAACTATCACCGTGTAAACTACTTGTTCGATTTTATCGCGATAGAATTATCAGTAACTGTATGAGCCTGGCAAAATAGTTCATTAGATGATTTATATAAAGTTTTATTACAAATTTGTAATATAGTTTTAATGTAAGAAGCGATTTATATAAAGTTTTATTAAAATGTTATTAAAGTTTTAATGTTAGAAGCTCGCTTTAATAAATAATTCTTTCATATTAGCCCTTTAACTAACAGGAAAAACATACAAATAAATCTATCAATATTTAAATTATTATTTTTACAATAGGAACATTATTTTTATTTCATTCAAAATATAGTGGCAGCTGATATTTTGTTGACAAGCCTTCATACAAATTTCTTATCTTTTTTATGATATTAAACAACAATATTCATAGATGTATAAAAAAAAAAAAAAAATAAATATATCAATTAATATTATTTGAAATTTAATCATACAAACTGATTACTCTTTGAATGACAAACACTTGAATAATAGACAATAATAAAACTAATATTTTTTTATTGTTCAATGTTTTTACTAGTTTACCTTATATAATTGCACATAATAATTTTAACATTCATAAAAGATTTGCTTTCTATTGAATGTTTAATGAAAATTAGGATTATCTATTGATTTCTAATTACGTTTACTAGGTTAAATTTCACTATATAGATAAGAATAAACTAGATAGATTCTTCTTTTCTCTGTTTTATATTTAGTTTTTAACTATTTCCTTTAAAAAAGAGAAATTCTTACATGCAATGCTATTGTTAAGTAATAGTACATTACGCGTCTAGTGCGGAAAATTGCATTTTGCATGCGAGTGTGGAGTTTGCACCCGAGCAACAGCGAGGGTACTAAAACCACAGGAGCAAAGCAAAATGCAGTTTTCGCACGAGTTGCGTACCGTACTTCATCTACGATTTTTGGATTTTTATAATAAATACAGAAAAAAATATTTAATAAACTTCCTGTGTGTAAGTTCGTATTGTTCTTTTTATAAATATGACATTAATTCATTAGTTGTATTTTGTGCCGAATTAATTATTTCGGGAGGCGTATTATTCTCCTCATTTTCGTTATAATGACATAAATCACTCATTGTTTTTCACTAAAAACTCGATATAAACAGTTACTTTAATTAAACAAACAGCAAATTAGTTTTGTTAAATGTAAACAAACTCGCTAATCGCGCGTAAAGGTGAAGAATTCTTGTCTTTTACCGCACTAGAGCGGAAAAAAGAAGAATTATGAAATGCTCTTGTGCAATGAATACCAGTACGTAAAGAATCACTTTCTACGCATCTAAACAGAGATACAATGTTTATATTTCATATCAATCGTAGATAAAATATATATCATAGCCCCATTATTGAACATAAGACTTAATCCGAGTCAAAATCTAAAATCTACGCTGTCCTTTATGTCTCAATGTTTTTGTTCTTTTTAATGAAGCTAGAAAAAAAGTTTTTAATTAAAAACACAATCGTGGATTTAGATTGCTTGTTGAATGTTTTTGCTTTTGGAGTAAGAACATGAAAAGATAATATTTTCGTCATATTTAGTTTGAAAAACGTGTATTCGTTTTCTCTTTACAAAATAAAACTCAGGATTTCGATTGAATCCACTCTTTTGAAATCCTTCGATTGTTATGTGTTAAAAGGAAAAAGATATTTTTTTTTATCCGAGCTTTTCCTCTATGTCAATAAACGGAAATATGGTGGTTGGTAAAAAAAGGGTTTTCGTCGATATTTTCAAGTGGAATTACAAAGGGAGTAGGGAGTTAGAAAAGGATTGATAATGGTAGAGATGTTAAAAAAAATCCGCGAAGTAGGTTATGGTGTGCCTCTTCGAGTCTGTGTTAACCTCGTCGAAGAGTTGGTTGAGTGGGGTATAAAAAGCCCTTGGTGTTTCAGATTCAGAACCTTGTCAGCTAGTGTTTGAGTTTGAGATTGTCTGTTGTGCTTATGAGAGGCTTGCAACTTGTTTAGGAAGATGTAAAGACATCCCTCCTCTTATGATGAGTTTTGACTCAGGCTCTGCCGCTCGTAATTACGAGGCCCTTAAAGAAGAGGCAACTTACTCTTCCTCTCTACATCCACAATAGATTTAATTATAAATTAACTTCTAGTTTTAGAACAACCTTTTGACCTTAACCTACAGGTCAAGTTCACCTGTAGAAAACTAAACTTATCGATACCTATATTTAAAGTTCAAACACACTCCATAATCAATATCTGCAAAATTTAAATAAAATGGGGCTGTTAAATTGTTCTCCCTAACGTTTAGAGTTTTCAGTTATATAAATGTATGCTTGATTCCTTTAATATTAAGATTTTTGTTTCCGAGCTTACCGAAGGTAACTGAAGCTACGTGATCGTTCTGAAGAACGAAAAATGTTTAGGTCTCTCCGATTTCAAAAATTCCAAGACAGAAATCCGTTTTAGACATCGTAACATTTTTGCTTCCGTATCTGTCTGTCGCTCTAGTTTTTGCGAACTATCATATCTTAAAAACTACGCCCGAGTTTAATTAAATTTGGATGGTAGATCATAATTAGCCAATTGTTGGTCCCATATATAAGTTTCAACCTTCTGCGCTCATTTGTTTCTCTTTCACAAGCGCACAAACATACATTTATTTACATCTACAGCTCCATAAGTTCTTATCTGATTTGTATGTAAATTCTTATTGTATGTAAATTTCCAAGACAGAAATCGGTTTCAGAAATCAGATGACATTTTTGTTTTAAATCAAGTTATAATTATTATTAACTACGGGAAACAGACAGAGAAAAATACACTCCAGCGCCGGGATTTGAACCACGGGCCTCTATATATCTAGTATAGCGCTCTACCAACTAAGCTACGCAGGAGAATGATTTTCTCTGATGCCTTGTCCCGAATTTAAGCTTTCATAATAATAATTATAACTTGATTTAAATTAAAATTTAATCTTTCCGTAGTATGAATACTACCAAAATCGTAAAATATGAATGACATTTTTGGTTCCGTCTGTCTGTCTGTCTGTCGCTCAATTTTTGCGAACCAAAATATCTTAAAAACTACTTGTCCGATTTGAATCAAATTTAGATGGTAGGTCATTGTCATTATTATAGTCCATTGTTGGTCCCAAACCTTCTGCGTTCATTTGTTTCTCTTCTATATGCGTACAAACACACACTTTTTTAGACCTATATCTTCAAAAGTATATACTTATCTGATTTTTATTCAATTTGGATGGTTTGTTGGAAGTAGCCTGCAGATAGCCCCAGCTAAATTAATACTTCAATTCATGTAAAAAACAATTTTGACAGATTAAAAAAAAAGGAGAGAAAATTAAATAAATTTGACAAAAATAGGTTGTAAAATCATTAAAGTATAAGAAATATGACGCAAGGAAACTATGTGCCACACTAATTGGCAGACTATTTCAGCTGTGGTTGCGGATACATCGTCTTATATCGTTGAAACATTATTTTATTTTAAGTACCTTATTATTTGATTTTGATTGTTGTAAGCTAATTATTGGGACGTGGATTTAATTAGGCAGTGCAACAGGTAATCTTTCTTAATGAAGCATTATCGGAAATAATAAGCTACAGGTACTAATTTTCCTAATCCCTTTAGGCCATGTGGTAATGTACTAAACTAAATGTCACCCCCTCCCATATAATATGTTACTTAAGCATAACATTGTTGCTTCCTAGTTCACCAGAGATAGCATTTTTTATTTATGAATATTTTTGTCTTTGATTTCAAAAAATTCAAATCTGTTTCAAACATCAGGGAATATTTTTTGCGTTTCTGTCGGTCTGTCTGTATTCTTTTTGCGAACTAACATATCTCAAAACTACTTGTTTGATTTTAATGAAATTTTGATGGAAGGTCACAATTAGCCCATTTTTGGTCCCATATAAGTTTTAACCTTTCTCTTCCACATGCATACACAAGTATACATTTATGTACTCCTATATCTTTAAAAGTACTTATCCGATTTGAATGTAGCCTACAGATGGTCCAATATTAATTTCAACCGTCTTTATCTCTTTAAATTTTGCTAAATTGATACTTTTAATTCATGTAAAAAATCAAAAAAAATCTGACAGATTTAAAAAAAAAAAAACAGTGGGAAAAAATAAATAAAGTGGTTTTAGCAAAAGCATAACATCAATTGAGTACGCTATAAGAACGCGAGGAAGATATGTGTCACAAATGACAGAATACTTTTCAACAACTTTATTCGGCCATATTTGTTTTTTGAAATGTCATCTTGGCCATCATCTTGATAATACTGTGTATCGAATTTAGTTCAAATTGGTCAATTTGTATGCCAGTAATTGTTAGACGAACACAAAAAAGACGTTTAAAATCCAAATTCTCTGAAATGAAGAACTATACGCTCCTTTAATAATATTACCGAGATATTCCTCATCTCATACTGAATAAAAATCAATGAGAAAAATAGATTGTATATTGCCAAAATAATTACACAATCAACAATTTAATGGTCAGTTTATGACCAACTAAAAATAACAAATAAAAGAGTTGGGTTACTGATTATGAGCAACCAAAAAGGCTATTTGGCATAAGAATGAGGCCCTTTTATTAAAAAATCGGTCCGAGAAAACTCAGACAAAATTTCTCATATACGAGTTCATAATTATTAAGCCCAGTGTTTTCCATTTTCCATTTATTAGTTTTCTTATGTACTTTTAATTATTATTGTACATTTCATCAAAATGTACAATAAAAATAACTTCTCCTTGGCGGGGAATCGAACCCGGGCTCCCTCCGTCCTTGTTTTAAGTTATTTTCTCAGTAACTAGATTTTTCTCGGGAAGACGGCTTATATCGTTAGATATAAGCCATTATTTAAATGGACTACATTTTTAGAATTGTTTTCTCAAAATCGTCGGAACCGTTTTCAAAAAATAATTTGTTTTCACGTTTTTTCAGGGTTTTTTGAGGGGAGCGCCCCTAAATTTGGAGCTAAAATTCATTTCTCGATTTCTCCTCGGGGTATTATTTTTCTGAGCATGTATGCCAAATTTTGTCAAAATCGGCCTAGTAGTTTAGGCTTCAGGCGTCTGCACAGACGACATTTTTTAAAAACTACTTTTTTGGACTCAGGGGGCCTCAAAACGTGTAAATCCTTCAAAATCTCAGAATCGAATTTTGGCGCCATCACAATACTTTCTCTTTATATGAGAAAGTAAAAATAACTGATGTGGTTTAGTGGCAACTCACAAAATACTGTGTACTAGCACGTGGATGTGTTTTTAAACATTTCGTTCTGTTTCATACAAGTTTATAAATGAAGGTATATTAAAAAATCTTAGCCTGTATGTTATTGTTTTTTTTTTTTTATATATTTCTCGAATACATATTTCTAAATTCTAAAGCATGTTTTAATGATTAAAAGAACAAACATTTCTCTACAAACTGCTGTTGACAGTTTATAAAAGAGAAGTAGATTGAATAGCATGGGGAAAAAAGGACGAACAACTTTTTCTGTTTCTATCTCGACACTGAGTTGATAGAATAATACAACTTTGCCAAGGGTTGGGATGGAGTGAGAAGGACGACTATGGGTGTGATAAAATTTCTAGCGAGAGATGACTCGTGTATGAAAATCAATGCCTCGGTTCCAACTTTACAAGATTCAAAGGTAGCTGGCAGCTTACACCTCCCCCCCTCCCCCCTCCCACATGAGTTGCACTACTAAACACCTAATGAACTATATAGTGATATAAAAACTTTTTATTTTCAAAATATGACAAGCTTATCGATTAAAATGTAAAGAATAAATAAACCATAAAATGCCGTTATATATGCTCCCGAATATAAAAGGTATAAGTATAAATATCGTAACTACTATTGCTTTCGATCTTACCGAAGACAAAAGTCATTGTGACCGCATTTTAAATCAATTTAAATTGTAGGTCCTAATTGGCCTATGGTTGGTTGCATATAAGTTTCAACCTTCTGCGTCTATTATTGTTCTCTTCCATATAGATGCACACAAACTTTTTTTTATTTAAACCTTTATCTTTAAAAGTGGTAATCCGATTTGTATGAAATGTGAAAGGTTTGTTGAATGTAGCCTACAGATTGTGTGATACTGTCGGCACACATTACATATTGCTAAAAATGGTACTTCTATTCATGTAAAAAAACAATTTTAACAGATTTTAAAAAACAAAACATCATATTAGATTGCTAAATAATTTTAACAGTCGGTCCACTTAACCGTGTACACCGACGCGATGGTTAAAATTAATATTGAGCAATCCGCGGGCAACTTTCGTCAAACCATCTAAATTTCTGAAAAATCTGAATCTCAGAGTCTAAAATCTAAAAATCTGAAATTTCTGAGTATTTTTTATAGACATTTGTGTTAATAAGTTTGAGAACACGTGGAAGATTTAAAATATAGATTTTCTTCTTCTTGGTAAATAAAAATATGGATGTTTAAAATATTCTGTATTTGAGTTTAAATTGTAAATTTCTTCTCTCTCATGGTATTTTCCATAAGAGGGTAGGTCACTATCTAATTTGAGAAATAGAGGGCATAAAGAATTAACCATTTTTAAACGTGAAACGTTTTGTATATCCAGTGCCATAAAAAATCAGTGCTATAGGTTAGTATTTGATTACAGGATTTGACTCTTGGTTTGTTAAAAGAACGCTCAGAAACTAATTGTCTGAAATGACACACATTTCAGCTAAACCATTTTTTTTCTTGACTCTAATCACCAAGTCTATTTACATATGCATGTTTTCAACATTGTAGAATTATTTGAATTGGTGTAAATGGAATTATTCACTTGTTATTTCCTTCGAGTTAATATCAGGTTTTTTAAATACTCGGAACAATGTTATTCTCGTTTATATACCCTTTCTGTTTTCTCTGCTAAGGATGATTGACTTTTTACTGCTAAAACTCCTATTAGTAGAGTGGCAATGCCTTTATTCAATTGAAGAAACTCATCTACTAAATTGCCTTTGAGTAAATGTTTCTTGTTCTTAGAAATGCTAAAATTTTATAGTCTCTATAAAAGGATAAAAGACAAAAGATTTTCACAACTTTATTTTAAGAGAATTTGGCCTCTATCCCCCACCCGCCAGCAAGAACAATTATTAATGCAGTGTTAATTAATTCTTCCTCCACCCTTTTTTCATCCTTTCAACGCCCTATTAATAATTTAAAAGCAATTTAACTTTTAAATTAGAATAAGTGATGATTATTAACATTCACAATTAGAATCTTCCGCAAATTCTTATTACAACAGGTATGTGAAATTAAAAAATATTTGAACAGTTGATATGCATCAGTTGGTTGCCAAACCACAATGTTTCGAATGGTTTCAATTTTTTGTTTATTTAAAAAAACTTGATATTTTCATTAGGTACTGGTAACTTATCACTCGAATAGTAATTTTTACTCTAATTGGTCGTTAACAAAACGTACTGGGGGAAAAAAAATCCAAAGCAGAAGTCTTTTTCAGACATATCGCAAATAAGTCGTATATCATATTTGCGAACCAACAATCTTAAAAACTACTCGTCCAATTTTGGTTAAATTTAGTCCTGTAAAATAAGTATTCTTGACCGGAATAATTCAAAGTGAGATGAATTTTAGTGTACACCTTTATTTAGTGTTTTCAAATAACCTCCAATAAGCCCCCTTGATTTGACCTTGAGCTTTACGAGTTATAGGCCGCTGATGTGGCAAAAATGTGTTTTTCTCTTTTTCTTTTGACTTTAGGTATAAGGACACCCTACATTGAAGGGTCCGAAATGCTGTACAATAAAGTATTTTAGTAGTTTTTTTTGTAGGATCAACCATTTTACTGTAGTATAGGCGTTAAAAGTTTGAATCCAATACGAAGTACCCTATTCCACACCATCTTTGAGGTTAAAAAAAGGCGCGGTTTTTTTCATGTGGATCCCCCTTTCAGGCCTAATCCACGGTCTGAGTCGGCCAAAATATCCTTCCTTTACTTCTTCAAACAGTCAAAATAGAGTTATGTTAAGCTTCTTTGTCCTCTTCTTCTTCTCCTTCTGCTTCGTTCTAAATAATCCGTAGAAAATGCCTCCAATCGATTCTGATCCTCTCCTTTATCAAATTGGTATTCGACAATATCTTCAATTGTATTGGCATTTAAACACAATTTTCCGTTGCAATAACCACAAATTGTTGCAACAATAACCACATTTAATTCCTAATTTTATACATCCACCCAGTGGTCTTCTGTAATTGCACCTTTGGTACAATTACAAGAAGATCAGATTTATAACAAAACCCAGAGCAGAAACTTGCATTGTTTTATTTGGTTCCAATACAAAATCGTTTTTCAATATCTATCCCCACTCATTAGGGTTTAATTCATTTCCCAGCCACTTTTGTATTTGAATATAAACTCTGTAAAGGTGCTCTTTAGCAGCACTATCTGTTGGTGGTAATATATTCTATTGCAACGGCTTAATTTTACTCGTACTAATTAATTTCGTGAAACACGATATTGATCAATAGATACTTCCTGAATTGGTACAGCATATAATGGTAGTATAAAATTTAATCCCATTGGAAGAAATAATTTTTTGTGAGGAATATCTATACATGAAAACTAGAGCCGTAGCCTGCAAATCTTGGCGTTTTTCCAATAGCTTTAAAGCTATCGTTTTTCCTTTACCAAAAAGAACTGACGTTGTGACACCCGGAGACAGCATGTAAAAATGAAAGATGATGTTTACTGCATTCATATTGGTAACATTTTTGGGATGAATAAATTCTTCCTGGAACTTTTCCTCTGGCTGGCTGCATGAAATATATTTCTCCATCAACCGGCGTACGTGCTATCAAGAATACCGTGAGATCTACAGCCTCCCCGACAACAACAGTTCTATTTTGACGGGATTCGGCAATCTTCAGGTTGCTTGACACGGATATTATGAACCTCAAAATGCTTAGCCAACATCGAAATCAATCTAGTTTTGTTCCTGTTATTAGCAATTAGCAATAAACTTATCTTGGCTCACCGTTGCGTTCATTAATTTATCGAACAAGATTTGGATGATCTACGGAGTTATTCCAACTGTTCTGCTGCTGTTTGAATATCCATCGAAGACCTTTAGTATTTGGCCCAAAATGTTTCTGTAAATGATGTACATAAGTTGTACCAATGAAATTAAAAGCTTCATTTAGATGTGTAAGAAAAAGCCACCGTCAATTATATAAGTTGCATTTTCAAAGTAAGGTCAAGATTTCAATGGTTCAAAGTGTGAAGTTCAGTGGTGAAAGAGAAGTGACTTCTTTGTTTTACCCATACCAATGACATCGAAGAATGATACTGGATATGAAGCCAATTCATACTCAAAATATTCCCGGTGCTCCTCGGTGAATTCGTTCATGACACTAATTCTTTGAAAAAATAGTAGTGGATCGACGGGTAAGGTTCGATCGTGAACTTAGATTTTCCCAGTTCCAAGTACTTAACTAGCACGCGTAAATTCGTGCCCAGATCTTTTTCTATATGTGCTGGCCGTATTCTCGGCTACTCTTTTTCGTTTGAAAGCAATTATTGCGCTCTTGCGGATGTAATTCCGGCACATTGCACATTCGACGTGAATCGTTATCGAATTTACACTTCTCTAAAAATCTAACTTCCCATCATCACCTCTATCGATACTGGCTTCTCTCAATGTTATCAAACCACGCTCAACTGTCTCTGTCATCTCATTTTCAAGCGATTCGATGTAAATGCAACAAACGCAATCCATTTCGGCTTATCATAAACTAGGCAATGTCAAATACACGTCTTTCTTGTGACACAACCGATTCAATACTGACGTACCAAACAGGCTGCTGGCAGACTCTACAGGCTAGGGTGAAACACGCTAGGCAAGACCGAAGCGCTCAGTAAGGTAGAACCGCCTCTGTTGACCCTTGATTCCGATTACAAGAGTGGAGATGCACCTACCTACCAAGCAATGTTCTTAATATATATTTTATTTTATGACCTTTGTTGTTTTAATACTGATGTCCGATAAAAATGTTACTCCGATAAACTAAGTTACTATTTTTAATTTTCTTATACTTACCTAATACTAGATACTACAAGATAATGGCAATTCAATTATTTAAATTGATAATAAGAATAATTGGATTAAGATTAGATAAAGATTTTTTTTTTATCCTTGTATAAATCAAGAAAATTATAATGAAAAGTAAGAAGTTTTTAAACATACAATAAACTCAGAAATATTTGTAATACAATACATTTACTTGAATCGTACATTCCTTTTTTGTCCCTGTTTGAAATGTCAAATCAAGCGAGTTAAAAAGCCCTAATCACATTTAAATTATTATTGTATTGGGATAGACATTAATGTTCTTGTCAGACCGTAAAACCTAAACAAAGATTCTATTTCCTGATTTATCTGGTGCTTTAGCTCGTACTTGTCCTTCTGAGGGGTGGACGATAAATGTTGGCCCATTTATTCAGCCAAAAAACAACAAAAAACTTTTATCTAACCCTCTCACCATAACGAGCACTATGAAAAATCCCAAACCATTAAGCTAATAATATGTTGTTTAACTCTAAAATGAAATAAACTTAAAGCTAAAATGTAAAAGCTTTCAACGAGTGTTAAAATAAAAATTCATTTTTAATCTTCTACTAACATGTTTTTGAAATTTGAGATTTTTTTTACAGTAAACAAATTCATTAACCGCATATTGATAAAAAAAAATTAAAGGTTTCAATATTTCAACTTTCGAGTGCGGCGTCAGACAGGTTGTGTTTTCACGCGGCTTAAAAGAGCCCCGCACCCAAGGTTTGTCCAGGGCCACGCAAATGCTATATAGGGCCAGCCCTGCTAAGACTTAATTTAATGGTTGTGGCACAAAAACAAATGATCTGGAGCAGGAGCGCTCTTACGGACTGAGAACCTTATATTAAAAAAAATACGTCGTGATCCACCCAACAATTATTAACAAGGTGGAAACAGGGTGAACAAAAATATTAGTTTCAATTTTTATTCAGTTGTTATATTATTGTTAAATTAATATACAAATATATTAATTTAATTAAGAAATACTAATTTGGTTATGATTTACTTGATTAGAATAAAGCATTGACAAATAAATTGGTTGTGGGTGAAGTCTCACGTTAAGAGGGTTTCGTTGGTACTGTGAACATGAAATTTCACAATACCAACGAGTTTCACTATACCAACAAGGAGGGAGGGGGGGGGGACGCAAAATATTTTTTCCCCGAGACAGCAATTATCCGCCATTTTGGATTCCCAGTTAATCACATCAAATTGCTATTCTTATTTTTTCTATGGCCCAGCAGACCGCACATTTTGCATATTTTTTGATATTTTTAGTAACCACCGATATATAGTTTTAGGGGGGCTTGGGGGGACACGCAAAATGTTGATGTTTTATGACTAAGTGGCATGCAAAATTAAATATTATTCATAAGTGTTATATATTTTTGTAATCTACTCTTTAATACCTTTCATTTGATACCCCACTCGAAATTTAAAAAAAAAAAAAATTTCACGAAATATCCGCCATTTTTTATTTAAAATGCTGATAATTTTGAGTTCGCTATATTTTGCCTGTGTGCGCGTCAAAACGATCTTTAATACTGGAAAGTTTCATGTTTTTATCTCTTTTGATTCAGAAGTTATTGGAACCGTACAGAGTGACAGACACAGGAACGAAACTACAAGGGTTTCTTTTTTTGGTTTTTCCAACGAAAGCTTAAAAATAATAAAAACAAAAAACTGTAGCGTGGTTTTGCTGTATGATAATTAAAAATAACACGTCAGTTTGTGAACCTGTTACCAGAGAGGTCAACAATTTCATACATTTAACAATTGTGGGCAGTTCTCCAACATTTGCTTAACCGTGAGTGACTCGACCAGACATGTAAGGACGTAATGCCTCTGATTAAGCATAGATGGCAAGCCGCTCTAAAATAACCTCGTTTATATATTATCAGTTTAATATTAGAATCTCATCTGATTTAACACTTAATTCAATTGAGATTAAAAATTAATTTAAATATGAAAAGTAATCCTAATTGGGTACTTTAATCAAATCAAATGGTTTAGAAATAAAAAATTGAATATAATCATTTTCTTTAGACTATCTTACTGGAAATCTTTTATTATATCACTCTCTTTTATATAAATTAGGATTCTGAATCGCTGAACCTCTGCATGCCACTTGACCAGGATTATTAATAATAAGATACTCGCGTCAATCCTTGTGGTTGTGACAATATTCCGTTTTTAGTAAAATAGTTGGTATCCATATTCGCCCCGGTTTTCGCTTCTACTTTTAATTTTTGTCAACTTTAATTGTTCTTCAACTTTTCCCTCCATCTGGAACCAAGCTCTTATAGTCTTGGTATTTAAATCAGGTGATCGCTCTGACGTTAAAAACTAGGGACTCATATACATTTTTATTCTCTTTTCTTAAGTTTTCGAACGCTATTCCAATTTGTCCTCCTTAATGGTTCTAAATAAATCTATAAATAGCAACTTAGTATCTTTTTTTATAGTATCTTGTTCCATCTGTTTCTAAAGCTTCACATGTTGTTCCTTTTTCTTTCCTTTTGTCAAATGAAATCGATGCCTTATCTTCGTGGTGCAAAGCAAACAAAATGATAATAAATACTAATAAAGCATCTTTCATATTGTTTTCCCGATGTCGACATCCTTTTCAATTCAAATATGTTCTTGATAGCACCTTTCTTACCCGCTCCGATTCTGTTTGTGAACTTGGTATAATATTAGATTCGACTTAAGTTCGATTTGTCTATAAACTATTCAGCGTCTTGGTCTTATCCGTAAAATCAGTCACCATCTTTCACTAGATTGTTTCCATAGTCTTTATGTTTCTCTTGTCAGGCCTCTCCTTGAATATGCTGCATCTGTTTGGAATAATCTCGGCTTGTTCCTCTCGGATCAAATTGAGAGAGTACAGCGGCTTTTTGTGCGAATCTGCTATCTTCGATATTTCTTCAGGAGAGCCTACTACGCATATGAGCATTTATCTGAGTGACTTGAACTCTCGCCTTTGCGTCGAGGGAGGAAAGCCTATGAAATTGTGTATCTCTCTAAGGCCCTTATTAATGGTGAGTTTTGCTGTGAGTAAGTTGCCTCTCAAGTTGTGGTTCTACCTGTTGGACGTCGAGCTAGCAGGTTTGCGTATATCTGGCTGATATCTGACATGTGTCTATTAGTTCGTTGCGTCCATTCTCTGAATTCCCTGAGCCGTACAAACATAATATCCAAGTCTCTGCCTTATTAAAACTTAAAACCATTCTTTTTATCCTTTACCATGACCAGTAATTTTTACTAACTAATTAAACTTCGTGAGCGCTTATCTCGTGGCTTCAAGGCTGCATAAGGCTCATAAAAAAATAAAAAAATAAAATAAAATAAAAAACCTACTATCTTAGTTACTAGTATTTATCGCAGTTATCTGCATCGTTGACTTTTTATTTAACCATATTTAAATTATTTAATTTGTTTAAAAGTCTGATTTGCATAGTTGCAGATACTTATAGATGTTATTTTTTTATTTGAATCTACAAGTGAGTATCATAGTTTTGGATTGAAGACTTATTCTACTTTCTTCCTCTGTAGTGTGCAGTGCCGAGTATTATAATAATAATAATAATAATACCATTTATTGCATCATTAGAAAATTTACAATACATATACAGATATATACATTTTTAATTTATATATATGCAAATCGGTCGAAACCGTGGTTCCCTTAATGGGATTTGGGTTGGTTGCATCACAATAATTTGAAACATCGCCATAAATAACTTAAAGCATAACGAGGTTTGATTACTTATTAACAAATACAATATACGCAATATACAAAAATAAACAATTAGCAAATATAACAACATTAACACAAATTTTAACTCTACTTTAAATCTGTTTTAAAAATTTACTATTTAAATTGATTAATAATTATTCACTCAGCATGCAATTTTTTTTTTTATTTTTTATTTTTTTTTTATTTATTATTTGTTTATTTATTATGTATTTATTTATTTATTTATTTATTATTATTATTAATTTTATTTATTTATTTATTTATTTATTTATTCTTTTATAATTCTTATTATACACTTAGTATATATTTATTGTTTAATTAATGATCTGCTTATTAGCTACTAATTCATTATATCTTTGTTAATTAAAATATTTACTTACTACATATAACCTATTTATTTTATTTTATATTTTTTTTGATATTAACATATAAATTTACAAATATATGTAAATACCTAATTTGCTAATGTTATTATTTATATATATCATTTTATATTTAGTATAGATTTATTTTGTAAGCCATTCAGAAGAGTATATTGACTTCATTCTTTTCCATTCCGGTCTCTGAAGAGCTACTCTTTGCCAACAGGCACCTCCACAAGTCTTCTTCATTTCTTCGTCCCAGGCTAGCCTAGGTCTTCCTCTTTTTCGTGTCTTATCTCTAGGATACCAGTCGATAAGTTCTTTGGTCCATCTATTATCTAGAGTCCGCACAATATGCCCTGCCCAGTTCCATTTATGCTCCACCACAATCTTTCCTATATCTTCTAGTTGGGTCTTATTCCTTATCCATTCGTTCCTCTTTCTGTCCCTCCTGGTTATCCTGAGCATGCTTCTCTCCATGGCTCTTTGGGTCGTTCTAAGCCTGTTTAATGCACTTTCAGTTAGTTGCCACGTTTCACACCCGTATGTTATGACTGGCAGTACGCATGATGTCCACAACTTCTTTTTTAGGTCCATTCCTACATCTGATTTAAATAGATGACGATATTTGTTGAATGAAACCCATCCGAGGGTTACTCTTCTGCTTATTTCTCTGTCTTGACCATCTATTTTGTTACTTATCAGAGAGCCTAGGTATATATACTCATTCACACATTCAATTGAATCGCCTAGTATTTGAATATTTTCTGAGTTGTTTATATTTACGTTCATTGCTTTGGTTTTATTCTTATTTATTTCTAGTCCTATATGCTTAGCTTTATCAATTAGATTTTCCAACATTTCTTTTGCTTCATTTACATCCTTGCATATTAAAACTACATCATCTGCAAATTTTAGGCTATTCAACCATCTACCGTTTACTTTAATCCCCCTATTCTCCCATTCCAGCATGTTAAAAACTCTCTCAAGTACACAAATGAAGACTTTACTTGATAGCACGTCGCCCTGTCTAGTTCCTCGATTTATATTGATTGTTCTACATGTTTGATCATGAGATATCTCTAACTTGGCTCCGTAGTAAATATATTTTATTATTTCAATAATCTCTTTGTCTGCTGTGGTCTCCATTACTGCATTAAGTATTTCATGTCTGTATATTGAGTCGAAGGCTTTCTTGAAATCGACGAATATGAGGACTAAAGGAAAGTTGTATTCATGGCATCTTCTTATCATTTGTTTAACAACAAAAACGTGGTCTAAAGTAGACATATTTTTCCTAAACCCTGTCTGCGAGCTATCGATATCGGATTCCAATAGGTTTTCTATGCGTTTCGCGATTATTTTCATGAATATTTTGTAACTTACTGACAAAAGGCTAATAGGTCTATAATTTTCGATGTTAAGCCGATCTCCCTTTTTAAATATAAGGACAAGTTGTGCTATAAGCCAATCTTGGGGCACTTTTTGTTGTTCCAGGCATAAATTTGCTATGTGTTTAATGGCTGAGACCATAGTTGGGCCTCCAGCCTTTAGTTCTTCCACGAATATTCTGTCGACTCCAGCCGCTTTACCATTTTTCATTCCATGTATTGCCCTTTCCACTTCTTCGTTTGTAATAGCTGGCGCTTTATCTCTGCAGTGTGTCACAGTTTCTTTTGCTTTATCCTGATTTTCCCTCACCTTTTCACTTTCATATAAACTTCCGTAGTATTCCATAATTATATCAATTATTTCATTATTTTCTCTTTTCATATTACCATCTTTATCCTTCATTCCAAATATTTTTCCCTTTCCAATAGCTTGTGATTTCCAATAGTTTTTAATACTTCCACCTTTTTCTATTACTAATTCCAACTCCTTAATTTTCTTTTCCTTGCTCCATTCCTTTAGTTTTTCTCTAATTGATTTCGAAATCTTGCTAATTTCTTCCCTATTTAATCCTTTTTTCTTCTCTCTTCTTCTCTTTTCTAATAGTTTCTTTATGTGTTTTGGAATGCCCTTGTTTTCTTTTTTATTTTTTATTGAAAGTTTATTATTAGTTGATTTTATGGCGCTTATTAACACTTCTTGACTCTTATCTATATCCTCTATGAGTTCAAAATGATTTATTTCCTTTTTCAGTATATCCTCATATTGGTCAGTGTCAATATAATTAATCCTATTTATATTGTTTTTTGGTGTTCGTTTTATTTTTACTTTCTTTATGTCCAGGGTGGCTTTAAGCGCTCTATGATCGCTATCAATATCAAGTCTGTCATCTGTTTCTACGTCAACAACACTTGAAATCTTATTCGTGATGACAAAATCGATTTCGTTAAACGTCAGCTTATCAGGACTGGCCCATGTCCACTTTTTTCCCGGTGGTTTCTTAAAAAACGAATTCATAATAAACATTGAGTTACCTTCAACAAATTCTAAAAGCCTGACACCCCTCTCATTTCTGCAGCCGATACCGAATTTACCTATTGCATTAAAGTTGACGTCTTTTCCTATTTTAGCATTAAAATCACCTATAATATAGGTGTACCTGCACGGATCTTCATCTACGGCAGCCTGAAGTGAGGCATAGAAGTTTTCTATGATGTCATCTTCTGCGTCTATAGTAGGAGCGTAACCCTGTATTATTTGCATCCGTCCTCCACCTTGTTCTTTTCCCAGTTTCCATATAAGTTTAGAGACTCTATGTGAATATGGCTTGTAGCAAGTTATGTTTTTAGCTGTTTTTCGATTCACTAGGAAACCAGTGCCACCCGTATGGCCCTGTCCGTTCACATAGAGTTCTATTTGATTTTGCAATGATATTACTTTTTCCCCGTCTCTTCTCGTTTCACTGAGGCCGATAACATCCCATTCAATGCTATCAACTTCCTCAAGAAGTTCTTTTAATTTTTGGTCACTTCTTAAAGTTCTGCAGTTATATGTATATATTATTATTCTCTTTTGATGTTTTTCTTTTGATAGATCATTCAATTTTTCAATTTTGTTTTTATACTTAACATTATTAATATTATTCGGTTGATATTTATTTGTACTTTTATTTTCTTTGTTATTATTATCCTTAATTAAATTCTTATTACATTTACAAATATTTTTATTCTTATTATTATGGTTCCCTACTGTTTTTTTACTATATATAAAATTATTTTTAATGTTAATTTTCTCTTTATTGTTATTGATACATTTCTGTATATTGTACTCTAATTGCTACAAGATATTTGTGCTGTTTTGGGAAGACGATGTAGACTGGTTGTCTGTTTTTTTGTCCTGGATGAAATTTGTGATAGGTTTCTGTATACTTTGTTTCCTCTTTGCCATACTTTCAGTAATTCGTTCTTTGTCCTCTATTTTTCTTTTTCCGTGTTGTTTGTAGCCTCTTTCCTTATCTTGAACTTTTTGCTCAGTACTTTCTTGCAGCTGCTTTGGCTCCGAAGTTCGGTTTGTCCCCTCCTCTGTATTTTTTAAAGTGTATTCCTCTCCATCAATAAATAATTTACTGTGTTTTAGCACTGCAAAGCTTCCCTTTTGTCTCGCGTCTAACATTATAGGGATGAGTTGTTTGCGCTTTTCTCTAGTTTCCTTGTCGAAGTCTTCAAATAGTATAACATCTGTGCCTTTGAGCTTACGTCTTGCAGCTAGGACTTCAACTTTCTTCCTATGCGTAGTAAATCCGATTATGAGAAGCGAGCCTCGCTCTTCTCTATTGCTATGTGATTCTCTAATAAAATCTATATCTTGGGAAATGCAGTTTGAATTCAAGGTTTCATTTAGGAGTTTAAACACAGCAGTTTCTTTTTCATTGTATGTATTAAAATTACCTAGTCCTAGCACTACTATGTTCTTCCTTCTTTCTTTGTTTTCTAAATATTTAACTCTCTCATTGACAGCTTTAATTTCTTGTCGTAAATCTTTGTAACCCTCGACTTTTTCTTCCAGTGTAGCAAGTTTGTCTATAATTTTGTTTTCACTAGTTTGAATTTCTTCTTTAATCGCAGCTCTGATTAATTTGATCAGTTCCTCGTTCTCCATCTCTCTATTTTAATTTAGTTGAGTGCAGGTATTAGGTTTGCAATTAATATAGTTGACCAATAATTTTGGTTTCAATAATCTGGTGATAAATTATTTCATTTATACGTTAAATTAGGCTATTTCAAATAATAAATGTGTTGGATTAATTTACTATATTATATGAGATCTTTGTTTATTTACGTTTGTAGGTAGGTAGTGTTTATATAAGGTAAGGTATTACCGGGACCTTTAGTTAACGGGTGTTTACTAACAGCCCCCTCTTTGTTTATTAAAATCTCGTTATCACTGACCTGCGCGTTTCTTTGTCCTTGGTATACGTCCGATTTACACTGCCGTATAAAGAAAAGAACTATTTAACACACAAACTGGCCACTTTTAAATTTACTAATAACTTCCGTTCTACTGCATATTTTTTTCCGAAATTTCACAACACTATTTATTAATCCTTTATCTAGACTTATGCCACTTTTCAATAATAAACTCACAGATTAAACTAGTTAAAAAACGATTTTTCGTGGACCCGATCTGCACTCTGTCAGGTCTCGCGACCAACCTCGCGACCAAGTGCCGAGTATTATGTGGATTTAATTCCCGCATTACTTATATGCATTGCAGTGTCAGTATTTGTTATTAAGTTGTTTTTTTTTTACTATCTCCTATAAAGAGAAAGTATTGAGATGGCGCGAAAATTAGATTTTAAGATTTTGATGGATTTACACGTATAGAGGTACCCTGAGTAAAAAAAGAGGTATTTAAAAATTGTCTGTCTGTCTTTGCAGACGCCTGGAGCCTAAATGGGGCGAATTTGACGAAATGTGGCATACATGTTTAGAAAAATCATACTCCTAGGCGAAATCGAGAAATTAATTTTAGCTCCAAATTTAGGGGTGCTACCCCCAAAACAATGAAACAAAATTATTTCTCGAAAACGGTTCCGACGATTTTGATTAAAAAATTCTAAAATCTAGTCTATTTAAATACGATTAAATACGAAAAAATACGACATCTTGATAGCTTTTAACGTGGACGGAGAGAGGCCGGGTTCGATTCCCCGCCAAGAAGAAGTTATTTTTATGATACATTTTCATAAAATGTTCACTAATATAATTTAATGTACCTACGAAAACACAAAAACTAATAAATGCAAAATTAACTTATTAAAAATTAAAAATCATTCCATTGAGATAGCTTACAATTTCTGGAAAATATTTTGGATTGTGAAATTCATAATTTCAGTAAGTAATTTTAGCCATCTTAACTCATTTAGACAATGCTTTGGATCACAAAGTAATAAAAACACTTTATTTTAATTAATACAATGTTTTACTTAAATCCTCTTTAAAATTATAATGTTTTCTACAAGTATCTTAAACATTTCTCGCTATATTTCAAACCTTTCTTTCTTCCTTCTCATTTAAGTATCTGAAAATGTTAAAAGTTTCGACGAATCAGTTTAGGACTACTAATTAACTTAGTTTTTGCTCTCTCCTTTATAAAGGAGGAGGTAGAAATGTTCTTCGGTAACAGATTCGTTCCTTGGCAGAGTCTTAAACTGGGCAGGACTCTAAAGTCTAAGTTGCTCTCTAAAACTTACTTAGCCTGGTGAACTTCCTTACCTCCCTTGAGAACAAAGCAACTCTGGAGTATTCAAGTATCTCTCAACACAAAAACTCTTACCTTTTAAAAACTTGTACAGTTGTTGTCCAAAAGTTATTGTTATATATTTTTTATGTGTGTACCAAAATAAAATTGTAAAGTGAAGCCAGTCAAAACTTCGAAATAAATTTTAAAAGTAGGATTATTCTTTATTAGTTCTTGTTTTTTGAACCTTTCATAGTTTTTACTCCACTCATCTTAATCCTTTATTTCAAAATCTATATCCTTAACGTCCTTAAGCGGCAAAGCCCAAGAGACATGGTAGTAATGGATAGTTAAAATAGATAATAGTACATTACGCGTCGAGTGCGGAAAGTAGCATTTTGCATGCGAGTGTGGAGTTTGCACCCGAGCGACAGCGAGGAGCAACCAAAATGCCGTTTTCGCACGAGTTGCGTACCGTACTTTATCTACGATTGTTAGATTTAAATAATAAATACAGAAAAAAATAAACTTGCTGTATGTAAGTTCGTATCTCTCTCTTGATAAAGATGGCATTAATTCATTAGTTGTATTTTTTGCCGAATTAATTATTTCTGGAGGAGTATTATTCTCCACATTTTCGTCAAAGTCACTTGATTCACTCATTGTTTTTCACTAAAAACTCGATATAAACAGTTACTTTAATAAAAGAACAGCAAATTAGTTTTGTTAAATGTAAACAAACTTGCTAATCGTGCGTAAAGCTGAAGAATTCCTCTTCTTTACCGCACTAGTGTGGTAAAGAAGAGGAATTATTAATCGTAGATAAAAACTTTTATGTATAGTAGAACCTCGATAAGAAGTGTCTCAAGGGGATTAGGGAATCAGTCTTGTTATTGAGGTGCTCTTTTTTAAGGGTCGTGTTATCAAGGTAATTTTGGCGGTAATCTTATTGTATCTTATTGAAAATGAGGTAATCTTATTATTCATTCTTGCATATTTGAAAATTTGACATTTTCTTCTTCAAGAAAACATTTACTTAATTTAATTTCTCTAGGTATGACTTAAGATTTGGATTCTATTTTGATTGATTTATATGAAAGCCTTATAACTGTAGAGATTATAAATAAAGAAACATTGTGGATTAGATTTTAAACAGACTTAATGAAGAGTTTGTTTGGCTATGTTGCTTAATCTGAAACTTGAATAAGTCGAGATGATTTAGTCTATGTCATTCAGACTTGCCGACAAACTGACAGATGACAAGACAATTATTCATTAGTATAATGTCCTTGTGTAATCGGTTGTCCTATGATGTCAATTATTACTGACGTGACATCTCTATCTACTGTCTAAAGTCCCTTCGTGCCAAATATAATTATTCCGGAAATATTATAATTTTAGATTCGAAATACCTCAACGTATTCTAATGCCAGTTTTGTTTACCCTTCTGATGAAAAAGTTGTGATAGTTTGAGTTTTAACACTGTTATCCATTCTATGTAAAATTACGTTTTAAAAGCTAAATTTTATTATCTTTTAATTTGTTTTAAATGTTACTAGCTTAGTATAATTGAATTTTGTTCTTTGGGGAACAAGAATTTCTTTATAATTTAATTTGTTTATCAATATTATACCTATACAATATTTCTTTATACAATTTATTTTTAAAAATAGAAATATAGAAAGTTTCTCTACTAAAATATTTAATTTCTATGAATACCACACTTTTATATAAAAAGTGTTTTCGGTTGTCCGAAAGTATATTAGATTAAAAAAAAGGGGGGGGCCCTTTTCTATAAAAGTGCTGGCCTTTTAACCTTTCATATGGCTGTTCAGAACATTGGCTTGTTTTATCCCCAATACTTACTTATACTGTAGCGTTTTGATTTCCATCGTACCTTAATTTAATCGGTTAGCAGTCACTGGTGTGTCAGTCACTAATTTTCTAGGTATTTACAGTAACTCATCCCTATTACTCTACCTGATTGCTATTGGAACTAACAGCATTTTTTCTAGGGTAGCTAATTTTCCCTCTGGCTACATTAATGGCGGTGCTTACTCTTGCAACCTTGAGAATAACTATATTTTCACAGTGATGTTACCAGAATCTGCTTCTTTACTGTCGCAGAACAAGCAAGTTGCATTTTAGTTTAATTTGAGCTCTCATTTTTGACCTCGATTATACGATTACAACAAAGGCAATTAACAAGAAGCACAAGAGTCTAACCCGCTAAACTCGTATGCAGGATGCAGGCAATATTAGATCACTGTTTGATTTATTAATTTATTCATTAATAAATAAATAAAATATATATTAATATACTGCAGCCGTCTAAAGACACAATTAGGACATGGACATTGGTTTAGACAGTGTAGGCGTCTTTATTTTACCTTCTACTTGTCATTTTTATTAACTCACTGAGAATAAGTTAATCAGTTAATTATTTACTAATGTTAACCAATTAGTAATTAGCATGTGTAATTATGTATTTACATGTGTATATTGGTTCGAGCATCAGCATAACCAAGCCAAGTATACTGCATCAATTTAAATAAACTTCCAAGAAATTTCACATAAAAACTATGATCAGCTAACATATTATATGTGTACATAAATTGATATTATGTTGTATTAAAAAAAGAGGAATAAACTGTCGACATTTTTATTATTTATTACATTGATATAATAATTTTAAATAGTTATATACTTTTTATTCGATGTTTATCTAATTTTACATTCAAAAATATGAATGAATAAATTGTTTGTTTTTATTTTAACTGTACAAGTTTTGTTGAACTTGCCGCAATAAATTACACAACAAAACTGAGGAAATGGATTATCTTTTGAATTCCTTCTTCCATTTAAAAAACTTTGTCTTTTATTACCTATCTCGGTTCTGTCCATTAATTATTTTCTCTGGCAATTGTTTTTTGGTTTGTTTGTTTGTATCGTATACTACTTGTACTCAAGGTTAAATTTCAAGGCTTTCTGACACACCCCAAACTGTCAGCGTAAATTTACGATTAATGAAACGACTTTTCATATATTATTCTTCCCCCCTTTTTTTAAAAAAACTAACTTTTATTCTTTGATGCCGGTTTTTTCTTATATTCTAATGTAGATGTCAACTAAAGTTATATTGAGCATTTAATTTATTTATTGAATATTTTAAACTCGATTTCTCTTTTTTAAAATAGAAATTTTACATAAAGAAACATAGATGCCATTAGAAATTATATAGCTATCAAACTTCCATAGAGAATCCTTGTGATATATTTTTATGTAATATTCCAAGATCCTACTAAAACTATATAAGTCAAATACATAACTTTTGTTGAATAGATTTATTTTGAGTAAGAACTAACTACCTTATGTGTAGTTTTGTGATAAAAAAAAGCTAAAAAACATTCAAATTATTGATAAGAGAATAATTGATTTGTACTTAATCATTATGTACATATATTATACAAAAGGATTAATTGTTTAGCTATAGTTATATCTATAATACTATAGGATAATTGGTATTTGTGGTTAATGAGGTTTGCAGATACAAGTAAATGGTGTCTTTAGAGCATATTAGTTACGTACTAACCGCAAAGCTTTGAAGGCTCGCTGCTAGTTTTTTACACCTGTCAGTAGAAGAGGAAACAACTAAGTAAAACATATTAAGTCTAATTTAACTAAGACATATTTTCTCGTCATTAATTGTTTCCAAGTAATGCTCACAACAATAAATGTGTTAAGTGACTTATAATACCGATTAATAAAAACCTGTCTCTAAAGAAATGATATTGTGTCGATCGATACATTACGATATAACTAAATAATATCAACATTGACACTTTTATTACCTTCTAAAATAAATTAAGTTTACATAGGTGTGTCCTTTCAGTATATACAAAGGGTCCAAAATCAATTAGACAAATCGGACGTGTGTTAACCGCCATAATCTGCTCTGCCATTTTAAGATAATAAAATTTAGTCCATTTTAAGATGGTGAGATTTTAAAATTTAGAAATTTATCTTAGCTCTAACTTTTGAACCATTCATAATATTGTGCCGTGAAACAAACGCCTATAAATAAATACATTTGTGTCGGTCAAACGCATTGCAACAACTCTGAAGTTTCTACTTGAACTTTTCCAAGATTCTAATTTTTTAGATTTTGCGGTGGAGAGATTTTTTCTTACAAAATATAAGACTTATGAAAAAGTTTGACGAAGTATAGGCTTGGATTTTTTTTTTTTTTTTTTTTTTTCAAGGACACATGGCGCAAAGATGAATATTGGTACAAAAGTATACCAAATATAAATTTGTAGTCAGAACTCCCCTTTCATTTAACCCTGACTTAACAGATAATTTTTGGGGCTTCCCTATAATTTTCCTGTGTTTTGGTTATTACACCTAACATAATCATGTTATGACAAACAACGTCTTCACATTAAAAATTGTAATAAACACTTGACTGGTGAACTAAACCTCTTTCATGATGAGTCGCTATCATGCATTGGAGAAAAACACATAGTCCAGTAACTTTATACATCACAGTATGCGTCAAATCCGGTAGTTCTGATTTTTTGCAGACTTGTTTATGATGTTGGCCTAATGAATAATCCAAGTTTGTGACCTCGAACGCCGAACGCAACTTTGTCAAAAATCGAAAAAATCGTTATTTTTTTTCAAATTTTGGCGATTATAACCCTTTAGGACTAGTTTTTGAAAAAACTTTTTTAGGACGTTTTTAAAGTAGACTAAATTTGCTACAATATGATATAGAACTGTCTCTGTAGACCCAATAGTTTCCGAGATTAAGCCTTTCAAAGTTTATCATTTTTTTCGAACTTCGCAATTTTTTTGATCTGCTCAGAGACTGATCTCGTTGCCCTTGATGGCGAAATATTTGATTTTCCACTGCTAACAGCTGCTTTGATCAACTTCGGATTGTATTTTATCTGACAAGCACTGTGCACGTATATCTCATTTACACCCTTCAATAAACGTTGATTTTCTATGTTCTTAAGGGGAAATACTCGACGCAAGAAAGGTTTTTACACCTCTTTCCTTCACTAGGCGCACTTGACCTTCACTTAAAGTCTCCTTTCATATAAAACCCAAACCCACGCTGGGACTGGGATCAGACATTCTGTAGATTTTGAGTTCAAACGGCACTCACGTTATGGGTAGCAGACCAGTCAACAACTGAAATGAAAAAAAAACTTAGGGAAGTAAGGGAAGTTTAAAAACGAGTATCTAAAATATTGCAAAAAATTGCGAAGTTCGAAGAAAATGATAAACTTTGAAAGGCTTAATCTCGGAAACTATCGGGTCTACAGAGACAGTTTTAGTATCATATTGTAGGAAATTTAGTCTACTTTGAAAACGTCCTAAAAGAAGTTTCTTCAAAAACTAGTCCTTTAGGGTTATAATCACCAAACTTTGAAAAATTAATGATTTTTTCGATTTTTGACTAAGTTGCGATCGGCGCTCGAGGTCACAAACTTGGATTAGGCAAACATCATAAACAAGTCTGCAAAAAATCAGAACTACCGGATTTGACGCAAACTACCCCATACTTTCAGGTGACAAAGTTGCTGGACTAACAGCCGAGGATATTTTTACACATAGTTATGCTAAATTTAAAATTTATGTGTTGGGTACTTTCGGAGGTCAGGTGTGTTAACGAAATACAGACATACAGACAGATTTAGAAAAGCAGGAAATATATGGGTCCTCGTTTTGACTACGGACCATATAAATATACAAACACAATATAAATGTGTTAAACTAAATGCCGTGTTGCTAAATTCTTCTGGAGGAAATAAATTAAAATATGAAATACATACATTGATAAAATAAGAGCATTCATTGTGAATGAATTTTTAGTTTTTTCAACGTTTAGACTGGTTAGTAGGAACAAAACGAATTTAAAGACCTCGTAGTAAGTTGGAGGCTTAACTCGGTGGCATGTGACGCCAGTATACAGTGTACAGGGTATATAACTACTCTAGCTGAATTAATAGCCTGTTATTGGAGAAACCTTAGCAATTCCTCCTAACCTCTCACCCAGACCTCCTCTAGATTATAATAAATTACTCTCGAGACCTACTGGAAAAGAAGAATTGACTAAGGAAGTGGTCGAGAAAATGAGGATAAATAAAAAAAGTGAAAGAGGATTGAGAATAAATTGTTATTTATCGTTTTTAAAGGAGTTGAATGTAGAATTATTTGTAGCTTTTCCTACCTTATCATAAATATATACTTTCAATCATTGTTTAACTATAGCCTTGCTTTGTTATTTCTAGTCTAGATCTGTTCTATTTTATAACTCTTTATGAGGTCTAATATTATTTTGTTAGGATGTATAAAATATTTTTGGAACTTATGGCGCGTTCTAAAGCCCGGGAGTGAATCCGAAAAAACGACCGTGACGGTCGTTTTTAAAACCTTACGTCATGCTATCTACCAACCAAGCGTCATGAAATCTACCGATGACGATAACTTGAGACACATGTTCATTTTACCAATGCCCAGGCTGAATTCGTTGGACAAAGTTATCCGCCCAAGCGTTCACGCGCAACGCTCGCGTAAACGTAAGCTTCGAATTTAAAATTAGAATTTTAGGACGGGAAAAAATTCTAACTTTATCTATTCAATGAAACAAACAACTTTTTTAAATATTTTTTTTTGGTAAAATGAACACCGACACTGCTTTGAAGTGATAAATATCGCTAAATTTATAAAAGGGGACCTAAAGTTTAAAATAAAGAAAACAATGTTTTTACCGATATCTTACTTTCTAACGTAACGATTTTAATAAAACTTCTTACACATCGTCTAAAGAACAATTGACACAGGCATGTACAATTTCAATCTGATACAAGCTGACGTTTTTGAGTTGGGAAGAGATATATTTTATAATATTTTAAATTAGTAGGCCGGGAAGGTAGAAAACAGTCCTATTTCCTACTAACTACAAACATACCCTTGAACTATAAACCCATCATCATTAACTTTTTTCTCAATATTCAATACATATTTATTATAAGACGCTTGCTTTAATGATATATAATGCTCTTCTTTTAATTTTGCCTTAACTCCGCTAGGTACAAACAGTTAGTTACTTTTAATTTTGTCTCTTTTCTAACTCCGCCATGTGTAAGTAGTTATAGCAACGTATACCTACTACAGGTACTTAGCAGTGTGATTTTATAAATTATATTTAATGAAAAATGCAAGGAACTTCGTTCCTACCGGGTGTCCCGCGACACCACACATATTTTTTTGTTGTATAAAGAAACGTTTAAGGCTATTTAATTTTTAAAATATTTAACAAGATGCATTATAGTGTATAACTGCAATCATGGCTGCGATTCTTCTTAACAATTTATTGTGCAGGAGTGCAGGCACCTTAAGTTCTCATCGGTTTGATTAATCTTTTAATTACTATAACAAACAGAAGTACAATCATAGTTTTAATTTTCATGCTATTCATGTCAGCTAGCTCAAAGACAAATATAATAATTAATTGTTATCGAGTTGCGTTATAATTTTTTGCCGTTTACCTCTATATAGAAATGTTAGGTGATTACTAATGTCATTATGTGAAATATAAATGTGCATACTTGCTTGCACCAAATATTGGAAACTGTTTAACTAATTACTTTGTATATTCAAGAAATTAATATTGTATATTCAAGAAATTACTATACATACACTAAGTGTTATGTTAGTAACATGTGTGCTTGCTAATATATACAATTTACATAAAATATAATTAATATTAATAGATTTATATTGAATTCAAATGTCATTTGCAAATATAAGATCAATATGCAGGTTTAATTGCAACCCATGCTTGTTAAATAAATGTATTATTATTTCTATTTGATTTATATAATTTTCTAATACTATAATCACGTTACTCGGAATGGAGTAACGAATGCCTTTACTTCAGACTTCAGAGCTATACTGATATTGCAGATCTATAGAATTCCAACAAAATAATATTTTTACTACGTTTTTATTAGCTTGCTTTCTTGTTTGTTTGTTTGTTTGTTTGTTTGCCCGGTACAAATCTGGCAATCGATTTCTAACTACATAACTTCCCGAATAGGTAGACATTTGAAACTTTAAGCATAGCTCAGAACACGATGACAATGCATTATTTTAATACTTTTAGCCATCTTTCAGCAGAATTTAATTGGTTTTCAGCAAATTTTGCTGTATGGAAAGTTAGTTCGGAAAAAATCCGCAAGTTATTTTATTCGTTTTGCTATGTCCCATATTTACAATCTTCATTTTGACGGGTTTTAAATTTGTGATTTTTATAAATAAGAGATAAACATTGAATGACAGCAAAACAGGAAATATATCGATTATATATTATTTCAAATATTGCCAACGATATATACGGTTTAGATTTGGTGTTGGGGAGATCCGTTGTACAAAGATTTGTCCTTTTATAGGTTTAAGATCAGCTCTCTAGATGGTTGTCATTTTTGTGAAGTAAATAAATTCGGAACTATTTCTTTTTTCACTAACATTATATATTATATAACAAAATAACAATTATATTATCAACATTACATACGATTCAACAGAAAATTTAAAAACGTAGTATATAAAAAGTTCTTTTTATCTTTAAATTTATTTATAATATGACTAATCGTAAGAGCTTTGTGTAGATGTTTACTGGATCATTTAAATAATATTGTCTATATTTTAATTTACTTGAATTTTAGTAAACACAACTAAGATTTACTCTTTTCCTCATGCTCTGAGAAATAATTGTAGTAGATATTGGGAAGCAACTCTTTCAAGAATTACTCATTCTCAGATACTCGAGGAAAATTATCTCAATCTTATAGTAAATACATCAATAATAATAAAGAAGCTGCAGTATATTAGATTACCTGTTTTGACAATCAGCTAAAAACTAACTGAGACAACTGCTTGTTTCTGCGACTAAAACAAAACAAGATTGGATCCATAAATATAAATGTTACCTTCACCTGGTTCCTCAAACTGGAGATACCAGCGCGGAAACCAGAGGATTTGTTTTGGCGCTGTGTCAACTAGGTCACTTTCAGTTTAAAAAAGCTACTCTGATTTGGTGGAATCCAAAAAAAGGGATAAGTAATAAACAACGGAACAAAGAGAACAAAAAATTTACGAGAGTGAGATAAAATGGCATTCAGGAAAGTGAGAGAGAATCAAGATTAAAAATATATATATATATGTATATTTAAAGGAGATCTTATTATCACTTCATGAAATTATATTTAAATGCAAAAAAATAACTAAAAGGGAAAAATAATCAAGAAAATAAATAAATAAACGAGCCCTAAATAAATAGACTTTAAAGGGATATATATATATAGATTTAATTGTGAGGTGAGCAAAATAATCTTTATTTATGAATTATGAAAATCTATCAATTTTCATTAAATATGAGATCCAAATATTTTTTCTGAGAGCAATAAAAAGAAAATATTACTAAACCTCTGTGAAATTCTGAAGCTTGTGAAAAATCAATTAATTAAATAGATAAACTTTAAAAGTGATCAGAAAAAATCTATGCTAGGAGAGGATAAAGTGAAGGTAAAAAAGTTTAAATTGAATTATTCAAAATTAAATAGTGAAGAGTTTTTAGATAAGAGTTTGTTTGATGCTATGGAAAATGTCAATAAAAAAATGTTAAAGGTACTATAAAACCGGCCTAATAGGGTGCATCTCGTTAACTGTTTCTAAAATTCAAATCAATATTTTGGACCATTATAAATCTTTCGGTTTTTATCCCATCTTTAGCAGTATAAGCTTCTATCTCGAAGTCTTTTATTAAATGTGCTACTGTTAAAATCTGAAAGAAAATTAATCTCGAGGTGTGTTAACTAAATATACCTTGTGCAAAAAAGTCTTAAATATATTCAGGTATTTAGACTAACGATGTGTTTTTTCATCATATATTTTATGATAATAAATCTTCATTGATTTCTTTACATTATTACTCTGATTTTATTAAATTAAATAAATTAATAAACAAATAAAAAGAGAAAGATATAAAAACCTTAATTATATTTGGAATGAAGTAGGCTCCTAAGTAGGGCGATGTTTAATAACCTTATTTCAACTTTCTCGAATTTTTGGTTGAGGTAGCGTATATGGGGCATCATGTACAAAAATGGAAGAACTGACAAATATAAGGCACATATAATTAAAGTGTTCCAGTGTTCCTGCATATTGATAAAAATTGTATTATTTATTGATTCTTATTCATTTCATACTCTCTCGAAAAACCAGATACGCTACATCGAAGCCCGCAGTTAATCTACGACAGATACATACGCCCAAGATTCGCAAAATCGACCTGTACACAGCTCTGACTCAAAATAGAGGACTGAAGATGGAAAATGTATTAAGAGAAAACTTATGAGATAAAGAAGTATCCATACTTGGGTTTTTTTTATCAATATACAGAAAAGACTTTAATTATATTATGTGCCAGTTATTTTCTTTTCTATACATGATGCCCCATATACGCTACCTCAACCGAATTTTTATTTGTTTGAGAATGGTATTATCTTATGATTAGAAGTAAAGTTATCCTAAGATAACAGTTACCGTAGTAATGTTATCACTAGTTAATAGATATTGAGATTGTCCTTATCTGTTTAGTTAGGCTAAAGATTTACCCATTATTAACTCTTATTATCTAATTTCCAAGCGTACTCCCTCTTACCATCCTCTGGATTTCATTGGCCAAAGCCAATCTATTCAAAGTACCCAGTTTACGTGTATAGTACCTCTTGGTAATCTAAAAGCATTGTTTTTTAATATTAAGGCTTCATAAGATTGCTTTTGTAATGAAGCTGTTGTTCTTTGAGTTGCGTAACGGGAGGTTAAAGAAAGGAGCGAATGATCTTAATACTTTTTTCAATATTGATTTCCTTAACAGTCAAGTCCTTAATTAAAAAATCAAAATTATCTTTTGAAGTTTTTATTTTTTTAGATTTACTAAGTAGTTTAAGATTTTTTTAAAAAAATAAATATAATTTTACCAAAACAAATCGAAGGTACAAAGGCTAAGGGCACTTATTTACTTTAGCATCCTCCTTGGTTCTAAACACCAGTCTTTCCAAGGGATATAAAAGTAAAAAAGTACCCTTAAGTAAAAAAAGTACCAGGTTAAATTTTTTTATTTTTAAAAAAAATTAAAAATTTAATTAAGTTTCAACCTTCTGCGCCCATTTGTTTTTCTTCCACATGCACACAAACATATACATTTAATCACACCTATATTTTCAAAAGTAATCAACTGATTTTTATGAAATTTTGGTGGTTTGTCGAAAGTACCCCACAGAATCCCCAGATTAAGTTCAACCGCCCCGCACTCATGAAATATTGCTAAATTAATACTTTGATTCATGTAAAAAGTCAATTTTGACATTTTAACAATTTCGACAAACTTACAAAAAAGGGGAAAACAAGTATATAGATTAGATAATAATAGTTTGTCATAGCATAACATCAATAAAGTAAGTGATAAGATGCGAGAAAGCTATGTGCCACACTAATTGGCTGACTATTTTTTGTAGCTTTTTTGAAATTGATAAGTACTTAGAAAGAGTTGTGACTAGTGTAGGTAATATACAGAGTTATTGTCAAACAAAATAAATTCAATTTTGGAATAAAAATTCAATTAAATAAGTTTGACAAGAAACAATATGATAAAAGATCGTAGCCAACAAAACAACTACTTAGTTAATGACAAGTAGAAAATAAAGGCCGTAGAATAACATATAAGTTCGTTGAAAGACTACATTTTTATCAGAATCTTAAGACTAAGACACACAAGAAACAAGACAGAAATAATCAGTTCATAATCAAGACAATGACAATAGTACTACTAGTAGTAAATACAATGCCGTAGAAGTAAATACATTTCTCCTCTATAATGCAACATGCTGGCGTAGGACACAATGACAATGGTTACCTAAAAATAAATAAAATATTTGACTATGAGCTTTTTTGTTAGTTGAGCATAAAAGGTGAGGTTTTGCCTTTGATTGATGTTCGTGTTAAGCTAAAACCGATACACGGATTATAGATCCAAGAACAAACAAATAGCAATGACCGTTTGTTTTGTTTAGTTAAATCTTGCTTGCTCACTTTTCTAGATTAGTTTTTAACATCAACGTGGAACGTGGATATAATTATAATAATTATCGATATAAGAGAATAACATATGAACATTTAGTTATTGACTCGGTGCCAGAGAAGATAATGTAATTTGCTCGTGGGTAATAACAAAATAATTATATCGATATAATTATATTATATAATTAGGGGCCGGTGTAGCCGAGGGGTTAGCGCTCTCGACTCTGAAACCAAGGTCTAAACCCCGGCTGTGAGTTCGAATCCCAGCGGGTAAAGACATGTTTCACACTGATGATCTCATCCATTAGATGAGTAAGAGGCTCTAAGTAAGTTAGAGGCAGTTGATCGGGACTAAAACCCAAAAGAAAAAAAAAAAAAAATTATATCGATAAATTCCATTGTGTACCCTTTGTAATAATTTGCAATGTAGTGTGGGTCCGTTAAGGGTAATAATAAAACTCTTATTTGGTTGGCAACGTTTCGGCCCGACAAGCCATTTTCAAGCCTACAAAAAATATAATCTATATTTAGAAAAAACATCGTACTTAATTGCTTACATATATTCCTTGATTAGTGTTAAGAGCCTACCAGTGATTAAGATAGTGTCTAAGTTTTACAACCTAGAACGATCCTCACTATCTTAATCTCTGGTAGGCTCTTAACACTAATCAAGGAATACATATAAGCAATTAAGTACGATGTTTTTTCTAAATATAGATTATATTTTTTTTAGGCTTGAAAATGGCTTGTCGGGCCGAAACGTTGCCAACCAAATAAGAGTTTTATTATTACCCTTAACGGATCCACACTACACTGCAAAATAATTATATTTGAATTATACACCTTGTAAGAAATAAATAGTTTAAAGGGAAAACAGCCACAACAAAAACTATATGGCCTTTTAGACAACTTGGATGTAAATAAATATTATAAGGTGAATAAATCTATTTATAAAAGATGCTGTACGTATACTAGACATAAAAATACAATGTCTTTTAATTATCTATTAAAACCTTATTTGTTACTTACTTTTAGATCTTTGTAAAGAGCAGGGAAGTTTACCCCTTCTTTATCTGCAATTTCTCAAATTTCCAGTGATTTATCATTAGGCCGTTTGAAAGCAACACCAAGAGTTTGTGTGATATACGGGGGGAATGATTAATGTCTTTATTTGCCCCAAGGCTAAACTCCGTGTTGTTAACATAGAAATTTGATATAGAGTGAAGTTAACTTTTTTGTTTATCCCCATGAATTACCTGACATATATGAATAGTTTTTTTATAGTGTGTTTTACTCTCAAATATTAAATAATTATTATAATTATGTTTCCAAAAAAAGAATATGCATTAATTATAAGTATAATATAAATTTTGTTCATTAAAAAAAATTATAATTTGACAAATTTAATAATTAAGAAAATTAAATTTTTGTACCTTACGAAATATAATAATTATAAAAACAGTGTTAGGGCTATATAGCTAAAAAAAAATTATGAAGCCGGAGAGACGTCACTGAGTGTTTTCCCCCACCTTTCCTACCTTGTGCACTTGCGCAGAGTTCCGTTCAGGTTATAAACAAAGCCGAATTTATTTTTAATATATAGTTTGTTCCAACCCCGCTATTTGTACCGTCCTTTGTATTGTCCCGCGGATCGTTAGGAAATCGTTTATTTATACGCATGCGCTAACATTGTACTGAAATAAAATTATATCAGGTTGGAACGGGTTTAGGACTATAATTCGCACTGTATTAACATTCAAGGAAACCTAACAGTTAGGAAACCTTCCTGCTGATATTTGTGACAATTGACATAACTGCGCATGTCATACAAACCAGTACATGGTATTGTCAGAGGCAGAGGATAGTTGGGACTGTACAGTGAACGGTTCGCAAACGATCCCTGCCCGGGTTGGAACAGTTTCGTGGACGGTACGAAACACTGTCACAAGTCGGCTTGGAACGGCTTTTATCCACTGCGCATGCCCGTAACGATCCCGCGGACGGTACAATGCTTGGTTGGAACGAACCTTATGCTAACTTTCTAAAAGGATGGTTGTAAAATGAAGAACAAATGTGTATTAAATATTTATTATGTAAATAGATGACTCAAAAAATGAAATTAAATATATAAACAAGAGGAAGAGGACACATTGGACAGCCGACAGCCTATAGATTATTCTGAAGCACGTATAAAACGCAAGTTATGAATCCACCTTCATGAGCTATATTTTCAGCACCGTGGCGTTGACGGCGTTGTCAAACGATACTTCCAGCTGACAAAGAGCGACCAGATGATCTCAAGACTCAAGGGGCTAGTTCTGTAGAATACGGAGGTTACATACGACATACAGTAGAACTTTCTAATTGAGCTCTTAAATAGCTAAAAGCCTAGTGCTAGAGTTGTGTTAAATAAGCATAAAAGACCCAGATGTTACCGGTCGGATTGTTTTAGCTAGATTGCCTCATTTGGTCGGTGCATTTCCTGAATGATAGTCAAATTAAAAAAAAAACATAATTAATAAAATATAGTGAGTTAAAGATTACAAAAAGTTATAAGATCGACAAAAAAGTCTAAAATTAAATCAGCAATAACATGTATGTTAATTCAAATACTGAAAGTGAAAATGAAGAATAATTGTTTGATTCAAGCAATCATCACGCCCCTATCTCCTCTAATTTAAACTCTGCCTCATATCTCAATTGAATAACTGTTGTATTTTTTACTAACCAGGGGTAAAAAGAGTTTTGTTTTCTCTACCTGAAACTAATCCTTGTAGTTAGATTAGACATTGAAACTTATTCCACCTTTTAAAATTTTACCTGATAATATTTTGTACCTTCTTAACGGTAGTACTTACACTTTATTATCAGTAAGAACTTTGGAGGATTTCATTACTTTCTACAGTGCTACCTGTTAAGTACAAAGAAACAAGTGTATGTTTTATTCCATCACTTCAATTATTAGTTCTTGCTTTAAAACTCATTAATATATAGTTTTATTATCTGAATTATAAAGTCAAATGTTTCCTAGTAGTTGTTGGGGTTGGGATTATGTAACAGCAGATTCTGCCGGGAATTTGTAGGATCTGCTGAAGGTAAATGAAGCTGAAAGAGCAAAATTAGACAGTTTATTGTCAAAACAAATTATATTAATCGATATTTCTCATTGAGTTTTATTTTATCTTTGAAACTAACGACTCCATTATTTTCAATCTAAAGTCCAGAACTGTAAATGATGTAGTGTAGATTCTGCAGGGTAATCTGGTACACAGACAAACTCATAGTCATTATATAAAACCAATAATAGCTATTCATGTTAAACCTTTTAATTTGGAATCATTTCAATAAAAACACATCCCTTAATTTATTTAGTTAAACAGGTGTGCGATGTCAAATGTCTATAAATAAGTACTGAACATCAATTAGGTTTAACCGGTTATGCAGTGAGTGGGAAGATTCGATACTGATGAAGAACAGCTGATATTCCTTTGAAAGGATATACATTAATAATTTAGTGGTTTCAGTTATCGGTACAAATTAATTTAGTATTATCTACTGATTACTTGTGAGTTAGAAACCCTAATATAACCTGCTCAAACTAATCCCAGTGCCTTGGTTCATCTATTACTCTAGAACTCGGTATCTCTTACCTGCGCAGTTTGCTCTTATCTGCACAAACTGGTTAGATTTGGATTGATGTTAGAAGATGTAAATCCTTTGGTAATTGCAAGGTAAAGGATCTGGGGCGGCTTTCTCTCTTAGAGCTACCCATCAGCCGACGTAGCAGCCTGACTTCATTTAAAATCTCCTTTCAGATGACTTGAAGTCCCAAGTCCCTCTTGCAACATCTCCTACATAGTCATTGGGATACAATTAAATGAGAATCTTGCGGAAACGTACGTATTATTATTCGCCAATCAAAATAAACAGGTTCGTATTAAATTACACTTATTTGGAGGCATAAATGTGACACAAAATTAGTTTTTTCCTCTGTGTTTAACAATTTATTTGGAATTTTTCAGTTTAGGGTCCGTAGGCAAAACCAAGGACCCTTATATTTTCCTGCGTGTGTCTGTCCGTCCGTCCTCTCGCGTGCTCTCACGGCTACACCTTTCGTCCGATCACTTTGAAATTTGGCATGTATGTGTCTTGTACCTGCCCACATATTTTAAAAATATAGCGATTTAAAAAAAAAAATTTCAAAACAATTAGGGTAAAAAAACTTAAGGGTTTTATTTTTTTTCGACACCATGAGGGGTATCATATGAAAGGGTACGTCGAGCTGAGTACAAAAATATATAATTCTATGGATATAACTTTGATAGGGCGAGCGTAGGCAAGTTCGAAGTGGGTGTGAAACGTGTCCCCCCCCCCCTCTATCTCGCTTATGTGAAGTGCAAAAAATCTGAAAAAATTCCTGAACATTCTTCGACCAAAAGTAAAGATACCACTTTTTGGAAATTTCGAAAAAAATATTATTTTATTTTTTATTGACAAAATACGTTTTTTATAATTATGGTCTTTTCGATGTATTTATATGGTTGTAGTCCGGTTCAGTGGCAAAAAAATACTTTATCAGAGTGTGTTTTGAGAATATCAGACTGTTAGAATGGTTCAAAGTAAGCTTTTTAGCATTTTAAAACAACACTGTTTATACACTTTACAGTTAAACACTATATAGTATGGACTAGCACACACTTGACCTGTTTATTTACTTGTATAATGCGGATCTAATTTTCATTGAATTCATACCATATTTTAGTAACAGCAGTTTTTCTTTCCCTTAAACATCGTGATGCTCAACACTCCTGAAGGTGCTTTCAGTTATGAAAGTATTGTTTCAGGGTCTGTTCACATGCTTCGAAGTTTTCGTCGGAAAGCTATAATGATAATCTTTTTATTGAATCAAAGCTCTCCCTCAGGAATCTTGATTGTTGGCAGTGATGTTTAATACTAACTTAATAGTCGTTTCCCTATACCTGCTGATTAATGTTTTACCAGTTTATAGTTTAATGTTAAACTTGAATTATACTCGTAAAATGAAGTGTTTTAATATTATACCTATAATTACTTAAAATAGTCATCTTCAGTTCTAAAGTTCTATCTAAAGTCGTCAGTTAAGTAAGTGACATAAATATGTGTAATAATCTAACAAATTAATTATTGTTGTTGTACACAATGATTTTATTCATAAGTGTAAAATTTCTCTCTCAGTTCCATTGTAATAATGATATGATGTAATGTTTCAACACTAATTATAAATTACAATCAGAATTCTTAATTCTTTTCAATGCACTGAATTAATTTAATACTAAATTCTTTCAGAGAGACAGACTGCAAGTCTCTACCTGGAATGACAGAAATATCCTTGATCAAGCAAATGATTTATGAAGTTTTAACAATGCTTGCAAATATTTGCAAGAGTAATTTTTTTCCGTTTACGGACCATCTTCTCAGAGCAGAGACATTATTTGCAAAGAAAAAAGAAAAGACGAAAAACATTTTACCTTTAGCTTCTTCAAGCAGTATTTTTCCTGGTCTCAGGCTTATAAGTTCCTTTCCTTTTCAGTAAATGATTTTTGGTGATGACCAAGAATGGCCATTAACCTTTTCTTCGTTGTCTGATTTAATAGGTTTTTCTGATTTAAGGGCCTTTAAATATATTCAATATATTTAAATTTAAATATATTGTTTCCTTGACAAAACATTACATCATTCGTGTTTCTATGCAAAAATAGCAATAATTCAAACCTTTCACCCTTTTCTTTATTTTCTCTTTATCGCCATATCACAATTTTACTTTTCCTTACCTAAAGGAAAAGTATTGTTGTAAGAGAAATCCGAAGCCGAGATTTCAACGGAATTATCCGTTATCAAAGTTTTTAAGACAACTCAAGTGGTTTCTAGACGGATGTCTGTCTGAATTATTGGGCAAGGAAATGTTCCGAGACACCCCACGTCCGATTTGTTATTTTGCTTTTTTAAAATTCACGACGAACTCTTATATTCACCTTTTATGTACTTATAAATAATCCTTCTATAACCATTTTAAAGGCATTTTCTTTAACTCAAGGCTACACGGTCAAAATGTTTGCGCAAACATTTTGACAGTGTATAGGGCTGTTTGATGTTTGCTCAAACATGATATTTGACGTGTATAAGGCCCCCATACACGATCAAACATTTTGCGCAAACATGATGTTTGTTTAAACCTGATGTCGGGCAAATTTAGGCCATACACGTCAAACATCATGTATGGGCAAACATCAAACAGCCCCATACGCAGTCAAAATGTTTGCGCAAACATTTTGACCGTGTATGGGGGCCTTATTATTTGTCCGACATCAGGTTTGCGCAAACATCATCTTCGTGTATCCTATACGCAAACATAGGATCGTGTATCCTATACGCACGTTAAGGCCCCCGCCCTAAGGGGAAAACTAATTCTCTTTGTATGGATTTTATGGTAAATTTATTATCGCCTCTCTATATTCTATTTTGTTCACATATTTCTGCAATTGTGAGTGGGTATCCATTGTTAACAACAAATTTATTTACTTCTAGCCTCATTATTATACAGAGGTGCTTTGGTTCTCGGATTCCACAGCTGTTGTTTTTCTTTTCGCTTCCACAACTTGTGTTCAAATCTTTTTACGCGTAATCTAATCCTTAGTTTTACAGTCATCTTATCAGCATACGTTTCTGAAGTAGTTGGTTATTGCATTATATCTGATCCATTAAGGGTTTTATGAGATATGAGATTAACTTCTCTGAGTTGTTGTTATTTTTATTATTTGATTGTTCAATCTTAATGGTTATCTTAAAACCTTTTACTCATTTCAATGATCGAACTGATATTCAAGTTCAAGGAATTCCTGATTCAATACACTTTAACTAAAGAACTGAGGAAATGTCTCCGAGTTGTCAGTCGTCAAAGTGGCTTTAGCAGCTGATCGCCTTGTGTGCAAGGTGCCTGAGGGAAAGGGTCCCTACCGGTTGGGGCAGGGTGAGGGGTACCCAAGTCCCGGTACCCCAAGCCAAAGCCAGTCTTGCAGCGAGCCTCGGCCCGCTTGGTATGTCGGTACGTCCTGCGTGAGGCCGCTCCCTCGCACGTCTACTTTCCGGCTACCTTTCAAGACCCTGTCGTCCGCATTCCACCATACTATGAAGGGCTCCACTCTACAGCAGTAAGTTAATACTAGACCTTCCCTTAACGACTTGGTTCTGTAAAATAACTAGAGTCGAATTATTATCCTTTTTTTCAAGTGTCAGCATCCGGCGCTGCTCCATATAAATCTCGTCTACTTTCATCCATCGTCTTACATCCAATCTTTTATTATTTTTTTGCCAAAGTTGACCGGTTACTTTCTAAATAGTTTTTATCGCTCCTTTTTATTTGTTAAAACCTCTAAACTTAATGTAAGTAGTTGTTGATTTGAGTAAACTCTTACTAAACATTTCACCTCTGCTAATTTGTAAAAGTAAATTAACTGACATTCATTGAATACAAAATAAAGAGTTCTCGGTGAAAACGGAAAATCCTAACACAAACTTAATTAATTCTTTATCAAATCTATTATAATTCAACAGTAGTTGCTTTTAATTTCCTTGAATTGTTTTTCAAGTAAATTAAGCTCCAGTAAGTCTGGAATATTTTCTTTTGACTTGAACCTGTTTGGCTTGATTTCAAACCTTCCGTTATTCACATATCTTATTATTACTGCTTAAAAGTGAGCTAGACACGTAATTCTCCGGATAAATATCTATTGCCAGTTCAACTTAGTTGCTAGTTGCTTCGTGTTATTGCCATTATTTAAAATATCCTTTTTGTATATTATCTTAGGTGCTTTACAATTAAAGAATTTCTTCATAAATATACAAAAATGTTACTTAAAATGAAACTGATCTTAAAAGTCAAACCAATTGAATATAAATAAATTGGATGTTACTCATTGTATATTCTTATAATTCTAAGCTAAAATCAATTTTTAAGCCGATTGGGGGATCGAAGTAGTCTCATTATAATAAATGAGATGAGATATAATTATTGATAAATAAAGAACCAGGTTCTGAAGAAATATAATTCCATTTTAATTAATATCTTGGTCGTACGAAACTTACATAAAACAAATTCTATATATTTCTTGAGCCGATTTTAATTACATAACTTTCTAATTACGCGCACCAAGTAATATTAACGTTTATTTTTAAATCGTTCTTAATAGTTCCAGTTACAACGAGTATTCAGAGTTCTTTGCGCTTAATACGATTATATTTTGAAAAGCAAAACGTATAAGTTCGTAAATTATATCTTTTACGGGAACGTTTAATAAGACTTGTTTGACTCCACTTCTCAGTACTCTACTCTACGTTACTAGTATATTGAAAAGCAAAAGACATTCTTGGCAAACTTTATCTTCCTAGTTATTCAGTTATCCACTTCCTGGTAAATTGTTGACTAGCTATAAAATATCAAGGATCCTTACATTTATATATGGTATTGTAGCATTCATTTAAATATAGGAAACAATTTGTTTTCATTTATTTATTTTATTGTATCTTTAATAGAGATAATTAGTGAAGTAACGATGCTGGACAAAGCAATTTTATTTGCCTCTGCATTATTATTTTTCTTGTTAGTCGTAAAATAGTCCAAATGCGGCTTATATTTGATATAATTTATTAAATATTAATTTGGTATAAATCTATGCACTCCATACCCTTGGCCTTGTGTGCTATCAAGAGTTGGGTTGTTTGTTTCACTGATTTCATATCCAAGTTTCATTGATTCAGCAGCTTTTTAACTCTTAATAATCAGACTAAAATTTTGAATTATTAAAATTATAACTTTCTTTAACTATTTTATTTTATAAATATGTAAAATTAACTTCCTAAAGATCCAATCTTCAAGATACTTTTTGATGGATATTTGTTGATTTTTTAAATAAATATAATAAAATAATTATACATGCACATAATATTTATATTATTACATTAATATTGAGTCACATCTAGTATACTAGGGGGGCGTACTTATATAATTATCAACTTTTCCTATCCTATTTACATAAAAAAAGTATACTAAATGCAAATGTTTAAAACCCAAATTAAATAACATATCTAAGCTTTATTGGTATTGTAACCCTTTTGCGGTCAGTTAGAATCCATTCGCTTTACTAGGGCCAATAACATGCCTTGGATATATTTGATATTTGATGAAACTAATCTAGATTAAATAATGGTCATAAAATCGTTTAAGTTGGTAAATACAAATAGCTTATCCCTATAAATCTATATTAGTATATAAAATCCAAATGCCACTGACTGACTGACTTTTCACCATATTATCTCAGAAACCACTGGACCCCCATGACCATGCAATGTTTTAGGTAGGTTCCTCTTATCCCTTAGGTGCTTACTAAGAAATATTTCTTATCCTCCATCTTACTTCAAGATGGCGGCTATTTATATGGAAAATACGATGTAACCATTTCTCCTTAACCAATTTTATTTTATGGCATAAACAACATGTCTTCAGTCTTCAGTGTCTTCTGTCTTCAGGATACATCTGAAATTAAAATGATCTGTCAAGAGGATCTTCTGTTGTTTTTTTTGTTTCGCTAAAAATAATTAATATGAGATAAAAGTACATAGCTATAAAATTCCTTGTTATTGAAAAATCCTGCTTACTTAAGTAGCAAGGAATTTGATTTTGCTTTAAATTTAATGAAGTCTTTGGAATTGTTTTATTTTAATTGACTCTTCAATATTTATCAATGAATATTGAAGAGTCACTTAAGTAAATATAATTGCCGCGGTAAAGAAAAAACTCACTTCACAGCCTAGTAACATAATAGACTATTTTCCACGTGCTCCAACGATTAATTCACTTGGGGATTTTAATGTTATTTTTATGCTTAATTGATTGGGCATTAATTAATTTATTTTATTATATTTTATTTTTTGGAACGAAGTTCTTTATGGCACGTTCTGGGTTCTGGAGCCCGGGAGTGAATCCGAAAAAAACGACCAAAATCACCGTCACAAAATAACCGTCACAAAATCACCGTCGATAAATCATGACGATAACTTGAGTAAAAGATCACCGAGTTAGATGAAATTTGGTACACATGTTCATTTTACCAATGCCCTTGCTGAGTTCGTCGGAAAACGTTATCCGCCCAAGCGTTCACGTGCAACGCTCGCGTAAACGTAAGCTTCAAAACACGGGAAAAAGTGTTATTAAGGAAGCCTGTTACTTGACTTGTTTTGATTATTTTTGTTATATATGTCAAAAATGTCACTTTATTTTGTAAATAAATAAATTATAATCATGTAAAATTTCACCCTGATACAAGTAGTAGCTTTAGAGTAAGGAAGAAATATATTTTAAATTAATTGGCCGGGTAGGTAGAAAACAGTCCTATTTCAATCCAAACTCCTTTAACAAACATACTCTTTCACTATAGACTCATCATGATCAACTTTTTTCTTATATTCAATATATATTTATAGTAAGACGCTTGCTTTAATTATACAAATAATGATTTTCTTTTAATTTTGCCTTAACTCTGCCAGGTACAAACAGTTCGTTTCTTTTAATATTGTCTCTTTTCTAACTCCGCCATGTATAAGTAGTTATCAATGTATACGTACTTAGCACTGTGATTTTATAATTTATATATAATGAAAAATGTAAGGAACTTCGTTCCTACCGGGTGTCCCACGACACCACACGTATTTTTATTTTGTCGACCATTAACTAGCCTTTCCTCTGTAATTATCAATCGTGAATGGTATCTCAAAAATGTATTATCATCAAATGGACTGATTTGTTTTCATTTTCAGATTATTATTATTATTTTTTTTTTTTTAGGTTTCATTTGTTGTATTGTTGATTAAATCTAGGTTAAACATTACAACATTATTATTTTTAAACATTATAAATGCATTTTTATTAATAGGTACTCTTTATTTTTATAATTATAAGCTAACGGAATTGTTTGTTTAAAACCTTTACACGTATAAAAAAAAATCTGTTAGAATTGGAAATACAAAATTTTGTTTAATTAATAATGTTGCTGCTACATGATACATATGCATAGCGTGTGTAATTCCCATCTTTATTACTAACTGTCGACTTTTAATATTAATTTACCGACTACCTAAATGTTAGTTAAGCAAATATTGACTTTAGAATGCAATGCCTTTCAAGTGGTGTCTTTTATTTAAAAGTGTATCAAATTATAGAAATTAACACGATTCAACAAGAACTGATTTGAAAATGTTATTAGTTTTTTAGAGATTTTTATTATTTAAATATTAATATACAATTAGATTCTGCCGATTTTTGTGGAATTTTTTTTAGGATCAGTGAACTCAGATAAACACTGAAATTTAACATTCAAAATATGTATTAATAAAAAAAGATTTTATGACGAGGAGAGAGGGGGGAAGGTTTTAGGGATTTTGGTTTAAGAGGGTTTTGGTGGTGTAAGTTGTTTGAAAAGAATCTATTCAGGATGGTTCAACTACAATATACGTTACAATTTAAAGTCACTGATCAGCTTTTTTACTTTCTCACATAAAGAGAAATTCGATTTTGAGTGTTTGATGGATTTACACGTTTTGAGGTCCCCTGAGTCCAAAGAAAAATGGTTTTTAAAAAATGTGTCTGTGCAGACGCGTGGAGCCTAAACTACTAGGCCGATTTTGACGAAATTTGGCACACATGTTTAGGAAAATCGTACCTCGAGGTGAAATGATGAAATAATTTTACCTCCAAATTTGGAGGAGCAACCCTTCAAAAACTCTGTAAAAAATAGTGAAAACGGTTAAGATTTTATTTAAAAAAAAAAAATCTAAAATGAAGTCCATTTATTTACGAATCTAACGGTGTAAGCCCGGAAAAAAATCTCCAATAATAGCTTTATACGCGGACGGAGAGAGGCTGGTTTCTATTCTCCACTGAGAAGTTATTTTTTATGATAAATTTTAATAAAATGCTCAATAATAATTAATTGTACCTACGGAAACTAATAATGGAGAATACTGGGCTAAGTAATTATGAACTCGTATATGAGAAAGTTTGTCTGAGTTGTCTCGGATCGATATTTCTATTTTTTTATCCGGACAAAGCAAGGTATACTTGAGGAAACCTATGTTCCAAAAATAATATTTTTTAATTTCTCTTTACGTTTTTTATTTTACGTTTTTTATTAAACGTTAATTAATTTAAAGTTATTTAAATTAAAGTTGTTCTACTTGTAACAGTGCAATGTAGTGCATATTTTTTTATAGACGAGGTCTAGTCTAAACTAATTTTATTTTAATAACTTAATAGATAGGTCAGAACTAAGGGATCTTGGCAGGATACTTCGGGCTTCGAAGATTGGTGTCAATGAACTCATTGAAAGGATATACATAAATTTAAATGTAATATTAGCTGCTAAAGAATGATGAGCTTTTAAAATTTGACATTAATAATAGGTTAAACAAATAAATATTGCATACAAACACCTATAAAAGTTCTTTGGTTGCACCTGAAGAATTAAAATAAAATTGCATAATACAATTTTAATCCCGTATTTAGTTTAAATGAAGTGAGTTCTATACGTCCTGTTGTTTAATTTTATATAAATCCTATATTTTATTTATACAAACAAGACGGGACTTTTATCGGATATTTGTAAAAATCCCCTTACTTTCTTGATGTTCTATAATATTTATATTTTAAACTGGTCAGTTATTGCTCTGACCGGTTTAAGAGTAGTTATTAACATTTAAATCAAAATATGTTATCCGTCAGTTCGTACTTTCGTGTGTTATAATCATGACCCAGGTCACCAGGTAATTCATCAAGTTTGTTTAAAAGTTAAATAATCACCAGGTATAAAGATTTACAAACAGGAAGGTAAAATTGTTTTGAAATTTTATTTACATTTTATACAGTAATTGAATCAATTCTGGAACGGAAACGAATTTAATTGTTTTCATTTTTCCGTCTGTTTCAACATGGTACTAAACAGTTGGGTTACGCTTTATTTCGATCATAAAATCTTTCTTACCTTTCTGCGAACCAACATTATTATATACTTATGATGTATACATTATTATATACTTATGATGTACATTATTATATACTTATGATGTACATTATTATATGCTTATGATGTATACATTATTATATACTTATGATGTTCATTATTATATACTTATGATGCACATTATTATATACTTATGATTTACATTATTATATGCTTATGATGTACATTATTATATACTTATGATGTACATTATTATATACTTATGATGTACATTATTATATACTTATGATGTACATTATTATATACTTATGATGTATACATTATTATATGCTTATGATGTACATTATCATATACTTATGATGTATACATTATTATATGCTTATGATGTACATTTTTATATACTTATGATGTACATTATTATATACTTATGATGTATCATTATTATATGCTTATGATGTACATTATTATATACTTATGATGTATCATTATTATATGCTTATGATGTACATTATTATATACTTATAATGTACATCATTATATTCATATGAAGTTTTACTTTCATATCAAAAGAAGGATAATTCTTCTTGGATGCATAACGTTAATCGATCCCATGTAAAATGCGTTTTGAACAAGTGCATAATTATTGTTTTTTTTATTTTTATTATTATTATAAGTATACAAATAATTATTTAAATAAAATATGTCATAGTTAATTGTGTTACATATTCGTCCTCGTAAATTGTATTCTCATGTAATTTCATTTTTGAGCTCAAACATACATCAAATTTTATAATTTAGTGTAAAGTAAAAAGGGATAGATATTATTGCCACCACTTTCGATCTCTGTACTTTTGTTTGGAGACATGAATATTTCATTACAATCGAATCAATGATTTTGACGATACAATATTAATCTGGTGCTGTGGCAAGATTTAGATTTAAAAAAATGTAGTTCGTACTATTATAGTGATAAACAACTATCCCAAAATGTTATATGATGTCGAATTTTTATTTTATTTTTTTATTTTTATTTTTATTTTTATTTTTTTTCATAAAACATCAGACTAGTCTAGAAATAGTTAACTGTATTTGATTCGTTAAAGTTATTTTTGTAAATTCTTTTATTTAAGTTAATTTATATCCAAATCTTGTAACCTAAATTTGACCCACTCCCGACTACCAAAAAAGCTAAAATTTTAACAGATTATTTATTTCCGATGATAATACAATTATCAGATATTATAGTTAATTAATTCATTAACAATTGATTAATTAACTTGTTGGTTTATTGTTTGTTACCAAATATTGTAACCTAAATTTGACCCATTTCCGAATACATAGAAAGCTGACTTTTAGAACTGTTGGGAAGCTGAAAGGTTATGTATTTCCGATGACAACAGTAATCAGTCATTAGCTTTATAAAATTGTCTGGTTTAACCGATAAATCAATATTAATATCCACATTTATATGGAGAAATTTTAGAAGCAAAATATAAATAAATTATAAATCTACTTTTTAAAAAATGCGAATGAATATGTTTCGTATCAAACCAAATAGACAAATGTAATCTATTAAAAAGAGTGTCATCAACTTTTTTTTAATTTACTTTTTATTCATTACAAAAATATATATATATATATATATCCGTAATCTTTTATAAAAAAAGCAGAAATTTTAATAAATTCATGAATGATGTTTTTTATTTATCCCTCCTAAACTTTGTTGCATTAAATATATCTCACAAAATTATTATAATATTAGGAGTTGGTGAAATTCTTCTCTGACGCTAATTATTATTTTAAGTGTGAATTCTCAGGAGAAGAATGTTGAGGAAGAATGAAGAAACGAAATAACTTTTATTTAAACTTGGGATGGCATTTGTGAAATATCACACCTCACAGTACAGTTTCCCATTTTTATTTAACATGAAATATTACACTGTGTACATTTTCATACTAAAATAAAAATATGAGTTTAATTTTAAAAAGGACATTCATTTCTACAACTTAATTTAAAAAAAGTTAATTGGTTGTACAATTTTTATAGTTTTATTAATCAAATACACCTAATAATAATTTACATAAATATAATAATACATCTGGTTAGTTGATACGGTATATTCACAATTCAAAATAAATAATACTCGTAATAATCTTACGATTCTGTTTTCAAGAACGTACTTTTAATAAGTGTTTACCCTTTTTTGTAACTATTATAATAAAATCGTCACTTCTTTAGATTTTTACTCCCCTTAAAAAAGAAACTGAGGGGAGTAAAAATCTAAAGAAGGTGTACGGGGTGCTCTTCTTTACACTGTTACACCCCTTTTAAAAACATAAGTGTGATATTCCTTTGTCTAAAAATACGTTTGACTTACATCCCTTTTTCTTTATAGTTATTTAGTCAAACTCATTTGTATTCTTAAACAACATAGGGGAGTACGAATCTAAAGAAGTACCATAAAATCTTTTGTAAATTTTTGGATTAAGTTGAAAACACCAAAAACTGCATTTTGTTTATACCTATTAATCTTTTCGGACGTGATTATGCGACTCATAAATATACTTCAAAGAATATCCTCAGTTTAAACATTACAAATAATGTAAAATTGATTCAACAAGTATTAATAGTTATTTATGTTACTAGGCAGCAAAATGGAATTTTGCTGACAAGTTTTTTAAGTTTTAGTTCCGAGCCGAAGGTGAGGATAAGCTAACCAACTATACTGTAGAGGCGAAGCCGAGTCAGGAAAATGTTAATTACCTGCTAAGGTGTAACCGAAGCAGGTAATCTTAAAACGAGTCAGGAATGTTTCCTTTGCAGCATAGTTTTATACAATATTTTATCTTCTAACGGCAGAAAAATTACACTAATTATTATATTCCTTTTTTAATAGATAAAAGATTTAAAGAAATGAAAGTTGTAAAAATACGAAAGTTTGAGTCATTAAGTTAAAACAAAACAAATGTAAAATGAATTCAGTGTTGCAACTTTTTTATTAACAGCTGTTTTTTATCTCATTTTTTTTTTAATAATCACAGTAAAATAAAAAAAAATTGTTTTATTAATATAATTTTAAAAGGTATTTTTAAAAAAGATATAAATATTTAGTAGAATATTACGCCAAAATATATATAAAAATGAACAATGTGGGAGAGTTCATAACCTGCGATCTAGTAACCTTATCATAAAAGGTACTTCTTTAGATTCTTACTCCCCTATGTTGTTTTAGAATAAAATTGACTGACAAAATATCTATTGATAAAAAGGGATGTTTAGTCCAATGTACTTTGGGACAAAGGAATATCCCAATTTAGTTTTGATAAGGGGAGTAACAGGCTAAAGAAATGCCTTCTTAAAATTTGCCAGCCTGTTTGTTATTTTGCTGACACTTTGATATTTTCCTGACACTTTATTATTTTGCTGCGTGCTTTTTGACATGTTATACAAAAGAATCAAGAAAAATGATATTTTTCCGATTGAAAACAGTACAAAAATGCTTAATTTTGCTGTCGTGAGTGGATAAAAAAAAAATTGTATGGGAGGAAGACAAGTGAAGGATTATATTAATGTCTTTATAAGAGGTTGTAAGTAAAATATTCTTGTCGAAGGAGGTGTTGTCACTAAAGATATGTATGGAATTTTAACTTACTGAATCTGTACAAGGTGCCTACGCACTGAGTTGCATATGAAATCGCTTTCAGCTCTAATGTAAACCATAATATGAAAAGTTCTTTCTTTCTATCATAGTTGAACACTCCATTACACATGAAATCCACTTCTTTATGATTGTAACTGTGAAAAAAAGCAAACGAAAATTATAAAAGATTTTTTTTAATTAATAAAAATACCATGTATACCTAGCTAACTTATCTTGTGAAAAAAAATAATAATAATAATAATGAATTATAAGTGGGGAAAATACAATTTACCTACATATATGGTTACAATAATCAAAATGTATGTGTGCAATAATTTATTTTCACTATCATGGATTTCAAATTATCTAACCGACTGTTAATTAGTTGGATGCAGTGTTTTTCACGATGGAGCTAATTTTTGTCATTTGTTTTAATTATTTCCCTTTTTTATTTCTGCAATATATTATATTTTATTGAACTTTGTTTTTAGAATAATTTTATTAAAAAACATTTTTAAAAACAAGCTAAAAACGGCTTAAACTGCTTATGTTTAAATGAGTATTCAAATTCTTCTAAGCAAACCCTTTCATTTGATACCCATATCATGGGCTTGCTTAAAAAATAGCTAGTACGCCATATTGGATTTAGAATAACGTCAGTTAGCAAACCATTAATTGTTATCCAAACTAAACGTGTATGCAAAATTTCAATTCAATTGGTTGAGGATAACTGCTTTAAAATTCAGTTGCAAGATTTGACCCGAAAATCCATATTATGTACATACAAGCATTGAAAGTTAAATAAAAGCTTGTAAAAATAAGGGCATTTTGTTTTGCTAGTTGGTATACATTGATTTGAAATCAAATGTTTGTTCTATTTCGTTGTTTCGGTAAGTATCTTCTTACTCAGTACGGAATTTCAATTAGCTAAAGAATGAGTAGAGCTTATTTTAATTTATAATATTAAAATGACAATTCAAGTTCAAACTCTCTCTACTTTTTGAGAAACAAAAACAAAGACACTTTTGGAATAGGATATAACTTTTGAAGTGGTATAATACTTTTGAAATGTGACTATTTAAATTATGAAACAAATAAGTTTTTTATTTTCAAATAATGAAAATAACCCTTTTCTCTATTTGTGGTTTTATTAAAGAACTCTGCTTATGATAATAGAAAAAACTAGATAGTTTTATTTGGAAAAAAGTATACTAATGTTTAAATAAGTATTATAAATAATTTTGTTAATTAAGTACTAAAAAGTTTTATTAACATTCTTCGTGCTGTATTTTAAATAGTAAATATTCTTAGTGTGTCATTTAATAAAAAATAAAATATGATACGTTTAACGTTGCACATTTCCAATATTATCTTATTGCACGATCTTTTGGTTTATTATTATTGCTTGCTTTGCTGCCTTTTATTGTCGTCGTTATTTCCTTGTTTCCTTGATTATTACGAGAGGTCCTGTAGATTCTACTTCAGGCCCTAGGTTTTAGTCTATTTATTTTGTGTTCTGTCTTTTGCAATGCTTAATTTTTAAGTTCCTTATCATCTTTTCTCATTCAAAGATTTTATAGTTTGTTCATTAAAATGAGTTAATTGTAATAGATTTAATTGTTTCTTATAGCAATATTATTATTATATATATAAAGTGGCTAATCAGCTGATCGGGTTATCAAAATGTTTAGGCACTTCCAGACCACCTAGAGACTCGCGGTTTTTTGCTTTTGGTCCCAAACCGACTAGAAAAATCCGAAAAGTCGAAAAAAATTATTTTTACCCCCCTTAAAAAAATAAAAACGGGGACGCGAATTGAAGGGTTTCTTCGAAGGGCTATAGCGGCTAAACGATAAGTCGTATCGAAAAGCGGATAGCACCAACGGTAACTGATTTTAAAAGATCTACAATTTTGGTTCTATGACTTTTTGTCGTTCGACCATCGGTTCTACCTTAAATCGAGTAAATTTGGTCATTTTTGGTCAAATTTTGACTTTGAGCGCTCATGGCGTCCGGGATTATTGGCCGATGTTACTTTCGATTGGAGTATTTAAACCCCACACTAATGCTCTTTAAAACGAGTATTTATTATTTAAATTATTTGTATTTTTTGCCGAGAAAAATGAGTATTTATAAAGCAAAATCGAGTTTATAATTACGTAAATAACGTCATGTTTACGTTTTTAACAAATAATCTTTTTTTTTTAAGCTCATGTTTATTTTATTATATAGTTAAAAACAGGAATACAAAAATATATAAACAAATATTGAATAATAAAGTTTGTTGTTCGAAAGGTAAAAGATAATAAATACATTAGTTTCCACGTAAACACACTTTGGATCCAAGATGTAAACAAACGCCCGCCCCCACTCTTTCACCTTCTACTCTCTTTGCCTTTAGTGTAACGTCTACTTCCGTGGGGCACACCTCGCCATCTTTTCTTATACTACCGGCATTTATTAAGGTACAATTTTATTCTTATGTTAACTATTTATTTAATTGTTTTTATTACCATATTATTGTTATTTGAATTGTTTCTAATAGGTTGTTTAATTCTATACTAAGTAAATGTTTTAGTTTATTTAAATTAATGTTTTAGTTTATTTAAATTAATTTTTTACATTAAATAAATACATATTTATTTTATTACATTGATTTATTTATTACGTAATTATTTTTATAAGCTTATATATTATAAATATATATATATTATAAATATATTTATTATTATTATTAGAGTTATATTGTATATTTAGAAACAAGTATAAAGAAAATATTGAACTAATGAATATAGGTTAATGATAATAAATAAATAAATTAGTTTTCACATAAACACACCTTGAAACCTAGATTTAAACCAATATTCCCTCTCCCGGGCAAAATACCCCCTCATCTTTTCTTATAGTATCGGTAAGGTACAATTTTATTTTTATGCTAACTATTTATTCATTATTATGTTTATTATTATAATTATAGGAATGTTTTTGATTAGTTTCTTTAAAGCTATATTAAATAAATATTTCAGTTTATTTAAGTTAATGTTTAGTTTAATTAGGATAATGTTAAACATTAGATTGTAAGTTTTAGATATCATAATAATAAAGTTTTTTTATGTTAAAAATTACCGAATCAGTGGATTATTTAACTAAATATATTTAGTCAACCTAATTCCTTAGATTATTATTTTTTTTTTTATTAATTTTAAATAACTTTGGTTCTATTCAATATTTTTCGATGAAACCAAGGCTACAACATTTCGCATTTTTGTTCACAGTTTGTTCACAGTTTTTCCCCAGTGTCCCCTTAATGAAAAATATTTTTTATTTTTTTTTTTTTTGGTCAATGAATCCGCGTCACGTAAAAGTTCAAAAAAACGAAAACTTTGATCCGGCCTGAACGGGTGTATATTGATCAGAACATTTCGAGCGGGGTATTAAATTGTTTGTCTTGGAAAACTCATATTGTCATAGCCAAAATCCTTGGGACGAAAAGTCAAAAAATTAACTTTTCCGATTGATTTGAAATTTCGCACAGTGGTCAAACTTATAATTAGAAAAAAATACTTTGTACCTTTAGTTTCACCTTAAGTTTCGGAGAAAACCAAAGAAAACGGGCAAAAAAGGAAATATCACCCGTTTTCAAACGCCCGTATCTCGAGTTGTATTTGTCCTATTAACGCAGTCTCAACGGCTTATTGCTCAGAAAAACTACCTCATTCAAACAATATAAATCATGTTGGGTGTTGTCGACCGAAATCTCCCGACATATTTTTCAGCCTAAATTTGATACTTTTGAAATTCAGTTTTCCCCCAAAATAACCGATTTCAATAAAAATCGGTATTTACCTTTTATTTGACATAAGGAAAAAAAAAATGTGGAAGAATTTTTGTAAAAATTTAAATATTTTTTATATACGAAAAAAAAAAAAATATATTGGAGGGTTATTTTAGATTGTAACCTTCTGCAGTATCATCTAACATTTATTTAAATGATATAATTGTATTGTACTATTTGAGAGCCCTAATTTGATGTTTCACTCGATATGGTCTTGGTCAGAAAATTATTTTCATTACCTTTAGGTGTAAACATTAATCTGTAATTAATTAATTACAGATTTATATTTGAGTTTGATCCGTGTTGGAAGTGACTTGGCGAAATTGACCCTGGGGGGTCTTATATAGATATGTCAATATTAAATTCTGTAAGCCAGTCGGTGTACCTGATCATAGGTTAACTTTGAAAGAGGGTGCAGTTGTCAAGCAAATAAAATATTTTAATTTCACTAATCAATTTATTAGTTGATAGAACGGAACTAATAATAGTTAAGATATCTAAATATTTGATTTAAGTTAAAAAACCATCTTCAGAGGAAACAATAATAATTCCAAGAATAACTTTTAAACTTGAAGTTGGAAATAGAGGTGTGGAAATTATGCGTACAGACAGTTCCTCCTGAAATTAGCTTACTCGATGAATCCCGGAGTCAAAAATTATCTTTTGTTTGTGTGGATCTCATTAGTACTTTGTAGTATTATATTTAATGAAATAGCCTACTGAATTAACTAATATGGTAGTAATATTTATAAAATAGTAATAATACATCCACTGATTGCAAGCATGAACCCCGCGCGAAGCGCGGGGCGAATGCTTGTAAATTATATAAAGATATTTCTAACTAAAACATTTACTTACAAAAATGTAACTTGTTTTACACAGCAAATTTAAAGTAGTTGGGTGTCTAAAAAACTAATGCTATTGGATAAAATTTTATCAACAATTGTGTCATATGGAGAACATATTAAATACGTTGTGTCATAATATGTGTAAACTAGGTGTGCAATGCAGTTGTCTGCTTGCAATATTGAGCTGAGCGTTCATTTTAATTCTAAACAATAAACATTTTTATATATAAACAGCTGAAATTTTATAAAAAATAGTAATATTTCTAATTTTTAATTAAATAGCTTTTTTTCTATTTTACCCCCTCTTAAATGAAAATATGACAGAAGTGAACATAACAACAATAACTGTACCTACTCTTAAAGCGCTTTCCAACTACTTGCATCATGAAGGGCATATACTTTTTTAACTTTTGTACCCCGTACCCCTGAGTACCAATTTGGACCATTTCAGATTTATACCTTCCTGTGGTTGTGGTTGGTCACTATGACCGTGCCGAATTTTGTGCGGATCGAGGAGTATGTGCCTAACCAAATGCAAAGTGTAGTATAAGAGCTTCACTTCTATTCGCTCAGCTTAATAAAGATATTTCTAACTTAACTTAATTTACAGCGTTGTTTTAAACAGCAAATATAAAGTAGTTGGGTGTCTAAAAAACGAATGCTATTGGATAAAATTTAATCAACAATTGTGTCATATGAAGAACATATTATATACGTTGTAACATTATAATATGTTTAAATTATACTTTAAATTAAACGAATAACACAAACTATAATAACACCACGTATATTGAATGGGTTTGTGTTATTCCTTTTAGGTGACCTCCATAACCGCTTCCATATCCAATATACTTTAAATTAATTTTAAAATTAAAGAGGCATCAGAAAGTAATGTATTTAATTTACTTTTGAAATTTATAAGGCAACCTAATTAATAAACATTAGAAGTATGTATTATAATGAGTATCTCCATCTCCAATCTTTAAATTCCTCCATTACCTTAACTATTAACTATTATTATTATGGAATCAGTGAAATGTTACTATTTATAGCCCATGTCATCTAAGTCCTTGCTAGACTATCATTTTTACTTTTCCTCACTACTAATAGTAGGAAAAGTATTGTTTTCACCAAAAAATTTGTTTTCGAGATTTCAACGGAATTATCCGTTTTAGGTGTTTTTAAGACCTCCTGAGTGGTTTTCAGCATGACGTATGTATGTGTGTTATCAGCGTAGCGCCATTTAGCGTAGGTATTTAACCTAGAGAGTTGAAACGTCCTAACCTGTAGTTGTGCCGCCCGGAAAATCAACTTTTTCCGCCATCTTGAACCCAGTTTGCTGAGTCAGCAAAAATTTAAAAAAAATCGTAACAAATCGAAAATGGTCCTGATCGAGTTGAAATTTGGCTCGAATGTACCTCTCTTTATGACAAACAATCCCACTAAATTTCATTTTGATTTTGGCCGCCATTTTGGAGTTATAAATTTTTGAATTTTTAAACATTGACGGTTTATAATACTGAAATTACATATAAGGTTTTTGCCTTATTGCATATCGTTGGAAACGGAAAAAAATTAAGGAACAAATATTATAAAAAAAAACCGATGAAATTCTATTAATTAGTTTAAAAGTTATAAGTGAATATATTTATTTATTAGTGCGATAATTTTGATGACGTCAAAGTTTGTTTACATCTGTCAAAATACCGCCAAATTTCAAATAATTAAATAAAATATAGGTATTAAAAATAAGGTTGTTTTTTTGTAAAAATGATAATAAATCAGTTAGTTCAGAACGGTCACCCATCCAAGTACTGACCACGTCCAATGCTGCTTCCTCCTACTGCGAAGCAGCAGGAGAGGCCACTTTAGTGGCCTCTGAAGTGAGGAAAAGTTCCGAGGTACCCCGTACCCGATTTTTTTAATATTGATTTACACTTCTTTTCATTCTCAATGAGGCTATATTACATGGGGATAAGCGGCTTTTCTTAATTAATTAAGAACATACTTAACTATTACACATACTTTACACACTTCACTATGATATTCATACCATTGATCTGAGTAATGGTGTAAAAAAGGTATAAATTCCATAAAATATTTTGTATTAAGTAAGGCGTTCTGTTCTATAATTTAAATTAAGACGGATCTATTCAATTAAACGTTTAATAATACATTTGTAATGACTAGATTTTAATCATTATTTATTGAAAAGTAGAATAAAATTTCAAGATTTTAGCTTTATCACTCTTTAAAGATTGATAAAGCTCAAATTTACAGTTATCATATAAAACTGAAAATTAATGGATAAGAACTTACCATGTTCTGTTATAGATAGTTTAGTACTAAACGAAGTTCAATTAATGGTAGTTTGTGTTGAAATTTTTTCCGGTGACGACGTTGGTAATAAACTAATCAATTTTATTGAAAATAGAAATTAATCCATTAAAATCTATGACCTTAAACTTTTATATATGTATATATTGTATATCCTTAAACTCTTAAAAATTTTAGTCGAAAACGTTAAAACTTTAATTATTGTCTAAGATAATAAAGATAAAAATGTTAAATTCTTTATTACATTCATTGAATTAAAATGAAATATTGGATGCAGTATTGTTAGATACAGGTAGAGAAGAGGGGATGGCTGGAGAAAGGAAAGGCTGGAGCCGGTTCGCTTGCATTGTGCTAAGACTTGATGTGCTTAGAGCTGCTCGGTTCAGGGTCAAGACCGATATCAGCCCTAGGCAGCCGTACTAAATAATTATTCATTCTCTAATCCTTTAACTACTAACAACTACTTGGTCCTGTCACGTTGGTATCTCTGGAATGTAATCCTATTAATGTTTTTGCAAGTCGAACGTTGAACAATTCCGTCCTATTTTATGTTTATAGTATATGAAATATAACTTTCAATATTTTCTTCCTATTCAGATATATAAGAACGGTGTGGGACTCTTACGTATTTGAAGTGAAACATAAGTTCTTGAAACAGTTGATTTTCTGAATTGCTGTCTTTGCATTTGTTGACTTTTTTATTATTTCAGAATTAAGAAATAGTTATGTGGATTTGAATTGAAAAATAAAATATTTTCATATAATTTTAGCGAATAATGAAGAAAAAACATGAAAACATTTATATATATTATATTATTATAATGTACTTAATATTACGCTTATATACCAATTCTGAGTTATGAATAATTATCTACATCCGTGGTGCAATGGTTAGCACTTACGCCTGCTGAATCAGAGGTCGGTGGATCGAGACTCGTCCAAGTGAAAGATTTTTTTTACCGGTAAATCAACTGCCGACTTAAGCCAGCAGTTGATTTGCCTATAAAAAATCTTTCATGTAGACGAGTCTCGAATCACAAACTTCGTTACATGCAATTTCGTTTCATCCAAGCCAATTTACTCTATACTCTACCCCGCCTGAAGAAGTTTCACTTCAATAAGTGTAACTCTAAATTTAAATAGTCAAAGAAAGAATAATTTTTACCATTTTAAATCCGTGATCAAGGCTAAGATATAATAATGGTACATTACCGTTCGTGTTTTAATTAAGTAAATTAGCTGTTGTTTACTTATTTAATTTAATGAATAAAAGCACTATTTAAATATTAGGTACTTCTTTTATTGGTCTAAATCACAAGTATTTTTAACACTTTACTATACCGGTTTCAGCATGTTTTCTATCTTCAGTGGTAAGGTACAGTTTCGTGGGGTAAAAATACTTTCGATTTAGACCAATTAAAGAAGTACCACAAAATTTAATTAGTGCTTTTATGTATTAAATTAAATATGTATAACTATCACAAAATCTCGGTCGAAACTACGAATTTTGTTGCTTTTTTATAGTTACCAATACATTTGTTTATATGGTTTTGAAATATTTATCTCCGCCACATAATAAGACAAAGATACTCATATAGATAGATAACAATAACTATATCCTAATTACAAATACATTTAGGACAGCTAGTCAGTAAAAAGCTACTTAGTTTGTAAAAAAGTTTTTCATTAAAAAAAAGTAAAACTTAAGTTTCATCTCGAAGATTTAACCCTTCAGAGTAGTTAATTTTATTATATTATGTTTAAGTCCAGGAGAAAGAAAAAAAAGTAAAACTTAAGTTTCATCTCGAAGTTTTAACCCTTCAGAGTAGTTAATTTTATTATATTATGTTTTAGTCCAGGAGAAAGAAAAAAAGTGGCTGATTAATAGCATGCTATAATTTTGTGTACAAGTTAATCTTTTGGTGCCTTTTAAGTATATGAGGTCGGCTATGTTCGTCTGCGGGACATAGATGGACAATAATAGGCATTTAAAAAAAAACAAAAAACGGCGCAGAGTGTTTGGCCGAGTGTGTGGCCATGTCCCGCCAATTTACTGTGGACAATGTGATTTTCATGATCCTGAGTACAAAATTAATTAGTAAACCTAAAATCAAGTTGATTTTAGTTTTTCACTTGGTCACTAGTTTGTGACCACTTTGATTTGGAGCTATATTTGAACAACTAACATCAACTTGACTTTCGGTGCAGTAACTAATTTTGCACTGAGATCATGAAAATCACATTATCTACCATAAAGGACGGGACATGGGTTTTTTGCAAATGCGTATTGTCAGGCTATATCCCGCAAACGAACTTTTGCCGACCACATATTCTTAAAAGATTAACTTATTTAAAAAAAAAATCTAGCTTGGTTTTAAGCCTTGTCCACATTAGTAGACATGTTGCGCGATTTTGGTCTCAGAGACATGTCTAGGGATTTGTCTATAGACATCGGCTGAGACAAACGGCGTCTACGGTCTCATTGCTAGACCAAAATCGCATGTCTATGGTTTTCCATTCTAAATGGTAGACATGGTGCAACGTTAGGCATGTTGCGCAACGTGTCTACAAGTGTGGACGCTAGACCTAGACCATAGCCGGTCTCAGAAGATGTCTATAGACACGTTGCGAGACATTTCTGTAGACGGTCTATGAGACCGTCTTTTGCTCGCTATCTCCTGGACTAATTAATATACAAGGTTGGGAATCAAATATTTTTAACAAAAGCCAATTATCCTTTGGGTTAAATATTTGTTTTGTTGGTCCTAAATGAGATCTTAAACTGGTTCTAAACAATCGTTAATTGGTTAATAATTCTTCCCATTAATTCTTTACAAATGATAAAACCTTCTAAATTTATAGCCTTGATTTTCCTTTACTAATATAAAACTAATAAGCTCAAGTTACTTACTATTTCCCTCTATGTTGATTGTTATTATTGGCTGAATGTTATTAATATTGTTTATATAATTATAATTATCTAGCCAGGTTCACCATCGTGTCTGATTTTACCACCGTCTTTAACTTGCTTCCTGCAAAACTGCTCACCTACTTTTTAAAAATAGTTATCCTAACCTCGACTAAACTTTTGCTTGGATAACTTTACAATTAGAAATAAGAACTAAAAAGTTAATTTAATTTATATAGTTCCTTAGAAAGAACAGTAGTTACCTACTTCTAAGCGAATAGTGCAGCATGTTGTCCTTTTTCTTTATCCGATACTTTTTACACTGAAAGCCATTACAACCCCCTTTACACTTATAATTTCTCCTACTTTGTTCGCTCTTGTGTTTATGAACAACTCGAACATTTAAAAAAAAATGTATTTCACCTAAGTTTTATAAAGGTAGTTTTGCTTTTAGAGTAAACTTTCTAGTTGGAAAAGCGTTTATTATTAAGTCATAATTATCTGAGTACTTTTATAACGTTGTCCAGCTTTTCTATTTAACCTTCTCCTGTTTCATGAAACTACTTTATAACATATCTTGTCTTTTGTGTTTCTTTCACTTAGTAGATAATTCTCTGTCTTGGGTATAAAAGTTAGCTGAATACTGGGGCTAAAGGGTTGTAGCCTGAACTACTTTCGGCTCTTATTACATAAATGTAATTTTTTGTCAAATTTATTAAAGATATTATTTATAACATTTAAACAATTCAGAATGTTTTGAGCTAATATGTTCTGAGAGGGCAGTAACCAATGTAAATAATACCATGTTACCACCATCTTAAATAATAAATTTAATTTGTGGAAAGACAAATGTTTTTTACAGTAATATTTTCGTTTTTAGTACACTAAGAAACACAACAGTATACCTATACTTTGTAATGTAAGACAGAAATATTGTGCAAACCTGACTTGATTTATGTGAAAATAATGATTTTGATTTCCAGTAGCAGTATAAATCCACTAGTTAAACTATAACTATGTAATTATGTATATGTTACAAAATTTCCAATACCTTACTTTATTTTATATTAAGCACGTATAAAGCCGGCCATGCACGTTTCGGTATACATGACAGGTAAACCTGTGCAGATAACCTGTACAGACAAACCTATGCAGGTAACCTGTACAGGTAAACCTATGCAGGTAACCTGTACAGGTAAACCGGATCGTGTGTGCTATAAAGATATGTCATAACTGCACAGTTATCTTAGCACATAGACTCCAGTTCACCTGAACAGGTTACCCGAACAGGTTTACCTGTATATCGAAACGTGTATGGCCGGCTTAAAAGAACTTCTCAAAGGAAAATGCAATTTTATTTTTATTGCAATTATTACCCTTGGGGATAGACATTTCTTTTATTTGGCCGCAAATTGAGTTTTTCAAGACCACGCTACAACTTACGATGTTATGTTGGAGACTTGAAAACGGTTTAACAAAAAAAAAAAAAAAAAAAAAAAAAAAAAAAAAGTTCAATTTCTAAGGATTTGTCGCTATAAGTCTTGGGCAAATACGAAGCAGAGTTCTATGTTCCCGACCCAAGGGTTCTTAAGGAGGTTAATATCATAATACTTTAGTCCTGACCCTATAGGTTCCTACGCTCTTAACAATCTAAGAGAAACTTGAGGAAAACTGTCCAGATCCTTGTGAAACTAATTTTCTTTTGGCCAGACTGGCTATTGAAACTTGGATTAAATTGAGTACTCAAACACTCATTCGTCAGTTTATTTTCGACTCTTTTCAAACCACATTCCTCTTCTTTTTGTTGACGTAATTTCTGTTTTCTTCTTTCCTTATTTTTAACAATTGTATCATTTTTATTAGCTTACTTGTTTGCATGTCCGGTACAAATCTTGCAATCGATTTTTAACTAACTTCCTGAGTAAGTAGAAAGCTGAAACTTGCACAGATTATGTATTTCCGATGACAATACAATAATCAGTAATTAGATTTACCAAATTATTACTATTAGTCGATAAATCACTACATTTATTAAATATTTAGGTGGTCAAATTCAAAATCAATTGTAAACGAACACGACCAGTGACAGCTAAGAAAATCCACAAGGAAAATTTAAAACGTAGTATATTATATTGGTAAAATCCTATATTGTATTATACTAATATATAGGATTATTAGGGTAGTGTGTGAAAATAATCCCATGTTATTGGTGGGGGGGGGGGGATGAATTAATTATTTATTTAGACAAAAGAGAATTAAGTTTTATTTACTGCAAGTTCTGTGAACATTTCTGACGGTTGTATTGTGGTAACTATGTTACTTCCGAAAGTTAATATCTCCACGGTTAAGTTCAGTCATTTATTTTTCATTAATTATTATTAAATTATCTTTTAATCTCCAATTGTATTTTACTTATTTGGTGCGTATTTTAAACCGGTATACTGACCCCTCTTTTAAATTATATAGATTTCTTTATTGGTTTTGTTTGAATATTATTATTTTCTGAAGGGTGTAAATTCCCTGTGTTCGCCCACAGGGAATTTACATCGTTTCATTACAATTTTGAAATGACCTTGTTAGGTCGAAAGGTTAGTAGAAACAATCGTTTATTGACCGCTTCTCGAGAACCGCATTCTTAATTTATACCTGCAGTCACGAACCTGTCTATAATTAGTAGGTTTACTTGACCGTCACAAGAGCATTTATTTATTTATTAGTAGTAAGAATAGTTCTCGTATTTAGCTTGATTTTTAAATAAATGTTTGCTTGAGTTTTACTTTTATTTTTTTTATTATTAATTACTTTATAAGTTTTTTTTTCAGAACATTCTAAGATTTGAAATAGGTAGCTATAAATTCCTATTAAATAATTCTGAAGATCTTTTCAGTGGTCTGAGTAAAGCGGACGGCCAATATGGTCCATTTTAGATGTGAACAATACCTTTAGATTTCAGAAAAACTTATTGTCAAAACATCTATTCCAACTCAAGATAATAAACTTTATAAAGACGATATGCGCCTTTGCCTGTCCTAAAGCAAATGTGCGGTTATTGCCATAACGTTGATTCCTAATTTTCCCCATTACTAACCAAGCTCGGAAAAGCTAAATCTCAGAATTTCAATTATCTGTAGTCGGATTTATTTTACAACGTGCCTTAAGGCCCCCATACACGATCAAACATTTCCCGCGAAACCTGATGTCGGGCAAATTTAGGCCATACACGTCAAACATTATGTTTGCGCAAACATTTTGACATTGTATGGGGGCCTTTACACTAGTCAAACCTTGATTGTTACAACCAAAGAATTTTCTTATCTATTAACGACACTCCTAAATAAGTTTTGATTAATTTAGAGCTTGAACTATTATTTTACGTTTATACTTCTAAGATATTATTGTAGAATATAGGTTTAATAAAATATAAACAGGTCATGTGTATGCTGGTCAACACACAGCGATGGTCCATAGGCAACACACTATATTGTTTATAAGTAGTACTTACTGATGGTGCTTTTTAAAATGCTAAAAAGCCTACTTTGGACTATCCTCTGGGTCTGATATTCTCAAAACACATGAACAAGCTTCTAATAAAATATTTTCTGCAAAAAAACGTATTTTGTCAATAAAAAGAAAAAAAATCTCGAAATTTCCAAAAATTATGAATGAGACATTATTGAACTGATTATGGGCAGGGAAATGTAATTTTACTGCCTACACAGTAAAAGCATATATACTTTGCTGCCTAGGCAGCATCATTTTTACTTATCATGTTGGCAATAAAAGTATTTTTATATTTTCTTTATCCCCTATAATATTATTTTCTTGTATTATATTATCGTTTAATAAGTATACCTAAACATACTTTAATATTAACCTTTTTATTTATATAATAATTTGATTATATTTATTGATCCTGTTTAATAAGTTAAAAGAATTGTATTTTTGGCTGTATAGGTATTTATATGTTTATATAAATATACAGCCAAAAATACATGATTATAAAAAAACGTATTTTGTCAACAAAAATAAAAAAAAAAGTTTCTCGAAATTTTCAAAAAGTGGTATATTCACTTTATAAGTGGTAGTTTTCACTTTTGGACGAAGAATGTTCAGGATTTATTTCAGAATTTTTGCACTTTACATAAGCGAGATAGAAGGGCCCCCGCACTTTTTACACAAACTTCAAACTCGCTTACGCTTCCCTATCAAAGCTTTAACCGAAAAATTATATATTTTTGTAATCAGCTCAACGTACCCTTTTATATGATACCCCACACGGTATAAAAAAAACAAACAATTTTTTAACCCTTAAGTTTTTTTACCCTAATTTCTTTAAAAAATATTTTTTTTTAGGTTGCTATATTTTTCTAATGAGTGGTTGGCACTATACACATATATACCAAATTTCAAAGTGATCTGACGAAAGGTGTAACCGTGAGAGCAGGCGACAGACGGACGGACAGACAGACACTCGCAGAAAAAAAATAATTGGTTTTGCCTACGAACCCTAAAAAGTTGAACGAACGATACTGTTACTGTTCAATAACAGTGACAGTATCATTCGTATAACTTTTATTTTATTAAAACCTATTCTATAACAATATCAGTTACAGTATCGCTCATTCAACTTATAATTTATTATTTTTCATGTTAAATTTATTATTCCGTTAACTCTGGTACTAAAGTTGACTTTATTAAACTTAATAACACACGATTCTCCAAGTGTATATTGATTACAGTTTCCATGCCAACAACACACGGACCCTAGAGGGTGAAAAGAGAGGAGTTTTTGATTAGTTAAAAGTATAATGTCTATGTTTTGTTCACCAAGCATCCGTCCTCACTTGAACAAAACTCAGAATTATTTAATATTCGACATGTTTCCCTTCTGTTTCCAACTTTATTCAATAAGTTCTATTTTCGAAAGTTGTTCTTTGGCCCTCGAGGCATGCGAAAATGAGGTGTAGCACTCGATAGTTACGATACCAAATCAATATTCAAGCTGCATTCGACAGTATCGATTTCTATTTATTCACCTAACTGAATATGAACACGCTGAGACGTGTCAATTTTATTTTATGTATCTTATGTTCTTTGCCGCATTTAACTATAGCTTAAATTAATTCTGATTAACATAATTACTCGTTGTTTGACTTGCTAAAAATAGAAAAGTTAATTAGTAAACAAAACAATTAAAACTCTTGTCTCATTATTTTTAATTTATATTTATAAAAGTTAGATACTTGACATTCTTGGTTTTTTTTTTTTGAGTTCATAATAATGCATAATAATTATTTAATATTGTTGTAAATATTTCTCACATTCACTATTTTTTAAATAATGTACTTTGTCATTTTTTATTTTTTTTACTATAAAATTATCTTTTATGTGGTATAATGTTGAACTAATTTTGTTAAAGTTTTTTATTTTTATAGTGTTTGAGATAATCACCTACCATTAAAAAATGAAAAAAAGTTATTGTCTATTTTCTTCAGTTGATCCCTTATAATTTTATTGGATTATAATTTTTTTGTGGAAGTCTTAAAAGATGAAAAATGTTTAAAAAAACGAATATATATTTTTTTAATTAATAATATCGACTAAATTTCGCCCTAAAATAATATAAACAATTTTATAACAATTTGTTATTTGATCTTAAAATATTTTCCTATTTTATATAAATTTATAAACAAAATAAAATTCAAACTATCTTAATTTTAACTAAAATTAAGATAAGACGTTTTTATTTATTAGGTATTAAAATAAAAATCAACTGAATTTTATAGTTATATCTGTATATTTTTAAGTTGATTTAACAATTGTTATATAAATAATTACAATTGTTATATATATAATTATTATACAAATAATCTAGGTAGATTATAAGATTATCAGATTGTTCATTAACTCTTACTGAACAATCTGATTGGTCTTTAACAATAGAATGAGAATGATATCTGGGACAGTCACTCCAATACTGATTCAAGTTTACACGTGAAATGAAAATGTTGAATTATAAAATGCAATTATGTAAATCTGGATAATCAATTCAAGGTGAAATAGTTTTTAGTTAAAGTTAAGATCGCTTGAATTTTATTTTGATTGTAAATTTATATAAAATAGGAAAAAAAACTTTAAGATCAAATAACAAATTGTTATAATATTGTTTGTTATTTTAGGCCTGAAGATATGGGCGAAATATAGTCGATATTATTAATTTAAAATAAACAGGTCAAGTGTGTACTTCTGGTCAGCACACGGCGAGGGTCCGTAGGCAACACTGTATAGTTTAAGTAGTACCTATTGATGCGGTGCTTTTTAAAATGCTAAAAAGCTTACTTTGAACTATCCTATGGGTCTGATATTCTTAAAACACATAAACAACCTTCTATTAAAGTATTTTTTGCCGGTGAAACGGACAATAAACATACATGTAAATACATCGGAAAGAGCATAATTATAAAAAAAAGTATTTTGTCAATAAAAAGAAAAAAAAAATCTCGAAATTTCCAAAAAATTATGAATGAGTCATTATTGAACTGATTATGGGCAGGGAAATGTAATTTTACTGCCCACACATTAAAAGCAGATATACTTTCCTGCCTAGGCAGCATCATTTTTACTGTTATCATGTTGGCAATAACAGTATTTATATTTTCTTTATCCCCTAAAATATTATTTACTTTTATTATATTATCGTTTAATAAGTATAAACATACTTTAATAATAATCTTTTTATTTATATAATAATTTGTTTTTATTTATTGATCCTTTTTAATAAGTTAAAAGAATTGTAGGTCTTCAATTAAAAAAGAAAAAAATCTGCGGAGTTACTGGCAACCCTGCAGCTTCAAGTAAACTTTCATATAATTAAAGCCATTCTAGATACCAGCAGCTTTTCTTGATTTATCCTAATTAATTCTTCCCTAATTTATTAAAAGTTTTGCAAGATATATTCTTAGTAGAGAAATAAATAAATAGTTTAATTGTTTTATGCATTAATTCATTCAGAAGTTTTGTTTGTTATAAATGCGTTTTGTATTTTGTTGTTATAAATTCAGCTTGCTATTCTCACTTATTGTTATTTCTTATTTTAAATAAACAATTATAGTTAATATGTTATTATCTTATTAATATTAATATACTTACTTAATAAATATAATAAGATAGTATTTCCGCAGTTACATTGTTCTGCCGCTTGTAGATAAAATATTGTATGCAACAAGGCAGCAAAGTAAACATTTCTGCCTCGTGTAATTCATTGTCTTAATTTTTTTTAATTTTCATAGCCGGTCCTCGCCTTGGGCTCTGAGGCTAACCTCATCACTCGTCAGTAAAATTCCATTTTTCTGCATGGTTACACACAAATAACTATTTTTTAGCTGACTTTGCTACAGTGCTTTTTGAGTTTTATTTAATGTAAGTAAAGTACAACTTACCCACACTTAAATTATTTTGTAAAAATTATTGAAATTGATCAAATGCAACGCAGAAGGAAAAACATATCTAATAAAAAATACTAATTATTTGATTTGGCTTTATACTCGTACCTTTAGATGTGAACGACATCACATTAAATAATTTAAATAAATTAAGTTCACTGTGCCGCACCTCGTACATTAATCATTTTATATATCCTTACCTTTTCTTTTATATGGTTACTAACAGCGTTACATTGGTTACAAATTAGTTTCCTGAGTCATTTGGAGAAAACTGGTATTTTAATTATATTATGTGTAGGTAAAGGTTTTTTTCTTTTTTTTTCAATAAAGTAACTCTTAATGACCTTATTATAATATATATTTAAAAAAAAGGTGTTAAATGAATTAAAAAACTTGTTTTATAGGTGTTAATGGGGTTTAAATTGACCGAAACACACTTCATAGATATGGTTATTGAATAAACTTGTTTTCTTGTCAGATATTACATTGTTAAAGGCAGGTATTGACCGACTGTTTATTTTCTGTAAATTGTGCTCCGATTTTATATATTTTGATTATGTATTCTTTTTAAGTAGTTATAGTTTTTAAAAAGATTATTATACTATTTTTTAGATGACTTATCAATGTAAATTAACTAGGCGGTTCTCTGAATTTTCTGTGGCCATTGTTGTCTGTTCGTGAACAATTAATAATAATTTATTTATTTATTAATTAATTAATTTATTTTTATTTTTTATTAATTAATTTTCGATTATTTTTTTTTATTGTTGGATAAATAAAGAGAATGTCTGGGGAACTTTCATACCTTGAAATTTTTACATTTAAAATTCTTTATGCAATATCCATTTATCGAAAGTCAGTAGATAGCATTTGTAATTTCATTTATAGCAAATTACAGTCTTAGGCTTGTTCTTATGTTTCTCAATCCCATACCATCTTCTTTTGCTCAAGGGTTTCAAAAGGTTACTTCCAATGTTAATCCCGTCCGCTAATAGAATCCTATCTTCACTTTCTTTTAATGCATAATCACATTGAAACGATGCATCACGATTATTTTTAGCAAACATCTCACATATTACACTACAAAGGTGTTAGCTACATTCCCTGATATTATGGTAATTAGGTGAATGCACATAAATTTCTTTCAACCCTACCCCCTTTGTATGACATTTATAGTTGCTAGATAATCAAGGGACTTTGTGACAGGAGTAAGATCCTTTAAATTTATAATCATTTATTTTATAATTTTCAATCGTAGTAAAATAATAGGTGTCAAGATGTAGTAAAACACTCATTAATGATAAATTGTTTCAGCTTTTTTTTAAGTCGATTTGTCATTGAGAATGATGAAAAAATTGGTTGTGCGTGAAGTCTCACGTAAAAAGGGTTTCGTTGGTATCGTGACAAGACATTGTCATGTCACGGGGGGAACGCAATTTTTTTTTTTTTTTTTTTTTTTTTTTTTTTTGACAAATAGGCATGGTAAATTAAACACTTTCCACAATTGTTATTTATTGTTGTAATCTACTCTTCAATACCTTTAATTTGATACCCCCCTCAAAATTTAAAAAAATAAATAATTTTCACCCGTGACAGCAATTAGCCGCTTCGGATTCCCAGTTAATCAGATCAAATTACTGTTTTTTCTATGGCCTAGCAGAACTCACATTTTGCATTTTTTTTTTTTTTATATATATTTTTAGTAACAGCGGAAATATAGTTTTAGGGAGGGGGGACACGCAAAATTTTGATGTTTTTGGACAAAAAGGTATGGTAAATTAAACACTTTCCACAAGTGTTATATATTTTTGTAATATACTCCTCAATACCTTTCATTTGATACCCCACTCAAAATTTAAATAAAATATGTTTCCCCGTGACAGAAATTAGCCGCCACTTTGGATTCCCAGTTAATCAGATCAAATTGCTATTCTTGTTTCTTTCTATGGCCCAGCAGAACACACATTTCGCATATTTTTTTTTTACAGGCAGACAGACAATCAGACACAGGAACGAAACTGTAAGGGTTTCTTTTTTTGGTTTTACCAACGAAACCCTAAAAAAGAGAAAGGTAATCATACTTTTAAATTAGCGGTATTTTTTTCGGTTATTTAGTAAAAAGTTAACAGAATGTAATAAATAAATATCAAGAAATATTTTAAGGTCAGAATGTAGTCTGTAAAAAGTTGGAAGGCTTAGCGAGTTGCTTACTAAACTCTGTGAGCTGTATGGCTCTCTTCTGCAAAACAATAGCTAAGCCGACATCAAGCTTTGACAAGGGTCGCTTTATTTTTAGGTTGAGGAGACAAAAATAAAGAATTCGGGGATTCAGGACTTAAGCAACCTTTATTGACCTGTTTTGTTTCAGCCTCGGTTAAGAAGTATGAAATATGCTGTCTCATTTATTTAAGTAAACGTCTTATTGTCTTATTATCCTGCGTATTGTAATAAAAAAATGACATGGTTGTTTTCAAATGATATGTCCTTGGTGTTTTTAGGCCAAAAGGTGGTCGTAAATTCGCTGTCTGCTACCTTTTTGTCTGTCGGTCTGAACAATGAAAATTCTTTACCATTTTAATATGCACTTAAGAACGTATAAAAATTAATATTTATTCTAAATATAGTTTATTAATTCAACTCAAGTCGAATACTAAAGGTTGATTATAAATCGGAGAAATTCTTATTTTTGTCAAAATAGCTTGCAGTGTTATGATCCATTATTGTAAGTTTTTAAGGCTTGAATTTAAGGTCGTGAAAAAGGCTAACATAAAATAAAATAGCTTGATAGCCATAGCTCAATAATACTAAAAAATATAAAGAACGAACCCTTTTACTAAAAGAGTAAACGTAATAAAAATTGTATTTGTCTATGATTGATACGAAATAAAAACATTTTATCTTTGTTTAGATGCGTAGGAAGTGATTCTTTTCGTAGTTGTATTCCCTGCGCATGCGCGTTTCACAATTTTTCTTTATTTCTCCGCTCTAGTGCGTTAGTTTAGAAGAATTCTTCACTTTATCGCCCGATTAGCGTGTTTGTTTACATTTAACAAAACTAATTTGCAGTTTGTTTAATTGAAGTAACTGCTTTTATCAAGTTTTAGTGATAAACAATGTATATTTAATGATTTATTTTTTTCTGAATTTATTATTAAAATTCTACAACCGTATAGGTAAAGTACGGTACGCAACTCGTGCGAAAACTGCATTTTGCTTTGATCGTGTGGTTTTACTACCCTGCTGTCGCTTGGGTGCAAACTCAACAATCGCATCCAAAATGCTATTTTCCGCTCTAGACGCGTAATGTACTATTAAGAATACGAATAATAGGTAGTTGGAAATAATTCTTATGATCAAGTCATGTACTATTACATTAAATATCACGTAATTTCATTAAGTACAGAAATAATTAAGCGAGGAATTACCAGATGTTTCAACTGACCTGAACTTTATTTTGACAATAATCTAAAATTATGTCTAAAATCGTACTAACCCACATTTCTAGTCACATTTTTAGCTGGAACTGAATTTTAATTTTCATCCTTTATATCCTAGAAGAGACAGAAAAAACATAATAGACTAAAAATGTCGTCATCAGTTGACAAATTATGTAAATTAATGTAGTTCTGCATTTATTTATATTCCTTTCAATGGAATTATTTTTAATGCAAATGCGTACCCAATTAACAGTGTTGAATAAGAACTTTTGATGACTTTCCGCACTAGACGCGTAATGCACTTATTTTACGCGATTGATTTATGGTGTAAGTGGAAATAAGTTAACGTTAAAACACATTTCAACTCTAAAAAAAAAATGATAATTTTATCTGATATCGCTTGAAATATTATTTTTTTAAGGTAGCTAGGCACGGCGATGAAACTTCAAATCTTCGAAATCAAACTAGTCAAAATTAATGACTTTTTGAAGTGTTATGACGCTTTATTTTGAGGCCTTGAGAATCCCAATGGGAGGAATCCAGTCCCCACTGGCCTCCCTCTGACCATTATGCGATTAAGATTGAATTAGGCGATCCCTTAATTATAGACTTCACGAGGCTCGCTAAGGAATCCTCATCAATAATATGTGATAAATATGATGAATATATTTCTAGATTAAATACATGCTTCAACTTCAACGAGGGTTACCCATCGAGGAATGTGCTCAATATAACAATAAAAGATTTATGTTTTATAGTATTTCTTTTCTTTTTGTAATCAACTTTATTAGCAGAAAAACATGTGATTTTGTTAGTTTATTATAGAGCAACAATAAATAACAAACAATAAAGAAAAACTTAACTCATAATTTTCTGGTCTTAACAATAATATATGTATTTTTTAAATACAAAATGACAAGATTTACCAAATATTGCGTTGATTACTAAAAACACTTACATATTACCAGAAATGTTATTACAATTAAAATATTTCAATTGACACAATCACTCGTTTTTGTTTTCACAATAAGTGTTCTGTAAATAAATATGAATTATTGTTTTGAAATTGATTATAAACCAGTTTAGACGAATTTACCGAATTGTACAATACTTTGTAATTATTTGTTTGGGTTGTTGATAAAACTCTTTATATATGAATAAACTTTTATTAATATTTATTTTTTTTTAAATCTACAATTAACTTAGTTTTACTCTGTTCTACATGATGCATGTTAGAACTTTTATTACAATTATTATTATTTTTATTTATTGTTTCTTTTTAATAAAGGATTTCCAAAAAAATTATTTGAAATGTAAGGAAAATGTATAACTTTTATTTCTTCAACTACTCTTTATAAAATAGATATGAGAGAGTTAGTGAGATACGGTCTAACGGTTGCTAACTTAAAATTTAATCTTTATAAAATATTGTTTTGATAATTTCGATCAACAAAATTGCTCAAGTCAAGTAAATTGCTTGTTCTGCTAATGGAAAATTATTAAAGAAAGGTCTTCTGATTCATCCGTTCATTAAAATGATCGATTTTCATTTTCTATTATGATTAATTTTGTTAATTTAAAATGTTTTTTATTTTAAGCACAATTATAACTTTTCTTTCAATTTCTTTTTAAGGTAATTTTCAAGTTTTTTCATTAAGTGCTCTTTCGTTTTACATATTTTTTTATTACCTTTATTGAAAAGTTGTTTTTTTATTTGAAAAAAGTAAAACTCCTTTCTATAAAATTGTGAAAGATAAAATAATAACTTTATAACTTTTTTTGTTTTTAAATTTGAACAAGAGTTTATAGCTATGAATTAGAGAATTTTAAAATGTCGCTACAACTTTAAACTTTTTATTTACCCTTAAACTTAAGGATCCACTAATAAATGAATTTGTTAAAAAAATGAAAATAATATATTTTAGGTATAAAAAAATGCATACATATTAAGAGTTACAGTTTTAAACTGAAATTATTATATTTGTCTGCTTTTTTACAATTTTAATTTTCATATGTAACAATACTTATGTCCTATACTATGTATATTTATTAAACTGGATGTACAAATCAGTCAAGTTGCACATACATCAATGTGGTCATTAGATTAGCAGAATAGTTGCACCTCTGAGGTAATCGACCCCTGATTATTGATTAGTTCAGCCAAAAAAGCTTAATCTCTTGGCCAAACTGATCCCTCATTTGCTTTGAAATCGACCCTAGATTATTGATTAGTTCAAGCAAAAAGCTTTAATCTCTTGGCCAAAACTGATTCCGCATTTGCTTTGAAATCGACCCTAGATTATTGATTAGTTCATGCAAAAAGCCTTAATCGCTTGGCCAAACTGATCCCTCATTTGCTTTAAAATCGACCCTAGATTATTAATTAGTTCAGGCAAAAAGGCTTCATCTCTTGGCCAAACTGATCCCTCATTTGCTTTGAATATTCACTATGATCTTTATGGTTACATAATTTTCAGTATTTTTCAGCTACTTTACTTTTTCAATTTCACTTAACCCTTAAAAGAATGAATGTATATTAATATATCTCGGGGGATATTAAATAAAAAATATTAAAAAAAAACCCTGTTATTTCAAGGTTTTTTATTAAAATTTATTGAATTTGTTATTCCTGCACCAAATTGCAAAAAGTATATTTATATTTGTTTCATCTAAGCTTCTATCCAAAACACATAATTAGTTATCCTGGTACCCACGGAGAGACCGAATTCTGTTTTACATCGTTAGTTTATTTCTAAACTCCACTTAAGATTTTTGAAAAAACTTGTAACAAACTTATCCCAATCATAACAAAATACCCGTAACCTTGTCAGATTGGGTTTCTAAAAAAGTGAGGTACGTTCTATACTTAATTGTATCAATAGATGTTTAAATTTTTTAAACTCTGTTTTTTTCGACTGGAAATTCCTGCAGTGTTATCTGCAGATACGCTTTTAAAGAAATATAAAATATTTTTTATCTACATTTAAAAGTTCTAAATACCAAACAATGTCGTGCAAAAAAGCTTCTCGCGTTCCACTCTCCTATTAAAGAAAGTTGACGTGATTAAATAAATTAAACTAGTGATGCGGTGCATAAAGAACTCGCATAGATTGAGGTCTTATGAGTACATCACCCATACTATGTTCTCAATATTGCTACCAGGATAATTTTTCGGTGAAAACCTAACATATTCTTATTCAACCTGAAAACAGGTTTAAAATCATTTTACGAAAAACAGCAATAAGAATAAGCTTACTTTTTAACACCCTCATCTCGGTCACATTTGTTGAAAAACTTTGCTACTCATAAAGCCTTTTAAAACAATGTATGGTATATCATGCTGACTACAATCTTTCTCTTTAATCGTCATATTATAGGACCGAGATGATGTGAGCCGAATTAAATTTCGTATAAATTCGCAAGTTCACAGGAGCTAAACTGTTTTCCTTTCATCCGTACATAATCCATATTTAATAAAGTCATTGAAGGCTCACCACGCTCACCAGTTTTTACCTATATAATCTTTATTTAATAATATTAATGCAGGCTCGCTACGCTCGCCTGGTTATATAGCGCTTGTAACTAATATTTATTTAATAATAGTAATACATGCTCGCTACGCTCGCCAATTTATACCGCATTTCTATATAATATTTATTTAATAAAAATATTGCGGGTTCGCTGCGCTCGCCTGTTTATATAGCATTTTTACATTATCTTTATTTAATAAAAATTATTGCAGGCTCGCTGCGCTCGCCTGGTTCTACAAAATTTGTGCGTAATATTTATTTAATAATATAAATGCAGGCTCGCTACGCTCGCCGGTTTATACAACATTTCACATAATCTTAATTTAATAACGTTATATAGCATGCATTTGTAGTAAATATTTTATTTAATAAAATGATTGCAGGCTCACTACGCTCGCCTGTTATAAATGTAATATTAATGCAGGCTCGCTACGCTCGCCTGTTTATACAGTATTTCTACATAATCTTTATTAAATAATATTATTGCAGGCTCGCTGCGCTCGCCTGTTATAAAAGTAATATTAATGCAGGCTCGCTACGCTCGCCTGTTTATACAGTATTTCTACATAATCTTTATTTAATAATATTATTGCAGGCTCGCTGCGCTCGCCTGTTCATACAGCATACATTTGTAGTAAATATTTTATTTAATAAAATGATTGCAGGCTCACTACGCTCGCCTGTTATAAAAGTAATATTAATACAGGCTCGCTACGCTCGCTTGTTATAAAAGCATTTCTGCATAATCTTTATTTAATAATATTATTGCAGGCTCGCTGCGCTCGCCTGTTATAACAGCATTTCTGCATAATCTTTATTTAATAATATTAATGCAGGCTCGCTACGCTCGCCTGTTATAAAAGCATTTCTGCATAATCTTTATTTAATAATATTATTGCAGGCTCGCCTGTTTATACAGCATTTGTAGTAAATATTTTATTTAATAAAATTATTGCAGGCTCACTACGCTCACCTGTTGTAAAAGTATTTGTACATAATAATTATATAATAAAATGAATGCCAGCTCGCTGTGCTCGCCTTTTTATACAGTATTAGTACATAATCTGTAGCCTTTAAAATTCCTTTAAACGAATTATAACATGTTATGCAGATATGTAAAACTTTTTTTTGTTTTCTTTATATTGGCCGCCATTTTAAAAATATTATGTGTGAAATTTGAATAGTTGGATATTCCTTTTCTAGACTTCAAGAGCTTTAAATTGATGTATAACATGTCATACTGACTAAAAACTGTTTGTTTAGTCGTCCGCCATATTGACCGCCATCTTGAAAATATTAAGTGTAAAATTTTATTAGTTACATATTCTTATCCTCCTCTTAAAGGCCTTTAAAACGATGTATAGCACATTATGCTGGATATAACTTTTTATTTTAGTCGTCCGCCATATTGGCCGCCATCTTGAAAATATGAACTGAGAAATTTTATTAGTTACATATTCTTTTTCATCTCTTAAAGACCTTTAAAACTATGTGTAACACATTATGCTGGCTAAAACTTTTTTTTATAGTCGTCCGCCATATTGGCCGCCATCTTGAAAATATTAAATGTGAAAATGTATTAGTTACATATTCTTTTCCTCCTCTTAAAGATCTTTAAAACGATGTATAACACATTATGCTGACTAAAACTTTCTTTTTTTGTCGTCCGCCATATTGGGCGCCATCTTGAAAATATTGAGTGAGGAATTTCCAAAAACTATACACTTCTCACAAATGCTGAGATGCATATATGTGCCAAATTTCGTTGAAATTTATCAATTTTTACTCCAGTTATCGTTAGACAAACAAACACACAAACTTTTCAAACCCCAAGTCTCTGTAATGAAGAACTCACTGCGCTCGTTCAATAAAAAAGTAAAACTGCATTACGACCTACAAAAGCTTTAAAAATTAAGCTGTTAATAATCTATAAATCTAATTTTAAAATGTCATATCACTGGTACTGGACCGACACGAAACACGAAGCTGGAGGTATTGAGATCTTTCAGCGAGTGAATTTTAGATTTTTATGTTAAATATTAAAGTAAATATTCTGAAATGTTAACACCTTTTAGAAAAAATCATTAAATATTGAAACCCTTTATAAAATAACCTAGTTATTAGGAAGGATATTTTTATTACATATTACATGTTATATTGTTCTTGTTGTTTGGGTTTCAATTAATCTAAGTAAACCATTACTAAGAAAACTCAGAATGGATTACAACATATAAGATTACGATTTTAATACTTCTTCATAATATCAAACAAGTTTTGTTTTGGTTTACCTTTCTTAATAAGTATTTTTTTATATAAATCCCGTATGCTCTTTTGTAAAAGGAGCGAAGTTTCTCCACACATACCTTTTTAACAAATTGATTAAATATAAAACCTTTTCTATTATAAAATATGACTTAATATTTGTGCCTAATGTAACCAGATTTTTCTTTTATTAAATCTTCATGTGCGTGACAAAATGAAATGATTTTGTTAAGAATGCTTGCTTCATGGATTTATTTAATAAAACAACTTTTAATCTATAGTGCACATGACAAAACATTCACTTACAAGGACAAGCTCGAACTCTCGAACAAGAAATTTTAATAAATTCTAAATAAAACTTAGAGAAACAGGTTATCAATTAGGTACTATGACGGAAATCATTATAAATGAAATAATTTATGTTTTGATTTATCAATAAATTGATCATGTTTACAGATTCGCATGTTTAATTCAATTTTTTATGGCATTTTTTATAAGATATAAGTAAAACAAAACAATCAATTCAATAAAAGTATGTCTTTAAATTAAATATGACATTTGCTTCATAGTGTAAAGGTCAAATTGTAATTATTGCAAGAATATGTTATTATGTTTTTTAAGATGATTCTTTTAATATTTGTATATTATGTACTATGGTCCTGAATAAATCCTAGGAAGCAATAAATAATTAGCTATTTATTTAGAGGAGTTCACTTAATATCGCTGCTCTTGGGTGCATCATTTTTTTTAATTTTTATAAATACGTATAATTATGGTAAATAAAGCAGTATCTTTGGTGGCATCCCTGATCTTAAAAGTTCAGCTCTTAGTTATTAATCTCAGCTCTTAGTAAAAGTTATTAATCTTAGTTTTCAAGCATTTTAAAGTAGAACATTTTAATCAATTAGGTTTAGGTTCTAGTCATTTCCGTTTGTATTACAATTTTTTGGCCTTAAATTAAAAATGTTTCAAATTATATTTAAAAGTTACCTATGTCTTTTCAAAAATGTTGGTCAAATTTAACCTTTCATGTAAACTTGTGAAACTCGTGAAATGTCGCTTTGAACAATTTATAATTAAATTATTAATTACTAAAAGTTTAATTACTAAAATCTAAAAGCTATGAAATTAAAAATTCTTTTCTCTTTTTTAACAAAAGAAATAAGACTTTCTTAAGATTTTTTGACATTTCATGTCTTGGCTATGGGACATAACCTCGAAAAGCGTTACCAAATTAGCGTTACACGAATAGGGAAGATATAGGAGCAGGGAGTTAGGTAGGTATAGGAGGTGTTCAATCGAGTCTGCCCGTCTCCCACTCCCGCGCTGTGTATGGCCTACCAACCCCTGCCCCTCCCCTCCAGATCGGCTACCTGCCCCACGTCTCACACTCTTCGCTTCTTGCTATTGCTCCAGTAGTTGCTCACGAGGCACTGCGGCGCACTCCCCCCCCCCCCCCCCCAACACAATTACAACTTCTGTTCTAATGCTCCGATTTGCATCGGTCAACGCCGCAACCCTTAGAATTTTATTCCGAATAAACTTACATAATCAAATTTATTTTTTACATTATTATTTTTTATTTTTGTTAAACTATAATTTTTGCATTTATTATAAAAATATGGGTGAAGAAGCTAAAAGATTACTTCTTAATAAACTGGAAAAGAAGCAAAGTACTTTCTTTCTTCATGCACAACATATGTTCGATTTAATTCCTAATTTACAAACGCAAGAATCTGCACTCTCAATTTATTTTTTGACATTTTCATGTCTTTACTTTGGCACATAAACTCGATAATCGTTACCAAAAAGCGTTACACAAGTGTTAACAAAAAACGACACCAAAAAGCGTTACACAAGTGTTAACAAAAAACGACACCAAAAAGCGTTACACAAGTGTTAACAAAAAACGACACCAAAAAGCGTTACACAAGTGTTAACAAAAAGCGTTACACAAGTGTTAACAAAAAACGACACCAAAAAGCGTTACGTTACATGAAAATGTCTCACTGTCTTGCAGACTCGTATGCAAGCAATTTGTTTTCTCGTCCCTAAACTATTATAGTAAACTAGTTTTATCTACAAAGCAGTTTAGTAAACATTTTAAAAATATTTGATAACGCTGCTGGAACAGGCAGGCATCAAATTCCTTTAAGAGAATTAGACGATTTAATTTTATTTCTAAAAGGGTGTAATCAATTTATTTTTTTAAAAAAAATCTAATTCCTTTATTATGTTTCATACTTTATTAAAATTATTATTCTTAATCCAGATTATTTACATCTGGATTAAGAAATGTAATACAGGAAGTGTTCATAAATAAAATAAATAAATAAATTCTTGATCCCGAATATTGTTTTAGAGCGTTATTGCAGGGTTGTTGCTCTTTTAATTAAAACGGTAATGTATTTTATCCATAATAAAATCATATTCATCCCTCCAACACCCAGACTTCCTCAAAGGGCTCCTCCTACAGTGATAGGTAGGGGCGTATAACTCCCCGACTTGTTAAACACTCCCCTTGTAAAAAAAAAAAAAAAAAAAAAAAAAAAAAAAAAATGCTTTGTATAAAGAAAACAAGGTTAGTCTAATCATTTAGTCCAAAATAATTAGGTCTGCGCCGCTTTATTCATTCTCAGTTTAACAGTTTGGCATATCCTACCCTTTTCTTATTCACTTGTCATGTGTTTGGACACAACTTTTTTTTAATAGTATTTGGATTGATAAAATAGCGTGTATTTTAAAAGACATCCTTGAGCGCTTAAGTTTTTTGATTCTTGGAAGTACCTACTATAATCAATAGTATTACGTAAAACACAAATTATTATGTAAAACCCTAAAATATCATATGGAATAATACATTTCCTAGTATTAAGAGTAAAAGCGATTAGAGTATTGAAACCTGGTCTATATTTTTTACTGTTACTGTGCTATAATTCACCTTTTCTCTAGGAACTTCGATAATTGTGGTCTCAACGAAAATATAGTACTATTACAAACACAAAAGTCAATGGTTGTGCTATTGAAAGAAGGAATCATTGTAATTAATTTTCTTGTTTGAACGTACAAAAATAGAACTGGTTGAAAATAAGGGATTGTGTAGAACATGGACATGACACCGAGTTGAAAGGCTAGGGAAGTTCTTTCAGTTGTTGGTCACGCCATCCATCCATCTATGGAGTAGATCAACGTCAACCTTAGCCTCTCTCCCCTTTTGTAGAGTTTATCCATTGTAACAGTGTGTTTGTACAGCGAGTCAACTGTTGCTTTCAACTGCTTTACTTAGCTCAAATCTGTGGGTTTAATCAAAGTTTTAACCGGTGTAAGCGAGCTATAGAAGAATAACCATTAAGTGTTGGTTCTTGTGCAACAGTCCGCGACATGTCTCTAGTCCCCAGCTAAGCACCTTATCAATCTATCTACATTGTTAAGCTCAGAGCTCAGTTTCTCATCGATATTAAGGAACTTGTTGAATCTTTTGTCTTCACTCTTGTCAAGATTAAATTTACCTGCAACGCTGCATTCTATCTTTCAGGGTACTCTTTACCATTATTGATTCCCACTTTATACTTTGACTCGATCGCTTTATTATAATCAGAGTATCGTTTTTTTAAGAAACATTTTTCTCCTTGTGTATTTATAAGCTATTCCGTGAGATATGCTATATCACAGATAATAAATCAGACAAATAAAGTTGTTACAATGAATATAATATTAAAAGAATCTCTACGTATATCAGTGCTTAATAATAAAAATATAAATAAAATTAATAATTTTAAGTAAATATGAAAAATAAAGTAACTTTAAAAGGGATTCTTTAATTTAAGAAGGTAATTCTAAATGAAAGATTTTCAGTATCTATAAGCTGTTATTTTACTGAAGTCAACTGAAAGTTAATATGCAATACTAATTGCTGGAGGTTGTAGTGTTTTTATTTTATATGTGATAAAAGAGTTGATAAAAGCAATAAGGAAAAGGTTGAAGGAAGATATGAGGGTAAGGAAGCTATGGTAATAAATAATATACTCATTCAAAATGGATTCCGGGCGAAAGATTGTTTCGAAAATGAAGGGTATAGCTCCTTAATACCTGAATACTAACTAACTACTATATACAGAATCCAAAATTTATCTTGAAATTTATCTTGAAAATTAATTTTTTGGAACGATTCAAAGCTTTAATTAATTTGCCTTATTTGTGCATTTAAATGTACAATTTTTTTTAATCCGATTGGTGGTTTTAAAGTTATCGTACTAATATGATCAAACTTTAAATAAACATTCAAGATTGCAAAGTGAAAGTTTAATCAGATTGAAATAACCAACATATTATATGATCATGAATAATAAATTAAATTAAAAAATAGTTGATTTTTATAATTTTTACAAACTATGTGTGTGGATATTGCTTCTATAGGTTGAGTTTCAAAATTTTTGTCTGATAATTGATAATTTTGATCTGATGGTTATATGGGAATTACGAATAGCGTATATTGTACTCATTTCTTTCAAAGAACAGAATATTTGATATTGGCTAATAAATCAAGGGAATAGTTAGTTTGTTTGGAGGCAGTTAAGCTTTCGCTATTGAAGTGTTATGCCTCGTTGTTATGTCTCTCCATCACATAACATTGTAAACGTGTTAAACAATAAAACGTGTTACATTAAAAACACAACAATAGCTTCTTATTCACCTACCCCAACTCTTTCTCTACAAAAACCTTTTCAACTTTTTGTTTCTTTACATTGTATCATAAACGCTTTTGTATATTATCAATTTTTTTTTTATTGGGATATACATTTTTTAATTCTTTACAAATTTGTAATGTGTATATATATATATATATATATATATATATATATATATATATATATATATATATATATATATATATATATATATATATATATATATATATATATATATATATATATATATATATATATATATATATATATATATATATGCCAACACAAACAATTGTGTAAAAAAATAAGCCAAGTCTCGCGTAAAATGTTGTGGGATCAATGCTTTGGCCAAGTCTCCCCCTGTCCAAGTAAGTTCTACTAAGTCTGATTTATCCTGTACTAGTAAGGGATTTGTTTGTTTGTCCCCCCTCTCTATTCTCTGTCCCTCACAAACACAAACTTTTCTTTCCCAAATTACTCTAAACTTTTAAATTTAAAAACATTGTCTGACTTGAACAAATAGGTAAAACAGTTTGTTGTTATTTAATTTATATTTTCCCTATGGTTTATATTAAGATTTTTAAAATTTCATGCAGTGTTGTAAACTTTGTATCCTCGTGTCATTGTCATTGCCATTGCTAGTTTGAAATTTATACTAACTCTATTCTTCTTATTTATAATTGGTTATTTTACTTTTTTGAGTTTTCAAAAAGATTAGTGTATAATAATAATGAAGTAAAGTTGTAATAAAAAAAAAAATAGTTTTAATTAAAAAAGTTTCATGTTTTTCCCGTTCAGATTAGTTTGAAAGGTGAAATCCCTCGGGATAAGGGATGAAAGTTCAAAATTTCTTTTACAGCATTACAGTTTTTAAAAAGTTTACGGTATTCTGTTGCAAATATTTATTTTACTTATAACTTACTTTTTAAACTTGGTGATAATAAGGCGGATCATTATTAAAGATTATCCACAATCACAAGCATTATTCTTGAAAATGTCATATGATGATTATCATAATAGTACATTACGCGTCGAGTGTCGAGTGCGGAAAGTAGCATTTTGCATGCGAGTGTGGAGTTTGCACCCGAGCGACAGCGAGGGTGGAAAACCACACGAGCAATGCAAAATGCCGTTTTCTCACGAGTTGCGTACCGTACTTTATCTACGATTGTTAGATTTAAATAATAAATACAGAAAAAAAATAAACTTGCTGTATGTAAGTTCGTATCTCTCTCTTGATAAAGATGGCATTAATTCATTAGTTGTATTTTTTGTCGAATTAATTATTTCTGGAGGAGTATTATTCTCCACATTTACGTCAAAGTCACTTGATTCACTCATTGTTTTTCACAAAAAACTCGATATAAACAGTTACTTTAGTAAAAGAACAGCAAATTAGTTTTGTTAAATGTAAACAAACTCGGTAATCGTGCGTAAAGCTGAAGAATTCCTCTTCTTTACCGTCCTAGCGTGGTAAAGAACAGGAATTATTCAGAACTATGAGACGAGCATGCGCTGCGCAATGAATACAAGTACGTAAATTATCACTTTCTTCGCATCTAAACAAAGATATAATGTTTATATTTCGTATCAATCGTAGATAAAATATTTTACGCATTCAACAACATAACAAAGGTTGATATATATTCAAAAATTTACTTTCGTTTTAATCTAAATATAAACAAATAAATGGTAAGTAAATGTATTCTATACGAATAATTATATTAACCCAGGTACATTATTATACCACACTACAAATACCTGTTGGCATATTTATGGAATGCGTCGATGGAAGAAATAACGTTCCACACAGTTCATAATCTGAAAAACAGTACTCCAGACAGATCAGAAGTCAAAATAATAGTTTTTAAAGTAAGATTAAATTACTTTAAATATTTGATTTGAAGTAATATTTGACTAACTAACTTATTAAGTGACAAACCACTGTCAAATTAATTGCTGGTCTACTAAGTTAATACTCAGGATCATGAAAATCACATTGTCCACCAAAAAGGGCGGGGCATGGCCGCTCTCCTCCGGTTTGTTTGTTTCAAATGCCTATTGCCAAGCAGACGATGTCCTGCAGACGAACTTAGCCGACCATATATTCTTAAAAGGCACCAAAAGATTTACGTATACTCAAAATTCTAGCTTGATGTTAGTCGGACACTTTTTTGCACGCTATCTCCTGCACTATGACATTCATAGCACAAACCAAGTGTAATTCACTCGAAGATAGTGAAAAGATACATCACAAGAAGTACGAAAGCTCGTACTGAGCTGGGGTGTAACAAATTTATTAGGGACTTTCTTACAGGGACTGTAAAGAAATTATTTTAATATAATCACTGTCTTTCTCTCTCATATAAATGTTTGGTCTCGAACTTCTTTAACAACATTCTAACTATGAACTTCATTCACTAAAAAAATTTAGCGCCAAACTTATTAGTGTCATTAAAAATATATAAAAAACTTCGACGTTACTAAAACTAATGGCGATGGTAAAATAACGATCTGAGTCATTCTCAGAGATGTAAGGCTTATTTATGAGAGGATTATGATAAAATTAGTAAGTAATTGAGTAATCAAAGTAATCCCCCTGTGCTCTAATGATTTTATACTGATCGGGACTTAAGCAAAAACTTACTCAAAGTTTAAAATATTTGGAAATGAAAATTATAAATTTATAGAAATTAGACGTTTCCTTCCTGAATCCAATAATAAAACTCTTACCTATACCTATAAATTATTTTAAATGCTGAAATACTTAGAGAACTTCTAAACTTCACTTATCGTATCTTTGCCACATCGAATAATCAGAGGCGACTTACTTGTAAGCATGCCTAATATCAATCTGAAAACCAATTACTTCAAAATGGGATTATGTGTTATCTATCAATTTCGACCACATCTAGTACAGAGTACAGTTAATGTTTTTCCTGCTTTAAAACAGAAACTTATCTCTGTACAGCAAATGGTCAACCGAATTACATAAATTTTCATAGTTGACTGCAAGTGGAGGAAAAAAGGATCCCACTTAACTCAGATTGTAACTTTGCCAACTTTCCTTTGGATTTGGGGTCATTCTGAATTGCGTTTGACTTCCTCAAGAATATAATCCTCCTTTTTCTTTTATTTCCATTTTTTAATCTGCAAACCCTAGACGTTTTTCTCAATTCCGATTCAATAGAAAATATATTGCTTAGTAATTTCATATTAATTAGATTACTTGTGAGTTTCTTACTTTAGAATGGGAAAGAAATTAAGATTAAGTTCTTATTGTGTAAAGCAGTGTTTCCCAAACTTTTAACATCTGTGTACCCTTTCTATAATTTTCGTAACACTAAGTACCCCTCGTTAAAAAAAAAAAAAAAAAGCATTTCTATTTTGGTTGTCTTTAATTATTTAATTCTATTTTAATACGTTTTTATTAGCTTGATTTCTTGTTTGTCCAGTACAAATCTTGCAATCGAATTTTAACTAACATCCTGAGTAGCTAGACATTTGAAACTTTCAGAATTGCTCAGAGCACGATGACAATGCTTTATTTTAATACTTTTAGTCATCTTTCAGCAGAATTTAATTCGTTTTCAGCAAGTTTTACTGTATGGAAAGTTAGTTTGGAAAAAATCCGCAAGTTTTTATATTGCTGGTTTTGATATGCCACATATTTTTACAATCTTCATTTTAACAAGTTTCATATTGATTTTTTATTTAGTTAATAGAAAATTTAAAAACATAGTGGGTATATAAAAAGTTCTTTTTATCTTGTAATTTTTTCTAATTGTGTCAATTGAGGTATTGTTTTTTTTTTTTTTTAAATAAAATAATTATAAACTACTTCCTTTCTATAAAACGGTTATAATTCGTTCCCGCTTATATTGGAACATTTTCAACCCTTTAGGTTAAATCCTTTTTAAAAATGGAAATTAAAAACTTTCTATTTGTCAAATATTTACAAATTATTACTCCTAAAAAGTAATTTGTCCAAAACTAAAACCAAGGAGTTAGGTCTAATAATGTGAGTCACTTCACTCATTGGGATTTGTCCCACGACTTTAGTCGTCATGGAACAAACCTAACAAGAAATAGGATAAATAAATAAAAAAAAATATAATAAAATATGCGTATACTATACATCAATAACAATAATAAAAAATAAATAAAAAAAATTTTCGAATATTTTTAATGTACCCACATTAAAATGTACCTCATACCGTTGAAGGGTAAAGAATTAATTCAGACGCAGAGCATAAAAAAAATTTTAGTGCATAAACAAAAACAAAAATCCAATTTAAGAACAAAATTAACAGGGAACCAAATTATGATGAACTGTTGCCTCAACATAAAAAATGTTATCCTTCTCAGGATTAAATTGACTGCGCAGTCAAAGCTCGGTGCACCACGTACCCGTACCCCCACCAAACTCTTCCCGTACCCCCGGGGGTACGCGTACCACACTTTGGGAAACACTGGTGTAAAGGAATAGAATTCAGTTAGGCCAATCAGAAATTGTAACATAAGGTTGGTAGTTGCCAGATATGTAAAAAACAGCTATTCCCATATAAGGTTTAACATAGGGTTGGGATATCGAAAGAAAATATCGATATATCAACATCAAGTTGTTCAACATCGATATTAGTGAAAATATCGAAAGACAATATCGATATTTCCGATATATCGGAGTTTTTTCTACTGATGAGCAAAAAGAAAAAAGAAGCTCGCCCGGCCAATTTTTTTCCTGCTGAACAGTAGAAAAGAGAAAAAATTTAGCACTTAAAGGTAATAATACGATTACCTATTAACAATATGCTCATGCAAATTTGCAAATGAAAAATTATGATGATTGTTATGTAGAATAGACAAAAATGATTGATTGTACAGATAAATTTTCAGTATAATTTTCCATTTGTTAAACCACCAGAGTTTAAAAAATAATTTTTATCTCCAGTAAGGAGAAAAAGTTATGATTTTGAATTAGTTTAGAGGGACTAAATTAACTCTTTTCATCCCTGAACTCAAAAAGTAAAAGTAGGGCGAAAAAGTAAAGTAGGGCAAAAAAGTAAAGATTGCAACTTAATTATTTTATAAATAGTAGAAAATGAATGGCTAATGTAATAAAGTTGTTGAAATCAGGTTGGCGACACTGACGTTTTCGACCATGTTTATCTTTGTTTATAACCTGCATCTAAATAACCTTCTATTTGAGTTTAATTCCAATTCTTATTTGTTTTTAATATTGAATCTCTTATATCTGCTATTAAAAGTGCTAATAATTATTGTTATTTATTAAAATAATAAATAAAAACTGTGCAATAGACGAAAATGTGTATTTTCTTCCTACTGGAGATAAAATATTGTATGTACCTCGTGCGTAAAGTGCCATTATTCCCCTCGCAATAATATAGTTATTCCCTCGCTGCGCCTTGGGAATTAAAGAGTCTAATTTCCTCGGCTTCGCCTCGGGATTTAGGGACCATGGTTCCTTCGGCTTCGCCTCAAGAACCAACTTTTTTGCTCCGGGAATAATGGCTTACTTTACTCCCTAGGTGCATAAATAACTATTCTTTTATATTATATTTATTTTACAGTGACAGTATTTTCTTCTATTAGTAGCTTTTTAAAACAACAATTTATCATATTTTATTATTATAATAGACGCTAAATAGATTTTTTTTCATTGTGTTTTAAATTGTGATAAAGATAAGGAATATATATATGCTAATTAATTTGTTTATTGGCTATTGAAATCGTAATGATTAAAGTGAGACAAGCCAACTTATACGACGTTGCAGCAATAAAAATAAAAAAATTAAAAAAACACTTAAAACATTGACCGTTCACCTGCAGCTTAATGGGTCGTATACAATCTCTGAGCAACGCATTCCAATTCAAAAGGTAATATTCGTGAATCGTGAGGTTAAAGTGAACGGTGCACAATCATAATTGAACTTCTAAGATTTTTTTCCTCTTCTGTTAGTATATTTTGTTTTAGTTTCCCTTCTGACCTAAAGTTATCTTGGTTCGGGGTCAACTAATTATGCTCTGTGAGAAATTAATTCTCAATACATTTTTTTATTTAGCTTGGAGTTAGCACGTCCAGTTTTACTTTCACCTTCTGCGGCCATTTCTTAGTAAAGATCGATCGAGCGAAATCATCCGTAATATTTTAGCAAATCTAAACTTTACCAAGAGTGAAGGTCACAGAGTTAATTTGACATTGAGGATTATGGATTTGTTAAGAATTGAGCAAAACTTTTTTTTAAGCAGTTAACTTTTTTTTAAACAAAATTACTAGCGATTTAATATAACAATAAATTATAATCTACTTAACCTCTGAAAAGTTACTTATTGTCTCTATAAAAACTTTTAACTATTAAGAAAACAAACTGCATTATTTATTACTCCTATTTTCCAGCTTTTAAAACTCTGTTGATACATTTATTAATTTGTTTATTGCTATTAGGTACTAATTATAGTATTAAAAATTGTGCTTGATTTATTTTTCAAGAAAAGAAGCATCTTCAGCATTTATTATTTAAATTAATTAATTACATAATTTTTTTGTTAAAAATTATTAGTTCACTGGCTACTGCTAAATTAAATAGTCTTATATTATTCTTTTTTGGTACCAATAAACTAATAATAGATTATATAGTATAATATTTTTTTAAAAGAAATTATAAAACATTCACTACAAAGGTAAAAATAATTTCTCCTTATACAATTTTTTTAATTTTACCATTAACATTTTTGGGATATTTGGTGTTTTATCGGCTAATACAAACGGAATTGTAATATTGATGACTGATTCTTGTATTGTCATCGGAAATACATAATCTGAGCAAGTTTCAGCTTTCTAGATAGTCGGGAAGTGGGTAAAATAAATATTACAAGATTTGTCCCTGACAAACGATGTAACAAATAAAAAGCGTGTAGTAAAATAATTATTATCAGTAGTTAAATATATTATTTTTATTTTCAGCTATTTATTAGAACGGATTTTAAATTTAATTTTATTTCAAATTTAAAATATAATCTGATTTATATTAATCAAGTCAATAACATTAAAAATAATAATCGTAATTAAAATGCGGAATAGTTGTGGATAATGTGTGAATTTTATAAAAGATTCATTTATTAGTTGTTTTCATTTTATTTGTCATATCTTTGTTGATATAATAAGATCGAACAATCTATAAAAATAGTTCTCATAAGAGTATAGCAAATGTTTTTTATAGATATATATGTATCTAGTCTATTTATACCACACAAAATTTAAAGGTTCACTTGATCACTTGAACAATTATCGGAAATTATGAGAATTAAAATATAAAACTATTAATTGATTTCCTTTGTTTACCGTTTAAACGTGGCGTCAGCTGATATTTTAAATTGGTCGAATACTGAATTTAATCGGCTGTTTGGACTTTCGTTTGATTAATCGTTTATAATAGGTATTGACATTATGTCTCAATCTTTTTGCGTTTTTTTTTTGTTTTGTTTATTTTACTGAGTATACAGTCACATATCTATTTCTAACTTTTGTTTTTTTATATCGTCATTTTGGATATTGCTGACGGGTGCGATTGGTCATTCTAGTTTTAGAGATTCCTGTTTCTTATAAACTGGTTTATTTCTTATATTTAAAGTTATATCTTTAAGTGTCTGAGACAAGTAAATATTTTTAGGAGGGAATGATACGGAATACGGAAGAAGGTGATGATACGGTCGTGAATCGCTTGCTTAATTTATACACCCAAGATTATATCCCTTTGTCAAACAGTACATTTGTATGATTTAAACATTTTGAGAAATTATATATATATAATTTGAGGAGAGTTTATATCCCTTTGTTAAAAAATACGTTGGAGTGAGGCCCCGCCATCTTTCCTATAGACCGCCTCATAATCGTCAGTTTTACCGTATAAATTACTACTAATAGTTTTACTACTTTGAGCTTACTCTCATGACAAAGTCAATCACTGACAGTACGATCAAGTTATAGTTATAAGCTCGGATTGCAACTTCATGTATATACATTAAGTCAGAGGAAAACAAAACATGAGGAACGAAAGGTCTGGTTATAGTACACAAGTTTAGAACTCACCACATTTTTATGGGCGTCGTAAAGTACAAGTGCTGTTGGACAGTTATTTAACATAAAAGTTATGCCAGCCATATTGTTTATGTTGAGAAAAAGGATGTATTTCTCTGCATGTGGATGTGGATGCACAATAAGGCATATACTACGTGTTCAATATTTCACTCTTTACTACTAAATTAAGAATCGAATAAGTACGATAAATTATTCTTAACTTTCTCTAGAGATGGCACTTCATTGAGTTATCATTCCGTTTGCATTAGCCTTATCACTACAATCGGTTGGTTTGCATTAGCCTTTATTTACCTCCAGAATTTAATTTTAGTTTGTTATCAGATTATAAATATTTTCTCTTAGTTTAGTTTATTGTTGAATTGAATATATAGTGACTAAATAAAATTATTTGTATTGGTTTTGTTTAGGAAATGGAGTTGGTTGGGAGGAGGTATCCAGGGACAGTGCGGTTTGTCCAATTCACCGCCACTGCAAGCCGTCGGATGTGCTCTACTTTGTGTTGTTATATGGTCGCTACTCTACACTCTCCTAAAAGGCGAAGTATCTCCTCAGGGAGACCTGTTCAAACTTCTCGTCCTGGTTATAGTCGCCTTCTTCTCTGGCAAACTCGTCGCTCTGGCCAGACTTCCACCATTGCTCGGCATGCTTATAGCCGGCATTTGCCTCAGGACTGTAGGATTCTTCCAGATATCCGGCCTCTATCTCGAAATAGTCATCAAAATGAGGTATTATTTATTTATTTTTCTTATTTCTAAAGCATCTGCATGACAAATTATTATTAATAGGTTTAATTAACTGTTAACTTTGTGTTAACTTCCTTGTTCATACTATTTTATTTGAAAAATTTTTGCATGTTTAACTCTCTAAATGTTATTAATAATTGAAAATATAATCTTTTTGGTACTTCTTTAGATTGTTACTCCCCTACGTTTTTTAGAATATAAATGACAGAATAAATAAATATTAAGACAAAGGGATGTCTAGTCCAACGTACTTATAGGGACAAAGGAATATCACCCTTCTTTTTTTATAAGGATAAGGGGAGTAACAGTTTACAGAAGAACATTATGAACACCTTCTTTAGATTATTACTCCCCTCATTTTTTATAATGGGAGTAACAATCTAAAGAAGTGCCTCCTTTTTTATAAACATATAAACTTACTTATTTTCTAATTTTCTTTTGGTTTTTCAGCTCTTGTAATAGCCCTTGATCTTACCTTTAGTTTTCAATATCTATTTTAAAGTCAAACTTCAGGTACTATTTCCTCAAACTATATCGATTATTTTATTTTGATACTTGATATTGACTTTCCTTGCCATCTTCATATTAATCAAAAACTAATATAAATTACGATTTAAATGAAAGGTTTAATTTTTTATGAAGTAATAAGTTTATTTCCAAAACACACTTCCTATAGTCTAACAAGATTATTATATAAATACTGTCTGAAGAGAGTTCTTCTAAGCCCGCTAAATAAATTGCTGTTAGCAATAAGCTTCATCTTTCATACTTAAAAACTAATTGATACAGATTTCTCCCTCTTTAGACTAAGAGAAAAGAAAAATATATTTCAGAAAAATTAAAAACTGAACAATCAACGTTAATATGATGTTTGTTTTTTTGATTAGGTATACATATTATATTTAGGGCTTTATTTGTACTAATTTTTATTAGCATATTTCTTTATATTAGGAGTATAATTTACATTAGATAGTAGGTAATGACCTCATTTAAAAAAAAAAAATATTAAATACATTTTTATAGAATTAAATTTTCTTTTCTGGAAAAAAACTATATTTCGAGATAATGACACTCAAAGATCAATGGAAAATATTACAGTAAAAATACGGCTTAGGGTAAGATTACTGCCCAAAAAAATTACAACCATAACAAAAATAATCGCAGATGTATAAATACATCCATTTATGGTCCCCTGTTGTTTTAAGATACACTTTTTTAAAAAAATAATTAATTTCTTTTATCTACGATTGATACGAAATATAAACATTATATCTCTGTGTAGATGCGTAGAAAGTGATTATTTATGTACTTGTATTCATTGCGCATGCGCGTCTCATAGTTCTGAATAATTCCTCTTCTTTACCACAATCGCGCGGTAAAGAAGAGGAATTCTTTAGCTTTACGCACGATTAGCGAGTTTGTTTACATTTAACAAAACTAATTTGCTGTGCTTTTATTAAAGTAATTGTTTATATCGAGATTTTAGTGAAAAACAATGAGTGAATCAAGTGACTTTGACGAAAATGTGGAGAATAATACTCCTCCAGAAATAATTAATTCGGCAAAAATACAACTCAAGAATTAATGCCATTTTTAGAGATACGAACTTCCACACAGCAAGTTTATTTTTGTCTGTATTTATTATTTAAATTTAACAATCGTAGATAAAGTACGGTACGCAACTCGTGCGAAAACGGCATTTTGCATTGCTCGTGTGGTTTTACTACCCTCGCTGTCGCTCGGGTGCAAACTCCACACTCGCATGCAAAATGCTACTTTCCGCACTCGACGCGTTATTTACTATTGCAGTGAACAATCAGTCACACATCCTATAAAATAGCACATTACGCGTCTAGTGCGGGAAGTAGCATTTTGCATGCGAGTGTGGAGTTTGCACCCGAGCGATAGCGAATTTAGAAAAACCACGCGAGCAAAGCAAAATGCAGTTTTCGCACGAGTTGCGTACCGTACTTTATCAACGATTGTTGGATTTTAAAAATAAATACAGAAAAAACAGTTACTTTAATTAAACAAACAGCAAATTAGTTTTGTTAAATGTAAACAAACACGCTCATTGTACGATAGGGTGAAGAATTATTAAATGCGCATGCGCAATGAATACAACTACGAACTACGAAATACAACTACGAAAAGAATCACTTTCTATGCATTTAAACAGAAATAAAATGTTAGTATTTCGAATCAATCGTATAGATAAAATATTTTGCTTTAGAATTTCCCTCTTGTAAGTATTTTTGAAAAATTTAAAAACTGAACAAATATAGGTGTACTCAGTGTAAAACTTTTCCAATATCTATTCAACTGCATACTTATATCTATTTACGTAATCAGCTCACGTTCTTACTCTCCCATATTTTTAGTTGAACACAATCATGCCAAAAACCGTTGCAATGCGGCCACCTAGATGACATTGGCGCACTATGGGTCAAGAAGTGCATAGGTCATTACACAACCGTTTAGACTATTTTAAATGTTTGAAGTTGAAGCAATCTACTCATTGTTAATTATTTCGTCGGATGTTTCGACATTACATGTTCTAATGTATAGTTAGTTGCCAATTGACTGTAAACTTGGCCAATTGATTTATTTATTATTATCAGTCTCGTTACAGCTTAAATCTCATGCATTTATCAATTTGATAGATGTGTTAAAACAAAACATCAATTTCATCCCTTTCTATTTCTGATGACAGCACAAAAGATCGATTTTGATTTACTCTATTTAAGGTCAAATTAAGTGATTTTAAATAATATCCTGTCTGTCTGTGCTTTTGTCGTCTGCGTTGCCTGAATCTGTGCAGACGCGTTGAGCTATATACCATAAAGTCCTGAACTAATTTTAAATAATATTTGCTTTCGAGCTTACCGCAGACAACGCACAAGCATTTTGATTATTCTAAAGTAATTTGGATGGTTTATCGAAAGTAGCCAAAAAAAAAAAAAAAATAAATAAATAAAAAAAAAAAAAAAAAAATTATAATAATAATAATAATAATTCAGACAATAATAACACGTAAAAGAAAAACTTCATTAAACAACGCGAGGAAGTTGTGTGCCACAGTAAGATGTCTTTGTTTGATGTTTATGTACTAGATAAAAATATCCATAATTATTTATTTATCATTAGTCAATAGCCGCGTACTGAAGCCAATAGTCATAGTGATTATTAGAATACAATTGAACTTAGTATCAATTTTATCAATCAGTATTAAAAGAGCAAAAACCTTTGTTTTTAACTTCGTAATTTATGATAAATAAAATGACTTGGTTGATCTTAATTAAATAAAATTTTATTTATTTTTAAAACTATTTATTGAATTTTTTATAAATACTGTCATATCAAAAGTGTTGTCAGATAATATAATACGAAAATTCATTTTATACTAATGGAAAAAAACTATAAATTATATTAAAAAGTAATAAAATTATGCGGATCTGCAACCTCCCCTAAACGATATTTAATGCTTAACGTAAACCCAAGTACACTTTTATTGATTCCTTTTTTTTATGGATTTAAAAACTAAACTTTTCTTATCTTTACTTTTTTAACATCGTAAAATTGTGAAGCTTAAAGGAATTATAGAATTTATATTAAAAATACTAAATAGGATGTCCAGGGTTTTTTTTTACACTTTAATATATCCGCTAATATATCCCTTAATATAATCCCCACTTTAATTGTCCACTTTCCCCCGTGTTAAATATTTTCATTGCTATACTTAAACGGTATATTTTTAGAGCCCAATGTAAAATTAAAACAATTTTATTTCTAATAGAAACAGTGTTACCTTATGTTAAACAACGATAGTGCGATGTTAAGCGTTTCGTCTTGGAATTTATAATATAAAAAAAAAAAATATTAAATTTAACTTCTTTACGAGTGGTAGGCATTCGTGGCATCCAAAACCTCATTAAATACGTCTTAGCCTAAGTGGGGTGTTTGCTTCTTTAAAATTGTCTCCGAGTGTAATTTACAGAAATCAAGTAAATTTTAAAAACAATTTCTTCTTACACCTCTACCTTTACCTTTATCATTTCTGTATATACTTCTTAAAAAAAATCATATACCATGTCTGATGGTTCCCTTTAATACTTAATTATGTTTAGGAATACTAAGAATATCATTATCATGACCACTTGAACGTTCTATAGAACGTGCAATCTTACCAAAAATTTAGGCTTAAAATATCCCTGTAACAAACTCCCAACGCAATAATTTTGATTCTCACAGAGATGAGATATGTTTACAAAAATAATAGCATCTATACTATACAGAAATGATATGTTGTTCTTTTAAATTACCCTATATGCATTCCTACTTTAGATTTAGTAAAAACTCATCTCTAGCAATTTTTATGGATGTGATACATCTTACTTTACCTCCTAAATGCAGATAATGCTAGTAAACCTTTTGTTCTTATGAACCTCGTTGGAGAAATCTTGATATACTGTTATAAATATTTTAAGTGCTAATTAAAACAGTAATGTTTAATTTAGGAAATGTTTAAAGAGTGAAAGAGGGTTAAAGATAGAATAAATGTCCGTCTTTTATTCAGATATATATTTTAAAAGTAAACTTAACTTTCCGAAAGTGCTTTAGAATTTATAATTCAGTAGAGATAACAGTCATAGATTTAAGAATTAACAATAATAACAATATTACCTTTGTAATTTTGCAAAAGAATGAATTTCTTTGTACGAGTATATTTAAAGGTATTCAGAAAGTCAATTCTAAGAATTCATTTCCAAGCAAAACCGGTTTTTGATTTTAATAACACGTTTATTGATTATAATTTATGCTTATTGCATTTATTTACAATTATGATAATTTAGCATATTTACATGGAAAATTAGTTGCGTATGTAAATAAATATACATTTCTCTTTACTTTTTACAAAATAAACTAAAATATTTAACAATCTAAAAGAAGTACCTTTTCCTCTTTATCATATATAGAGACAGCTACCTACTACTGCTTATAGTATAGTTATAGTTATACGAATTAGAAAAACTTAAATTGTTAGGGTTTATTTTGTTAAGTCACTGATTTCGATTTTATAGGGATCCCAAAATTAATAAAATTAAAGGATTTGTTTTTTTCTCAAAAATATTTCCTAGGTAAATGCAGTTTGTTTAAACATCAATTGACAAAATAATTCTATACAGGTGGTCCAAAACTCTCCCCCCCCCCCTCTTAACTTTTGAACGGTTTGAGATAAATTAGTGGAACTTGGGGTATCCGTACCATGTAAAGGGAAGTGTGTATTCATTTACTCGCGTAGTAGAGGCAACCACCCATTTCGCCCCCAGGCGCTGACCCTTTTTATAATTTTGCCTCATATAGGCGGTAAAATATTGGGGATAGAAAAAAGTTTGAAGTAAAATATTCTTATTTTTCACCGTAGAATCCAAAACTGCTATAAAAAAGATACACTCCAATTTTAAATTTTGAAGTTGGGTGGCCTGGGGGAAAAATTGGCGATTGCCCCTACTGCACGACTGCATGAAAACAAACTTCCCTTTACATAGTACAGATCCCCCAAGTTCTATTAATTTATTCCAAACCGTTTAGATTTTCTATCGATATAAGTTTTATATATATATATTTTTATTTACTATTTTTGGAAGGGTTATTTTGCTCTCTTGGCCCATATATAGGGGGCAAAATATTAGAGATACAAAAAAAATAATAAAGTTAAATTTTATATCAAATTATAATTATTATTTACTACGGCATGAAAACTACCAAAAACTTAAAATTGAATTTCGAATTGATTGTACAAGGTACAGGTACTAATTGAGTTCTTTATAATAATTATAAGCGTTAATTCTTGGTTTAGTTCTAATGTCATAAATATTGACTGTCTAAATGTATATGAATATTGAAAGCTTGGATTCGGGACTAGTTATCGATTACGGCAGTTAAAAATCATTCTCCTGCGTAGCTTAGTTGGCCAGAGCATGTGTACTGGAAATACAGGAGACCCGTGGTTCAAATCCCGGCGCGGGAGTGTATTTTTCACTGTCTGTTTCCCGTAGTAAATAATAATTTTAATTTGATTTAAATTATTTAAACTTTCCGTAGTATGAAAACTACCAAAAACTTAAAATTGAATTTTAAATTTTATTATTTTTCACCGTAGAATCCAAATATTCACTCCAATTTGAAATTTTGAAGTTGGGTGGCCTTGAAGGGGAGTAACAGTCTAAAGAAGTGTCAAGGAAAAAAATGAGAAAGATAAATTTAAAATGTACTTTTTAATGTCACAGTAAACTGTGTACGATTGTTGATTTTGCCTAAACATATTTATATATTTATGGAAAAGGTTTTGCCCAAAATTGTACCAGTTAATTAATATCTAGGTATTCAAAAAATAATATTATTAAAGTCTACTTGATGTATTGCTCAAATGGAACAACTTGTCGTGTGGAATTCTACTGGGATTTTTCTTTCACATCTAATACTCTTTCTCTCTCTAAAGTTGAGAAAATACGAGGATGTTTATTTTGAACTGATTTTTCTTCTTATTTCTTTGTATGATTAATTTTGGAACTAAAATTAAATTAGGGCACAATTAAACAGTTTACAGTTAAGGTAGGGCGGGGCAAGACTACTACCTTATTAGGTTGACCATGTGTATACCTTGTATACAGCTTCAGTGACTTCTATTCCCTCGTCTTCATTATAATCACTGGAGATCTCTTCATTTAAGAACCAATTCACATTAAATGTAGGCAGGTGACTTGTTCTTTGTACCCATAGTATTTGTCGCTCTATCAAGCTGGACACAATGACTAAGCCAGAAATAATCTAGTTGTCTTTTGGCCGGAAATATGAAAACTGAAGGCGAATATTAAATATTAAATGCAACACTTTTCTTTTGAAATTCCGTTTGGAAAGACTTACCCTAATGGCAAAACTAAAAATATTTATCTAACAATAAGAAGGACATCAATTAAAATGGCTTTCTTTAGATAATTTTGAAAATATTATATATAAGATTAAACAAAGATAAAGAAAGATTCTTTTCAAAGGAAAAGAATAATGAATGGTTAAAAATGGAATATAACTAATTAGATGTCAATTGAAATAAAGAAAAGAACAATAAAACATAGAAAAGTGGATTGATTGTCTCTTAAATGTAAATATGGGTTTTATCAAATGCCTTTTTCCCCCATCTGATTTTTGTATAGCATTATCGATTTTCTTACAAAATGGATATATAAATATAATGTGTAAAAAAAACAAACTTATTTTACGTATAAGGTAGGAGTAGGTTAGTAAAAGAATGAAAGCTTTAGATGTACTTACCCTTAGGAGTGGAATCAAAGGGTCTGCATATAGGTACGTGCTTTCCTTAACGTAGCATGATGAAAAAGAGTTTTTTGTCCCTCAAAATGAAAGAGTACCTTTTGGATCCCACGAATCCTTGCTTGCAGCGATCTAAAGGAACCACAAGAACCTTGGAAACCCTTTTGAACTAGAAAATAATGTTTTAATGGTTTCAAAATATGCGTGGGAACCTTTTTAAAACATTGGAAAATGTACTATTATTCTCACATAATAAACCTAAAAATTTAAATTAGATCTTGGATCTTGTTCATCTTAATCATATTAAGTAGCAATCATGTCTAACATTTCTAGCTCTCTGTGATAATTAGTTTTCCCATTTACATTTAAAGTAGAGGGGAAAAGAACCATTCATAAACCCATCTCATTAATGTTTTATTTTTATTTTAAGGAAGAAAAATACAGGCCTTAATTTTTTAGAATGCCTTTTTCAATGTATCAAAAAATCAACAGTTATTTCCTTAAACGTATTTAAGTTTTTTTATCGACGATTGATACGAAATATAAACATTGTATCTCTGTTTAGATGCGTAGCAAGTGATTCTTAGCGTACTTGTATTCATTGCGCATGCGAGTTTCATAATTCCTCTTATTTCTGCCCTAGTGCGTTAAAAAAGAAGAATTCTTCACCTTAAAGCACGATTAGCGAGTTTGTTTACATTTAACAAAACTAATTTGATGTTTGCTTAATTCAAGTAACTGTTTATATCGAGTTTTTAGTGAAAAACAATTATTGGTTTATGTGATTATGACGAAAATAAGGAGAATAATACGCCTTCCGAAATAATTAATTCAGCACAAAATACAAGTAATGAATTAATGTCTTTATCTAAAGAGAAATACGAACTTACATACAGGAAGTATATTAAATATTTTTTTCTGTATTTATTATTAAAACCCTGCTATTGTAGATAAAGTACGGTACGCAACTCGTGCGAAAACTGCATTTTGCTTTGCTCGTGTGGTTTTACTACCCTCGCTCTCGCTCGGGTGCAAACTCCACACTCGCATGCAAAATGCTATTTTCCGCTCTAGACGCGTAATGTACTATTAAAAATACGTATAATAGGTAGTTGAAAATAATTCTTATGACCAAGTCATGTACTATTACATTAAATAGCACATAATTTCATTAAGTACAGAAATAATTAAGCGAGGAATTACCAGATGTTTTAACTGACCTGAACTTTGTTTTAACAATGAACTAAAATTATGTCTAAAATCATACTAGCTAGGGCCCATTTTCCGACTCGATTTGTTCTGGTTTTTTTTTCCGTGCGCAGTAGAAATATTTTAAATTTTAGATTTGCTTGGAAATATGTATTTGCATTTTTATTTGAAGATAAGAGCGTGGGCGCTTTTCATTGCACAGAATGAATCAATAGTGTCTTTTATAAAAACATTTTTAGCTGGAACTGAATTTTAATTTTCATCCTTTATATCCTAGAAGAGACAGAAAAAAACATAATAGACTAAAAATGTCGTCAGCAGTTGATAAATTATGTAAATGAATGGAGTTTTTAACTGCATAGTTTAAGACTTTACTTTTAACAATGTTACGTATTTATTTATATTCCTTTCAATAGAACTATTTTTAATGCTAGTACCCAATTAACAGTGTTGCATAAGAACTTTTGATGTTGCTGTATCGAAAGAAACTTTGTGTGTTTTGTGGTACTTTTATTTTATATTTTTAAACCCATTGTTAATATAATTCAGTTTCAGCGGTAAAAAAAGAATTTCTACAGAAATAATAATCTACAATAATTTGTTTAGATTTATATAGTGACTTCTTCGTGCGATTTTTTTTTCTATGAATATTTGTCTGATGAGAGAATATTACCTGCGACAATTTTGGGAAACAAAAGAGATTATCCTATTCCAATTTCCGATTGGTTATTGGCTTCTGCAGATAATAAGATCCTGCAGCATGTAAATATCAGCAAATTAACTGTTTTTGAACCTTCATCCTAAAGTAGCTCATTTCACAGGCTTAATATTATTATTTTATGGTCGTTTCTTTACCTTTTAACTTATCTCTTTGGACTCTGGGAATCAAATCAAATTGTACATTTGTGTTTGTTTGGATAAAATGATCACTTGATTCTTGTTTGTTTCAGAGAAATGGCTCTAACCGTGATCCTGATCAAGGCAGGGCTGGGCCTGGACGCACCTGCCTTGCTCAAGCTGAGTCTTGTTGTGTTGAGACTTGCCATTGTGCCCTGCCTTGCTGAAGCAGTAGCAGCGGCCGTTCTCTCCTACTACATATTTGGATACCCATGGCTATGGGGTTTACTTCTGGGGTAAATATATTTGCATCAAGTTTTATTTATTTATTTTTAGCAGAACCACTAAGCTATAAGTTTTATTATTAACTTAGTTAAATCGCACATATGTATTATTATATTAGTATTAAATTATTATACCCCGATTAAACTTTTTCATTTGATTTTACTCAACTACATAACCTATTTTTAAAGGCTTTTTTCTCGTGTTTTACTTTATGAATCCCAAAAGAAATCGCCAGTTTTTTGGAATGAAGTTCCTTATTGCACGTTACAGCATCTGAAGCCCGGGAGTGAATCCGGAAAAAACGACCGTCACAAAACCGACAGTCTCGAAATTTACAGATGACGATAACTTGAGTAAAAAAAGACCGAGTTAGTTGAAATTTGGTACACATGTTCATTTTACCAATGCCCAGGCTGAGTTCGTTGGACAACGTTTTCCGCCCAAACGTTCACGCGCAACGCTCGCGTAAACGTAAGCTTCAAATTTAAAATTGGAATTTTAGGACGGGAAAAAATTCTAACTTCATCTATTTAATGAGACAAACAACTTTTTTAAATATTTTTTTTAGTAAAACGAACACCGGCACTGCTATGAAGTGATACAGATCGCTAAATTTATTAAAGCGGACCTAAACGTTTAAAATAAAGAAAACAACGTTTATACCGATATCTTACGTTCTAACGTAACGATTTTAATAAAAAAAATCGGTCCAAGACAACTCAGACATACTTTCTCATATACGAGTTCATAATTACTTAGCCCATTGTTTTCAGAGTTTTTGGGGGGTAGTGCCCTTAAATTTGGAGCTAAAATTCATTTCTCGATTTCGCCTCGGGGTATGATTTTTCTGAACATTTATGCCAAATTTCGTCAAAATCGGCCCAGTAGTTTAAGCTCCAGGCGTCTGCACAGACGACAGACAGACAGACATTTTTTAAAAGCCACTTTTTTGGACTCAGGGGACCTTAAAACGTGTAAATCCATCAAAATCTGAAAATTGAATTTTCGCGCCATCACAATGCTTTCTCTGTATTTAAGAAAGTTAAAAGTACAATTGAAACAGGCAGGTAAAATTTAAACCTGATACAAGCAGACTATTTTGAGTGGGAAAGAGATATATTTTATAATATTTTAAATTAGTAGGCCAGGTAGGTAGAAAACAGTCCTATTTCCATCCAACTACAAACATTCTCTTTAACTATAAACTCATCATAATTAACTTTTTTCTTATTATTACATATTTTTATTGAAAGACGCTTGTTTTAATGATACAAATAATGCTTTTCTTTTAATTTTGCCTTAACTCCGCTAGGTACAAACAGCTGGTTACTTTTTATTTTGTCTCTTTCCTAACTCTGCCATGTATAAGTAGTTAGCAATGTATACGTACTTAGCAGTGTGATTTTATAATTTATATTTAATGAAAAATGTAAGGAACTTCGTGCCTACCACTTGTCTCGCGACACTACACGTATTTTTTATTTATATTTTTTCAATCAATAATTGGTTAAAACTTATTAACTTTTTTGATTTTAATCAACTACATAACATATTTTTAAAAGCTTTTTTCTCTCATGTTTACTTTATGAAACCCAAACAAAATCACCAGTTTTTATTATTAATTAAACTGTGAAATAATTGACTATAACCTGATATATTTTGTCCATAGATTTATGCTGAGTGCCGTATCTCCAGCCGTCGTTGTTCCGACACTTCTCAGTCTTAAGGAGAGAGGTTACGGCGAAGACAAAGGAATCTCCACCCTGGTCATCGCTGCATCAAGTCTTGACGATATTGTAGCCATTTCTGTCTTTGGCGTTTTCCTTGGCATGATCTTCTCTAAAGGTAAATTCCACTTATACCTTATGAAGATTTAAATTTTAAAACCATAATTAAAACCGCATTAGAATTAGAAGTGAAACTTAAGTCTAGAATGCATTGCTCTCTTTCATGTTTTGACGAATTTATTATTTCAAGATTAAGAAATGGTTATGGGAAATTTAATTGAAAAAAAAAAAAAAAAATTGCTACGCTAAGGCAACCACATTTATTCCAATAAAAATAAATGTTTTTTTAATTTGCTGGTCTTTAAATAGATATAATACAATTAATCTGTAAAAATGTTACACTTGGATGAGTCTCGAATCGCAAACTTCGTTACACGATGTCACTATATGAAAAAATTCACTCTACCGCCGCCAAAGAAGTTTCACTTCAGAAATATCTTACTTAGGAAATGGAATAAGTTGAAATTTTGATGTGATCTTTAAACACAATAGTTATTTATGCACCCAGGGGGTAAAGTAAGCCATTATTCCCTGAGTGAATAAGTTGGTTCTTGAGACGAAGCCGAAGGAACCATGGTCCCTTAATCCCGAGGCGAAGCCGAGGGAATTAGACTTTTTAATAACGCTAATTAGCTCCCGAGGCGAAGGCGATGGAGATAATTATCGCGAGGGAAATTATAGCACTTTACTCACAAGATACATACAATATTTTATCTCCAGTTGGAAGAAAACGCATCTTCATCCATTGCACAGGTTTTATTTATTATTTTAATAAATAACAATAATTGTTAGCACTTTTAATAGGAGATATAAGAAATTCAATATTAAAAAAACAAATAAGAATTGCAATTAAACTCAAATAGAAGGTTATTTAAATGCAGGTTTAAACAATGATAAATGCAAATTACAAATAAGGTCGAAAAAGCAGTGTCGCCAACCTGATTTCAACAACTTCACTACATTAGACATTCATTCTCTACTACTTATAAAATAATTAAGTTGGCAATCCTTCTTTTTCTCCCTGGTCTTACTTTTTCTCCCTACTTTTACTTTTTACTGGTCTTATATTACTTTGCTTTGAACCACTCCCCGTCATCCAATCTTCCCCAAAATTTTGCTCATGGAAACAATTTAGGCAAAGAGTAAAAAAAAAAAAGTTTAAAATAAGACTAGTTTTTAAAAATGGCATTTTTATGTTAATTATTCTGATTTGCTCAAGGAGATGAAGTAGTGCTGCGGAACTCCTCAATGATTCGCGAAACCTTTACAAGATCCAAATAAAAGCCACCCTTCTATAGGTATTATATATTTCAAAACTGAGCCAGATAAAACCCCCAAGCTTCTCCAATCCCTATTTCTAATTATTATTAAGAGATAAAAAATTATGTGAGCAAAATGCTCATAGCCCGAGTGAAGATGAGTTAACTTTAAAATATTCTGAGATTTTGGAAAGACAAATATCTCATTTCATTTATGTGTAATTAAATCACCATATTGGATGGAGAAATAAGGCAGGAAAAGGCTATATCTTTAGAGAAGCGATATTCTGTTGTGTAGAAAGTAGCGTTAAAACAAGATTGCTATTAAAAGATTACCAAGCTGTAAGCCCCGAAGTAGATTAGAGAGAGGAGATAATAATTTACTGCCAATATGGAAAGGTAGTAGTTAAGTTACTTTTGAGTCTTATGGTCTAATCATCTTTTAGAGCAGAGTTTGTTTTTCATAGTTCTATTTTAAGCCTTATGATTGATTTTAAAAGGTTAAATTAAAAAAATGTCAGCGTTAAGAGTGAACTTTTTTCTAGTTTTTACTTGATAGTGTATTTATTTAATGATTATTTTTATTACCAGGTGACTTGACTCATCAGTTAATGCAAGGACCTATTGAAATGGTGATAGGTCTGACGTTTGGTATTGTATGGGGATTTCTTTCGGCAGTCATTCCTCATAGAGAAGATGTGAGTATTATAATAAAATCTATTAATATAAATAGTTTTTTTTCTAATTATTTAGCATTACAAACCTATTTAAGATATATAAATATGTAATTTTGTATATTGATTCTAATTATAAAAGCATTTGTGACGTGAGAAGCTGTAATATTTGTTTTTTGTTTAGGAACATGTGGTACTAAAACGGTCTTTGATGGTTGGTGCTGGTGGATTGTGTGCAGTACTTGGAAGTGAACTTATTCATTACAATGGTGCTGGCCCTCTTGCCTGCATCGTAGCATCTTTCATTGCATGTCTTTGTTGGAAAATGCAAGGATGGAGCAGCTCTTATGTATGTTGCTTTTATATGTTAATGTAAACGTCTTAAATTTTTAAATTATTATTTATGCTAAATACCCGAAATTGTTTGAACTATACTAATATCTTATAATTTTATTGTTTCCAGAACCCAGTTGCAGATGTTTTTGGAACTATTTGGCTGATACTTCAGCCGATCCTGTTTGGCCTTATTGGTACTGAAATTGATCTAAGTAAACTTCAGCTGGACACAGTCGGCCTTGGCATGCTTGTTGTCTTAGGCTCCTTAGTGATAAGAGTGGTCTCTTGCTGCCTTGTCCTTCTCGGAGGAAATTTGAATTGGAAAGAAGTTATTTTTGTAAATCTTGCATGGTTGCCAAAAGCTACAGTTCAGGTATAAACAAATTGTATTTTAAACTAATTTTGATTTATCTATTATATAAAATAATGTTTGTACATTGCACTAAATTTCCATCTAATTACTTTTACTTTATTAAACTACTTGAAATATTTGTAGGCTGCACTTGGCCCAGAAGCATTAGATCAAGTTCGTCAACAAGAGAACCCGAGTGAAGAAGACAGTATTCGCGGTGCTCAACTTCTCACCATAGCGGTTCTGTCTATTCTCTTTACTGCACCATTAGGTTCTATAGGTATTTCAATTACAGGACCTATGCTTTTATCTAATAAGTCTGCTGAACAAAATAAAGGTAATAAATAATTTATCTATTTAAATTATAAGTAATTTCTTATTAATATTAATAATACTATTATAATATATTTTCACAATTGATGAGAGGTTATATAATAGTAGAGGGAGGTCTGTTTTCACCTTACATTTCAAATTAATAAATATAACTTTATATTTTAAATAAAAAAAAAAATATTGAAAAAATATTTTTGGGGGTCTTTAAGGGTTAAAGAAAAACTTGCTTCTCCTTTCTTATTGTACGTACTATATTTTGCCCTTACCTAGGGCTTATTCAGTCTATAAAAGGGTTTCCCAAACTGTGTGCCACAGCACACTGGTGTGCCCCAAGTCCTGCAAGCTGTGCCACAGGATCTAGAATAAAAAATAATAAAATCCAAACTAGTCAGAGCAAAATAATGCCTGCCTGTATAAGTACAATAGTTAAAAACATAATACATAGTTTTATTTTTCCTAATGGAACTATATTATTTATTATGAGAGTATATTTCTATCTGGTAAAATGATACTTCACATCATTAAGCATGCCAGCATGCCCTCCCCTAACCCCAACCCTTGTCTGGCACCTATTTCTAGTAATTTAAGTAAAAAAATAAAAATAACTAAATAGAAAAGAAACAATAAATAAAAAACAAGCAGTGTGTAATTGTAAACTTAAATTAAAAATGTAATTTATTAATGTTTGGCCTGATGAAAGTTCAGAAAAATTATTGAAATAAACAGCGTCTTAGTTAAATAATAAGTACCTACTATCCAGTATTAACTAACTTTTTAATATGTGTTTCCATAAAAATACCACAGAACTGAACAGTTACCATGAACTGTTTAAGATGGTAAAAGCCAAATTGCGTAAAAAGTTATTTCCAGACATATTATTTTCAAAAAATTTCTGGGGGAGGGCCCCTGGATCCTCACGGTAAATGGGGGGCCAGTAGACCTATTGACATGGGGTCCAGGATGGCTCTATGCGGCCCTGCATAAAGTTAAGTGTGCCACGGCTATCAGCTATTTTCTTTATCATAGCAATAACACAGCTATCAACACAATAAGACTCATTTGGCACAGTCTGTAAAACATTATTCTTGATATTACGATCACTGCATATAAATATGTATTGATCTTATCAAGAGTAATATTTAAAACAAATCCACAAAAATATTTTTTAAAAATATTGAATTATTGTTTTTAGTAATTTGTTGAAGCGGTGAAGAACGAAATATAACTACGTAAAAAATAATTTCAAAATAAAACAGAGGTCCTTAAACTTAAAACGTTAACGAACCGTCAAGCAAAATAAAATTAAATACTCTTTTTTAAATTGATAAGAATCTATCAGAATAATAATTGATTATAAGTCAAATATAGTTGCAGTAATGCGACGTCGTATAGAGAGGTATAATATAATTATAATGATAGTTGTTAGAGGAAAATCAGTTCAGTAACTGAGAAGAGGAGATAGGAACTGGAGATAAAGTGTATCTTAGATACCTGGAAAGGCGGGCATTGCATCTTGTTCTTATTACTTGAAATGTTATTGATTCCGTTCTGTTATAAAAAACAATAGATGAACTGTTATTGTTATAAAATAACATTAACAGATGATCTGTTCTGTTATCTGAGCTGTTATAATGTGAACTGTTATTCAATAAGAGGCCTTTTTCAATAACATGTTATCAAACTAACTGTTATTCTCCTATGTTATTTTGAACTGTTGTTAATTTCGACCCACCTTTATAATTAGATGTTTTAACTCAGAGGTGCAGTGGCCCTCTGAAAGTTTTTTTTTTTTATTTATTTTTTTTTTTTTATTGCCTTTAGCTATAATGCTCCTCTTATTAGAGTAGGGGGGAGGAATCAATCATAAAACAAGTCTATTTATAATTTTTTTTATATTTTTCCCTTAAAAATTGTCTTTTCACTAAAATCTAGAAGGGTTTATTACAGTTGTTTGAGGAAACTGATAAAATAATTGTAATTATTAATGTTATTAGATACACCTCTTGCCGGAGCTGTAGATACTTCAATGCACATGAGTGAAGGTACAGAGAGGAATGGTGAATGCGATATGGTCGGAACCAGGGTCTAACTTACACGTGATAATATACCGGCTCTTCATTCAAATGTATCATTGCCATTTTCTTCAAAATTTTATATAAAGTAGTAAAATCCTTTTTAAAAAAGAAAATGTATTATTAAAAGAAATTCTATTGACTATTAACTTATTCTGTTATTTATTTTTTATTTATGTGTGTAACATGCATATACACAGAAAATATGTATATTACTCGTATTGTGACTAGAAAATGGTAATGATAAAAACATAACGAATAAGATCAAGATCATAAAAATTGTTATTTTTATGATTATTTTTATTATTTTGATTTATTTTCTAGCCTAATAAATAGTATTTGTAAATATATTCATGATAAATAATTATTGATTATGTAAAAAGAATATATTAAAATAATTTAAATGAAGGAGGGTCATTAAAAAATTGACACCCTTTAAAAGAAATGCAAATAAGTAAAGAATTCGATGAAAATTATTGAGATTTCAGTTTGTAAAAATCTTTTTTATCTATATTATTTATTATTATAATATTTTATTTTTCTCAATTTAGTTAAATGGATAATATTTATAATATGATTTTCTTTAGTTAAATGAATAGTTTTGCCCTTCTTTCTTCTTTACAATAATTATTTCTATAACTATTGGAAGGTTTACTTCTAAAACTAAAATTTAAGTTAACATTAAAATTACCAACTATTTCAACATTAAAAAAAATAAAAAAAACTGGTTTCAGAATCAGAATATTCCACATCAGCCTTCCTAGGCGAATTTCGGATAAATTTGAATCTTTTGGAGAAGAGTTAGTAAATCCTTACGTATTGAACTTTATTAAAGGGATAAATCTCTTGATATTTTCCCTCTGCACTTAATGAAAACCAACCAACTCGTTATTACTTACGATGATACTTAAATTATTGTGAAGTTTTATAATTTTTTTTTTTTTTACTATAAAATTCTCACCAGACTGCCCATCAGCCAATTTATTTATTTTTTGTAGGGAGCAAAATTTTCTGGGTTTATTTCTGGTTTAATTTTACCATCCCTACTGTTGATAGAGCCTAAATATCTAAAATATTGCACCTGTTCTATAGCTTTGTTGTTCAACTGCATATTTAGTGTTTTTCATTCCTAAAGATGACCATCACCTTTGTTTTGTCAACACTGGTTCCTTCTCTTTTAGCTCTTTTTCTTAACAGTTTAAATTTTATCAATAAATTATACTTCCCTTTTGGTTCAAAATATTTATGCTGAAATAAATAATTATATTATTGTAATTAATTCTCAAGCCCTTGCATTATTAAACTTCACATTAAATTTAAGTTATTCTTATGCCCTTCTTACTTTATTTTTTCAAATTAATAATCTTTATCATATCCAACATATATTTATTATTTTTTATGTGTATTATTTTATTATTTTATAGAAAGAACTCCTCTTTCCCATTTTATTTTATTAATAAGAAGATTTTTACAAAACGTTACATAAATGAGGTGATATATTTGAAATTGTCGAAAAAAAATTTTTAGTACAATGTTAAATTGTATTATTCATTTCCTGAAAAATTTAGATACATGCTCGTAAATTAATAATTTAGATAAAAAATAAAATATTGTTACAAAATTATAGTGTTATTATATTTTATTTGAAGAATATATAATTGTTAACTGATTTTAAAGAAGATTTTCCACTTGTATGAAATATTCTTGCATAATTTGGCACACCTATTGGTTGCCATATGTTGAGTTAATTTATGTTAAAATATATTTTTTTAATTGTAAAAATATTACTTCTGTTATTGTTTAAAATTAATCTTATCTTGCCTTTTGTTTTTCTTTTGCACTGGAATATAATTGGATGCAATTTTAATAACTATTTTTCGTTGGAATATTCTATAGACGGAAGCTCTAGATTACAATCTTTGAGAAAAAAAGAGTCTGCTTAAGGAGATTAAAGATTTTTAGAGGTTCCTGATGTTATTATTACAATATTTTTGTTCATTCACTTTTCGTCCACATCTATACATTTGTTCAAACTAGTTGAGCATCAGTATAACCCCCAAAAAGTTAAGTGCTCTTACTAGAATCCCTCCAAGTACCCCCAGTTCCAAATACTAACTAAACACATAGTTTTGAAAAACATCCCATGTTATTGATGATATTGATAGATGTGTAAAATGGCTGGACTCTCTTCACTTAATCATCATGTACTTGTGAACAAAAAATAAATGAAAATATGGTAGAAGTGCATTTAATTCAATGCATTGACAGGTACAACCTCCACCAACCTGTTTCAGCGCAGTAATAAATATAATTTATTGGCTTTGCGTAGGTTGTTAATTAAAAATGTTTTTCACTAGCAACTTGATCCCTTTTGTGTAACTGTGTGAGCTAACATCCCCACATTAATCTGGTTGTAGAGTTTTGGTCTCCCTTGCTGTAATAAACTTACATGCAGAAATTATAAAATTGCCGGTTATGCTTTAGTGAAGCATAACTGGTGCCAAACTCTGTCTGAAATCCAAAATCCTACCTATTACCTAAGATGCGAGACATGTTCTACACTATTGATCAATAATGTGAATTCAACAAAATCAATATTTATGATCATATGTTACTAATTCTTATGATCTGTAATGATTTAATACTACTTTCAATCTGGACCTTAAAAAAATAAAGAGTAAAAATGTAGATAGGTCATTTTCGTCTTGTGTGTTTATTCTCTTTATGTGGGCTCTACAGAGGATGTTTTAAATCATCATTAAGCGCATTCCTACACCAAAGGTTGGTGTGTATGCACCACTTATGTTCCAACAGTTGGCTAACTTGAGATCCTTTTCATGATTGACATCATGAGCTAATCGCTCTTTTACCAAAGTGAATTTGGTAAATTTAATTTTAATATTTGCTGTTTTATAATGATGATTTCTAATGCAACACTTAATCCCAAATTACTTGAGTTGCCCTCTATGTATCATACTAATAACATTCCTTTCTCATATTTAATTTATTTTAATTGAACAAAATGTAAATAATTATTTTAATTTCAATTGTTTAGTGTTAATTAAATATAAATGTCTATTTTTATTATTTTAAATTAGGTTTTAACTGGTCTTGTGTTTGAAATTTTAGATGTTGATCTATGAATCTGTTATATTAATAAATCAGTTTAATATTGCTGTGTTGATCACATTTCATTGTGTCAATAATTGTTTTATAATTATTATTTGATTGTATCAAATGGATTATCTGTGATAAACTGAATATTCATGTTGACATTAATTTTCTCTTCAATTTTTGCTTTAAGGGTGCGGAGGTACTCATTATTTCAGACCTTCATTATCAAATGTTTTAGGCATGTTCTATCTTAGTAGTGGAATTCACTTAGAAATAATTATGAATAATAATTTCTTGACCTGAAAGAAAGGTACCAGGTACAGTGTTGATTTAACTAATCCTAGACTGGAACTAGTTAAGTATAATTTTTAATTATTAACCACAAACAAACTTGAAACATGTTTGTACATAAAATAGTAATTAAAGCTATACACAGGGGCCGATGTAGCCGAGGGGTTAGCGCACTCGGCTCTGAAACCAAGGTCTAAACCCCGCCTGTGAGTTCGAATCCCAGCGGGGTAAGACATGTTTCACACAGATGATCTCATCGATTAGATGAGTAAAGTGGCCGGATAACCCCCGTCCTGTAATAACCCTGGCAGTTGATCGGGACTAAAACCCAAAAGAAAAAAAAAGAAAAAAAAAGTTATACACTATTTGACTGTAAAAGAGAAATGTGGTTAAGCAAAAATATAAAACAAAATCACCATAAATTCCACCATAGATTACATTTGAGGTATGATTACACTTCCCCATTTTCTTTTAAGCAAAGAGCCTGTGGTCTGTAAAAGTACATTTTATTTTGTGATTCGCCTACGCACCCATATATAGTTTTCTGAATATGAATAATTATAATAATTAATTTATAGATTAAATGGTGTAACAATAATTATATAAATAAATTAAAAGACAATTTAAATAATACAAATTCTTTATTAAAATGTTATAATAAGTTGTTAGTTTATGTTTTATTTTTATATTTATAGAAATTTATTTTCCACATCTTCCAAAAAAAAAAAAAAACTATAGTAATCAAATAAAAACATGATGTAATTTTTAAACTATTTAATTTACCTTGTTATTTAACTGGACTGAACTGACTTTATTTTTTGTTGACAGAAACCAATACAATATGAAATAAAAAATAGAAAATTTTGTTTTCTTTTTATTCTTCTTTTTCTTCCTGGTAATCTATCTATAAATTATTCATAAATTTATCCATTTATATATATATATTTTTTAATCATTTACTTAATCATTAGTTTAGGTTTGTTTTTATTTGTTTGGGAATGGTATAATTCCATAAGATTATTTAAATAATTTTATTATAGTTATTTGTCAAATTTTATTTTATTTTTTTTTATTTCTTTGTTCACATATAAAATCTATTTGTATAAACATATAGAGTGTTTTGAAATGATAAAAGAAAATGTGAGATATTTTATCATTTATTTCAAATGTTTAGTGATCTATCAGAAAATAAAGAATTAAAGGTTAAAGTATAAATTGAAAACTAGTTTATAGTTTAGTTTTTTTTTAATTGTCTGTGCAACTGAGCAAAAACATTTTTTTTTTTATAATTGCATTTAAGAAGAAAATTAAGTCAAAGCTCAAAAATAACATAGGGAACAAAGGTAAAAGAGTGAAATATGGAAGTTGGAGGCAGTTAATGGATTACATTCAGTTACGTTAGGTTGTTCCAGTTCATTGGTGCTTGCATCCATTCTGCTGTTAGTTATATATAGGAGGTGGTAAACCTGATCAGGTAAGGAATACATTAATACCTGGATTCTAGATGAACAAAGAACATTGGTCCTTTGTTGTTTTTTTTTAGTTCTATTTCAAAAATTAATTATTACATACTTCCCAAATTACTTAAATTCACAAATACAATATTAATAAACAAGTTAGTTTTCCGGTGAAATCAGTTTCATGAAGGGGTTGAAATCCGACGTTTTGCTTCCCTTACTGGAAGCATCTTCAGGGGTGTGATGCATCGTGATCTTGAAGCAACAACAAGACATACTCCAGTATGTCTTGTTGTTGCTTCAAGTAAACATCTCGATGCACCACACCTCTGAAGATGCTTCCACTACTGGAAGCATCTTCAGAGGTGTGGTGCTTCAAATAAACATCTCGATGCACCACACCTCTGAAGATGCTTCCACTACTGGAAGCATCTTCAGAGGTGTGGTGCTTCAAATAAACATCTCGATGCACCCACCCCTTAAGTTGCTTCCAGTAATGGAAGCGAAACGTCAGACTTCAACTCCTTCGTGACGCATATTTCACTGGGAAACCAAGCTGTTTATTATGAGTCTACTTGCGGAAGCCTATACATAAGTTAATACAATAATATTCATTTATACTCAATCATTTGTGACTAACACTTCTGCTATTGATATATTTAATAAATTTAGTGATCCCTTAATGACCCTTAAATATGTCAATAGAGACATAAATATACAAACTTCAAACTACCCCTCTTGAGATTTATTATTCTTAATAGTCTTAATAGTCCAGGAGATAGCATGCAAAAAAGGTTTTGACTAACATCAAGTTAGAATTTGTATAAAGTCAATCTTTTAGCGCCTTTTAAGAATATGTGGTTGGCTAAGTTCGTCTGCGGGACATAGCTTGGCAATAGGCGTTTGGAAAAAACCAACTGGTGGAGAGCGGCCATGTCTCTCCAATTTTGGTGGACAATGTGATTTTCATATTCCTGAGTACAGAATTTGTTAGTAAACCGAAAATCAAGTTGATGTTAGTTTGTCGCTTGACAGGTGACCACGTTGATTTTTAGTAATATTTGAATAACTAACCTATAAAGTGTGAAAAAAAACATCGACTTGATTTTTGGTCTCCTAACTAATTCTGTACTCAGGATCATGAAAATCATACTGTCCACCATAATTGGCGGGACATGGCCCCTCTCCATCATTTTTTTTTTTTTTTTTCTTTCAAATGTCTATTGCCAAGCTATGTCCTGCAGACGAATCTAGCCGACCACATATTCTTAAAAGTCGCTAAAAGATTAACTTGTATACAAAATTCTAGCTTGATGTTAGTCAGACACTTTTTTGCACGCTATCTCCTGGACTATAAGATTAAACTATTTTTAAATTCAAATATTTTTAAGGGTAATACTACATTAAGTTTCATTCAGATTCCCACCTTCTTGAAACAACCGCTACATAACCTGTTTCTTACTTCTTCACTACTTATGGTACAATCCTGCATTTATTTATATAAGTTTATTTACTATAATAACCTTAGGTTTTGCTAATCAAATTTAGTTGAATTGACAAATATTAAAATAATTCGGAATTTAATATTTTTTTATTGTAATAATGAGTTAGTTAATACATCAATTAAGCAAGTCTAGATCTTTATTAACTATTACTGAACCAAGGTTTTAATTTTATAGTACAATATAAATGTATTTAGAGGTTTAAAATTCTCACTCTGGAACCAAATTACTACATTAATTTGAACTTTTCAGGGAGAGGATGTGACATGTTCCACACTAGTTATAGCATCCTTGGATATAAATATGGCTGATCTCTCCATCTTATTGTAGTGATCGTAGACATGATCATTTAGAAAGAAAAGATCATGCAGCCTGTACCTTATAGAAGCAAAATTTGGCAAGTTCCAAATTTTGCCTATTATCATTTATATAATCGAATAGTGTCCCGACAACTCACCTTGAAATGATTTGTTATTGCCAAGCAAAGGCAATCACATTTATTCCAATAAAAATAAATGTTTGTTTTGATTTCTTGATCTTTAAATAGATATAATAACTTATCTAAATTAATTTACTTAGTTCAACTTTTTTTTCTAAATATAAAAGTAAGCCTGTTGCCATGGGCCTGAGGGCTCGAATATGATAATAAAACATAAACAGTATTAAGAAATAACTAAAAATTAATTTTACGAACTAAGCCACTGTGCAGCTACTCTCTGAAACCCCTTATTGTGTTGATTTTTTTTTTTTTTTTTAGAGTGATGTTTATGTGATCAGATCAAATAGTAAGGAGTGTCTATAGCTCTACCTACTTATATATTAAGATTTTTTAATGTAAAGGAATTTTGTCTTGATAAAGTAGTAAATAGATAAATCGTAATGCAACCTTTATCTTATAATACTAAAATTGTAATAATTCAAAGAGGATTAACGTGACATGACATTATAATTGGTGAAAATGATAGATGCCCCAAAATTTATTAAGTTTAAAAAATAAAAATATAGTTATAGTTTTCAAAAGAGTAATTTGTCAAAATGCAGTTAGTCTGTAATTAAAGGAATATGTTCTATATTCCTTTGGTAATTATTTTAAGGTAAGTGCTAAATTAAATTTCTTCGGAAAGTGCAGCATTGCATATTTTAAGAAATTTACGGCATCTTTATGGAAAAGTATGATGAATTAAATTAAAAAATGCATTGTCTCTTGCACTTAAAATACTAAAATATTAAAAAAGTGGCATTTTATAATATAAAATGAGGCCACATTGGTATCGAAATTATTTGTGGTATTAAAAATTGAAATGAAAATAAAAAACATGTAATATTTATAATTGCCAAAAACAAGAAGCGTTAAATATAGCCTCAACTGTTCAAAATTTCTGATAGATCATTTTTTTTTTTTTTTTTTTTTTTAATGCATATTAATATTATTTTACATAAAACTGTCAATTAATAAATACTTGGGTTAACTGAAACTATTACTATTTCCATAGTGTTAGTTTCAGTAGACAGTAGTATTTGATTTATTTTAATTATTAACTAAAAATGACCTCAATAATGATAAAATAAATAAATTAATAATTATATAAAGGATATGAAAAGAGTCCAACATAAAAAGTAGCTTTTTTTAAAAGCCTTTACTTATTTACAATAAATTAGAAAGAAAATTCATAAAATAATTAGTTTTATTAAGACATCTTTCTCTCTCTCTCTCTTAAATCTTTTTGTAAAGTAATTGTATATTAATTGTTATTCCCTTTTAACCTCCCTTATAATTATAAGAAATTTAAAATAAAAAATAATTATTAATTATTATTAATCAAGTGGCACAGGACAAACTGAATACAAAATTCTTTAAAAAAAAAAAAATGTAAATAGACGAAAATTTATGTGTAAATTATTGTTGATAATTACCTAATAAATATAAGAGAAACAGAAAAGAAAATTGACATAGGTATAATTGTCTGTTGTTTATTTCATTTTGTCCATAGTAGTATTTTTATTTTTTTAAAAAAGAGATTTAATTTAAATGCATGTTGTATCTGTAGAATAAAATTTATGAAATAAAATGTGCCAAAAAAATTGTACTCTAAAGCAATAATATGATGTATAAAAAAAAAATTAAAATTTTACATAATTCGGGAATGTTTAATATAGGAAAGATATTATCAAACAATTGTGGTAAAAGAAAACTTAGATTTACTGTCTTATCTGGCAAAGAAATGATATATTTCTCCTTTATTTAATTAGTTTTGGAGAAGATATCATAATGTCTTCTTCAAAATAAAAAAGCAAAAAAATTTTTTAGGTAATTTAAAAATATAAACTTTTTTTTTTTTTTTTTTTTTTTTTTTAAATTCACAATAGTTCACAAGAATTAGGAGTGGAAAAATAAATATCTTTCTAAAAAATACTTTATTAATAAAAATTTCTTAAGGGCCATTAGGTCTCCCTAAGTCAGGGCCACACCCCCTTGGCCCGAAAACCCAGTCGTGTAATTCGAGTTCCTGGTCACGTTTTGGGGGTGAAACCAGTAAGGGCGGTCGGATGGATATTCCATCCGACGTAGATTAGAAAAGTGGAGGAACTATAGGCCCTCCATTACTTTACCCTGCAAACTGACAGTTACTTCCCTATCTCCTTAAGAACTGGGTTGGGCGGTGTAAATGCAACGCTCTGTCAGGGGGGGGGGGGGGAGACCGGAGATAGGGAAACTTGGAACGGGACCAGGACCAGATGGCAGGGAACAGGTCGTCTAATTGCCCCTTTAGAGTGCGATTGGGATTACTAACAAGTTGACCAGAGGTTGGTTGTGGTTAGTGTCATAGCGGCTGGAAATAATCAGTTTCAGTTAAAGGCAGCACTTAACCAAATGGTTATAAACAAAGAGAGATTATAAAACAATTGGATGTTGGTTGTTGATTGGTGTGAGATGAAAGTGTAGCCATATATATATTTATTATCTCTAAGGGAAGCTATTGTTATTTCTCAAGTGCATAAGCTATTGCAGCGGCGCTTTTGTAGTTAAAATCTGTAGATAGCTATCGTCCCTTTCCTTTTTCCTCCTATTTAAAACTCTGATTTACAGATATTAATGAGATTTTCAGCCACATCTTCCTCCTGAAATTGCGCTACACGGTTAACATCGATAAAGGTCTATGTTTCACAAAAACTAAATATTAAAAAAGAATAGCAAGAAACCGACACAATAAGAGAACATACATTTGGAACTTTTAAAATTACAATGAAAGTGTGCCATAGAAGGTAATATTATGGTTAACTAACCTGACTAACAGTTGGATTCGGTTAAAGTAGTCGCAACCTCTCCAGTCAACCGCCAATTCAACAGAAGGTTTACAAACACAGTCGGTTGTTTAGGTTGGCCTTTCCGGACATCGGTTACTTCTCGGTCTCCTGGTTAGTGATTCTGAATGCACCCTTAGCTGCTTACGACCTTCCTTAAATCATAGTGGATATTTGGTAAATTTATGATATTGACAACAGTACACCAAACTTGAAAATGTGTCAAAGAGTTACTGTGCAATAGTTTATTTGTGAGAGGGATAAGCAAAATATGAAGGGGGTGCCAACAAGATGCCTTTTTTGGAGTCTCAGTTATTTAGTTTAAATAAATTTATCTTGATAAAGTTTGTCTGAGCTTTAATCGAATTAGGCTATTCTAACATTTACTGATCAGATAAGTCTAATATAATTTTCTAAGAGCAAATAGTAAGGCTTCAGCTACGTATTGGTTGATTAAACCATCCTGCATTGAGCTAATATTGATTGTTGCTATCAGGATGTGTGTGTTGGGAAACAGGGAGGAAAAAATACTTTTGACAACTTAAATTTGATTTGCAAGTTTTGTAACTGACGATAAAAATCTAAAATTTCAACTTTAAATGTAAATGTACAGAGGTGTTTTAAATGTAATATTTGCTACGCCACTTTTTAAAGTTAATGGTAGTGCACTACTACTTATTTACCAACAATGAAATAGTCTGAACCAAGATGTATAATAATGTTTAAATAACATTACCAAAACTAACTGGGCGGCACATCATATTTTCTAAAATTATTGTTACCTAAGATAAACAAAAAAAAGTAAATCTCTTTGGTCTGCCACGATAATTCCTTAAAAATAATTTCAGTAATTTAAAAGACTAAAATAAACTACAAAAGCATAATTTAATAAGCCCAATTTTGGAATATAAATGTCTATTTTTTCAAGAAATGTTTAATGGTTTTGGAAAAGGTAAGGGTAATTAATATGATCATAAACATAAATCATTAATAGGATCATAACACCTCGACAGCAACATGCCTTGTTGTTTGATAGTTCAAATCCTAGTGAGGTGAGACATATTTCACACTGATTATCACATAGTGTAGATGAGTTAAGTGATTAGCCCTCAGTCCTTAAACCTGAATTAGCCTAAAATTGGGTTGATCAGGAAATAAAATACACAACAAGAACAAATATATAAGTAAGGCTTTAAAATTTATTTTGAAATAAGTAAATATAAGCATCTAAAAAGAGCCAATATTGAGTGCTTTATTTAACCCAAACAGCATTTTTACTTTTGTCTTACTATAATAAGTTTTTAAAGAGGTAATTTTTATCGTGCTTTTTCTCTGAGCATAGATATTTGCTCTAATCCTATATTTTAAGTGTGTTACAAAAATAAATAACTCATTTTTATTTCAATTACAATACAAAGTGGGTTTAAATAAAATGTTATATACTGCAACAAAGGCAAATAAAATGTATACTGATTTTAGAAAAAAACAACATGGCATTAAATTTTACTTGTATTTTTGTATAATGTGATTCTATTCAAAGCAATGAAATTTTTTAGTGTGTCATTAATTAATGTCTAAGTATTACTAGAGTGTAATATTACAATGTGACACTACTTGGTAGAGTGGGGTTTAATGTAATAAGCCACTCTATTATTGTGTAATTCAGTACAATGTGACACTGGTTAGTATTAGTCAAACACAATGAGGCATTAAGTGTTTCTGTGTAATTTAGTGCAATACAGTGGCACAAAGCACGGGCAGTGGTACAGTATTTAATACAGTGGCACAATGAGACATGACAGACAGTGGCACAAGTGTTTTCAGTTTACTGTGTAATTCAGTATAATGTGACAGTATATGTTACTGTGTAATTTAATACAATATTTCTTAAAATTATTAAAAACTGTGAAATTAAAAATGAAAAAAAGTTAAAAAAAAATATATGTATTATTTATTAAATAAAAATGGGAAGAATTCCAGTGTGAACGAATTTCTGAATATTTATTTCAGATTGATTATAAAACTATAAATAATTATTTAAAAAAAATAAAATAATTTCCTATATATACTATTATAATAATAGTAAGTAAAATAAATAAATGAATAAACATTTTACTGTAACTGATATTAGAAATTAGATTTAGAATCATTAGATAACACAACCTAGTACATAATTATAAATGAATTTATTAAAAAAACAAATAAACCAACATATATATATCCAAACATATAAGTAATAGGTACTCAATTTCTCCTTATTTAATTCTTGAATTCATGTTTGTATATTTTCATTTAAGTGGTCATTGGTTCATTTTTAATCTGTCTCATTCTTGACCTAATATATTTAATTTTTTTTTTCTTTTATTTCATGTTCTTTACAAAGAAGATAATGACTATTTTTGCAGTGTTGGCTTTTTTGGTATTTTTTTGAGTAAAAGTAATATCCACATCTGAGATTGTATACAGACATTATTAAAAATAATAATAAAATAATCTAAATTGTTAGATTGTTATTAAATTAAGAAATTGAGTAGACGTTTTATATTATAAATTAAATAAAAAGAAAGTAATTTTTTAAGTAAATGAAATAATGAAAAATAGAATCATATTAGACATTTTAAATTTTTAAATATTTATCATTTCTTAAGCTGTTCTATTTCTTCTTACAATAATTTATTTTATTCTTTATTTATATTTTAAAAAATACTAATAAATATAAATAATATATTTATATAATATTTATTTAGTCTATGGAAAAATGAAAATTTATCTTTTCTATTTCTTATAATACAAAAAAGGAACTATAGATTGAATGTTCTATACCATTTTTCTCCTGAGTAGAATGTGTTAACCATAAATTTAATCAAATACCAACAATTCTTGTCAATTTTACTGGATTCCTCTAGTAACGCCTCTTAGCTATTCTTTCCACGATATTAGTAATAATACTTAAGGATAAGAAATTAATCTATTCCGGCTCCATAAGAAATTATAAATTTGAAACTCTTCTACATACAAAATTGGTTTGTGTTAATAACAGTGATTTGAAAATAAACATGTTAATTTAGAAATGGTAAATTTTTCCAAATGGTAATTAACTAACTTTTAAAAAAGTAATTTTTCCACCTCTTGTAATTTTTAACCACTTGTTGTGGCAAAATCCTATCATTGGTTCACTCTGAGATGGATGGTTTAGATTTGCTTTACGACCTTATATTGCTGTTAATGCCCATGCCCAAATTGGAATATTTAATAATTTTGCCTTGAATTGAGCCATTTTATTTCAAGCTACATTATTTATTGCTCCCATTGTCCCAGGGACTTTCCCTATGGTGATCTCTCCTTTAAAACTGAAAAAAAAAAATAATTCAACATCTCTAAAACTTTTCTATGTTCTGTATTAATGCTGTATCAAAATTTTGGACCATCTAATAATAATAATTTGAGTAATGATGTCTCGTCAGGCATTTCTTTTATTCGGGTATTCTATTTCATAATTTTAATGAGGGGCAATATACCCAAAACAAGCTTTAAATTTAAAGTTATTCTTTACTGTAAGGTGGTATTTTCTTATTCAACAAGTGTCTTATAGCTGGAAGTTGAGTCTTATGGCTGGAAGATAAACTGGAAGTTAAAAAATTAATAAGACATTGATGGAGGTGAAACATTCTACTTTGGAATTGGAGATATATTATAGAACTTTTTTAAAAAACAAAAATATAATTACTAAAACAATTGAAATAAAATTTGTAACAAATCTCAAATCTTTTTTCTAATGGCTTCTTACAAATTTTCTAAAAGAAAGAAATATTCTCAAATTTATTCAAATTAGGGAAACAAATAAACTTCTTATATTTATTAAAAATCATAAAATTATTAAGGTGATTTTTTTTAAATTTATTTGATTGCTTTCAAATTTAAAAGGTTTTTTAGGATTAGTAGGAAATTAATTATACTTATTATATTGTAAATGGTATTTATTATTTTAATCTTAAATTCTTCTTACAGTCAATAATTGCTTTCATGAACAACTTTAAAAGAATACATTCCCACAAGGAACAGTTCCTCTTTTTAAATAATACATTATGTGAATACTTAGAAAAGTACTCCAACATCTTTTTCTTTAAATCCCTGAGAGGTGAGATTATGGTTCATTCTAATGGCTACCTTATAGAAGGGTAAAGGGACAGATTAGTCCATAATGAAAAGGCGGATGCTGCCAATTTTAGCTGAAAGATATATCACTCTATATTATAAGTCACTGATACTTTTTTTTAAATTAATTTCAGGGGGCTTTTACACCCGAAGACGCAGGCCACTTAGCTGGGCCCATACATCAAACCCGGGTTTGGGACAGAAATCTTCACACACTCATGTGAAGATATGGTCGTTAACACTCCCCTACTAGTTGTATTACAACCAAGAGTGCCATCATGGTTTCCAGGCCGAAACCTGGTGGCGCAACTCTTTCGAGGAGCTTCCCATTGGTTTAAACAATGTTGGGTGGACATTGAGCGGGGGGCCCGATCGAACCCAAAGCGGTGGTCAGAAGCGTTCACCCATCTATCCATCCGGGATTTTGGTTTATCTTCTGACCATGCTCGAGGCTGCTTAACTTGCCTTATCACAAGGCGAGCGCTCTAGCCCCCAGGCCCGATAAAAGTTTCTGCCCATGTCTCAAATGAGCAAATCAAATAATAATTAAATATTTATTATGATTTAAATGTTTATTAGCACCATTTACAATATAATATTACATTTCTCTTATATTTTTTAAAGCTTATAATATAAGCATGATATAGTATAAATAAATTTCTACTAACAAGATTTATATTCGTGATATTAAATTGCCAAAGTGTAATAAATATTGATTATTTTAATGCTAACATATATTTTTAAAATGTGTTAAAATAAAAAAGTAAAGAGTTTATTGAAAGTTTATTTTTTATGGAATAAAAATAAAAAATGTATCTCCAATTTTTATTTTTGAGCAAAAAGTATATAATTTAAAATGTTATTAATTACTGAGAGGTTTAAAATGCAGGTCATCTTTCATCTCAGATTTGTTGGTTGTTGTTTATTTTTAATTTATAATTGTTCATTTTATTAATTATAAAATATGTTTTAAAACAAGAATTTAATTACTTTAAATAAAAAAAAATATATATACTGTTATTAATATTAAGAAAATTGAAATATTAAAATATTTAGTACGTAGATATAAAGTAAACAAATGAATTTGTATAGTTTATAGACCATGTAGGATTAAATCAAGTGTTAAAAACCCAATTCTTTTAACTTTAGCAATAGGAAATAAAAAAAAATTAAAACTAATATTATTTGTTGAATATTTGTCAATTGATGTCAAAATTTGCTGTGATCTTGATAGTTTCGGGATTTCTTCAAACTCAGGTTTGTTTTAATTGTAGAATTCAGAATTTCAAAAAAATTAATATAATTGTAATAAAATTTAAGGAGTTGCAGAACACTTCCCTTTTTAAGTTTCTTTAACTCATCAAACCTCTACAATAACACGCTCCATTAACTTTTTAAATAAAATGTCATTTATAGCTCCTAAAAAATTCCAATTGTTAAATATAAGAAAAGAACAATTTGTGTCATTTTTCTTTAGTTACCTCTGCAAGGCTTGAGGATAACTGTTGAAAAAACAAAACAATAAAGGCTACACGCTACGATAAATCGTGACGATGTGATTGTAACAATTTATTGTTATAAATAAATCAAGACCAAAACCAGGAAAGGTAGAATCAGGACTTTGTTTAGAAAATGCCATAATCACACAAAGAAGGAAAAAAAACTATCTCAAAACAATGTTTCTTATGAATTGCCAACACAAATTGATTCAAATAATAGCGATAGAGGCCTGCAACTGTTTACATGTTCCAACCTGTCGTTACGATTCGGAGAAATTGACACCATCCATTCCAATTCCAACTTCAATACATCCCTACAATGTTCTGTTTACACACAACGATAAATTGTGAAGATTCCGTTATTACCATAAATTGCTAGCATTTATCGTAGTGTGTAATCCTGCCTTAAGATAGACAGGTGAAGTCAAGACCTGCTCAAATTTTAGTACATACAGATGAAATAATTCATACATATTGTCAGTTGCATTTAAGATATTCATGAAATCATTTTAGTTTGGAATTTAATCTTAATTAATAACAATAGTACAATATATGCAGTAAATTAATATAGGGGATCAGCATAGCTGAACAGTTATTATACTCTCACTACCCTGAAACTGAACTAATGTGTTACTGTGTTTATCAGGATATAAAAGAAACAAAAAATACTTTTTTCAGTTGTAAATTTTTACTGCTAGTTGCATAAAATAAGTAGTTGATTGTGCAAAGTATAAATGAGTTCTAAATGTGTGAAGAAAATCATAGGGCGCAGTCTCAGTTGTAGATTAGAAAACCCTAGTCAAATTGAATAATTACTTCGATTGCCTATATTTTTCCAGTTTATTAAATTGTAATGGATCTTTCTTTATAGTAAAATATCCAGCTATAATCACTTAGTTATTGTCAATATATACTGTTGAACTGTGAATGACAAAGTTCTGTGGCTCCACTTATAAGAGAAAAAATATAAAAACCTTTACTATCATGTACTCATAAATCACTTGTATTTTGTTTGAAATAGTTGATCGCATATTTCTCGAAATGTTAATCTATAATTTAACTCATGTTATAATTTGATTCCTCCTTTTTTAAGTACTAACATTCCATATGTTGTATTCTCTATCTTTAGTTAATTAGTTATATTATATAAAAAAAAGTCTAATGTGTACAAAGGAAATATTGTATCATTCTTTTTTAAAAAAATATCCCTTTTGTTGTGAAAAATTTAGTGTACATGTATGTGCCCTTGACTGTATAATCTAGCTCAGAAAACAAAATGTCAGAATCTCTTCTATAAAAGTAGAGATGTTCTAAATTTACCTGTTAATAAAGCATAGCTTTAAAAAAAAATTGTACTTCCTTACCTTTATCTTGATCTTCCAATCCAAGCTCAAGTGACAGGAATTTAGAAACATCTGGTCATTCATATTATAATTAACAGGCCTTCTGCCCGGGAAAATGCGTGAATTCAAAATACCATTAATATTATAATTCTCAGCGTAAGAATCCACCATGTATTGAACTTCATGAAGATTGTTAGTATGATATTAATTTCATGTAGATTAGAAGTTGGGTACAATACAAAAAAATGATCCAGAGCGAAAAGAAATTGGAGTTCATTAATCTCTATTTTGATGCAAAAATGGAATTGAAATAAATTAATAATAAATAATCTATAAAATTGAAAAAAAAAATCGTTGGAAATGTGGACAAACAATAATTTTCCCTAGAAAAATCAGGAGCAGTGGCCTACCAACAGTGATGGGGGCAGTGATGGGGGCCTGGGGTGCTACTCAATATGGGGGCCTACTCAGTATATAGTTTACTCCATTAACATAGTCCACAAATATTATACGATAGTAAGCTGCCTAATGCATAATATTTTTGTAGACCCTGAAAAAACTTTTTAATAATGGAATACGTTTTTTGATTCAAGATTCACAGGCATATTATGAATTAGGTATCTTTACATTTTTACAATTAGTTGGATTCAAGTTCCAGTACTAACGTATAATCGGAGCAAATCTACATTAGTATGTAATTTCTTCGGCCTTGGTCTCCAGACAAACAAATGCCTACAGACCTTAAAAAAGGATTTACCAAGAGAATGAGAAAATTCAAAGCTTTAAAATTTTACTTTTTAATCTAAAATATTCCTATTTTAAGTGGACGAAAATATTTTTGAAATAAAAAAATTAGGCCTAAAATGCAGCTAGGGAAGGGCCTTATATAACTGAATTTTGGGGTATGTATGTCTCTATAACATTTCATTTAATCATACAAATTAATTTATTTTTAGGGTCCCCAAAAATTGTCTATGATTATATTTTTTATCTTTAGAGGATATTATATTGTGAAATGTTATAGAAATACCCACTAGTATTATTTTTTTTTTTTTAGATTAAAAAGGTAATTTTTACAATATATGCCAACTTTGTTAACTTAGGACAGTCTCTACTATACAGTAGAGTCCCGCTAATCCGAACTAATTGGGACCGAACCCAGTTTGGATTAGCGAAAATTCGGATTAGGCGGATTTTTGTAAATTAATGTCATATATTGACTTTAGGAGGCAATAATATCCTAATTTAAAAATAACGAATACTAGAAAACCTTCTAGAAGTCTAATTTATCTTACGATAAATTAGACAAAGCGCTTTTCCTATGGTTTTCTCAAGAAATACATGAAATATATGAAAAATATATGAAAGGAGTCCCTATCACTGGCCCTCTAATCCAAGAAAAAACTTTTTTTTTTTCAAAAAAATAATGGGCCGGGGGCGGACTGCCCCACCCTTCCCTTCGGTATGCCACTGGTCAGGAGTAATTTAATGTCACTGGGTTGATGGTAAATATAGTCATCTTAACTTCCTCGAGGGGATGTTCTGAATATGTCTCTGTGTGTCCTATATATAATATTAAGGTCATTAACCTCCCTCCCATATCCATATTAAAACTGGGAAAAATAAACAATAATTACAACTAACATAAAATTTATTTACAAAGAAATATATATATGTACTATGTTAGATAAATTCTTACTTTTCTAAAGAATAAGCCTGTACACATTTTGGCACATACATATTTCATTTAATTTTTTAAATTAAATTTTATTTTTGTCTATTTATCACACATGGTAAATGGAATGTTGATTTTTTTATATTGAAATTAAAATAATATATATATAATGTAACAAATAAAATAAATAATATATTTAAAAAAATTAAATTGCACATTATACAACAGTAATTATAAATAATCTCTATTTAAGTTTTCATATCTTCATAATATTTATTTAAGGAATGTGCCGTATAAAATAATACTTTCTTTTTTTTTATTATAAACATAATTGATTTCCATTAAAACAAAATAATAACATTGACTTAAAATGAAAACAAATAAACATACCTTTTTAGAGATACATCATTCGCAGAGCAATTAGTAAAAAAAAAGTTTAGAAATATCTTTATCTGATAACCCTGATAAGTTAGAAAATCAACAAAATTACTTGTGTAAAATACATATTTCAGTTCTTAAGGAGATAGCAATAACTACTTTTGGTTGCTAATGACTCGCAGTATTGGCAACTCCATGCAGAAGGTTAAAAAATCTGAAGCTTACAATCTCAAATGAATTATTCTCATCTGTAAGATCTATACATATTTAACTACATCAACCAGCTTAAGTTTTTATTATACAATAAATGTGCATTTAGCAAAAGCTTTGCAAATAACCTTATGTCTTCTTCATTATAAACTAATTCTCCCAAAACAGTTCTTTGATAGTTCTGCAATAATCTATCTCTAACGGAGATAGATTATCAATTTTCCATTAGGAGGAACAGTTTAAAATAAGTACAACACAATCAACAAAAGAACTATGTTTTATATAATATATTAGGAACAATCTTAATGTTTCCTAAATTTTCTGCTGAACATGTCATCGTCTATAAATCAGAATGAGAAATAATAACACTTTTCCAACAACTACTCTACGAATTTGAAAAAATGGCCACTTAATTTATATAAAAATAATAATAATAATATTTTTTGATTAGATATTAAAACTACAATAAGGTACTGGAGATAGCACAAAGAGTAACTCACTCTCTCATTCAATTTCTCCCTTATTTATTATATAATGTAATAATGAAATTCATTTGTATGAACAGCTAATAACTCCCATGTTATGAAGCAGTGTTAGTAAGTTATCGAAATAGCACCTTGATATAAAGTCTCAGTTCAGTTCAAAATATTTTCTAACTCTTGTTACATCTTCTAGGGAGAATATTATGTTGTTAAAACCTCATAACTCAATAATTTGCATATTGTTGTTATACATTATTGATATTAATCTATCATCAGTTGACAATATGGCTTCATCAGATTTTGGTTTTAGTTAAGAACCTTGGATGTCATTTTGTTAAACAGTAATTCTACTGAATATTTATTATGTTGTTAAAACCTCATAACTCAATAATTTGCATATTGTTGTAATACATTATTGATATTTATCTATCATCAGTTGACAATATGGCTTCATCTATAGAGTTTGGTTTTTGTTTAGAACCTTGGATGTCATTTTGTTAAACAGTAATACTACTGTAATGTACTTTTTATAATCCTTATTAGAAAATCATGATAATTTCATGCCTTCTTATAAGATTATTTTAGAAATTTCAGTACTGGTTTTACAAGATAATATGTAAATAACCATAAACGATTTTGGCATTGGTAAACTCTACCTTAAAAAATGTTCATTTTTTTTTAAGGAAAATAAATCAATTTTCAATGGGTTGAGTTATTACGGAGAATGATGCCCATTACGATTATCAGACACTCTCCTGAGTTCAGGTGAATGCTTGCCAGAACCTGGACTTCTTTGACCTGCTCTTACAGGTATCCTAGATGAGCTTGTTTTAATACTAGTTACACTAACGTTTCTCGGTGGTTTTGTAACTTCCACAGTTGTGGGGGGAGGTGGAGAGGAATCAGTCTCTATCTCCACAATAGAGAATTTCTTCTCTGGAACTTCGTTTCGAAGAATCTTATTTGCCAGACTAGATTCACCATCCTCTTTTTGTTTGGACTCCACTTTGAAAGTACTGAATGTGCCTAAAGGCTTGTCATTTTCTTTGTTTGTCCCTTGTATTCTATACGATTCGTCCAGTGAAAAGTCCAGACTTTTTTTCACAGTGTTTGTATCGTTTTTGAATGTTGTCATAATTTTCTTCGGAGATTCCAAGTCATCGAGGGATGTTCCAAAAGATTTCATTCTCTTTGGAAGTTCGGATTCTTCAATAACAGATGTGTATGCATTAGAAATAAAATCTTTTGAATCATCAATAGTATCAAGCACTCTTTTAAGTGAAACAGATTCATGATTCATATCAGATAATTTAGAGGAAGAGCCATTCATAATAGGTTTTTCTGTTTCAAATGATATGGGTTTATAATTGTCCAATTCAGGTGAATTAACTTCCCGGCAAGTAGAGTAAGAAGCTTGGAAGGAATCCAAAGCCTGAATAGAATTCGATTCGTTTAGTCGATCGGTCAATATTTCAATTTCAGTGATGAAATCAGGAATAGGAGAGGTGGGTAAAGGAGGAGTGCTGCCACCAGAACTGCTGTTGCCATTAACCATACCATTTCCATTGAGACCTGTTGTAGACTGATGCCAATCCATGGGCATTTGATCTATTGGAGGAAGAGAAGGAGGATCTGGTACCTCCTGTTCAATATGGGATAGGTTGAATGATGTGGTGGCAATTTCCGATGTTGCCATATCTGGCTGAGATGTCACTTGAGATATTGTAGAATCTTCTACATTGATATTTGTTATAGGTGGGGATGGTACTGGTAGATTAGTCATAGGTGTAGAACAAGCATTTGCAGAGGTTATTTCAGTAGCAACTGGGGAGGAACGTCCGCTTTCATCCAGTTCACTTTCTGAATCAGAATCTTTTAGAGCATCTTCAAGAGTTCCCCAAACGTTAGATTTCTTAAGAGTTCCTGTCGAAGCAGGTTCTGCTTCTTTGTAAGGTGTGAGTTCTTGAGGTGGCAGAGGTGCCTTCCTCTTCCTTCCACCTCCATCAGCCAAGTCAAGAGACACAGCTCTTTCAAGAACAGTTAGTTTATCCCCTTCATAACGGGATAGATCACCCAATGATGAAGCCTTCCTACCTTCCCCTTCAGCTTGGTGTACAGTGACATGAGAGGAATCTAGTTCTATCCTTTCCCCAACAGTTTCATTGTCACTGTCAATGCAGTCTCCATTATCAGAGCTCAAAGTCACTACTGGAATACCAGATTCAACCTGAGGAGGCGTAGGAGCTTTTCCTTTCCTCTTTCTTTCAACTTCATCAGTTTCGATACCACCGCCAAAAGGTATGACCTTAATGTTGTCTTTGTCTTCCGGTACACTGAGTTCCACTGATCTGAATCCTTCGTCCCTACCTCTAGCTTCTCCTCGCTTATCAAGGGTGCTACATCTGCTTGGATTTCCTGAACTTCCTTTTTCATCATCCTGGTGCAGCGAATTATGGAGTTTCTCTTTGAGATTCTGAATGCCCTTAACAAGCATAGCTTTTACATTGCTTGGACTGCTTGATTCTTTCCTATCAGGCTCATCCAGTTCTATAGTGTGGAAAATGTTCTCTTGCTTTTGGACACTTTCAATTATGCAGTTCTTGGTATTCTGATAGCGTTCAGCTTCTTGTTTAGACCTCTTCTCCAAGGTGGACATTTTAGGTTCAGAAGCATCGTTAACACTCTTCTCTGCTGATCTTCTGCTGCTAGATTTCTCAATCTGTAAAAGGAACAAAAATGTATTAAATATGTAATGTCATCATATTAATAAATAAAAGCATAGAGAAATCTTCAAATATTAAACATTATATTTGAAAGTATTTGAATACTAACTTGCTGTAGGTCAGATATGGAGTGAGACTTGTAAAATGGATGAGCGATGGACCTAGGTGCAGGTGGGTGTCTTGAGCTGATATTACCAGTTGGGGAAGAAACACCCAACTCAACATCATATGGGCTTGCATATGATAAAATGGTCAGGGCATCCTCCAGAACCACATGTTTCAGGCACACTTTAACGCTTTCTAATCTGTCACCTGAAACAATTACAAGCAGAATAAAAGTTATCAGGCATATTAATTAAAAAGTAAAGGCTTTTCAGGGAGTTTTCAGGAAAGTCTGTTATTTTCTACATAATATCGATGTATAATAAAGTGGTTAATGGATTTTTAAGCAGTATTAAATAATTAATTAAGCACAATTAATTGTGTCATTTTGTATTAGAGCATAATATTAATTATTTAAGGAAAAAAAATTGTGTTCAAACCTGGATAGATATGTCCACTTTCTGAAGCTGGTCCCCTGTGCAATACATCCTTAATGAAAACTCCATCTCTCATATTTCCACAAATGTTAAAACCAAGGCCAGTGAAATCTCGACTCCTTAATGGCACCACACGAACTACTGGACCCTGAAATACAGTAATGTGTCTTATAAACAAGAATAGATTTCTTTAGGAATCTAGTCTGTATAATATACTTAAAATCTGGTATGGATGTAGTAGCTTTTAAATAAGTACAAATTCAAAAATAACTAACTCCATGGCGCAACAGTCCGTGAGGGCATAGGCTTTCCAAAGGGCTTATACAACAATACATTTAAAGGATGACATGGGTTTAGTGGGTCACCTTATAATTGACATTCACAACAGCTAATATCTGTTTATATGACATGCATGGTGAGCAACGAGCATGGGAGCACGGTCAAGAAAATGAACACAGATCTGCAGTCACCCATCCAAATAGTGACAATGCCAGATGCTACTTAACTTTATTGATCATAGATACGCTCTCCTATCTGAGCAACTGAACCCCCCCCCCCCCCCCCCAAATTTATTAATTTATATTCATATGACCCAGCATTATACAAAGTAACAAGATCAAAGTATTGGGTCAGACAAGTGATTGCTTGAAATTTCACAAGTGAAAACTATTGGATCTAAAATCGAAGATATGATTACACAAAAATATCCAATAATAATAAAATGTTAAACTTAACTAATGTAGTTTTACATTAATCAACCAAATAATATGATTCATTTTGTTCATGTATCAAGCCTTGAGTATTATAAATTTAGATTTAACATCTAATTCTTTTTTTTAAATTAATTTATTTCTTTTAAAAAAATGAAATATATAATGAATACCATAGCTAACACACACAGTATGTAGAAAACTGATAATAATTTATAATATAATCGAGTAGTGTCCCGACGACGCACCTCAAAATTATTTGTAATTGCTAAGCTCTAAGGCAATCACATTTATTCCAATAAAAATAAATGTTTATTATGATTTGTTGGTCTTCAAATAGATGTAATAACTTATCTAAATAGATATCTAAATAAATTTACTTAATTATATATTTATATTTTTTTTTTTCTAAATATACAATTAAGCCCATTGACATGGGCCTAAGGACTCATTAATTGTAACCTAAGATAATAATACAAATAAATTATAATAATTACCGAAGAGAATGAATCATCCATGGCCTTTACTTTTATGTTGCCATTTGGAACCAGACCACTGGCCCATATATCCCATTTTGTCTGTAAGAAAACAAAAAATTGTAAATTAAATAAACATATTCTTTGTGTAATATTTAAGAACTAATTTAAATTTAATAAATCAACATGATATGTTTTCAATAATTGAGGACACTGGGTAGTTATGGCACTAAAGGCAATAGAAACAAGAAATATGGCACTAATGGTACTAAAAACTTAAGCTAAACTGCATTACATGCATGTTTAAAGTATAGTATCCAAATAAAATTATAACACTAAAAGAATTCTTGATTGAAGCGTCACCTAGAGCCATAAAATTTTAAATTAAAATAAAAAAATGGCATTCAAAAGTTTACATTAATTCTAAATTCATAATATAAATTAAAATATTTCAAAAGTTTAAAAAAGTTACCTTAGTGCTTGGAGTTTCCTTCGCCACAACAGGTACCAATGACGGTCCCTCTGAAATAAAATAAATATAAGTTAATTTCTATTCTGACAATTAAACTGTGTGGTAAGGAGGCAGAGTGGGGGGCGAAGAAGGTGACGAAGAAGAAGTTCGCCGGTGTATTGTTTTTGAGTTGTGTGAAACAGTCGATTTAATGTTATCCTTTACATACTTGTATTTCTAGTTTTTTAAATGAGTTGTCATTTTATTATTCTTGTGTCAATTATAGACTTTCCAACCGGAAGTTAAAGTTCTTTATTTTACCTGCCGACCACAAGCTATTTCGGCACTAAAGTTTTGTTCCGTTAAGGTTCAATTTATAAAACTGCAAGCAGTATGACCAACTAACTGGCCCCTCAATGAAAATACTTCTCTTTTGGTTACTGTATTTGACATCTCTTCAACTTTGTTATCACATCTCATGAAATGATAACGCGCCTCGAAATAATTTACTATTGCTAAGCTAAAGCAACCACATTTAATCCAATAAAAATAATAAATGATTGTTTTGATTCGTTGGTCTTCAAATAGATAAAATAACTTAACTAAATAAATATCTAAAGTAATTTACTTAGTTTTATTCCGTATTTATTAAGCCCATTGCCACGGGGCTAAGGGCTAGTATAATATAAAATAGTAAAATCAAGAAAAAACTAAACATAAGAATGAACATAAAGGTAAATACATGCAGGTACCAGTAGCTTTAAAAATATATTGGTAATGCCCTAATCAGTTTCAAACTTGTGTAAGCCGGTTAACTTTTTTTGAAATTTCAATGACTTTGTTGATCAACAGAAAATAGTTAATTGCAATTGTTAATAGAAGTTGGCAATCAGAATCAGAAGCTGCAACAAAAACGTTTAATAAACTTAGCAAGGAAAATAGTTTTAATTTGTACTTTAAAAGGAAACCTTGGATCTTTCCTGTAGATTGAATAATCTTTTATTGTGCATTTATAGATATTTTAGGTGAACTTAATCTTTTTCTACATATTTGTGAAAAAAATATAACTTGGATCTAAGCATTTTATAAAATTACGGCCATAGCTTCCCTCAGAACTCAGAACTTTCAGCACTTTTTATTATATGATCATCTTCAAACATCAATGAACAACTATGACATTTATCAACACTTTCCGATTTAGTTCCGCAATTTTTCCTTCGTAAACTGAACTAAGATTGAATATTTGTTCTTTAAAACAATAGAGCATTTTGAAGCTATAGTTAAAAAATTTGCATCCAATCATCGCAAACTACTGTAAAAAATCGGTCCGAGACAACTCAGACAAACTTTCTCTTTCTTTATAATTACTTAGCCCAGTGTTTCCATTTATTAGTTTTCAAATGTACATTTAAATATTATTGAACATTTCATCAAAATTTATTTTAAAAATAACTTCTCCTGGGTGGGGAATCGAACCCGGGCTCTCTCCGTCCGCGTTTTAAGCTAATTTCTCAGGAACTAGATTTTTCCCGGGAAAACGGCTTATATCGTTGGATTCGTATTCAAATGGACTACATTTTAGAATTTTTTAATCAAAATCGTCGGAACCGTTTTCGAGAAATAATTTTTTTTCATGTTTTTTCAGAGTTTTTGGGGGGTAGCGCCCCCAAATTTAGAGCAAAAATTAATTTCTCGATTTCGCCTCGGGGTATGATTTTTCTGAACATGTATGCCAAATTTCGTCAAAATCGGCCCAGTAATTTAGGCTCCAGACGACAGAGACGGACAGACATTTTTAAAAACCACTTTTTTGGACTCAGGGGACCTCAAAACGTGTAAATCCATCAAAATCTCAAAATCGAATTTTCGTGCCATCACAATACTTTCTCTTTATATGAGAAAGTAAAAAAATAATAATAATGCATAGCACCCCCCTCTCAAAGTAAAATTCAGACAACTGCCCCCCTTCCGTTTTGAGCAGGATACGCCCATATGTCATTGCTAATGGCTAATAGTTTCAAAGTTTACCCGATCTCATAATTAGTTGCCTACAGAAAATTTAGTTTAACCCGATATAAGATAAAATTAACAAATTCCTTTTAAAAAAAATAATATCAATAAAATTAGTTAGGGATAAAATCCAATTAATATAAGATTATACGACCCAAAAATCCGTAATAATATGAGCCGATTCCTAACACGTGAGGAGTGAATTTCTTAATTCTAACGACACCCATCAATGGAAATACAGGGAAAGACTAAAGTAGTAGTTTCGATTAAAAATAGAAGCATAAAGATTTTTTAGGGGGCTAGAATAATTAATTAAAATGATGGGAAAGAAATATTAAAAAAGACAGGTTAACCTTAAAGGCCAATGATTTTTTTTTTAAATTTCTCGCAGGTAGAACTAAGGTTAAGAATGTTAGAACTGCAATCACTGGAGGAGCCTTTGTAAATGTGAAAGCTCGGTGAGTCGAGCACCGGCTTTAGATGTGGGACGATGCGTACTTTCTGTACACTGAACCCTGTACCATAAAGGGGTAAAGGTCACAGGTCATCATCCATTCAATAACAAAATAATCTTATACTTTGACCTTCATAGCGAAGGATATCCACCTATCCAACTTAACCATTTTAGAATTTCGAGGAAAAAAAATGTGAGTTGGATATCTTTACATTTAATTCAAAATCGTGTAATATAAAATAAAATAAATTTGTCTATGCTTTCAATCATTTATAAAAGTAAGCATAGAGAAAGTACTTCATTAAAAATACAAATTAATTTATTAAAAATAAATCACAAGGCTAAATTAAAGCTGTAATGAATAAGAGTGGGTCTAAATTATAAAAATAAAATTAGGAGATTAAAATATAGGATACCTTTAAATCCAGGGTTGTCATAGGCGTAAAGGTCACCCTTCTCTGAATCTGTGACCAACACCAGATGTTGTCCTGAAACAAAATATAATTATATAAGTATTAGTAAGTTAAGTTGTATGTAATAGCTACAGGTAATAAAGATCAGGTAAATTTAAAATATTGGGTCACAGTAACGGAATAGTTTTTAATACTATCCAATTTATATAATGTGATAGCACATTGGTGTTAGGACTGTTAGGCATACTTATTTATAATGTTTCATCACACTGGTTTCGACAAATGTTTAAAATTACAGTACTAACATTTTCACATAACTAGAAAATGATTAAAATTCAGGTTTAAAAATAGCTACTCAATTTATCTATAGTTATAGCCACTCTAATTATGACATGACTAACATAATCTACTCTTAATTTTAAAATTAAACTGGTTTATAAACTAACAATTTGCTCCTTTTAAGAAGATTGTACATGATACATAATATCAATGTTAGAATAAATTATTATTAATGAATCAGAGAGGACAAAAATTATATTAGAATGTCCTTTATAAAATCGAGTAGTGTCCCTACGACTCTCCTTGAAATAATTTGTTTTTACCAAGCTAAGGCAACCACATTTATTCCAATAAAAATAAATGTTAGTTCTGATTTGTTGATCTTTAAATAGATATATTAACTTATCTTAATTAATTTACTTAGTTTATTATTTTTTGTTTTCTAAATATAAAATTAAGCCTGTTACCACAGGCCTAATAGGGCTCGAATATTATATATTATAAAGCGAAACTTGATTAAATTTATGATCTTGAAAAGTCTATTAATTTTTTTACCGAGCTTACAACAAAAACAAAATAAATAAGCAGCAAAAGTACAATAGAAGTATCCAGTGGCGCACCCAGGATTTTGTTTTGGAGGGGGCACAGACTAAAAAAACTAAGGGGGAAAAGGGGGAGCTCCATCCCTATTTTATAGATCCTTGACCTAAACGGATTGATAACTTTACTTTACTTCAATTCTTCTTCTTCATTTTCTTTTTTTAATGCCAAAAATAAATATTTATTTATTGTTAGACTATCTCTTAACACAATTACTTTAACATGTGCTGTGGAATTGCATACTTAAATTTTAGGTCTTTGGGCTTAGGGGGGGCACGTGCCCTCCGTGCCCCCCGACGATTTTAACATAAAACATTTCGTCATTACCAGACAAATGGATCAGTCTATCCATAAATAGAAGAGACATTTCACTATTACCAAGTCCCACAACACTGGCAATTAAGTCCAGATTATTAGGGATTAGGGATTTAATGATTTTAACTTTTAAAAACACTGGTTTAATAACAACCAGCACCAGCAATGCGATTGCATTAAAAATAAGAAGTGATGTATTATTTGACATTAAACGTTAAAATTTAAAAGGATAAAACCAAACACGTATAAGATAATGAACAAATCCGCGAGTTTTCTTAATTAATAGTACTTTCAAGTTTTTTGAAAGTTTTTATGAAATTAGATTATTTTGAATAAATAAATAAAAACAAAGTGGAATAAATAAGATTATTATTAATCTCAGACAAATGACAGCCATTTGTCGAAGGATTTTATTTGTTCCGTAAGAAGCTTAAGGTCCATTCATTTTACTTTTAGATGTTAGACTTTGGAAGGACGACACCTTTCACTAGTCACTAAGCTGATGCACACATTAATAAAAGCCTGAGGTAACCAAAACCTGTGTTAATGGCTAATTTTAATTATTGATTGGCATGTTATTTTGAGCGATTTGTTTTTCTTTTCAGGTTACTTTTCGGATTTTTTAAAATCTTAATTAGTAGACAGACAAGGTACAAATGTTAAAGAGATAAGAACGGCTCTATATCCTCGCTTATCTTAATGAACCAATACCTTTTCTACTATCTATTGTTTGTAATTGCGTGCAATCGTTGTGTATAGAACTCGAACAATATTTTGACAGTGGCGGCACGCGAGGGGGGGGGGGGGGGGGGGGGGGGAGGAGCATAGGGGCCATCAAGCCCCTCCCCCAGAGATTTTTTTATTGTCACTCGACAGTTTAGTAGTTTTGTGTTTAGCGCCCATTATTATCATAGTATTTTAATAATATGTATTTCTATCTACATACCTCCGACAATATTTACCTCCACTTTCCAAAAAAAAAGAATTACAAGTAAAATTAGAGTCATTCCGAGGTCAAGAAAATTGTAAATAAAAGACTATGCACGGAGTGCCAGCTGTCAGAAAAATAAAACGGCAAGTGACGGAAACGGCAGAAAAGTTTGTTGGGTTTCTTTCCAAGGCTCTACGTTGAGGACTAGGAAAATCTGAAGTCCTAGACAAACCTATGGATATAATCAATTTCTGTGATGGACACTTGTTTCCAATTATCAAGTCATTGTTGAAATTCTCGCAACTCTCCCGTAAGCAAAGCCTGTGCAGAAAGATCATTCTCATTATTACGTCGAGTTAATAAAGACACGGCTTTCCATCGGGTTTTCACATTTAATATTTCCAAGATTGCGGCCAACATGGCGGGCGACTAAAAAAAAAGGTTTTAGTTACCATGACATGTTATACATCAATTTAAAGGTCTTGAAGTGTAGAAAAAGAACATGCAACTATTAAAGTCAACTATTATAGACGTCGGGCGACTACATTGTAATCTCCTATGCTGCCAACAACACGACATGGCTCAAAAACTAGAAACTATTTTTTCCAACTTGGAATCACGTCAAAGTGGTATTTACACTTCCATGACAAGTGTTCACGAACCATTGAAGGCTCACATTTAAGTCTGGGCAAAGGGACCTAACTCCTCCCTCGCCCTGGTCTACGTGAAAGGAGAGCATATATAGACAGGGCCGGGGCAGTTCCCGATGTCCGCTCAACTATGATGATTTTATATTTTTAACAGTCTAATATATTTCATAAATCACGCAAAATTGTAACTCAAATAGGTGAAAACACCGGCAGAAGAAGTTCAAACTGCATAATGTCAGCTTTTATTCGACGTTTATCTTACTCTACGACACGGAAACAGTCTTTAATCACGTTTTATGAAATCAAGAAAAGTAATACTCAAGATACAAGACATATGTGTCACTGATAAGTAACATTAATACGATAAAATTTATTGAAAAATGTTAGTATAAAATGTTGCAATTTTTACATAAAGAAAACGATCGTACAGAAACCGGCGATTATCGCCTCACGTACTTACGAGAAGCGCGCTTTACTTGTTTATCTTAAGTAGCGACTAACTGGTTAGAATGCTAATTATAAGGTTTATCCAGCTGGTGGAGCGACAAACTAACCCCGAGTCAACCATTATATAGATTGTATAAGCCATGATACAGATAGTATAAGCCATGATATAGATAGTATAAGGCATGATATAGATAGTATAAGCCATGATATAGATAGTATAAGCCATGATATAGATAGTATAAGCCATGATATAGATAGTATAAGCCATGATATAGATAGTATAAGGCATGATATAGATAGTATAAGCCATGATATAGATAGTATAAGCCATGATATAGATAGTATAAGCCATGATATAGATAGTATAAGCCTATAGGCCCTTCACGGACTGTTGAGCCACGAAGTTAGTTAGTTTCAGCAGTTAATTATTGAATGATATCAGGTGTCTAGAATTTATACAATAATTTTTATTTAAATAAATCTATAAATAAAAAACGAAGACCATTGAAATAGTTAATTTTTTAAGATACAAAAAAAAAAAAAAAACAATAATGGGGTTAACTTATAATGTTAAAACCCAGCTGCAAACTATACAAGTAAAATCGTATAACACAAATAGTATCATTATTTATTTAATCAAGTTAGTCAGAGGATGGAAATCTACAAAGTACAAAACGTCTGGTCCATTTGTTAAGACAAACAACCAATTAAGATTTGTAATAAAGATTACTTAATTAACACCCTAATTGATATTGATTATAGACTATCCATTTAGAAGGTACGGGAAGGAAGTAAGAAGCACTATTATTATTAAGGTACTTTAAGTAAAATAGAGTTTATTAAAATAGGAACGGAGGTGAAAATAAGTGATCTATTTATGTCAGAGTTTCATGACCGCTTAGGCCAGCACGTATATACCCCACAATTTCAATAATGAAACTAAAACAAAATCGATTTATTAACAATTAAAGAGTAATGGTTTGAAATTATTAAACTTAAAACCAAATATTTTAACTTCCGTTAACATTTTTCTTATCAAAATAGATAATATAGATTTGGATTCAGGACGCGTAGCCCAAGCAAAAGTTAGGAGTTTGTTGAATGAGCGTTACGGCAGACCGCATGGCAAGGATATATGGTTTATACGGTGGACCGCGCTATGAATGCAGATGACTCTCGTGTGACCGTGTCACGCTCACGAGTTTTTATGGTTCTTTTGTTGAACGAAGAATCCTTTGAAAAAGGAAAAAAACAAGCGGAGGAGTTGAATGCAGGGTGAAGAGCCTGTGAGTCTGTATGGGGTCGGATTATAGACCCCATACCTTCATACATCGCCGCTCTGAAACCAACCTGTTCCTATCTATAGACTTTCACCACTCAAGCGCAGCATCTTAGTATCTTCTCATCTTTATCCTTGAGACTTGAATGTCTTGTGTTGAAGGTATAGACACTATTAATTCCAATAATAGACTTCCCTACTGGCCTATTATCTACCTGCAGATAGAAATGTCACCATTAAACTAGTAAACCAGGAAACAAAAACCATCCAACAGGTCCTTAACAAAAACATTTCTACAACGATTCTCAGACCTCTTTCAGACCTTATCAGGTTACCATAACAAATACATTGTTCCACATATTATCGAGGGACAGCGTATTATGTTTATATGAAAAATTGCGTAATTTTTTATTCGCTCCCAGAAGTACAATTCATATGAACTTTTTAAGTAAACACATCCCAATAAATAAACAATGCAATCTATACAGGGGAGGCTCATGCGGCCGCACGGGGCGCCGGTCTCAGAGGGCGCCAAACCTGGTTCAGATCATTATACTGGTAATTTTTCTGGTAAATCTGCACTTGGACACCCACTTATTTTAAATTGTCCTATTGACTTTTTTCAATTTAACAACTTTAGACCTGGCGGTTTTTCGTTAAAATCAATAGTTTTTTTAAAAAAATTATTTAAAATATCCACTCACGTATATACGGGAAATGTTGAAAATAGGGGTTTTCTAAGGGGGAGAATTCGCTGAGAATGGCTACAAACCTCCGAATTGGATGCACAAACACAAAACCACACGGAAATCTCCAGAAATAATTGTTTTATAATAAAAGAAATTACACACGTAAAAATCTCCGCCGGCCATTTTATACTTTATCACAAAGAAGAATTTCAGAATAACATGTTCTCGCGATCTATTGGGCGTCACTATCGATTTATCAATTACCATTAGAGATAGTGTTCTAAATTAAATCACCACATTCGTTTCTGCATCGTACTTTTATAAGCAGGAGAGTTCATATTTACTTTGTCTAAATAACTATTACTATTACAACCAGTGACGGAACTAGGCATGTTAACGCCCGGGGAAAATTAGGCAATCTGGCGCCTCAGACCCGCTTTTAACAAAATATTGCGCCCTGGGCTATATAGCCCAGTTAGCCGATTTATACTATTTTATTTTAACAATTTGGCGCCCCTCAGGCTGGCGCTCGGGGCGACTGCCCCGGTTGCCCCACCCTTATTCCATCACTGATTATTACAAGAGAGGGATATTTAGTCTAATATACTTTGGTACAAAGGAATATCACACTTTTGTATATAATAGGTAGTGTGATATTCTTTTGTCCCAAAGTAAATTGGACTAAATATCCCTTTGTTTTAATAGGTTTAGACTAGGAAACCAAATGGTTGCAAATACACATATTCACACAAAATTATAAAATATCCACTCACGTAAATACGGGAAATGTTGAAGTTGGTTTTCTACGGGTGGGGAACATTCGGGATAGCTGAAATCCTCCTGTCTCCATCCGTAGAAAACCCCAATTTCAACATTTCCGGTATTTACGTGAGTGGATATTTTATATATATATATATATATATATATATATTTTAACAAAAAGAGAAATAGGTCTTCCGGTGGTGACCGCGACATAAAGGATGAAAGTTGACTCTTCGCCTCTTGTGCCAGAGGCATCTGCAGAGTGTTGCATGTTGGTCCAATGAAAGTAACATGCACCACCTAATCTAAAGATGCCTCTGGTACAAGAGGCGAAACGGCGGAACCTTCATCCATTATCTCGCGGTCACAACTGGAAGACCTAAAACTCCATTACGAAACTAACCGCAGAAGCCTATACAAACCAAGTTAAACTTAAAATGAACTAAATAAATTAACAAAGCAGAGATAATATTGATTTTTTAAACACAAATCAAGCATAGCTTATAGTAGTAGTAAGGTGCTAGTACTAGTACTAGACGGGTAGGACGAACCACTTGTTGGAACCTAGCAATTAGGCCATCTTTAAGCCCATTTTACTAGCCCCGTGGTAGAGAGTTCCAGCCACTTCACACACCATACCTCTGTACATGGTATCGCCGAAGCGAGTATGATGTGATCATTAATGAGCCATATAAATCAGATTATTGCGGCGAGGGATCGAACCCACGACCTCGTACCACCATGATTCAGGGGCGAACAGACGTGGTAAGTAATTTAATCCACACGGCCACGCCGGCTCTCTAAGCTTAGCCTAAATCGTAGGTATTTAAAATTTTAAAATCATAAAATAAAGAACAAACGTGGGAAAGAACCCTCCTATTTAAGTTCCTATATCAATAATTTTTTAGGTTATAACAGAATAAAGGTTTAAGAAATCACTTAGTTCTTTAAGAATCGAATCAATAAGAGCAACTCTTATCTTATATAAATCATATACAGTACCTAGTTCAGCTATGATCAATAGTTCCGGCAGTTAGTAAAAATAAAAAAATAAATAAATAATAATAATAATACACATTTTATTAACTTATATTCATTATGCCAGTAGTGCGCTTAAATTTTAATTCTTTCTATTCTCAAATAAAAATCTCTTAATTTTTTTTAACGTCTTTATAAAATAATTTGATGAAAATATCTTGATTTTGAAAGGAGTTGGCCTGAAACCTGAAAGTCGGTAACTCTGGGTGATTCAAGAATCAAAATAAAAGTAAAAAAAAATCTATAAAAACCGGTTCTGGGCATATAATACGAAACTTAAATATGCAAGAAATTCAAATTCCTACAAAAATAATAAGATTATGTAAATCCAACTTAACTTAATTCATACATACTAACTTATTTAGCGGAGGTGTGATTACGCACATTTTTAAAAAATATAGGATTTGGTTGTAAAACTCTACTACGATGAGACCACCCATGACAAGATTGAAGCCCATACTTTAGACTTTAGACCCTCAGACCGTCTAAACAAAAAAATCACTGAACCGACTTTAGGCACGAATTCACGGTGATTAGGCACCGAGTCCCAAACGTTCCTGCGATTAGGGTCAAAACCTAATCATTATCATGCCTTCTATACAAACAGTAATCAGACTTAATAAAAGGTTACAATGCATCTTAAAACTTCTTGTTCAGTTCTCATGTGTGATCAACATCAAGAGGTAACCTTGAACATTTCCAACCAAAGGAATACACCACGTTATAATGGAAACACAAGGAATTGTAGAGAAAACGAATGAATATAGAAACAAAGAAACTGCAAGTATTAAAAGGAACATGGCGATGGAATTTCCTTTTTTCATAACATTACTCAAGTTATACATTACAAACAGTTCAAGGTCGACCTCGAAATGACAGAGAACTAAAGCCAAGAGCAGAATACTAACTAAAACGTTTTGAGGTAAAATGGAGGCTCTTTATAGAATTCCTTAAGCTGCTTCACGAGTTGCATTGTAAACAGTGAAAATTAAGAAGAAAACCGAGAGAAAATATAAAGTTAAAAAAAATAGTTCAAAATTAAAAAATCTCCAGAGCATTCTGAACAGAGGTAAACTGTCTGAGAAGGAAAAATAAAAAATAAGCAAGGCCTAAAAAGAAGAGTTATATACTTAATTTCAAAAATAGAACTGAAGCATTAAGATAATTACATGTTTAGCTAGGGAAACCTTACTTCATTTTCGCTCTTTCTAATTAGGCGCTCTAGGCAAGGAATTTCAGGGTCAAAAAGAAGATAAGAACTGAGTTTAAAAAGTTTATTTTTTTCCAAAACTAGAAGGGTACTCGGCGATGCATGGGTTCATATCATAAGTTGTTAATAGAGTGTACTGTATCCAAATTTATTGATACTTTTGATTTATTGGATAAGCAGGGTTCTTTCTTTATTGGTTGGCAAATTATGGGCAGTGAGTCTTTTCTACCAATGCAGGGAATAGCAATCACTTGTATTCTTTATATTTATCTTCAGTGCTCAGATCTTGTTATACAATACGTAATGGTACATAGCCTGTGACAATCCTCACGAACCAAGGTACTTGGTGAAGGTGAAGAATTTATTCAAATCTGCCCAATAAGATGTTTCATTTATTCAATTAGCACTTAAGGATTCATTGAAATCTGCCTAGCAAGAGATTATCATTTATTTATTTATTTATTTATTTATTATTAATTTTTGGGTGTTAAACAACTGAGGTTAATTACACCCATACAATATTTAAAGTACATAACAATTATTACATAATAAAACATTATTATAAACATTCAAAATACTGAGTAATTCAGATGTCTTTGTAAAGGCGTCTTGTAAGTAGGTTAAGTATCAGTTTAGTTATTGTGGTCTGGTTGTCAGATAAAATTTCAGCTAGATTGTCGGGTAAGTCAAGTATGCTTCTCAGTTGCTCTAGTTATTGGCAGTCAGTCAGAAGATGTGCTACAATAAATGTATCGTCACATAGTCTACATCTTGGTCAATCCCTATCTCTAGTAAACAAGTAGTTGTGAGTTAGTCTAGTATGTCCTATATTCTCAGTCTACAGAGTACCGTCTCTTCCTGTCTGTTTTTCCTGTATGAAGAATCCAGTTTACAATTAGAGGTTTTAAACGTCTTAATTTGTTGTTAGTCGTGTGAGTCCAAATTTGTTGCCATTCCTCCTTCATTTTTGACTTAACGTAGTTATCGACGTCATTAGGTGTAATTTCCGTGTCTGTGACTTGTCCTTCAGTTATTGCTTATTTTGTCAGTATGTCTTTTTTATAGTATATTACTTATGTTTTAATTTTTTCTTCCCCGTTGTCGTTCCTTTTTTATTTTTTTTAAAATTTTTAACGGGTTCCTGTTTCGGGGTTGTTTCCTTGCTGCTAATTGAATCATTGCTTGAGTCCCAGTCATTCACCCATATCATGTCGTGTTCAGTTTGTGTATTAATAGTGATGGGCATTTCCTTGCGTTGTACGATCTTACCGACGATGTCGCAGGGGGGTATTTTTGAGATCAAATTTTCATTTACAGTTGCCGGGCTTGCATTCATTTTATTGGGAGTAAATTTTGTGGGACTTTCTAATATTTGTACCGGTTTAGGTTCTGATTCTTCAAAATTGCACTGAGTGCCTACATCCTGCGTTTTGAGCTCTTTGATGAGGCAAGTTTTACAAGATTGGTGACTAGTAGATAGAACTGATGAAAATGATTTGGGAAGGTTAAACTGGTAGGTGCTTTCGACCTTTTTCCTTGCTTCGAGGTAAGACAATTTTTCTAAAACCTTGATCTCGGTGATTTTTTTCTCAAGGATCCACTTAGGACAGTTTCTATCTAACGCCGAATGAGGACCGTTACAGTTAATACAATGTTTTGGTTTTACACAGGATGTGTTATCGTGTGCGGGATCACCGCACTCTGAACACATCGCACCGGATTTACAAGCGAGTTGAACGTGGGAAAATCGATGGCACTGAAAACAACGTCGGGGTAGTGGAATATAAGGCCGGACAGGAACGGATAAATAACCGACTTTTAATTTAAGGGGCAGAGACGTCAAAGTGAAGGTGATTATGTAGCTATTCGTAGGTACGAGCATATTGTTATATTTTTTATTCAATCGTCGGATTTCAGTAACTCCTTGGCTTTTTAGATGTTCTGTAATCTCCTCAACTGGAATGTCTGCTATGTCTTGGCAAGTAACTACTCCTTTGACTTGGTTAAGGGTCTTATGAGGTTCGACTGACAATTTATACGTTTGATTCTTGGGGAGATTAGACAGTAACTTTACGGATTGGTCATGAGTGTAGGTCTCAATCAGCATAGAGCCGTCCCGCAGCTTTTTCGCGTTTTTAACTCCACCACAAGCTTGAGAGAGCAAGCGTTCGATGATGAACGGGGAAATCTTTGCCATGGAACCGTCTCCGTCAAGCTTTTTGACAACAAGGAAGTTAACGATTTCAGTGGGAGGTGATAATTGCAATGTCTCAGGTGTATTTGGTCTCTGGCGTTTACTTTTAGGCATGTTTTTAACATTTTCAGCTTTTATTTGTTTTTCAGATTTATTGACATTTTGACTTTTGACAGTTTCCGTTTCATGGTCTTCTTGTGGTTGAGAATCCGGTCCAATTCCACTCCTGGGGTGCCCTCCAGGGTCAGGGGGTCTCATGGTGCACTTTTATCACAATATTTAGCAGTATTAGTTTAGGTTTTAAGTTAAAATAAGAGAGTTAATTTACTTACGTGGTATTTGACGTGACAGCCTCAAAAAAACCTCGATTATCATTTACTTACAAATAAACAACACACACTTATCTCCTAATATCATATATAAAATATATGAAAATTACAAATAAATATAACATTAAATACGACCATACCACCACCACGACCACCACTACGACCATTATACTTACTCATAATAACGAGAATAGATTTTCTAAATTGAACAGGCAGATGAAAACATAGCCATAAGGACTTAGTATAAAGAATATTGTAATCATTTATTTTTCGTCGGATTAAAGAAAAGAGTGTGAATAATGTTGAAGTTGAAGTGAGTTCTTTATTTCAGAGACTTGGGGTTTTAAAAGTTTGTGTGTATGTTTGTTTGTTTCAAGATTACAAGTGTAAAAATAGACCGATTTTAACGAAATTAGGCTAACAGGTGCGTCTCAGCATTTGGGAAAAATTTAAAGTTTATGGAAATTTCACACTATTTTTTTTATTTTTTTTTTTTTAGATCGTGGCCAATATGGTGGACGATTCAACATAAACATTTAAAGGTCATGAAGAGAAGGAAAAGAATATGTAATTATAAAAAAATCACACTTAATATTTGCAATATGGCCGACGGCTAAAAAAAAGGTTCTTATTAGCATGACACGTTATAAATAATTTTAAAGGTCTTTAAGTGTAGGAAAAGAGTACGTAACTATTATTACAAAATTTTCATTTTTTGCTGGAATATATAAAACAAATATGCCTGAAATGAGGATTTTGAAAGAAAAATTTAAGGTTATATTATTATTTAGCGTTAAAATTATATGCAACATTATAATTTTATCGCTTTTGATAAGAGAGAAAAAAATATGCATATTATGACATTGTTTTCAAAATGGCCGCCACAAATGACCGAAAATACAAAGAGTAAGAGGGGTTTTAAATTATATGACCAACTATATATCAAATTAAGTTCTTTTTGAGAAGGTCTAATGAATATTATTGCCCCGTACATCTTAAATATGCGAGTTCACTGACACCTATTAATAATTATAATTATATTTATGAAAGGTTTTGAAGAATTTAAAGAAAGTACAATATAATTGTGAAGAACATGTACGACAGTTTGAAAGATGGTATCAGAGTTTTAAGGTACTTGATTATGATTTAAATTGTTTTAGTCATTTATATTTGCAAGAATGAACGATCTAATTATATAAAGATAATTATAAAGGAACTTTAATTTTATCAAAATAAAAACAGACAGTTTACAGTTTCCGAAATTAAGTTACGAATCGTTGGCAGAAAAATGCATTGCTTTAACATTTGACTAATTTAGGTGCCAAGTTTGGTTCAGATACCTCAAATAATGGAAAAGTCCATAAACAACATACACTCACACCCGTACTTAGTACCTAGTGACAGTGACAATTTATAATATTTAAAATGATATTTAGTGAACGCGAGGAAATAATAAATAATTATTATTAATAATTTAACACAGGTGTTCGCTTGTTTTAAATGTTAACTAATACTGTTAAACACCAAAAAACAAGACTTTTGATTTTTTTTAAATCAACTATAAAAGGTCGACGAAATCTCAGGTGCTCATACGATTTAATAATTTGAAATATATGACATCATCTTATCATAAATGAGTTAAGAGTATGTTTATGTATAAATTTATGAAAACATAACTGATGTTTTTAGTATAATGACCTTACAAATATACTGTAATTTTCTCATATTTTACTGAATAAAAACAATAGTTCAAACAAAATATCGATTAATTTTGAGTGCTAACATTTGAAATACCAAATAATATATTTACTAGCACTAGATGTTCAATTACAATTTAGAACTCGGAGGAATGAATTGTTTATTGAAACAAAACAACTGATTTATTCACTCTATATACACTTTATTTGATTACTGTTTTTGATTGGATTTCTATATTTGATCGCAGAATGATAACAACAAGCATTTGCTTCAAATGAATGATTTAGGTTGAGAATAATATGCGAAGGAGATTAGAAAATCAAGGTCAGAGTTTGAAAAAAACCTAACAATTTTCTCATTACCATATTTGATAAACAGATAAATTCCACAGACTTCCCATTCATAAATTAAACATTCGCGTTATCAGTGTCATGATAATATAACAAATGATATAAATAGATTTTTAAACTATATGTTTTGTAATATTTAAAAAGACTATCACACCTTTAACAACGATGAGCAGATAATATGCACATTCTATATTTGTTGTTTTATATTGTTACCAAAACCTATTAACGGATAGTTTGGTATGTTAATGACGGGTTTTGTTTTTCTATTCTATTGGATTTTTTTTAAAATTGTAATCAGCAGATAGATAAGGTAAAAATGTTAAGCAGATTAGATTAACTATCTCTAGTCTCAACCCTCTTAAACTATCTGAAATACTCCTACCTTTGACAGGATAACATATTATCTTTGAACCATGGGCATATCTTTAAGAGGTGTCCTGTCCAACAATTTCACCGATGACTATATTTAAACAATTTAATGTATCTCACAGCAGTAAACATAGAATATAGTGGGACAAAGCATACAATATATCAGGGCCTCCCAAACTTTTTTGGTGGCGTAACACTTAATATTTCTTGACTTTTTCATGTACCACTGATATTTATACAGGAACAACCAGGGGCCTTTCCCCGGAAAAATTTTGAGTTTTAAAGGTTCAAAAACGTAGGGCTATTCTTTAAGACAAAATATCACTTTTCTTTAATGCAATAACTTTTTTGAATTTAAGTTCAATTCTCTCTTCAATTCCCTGGATAGAGAGTAGGTGTTTGAGGATGATTGTTAAATTAAACAAGTATAAGACGCGCTTCACGTAAAAGTACGTGAAGCGATAATCGCCGGTTTCTGTACGATTAAGTTAGAATTATTAAGTGTAATAGTTGCATATTCTTTTTCTACACGTTAAGACCTTTAAATTGATGTATAACATGTCATGGTGACTAAAAACATAATTTTAGTCCCCCGCCAAATTGGCCGCCATCTTGAAAATATTATGTCACAAATGCCTAGATGCACCTGTGTGCCGAATTTCATGTTCCTAGCTATAGTATAGTTTATGAGTTGAAACAAGCAATGGACAGACACCAACGGACAGACAGACAGAACCGTTATATAAGGTTTCTTTTTGTACTTTGTACAGAAACCTAAAAGGAATAAATAAAAGTTGTATTTTTTTTTTTTTTTTTTTTTTTTTTTTTAAACATTTATGAAAGTTCATCAAATTAGATCATAAAAAACATGAATAGAACATCGAATATGAATAAAAATTGTATTAAAAAAAAAGCATTCTTAAAGCACATGATAAAAGAATAAGTCCGAATAAATAATGAGATTAGGCAGGTTAATAGGATGGAGGTAATTATGTACGTTTTTTATTCTCAATTATATGAATTAATTAATTGTTATATTTTTTGAAATTCTTAAGGTGCTTGCAATAATTGGCTTAAACTAACAATGTTTGGCCTGATGGGACTGAGTTTTAAACGCAAATTATCCTCAACGCAGGACAGTCTGTGTCTATACTTGGTTTGGGGTATATAAGGGATGATTGGGTTGAATACACTCCTTACAACAGCAAATACAGCGCGTACCACTGGACACGATCCCGCGTACCACAGTTTGGGAACTGCTGCAATATATCACTGCATAATGTAAGGTGATGTGCTTTAAACAATAAAAGCAGCTTTAGGAGTTAAGCTGGCTCCAATAACATCCGCTAATAGTGTCACCGTGGATATGCTTACAGTATCATTATCAAAATGTCATAACTTATATCCTTCGAGAAGCGATTTTCACCGTAAGATGTAGAACTTTATGATGTTTCTAACTACGAAAACCTAAGAACTTTGATCCTAAACTGATAAATTTTACTTTTTATATGAACTAAGAGTTGTTAAATTGCGAGATTTTATTTGATCAGGAAGTTCCTGCCCCTGACTAATCCTTACCTTAAGAAGTTTATTATAAATTATAGCGCAAGAAATCATAGAGATCATTTAACATTTTAAACATGTGAAAAAATACATCTTTTGGTTTTAAAGGTTAAAAAACTTAAGAAGAAACAACAGGAAAAAAAATAGATTTAGTATGATATCCCCGAAACCTGTGAATTAAGTATTAACTCATTTGGCTGGTAGGTTAAGAACATGTGAATCAGATTTTATTGTTAAGCTAGAATAGGGTTTGGGATTGCGGTAGCGTCATCCTTGCGTGAAATTCCTTCTAATTTCACAGGGGAGTTTGGGAAGAATCAAGCGGCGGCACGGTGTTATGTGGAGAAGCCATTCTAAGGTCTTTATCTACCATCTCGTATTTTCCACTTGGCTACCACATACCTCCTACTTGCCTACTTCATGTACACATACTGTTTAGTCAAGTAATAAACAATCTCATACTTGATGTACCGCGACATGATGACATAAAACACCTGATAACAACTGTACAATTAACCTAATTTTTGTATCTTTTTTTTAACATATTCATAATTAAAACAGTCAAGTATAACAACAAAGAAGCGAAAGTATATAATGAAAACACGCGAATCATGTTAAGTGCTTCCAAGAGTGTAGGCAAGCGAAAAGAAATTATGCATGATGGTTTATAATAAAATACGAGTACATAAAAATCAATCCAGGTTTTATCCGGGTAGTTTAAGTGTACATCAATAGTTGTATGGTTTCGAGAGATCTTCGCAAAATTAGGACTGAATAAGTTCAACAATGAAGAAAAAAAAAAAATGTTTTTCAGGTATATTGTCAAAGATTATGGGAGCAAATATTTTAATGAAAATAGATACTGATATTTTTTTAGTTAAGTACCACAAAAAAAGAATCATGGTGCAGTAGAACCTCGATAACAAGTGTCGCAAGGGGAATAGTGAAACATTCTTGTTATCGAGGTGCTCTTTTTGTTGAGGGTCGTGTTATCAAGGTTATTTTGGCTATAAGTCGTGTTATCGAGGTTAATGGGAGGGGTTTTCAAGTCTAGACTTGTTCGACCCATTCCTGTATAGAGACGCGTTATAGAGGTTGACTTCTCAATACGACTTGTTATAGAGGTTCTGAGTTACGTTGTGAATTGGAAGAAATCCGTGTTATAGAGGTTGTTTGGATAATAATAGTAGCGTTATAGAGTTTAATTTAACATTATGTGTTATGGCAATCTCAAGGGGATTTGAAAATTGCACTTATAATTGAGGTTGTCGTGTTATTGAGGGTCGTGTAAGCGAGGTTCTACTGTATTACAATGGTTCTGATTAAACATGGAAACCAAAATCACTCAAATATCTAGACAAAATCAAACTTGTAAGATAAAAAGTTCAATGCACGTGTGCTAATGAGATAATTGCTAATTGGATAGCAGAATTAACTGCTCCCAGTACATCGATTATGAAATTAATGAATTAAAATGTAATAAATTCTCCGATGGCTACTGAAACCAGAGAAAACCACTTAAGGTTGGTAAATTTATAAGAAGAAGATTTAATCATATCAAGAGGGCATCAAGGTTTAAACACTATACTAACATACCTGAGTTTAATTCCCAGGGAGGTAAGATACGTGCAGCAATGAAGGTGTGTTCATAAAATATATCTGGGATACCAGTTGGTTCCCAGCAGTCGCTTGCAGGTTAATTATTATCAGAGTAAGAGATTTTAAACCCACTAACTTGTTAGTTTTATATTTCAATTATTGAAAATGAAAAAAAATGTATATAATTACAGTAAAATCTCAGTAATATTCGCATTTAAAAACTAAAATAGCGTTTTTACCGATATAATGTTTGAAACCGTTTAAAAAGACTGTCCCGAGTCCCGACAAAGCAGACACAAAATAATAAGTTTTATGTCATATTCGGTTTAATAATATTGTCCTGAACAAAACTTTTTCATATTATAAAACTCAATTAAAATGTATCAAGGTTTTTTTCACTGTATATATATTGTATCATTCCAATTGATTCGGGTGGACTGCTGTTAGGTACATCATAACCTTTCGCAGACCAATAATCTCGGAAGGTACAAACAAATAAATTATGTGTGGTAATTCAATTTTGACTAAAATTTAAAACAACTTACATATTGCGTCTTGATAGTTAAAAACTATAGATTGATAAAGAAACCCCAAACCACGAAGAGAAAATACTTGTTGTACTTGGTAGTATTACACTCACCTAAAACAAAAGAAAAAAATATATACAAAATTAGTAATGATTAAAACTTCATATAGGAAAAAAAATAGTTTAAATTTATGTAAAATAAACCTATTTTAAATGTATATTTTCCTTAAAAGTAAACATAACCTTGAATTATTATATAACAAAGAAAAATCAAGGTTTTACTGAATATTCACAAAATACCTCTCAAACTCAAAATGTCGGTCATTTAATTAGGAAAAACACATAGAGAACACATATAAGGTATGTCTAATGAAAGCTACCACCCAATCTTATGTACCGCAATATACTTGAAATAAAGTCTAGTGGTTTTATTGGATTTCTCGAGTACAAAATGGTAACTACTTGTTGTATAAAAATAGTAACTACTTGTATAAAAATAGTAACTACTTGTTGTATAAAAATAGTAACTACTTGTTGTATAAAAATAGTAACTACTCGTTGTATAAAAATAGTAACTACTTGTATAAAAATAGTAACTACTTGTTGTATAAAAATAGTAACTACTTGTATAAAAATAGTAACTACTTGTTGTATAAAAATAGTAACTACTTGTTGTATAAAAATAGTAACTACTTGTATAAAAATAGTAACTACTTGTTGTATAAAAATAGTAACTACTTGTTGTATAAAAATAGTAACTACTCGTTGTATAAAAATAGTAACTACTTGTATAAAAATAGTAACTACTTGTTGTATAAAAATAGTAACTACTTGTTGTATAAAAATAGTAACTACTCGTTGTATAAAAATAGTAACTACTTGTATAAAAATAGTAACTACTTGTTGTATAAAAATAGTAACTACTTGTTGTATAAAAATAGTAACTACTTGTTGTATAAAAATAGTAACTACTTGTATAAAAATAGTAACTACTTGTAGTATAAAAATAGTAACTACTTGTTGTATAAAAATAGTAACTACTTGTTGTATAGAAATAGTAACTACTTGTTGTATAAAAATAGTAACTACTTGTTGTATAAAAATAGTAACTACTTGTTGTATAAAAATAGTAACTACTTGTATAAAAATAGTAACTACTTGTTGTATAGAAATAGTAACTACTTGTTGTATAAAAATAGTAACTACTTGTATAAAAATAGTAACTACTTGTAGTATAAAAATAGTAACTACTTGTTGTATAAAAATAGTAACTACTTGTTGTATAGAAATAGTAACTACTTGTTGTATAAAAATAGTAACTACTTGTTGTATAAAAATAGTAACTACTTGTTGTATAAAAATATTAACTACTTGTATAAAAATAGTAACTACTTGTTGTATAGAAATAGTAACTACTTGTTGTATAAAAATAGTAACTACTTGTATAAAAATAGTAAATACTTGTTGTATAAAAATAGTAACTACTTGTTGTATAGAAATAGTAACTACTTGTTGTACTTGATGTTGTAACTACCTGTTCTGTCGGATTAGGTTATAGTTAAATGACCTACTATATTATTGTGAATATTACTAGGTAATAATACCCAACTCATAAAACGTCACATGTAATTTATTTATCAATTACGTGAACTATTAAATGAAGTCACTAAAATAATATCCTACGTATTAATATGTCAAAATAATAGTATTAATATCTAATATCTACATCTGGGCAAACAACACCCACTAACTTAACTTGATAATAAATATTAATAAATCTATACTATTTCGTACGTCAAATGTATAAAAAAAGGCCCATTAATAGAATTTTATGACAAATGGTCGAATTGAGTTAATTTCCGTCTCTCTAAATTATTCATCAATTAGAAACAATTCAACCATTATCGTTGGTTAGAGGATCGTTGGTCTTATTTATGTTATTATTTAAGGCTAAAAAGTAAATATACAAAATTTATTCGAGTCATCTTTATCAAAAAGGAATAGTTCATTGTGTGCTTGTTTAATTAGATATTGTAACTAATTAATTTCAGAAAAAAATCGAATTTAAAAAAAACAAAAAAAAAACAATCATTTGAATGATTATTTGTACGGTTTAATGATTGATACATTGTTTACTTAGCAGAAGATAGGTTCCATGGGAATATGGGTCAGACCTTGTTTATTCATTGGATAACCAAGGTAAGAGCGTGCGTCTCAAGTCAATATAAAATATAAGTTAAAAAGGTTTTTACATAGCAAAAACAATAAATATATAATTATAATAATTATTATTAAATTATATACACTAGTATAAAAATTGAATATAATATAGGATTATCAGAAGATCATGATTGTTGTTGTAGTGTTGAATAAATAAATCGCATAGCTGAAGAAAGTTTGATAGAGGTATAAAACTCATAATGATAATAATGTTAAAAGTTACCTTGATCTTTGCGTTGAAAAGTGCCCAATTTAACGTATTGAGGGAAAGAATTAAATGAATTGAATACAGCCTCGCACACATTGAAGGTGAGTGCTTACGATTACATTAAGTTCCGGATTCAATTTGAATTTGATTTATCTTTCTAATGGCATATATTATAAGAAAATATAAACAATATCAATAAGAAACCAAGCATCAACGGAATTGTTTTCACATGTCATCCCTGCAATCCAGGGAAAACGAAATTAATATATAATGCCAATAGCACAGTATTGATGCATTATGAGGATCTTTAGTGAAAGAGAGATAGATCCTAAGGTTCTAGGCTTTCAAGATGAAAGGCATACAGAAATAGCGAGATACAAAAGTTTTACCAATTCTTCCGATTATAAATGGCTAGGAGAATGCTATCCGATAACGATATAAATTTTGAACAGGTCTTAAATGATTTCAAATAGATTTTAACTTTTTCTTTTACCATATTATCATACTAACTCTGCCATATAAAAACTACTATATTACTTTTCCCTTAGAATATTTGTCATGCCAAGCCGACGGTCGAGCATCATACTCTTCAGGCAAATACTTACACAACCGACGAAGAGAAAGTCTTTATTGAAGCAGGGATTCTATTGGTCATATTAGCAAGTTATTTTGAATTCTCACAAGCCTATATAAAAGTAGAATTCAATTGGGAGTTACATTTGATATCCGCTGGATAACATTATTTTATTTTTAATAAAAATGAAGCAAATTCGAATCACACAAAATGCCCATTTTTCCCCAAGAGGGAAAAATATAAAATTTCAGTCACTCAATCCGTACTGCAAAACACACAATAGAATATACAGTAAAACTTACAAGAAACAAATAAAGGACTCCGTCGGTACAAAATAACTAGCAATTATAAACGTCGGACCGGTTGGAAACAGATGAGAGAGATCCAAGTTTAAAAATTTTCGCAGGTCTTCCACGAAAGGAATGTTATCACGTCCTTATTTTTTATTAGTTCTAAAAGGAGTGCAGAATGCAAGAAATATAAAGAGGAGATATTGCAGTAATAGAAAAGAAGTCGTAGAAACGTGTAATACAAGGGAATAAGGATGGGTATCATTGTGTGTAGCGAGGGCGAGGTTAGGGTTCTCTCGAAACGGGGTTATACGTGTTAGAGAGTTGGCAGACCTGTTAGATTCCCTACATGGCTATGGGAGCGGCTTAGAATATAGTCAAGTTTCCAAGCCTGTACCAAACATAAATAGACACGCAGCAGATGCCTCTGCAATAGATGCGTTTTTAACTGCTTCAATTCAATTTAAATTTTTATAATTTTATTTTTAATCTCTTAGAAGATTAATTTTTTTGATTAAATTCATAAGCTATAAATATATAGGAAAGGGACAGCTAGTCAAACAAGTCTAGTAAAAAAGGCGATCAGCAGTACATGCACCTTTCGATTCAATCTCGTGAGTCGACTATTAAATTTCCACTCTAGTTAAAACATCTTATCCGCGTAGTATTTTAACAAGGTGCCTTCTTGCTTCAGTGGCGACGGACCTCCTCGTCTTTACCTGTCCTAATTGTGGATCTTTAGAGAAAGAGAGACAGATCGGAAGATTCTAGGCCTACAAGAAGAAAGGCATACATACATGATTCATCGCTGTACTTGTATCATTATCTATTATTTCAGGATACACAAGATCTAGATCTACAGGTGTTTACCGATTCAAGTATACCACAAGCAATATCCAATAAAAGACGGATAGGACAAAACTGCTGAGGAATGAAATTTTTTTCAATATTACACTTTCAACGTGGACTTAAAAAAAATGGGATAATAGGAATAAAATGAAATCCGCGAACAAGGGGATCATGAAATCGGGTTTTGAAATACGTTTTGATATTCTGAAGGACTTCAAAATATTATTGTCTTCCCACTGGTGAAATATAAGGTGGATAACGCCTACCAACAGACACCCTTGGATCGGCTGTTATTTTTAACTAATCTCCATAAATTTTCTTAATGTGTCTAACGTCTTTCAAAATCTAACAATTTTTTAAAACAAAATATTCTGAAAAATATAATATATGCATTAATAAAATAGCTTTTTTCCTTTATCATTGATGTCTTTTTTCTACAATATATTACCGGTAAATACCATTTATGAATTTTTTAATCAATCAATAAATAGCATTGGTAACTATAGTAACATTAGTTTGTTATAAATTTATTCCATTAATACGAACAATAATCAAATTCCATTTGTTCGAAGTTCGAACGATTTGGTCCATCCAATGCATAGCCTTGAACTGAATAACAAATTAAATTACTTGTTAGCGATAATAAACTTAGAGTATCAACCATCAACTGTGCTCCTTCCAATAAAAAAAGAACTCCTTTTTTAAGTTACTCTGCCTGGAACAACGTGAAGTGAATAAACACGTCTATCAGATAAGGAGGTGAAGTATCTGTTTTATTTTTTTTTAAACAAGAGCTGAAACTGGAGCATCGAACTTTTTTCATTCATGCATAATAATAACAACACTTGAGAATTCCAAAATATTACACTAGTTAAATAAGAGTAAATGTTGAAGTACTCTTCATTCAAACTCCAAGAATTTCAGTCAATATAATCACCAACTCCTTATTCTCTTTTAATAACAAAAAAATCTGAATCTGGCATATCCAATATCCAGACTCAAATAATCTCACGACAAAAGATACAACAGTAAAAGATAAAATTATGAAATCAGAACAAGAAATAAATGGGTACTTAAATAGATCGAGAGAATTTTAAAAGTTGAAACTAACTTATATTAAAAATCGCATTAGAGATATAAATTATAAATTGTAACACTGTAACTGCGTAGAAAAGAATAATATACCTACTGAGCTAACAATTTTTTTTTATTTTTACAAAGTTTTTACTTCTACTTAAACAGAGCAATTTATATGATTCTTAGAACCTAAATCAAAACCTTGTTTAACCTTCAAAGCAGGATATCTAGCAAGTTGTAAAAAAAAGTTACATACATTCGCAATTACACACGAGTATTAAAATACAATATTAATTTATTTTTTTATTATTTATTAGAAAACTAGGTAAAAATTACTATGCCCTATAAATAAAATAATGTTAGAATGTGTTAGCTTAGAGAGCTAAAGAGTCGATGGATGCTTTACTGGACCTTTTCTTTAAAAAGAAGAATGAACTAAACAACATTTTTTTAAAGTTAATATTATTTGATATAATTCTTCCGTTCTAAATATGTTTTCTGGATAGGTTCTATTAAAAGTCAGATAAAATATTAAATTATCATTAATGTGTTTAATCATTTAAACAACTTGAGTGAAGCTTCTAAAATAGGTTCTGAAAAAAAATCATATTACTTCTCGCCGTTTAAATAATTTAAAGGAAGTCTGTTGGTCCTAAGATATAATTAATATAGACACCTATATTTTTAAATAACTCAAAATTTCCCGGACTAATACCGCTCCTGAGACAGGCGGCAGGGAACTACTGGCCTGGACCCTATAAACGAACCTTGACAGTAAAGCCCCGTTTACACGGTGATAGTTGGCGCGATAGTTGCGGTCACGATAGCAACTATATCGCATCGACTATCACCGTGTAGACCAGGGGTGCCCAACCTTTTTTAATCAAGGGCCACATTGTCAACATTCAAAGGGAAGGCGGGCCGGGGGCCGGTGTACCGGGGGGGGGGGGGGGGGGGTAGTATTTTTACCCTCAAAACACGTTTTTATGCTTCCTAGAAGGTTAATTTTCCGTTTTGGTTTTAGCTGGAACACCATGTTAATAAAGTTTTTTTCTGTTACCAGCCTAGTTTTACTTTGCAGAAAATAAAACACTCAAATATATATTAAAATGATTGTAATTATCCACACAAGTATAAAAATACAACAATAACAGTATGAATTACAAAAAATTTAGTCTTTCATTTTACAAAGTTATTAATCAAAATATCAAGTTTGTATGTAACTTAGCTTCAGTGAGATGGTTGAAACTGCTTTGCACTTGTACTTAAAATGTCTTTCCACTTATGCTCAAACATGGTTGTACCAATCATTAATAACGATTTTAAGTGTTTCATCTGTGAGGGAAGACCGGAAATTTTGATTTAATGTAATTAATTTTTGAAAATGTTTGTTCGCAAATATAGGTCGAGCCAAACACAGAGAACATGGTACAAGCAAACATTTAAATGTTTGAAATCTTCATTGGGCAAGGCGCTGAATGGCAACAGATCTCCGTTTTCCCCATTCTCCAATGCTGCTGGGCAAAATCAGCTGGGCTGTTCGGCATTAGGAAATTAATATATTTTAGATTCTCTGAATGCTTGTAAATTCTTCGTTTTTATGGTAATACGGCGGGCCACATAAAATCAGCCCGCGGGCCGGACTCGGCCCGCGGGCCGTAGGTTGGGCACCCCTGGTGTAGACCATAGATAAATAATATATATGTGTAGACTAAGTGATAGATTTTGTCGCGATAGAACTATCAGCCGACACTATCTCGTCTGACGAGATAGTTGAGTTGTCTATCATAGCAGCCAGAGTACTCACGCGGCAGATTTAAGAACTACCACGCTAGATACTAGATGCTGATTGGCTTATTGTTTGATTATACTTTAATTTCATGTGATCACAGATTTAAAAGGCAGCAAATATGATAGCTTGCTTCACATTAGATATCAGATTTTGTTATTTTCGATAATATGAATATTCCTTTTGCTGTATATGTTTTATTTAACATTATAATACATGTAATGCTCTATTTCTGTATCCAAGTCAAAAAATGTAGGATATGGATATAACTTTGAGAACAAGACAACAAGATTTTATGAACATTAACTCTCACCGTGTAGACTGCACATCTCTGCGATAGTTCTATGAAGTAGACTGACATGATAGTTCTATCGTGGGAGAACTATCACCGGGTAAACGAAGCTTAATGATAGCTCAAACCGCGGTAGCCATTGCACTACGCACCAGTTTTGATTTGGGGACGTTTTCGTCCTTTATTCTTATTGTAATTTGCAAATTAACTGATTTCTTTTTCTTTCAGTGTGATCTAATTGCAGAAAATGAGGCTTGAAGGAACAAACTTATTATAAAATAAAGTTTTTTTTTTCATTTTTTTTCTCGAGTGAATAAACTCTATGAAACCAAAAGACAAAAAGAATAATTCTTAAATGAGATTTCTGACCTTAGTGTCGGCACAAAGAAAGAGATCTATTAAGCAAAGCAGTGAGAAGTAAGCTATCTTGCAAGTTACTGCAACTACAGCTATATTGCTTTAAAGAATCTCATAACACTAACTAACCACATTTCGGTAGAGGAACTCCTTTAACTACCTCTAACTCAGATCTTATAATATTACTGCGGTCTATGAGTATTTAATACTGTTGATTATCTTGAATAAACACGACACAAGGTAAGGCATGTGTTTAAAATACAAACATTTCTTTCTTATTGTTAGAAGTAATATCTTCTTTTTTTATTATAGAGAAGAATAAGAAGAAAGTGGTTTAGTTATGTTCTAACCTGACACTAGTCTAGGCATGTAATAGATGTAAAAACAGGTTTTCTATTATAAACAAACCGGTATAGTGTACATCTTGTAATCATACTAGCATCGGAACTATAAACAGTATAAAACCTATATAGTTTTACTTTCGTTTCGATGACAACTCTAACGATCTTTAAAAGGACATTTTCACCAGAATAAGATTTTCTTTTATACATCATACGGATATTTTACGATCTTAATTTCTCTTTCTCCTTATTTTTTTTTTTATAATTCTCTTTTCATTCCAAGAATGGTTGTTTTCTTTTGCACGTGTTGCATGCGTATAGCTCGTGCATTGTAAATCACGTGCCGCTATCACTTGGATTCGCTCGGGGATACTGGTTAGACAAGAAGCGGAGTGAAAAGAATCTCAAGGAGAACGGCGCCGATAAAAAAACTTAAAATGATTGAAGCTTAGTTGAACTTAGCTGACTTGTTTATTCGACCGTAAGAGAGAAGGGTAAAAGTAGTTTAATTAATCAACTATTGTTGGAAATTAAAAGTCATTTAAAGATAAGGGGGAAGATGTGACAAGAGTAGAGATCTGACATTTTTACCTACAAATGTAGTTCGAATGAACCTTCTGAAGAAAGTACACATCACAGATAAGTACATACTTTCCTTTTAATCAATGTTTAGATTTTAATTATCAATTAATAATTACTATTTATAACTAGAGACAGACAGAAAAAAATAGACTTAAGCACCGGGATTCGAACCACGTGCCTCCTTATTTCCAGTGAAGACGCTCTAGCCAACTAAGCTATACTGAAGAATAATTTCCTCTGTCGATAACGATGCCTAGTCCCACATAAAGCTTTCAAATTGTATTACTGGAAATAAAGGAGGCCCTTGGTTCGAATCCCGGTGCTGAAGTCTATTTTTCTCGTCTGTCTCCCGTTGTAAATAGTAATTATAATTTAATTTAAATTAAAATTTAAACGTTCCTTAGTATGAATGCTACCAACAACTTAAGTAAATAAATCAATGTTTAGATAGAAAATGTAATTATGCCAATAGACGACTAAAATTAAGTTAAAAAAGCTATATGTTATCGATTTGGAAAGTAATTTAAATTATTGAATCAATTTCACTTAATCAGTAAAGTAATGGGAACAAAGATATTCAAAAAACTAAATAAAATGTTTCTCGATGCGTTCTAGACACTAAGGCTCCATGATGCATTTTACACCGCAAGAAACTACTGACACAATAATTTGTTTATCCGTTTTCAAGTTCTTAAGTCGACTAATTGCCCTTGGCATGAGATAAACCACAAAGCTTATAGTAATATTTTTAATCATTATGATAGTTTTTTTAAACGATTCTACGATGGAGCCAGGAATTAAAATATGAAACAGTAATGTACATTAAATTATGATTTCATTTTGGATTTCAAGAATTATTTCTACAGTTATTTTTATAATATTTTATTGAAGTTAATAAAAATAGTAATGGTACAATCAAAATTCAAAATTATTTAATAAATTAAACTAAAAGAAAATGATCTTTACTCTAAATTGAAATAAAGAACCAGTCAATTTTTAGACAAAGTGAAAGGCTGATTACTTTAAGATTGTAAGTTATAATTTAGCTATCAAATATCAATGGCGCTTTAGATTCTAAAGAAATTAAACTATATATATATATTTTCTATAGGACAAACAAAAAATGCCTTTCTCCTATTTATTGAGGAATGTAAAAGGGATAATAAAGAGACAACAACGGAAAAAACTTGATGACCTTCTAGAGTCGCTGCTTTGTTACCCATTTCATGGCCTTCAATAAAAACTAAAACAAACAGGAAAAATAAACAATTAATAAAAGTCACGTGTTTTAATAAAAGAACAACAAACGTCATAGACAACGAAGAATTCTATTTACTGAGAAATAGACATTTTGCTTATAACTTGAACTGGGACAAAAGAATTCATCCGTATTACTAAAATAACAGCTTTAATGGAGCAGTGGAACCATCTAAAGTAAAAATTATAATAACGAACATTAGCGTTTCTACCCTTTACATTTAAGTACCTTTGTAAAGATTAAGCGTTTCATTGGTTTGTCAAATGATCGTGAGAGATCACTGACCTAGTTTGAATCCAAGGGATCATATAAATAGAGAGTGGGCTTACGGCTTTCTGCACATTCCAATTTTGAAGCTCTGTACTGCCAACACTGTAAAGATTTTCTATAAAAGCTGATTTAATCTCCCCTAGGGAAGCTAATTCAAAAATCATTCAGTTAATCGTCTGTGTGTAGATATTGTCATAAAAAATAGAAACAGTCTTTTCACAAATAACTGTATATTTTGGATTTCAACCAAAAATTACATTAATTCAGGAACTTATTAGAATCAGGAACTGCGAAGGAAGAAGATAGGCAGTATAGTAGTTAGGTTTGTCCCTTCTTTTAATCTTCGTTTTTTATGTGGGTCGATCAAGGAGCAGGATTAATTGAGACAGAGTTGAAAAAATAGTTTCACACTTGCATGTTGCAAAGTTCAGATCTTCAAAACACAATGACGTTACTATCTTGTCGGTCAAGACTCTGCCTAGAATTTAGAACAAATAAAATTAATTTCTTCACAACAGGGGATGTATTAGTCCTGCTTCCAATTTTGTACATAACTTTGGTTAAAATTTTGATACATCTATTCATAAAGAATTAAAGAATATTAAATGATAAGTATGAAGATGGATAGCTACTTATGTAAATTAAAACCTACACTTGAAGTAAATCAGAAAACTAAAGGCTGTTAGATATGAGAACAAATAATTGAATAAGTGACCACAAAAGACGGTGTTAAGTAGATATAACTTAAGTCAGGACTAACATGGTGTAATATTACGTTTGTGTGACAAAACTTTTACAAGAAGTAGCATGGATTAAACTAATAAAAGTTACTACATAAATTCTAAGCTTTATTGAACTTACACTTGCACTGGAAAGAAATGAGAAAATAAATGGAATCGAGTTTGAGTGTATTGGAAAGTGTTTTGGTTATCGAGTAGACACCTGTTGCTTGTTAAAGTACCTAACTGGAATGCTCTTGATTTCTTATACTGTCACATACATGTGTGAGTGTGTTAAATATGGCAATGTTAAAAGTCTCAAGTTATGGTGGTGTTTGTATGCGTCTCGGCTTGGAATGTGGTCGGAGTTGTCGATCTGCTAAAGCCTTTGCCCGCACTTTCTCCTCCCACAATCCATCTCCGACTGTATCTTTTAGAGATATGAGAAGTTAATGTATTTATATATTCATTAATTTAATTTATATATTAAGGTCATATATACTCATACCAAATAAGTAACCAGACGGATAGTGCGGAATAAAAAGCAAGGAAGTAATAATATAAGTAAATTGATAATTAAATTTGTACAATCATACTAAACATAGCCTTAAACTCAGGTACTAATTCAATAATGTGGGGCAAAATCTTCATCATAACCAATTTAATCTTGGTAAATATCAAAATCATTGCTACAGGCTATAGTGAACTGAAATAACTTATTTATTATTCTTTATTTTATTTTAATAAACTAAAATATAGTTTTATAGTCCAGGAGATAGCGTGCAAAAAGAGTCTGAATAACATCAAGCTAGAATTTTGGTGCAAGTTATTCTTTTGATGCCTTTTAAGAATATGTGGTCGGCTAAGTTCTAAGTTGCTAAGTGGGGGCATATAGCTTGACAATATAGGCATTTGCAAAAAACAAACTGTTGGAGTGTGGCCATGTCACCAATTTTGCTGAACAATGTGACTTTCATAATACTAAGTACAAAATTAGTTAGTAGAACAAAAATCAAGTTGATGTTAGTTCTTTAGTCGATAGGTTAGTTATTCAAATATTACTTCAAATTCAAATCAAAGAACCTATTAAGTTGTGGTCAGTGGTCACCTATCAAGTGACAAACTAAAACCAACTTTATATTGGAATACCGACTAATTCTGTACTCGGGACCATGCAAATCACATTGTCACATATAGAGGCCGGTGGTTCAAATCCCCGCGCTGGAGTCTATTTTTCTCTGTCTGTTTCCCGTAGTTAATAATAATTATAATTTGATTTAAATTAAAATTTAATCGTTCCGTAGTATGAATACTACCAAAATCGTAAAATATGAATTTCTAATTGATTGTACGAGGTACAGGTACTAATTGGGTACTTTATAATTATAAGCGTTATTTCTCGCGGTCTAGTTCTTTGTCATTAATGTTGACTTCTCAGACTTGTGGAAAAATTGAAAGCTTTAAATTCGGGTCAAGGTATCATTAACGTCAGAGAAATTCATTCTCCTGCGTAGCTTAGTTGGTTAGAGCGCTATACTAGAAATATAGAGGCCGGTGATTCAAATCCCCGCGCTGGAGTCTATTTTTCTCTGTCTGTTTCCCGTAGTTAATAATAATTATAATTTGATTTAAATTAAAATTTAATCGTTCCGTAGTATGAATACTACCAAAATCGTAAAATATGAATTTCAAATATTACTTCAAATTCAAATCAAAGAACCTATTAAGTTGTGGTCAGTGGTCACCTATCAAGTGACAAACTAAAATCAACTTTATATTTGGTATACCGACTAATTCTGTACTCGGGATCATACAAATCACATTGTCCACCATAATGGGCGGGACATGGCCACTCTCTACCGATTTGTTTATTTTCAAATGTCTATTGCCAAGCTATGTCCCGCAGACGAACTTAGCAGACCACATATTCTTAAAAGGCACCAACAGATTAATTAGTACACGAAATTCTAGCTTGATGTTAGTCAGACACTTTATTACACGCTATCTCCAGGACTATAAGTGGTATGAAATAGTACATTACGCGTCGAGTGCGGAAAGTAGCATTTTGCATGCGAGTGTGGAGTTTGTACCCGAGCGATAGCGATTGCAGTGAAACCACACGAGCAATGCAAAATGCCGTTTTTGCACGAGTTGCGTACCGAACTTTATCTACGATTGTTAGATTTAAATAATAAATACAGAAAAAAATAAACTTGCTGTATGTAAGTTCGTATGTCTCTCTTGATAAAGATGGCATTAATACTTGAGTTGTATTTTTTGCCGAATTATTTCTGGAGGTGTATTATTCTCCACATTTTCGTCAAAGTCACTTAGTGAGTCAATTTTGTTTTCATTGTTTTTCATTAAAAACTCTATAAACCTTCTTTACCGCCCTAGGGTGGTAAAGAAGAGGAATTCTTCAGAACTATGAGACGCGCATGTGCAATGAATACAAGTACGTAAAGAATCACTTTCTACGCATCTAAACAGAGATACAATGTTTATATTTCGTATCAATCGTAGATAAAATTATATAATATTTAATTATAGCTTTATAAACTTAAAAGTGGGAAAATTTGAAATATTTAAAATTTTATTCTAATATTTACGAGTAAATAATTACACAAGACTAAGTATTAACATGTGACAATAACAACCAAAACATAACCAATTTTACCCATGCCATTTCAAAATTGATAGTATCATTATTGGCTGCTGTTAAAAAATAAGAAACAACAAAGATAATAACAACAAAGATTAATGGGTTTTGGATAACTAAGTCTGAAGGAAACCAGTGGTATTTAAAACTCTGCAGAGGTCAATGTCACCCAACCAAACCCAGCATTAATTACAGCAGCGGTCTAGCTTTTCCCAGATACAACACTGGTTAGACAAATCTACGTAAACACGGCCAGCAACAATAACAACAAAAAGACAATGTTTTAAAAGTATACTACCAATCATCAACACGACTCACAGGTTAAGGATGTGGACTTATCGAATTTAATTTTTTCATGATAATATTCTAATCTAAAAATAATTTTGGCAATAATTGATAACACGAAAACTAATCAAACCGTAGGGTACAATAGAAACAATAAATATAACCCATTTGTCTTTTAGAATTTTACCCATTTGTCATAAATAATAAAAACTCGGATTCAGAGCCTGAGGCGTCGGTTTGGGAATTTAAATGAAAATATTGTCTGCTTTAGAAATTTATTTATTAACTTAATAGGAATTTTGATTTGTTAGTATTTCCTGCTGTTCCTAATAAACTTGTAGTAATAATTTTAACTAATCTTATAAAGGAAAGGAAAAATATATAAATATTAAATTATAAATAGAAAGAAGTTGGTCTTGTTTATATCATTCTACAATTTAATTTTGAATCTGTCAAAAAACCAATTTAATTTTATAATTTTATGTAAAATAAGCATGTTTCAATGTAATATATACTATTGTTTAGTTATATTCACTCATTTTTAACTTTACTTAATAGTAAAAAAAGTCTAACTATAATTGGTTAGACTTTGTAGTGAGCACACAAGCAATCTAATGTTTGTTGCCAGATAATGGTCTCATATAAATGAGATGATTGTTTATATAAATGAATATTATAATATCACACCGAAGTGAACTTTCGACTGATTGAAGACGATGTGTACGCAGATAGTCTAGTGAATACCTTTTGCTTGCTTTAACACTCTTAGTCAATATAGAACAAAGTGAATAAATCAAAGCCAAATTACTGGGTTTAATTTTTTTTATTGATATGGTCCTTTTCAGTAGTGGGGAGTGTTCTCTTAAAGTGGTGGAAAAAACAATATTTTTTTCAAACCAGTTTTATCAGTAGTGAACAGATTTCCAAATAAATGGAGTGACCAAGCCTGTGCTGAACACTTAATAATGTGATCTGACAAAGAACCAGTGAATTAAATTTATATCGAGTTTTAAAATCATACTTAGTAAGGGATCTGTGAGGTAAAGTTGTTAACGAACTTACCCGTGTGTCCTAAAGTGGAGTATACACATTGGAACTAAGAACTAAGGTCCCCGGTTTACAAGAACCAAGATCAGCGAACCAGGTTCCCATGTGTATAGGGAGCTTTACACTGAAAATCTGGTTCGAATCATAAAGAAGTGAGCAATTTTTCACACTAATGATCGGAAAGACGTAAATAAAGCTAGTATAAATCTAGTATAAATTGAGGTTCAGTTTAAAAAGAATTCATTTATTTTTATCTGCACGTCTATAAAAATTTTAATCAGTCCGTCTACTTATTCATCGGCAAACTAGCTATAATAAATTTAAATATTCAAGACGAGCATTACGGAATTAACAATTGCGTATCTAAGTCATTTAATATATTGTGATATCTTCTAAGCAATGCGTCACATTTGTCTAGTATGCACAATATATCGAAGGTTGCTTTAAAAAAGTGTCTGCATTTTCTTAAAGCCTCAACAATAATTTTACTATAATATGCTCGTTTTCACTAGCGGAACGAAATATTTAAATTAATTTAAAATCAACACTAAAGATATTAATTTCCCTGTATGAACCTTCTGCACTCGACAAAACTATGAGCTGTACACAGTTAGCTCTTAGCTGGGATTTATTTATTAATTGATTTGCCTAACCTGTAATTTACATGTACAATGTACATGTAACAGTTTAATTAATTTGGTACTTATTTATCGGTGGTACTTTTACAGAATGTGGAATGTTATGGGATTTTTAATTTATTTAATTAACCTATAGATAAAGATTACAGTGAAAGTTGAAGGCTATTGATCAATTTAGATTAATGTTAGGTAAAAAAATTACAAGATAAAAAGAACTTTTATCTCCAGTAGGGACAAAAAGTTATGATTTTGAATGAGTTTAGAGGGACTAAAACAGGTCTTTTCATCCCTGAACTCAAAAAGTAGGGAGAAAAAGTAAAAGTAGGGCGAAAAAGTAAAGTAGGGCAAAAAAGTAAAGATTGCAACTTAATTATTTTATAAACAGTAGAAAATGAATGGTAATTGTAATAAAGTTGTTGAAATCAGTATGGCGGCACTGCGCTTTTTTGACCATGTTTATCATAGATTCATTGTTTATAACCTGCATCTAAATAACCTTCTATTTGAGTTTAATTCCAATTCTTATTTGTTTTTAATATTGAATCTCTTATATCTACTATTAAAAGTGCTAATAATTAATGTTATTTATTAAAATAATAAATAAAAAGTGTGCAATGGACGAAAATGTGTATTTTCTTCCTACTGGAGATAAAATATCGTATGTACCTCGTGAGTAAAGTGCCATTATTCCCCTCGCGATAATTATCTCCCTCGGCTGCGCCTCGGGAGCTAATTAGAGTTATCCCCTCGGCTGCGCCTCGGGAATTAAAGAGTCAAATTCCCTCGGCTTCGCCTCGGGATTTAGAGACCATGGTTCCTTCGGCTCGCCTCAAGAACCAACTTTTTCGCACAGGGAATAATGGCTTACTTTACTCCCTAGGTGCATAAATAACTATTTATATACTACGTTTTTAAATTTTCTGTCATACATCATAAAGTTGAAACACGTCAAAATGAAGATCGTAAATATGGGATATGTCAAAACAAATAAAATAACTTGCGGATTTTTTCCGAACTAACTTTCCATCCAGCAAAATTTGCTGAAAACGAATTAAATTCTGCTGAAAGATGGCTGAAAGTATTAAAATAATGCATTGTCATCGTGTTCTGAGCTATTCTAAAAGTTTCAATTGTCTAGCTACTCGGGAAGTTAGTTAAAAATCGATTGCAAGATTTGTACTGGACAAACAAACAAACAAGAAAGCAAGTTAATAAAAACGTAGTAAATAGTTTTGTTTTCTTTGGTCAAACTTGTTGCCAGTAACAAATTTTATAATTTTTATTCGATCCAAATAAAGTAATGAGAATGAGTTGCCGAGTTGTTACACAATTGGTACGGACTTTTTTTTTTACAATCTTAAATAAAGAAAGGTAAAAATCCGGTCAAGGTATAAAGCTTTGCGTAAATGTCGTTCGGTCCTTATACCTTTAAACTTATATTTTCAGTTAGACTACCCTTTTATTCATACTCTTTGTAATAAAAGTAACAAATATATTTGATTATACTGTTTTTACCGATAGTAAGTACTTAATCACGAGTAAAAAACAAAAACAAAAACAGCATCAAATTATCTTTTAAAACATTCTATTATTATCACTCGAGTGAATTCCTATATGATTCACAAAACAATGAAGAGATAAATAAACGATCCAATTAACATTTCATTTAATTACGTTTGATTAAAACGTTATCATTATCGTACTACTAGAAATTTGTTATTCTTTTTATTTTTTTTTTGTAACGTAGCAAAAAAGAAAGAATCTAGTGTCAGCTGCGTTATCAGTTTCGTTGTATAATAGTTTTTTTTTTTCAGGTAAACTGAGGGCCAAGGTCTTTTTACATAGGTTGTCTTATCAATGTCGTAAATAAATATAAGATTATGTACATAAATAATAAATGAAGAAGAACGAGGTGAGAGTATTAAGACAAAACTCAGACAAGTTTTGGTGTCTTGAGTTGACTCAGTCTTAACGTTAAATCTAGATACAACTGATTCTCATATTCGAGCTCATTAACTTGATATTTTTTACCAGACGATAAACTGAATTTATTATTTCTTATATAACATTGGTTAACGTGTGAAGTGTATATATAAAAAGCAGAATTGTACGTTCACATTTCACACAAAAACGACATAAAAAAGTATATTAATCACTTAGTTTTTACTTTCAATAATTAGGTTATTCACATAACAATTCAGGTTAAGGTTATATGTGTTTGATATGATATTAGACTTCTTTTATCATAAAACGATAGTCCATAATATAAATGTGAATATTTTCTTTTTTGTTGGATATGATATTAAGGAGTCATAATAACAATATTTTTAATAGGTTAAGAGGTCCAAGGTAAAACATACAATATGAAAACAGTAACAAACTGTTAAGATCGGTAATGATAATAATAATTGAGTAAATATATCAAAAAACAAAATTAAAATAAAATGCATTATTTCAAAAAGATAGTCTGCCATTTAGTGTGCCACATACCTTCCTCTAGAACTATTATTGAACGAATTGTCCAATTTATTTATAGCCAAATAATTATGGACTTCCGGACAAGAATGTGTTCACTTGTCTATAATTGTGTGCATTCATGTTTTCTTTCTTTTAAGTTGCAATTTATTATTACTATTTTACAACTCTTACAATAAATTGAAGATTACAGCAGCTAATGGATTACCTCCATAAGTTCCATACAAGTTCTGTTGCACTTCATTTTTTTAAAATCAGTAATGTATTCTTTAAATTAATAAACAGGTCAAGAGTGTGCTAGTCAGCACACAGCAAGAGTCCGTAGGCAACACTGTATTGTATTTAAGATGGTACCTATTGATGGTGCTTTTTAAAATGCTAAAAAACCTATCTCTAACTATCCTATGGGTCTGACATTCTCAAAACACATAAACAAACTTGTGATAAAGTATTTTTTGCAGTGAACTATAAACATATTAAAATAAAAGAGCATAGTTATAAAAAAGTATTTTGTCAATAAAATGAAAAATATATTTTTTTTTCAAAATTTCCAAAAAGTGGTATCTTTACTTTTGGTCGAAGAATGTTCAGGAATTTTGTCAGTTTTTTGCACTTTACATAAGTGAGATAGAACACCAACACTTTCACACCAACTTCAAACTCGCCTACGCTTGCCCTATCAAAGCTTATAACCAAAATATTATATATTTTTGTAATCATCTCGACGTACCCTTTCGTATGATACCCTACACGGTTTCCAAGAAAAATAATTATTTTTTAACCCTTAAGTTTTTTTACCCTAATTTTTTTAAAAAACTTTTTTTTTAAGTCGCTATATTTTTAAAATGTATGGGTAGGTACTATACACATATATGACAAATTTCAAAGTGATCTGACAAAAGGTGGAGCCGTGAGAGCAGGTGACAGACAGACGGACGAACAGACAGACACACGCAGGAAAATATAAAAGTCCTTGGTTTTGACTACGGACCCTAATAAAAGTAAAATCACTCACAATCTAAGAAATTTAATTTAAACAAAATGTTATTTAAAACACACATACCAATAAATTACCACAAATTATTGATTAAAATAAACTGTTGTTTCATTTAAATGACCTATTGTTTGATTGTACATAGTCTATAATTATTTCAATAAAAAACAAAATAAAACTAATTACAATGCAGGTATAATTCAACCTAATTCAATAATTACATAACTATAAGATTAATAAGCTTAAATTTGATTTATCAATGTTTTGGAAATGTGTTAAAAAAAAGTGGAAGATTAAACCAGTCTCGGGGTTTCACGATTATATATATTTAGACTGAGATGTAAGATAGACTTCACGAGAAAAATAAGATTAGGAGTATTATTACCTCATCTGATAACAATAAGAATTCGCAAATATTAATAGGATCTTACGGAACTCCATTTATAATTGATACGTCAATACAATTTCAACCTTATAAAATAAAAAATCAAATACAATCAATAAATATTAATCAATTATCAGAAACTGTATTAATATTTTAACAACCTTAATTAAAGCACAATTTTTTTTACTAATTTCTCTAATTTATGAAATCTGCTGATTAGATTTCCAGCTAGAATAATATGAAAATATTTTATATTTTTACTAACTCAATCAGGAGAGAAGTTTTGTCAAATTTCCATCTTATTAGTGACATCATATAAGTTACATTAAATTACTTTACTACTGTCATTTTTAATTAATTCTCACGATCATCAGAGATTTATAGCATTTTTAATTTAAGAAGTTATTATGTATATGATCAATTGAGTTGGTATAAATGTCATTTTTTAAATCACTAGGATATACAATATACAATACAAAGTTGGGACAGTTATGTTTCATGTTGTTATTCAGAGAGGTCAAACTTTTTATTTCACCTGAATCTACTGTCCTTAAATCTTAAAGATGTTTCTAGTTAGAAACGTAGAAAAAAAACAAGAGTTCTAGATTTTGAGAAACAGTGTTTTAAATCACAAAACATTTTATTTTAAAAACGTCGAAGTAGTTAGCATAAGTTAGGTGATATCAGCTAGAAAATTCTAAAAGATGTTTTCTTTTTTGTACTGGAAGTTAAATAAATGATAAAGTGATAAGAAACGCCTTCTATGTAGAGGAAAACCCTAAATAAAATTTAATGATTACTTCTCGCTAGAGGAAAATTCCTAAAATCATTGACAAAGTAAATTTCCAATATCTTCAAAGTTTTTAAAGAAATTGTGTTGGTCTTAAATTAAAAAAAAGATCTTGCACCGAGTCTGCAAGACAGTGAGGCATTTTCATGTCTTCGCTCCGCGTAAGCTACCGACATGAAATGTCGCCTGGTTCGCTTCGCGGACGATTATATCATCACGAGCCTTGATTCGGAGAAATGATTCGTACGACATACTTTCGAATGTAAATGTACTCACCACCACATATACACTTCTATACATAATACATTATTATTGTAAAATATTATATCTATCTATATTATTAAAAAAGTTTTGTAAACAAACGTATGTGTCAAATTGTCAATTGACTGCGAAGTGGCCGCTTTTCGACGAGCGAAGCGAGTAGGGGGCAGAGCCCCCTAGTTTTTTTTAAATATTTTTGTTTATTTATTTTTATTTTTATTTTGTCAGTGTAACGCGTTTTGGTGTCGTTTTTTGGTAACGCTTTACGAGTTTATATAATCCAGGAGATAGCGTGCAAAAAAGTGTCTGACTAACATCAAGCTAGAATTTTGTATACCAGTCAATATTTTAGCGCCTTTTTAGCATATGTGGTCGGCTAAGTTCGTCTGCGGGACATAGCTTGGCAATAGATGTTTTAAAAAAACAAACCGGTGGAGAGCGGCCATGTCTCACCAATTATGGTGGACAATGTGATTTTCATGATCCTGAGTACAAAATTAGTTAGTAGGCCAAAAATCAAGTCGATGTTATTTTCATCAAGTGCGAAGTTTAGTTATTCAAATATTACTAAAAATCAACGAGGTCACCTGTCAACGGACAAACTAACATCAACTTGATTTTCGATCTAATAACTAATTCTGTACTCAGGATCATGAAAATCACATTGTCCACCATAATTGGTGAGACATGGCCGCTCTCCACCGGTTTGTTTTTTTTAAAACGTCTATTGCCAAGCTATGTCCCGCAGACGAACATAGCCGACCACATATTCTTAAAAGGCGCAAAAAGATTGACTTGTATACAAAATTCTAGCTTGATGTTAGTCAGACACTTTTTTGCACGCTTTCTCCTGGACTAATAGTTTATGTGCCAATGTAAAGACATGAAAATGTCAAAAATATGACCTACATCTGCACAGTATTAAATCACTGGATTATAAAAACTAAGTTTGAATAACTCTCGACTTCATAACAAACCAAGACCTAATCCTATTTTATAATCGGCCTCCAACCGAACTTCTTTATCAAAAGAAAAACTGTAGTTCTAGAGGTATGAAGAAGTTAGTTACGAGGTCTCTGGATCGAAGGTGTAACGCGATAATTCAAAGATGAGCCGACCTTGAAGACTTAAACTGTTCGCTAGAATGCAGAAAAACACTCCTTAAGGATGTCTTTCTTAGCGGAGGAAACATGGCTAATTACTTCACTCACTATTCATACAGAACGCCAAGGTACAAAATAAATAAAAAAAAGTAACAATAAACAACACATGATTCACGATTCATTCTCTGTAAACAATGGAGATTAAAATAAATAAATAAAAAAATCAATCAAGTTTTGTCTTCCATTGATATTTTCCATTTGAATTTAATATTATTTATTCAAAAGGAAGCCTGGCTGGATATAATATCCAACATTTAAAAGTTAGCAAAGGCTATTTTCATCGACCATTTTCTCGTTCTTATAAATTTAATCTCTTTAGAGAGAAGATTGTATCAATGAATAATGAATTCATCATGCCACTGAGTCTGAGAGTTAAGACTATATTTAATAAATGTCAGTCAAGGTTACATACCAATAAATAACTTAATACAACGCAAAAAGTATTTACTCTAAAAGGTGCACGGGAATATAGATAGAGTTTTTCGCTTAGATGAGAGGTTATGCAATGTAATACGACTTTTTTCAGAGAAATAAATAAAGCACTATTGTCTATTTATACATACTGTTTAGTTATTATTATTTTAATAAAACGATGACAAACCAGACAACTCTATCCATATTTATGATTTAGTCAGAAGTTTATATTCACTGAGTAAATCTGTCAAAGATTTATTATTCAAATTGAAAAGTGCGCCACTGCTTTTATGTTTCAATTGAAGACTGAGTTTAAAGTTAAACAGTTTTGTAAACTTAATTTATTCAATCGATGAATTACTAGAGATTTTACAGATGCCTACCATATATTTTTTTAAAAGTTTCTATTTATAAATTAATTAATAAACCAACAATAAAACATCCAACACACACACACCTCTTCATCTACACTTTTTTCATGAGATGCAAAACAAATAAAATAATTTTTAAGAATTCAAGTATATTTAGTAAACTTGTTGGCAATCCAATCAAACTATTAAATAGAGTAATTAATAAGGAAATTTCGTTTGTAGGCCAATATACACAATTCAGTTACGTTTGACCACTGTAAGTCTTTGCCTGTCAGAAAAGGAGAAACCAATTTCATGGTTTTCATTAAAATCTATTTTATTTTTGTTAACTGTTAGATTATTAAATACGAGCCCTTAGGCCCGTGGCAACGGGCTTAGTTTTATACTTAGAAACGAATAAAACTAAGTAAATTAATTTAGATTGTTTGATTTAGAAATTGATTAAGAAGTTATTAAATCTAATTAAAGACCAACAAATCAAAAAAACATTTATTTTGATTGGAATAAATTTGGTTGCCTTAGCTAAATAACTAATCATTTCTAAGGTAAGTCGTCGGGACACTACTCGATTATATAAAGGATATTAAATTACTTTTATATTATGAAAATTAAAAAACATTTTTGATGACACCCTTTTATAGATTTTCTTAATTCGTCGTCGTTGTTTAATTTTTTTCGAATTTTACTGCCACATTTATCGAAAAACAATCGATTTAACAGCTAATGTAAACGATTTTGTAAAACTAATTATTGTATTGTCATCTGAAAAATAATTTCTGTGCAAGGTTCACCTTTTCGGAAAGTGGGTCAAATTTAGATTACAAAATTTGGGGACAGAAACAAAAAATTGTATTAATAGTCAAGAGTTTGATCATAACAGAACTTAATTCTGCATAAAGGACTTTTAACTGTTAAATAACTACACTTCTAGTTTTAAAAATTCAATTAGTACCTATACTGTAAATATAATAAATATTTATAGGCTATATATATATATATATATAATTATTATATTAATCTATGTATCTATAAGTTGGTCTGAATAAAGTAAATCCATAGTCCCTGACTGCGTTATCACGCTCTCTAGTGCTGCGTTCTAGTTTACTTTTAATCAAGTATATTTTTTCTAAGAATTAATAATACAAATCAGCGTTGTCATTAATATTTATAAATTGTTTAAATTATACGAGGATTTACTTTATTTCTGGAATCCTTGACTTCACTCATATTTCATACGGGGTTTCGCTCTTTGTTTAGATCTAGAGAAACAACTTTCTATTCAAGACCTTCTCTGAGCCAGTAATCCAAGCTTTCTATTTACCAGACAAATATAAATGATTTTTTTTTTTTTTATCCTCTCATTAGTTTATTTTTTTTTTTTTTTTATTTATCTGGACCGTAATTCGAAATTGATATTAATAAAATAGATAATCGTCTTTGCCTAGATGTTAATTTTTCATTAAAAAATAATAACCTTTGAAATGGTATTACATCAATTTATCTTAATATTTGAAAAGGTATAATCCTATATTATTGGATTGGTTTTAAATTATTAATAATCCGAGTGGTGTCAGAAAGTAGTCAGGTCTTGTTTGGGATACTCAGAATACTACCTGCTATTAAAGTTTAATAGCGGACAGGTTTTTTTTTTCATCTTTCTCTCTTTAGAAGGATCTATCCACTCCTCTTTATTTGGTAATGTGGGCCAAGCACCTTAAGTTGTTTCTAAAATGTCCAACAGGCGAAGAAACTTCATTAAAATATTATACAAGATATAATAGTCTGTTGATCGGCACTTGGAAGGGGAGTTTTGGTTCTCCAGGCGTTTTAGCTTTGCGAAATCAACTTCTTGAGCAACAACTAAGGAATTTAAAGTCTCCTGGTACTTTATATTGCAGAGTTTCCGAAGTATGTTTACACACTTTGCAATGGCATTTTATGGAACTCGTAAGTGATCCTATCGTACCCCCATACTTTAAATTCTTTAGTATATCTTATTTCATACACTAGCGTTAAAATGACCCAAACAGTCACGATTTTCCCCTCATTTAGTCCAGCTTATTTTGTCCTGTAATAAACAAAATACCATAGAATAAGGTAAAAAGAATATATCATAGTAAAATAGGATACATACTATATATGTTTATATGTAACATTGATTAAAATATTAAATTAAATATAAAGTGAATTTTCTTCACTATCTTACACTTTTGCGACAGTTTCCTTTAAAAACTATCCTTGTAACATAATCCACTAATATAAAAAAAAATCGGTCCAAGACAACTCAGACAAACTTTCTCATGATATACGAGTTCATAATTACTGAGCCCAGTGTTTCCATTGATTAGTTTCGAGTTTTTTCTAGATACATTTAATTATTATTGAACATTTCGTCAAAATTTATCTTTAAAATAACTTCTCCTGGGCGGGGAATCGAACCCGGCCTCTCTCCGTCTGTGTTTAAAGCTATTTTCTCAGGAACTAGATTTTTCCAGGGAAAACGGTTTATATCGTTACATTTGTATTTAAATGCGGACTAAATTTTAGATTTTTTTTTTAATCAATATCGTCGGAACCGTTTTCGAGAAATAATTTTTTTTCACGTTTTTTCAGAGTTTTTGGAGGGTAGCGCCCCCAAATTTGGAGTTAAAATTTATTTCTTGATTTAGCTGAACATGTATCCAAATTTGGTCAAAATCGGTCCAGTAGTTTTGGCTCTACGAGTCAGCACAGACGACAGACAGACATTTTTAAACACTTTGTACGTTGGGTAAATTTATCAAAATCTCAAAATCGAGTTGTTTCGCTATCACAATACTTTTTCTTTACATGCGAAAGTAAAAAATTATTATAGATTAAACTGAAATACATAAATTACGCACATTTTATTAGGGCATGGACTAAATTTTACATGTATTTCTTTGCGTTTACCTATACTCATTGAGTTTATGAATTACTTTTAACTCCTTATGAAATAATATAATGTTAGGTTTGAATATTATTATTGTTTTATTTCCTTAATGTTATAAGACAGAAGTGAGTGATCACCTCTATTCAGACAAATGTTTAAACTACGTACATACTTTGAATTTGAGTAGGTAACGTAATCAGGATTATTTCTTCTGATAAAACTCCAACAAGAAGATTGTACATCTAGAATAATCTTTACTGATGCAGGTAAAAAATTGTAACTATTATTACAATTTTTTTAGTTTTTTTAGTTTGAGATATTTACCTCAGGAAAAAAATACACATATTAAATGGCAAAAGAAAAAAGTTCGAAGATGCATAAAAAGCAAAGGATTTTTATTATTTAAAGACACACTGGTTTATCTAAATATAATATTTTATAAACCCATTACATAAAATTTATTTTAGAAAGAACTTATCGATTCCTACAAATATAGACGTGACTTCTTAAAACCAGGAAATGTCGTTTTATTGAATCTCTACGTCTATGACTTATCAGGCAAGATTTTTGAATTCCTAAAAGCTTTCTCCTTCGAAAGGAAGGAGAGAAAGCAAAAAGAGATAAAATATTTTAAGATTTTAAAAGTTATTAATAGATATTCTTTTGAATCCATCAACTTTGTAAAACCTAGAGTTATATCTATGAGTCACATAGTCATATCTACATGTGTCACACTGTCTATAGCGTGAGAGACTCACACAAAGATATGCGATATGTGAATCATCTATCAATATGTGACCGAGCTATCTTCACTATCTTGACCCTAAGCCATATAAAAGGACCTACCCTGCAACAAGGAGGCACACTTGAGTAGCCAGACTTCGACGTAATATAGTAATAAGATCCTATTTGTAATTCTTTTGTATTTAGTCTATGAAAATATACTTTAAGTCTTATTGAGTTCGACTACTTATTTAACTGGCGCCCGGACATAGAGGACCGTGAGAGCTTGAGACTTGTGACCATTTGTCCCAATTCTCTGGTTTGAATATTTATTCTTCACTCGCGGCTGAACTCATCTAAAGGACTCAAGAACTTGAGATTTGTGGCCAGTTGCCCCAAATTTCTAGTTAGAATCATCCTTCTTTGCGGCCGAACTCTGCGGACACAGGAGAATTTCCACTACTCTACACTCTTCATTCTCGCTGTGGCTGTTTACCCCATCGAGAGAAGAACCAACCCGTCAAGTCGCCCTGCAGTCGTGGTCAATTCCCCGGTCTACAGGAACTACTCAATTGTCACTAGTCGTAAGTTTATTTATTGTAAAAATTCTTCAATTCCTTTAAATTACTCTCGTCCCCGAATAATCTATTTCGAACCATAAAAAAATTAAAATCCTATAAAAATAACTAAACTAAGCGTAACTTACTCAAATAGTCCAAAATTACCCCAATAGTCCAAAACTGTCCAAACTTACCCATATTAATTTAAAAAAAAAAAAAAATAAATAAATAAATAATAATAATAATAATACCAAATTTAATAGTTCAAAATTTCCCTAAAATAAAAACCTTCCAATTTAGTTTTAGATAAAACAATGGCCGAATACACATACAATATAACCCGTGAAGATTACGATCATATCCCCCATTACGACGGCAACCCCATTAAACTAATAAGTTTTGTTAAGTGTGTAGAATCAGTCTACAATTTAGTATGCGAAGCAAGAAATACTAGTCTTGCAGCAAATCACCACAAACTCTTAAATAAAATTAAATCCAGATTAGAAGGGTCTGCAGAATCATTAATATTGTCACGAGACGTAACAACAATACCGGAAATACTAGACTTACTAAAAATACAGTTTGCAGACACCAGGACTATAGAATCGTTAAAATTAGAGATTTACCAAACTAAAATCAGCCCCAACGAGTCACCCTTTGATTTCTTAAATAAGCTAGAAAACCTAAAAAACTTAATTAAAAATCGATATACCATAGAAGGCCTTGACGCCGCTGTAGTCACCGAGTTAATGAGACAAACAGAAAAGGAAATAATCTTCCAATTATACCATCAATTTGACCCCCAACTCTCAAATTTTATAATTACCCAAAACCCAGAAAACTTAGAAGACTTTAGAAAAATTTTGTTCACTAAATGTCAATTTGTATTAGAACTAATTAATAGAAATAAGGAACGATTCACTAGAGCTCCTAACTACGCACCTGCTTATCCTCCTCAACATTATTCTTATAATTTTCCCTCGACTTCGCAACATCCTGAGCCCGAATATCGCCAATATTACCGTACTAATTCAGGTAATTTTAGAAATAAACATTTTATTCCCGAACAATCATATAATCGCGAAAGACCCAATACGACTATTCCCGCTAATCCCTTTTACGAACCAAATCAACTCCAAACTAGTAATAACCAACAAGGTCCCAATACAGTATCCATGAGAACTGTTAGCAATTTTACCCGAACACCAAAAGCAAACCCCCAACAGTTAATGCATGTCGAGTGTGACAAAGACGAAATAATAAGGCAACTACTGGAAGAAATACAACAATTAAGGCAAAACCAATCCCTGTCACTCAACTGCCATATTCCAGAAATCGAAAACCAAATTAACGATTATTTTTTCCCGCCACTCGACTATGATCAATCGGAAGACGAAAACCAAAATAATGATTCCTTCTTTAACCAAGATGTTTGGTGTAAAACAAACCAAACTCAAAGCTTCAATCTAAATCTAGTTAACAAATCTCTCCCCTACATTTTAGATTATAAGAATAGGACATGGTTAATCGATACAGGATCGGAAAAAAATTATGTCAACCCCGATATAGTAAACGATAAAGTAAAGAGGTATAAAGAAAACTTTAAAGTCACCACCCCCGCAGGAACTAAAAGTGGATCAGAATATATAATAATAAATACAACGCGATTGTTCAAACGCCCCTCGCTAATGAAAGCCTATTTGTTTAAATTTTCTGAAAAATACGACATACTGTTAGGTCATAACACTATGAAAGATCACGATATAAAGATTAATTTTAAAAATAACATCCTAGAATCCGATATCCTTAACATATCAATTAAAACGGATATCCCTATTCCGCTACGAATTGACGCTGCTTTGTATCAAAAAACCCATGGTAAAGACATTACCCCCGAAATTATAGATATAGATAATGACTTCGAATTCCATGAACCACAGACAAACTATAATGTAAATCTAATCGAAATTAACTCCCATGAACTAAATGTTAATAAACCCACTAAAACTAAACAAATAAGATTAAATAGGCTTAAAAGTAACAAAATCAACCCTTTAGAGATTACCGAATCTTCAAAAGAAATCAAAAATAAGGATAACCACTTATCCCCTGACTCAGAGAAAATATTAATCAAAAATAATCAAAGGACAGATTACGAAACCCCTTTACCCTCTAATTTAAGTAAAACTCTCACACCCGTCCAAAACACAGATAACAAAGATAACGAACGTTTAATAACCATACATTCCCAAGAGAGCTCAAACAACCAAATCCTCCTTGTCAAATCCCTCCACCAAAGGTCACGACAAAACCTTACTCCAGCCTCAGAAGACAAGCAAGATCCAGCCATACCCCTTGCAACTGTGCAAAGCGTCTCGGCACCTCTCAGAAAGGCCCCTGCCTCTTCTCCGCCGTTATTGAGTGCAGCCCTTCAGACCGCACCGCTTTAATTCGTTCATGAGGCCACTTCACGCTTAAGAAGGGAGGAATTACAGAAAAGTAAGCCAAATATCTCCTGACAAATAAGGACAACACCCAAGTAAAGGACAACGCCTGTAGACAAGATTTATTATTATTAGCTTATCCTGCCAAACTAATATATAAGGATAACTAGTATATAAGGATAGTAACCCATTGTAAACAAAGCTATATACTTAGATTTAATAATAGATTTAAGAATATTATCTTATGTTAAGAAATAAATTTTGTAGGAAAATATAAATTGTTTCAACTAATGCGTCAAACCAGTAAAAATAAAAATATTATGATAATTTCAAGTATAAGTTCATACTTTTATATTCTAAGTTTAATTGTTTTTATTTTATTTTTATTTTTTAATTTATTAGAGTAAAAGAATACACACCCTTTACGTTTAAATGATCTCTCAATGCTTATAAATAATTTGAAGAAATAATTTATGAAATTTTAATTTGTTACAATTGTTGAATATCATTTATTTATATTTAGATTAAAAGTATGTTATCATCAGAAATAATTGTATAATTAGTTTCCGTCAAATTTTATTGTAAAATAATTTAGTAAACTATAACGTTCATAATTTTATAATGTTATACTCTAGTTTATTTATTTTATTTTTTTTCTATTTGAATTTATTAAAGTTAAAGAAGACACACTATTTACGTTTTAACAATCTTTTAATGCATATGAATACTTTAATTTAGAAATTTTAATGTATTAGAATTATTTAATATAATTTATTTAGATTTAGATTAAAAGTATGTTATCATAAGAAATAATTGTATAATTAGTCGTCAAATTTTATTGTAAAATAATTTAGTAAACTAAAAGATATTTCTAGATAAAATGTCCAAGTTGTTCCGACATAAACAGAGAAGTTCAGAGAAACCAATGAACAGGGAAAGAAACTACACGACATCACCGCTTCTTTTAAAAGCACCTGATCCTGCACCTTCACCACTGATCGCAGTTTTATCTCCACCTCTTTGCTGTTCGTGAGGTCACTTCACACTTAAGAAGGGAGGAGTTATATCTATGAGTCACATAGTCATATCTACATGTGTCACACTGTCTATAGCGTGAGAGACTCACACAAAGATATGCGATATGTGAATCATCTATCAATATGTGACCGAGCTATCTTCACTATCTTGACCCTAAGCCATATAAAAGGACCTACCCTGCAACAAGGAGGCACACTTGAGTAGCCAGACTTCGACGTAATATAGTAATAAGATCCTATTTGTAATTCTTTTGTATTTAGTCTATGAAAATATACTTTAAGTCTTATTGAGTTCGACTACTTATTTAACTCTAGGAGATGTTTATGATTAGTAATTTAGTTAAATCTATAGTTTAAAAAACTATAGAGGAATAGAACGGTATTAGTTACCTCGGTTTAGATTAGTTCTTCTATACATAACAACTTTTGCACAAGCATGTTCTACTACTAAACATATTTGACCTTTAGCTTTGTGATGGGATCGGGCTGAACCGTATATCCTGTGAACACGACACGCAGCAATGATGGACCAATGAGATAACGTTCGCAATCCTAACTTAATCCTCGACATTGACAAACGTACGAAGATCTAAGCTATCCTCAAGAATTTCTTTATACCTTGGCAAACCGCGTTGAATTTCTTATACGCCTATTTTGAACATTTATTTTAATAATAAAATTTCAGTTTGGCAGAAGGTTTTTAAAATATTATCACTCATATACTAATAGGCATTTTAAAGAATGTTGCATAGTAGTACAGTCAATCTCTCATGATAAGAGAGAGGCTGTCTGCGGAAAAAATTCGAGGATGATTTTTTTTTGCGAGGTTCGTTTGGGACACATGAGAAAAGCTTAACTCCAACTTTTCGGGAACATCCGGTTGCGGAAGTAAGGGGTACGGGGTACAAACGTCACAAAAAGTATATACCCTTCATGATGCATGTGGTTGTAAAGCTCTTTAAGAGTACAGTAATTTTTGTTATATACACATTTGTCATATTTTCATTTTTGAGGGGGGTAAATTGGAAAAACAGGAAAAAAAGCTGCCGTGATAAAAGTCAAAATTCAAGGGAACTTTTTTTTTATCTCCCATCATAAATGAAGATTTGACAAAAGTGTATACATCAAAAATTACTATACTGTTAAAGAGCTTTCCAACGACATTCATCATAAATGGTATATACATTTTCAATTTTTGTACCCCGTAACCCTTACTTCCGCCGTCCGGATGTTCCCGAAAAGTTGGATTTAAGCCTTTCTCAAGTGCCCCAAGCGTTCACAAAAAAAATGTAGTCTCGAATTTTTGCTGCAGAAATTTACTGTTAATTTATAATTTTGCTTCCGAGCTTACCGAAGGTAACGGAAGCATTGTGTTCACTTTTGAGAACGAAAAACTTTTATGCCTCCGATTTTAAAAATTCCAAGACAGAAATCCGTTTCAGACATCAGGGAACATTTTTGGTTCCGTGTCTGTCTGTCTGTCTGTCTGTCTGTCTGTCTGTCTGTCTGTCTGTCGGTCTGTGTGTCCGTGAATTATGAAGCGTGTGACGATAACTTGAGTAAATGTCGACCGATTTTGATGAAATTAGGTAGACATGTTCATTTTACCAATGCCCAGGACGAGTTCGTTGGACAACGTTATCCGTCCAAGCGTTCACGAGAAACTCTCGCGTAAATGTGAACTTCAATTTTAAAATTGGAATTTTAGGTCGGGAAAAAATCTAACTTCATCTATTCAATGAGACAAACATTTTTTTCAAATACAATTTTTTAGTAAAACCAACAGCGACACCGCTATGAAGTGTTAAAGATCGCTAAAACTATATAATAGTTTTTACACAATAAACTATGTAACAAATAAAGTAATATAACAATAATTTTAATGTAAATATAACAATAAAGTACATGATAGGATGCGAGGAAGCTATGTGTCACACTAATTGGCAGTCTATTTTTCTTTCTTGTTTTTCCATATTGCCCCCCTCTTAAATGAAGATAAGATAAAAGTGTATATAACAAAAATTACTGTACTCTTAAAGAGCTTTCCAACGACATGCCTCATGAAGGGTATATACTTTTTGTGACTTTTGTACCCCGTACCCCGTACTTCCGCAACCGGATGTTCCCGAAAAGTTGGAGTTAAGCTTTTCTCATGTGTCCCAAACGATCCTCGCAAAAAAAATTATCCTCGAATTTTTTCCGCCAAAATTTACAGATTGACTGTACTATAGCGTAAATAATAGAATATTGTACATCTGAAATCTGAACTAAACTGTAGAATATTGCATTGTTGTGTTGTAAGAGGAGTTTAAAAATTGGAGATTTAAAGAATATATTCATTTATGCCTTAGTGAATTAGAGTAATCCATTTAAGACTGTTGTTTCAATATAGTAATTTTTTTATTCGAGCGTCAGTAGGTTGTATTCTTAGAATAATACTATATATAGAAGGAGGATCACTGATAAAATTGAAGCCAACTTTGGTTGTGTCCCTTAATCCGCGTTCTAAAAATTTATTTTTGTAATTTGTGACGTCATAACTCTAAAATTATTTGCCTTCAGTTTTTTAATTTAATATTTTATTAAATTATAATTATTGATAGTCAGTTTAGTTTATTGTAATATTGCTTCCGAGCTTACCGAAGGTAACGGAAGCATTGTGTTCACTTTTGAGAACGAAAAACTTTTAGGTCTCCGATTTTAAAAATTCCAAGACAGAAATCCGTTTCAGACATCAGGGAACATTTTTGGTCTCGTGTCTGTCTGTCTGTCTGTCTGTCTGTCGGTCTGTGTGTCCGCGAATAATGAAACGTGCGACGATAACTCGAGTAAATGTCGACCGATTTTGATGAAATTTGGTAGACATGTTCATTTTACCAATGCCCAGGACGAGTTCGTTGGACAACGTTATCCGTCCAAGCGTTCACGAGCAACGCTCGCGTAAACGTGAACTTCAAATTTAAAATTGGAATTTTAGGTCGGAAAAAAAATCTATCTTCATCTATGCAATGAGACAAACATTCTTTTCAAATACTATTTTTTAGTAAAACCAACAGCGACACCGCTATGAAGTGTTAAAGATCGCTAAAACTATTAATACTGCCCTCCTTAGCGAAAAAGGCGTAAGTACAAAAAGTACATTTTTGGAAAAATGAGATCAAAGTTTTCAAAGTTTGCGCCCCTTAGGTTTCTGTGCTATTTGTGCTACAGGGATGTAACTAAGCAGTTTAGGTAGAATTGTTCATAAGCTATTGAGCCCTGTAAAGAAAAATTTAATTATGCAACTCATATTACGTGCAATTAATGAAAATGTAAAGTACACGGTACATACGTCAAATTTCTTTATGGTTATTCACTCAAATACTTAGCATTTAATGCGTAAGGGCCCTTACGTTTATTTGAATAAAATATGGCAAGTTCAATCCTTAGATGAAAATGCGTATAAGCCTAATTTTGGTCCTTCTACACCAAATTTGTCCTTATTCTAAGTTTTATGAACATATATTAATATTATGGTAAATAATTTCGATAAAACGGGTGTTAATTTTGTTCAATTATCAATGTAAAAAAATACATTTACACAAGAATCAAATTTTCTAAAAATATATTTATAAAAGTTAATAATTTAATCACAAGCATTATTTAAAATAATCTACCAATTAGTGTGGCACAGCTTCCTCGCTTTCTATTTCGTAAAATTGAATGATTTTATGCTTTTAAAACCTATTATTATCCAATTTATTTCATTTTCCCCCGTTTTTTAAATCTGACAAAACTGTTTTACTTTTTACATTAATTATAAAGTATTAATTTAGCAAAATTTAATGAGCGCAGACGGTTAAATTAATCTGGGGCTATCTGCGGTCTTCTTTCGACGAGCCATCAAAATTTCATAAAAATCATATCAGTACTTATGAAGATATAGGTGTAAATAAATGTTTGTTTGTGCGCATGAGGAAGAGAAACAAATGCACGCATAAGGTTGAAACTTATATGGGAACAATAATGGGCAAATTATAACCTACCATGCAAATTTCAATAAATCGGACGAGTAGTTTTTAAGATATGTTGGTTCGCAAAATTGAGCTACGACCGACACTCAACCAAAAATGTTTCCTGGTGTCTGAAATGACTTTCTGTCTTGGAATTTTTATAAATTGGGGACCTAAAAATGTTTCGTTCTTCAGAATGATCACATAGCTTCAGTTAGCTTCGGTAAGCTCGGAAGCAATAATAAAAAGGAAACAGATGAATATAATTTACAAACTAAAACATATTTCAGAAGTAGGAACTTTTATTTATGATCAAAAAAATTTAAATTAAACGAGATCTCTTTATTTAAATTAAATCATGTTCTTATGAGTTGTTTGAAACAGGCTAACTTTTCCAAAGTTTGATTCTGTTTTGTGGCATAATTCTGGTGTTGCCTTCATTACATAGCCTATTTAAAATTCCTTCCTTTCTTTCTGGTGGAATTCTTCTAGGTAATATCCATTTTTCCGGATCAGGGAAACCATTTTTTAAAATATTATTTCGTAAAAAGTCAAGTTCTATATCTATTCCGTGAAGATCTCAACTTGAATGAATTTTTTTAGGCAGTTACATGTACAAAATCATGGACCTTAGTTCGAGGTTTTATTTTATTTAATATATAAACTGATGCAAGATCCTTTCATTTACAAAAATCAGGAAATTTAACCAAAGCTGTTTTTGCTTTTGAAGTGTGCATGACAGCATCTTTGAAATCGTAAACCTTCCTTTTTTATTTAGAGATTTCTCCACAAGACGATGGAAGCTGTCTGCTGACATGAATTTATGCCCGAGCTCAAAGTAATAAAAACCAATTTTTTTCTAGGGCAATGGTTGGAATGTTATTAACAGCATAAATACGAAAAGAAAATAATGCCAAATTTTTATTGTGAGCCATACAATTATCCACTCATAATATAATATGTTTTGTATCTTAAAAAAATATAATATGCATTAATGATGTCCTCATTCATCCTGCCTCTAATATGTAAGCACCTTCATGCAAACTGCAAATGGGGAGAGCTAACTGCTTGATCTCGCAGGGACAAAAAGTTTATTGTATGGCACGAAAATAAATGACTTATACAAGTGGGTACATTATATCTTTTTGTAAATCTACTATATAAATAATTTCATTATCAAGGTCACAAGATGGTTTCAGCATTAAGTTAATAAATTTTCCGAGCATTTTTGCAAATATCACGTGTTTTTCCCAATTTGTACTTATTTCACACCTATTGTGATTTAAAACAGTTTTCTTGTGCAAAATATTTGCCTCACATACACCACCTCACACTTTTCGAGACCAAGTTTTATAAATGAAATATTCATTGGATTTAGTACTGATCTGTAAACATTGCAACAAGATTACATTTCAGAATAATTTTCCTTAAAATTATCATATAGTTTTGTAACTGATATGCCACTATAGGCAGATATATCCACCATGGTGCATGCAATCTGAGTTAGTGAGGAACTGTGGGTCTAAAGGAATTAATGTGATCTTTAATGAATTTTCTATCAATTTTATTGGGAGTAGTATTTGCTTTTCACTTTTCTTTTCTGCATACAATATAAACCATGGAAACTAGAACTCATCAAATAGAACCGTGAGTATAGGGCGACTAATGATTATATAATACCTAAGTAGACCTTTGATTTGCAGTCAGATACGCAATATCGCCTTGCCTAGCACAATGAAATACTTAGAGAAAATTGCTTAAGTAACAATTTCTTAATCAAAATATACGTAAGTCACTATTACTTAGCAAAAAAGGCGTAAGTACAGTACATACGCTATATTGGCCTATAAAACTGTCGGATACGCATATTTGGCTAAGTATTATTTCCAAATTCTAACAAAACAAGAAAACGTAAGTGATTTTTAGACCGTTTAGAGTAGAGATAGAGCTCTGAAACCTTGAAAAACAGTTAAAAACCACCCCCAAAACCTATAAATGGTCTTAACTCAATTTCGGAAAAAATGGACTTACGCGATTTTCGCTAAGGAGGGCAGAATAGTTTTTAAACAATAAACAATATAACAATAAAGTAATATAACTATAATTTTAATGTTAATATAACAATAAAGTACGTGATAGGATGCGAGGAAGCTATGTGCCACACTAATTGGCAGTCTATTTTTTTTTGTGTTTTATCTTATTTTAGCTTGAAATATGCTAAAAATAATGTTTATTATATCATGCTGGGCGAGTTGTAAAATGACGTCAGAGTGAAACGTAAACAATAACCAATGGCAGGGTTTTTCTTCTTGATGTTTGTGAGCGGGCTTTGAATAGTTACTAAAGCATGGCCAACCTTCTCCTGTTTAAATGAAAAAAATGAGTGTTGTTATGTTGGCAGCCTGGTCTTAAGGACACAACCTCTCGGCAAAAGTTGGCTTCAGTCTCTTATCAGTAATTGCTTAGGATTCCGATTCTATGCTCCTTCTATATATAAGTATTATTCTAAGGTTGTATTTAAATGAATAAAAATGTAAATGAATTTTTTGACAGGCCCATTGCACATTGATTAGATACTGAATATAATTTAAACAATTGTATAATCATTTCTGCATCTGTTTTACCCATACAGTTTTACCAGCAGGACAAATAGGAAAAGTAAAGTACACTATTATATTAGTTACATCGAACAGTTTAATCGAGCAGTGGCGTACACAGGGGGGGGCCCAAGGGGCCCTGGCCCCCCCCGAAATGATTACATACCTAAGACCCGCCATACATTTAAAACCAAAAAATCACAGTAATGACAGATGCATTCGAATTGGCTGTAAATATTTTCCAATAAAAGGAATTAATTAAGTATTATCTTATGGTGTGTATACACTTAATCACCCCAAATAAGCTCGGCCCGGATTTGCCGATAGAATTAAATTCATTCAACACTATACCGGCCCGACTGTCGGCTGGGCCCGGATTTTGCCGATGAAATTGAATTTATTAAACACTATACTGGCCCAACTGTCGGCTGGAACTGGATTTTGCCGATGGAATTAAATTTATTAAACATTATACCGGCCCGAATGTCGGCTGGGCTCGGATTTTGCCGATGGAATTTAATTTATTAAACACTATACCGGCCCGATTTTGGCTGGACCGAGATTTTTGCTGATGGAATTAGATTCATTGAATTAAATTAGGATGCATGAAATAAATCGGCTCATTTGCCGACTAGGCCGTGATTTTTGCCAGTGGAACTAAAAACTTTATACTTGATCGACCCGATTTCGGCAAGGCCCGAGTGTTCGCCAATTGAATTCAATGATTTTTTTGTGGTTTTAGTCCAGTTCAATAGCATAGGTTGCATTATAGGACAGCTTCAATTCATTACGAATCCTAATGCAATGAATTGAATTTGGATTCGTAAAAATAGACTGCTCCGATTGACAGCTAGGCCCGGATTTTTTGCTATAGAATTAAGTGCATTAAATTGATTAGGATGAGTACAATGAATCGGCCTGATTGCTAGTAGGCCCGATTTTGTCGATGGAAATTATGCATCAAAATAAATTGGGATGCGTTCAATAATTGACCCGATTGCCGGATCGGCCTAGGTGTTAAGCACATTAAATTAAATGAGGCCCGAGACAACTCAAACTTTTGCCGAGGGAATTAAATTAATTGAATTAAAATATGCACACTAGACTGGCTTAAACGGGAAAATGATGGTCGTGGATTTCAGTAGCAAATTTTTGTTTTGGACCAGGATTGTGTGTAGAACTACGTGGATCCTCTTGTCTATGCGGCATTCCCCTCTTGCTGACTCAGGTCGGACTAGTGTTCGTCGACATGTAGTGGGAAAACAGAGGCAATATAAATAAATCGGTTTATCATTTTGTGAAAAAACTGATTCATATAACATAGTAATAGTAAATTTAAATCTAAAAACTCAGAAAGCGTTCAGAAAACATTTGATGTAAAATGTCCCATGTAATTACCCAGCGAATGAGCGAATGATTCTTTTGTTTTGCAACAGGTATTTAATTTTCTAAGAGAAGAATTCTCTTCTAGATAAAAATTTGACATTCGTATGTGCTCCAAATCCACGTTTGCTTTTGCAGTATGGATCACGTTTTGCTTCCGAGCTTACCAAAGGAAACGGAAGATATGTGACAGTTCTGAAGAACGAACAATTTTTATGTCTCCAATTTAAAAAATTCCAAGACAGAAATCTGTTCAACATCAGGGTACAGTTTGGGTCCCGTGTCCGCCTGTCCTTCAATTTTTGCGAACCAACATATCTTAAAAGCTATTCGTCCAATTTTATTGAAATTTTGATGGTAGGTCATAATTAGCCAGGTTATAACATTGCTGATCCCGTATAAGTTTCAATCTTCTGCACCTATTTATTTCTCTTCCACATTCGCACAGACATACATTTATTTACACCTATATCTTCAAAAGTAGGTACTCATCTGATTTTTATGAAATTTTAATGGTTTGTTTAAAGTAGCCCGCAGATAACCCAAGAATAATTTCAACCGTCTCTTAAAATATTGCTATATTGTTACTTTATTCATATCAAATTTACTCAATTTTCCCTCCTTTTTTAAATTAGTCAAAATTGGTTTGATTTTTACATGATTTAAAGTATTAATTTACCAAAATTTTAACAACGCAGACAGTTAAAATTAATCTGTGAGCTTCTATCAGATAAGTTTTATAAAATCAGATGAATATTTTTGAAGATAAGGTGTAAATAAATGTATGTGTGTGCACATGTGGAAGAGAAATGATGGAAGGTGGAGAAATGTGGTGGAGGGAAATGGGACCAGAAGATTGGGCCTAATATAGGACCAAAAATGGACTTTTTATATGCTATTAACTGCCATCCGAATTTCATTAAAATCGAAAGAGTAGTTTTTAAGAATTGTTCGCAATGATTGAGCGAGAGACAGACTAACAGCCAGAAAAGGGATCAAAAATGTCTGATAACTGGAACAGGTTTCTGTCTTGGAATTATTGGAATCGGAGACATAATCGTTCTTTAGAACGATCACATCACATAATGAGGTGTTACCTCATAGGATTTTAATTTAATTAAATATGAGGTTAGAAATTGAAATTAGAGTGTTGAAAAGGGGGAGAAATTACAATTATAATAAATTATGGGGTATGCTAAACCCGCATATAAGTTAAATTAGGTTGGGCCCCCTCCGAAAAAAATTTCTGTGTACGCTACTGTAATCGAGTATTTAAAGATCTACATACATTTAATTGATTTAGATGTTAGTGAGTTCTACTTCTTTCTATTTTAGTTGATCGATGTCCATAGGCTTAATTATCGTTAATAAAGTTATCATCAACGATCAGATTTAAAAACGTATATACAGTTAAAAGTCATATTAAATAACCAAAGAGAATTATCCGTTAGTTTGAAGCTTTGCACCTGCAAGTAGGACATTAATAAAATAAACTATAATCAGGTCCATATTAACATTTACCAAGATCAAGTATCAGGAATCCATAAATTAAATAAGCAATTTCAATTGAATCGAAGTCCGTCCGTTCCCCCTTGCATACGAGATCCAGTGCCAATGAATTATTGTTAGCATGCTTCATGAAGTCTCATTCCTTGGACTTAGTCCAAGACTTGTTCCCGATTCCTTACCGAAATGACCTCGATGATTACATTCTTTCTAACTCTTTAGCTGAAGGTGCATTAAGATAGAGTTAAATTCTAAACAATATAACTAGTACGAGGACGTGGTAGGTAACGCACCCGTCTACACTTTTAAATTATTTTTGCAGGTTTTATAAATGTTTAACTGTTAACTTATTAATTTATTTTACTGTCATTTACGCCTCGATAACAAAAGGTCATTTAAGGAAGGGTAGATATATATATGGGGGTGGGGATATATAGGCTCGTTTATACATCTCCTTAACGTGAACATCAGTGTAAAACATATCTTGATATGATATAAGAACCCAGAAATGTCAGTTCGAGCCAATGGTACAATTAGTTAAATATTGAAACCACGGTTAAGTTAATTGTGTGGTGTATTAATAAGTCAATGTGAGTCAGAGAAAATTTACTTTTAGGGTTTGTTCAATTCGAATCATTAATGCGAACCCTAAGGCCCATAGCAACGGGTCTAAGTTCGTACTTAGAAAAAAAGTAAAATTAAGTAAATTCATTTAGATAAGTTATTATACCTATTTGAAGACCAACCAATCAAAACAAACATTTATTTTTATGGGAATAAATGTGGTTGCCTTAGCATAGCAATAGCAAATCATTTCAAGGTGAGTCGTCGTCGGAGTCACCGGGATACTACTCGATTATACAAATGATATATTATGAGTAAGTATACATTTATATTCAAAACATCCACTTTTCGGTCATTAACAATCCGATAAACCTTTGATAATAGACAAACTGGAAGGAATTCTAAATAAACATATATTGAAAATATCGGACGCGGGGTACCTCAGAACTTTTCCAAATCAAAATGGGTTAATGGCGTCACAAATTTATGATTTTCCGAGCGGCCCAACTACATGTAACGACTGATTTTTGCACCAAGTTTCAACTCTCCATCCTTAAAACTGTAGGAGTTATGCGTTACACAGACAGACAGACATTCAGCTAAAAAAAAAAAAAAATAACACTCAAATCTTTTAATTTTTAAAACACCCAAAACGGATGATTCCGTTAAAATCTCGGATTTAGATTTTTTAAAAGAAAACAATACTTTTCCTTCTAATGTAAGGAAAAGTAAAAAGAAGTGAATTTATAGTAGTTAATATTCTCATACATTCAGTATACACTTTTTCAATTAAGTCAGTTTATCCAATAAATTAATGATATTAGTATAATCAAGAGCCTTCACTAAAGAAACAGCTAGTAACTATTATAACAATTTCTTTCATCTATAGGCTTTTACAGGCAAGGCAATATATTTTTACACAAATTATAATTATACACTACCTACTCTCAGTAATTGCGACTTGAAAATAGATTTCACTTCAAACGGTTAAAATATAATTATCGTCTGGATGTTCAGTTTAGTATTCCAGGTGATGGTTAGAGTGATAGGGCTGGGATCGCCAATGAGTGGACTCTAGAAAGAGCCACTGATTGAGGTCTTTCTAATAATAGAAGCAATTTCGAACGTAGATGGAGATGTCTCAACTTCACGTAGCTCTTAAGATAATTTTTTTTATTATTAAGTAATACCATATAGTGTAAAATCGAATTATGGATTGTAGGCTTATTTAATTATATTAATATAAAAGTCAGTGTGACCAAGAAAATATGCAAAATTAGTTAAAATTTACAGCATTCAAAGTCATAATAACGGTTTATAAAGTTATCTGAAGATATTAGATACTGCATTTGAAAAGGACGCAGGATGTGAAATCCGAAGTTTTGAAGGTACTTCTTTAGATTGTTCCTCCCCTTCAGTTTTATTTAGAAGGGGGAGAAACAGTCTGAAGAAGAACATTCCGTACACCTTCTTTAGATTGTTACTCCCCTCAGTTTTATTTATAAGGGGAAACAATCTAAAGAAGTGCTGTTTTGAAGACATAACTGGAAACATTTGGAAAGACTTTTAGGGACATATCATTTCTATTTCAATCTATAATTATACTTATTAATGTACTATATAATTATTATTTATTTGCTGTCATAAGTGCATAATTTGAGAATAGATGGTAACATATATTAAAATAATAGTTACAAAAACTCTATGTAAAATATGTATAAATAAAATAAAATGTTCTTTACTACTACTGTAGCTCTTAATGAAAGAATGGCTAGTTTTAGTTCATTTAATTAGGATAAAATAAATATCATAAGTAGTAAATATCATACTCAGACAACAATTTCACAGACCGCCGAAGTTACAGTAATAAAGAGAGAGAGATCAAATAAGACAAGGAAATAAGCATGAATTGATTAAAAACAAAACAACAACAAAAACTTCATTAAAAGAAGATTGATGGTCAGCTAGTTATTTGAAAAATAATTAAAAAATCAACTTAACTTAATTAGTTTTTAAAGAGTTAAAGAGATTAAAATTTGCGACGCCCTGTTATAGTTATTAATATCTGGTGCGCACTCTCAATAAAATATTTCTGGATTAAGATTGGAAGAAGATTAAAGTCAAATGAAAAGTAAGTCTTCACAGAGCAGTAGATGAGAAATTCCAGTTCTCTTAAAGCTTTTTCTTCTGGGAACTTGATTTCTCACTTTTGCTCTGTTTTTTGTGTTTGGAAGTTAAGTAATCCTCTTCTAAAGTGGATTATTTCGTGTTGCTAGAGGGTTGGGTGCCGGGGGCAGGGTTATTATAAGGATGTAGTGTTGGTTCTACGGTATATTTAAGAAGGGAAGGTACAAGAGAAGATGGTTGGCTCAAGTCCAGCTCCCTGACAGAACATGCTGGCCTTGGAACTAAGTGCTTCTGGGGCCGTCTCTCCCACTGATATCCCTCACCCCAGAGACTTGTTTGTAAACAATACACATCCGAAAAGAGAACCTTCCTAGGGGCCTCACATACTTTGCACGCTCTATCCTTGGCCAAACCATCATCCTCATACTGCCTTCAGCATTACTCAAACATCTTCAAGACATCGTAATTACTGTAATATCTTTAGGAAGATGAAAGATAATACACGCCGGTGAACTGTAAAAAATGTATATGCGAAGATAGCAAGATCTCTTCACTCAACACATTAAAGAAGGGCTCCAGTTCCAGGAAAATTCTGCCCCTTTATTTTGAGTTATAAAGTGTTTCAGGAAAACATTTAAAAAACGAAATTATACTGTTGTATTTTAAACACAACATTTATTTTTTAAATTATTATATATATTATTTACTGAAAATTTCAGGTAAATTAAGTAAAAAAAAAATTATACGTAATACTGATGTCTTTAAATAGCACAAAACCCTCTAATAATAGCGACTGATCTGTGTTTTGATTGTTGCTATTGTTGACTTACAGGTGAGTAAATATAATTACAATTACAAGCATATTAAAAAAAGTACGATTGGTTTAGCATACTCATTTAAATGTCAACAATAGCACAATAAACACGTTTCTTTTTTACTTTCAGCGAAGTTAACTAAAAATTCCGCCTTATATAAACGGGTAATAATATTAATATTGATCGAAACGTTAGTAAATAAGATAGTTTTTCCTGAAGTCCGACAAGTTTAAGCTCGGTTCTTTAACAAGTTATGGAACCACAATAAAAAATATTTTTTAATTATTTTCTTAAAAATAAAATTGTATTAAATTTTTTGTAATTTAATTTGAGGCTATGAAAATTAAAATTACACTTTTCTTGTAGGAAATTTTATCAGCATTATAACGATATCAAACATTTTGTTCCAGCTCCAGCTTTTGTACTTTTGGAACAATAAATGTTTTTATGGTATGCAATCTTAAAAAAAATAATAAAATTTGAACTTGTGGGAAAACGGTTGAGAACAGACCCATGGTTTATATAAGACGTTTTTTGTAGCCAATGAGACTTAGAATCACCCTATTTATTTTTGTACATATATCGCCAATCAACCTGTATATATTTTAAAATGTATTTTAATTTACTAATAAACCCAGTATTAATTTAAGTGTAAATAACAGGAATCCCTTTTGAATAATCTGCATGTAATTAAGTGTTCATTCGCATAATAAACCGACTTTTATAACCCTTGGAATATAATGTAGTTTGATACATTAATCTCAGGCTCAATTTAAATCTACAATAATAGGGAGCTCCAAGAGTATTGAGCTACAAGAGTATTTAGCTATCTTATGAGTTTATAAAATATTAGAGTAACAGTTAAATGTAGAGTACACTTTACTGAGCTAGTTTATGGAAGATCACCCTCATTATAGAAATGGTGGCATATAAATTAACTTTAGGGTGCATTAGGACGACTTATAAAAAATCATCTTCAAGACAGAAACAGTAGCTGGTCAAATAGCTCCTGGACATTTTCAATAAATAGCTTATCCACTTTTTTTCCTGCTATAATTAATGGTCGATAAAGACTAGAAGTTGTAAGAAGAACAATGGCCGAAGGTAAATTCTTGGATTGCTCGAGGGTGAATATATAAGTACTTATGCCAGCAGCAGCAGCAGAGGATCTAGGGATCCAAGACAGAGGCATGATGTCATCAACATAAGCCTCCTTGGCCTTTTCTTTAATCTATCCACGTCCATAACTTGGACTTCAATACCCAACAAACCTCCGGTTCCGCCCACCTCGCCATTATAATATAACGCTTCGAGCAACGAGCCATGCAAAATTAATATTATATATTTGTCTGCGAAGCAGAAAGAAAGAAATGAATTTATTCAAGAATGGATCGAAATCTTTAAAGAGAGCTAAATGATCAGATTCGAACTACGGAGTTAAACAATGTATTTACGAATTATAACTTCTCATTTAATATGAGCAGAATATATCTTATTCGTTCAGAGGATCTGATAGCCCGAAGCTGGTGGAGCTGGAGACTCCTATATCTAAAACCACTTAGTTATATTCAAGCATAAGAAATGCTTTTTGTTTATTAAAGCAAGTATACAGTCACAATTTTTACTATACTAAATATAAGAACCATGTAATCGCAAAATATTTAAACTGGATTTATTTCTAAAAATAAGAATATTAAACAAATCTTAGATAAAAAAAATCGGTCAAAATAACCTCATACACGTAGTGTTACTTAATTTAAATTCCAACATATCTTAATTTAAGATTAAAAATTATCTATAAAAATAATGAGAAACTGCGGGATAAAATTTAGTTTTATTTAATATCTTACATTTTCAGATATCGATATATATCAGGGAGATCAATCAAATTATTTATTATATATATTTTTCGGAGAATAGGTGTAAAATTATATTAAAATCCGACTGATAATTTAGGCTCCACATGCCTGTACAGACCACAAAGGGATTTTTTTTTTAAAGAAGGAAGGTAATGGAATTATATTTGTTCAGTTTAATGATGAATGTTCTTGTAATTAGATTTGATTTGGTTATGTAAGAACTGGGCAGTATTACAGTCATTCAATCCTTGACATCTTGTACCATTTTTAAATTATGAGCAGATTCGTCAGTTATTATTGACAACTTTGCCAAAAATAACTGATCCAATCAGATTGGATCAGTGGAATGAGTACAAAAAAGATTGCATTTAGTTACAACGGAGCTGCGGTTTACATTTTAATTAATTTCATGTACTTACGACATCTGTAAAAATGTGCCACTACCATAAGAGTCAAAATGGGGATAACGAAAAGCCAACTGTAGTAGATTATAAGCGTATTCTTCGGGATAAAATAAAATATAGTAATAGTTATAATTATTCTTTGACACTACTCAGTCACTAACAAATATGTCGCAAACTTTTTTTTTTTTTTCAAAATTTTGTATTTAGATATCTAATATTAGTCCTTAGGTGTAAAAAATTAAGCTACGGCGCGGGCGCAACACAACTTGAAAAATGTTCGTCTTTCAGAATGATCACATAGCTTCCGTTATTTTCGGTAAGCTCGGAATTAATATGGTCAAATAATATGATAAAAATATTTTAAACATTTTTTCTCACTTCAAAAGACACTTCTAACTTGTATTCTTTATTATAAATGAGCCAGTTAATTTAACTGTCAGCTCTTCAAAAAAAAAATATTAAAGGTGAGGTTATTATTTTATTAATAAAATTAATAGGCTAATTAGTTTGCTGAAAGAACAATTGGACAGTTCACAATCATTTGTCATAAACTAGAGAAACAACTTATCTGAAGTAAAGTGACGTTTTGATTAATTTTCTGTTTCCTAAATCGATAAATTTGAGAAATGTATTTTAGTTTTTTTTGTTCTAATGATTTTCTATATTAAGTAAGACCTTGCATTAAACAAATTAGAGGTAACACTTAAAGACTAAAAATATGTGTTGACTCTTACACATTAGAAGTGAAACTTAGGTTCTAGTAACAGAATAAACATGAAATATGTGTATGAAATAGCACAATAACCCTTATTTAAGTAATGCATATTATATAAATAAGCAACATACATATTTATAAACAATAGTTTACAATGCCACCATAGTCAGATAACTTCTCAAAGGAACATAATTTCAATTAATAAAATATTTTCATAAAATGTTAGCAAACAATAAAGAAAATCATGAAAACATTAATATATATATATATATATATATATATATATATATATATATATATATATATATATATATATATATATATATATATTAATTGTTATAATAATACCCTTATATACCAATTCTGTGTACAGAATAAATCAACTACTCCCGTGGTATAGTGGTAGTACGTTAAACTCTCAATCCAGGGGTCGGGGGTTCGAGACTCGCCGAGAGGGAAGATTTTATACAGGGAAATCAACTGCCGGTTTGTCGGCAGTCGATTAAAATATCTATCACAGGCGAGTCTTAAAAGAAAAACTTGCAATTTCGTTAATTTCACAGCAAAAATGTTTTACTTGGACGGGTATTGTGTATAGTTTATTTAAGTATTCATTGCGCTTATTTATGTATTATTCAGATTAAATTTTAGTTTAACTAGTAGAGTATTTCAACAACTAAGTTCTCACAATCTGAACTAAACTGACTGTGATGTGATAATAAATACTGAACTATGGATTGAATATAGAATAGATGGAATTGTATGCTTATTTAGTGTTTCTTTTTACGTTATAATCAATACAAGATAAGATCCATTCATGACAGGAAATAGGTAGGGATTAGCCTCGTTTCATATTTACGCGCAGTCATCATCAGTATTAAATATGTCTTACATAGTTGTTATTAAAACATGATTATGTTGGGAACATGAAACAAATAGGGGGGATAAATTAAAATCAAAGTAATTTAACTTATTTAAAGAGAAAAATAGTTAGTTTACCTATTGTGGGAAAACCCCCACATATCTAATATTAATACAGACCGGTTTCAACCACAAGGTGGCCATGGTTCACTTCACATGAGTTTTAATATTTAAACATTAGTTAATCTGCTCATTCTGTGAAATATAATCAATTATGAGTTTTTCACAGTAAACTCGACAATTTTATTATTTCTTTAAATGTTAATAAGTGTGGTCTGAAATATTTGAGTGGAATTAACCAACTAAGACAAAACATTAAGATCAAAGTGCATACAGACCCATTTCGTATTTTTATTTGGTTACCCCAGAGAACTATAAAAGTTTTATAATTATTTATTCAAAAACGGCTTATCATCAAACAGTCGAAATTAAAAGAACATGATTTTTGGTGGTCAAAAGTTGATCTTAATTATTTTGGGTTGAATAAAGGTAATTTTGAGTCTCTTCTTGATGTTAAATCCGGAGATTACGTCGGCACTTCAAGATTTACTTTAGTCGCAAAAAATATTATTATAATGACCAGAATTTTTGGGCTTCAGAGAGTAATAAATTCTTCAATCAAAATTTATAATGTTAATTGTTGGCTAACTCATGTTCTTATTATCTAACTGAAATTGTATTAAACTTATTTGTGTATATTTTGTTTTTATTTATTTCTTCTTTGGGGTTTTAATAAATGAGTATTGGCTTTTATTATTTTTACCTAGTTTGTAACTTACTGTTTGTTCTTAGGCACAAATAATAGCCGTAGAAAGGCTGAAAGCTGCTTTGTTAAATTAACAAATTTTTAATTTATGTGGAGAGACATTTTTCAGTTCACTTTAAGATAGACTCTATATAGACGCTCTCATATCTAAGTCTAATATTATATTATTTATTATAATTAATCATAATATTAATTGTAATGATTATCTCTCAGTCCAGGAGATAGCGTGCAAAAAAAGTGTGTGACTAACATCAAGCTAGAATTTTGTGTATAAGTTAATCTTTTGGTGTCTTTTAAGAATATGTGGTCGTCTAAGTTCGTCTACGGATCATAGCTTGGCAATAAGCATTTGCAATTAAACAAATCGGTCATGTCCCGCCCATTTTGGTGGACAATATGATTTTCATGATCTTGAGTACGAACTTAGTTAGTATGGTGGACTTAGTTGGTTTGGGTAGACTAAAAATCAAGTAGATGGTAGTTTGTCAATAGGTTAGTTAGTCAAATATTACTCGAAATCAGAGAGGTCACCTATTAAGTGACAAACTACCATCAACTTGATTTTTAGTCTACTAACTAAGTTCGTACTCAGGATCACGAAAATCACATTGTCTACCAAAAAGGACGGGACATGGCCGCTCTACACCGGTTTGTTTATTTCAAATACCTATTGCAAAGCTATTTCCCGCAGAAGAACTTAGCCGACCACATATTCTGAAAAAGCACCAAAAGATTTACTTATACATAAAATTCTAGCTTGATGTTAGTCAGACACTTTTTTGCACGCTATCTCCTGGATTATATGGTAGCAACTCTTACACTGTAATTAGGTTATATATACCTTACTTTTTTTTACGATTTTGGTAGTATTCATACTACGGAAAGATTAAATTTTAATTTAAATCAAATTATGATTATTATTAATTATATTATTATATATAACTAAAGGTTATTTTAAAAAGTATTTTTCATAAATTGCAGACGTCAAAAACTTAAGTACGTATTTTGAAAGTACTTGGCTTCGTTCACAAAATGAGGATTATAAAGCTAAATATGAAAAAATTAAATGGATAATAAAATCCTTTATGATAAATCCATATAAAGGCTCAAGTTAGAGGCTCCATTACGAAAAAATTTTATTATGATCGATTCCATTCCAGGAAAACGATAGATTGATCGATTCGAAAAAGGCAGTAGGAAATTAGAGGTTTGGTTCCGGTAATGATTGGAAGGACTCTAATTTGTAAGGCCGTTATAGAACTGAACCTGAGTAGGAAAGTGTTGGAGTCTATACATGTATATAAGGACCTAATGCAAAGCGAAATGGAGCAGAAGCTAATGATTGATTGGAACCCTATGGATGATTGGTTTTAATATGTAAACCGTATAGTTCCTTATTAGTTTCTCATGCCGCACCCTTTTAACTGTGTAGTAAGAAGAATTCCAAATATGCTAATTCTTGTTGTGACCTCAATGATGTTTTTTCCTCCCCGAGTTAAAACTCTAAATCATGCACTAATTTATTACAACCGATAACATAAAAAAGTTTATAGCTTTTAAAGAAATATTTATGTAAGTATTAACGTACTTTAAATCTTAATGTATTTTCTTTTTTATTACATTACCACTACATACTTATTTTTGCACATATGACAATACTATGAAGGACATAAATTGTCGGCTTAATAACTTTGACCACTTAGACCTGATAATATTTGTTTATATATCTTGTATCGTAAATTTGAATTTAAATATAAAAAATTATACAAAATATTATTTTGAAAACAATTGCCGCTATAAAGATCTTTAAAAAAAATTGATTGAACTGCTAAGTAATCAAGTTATACTAAATTATATATTTAAATAAGTAATGATATATTTTAAATAAATAATGATGAATCAAATTTACCTTTAAGGTAGTGATCTTAACAATTGTACGCAAATTCTTAATAAACTGTTCTATAATTGGTATTTAAATAGTTACTTTATAAACTTCTTTTGATATTATTTTTTAAATCTATATATTATTTAAATGTTTAAATGCCTATGATTTGCTATTATTATAGTATTAATTAAATGAATTTAAAGGCGCGAACATGTTCTGTGTAGAATATATATATATATATATATATATATATATATATATATATATATATATATATATATATATATATATATATATATATATATATATAATTAACGAAACTACACATGACCGCGAATAGTTATTGAAAAACTAAAAAAGCCCAGGGTTCAGTCACAAAAAAAACAACTCACACCACTCACAACATGCTCAAAAACCCGACGTTTCGGTTTTATTTAAAACCTTCTTCTGAGGATCTAAAACAAAATAAATATACAAAAGGTTTACAAAGAATGCAATTAAAGTTAAGAGAATAGTTAAAGTTTTTCTGTTAACAATTCTCTTAACTTTAATTGCGCATTCTTTGTAAACCTTTTGTTTTAGATCCTCTGAAGAAGGTTTTAAATAAAACCGAAACGTCGGGTTTTTGAGAATGTTGTGAGTTGTTTTTTTGTGACCAAACCCTAGGTTTTTTTAGTTTTTGAATTTAATATATATATATATATAGGTATATTTAAAATTGGATTTTCTTTTTAAATAAATATTTTAAAAAAATAATCTAATTTTTTTTTTTTAACAACAAAAATCTTAAAAATTATGAAAAGAGAAACTAAAAAAGAAATGTTGATATTGAATGGGCCAAAAAATGATAGAAGCGTGAAGACTTAGCTAAGTTATAAGGGGGGCTTGATGAGAATCTAGTAGGTAAGTGTGTGTATACGAATGCTTTGTATAACTTGACAGTGGTAGTGTGTGTGAATGCGTGAGAGACTGGGAGGGGCAAAACCGAATAACTTGAGGTCAATCACCTAATAGCAAGAAAGGGAGAACCGGCCCCGTCTCTATACATAATTACATACATACATTATATACAATAATATATATATATATATATATATATATATATATATATATATATATATATATATATATATATATATATATATATATATATATATATATATATATATATATATTATATATACATACATTTTATTATACTTTAACACAATACATTTATGTTGTTAAGTATTTATTTATGTAGTTACATAGTATTTTAGTTTGTTCATAAAGATATCTTCTTTATTTTCTATGTTAATATTAAAAATCCAAAAACATAATTTTATTAATTTAAAAAAATGTATATAATACAAATAGTTTATTATGAATATAATTTACATATATTTCTTCCTCAGGTTAGTATATATAAAGGAAGTCAGCTATAGGATTGAATGGATTTAATGGAAACGTGTTTTTCGGAAATTCTCATGTTAATGATAATATATAGGTACCTATATATTAATAAAAGTTATAAATGTATTTGAGAAAACTTCTAATAAAGAAAACACACACAAGTATGTGTTCATTAATAAATTTTAGAAACATAAGTGGAATTATAAAAAAAAGTTTTGAGAACAAAATAATTTTAAGGGGTAAAAAATGTTGGTACACTGAATAGGGTGCAATTAAGACTATTAAAAAATTACCGATGCTTTGAGAAGTGAAAAAAGTGTATGGCAACGCTCTAATTATTCAAGAACTAAAATCCAATAGGAATAACTATTTAAAATTTAAATAGTCTGCAAATTACTGTGGCTATAGCACATAGCTTCCTCTCTTGCTTAAATGTTTTGCTTTTATTATTCCCCCCCCCCCCCTTAAATCTGACAATTAATGGTACGATCTATTGGCTACTTTCGACAATCCTGCCAAATAGCTTCAAAATCCGATGAGATGTAGGTGATAATAAATAAAGGTTTGTACGCATGTTGAAAAGAAAGGAATATGCGAAAAAATTGAAATGTATATGGAAGCAACAGGGGTAATTGTGATCTGCCATCTAAAGTTCATCAAAATCGGACGAGTTGTTTTTAAGATGTGTTGGTTGGCAAATATATTGAACTGCAGACAGAAACGAGATAAAAATCATTCTCTGCGATGACTGAATCGGATTTCTGCCTTGGAATGCTTTGAATTAAGAGACAAAAACATTTCTTGCATTAGACTAGAATGTGCACAATTTCGTTACCTTGGGTGAACTTGGAAGCAATAATATAAATAAGAACTTATTTAGAATATAAATAACAACTATTGACAAGAAATGGGCTAGTGAAAAGATGTAATCCAGGCAAAGATGAAAAGGAAGTCCAAAAGGATGGAATACGGTAAAAATGGTTTGGATAGAAGATGAGAACACTTGAAAATATTAAGATATAATATGAATGGTGAGGATTATGGATTAAAAAATAAGGGGAAATGTATAAAATGTAAAATGAAACGGAAATATAGATAGCAAAATTAAATATAATAGTTTGTAAGCCAGCAAATACGGAAGTTGGAAGTGCGAAGAATGTAGTAAAGATGAAAGACGGAAGTTGGAAGTGCGAAGAATGTAGTAAAGATGAAAGTCGGAAGTTGGAAGTGAAGTGCGAAGAATGTAGTAAAGATGAAAGTCGGAAGTTGGAAGTGAAGTGCGAAGAATGTAGTAAAGTTGAAAGACGGAAGTTGGAAGTGAAGTGCAAAGAATGTAGTAAAGATGAAAGACGGAAGAATGATTTTTGCTGTATGCCCTTAAAGCCAAAGAGCAAAATAGTGAAGAATTTGTTAAACTATAATATCGGCTTATTTAGAGAACAATTGCTAAAATAAGCAATTATGTATAATGTTTACTCGTATATTAGCAATTACTAAATAAATACAACATAATGTCATAATTATTATATTATAATAAGTGATACCTGTTTATTAAATGAAAACATTATAATGAAATTTGAAGCAACTAAAGGATAAGTAATTGTAAATCAATTTACACTATAATCGATTGGATATAAATGAATAAATATGCTACATAATAAGTTCGTTGTCATTCTTGGAAATATAAAAATATAACAGCTTCGTTACTTGTCTCTGGCTTCTAATGCACCTCAATAATTGAAAATGAAACTCTATCACGTATCAGACCTACATCAAATGTCAAGGATGACAGATTTTTTTTATCGATAATTGGCTTAACAATCGACCGCCATCGAGTTTTTTTAACTACATGTAAAGAACACATGCCCTTATCTTCTGTGTCAAGTTTCAGTCTAATTTCTCTTTTTTTAAGTTGAAAAATTAGACTGAAAATAAGTGCTTTGTGATATTTGCAGGTAAGCAATACTTGAGCTATCGTTTAAATTAAAAATCTTTTCACTTACATTATTACTTCAAGTGTTTTCCTATCACGAAATCAAGTGTTATTACATTTGTATTTATTCTTCTTCCTGTTTACATAATATGCACCTAACAATTTGAAAGGAAAAGTTTACAATCTTAGATTCGGCTAACAAGTTGGTAATCGATTGTAGAATGTAGATTTGGTTATTGTAGGCGACAATATTGTACACAGCCATTTATTGTAGTTTTTCTGTAGGATTGTTACTTTAATGTTCATTTAAGCGTATAATTTAAAATTAACTTAGTAAACAAGTTTTATTTCCTTTCAAACTAAATCCTTATCTAAAGTAAATGTTAAATATTGTCGAAAGACGAATTGAGCCAATTTAATGTAAATCAATCCTCTGAAAAGAATCTTTGTCCTTTAATAAAACAATATAGGAAGAATAAAATGTGTCCAATTATTAGCCTACATTTATTATTGTATAGTAGTTAGACAGCATAAACGTAAATATCTCAAATCTTAAAATACGTAAGACATTATTTTGCTCCTAATGTATGCGCAACAAAGTTAAATTATTTTCTAGTAGAGGATCTATACAAAAGGAAATTGTGAATTTGTAAAAAGTCTTATTCATCAAGTACGTTGTCGTAAATGAAATATTATAGAAAAGTTTTGACCATCTTAATAAAAATATCAACAATTCACACTATTCAACTATTCGGAGAATAGTTACAAAATAATAACTGTCAAACTATTCGTGTTGATATAAAATTATGTCTATGAAACGTACACGCAAGGCTAGATTCTTGTTCGCGTGGATTTAAAAGCCATGTTTTATTTTACCTATACGAAGGAATTGGAAGTTTCAGTTACAACGGATAAACTGAACTAAAGGAGTTATTATTCAGTCCGTTTCGTACATGTACCGTAAAGGCGCATTGGTTCACAAGCTGAGGGTGAGGCCACTCATAACAGCTAACTATCGTGAGACATATTCTCTGCTAAGGAATAATGGATACTGCTCCGTTTCTTAATTACTCCTTTGCCCATTCCTTCCCTCGCAGTTCACTTTCACGTGTGCTGCCGATTAATAAATTAACTGTGCGAAATAATCAAAGACCAATGAACCCCGAACCGAAGAACGGAGAACAATTACTTTCATTTTCCTTATGAGAACCATCCATACATGATTCGGTTTAACCTAAAAGACCTCAGATGGATATATTAAACATCTTCGTGATATAACAGTTGATAAGCCAAAGAATTAATTTAATAATTATTATGATTAATTATGAAATAAATCAAGATTAAAACATGATTAATTGGTCATAACAATTTTTTTCACTGCATAGTTTATCTTTGAACCGCTACAATACTGCTAGGGTTTAGGCAAAAATTGTTACTTGTCAGTTAGAAGCTAAAAGTTAGAGGTGGTTAGAGGTGTGATCTCTAACTTTTAGGGAGGGCTTCTCACTGACAAGAACCCAAAAATTAACCAGAAGTTAAAAATATTTAGTTTTACTTTTGTTATTTTTTTTTAAAAAATATGTTTTTCCGAGGTAGGCTGTGAAATAGTAACTTTAGAGCCTAAAAAACATAGCTAAAATCCATTTTTTCATTACGTGGACTTAAAACATCTTTTCATTACTCCTAGCTGTGAAGAAAAAATCTTTTACGTCCTAGGAACTAAAAGATTTTTATTTTCCGGCGGGTAGTTGTCAAAACTTCCGTTAGTAGTGCTGCAGTCTTAGTAGAAATGCTTCTAGTACGATTAAAATCCGCTAGATGTCAATGCGTTTTATTTATCTTTTCTTATAGTGTAACCTCTTTTTAAGGTTTCTTTTTTTAAGTCTTAAGTATGTACTAATATTTGTTATTATTATATATTGATTTGTGATAAATATTTAATGGTTTTTCATTGTCTGCTACCTCGGAAAAAATAGCATATGCTACGCGACTGTGAAGTGTTTTTTCTTTACCGCGGCAATTACATTTACTGTCTCGCTTCGCTCGACAGTAAATGTAATTGCCGCGGTAAAGAAAAAACTCACTTCACAGCCTAGTAACATAATATACTATTACCTAATAATAAGGCATGCTATAACTTATGTATGTGGTATTATTTTAGAAATTTATGCGTACACACACAACTTAGTTAGGCCATAAACAATAATATTTCAATTTTCAAGTAAATGTAAATAAAGAAAATAGTACATTACGTGTCTAGTGCGGAAAGTAGCATTGTGCATGCGAGTGCGGAGTTTACACCGGAGCGACAGCGAGGGTAGTAAAACTACACGAGCAAACAAAATGCAGTTTTCGCACGAGCTGCGAACTTCATCTACGATTGTTGGATTTTAATAATAAATACAGAAAAAAAAAGTTACTTGAATTAAACAAACAGCAAATTAGTTTTGTTAAATGTAAACAAACACGCTAATCGTGCGATAAGGTGAAGAATTATGAAACGCGCATGCGCAATGAAACTACGAAATGAATTACTTTCTATGCATCTAAACAAAGATAAAATGTTTATGTTTCGTATCAATCGTAGATAAAAGTATTTTTATATAATTTATTGTATAAATTAATAGAGTTTGCGGTTATCTTAAAGAATTCAACCGCAGACGAAGAGTAACCGCGGGAGCTCGTGACCGTTTAGATAACTCGACGCAAATGGGAATGCAGTTTCTTCTTAGGACCTAGAACAAGGGCAAGTGTCACGAAAGTCATTTATTTCCAGGTTGTTTAGTAAAGTATAAAGTATTTTCTAAAGATAATGTTTAAGTATCAAGTTAAAATGTCCTATGGTGGAGACATTATCCAGAATAATGGATTTATCTTTTTTAAAGGATGGAATGCTTTAGCCGACTTCGTAATCATAATCAAAGGAAAAGGAATCGGCAAAAAAAAAAAAAAAACTGACGGTACATCATACTATAGATAAACTAGAGGATTTTCGATAAAATTATGTCATCCTTCAAGAAGTAGATGTTTAGTAAGCAATTGGTTTAGATTAATCCCTATAAAACTCAATATCAAGAGAAATGTCGGACTTTACGTTCTTGAAGACTGGACAATGAATGATTAAAGAGATGTCAATGAATTTGATGATTTTTTTTGCTGCTTATATAATATAATTTAAAAAAAATAGACTCCCGACTGGAAAATTCTAAGATAGAAATCTGTTTCCCACGTCACGGAACATTTTTGGTCCAGTGTTTACGTCTGTCCCTCATTTTTTGTGGACCAACAACTATGTATCATAAAAACTATAAGTCTGATTTTGATGTAATTTGGATGGTAGGGCATAATTAGCCTATTGTTGGTCCCCATATAAGTTTCAACCTTCTGGACAAATTTCTTTCTTTTCCGCAAGCGCACAAACATACATTTATTTAGTCCTATATCTACAAAAGAATTCATCTAATTTTTTAAAACTTTAGATGGTTCGTCAAAAGTATCCCGTAGATAGCCCTAGATTAATATTAACTGCCAGCGCAAAATAGTTAGTAAAATTGATACTTTATTCGTGTAAAAAACGAAACAATTTTGACAGATTAAGAAAAGAGGGAAATAATGAAATAAATTAATCATCAATTACAATATCAATAAAGTACGCGAAGGATGCGCGGAAGCTATATCCCACACTAATTTAAATATATGTCAGACGATTTAAACCTGCAATCAGGTCCAAATATCACTCTAAAATCGTTCTGTTTACGGCCGGTAGGTTCGTCTATATCGCTATTACCTGAAAATATTACAGACTTTCATCAAATATACGCAATTATTAAAAATAAACAACCTTTTCTAAAAGTTAACTCTAATAATTTGTTCACACAATTCTCATTGATATGGTAAAATCATTTTAATTCATATTCGCATAAATTTTTATTAACATAAACATGATCTTTTATTGCATATAATTAAAAATCAATTAATGACGGAAATGAATTGCAATGCGTGTCTCAAATATTACCTTTGTAAAATAAAAGTTTCACTAAAACAAAAAATTCAAAACCTGATTTTTTTCTTTTGTTATATAATTGTACAAGAAATAATGTATTTCAAAAAGTCGGCTAATTTTTCTTCCAGACTAATTTATACATATTATCTAACCTTTTCCCCCTTTATTACAGCACATTTCATTTAATTTTAATTTTTTTTTGGTGAGTTTTTAAAGGGTAATAATATGTAAGTATGAGAGAAATAAATTAAAATAGACTGCCAATTAGTGTGGCACATAGCTTCCTCGCATCCTATCATGTACTTTATTGTTATATTGTTAATTGTGTAAAAACTATTTAACAGTTTTAGCGAACTTTAACACTTTATAGCGGTGTCGCTGTTGGTTTTACTAAAACATTATATTTGAAAAAAATGTTTGTCTCATTGAATAGATAAAGTTAGATTTTTTTTCCCGACCTCAAATTCCAATTTGAAATTTGAAGTTCACGTTTACGCGAGCGTTGCTCGTGACGGATAACGTTGTCCAACGAACTCGTCCTGGGCATTGGTAAAATGAACATGTCTACCAAATTTCATCAAAATCGGTCGACATTTACTCAAGTTATCGTTGCACGTTACATAATTCACGGACACACAGACCAACAAACAGACAGACAGACAGACACGAGACCAAAAATGTTCCCTTATGCCTGAAACGGATTTCTGTCTTGGAATTTTTAAAATCGGAGACATAAAACTTTTTCGTTCACAAAAGTGAACACAATGCTTCCGTTACCTTCGGTAAGCTCGGAAGCAAAAATATATCGGAAATTAATATACTCTGTTTAAAGGGTGTCCCAAAATTGACGTAAGATTTGAATTAAATAGAAAAAACTGTATTTAGTATTTAAATAATTATTTTTTAATTGAATCATAAAGTAAATAGGGTTATTTATGGAATAAAACGGGAAAATGACCTCGACGGCTTTGCTGGCACATACTATACGCACTCTTTTGTCGATATTTTCCATTATCATTTTGCATAAATGTGGCTGCCAATTCGTTGATGAAGCGTTTAATTTTCTCCTGTAATATGCGAGTGGTTGTGGGCTTCTTGACATAGACCTTTGACTTCAAATAACCTCATAAAAATAAATCAAATGGTGATAAATCACTCATATAAGGGAATTAAATTAAATAAGTTAACTTAAATGAAATAAATTGATCGTGTTAAATCACGATCATTAATGAGAACACGTTGTATCGTGTAACAGTCCATTTTTACTAACCCTAAACTCTCAGCTGTCAAATAGGTTTTTTTTCAGGGTTGCCAACAATTTACTGCACAAAAGGCGGGAAATTAAAATCTTGCGTTAATTTTGGGACACCCTTTATTTACATAAATAGGTATATCAAAAACTGAAGGCTACAATTTATTGACTTGTTAAATTTTTCCAAAAAAAAATAGAAATATATTTTTAATTAACTTATAGTTTTTTGGACCGAGGTCATATAGCTTAAAACTTAATAATACTAAATAAATAATTTAGATAAATCAGATAATTAAAGAAACAATTATCAATGAACAACACAATTAACAACGTAATTATCACACTCTCTAAATGTTTTCAGTGTAATAAAATAATTGTTTAAATATTTTACAACGATAAACTACACTATAGAGTTACTTCGTTTTACCCTGGCAATATTTTATCAAATATTTGTAGATTTTCTTGCAAACAATTTTAATGAAAAGTATACAAAAAACTATACATAATTTGTTGTTCTCCATAAGTACGAGTACATAACTCGTTATGTATATACGCTTATATGTACACACTATTATGATCACAGCTGCATGTTTTCGCACGTACACTAGCCTTCTATACATCATAAATAATAAATAACTTTCTAGTAGGGGTTTTTGTGGGTTATTTTATATTTATACCTCGTTAAAAATTATTGTATCCTAAAAAAAAGATTTCGAGAATACTTTGTTGAAGAAATTTTTATTGATAATATTTGCATATAATTTTTATTTTATTTCATATAACTATGTATAATCAGAAATCATTTTGATAAACAAAATAGTAAAATAATTAACAAATTATAGTGACATAAAATATAGTGGTTAACATATTATTTATGGCTTATTTAAACTAAATATATATATATATATATATATATATATATATATATATATATATATATATATATATATATATATATATATATATATATATATATATATATATATATACTTTTAAAATTTAACATTTTCTCCTTATTAATTTACGTATAAAAAACAAATAATTATTACTTTCACTTCCAAAACACCAACTAACTATTAATTAATACCTTTCACATTTTTATATTTATTTTCTTGTTTATTATTGTAGGCGTTTAATTACTGCACTCTTCAAAAAATTACTGCGCGCTTATTGAAGCCTTAGAGTGATTTTTAATGTCTTTATTTTTACATGTTATTATCAGTCACCAATGGTTAATTTAGTCATATTTTTCAGAGCATCTACATTTTTTAAAAAATTGTTTTTTTTTGTTTATTAAACTTTGATGAATAATTAATTTATCTTTTTAATATTGAAATTAAATATAAGTCAAATGTATCAATTAGTATGTCTGTTTTAATTTAATAAACAATATGGACTTGAATATTTAATGTTTTCGATTTTAGTTCTAGGATTGTGTAAAGGGCCCAATTCAACCAAAATACTGACTGACGAAACCCAAGGACACCAATGGGAATCGACATAGGTCCATGCAAACAAACTTTTAATTCCAAGTGGAATAATAGTATATTATGTTACTAGACTGAAGTGAAGTGAGTTTTTTCTCTACCGCGGCAATTATATTTACTGTCGAGCGAAGCGAGACAGTAAATATTGCCAAGGTAAAGAAAAAACACTCGACAGTCGTGTAGCGTATGCTATTTTTTCCGAGGTAGCAGACAATGAAAAAAACATTAAATATTAATCAATATAATTATAACAAATAGTAGTATATACTTATGGTTTTGAGAAAAAGAAACCTTAAAGAGGTTGCACTATAAAAAAAGATAAAACGCATAGACATCTAGTGGATTTTAATCGTACTAAGAAGCATATCTACTTGATTGCAGCGCTAAGAAACGGCACTTTTTATAACTATTACTAGGATGTAAAAAATTGTTTACCTCCTAGGAGGTAAACAATTATTGCAATAGAGTTTAGGAGTAACGAAAAGATTTGTTAAGTCCATGTAATGAAAAAATTGATTTTAGCTATGTTTTATAGGCTCTAAAGTTACTATTTCAAAGTCTATACCAAGGAAAAAAAATGTAATTCTCAAAACCATTTAACTAAAATAGGAAGCGAGGGAGCTATGTGCCTTGGCTATGTGCCACACTAACTACATTTTCCATAATTTTCAATAAATATTCATGTGAATGTTAATTTAGGGTACATTGCCCTCATAGCTTACGTTTTCTCTAATTTCTCAATGACGATATCATAAATAAAGTAATTAATCGTTCAATGATAGCTGATCAAACCATTGATAATAACTTATTAGATTTATTCAGAGAAATAATAATATAAATGATATTGTAGTTTTACAATCAAATTCTATAGGTTTTCTTATTAAGAGAAATTTAATACGAGTACCTACTAGTCTCATCTTGGCGGAAAAAGGAAATCAATAGTTACTGTTATAAACAAATGAAGATACTTACAGAAACAAACAGTACACTATAGTCTCAACCTCTACCTACAATTCATATTACAACTGTTATATAATGTCGGAAATGAGACATGTCCTTGCTCGATCAGTTCATAGTGCTCAGACATAGCTAAATATATTTTCTCTTCCCGCCATCAAACATTGAAGTTATAGAAAAACGAGAAATCGAAACACAAGTGTTTTTAAACACATTTTTACTTCCTCTTAAGAAAAGTAAGTAAAACAAGAAAGAGGTAACTTTAAGTACGAGTATTAAGTTCAGAGAGTGAGAGAGGTAAACAGACCCAAAAGTAAACAGACTTCCTAGCGGAGTGGGTCAATCATTTGTGTTGGGTAATCAGGAAGTCCGCTCCAAACCCTTAATCACTTCCTCTACTCTTCGCTTTTTAACATTCTACCCAAAAACATCGCAATTCAAACCGTCAATTAAAAGTTGTATACAATATTTAACTAGGAATTTAATCACAGAATAATTCATCAGTCATGTCAAGAATTCTAAGTACAAAAGCTAATGGTATAATATGTTGCGTAGGTATACTAAAAGTAAATAAGGTATACTCTATACCAAATTCTGTTATTCCGTTATTTTAAGTAATCAAAACCACTTTATGGTTACGCATTATAGTTACTACACCATCTCCTTCTACATCCTAACAATTATTGATTTTTTTTTTTTTTTATCTGCAAAACCATAATCTATAAAATACAATCATAATTTATAAAAACGAGTAGTGTCCCGAGAGCGACGAATCACCTCAAAATGATTTGTTATTGGTAAGCTAAGTCAACCACATTTATTCCAATAAAAATAATTGTTTGTTTAGATTTGTCGGTCTTCAAATAGATGTAATAACTTATCTAAATATAGATATCTAAATTAATTTACTTTATTATACTTTTTTTCTAAATACACGGACTTAATAGCTCGTTTTCAGATAAATAAATAAGTATTTATATAATCGAGTAGTGTCCCAACGGCGACGACTCACCTCGAAATATTTTGTTATTGGTAAGCTAAGTCAACCACATTTATTCCAGTAAAAATAATTGTTTGTTTAGATTTGTCGGTCTTCAAATAGATGTAATAACTTATCTAAATATAGATATCTAAATTAATTTAGTTATTTTACTTTTTTCTCTAAATACACGCGCTTAATAGCTCGTTTTCAGATAAATAATAATGGTACTATTTAAAAATGTATACCTTACATAATGCCCACAAAAACAAAATTCGAATAAGTTAAAAAAAAATATATATTTATTACATCATTAAAATTATCTTCTAATAATTAACTTAATAATAGATTCCAGGTGGATTAAATTGCTTTTAATAAAAACGATGATTATACCTTATTATACCAATGTTGTTATTTATCTAAAGTGAGTAATAACGTGACTAAGAACAGTTCAAACAAAAGGAATGTATAACAGATAGTAAATTGAATATCATTCTCCAAGTTTCAATGTGGACATGGTATAGTAACGAATTTTGTTATTCTATTAAACTGATTACTTTAGAAACATTATGTGTTTGATAATTCTTAAGACAACTCTACAAGGAAATCTTTTTAAAAAAATATGATGTGATGATATTGCCGTCTATTATCTATAGGTGCAGATGTTAGATTAAAGATCTTCTTCCTGCATTAAATCTTTTAATTCCAGCTCACGTTGTTGCAAATGTGAAATAACACGTTGAAAAAGAAGGCATGCACAAACCTTTTTTGCATTTTACTCCCATATCATTTAAGTTTGTGTATTATTAGCAATTATACCAAGGGGTAAAAACAATGCTGATTTAATTGTAGGCAACCATGCATCACGATTAGGTTTTTTCCTTGATTAAAGTAAGGGCAAGATGCGCACAAGAACACCAGATGAGAGTTTAATGACGTAGACTCACTACTCGACCTGACCTTGCCCGTATCCTAGACAGTAGGAGGAAGCACCTTGGGATAGGCTCTTCTACATCTTATTACAGATGTTGACCATATAAAAAAACAGTATACTTGAGCTGCGATAAAAAGACGTTTAATTTGTAATCGACCCTTTCGACTTCCGACGACAATTTCCTATTTCTTACACTGAATACAAAATTATCAAATTTGTAACAAGGAAAACTATAGTTTACATTGAATTTTCAATGATCCGACTGACAAGTCTACGTCTTTCCTCAATAAGGGAATTACTTTACTAGCCAATGAAATTGGTCCTAATAATGATTAGTTTATTTAATGAAATACTAAACTGATAGTACAAATATAAAGAAATACATTGCTTCCGAGCTTGTCGAAGTAAACGGAAGCTCTGTGATCGATTTGAAGAACGAACATTTTTTATGTCTCCAAATTCAAAAATTCCAAGATAAAAATCCGTTCCATACATTAGGGAACAATTTTGGTCTCGTGTCTGTCTGTCGGTCTGTCGTTTAACATTTTTGCGAACCAACATATTTCAAAAAAACGTCTGATTTTAATGAAAATTATTGAATGGCAGGTATAATTCGCCCATTGTTGGTCCCATATAAGTGTCAACCTTTTGCGCTCATTGGTTGCTTTTCCACATGTGCACAAAGTATTTATTCTCAACACCTTTATGTTTCAAAATGGACTCATCAGATTTTTAAGAAATTTAGATGGTTCATCGAATGTAGCCTTCAGATTTCAGATGGTCCCATGATAATTTCAACCTTCTGCGCTCTTCAAATTTATACTTTTATTCATGTTAAAATTCAAATCAATATTGAACGATTTTTAAAAATAGTGGGGAAATTGAATAAATTAGACAATGTTGGGTTGTGAAAGCATAACATTAATCAAAGCACACAATAGGACGCGAGGAATGTGCTACACTAATTGGTAGACTATTTTGTTTTTCTTTTACATCCCGATCACATGATTAGGTTATTACAGGACGAGGATCGCGGCCACTTTTGATGATCACATCAAGTAGATGTGTGATCATTAGTGTGAACATGTCTCACCTGGGATTCCAAATCACCAGATATGTTGGTGATTAGGCCTAGGTTTCAGATTAGTGTGAACATGTCTCACCTCTCTGGGATTCCAAATCACCAGATATGTTGGTGTTTAGGCCTAGGTTTCAGATTAGAGTGAACATGTCTCACCTCTCTGGGATTCCAAATCACCAGATATGTTGGTGTTTAGGCTTAGGTTTCAGATTAGTGTGAACATGTCTCACCTCTTTGGGATTCCAAATCACCAGATATGTTGGTGTTTAGTCCTAGGTTTCAGATCAGAGTGAACATATCACACCTCTCTGGGATTCCAAATCACCAGATATGTTGGGGTTTAGTCCTAGATTTCAGATTAGTGTAAACATGTCTCACCTCTCTGGGATTCCAAATCACCAGATATGTTGGTGTTTAGTCCTAGGTTTCAGATTAGTGTGAATATGTCTCACCTCTCTGAGGGATTCCATATCACCAGATATGTTAGTGTTTAGGCCTAGGTTTCAGATTAGTGTGAACATGTCTCACCTCTCTGAGGGATTCCAAATCACCAGATATGCGGGTATTCTGGTATTAAGGCCTAGGTTTCAGGTAAGTTGCGAGTACACTAACCAATCGGCTGCACTTGCTCCTCTTTAAAGCTAGGCCATAACAAAATAAAGTTAGATCATATGAAAATAAAAAGGTAAAGCAAACAGTTATTTCTTCAACATAATATTCAATGGACAAAACCTTCTTAAGTTCTTATCAACTCCTTTAAAGATCTTTGTATAATAAATGAATACATCTTGGACACATCCTACACATCTAGTAAAGTAGCATGAGACAATGACAGTGGGAATACTAACATTATTTATTAAATTTTTCATTAGCGTCTTTGTAGGTCAAAGGTCAACGAAGAAACAATCGTCAAATGAATATACATATTACGATTACGCATAGGAGATTATTTGTGAGGCAACAATCCTATACATAATACTGCAAGCTAAGAAGTTTGTCGGTTGTTCCCAAACATGAATGTGCGTAGGATGTTAGACGAAACGACTGTTGAATGAAACAAACAGAAGATTATAATGGTGGGCGCCAGACCATATAAGTGACAGCGAACTTTAACTTATCCGCACATAACTCAATGATACAGGGGCTTCCATTAGTTTAATAATGTCTTCTTTTACTGCCAAACAAACTAGACCGTGCATTGCAACGATGCTAAAAATACTTGGTTATAAAATTCTCAAACTTGGAGTGTCATTCTTGAAGCGCCTACGTAGTACGTAGGCACCAGCAGTATATGTTATTGGTTGTGAACAATACTATTGTATTTTGCTTTGCATATTTACGAGTACTTTTTAATAACACCATACACATTATTTTAAAGGGGCAGCTGCACTAATGAAATTTATTAAGGTGTGCCTCTATATACTGAGGAATTTAAAATTAGGTCGCATTTCATCCTTATTTCAGCTCATTATATTATGCATACCTTTTTTTCTTATCATTATTTACTACGCATAAGGTTCAAGACATATTAAAGATAAAATAATTAGGTATTCTCTAAATCGACATAACTCCGGACTCTAACCTTTAAAAAATTTAAAATGTGCAAACAATATTTTCTTTGTTATCAGCTATAGAGATAAGAAACATTTGTAATATTTATTTATTGTACTTTAACGCGTACATTAAACCATTATAATTAACCCATAATTAAAGAAAACCTAATAAGTTTAGCTTTCAAACATTACAGTTAAAATTTCTCATTAGCATATTAAAGCAAAAAGCAGTAAAATTCCATAAAAGAAATAAGGACTATAATAGTTATAATCATTCGTAATATGTACATATTTTTACATTATACAAACGTATTAGGCGAATCTTCTAATAATCATAACTATAACTGATAAAATTCCATAAAAAAAAAATTAAAAGATACCATAATTGTATACACATTCAATTGTTTACCTAACTCAAATTATCTAATACCGATAACATGATCTATAATGGTGAATAAAACTATTTCATTGTTTGATAACACACATATGCGTTCTTTTTTTTAACAATATTTAAACAAATTATAATGATTGAGATAACTAAAATTATTTAATATTAAATTGAATTATGGATGTTACAAACAAAATAGTCTGTCAATAATTGTTGTGACACTATAATTATTATAGTGTGGCACATAGCTTTCTTAAGTTTTATTACGTATTTTATACTTTTGTTTTGATTTTATGACCCATAATATAATCGTAGACGACCTTATATTACCTCCATTTGTTTTAAATCTGTCAAAAATTGTTTTGTGTTTTCTTACATCAATAAGAGAAATAAAAATTCAGCGTTATTTAATGTGCGCAGACGGTAGGTATAAATTAATATGAAAACATCTCAGAGCTAATTTCGACTTAACTAATTAATTCTTTTAATGATAAAGGTGTTACTGCTTTAGAGACGGTAAGATAGTTACTAATGTAAATATAGTCAATGTTTACTTCAACGGAACGTGACAATTAACTCTTTAAAAATACTTCTTCGGACTTCCTTTCATCTCAATTAGAGAATTAATTAAATTAAGAAAGATATAAACAGTCTAACTGTACCCAAGTCGATATTTTTTAATACCTCTTTTAGGTAACAATCTTAGGTTTAAGATACATGTCTTGTAATACATGCTCAAATAAAGAAGAAAGTATGACTCACATCCTATTGGAATGTCCTAAGTACAAATCCGAACGTACCAAATTATTCAAAGAACTTAAAATTCAAGAAATTCAAGGTGAAAAAAGAAAAAATAGAGACCATACTTTTCTCAAAATTAAAAAATATTACACTTACACTAAAATTCGTAAAAGAAATAAATTACTCTCCTTAGCCTAAAATTGTAAAATCTGGAGACCACTCACCAACAGAAACCCACAAACGAAATAAAAATAAATCAATAAATAAAAATTACTTAGGGAAAACATAGGAAGAATTTTGGAAGGACTCGGGTCCACCCAACCTAATTGAGGTTTTCTGTGGTTTCCCTCAATTTACTAGGCAAATGCCCACTCTTATGTCAGTCCACAGACTGCCTATGATACCCGTTTAAATACCTGCAAACAAACCTAACAAAAATCCAGTCAAAAACTTCTATTTAGAAAAAAAAAAAAATATATATATATATATATACTCCAAAATTGTCCATTATACCCTTCCCCAAATTTGATTAAAAAGCTCCAATCCCTTACAAAATATCAAAATTAAAAAAAAGCACAAAATAACCCCTCTCAAAATAACATTATGGCTCCGGTAAACACAAATATTTTTTTTGTTACTTATATGCCAATAAAGAATTTGTTTAAAAAAAAAAGATCTTGTTTAAATAATATTTACAAAAATAAATAACTATATCGTGTACTACAGTTAGACCGATAACAAGAACAAGCCATTCAACTCGTTCAAGTTCATTGATTGATTCCTGAATATAGATCTTAATCTTCCTTTTTTAATAAAGAAAGTAATTGTAATAATTATAGTTACTTTGTTTAAAGAAGAAGACAAAAACAAAATGAGGAAGCATTGAAAGAAAAATCCAGCTGAGCTAAAAAAGAACAAAGAAAAAATGGTTCTGTCTTAAGTCATGTGTAAAAAGGTGTCAAGAAAAAAATTATTTTTCCTTAAGGCAAATGTTTAACTGAGCTTAAGAATTAATGATCTCTCCTTTAGCCGGATGGAATGCTTTAACGAGCGTAAGACGGACTGATCCTGCTTGGAGTCACAGACTCTGTGCATGTGCAAGCAGAGAAGAATTAAGGTGCTTATGCATGCTCAAGTACCAAGCGTAGGCGACCCTGAAGGCGCGGTCGCTAACATTCCACCCCCACTTTTTTCTCCTTTCAGACGAGACAACCATAGAAATTCCGCACGTCTAGTCCCGTGTACACATTTTATTTATTTTTTTGCGGCACGTTTTCTTTTAAAAACCCCTTTCACTCTAGGTCTTTGCCTAACTGGCTCTGACCGGCCTGGGGCCTTCTGGAGACCTGCTCGCTCCAAGGACCCAACTTCTTTTCAAAGCCCACTTGCAACTTCCAACTCCTTGGTAATCGAGAAAAATATATTTCTTTAACACGTTCATACATTCTCTCGCTCAGATTATTCTTATTTTTTTCCATTTTCAGTAAATCATTAGAGGTAATTATCCCTACTGTCTTGGAACGGCCAGGTGAGCTACTACGTAATTTATCCTTTAACAGAAAGATGGATCATTATTGGTAAAGTACTCTTTTAAAACTTTCAAAAACTTTGAAAGTTTTAAAACTGTCTACAACTTGAAAAACAAACGGACAAAGAGATTTCACAAACAAAGAAAAAATTACTTAAGTTTGATACTAGTAATTTCTGTCCACGATTGAATTAGAATTCATTCACAATTCATTGAATTTAGTACCAGATATTTTACCTAGAGAAACATAAAATAATAATCCCTGAAATTTGAATTTGCAATGAGAATAAATAGGTGATTATTGATACAATTTCTTTCTACATAATTTATTTTTAGTGAATATTCACACCAAGATGCGTTACCTCAATCAGAACAATTTAAATACTAAACAACGTCATAGCAGTTCATTTCACTAATATAGTTAGAGCTTTCGAGCAACCATTATTTAACCGAATTGATCATTATTATGATGTAAACATACCATTTTATATGATTGTTTTGACATGTTTGTGTTAGTAGATAATGTCTATAATGTGATTATGGCTTGTGTTCATCGATGCGTAGCTAATATAGTGACCCTTGTCCCCAAGCTAAAAGGTGTTTTGATTTGCCTAACGGAGCTGTGGACTTATCGGATTACAACAGGAAGTGAAGGTAACAGCTGGCTAGTCAACTGACTGACTTCCTTCCACCTGAAAAAGGGTCATCCTTTCAAAACAAGAGTTATAGGGCTGCGCTAAACACGCTCTTGAACCTATACCTGATATACTATCTAAGATAGATTGATGACTTTTGTAGTAACTCTCTTAAATAAAGACACTCTCAAACTTTGAGCTTTAAGAAAAGTACCTACAAATGAAGTTAATAAATATATAAAATCCAACAATGTCTAATTTTTAGCAGAACAATGGATATTATTTTACCTCCAGCAGGGGGAAACAGTGAACTTTCCTCTCTAGTTTACAGGGAGGGAAGTTACTCATTGCACCCGGTCGGGTTAAACAGGGAATAATGAAAAATAAGGCAACACTGAAGGGAATCATGAAATTTCATGATTCCCTTCAGTGTTGCCCTAGATAAAGCGCTAGTTGCCTAGATAAAGCGCAAGTAAATAAGGCTGGTGCTAATACTCATTTCATTTACTAACTTTTTTTAATGTCTAAATCTAAAATGTCATCTTCACACGAGTCATGTAACCTCCACAACGGTTGCCATAGTGATTCATCAGTAAAACAAACAAACAATTTAAAAATGAAATCATAATTTCTAAATTTAGATAAAGTAATCCATATGTAAATATATACCTATCAGTTGTCAATACGATTCAATACACGACTCAGCTTCCAGCTGATTCTCCCATTTAATTTTAGCATTGTTATTAAACTTATTTAGAGAATTGTTAATATTATATCTATTTTTTTTAAATAAATATAAAAATATATGTATTCTTTGTTGAATAAAATAATTTAAAATTAAAATCTTTCCATATTTTTTTCTCCCTTGTGGAGGTAAAATCTTGTACGTACCTCGGGAGTAAAAATCACTTGCTCCCTCCCGATAATTAACTCCCTTGGCTCCGCCTCGAGAGTGAACGTTATGGTTACCTCGGCTTCGCTTCAGGAACAAACTTCATCGCTCAGGGTGCAATCACTTACTACTCCCTTAGTGCGTAAATAACTATTATTATTGTTTTTTCCTAGAGAGAACTCGTAAGGGCTAGGTGAACAATCATTCCATCACAAACAGGTAGTGCGGCTAATGGAAGTACAGGTCGAACACTTCGTTTAATATCACAAACATAGATAATACCAACACATGAATGAAGCAGATATTTAAAGTTCGGACATCTACGCATTTATGCAAATAGCTATCACAAAATAAAAGTTTATGCTAAAAAATAAATGTTTGAATAATAAACATACACTGTATGTAACATTAAAAAGTAGAAAATGAGAAAAAAATAAATATTGTTTTTTGCTAAATGAAAGGAAAGATCATAGCCTCGACCCTGAACTTAAAGATGAGACCGTATAATAACAGCCACAGCTTCTAAACTTTAATTATATTCACATAGTTAATCGAAAAAAAAAAAAAAAATGTTTACAGGCGTCAACTTTCTCCCCATCAAGATGTGGGAATCTTCATCACTATCTATTTTACAGAAAGTTCTCGAAAAGCCAGTTTTTTTCATTAAAGATTCAATATCTTGCGTAGAAAACTGTTGAAATACCTAAGGGAAAAGTTTATAGTATATATATGTTAGTGTATATGTATAATAATATAGTAAATGCACTTTATTAATATATGGGGTTATTACTAAGTCCTAGAGAAATTTTAAACTTTGGATCTATATAATATGATAAAAACATAATAATATATAGCTTAACGTAACTTTATCTTCATAATTTAAAACAAATGATTCCACTAAGAAATTATTTAACGATAATGCCATAAGGGTAGAACATGTTTCACCCCGTTGAGCTCGAGGAATAAATATATATATAAATTATTTTTAAAATTGAATTTTCTTTGTATTGTTGTATCCTATTATCCCACTTAATGATGACCAATTTATCAATTCAAAAATCAAATTAATCAACTAGCAGTAAACTAATAAAATTAAAGACTTCATTATTATAATACAGATAAAAAAAAATAGACTGTCAATTGGTGTGGCACATAGCTTTCTCGCATGTAATCACGTACTTTTTGATTTTATGCTTTTACAAGCCATTATTGTCTAATTTGTTTAATTGTTTTGTTTCCCCTGTTTTTTTAATTTGTCAAAATTGTTTTCATTTTTACTTGAATTAAAGTATCAATTAAGCAAAAGTTAAAGAGCGCAGACGGTTCAAAGCAATCTGGGGCTATCTGCGTGCTACTTTCGATAAGCTATTAATAGTTTCATACAAATCAGATAAGTACTTTTGAAGCTACAGGTGTAAATTAATGTATGTTTGTGCGCATGTGGAGGGTAGAAAGATGAAACTTATATGGCACCAACAATGGTCTACTCATGACCTACCACCCAAATTTCATTAAAATTGGACGTGTAGGACGTGATCTTAAGATACGTTGGTTCGCAAAAATTGATCGACAGACAGGCACGGAACCAAAAATGATCCCTGATGTCTGAAACGGATTTCAGACAACAAAATTTAGCTGTGAAGTTATTCTAGACAAATGTAAAGAATTAGAAAATACATACTAATACTGTCACTCTTCACTCCACAATAAAATTATTTTTTAGGCGAAACTATCGAATAAATACCGCCAGAATAAATTTCAATTATCAAAAAGATTGTGTTATGATACAGTGTACGGGCAAAGATTGTGTTATGATTTATAATACACTATGCAGACGAAGAAAAAAAAATTGAAATTTAAGAAGAAGAAATTGAGATTTTTAAACGTATTTAAAAATCCTTTCACTTATAGTTTTATACAGATTTGTCGTTTATAACTCTAGATAAGTATTATAAGCGTTTAAAATTATGCGTCGACTTAAACCGGCTCATAGTTAATCTTAATAATATTTTATACTTTCAATAAAGGTACTGAGTTTAAAAATTTATGAATAGAACATAATATTTCTAAACGAATATTTAATATATATATATATATATATATATATATATATATATATATATATATATATATATATATATATATATATATATTTAGTTCTAAACTTCTAAATCACAACCTAACAAATTGACTCTTAAATGATCTTAAGTAAAAGTTAAGTAGAGCGTTTCAATCTTTCAATACATATATAAGTTGTGAATGTAAAAAAGGAGTTTACTAGTTAGATCAAGGTTTTGTTTTTGCCTTTCGCTATTCACTTAACTAACTCACGATTATAGTAGGTAAACCTGATAAATCTAAAAGCTATAAAAATCAACAATAATCAAAACAAAATCTTCTACTAGTTGATCTCATCAATTCAACCACGATTATCTAATTTAATTAGATTTAAATTATTCAAAACTAACTTTAAGTATTGCTTTAGTAGGCCTAATATTTCACCTTCAGTCATAAATATGAATAATTATGCAGATGATAAATAAATTTTAAAATACATATTAACTAAATATTAGTTTATATATTAACTACGCCTTACTTTTATAAACCTCTTCGTGGCCCAATTGGTAATGGATAATTAAATTTTCAAAGTAAATTGAAAAAAATAGAGTGCCAATTGGTGTGGCACATAGCTTCCTCGCATCATATCCACGTACTTAGTTGATTTTATGCTTTTACAAGCCATTATTGTCTAATTTATTTGTTCCCTCCTTTTTTCAATCTGTCAAAAATTGTTATGATTTTTTACATAAATTAAAGTATCAATTTAGCAAAAGTTAAAGAGCGCAGACGATTCAAATTAATCTGGTGATATCTGCGGGTTACATTCGATAAACTATAAAAGTTTCGTAGAAATCAAATAATTACTTTTGAAGCTATAGGTGTAAACAAATGTATGTTTGTGCGCACGTAGAAGAGAAACAAATGGGTGTAAATGGTTAAAACTTATATGGGACCAAGAATGGGCTAATTATGACCTACCATCCAAATTTAAATAAAGTCGGACAAGTAGTTTTTAAGATAATATGTTAGTTCGCAAAAATTGAGCGACAGACTGACAGACAGACACGGAACAAAAAATGTTCCCTGATGTCTGAAACTAATTTATGTCTTGAAATTTTTTATATCGGAGACTTAAATTTTTTTTGTTTCTTCAGAACGATCACACAGCTTGAATAGTTAAAAATAAATACACAGCTTTAAAATAAATAGTTCAAAGGTAAAATATAAAATAATAATAATTAATAAATCGTATTAAAAACCAATACTTAACAAAATAACCATCTACTAAACAAAATAATTTGTTTAGGCAACAGGGAAATAAAGTTTGATATAACTAAGACATGTAAGATTGCAATTATAATTATATAAACCTTCTTTAATCTAGCGTGAAAAAGATACTTATTTCAATTTCAACATTAAGTTTGAACGAAAGGCAAGAAAGGAAATGACAGTGGTTCTTATATTTCGCGAGTAGGTTTTTTTTTTATTTCGTAACGACCTATCATATCCGGTCCAAGTGCAAGCTAAAGTAAGTCAGGTACTTTTTTTGATACTCGTAAAAGTAAGAAAATGTAATTCAGGTCTCAAGCAAACAGGTTCTGAAAACAATTTATCAACTCCCCCAATCTTAGTCCTGTCTGCTTCAGCTTTTAATAAACTTAGATAATTATTTTCACTCCTAATAAATTCATCTAAGAGATTAATAAAATTATAATAACGAACTAAAGGGCTTAAGTTAATTTACTTATTAATGTAATACATTAAAAAATAGACTGCCAAATGGTGTGGCACATAGCTTCCTCGCATCCTATCACATACTTTATTGATTTTATGCTTTTACAAGCCATTATTGTTTAATCTGTTTAATTGTCCTTCGGTAAGCTCAGAAGGAAAATTATACATTTATATTTATATTTGGAGTGTAGATTCTACAGTCGGAGATAAAGTAGAAGCACATTAGCTTTATTAAGGTAAACACAACCGGTCTTCATCAGCTCCTAGCCGGATAAGTGAATAAAAATAAATAACAATAAAAAGAAACAAATATAATCTATTGAACCAAATAATAAATAACAACGAACGCATATAAATAGATAAAACTAAAGTTAATATTTCATACTTTATTTACCTGTCATGTGTGTATTTACTTTATTGTTTGACTATTCTTTAATTTATGTTCATTTATATCTGCCAGGGGCTGATGATGACTGATTGAGGTTAAAAGCCAGTTTCATCTTAATAAAGATATTGTGGGGAGACAACGATATTTTACTTCAAAATAACTAAGGCTATCATCAGTAAAATTTAGTTAGTTAAACCCCGTTTCTTATTAATTAGCAGTTGTGGTTTTTTGTCAGTAATCTGTCTGTTGTATGTAAGTTTGTTACTGTTGTTTGTTACTGTAGTTTGTTACTACTGATGTAAGTTTGTTACTGTTGTTTGTTACTGTAGTATTTGTTACTGATGTAAGTTTGTTACTGTTGTTGGGTACTGTAGTATTTGTTACTGATGTAAGTTTGTTACTGTTGTTTGTTACTGTAGTTTGGTACTGATGTAAGTTTGTTACTGTTGTTTGGTACTGTAGTATTTGTTACTGATGTAAGTTTGTTACTGTTGTTGGGTACTGTAGTATTTGTTACTGATGTAAGTTTGATACTGTTGTTGTATGTTTCTTGTAATTACACTTAGCTTTTTGAGTTAAAGTTTACAATACCATGACCATGTTATTGTAAACTTACACCTTGCACTACATAAACATAAACTCATTCCAAAAATATACAATTACATAATTTTTTCATGTCAACGAAATCTACATAGGTACTTATTTGTAGATCACAAATCACAACGTATGTTATACGTCTTCCCCCAGGCTACATTACACTTGGGAAGGTAAAAACGAATCTACATATAACAAACTCAGTAATCATTTTTCAAATGAGGTAGTATAACGGTAAAAAAAGGTAGTAGCAGCCCGTGCGAGAGTCCTGCCGAAGGGCTCAATTTATATTAGTTATTTAAACAACGAATATTAAACCAAATGTGAATGTATGAAATAATTAATTGTTGCGTATTCTTGGACCTGTTAAGAGTTTATTATGAACCCTTAAAGAGATTTTCTACAGATCACACGTTGAAAAACATAAAATAGATTAAATGATTATTTGGGATTTATTAGGCAAACGAAACCTAAACTTGTATAGTAATAATTTCCAATGTAGTTGTAGTATATATATGTATTATATATATCAAATCAAAACCAACTTATTATAAAATGAATAAAGATTGTACACATTATTCCAATTTGACTAATTCGTAATATCTTGAAATTTTAATTGAAGTGTTAATTAATGTGATTACCGTTCGTTTTTATTTCAATTAATTGTTCAATTAACAATGAGGTATATCAAGATACCCTAGAATAATAATTTAATCCACAACCACAAACAAAACATCGAGAAAGATGCCCGTTACCTTTCTTTCCTCTCCAGTAAATTTTCCATAGTACGTATAAACCAGCCTCGATAACAAGTAGAATTAAAAGAGTGACGAAGACTGAAGTGACTGCCGTTGAAGAGCAGGAACAAGGAGGCGGCGGGGGCGGTGTATCGTCCTGAACGGGAACGGAAGAAGAAAACGGGTCACCCGGTGCTGACATTACGGCGGCACATCACTGACTGACTTGAACACAAACAAAGCCAACAGGTAGGCAGACAGGTGGGCCCGGCCCCCTACTACCTCTCCCCTGCATTCCACCTATCCGCTCCGTCCTCTACTACCACCGGCCCGACTTCACTCCGCTCTAAACATTACACTTTATTTATACCCTGCTTCCCTCCGTGATAACAACGAATTTAATTCAATTCACTTAAAGTTTATACAAGTTTTTAAGTAATTAATCTTCATTTATCATTTTGTAAAGGAGCTGTCAACCTGTAATTGATAATCTAGATAGATATCCTATAATAATTGATAGTTATATCCTGTTGATTAGTTTATCAGGATAAAACCTACAACAGAAGAGAAGTAGGATAATAATGCGAAGGAAGTAAACTTGCCAATTAGTGTGGCACACAGCTTCCTTAAGGCGCAATTCCACTGAGGCAACACTGACCGACAAAGGGCAAAAGGCTTGCTACATGTTTCCTAGCGTTGTCTGTTTCTAGGTGTGCCACAAATTTTAATAATGTCATTACATGCAGTATTTGTCTCGCCCTGACGCATGCGTTTTGTCGCCTATATCTTTGTAGCATGCGTATAAAGTGATTCCATCTATGCAACTTCACTTCGGTGAGTCATGTCTTTAGAATCAGTCGAGGCGGCTGCATATATTTGGTAACTGCTTTGAAAAAAAAGGAGAAGCCTCGGTGGTGGAGGAGAGAATTGTACGTTGGTGGTAAAGAATCTTAGAAAGATTTTTGTAAGCAATTGGTTGCTGACGACGAACCTCTATTTCAAAATTTTACACGAATAAGAGAGAAGATTTTGATTTTGACATTGTTGATCTATGGCTTATCTACATGTAATAAAAAACTTAAAAGTTAAAAAGCAAACCATTTCCCTCTTTTGCTAATAGTAGATGAACCACTCATCTTTGACTGTAGTTTCTTTCGCTCACATTGGAAAGCTAAACGCAAATTCTTAAGTTTCTTCTTCACGTCACTCGCAATACAATCGTACTGTACTTACTTGCTAACTGCTTAAGCTTATCATTTTTTATTATATTGTCTTTATAAGTAACTCGGGCGAATTATGATGGTCCTCAATGAGCAAGGTAGTTTTATTCTACTCCAAGTCGTATGCTACAAGGCACACTGATCCGCTGACCGTTGGATAAGGGCGACGATAAAACTTGTCGAGAGGTGACGGCAATGCGACCCGGCAACAATAATCAACGTGTAGCATGAGGCAAAGATACTTGCTTCTTGTCACTTCGTGTTCCTTCGATTGAAAGACTGTGTGTAGCATGCGTCAATGCCGTATGCTGCATGTTGCTCAAATGTTGCCTCAGTGGAATTGCGCCTTTACGTCCAATTGTATGTAATGAAGCTACAACTATGCTTTTTACAACCCATTTTTATCTAATTTATTTGATTCTTCCTCCCCCTTTTTTAAATCTGTAAAATTATTTTGATATTTTACATGAATAAAAGTATCATTTTAGCAAAATTTAATGAGCCCAAGGCTGTTGAAATTAATCTGGGGTTTCAACAAATTCTAGACTTTCGACAAATCCAATATTGAGGCCGCAAATATTGTGCTACAGACAGACTTGGGACTAAATATGTTCTCTAGTATCTGAAACGGATTTCTGTCTTCAATTTTTTTGAAACTGGAGACATAAAAAGTTTAGTTCTCTAGAAAGACCACATAGCCTATGTTACTTTCGGTTAACTCGAAGCAAACTATTTTAATAAACACTAAATAGATTTATTTTTATTAAATAGAGGTACTAATCTATCTCAAGCTAAAAATAAAATAGGCTATTTGGGGCTATATATAAATTGAAAAATTAACTTATTAATTTACACAGATATTTGTTTAATGTAGGCATGCTGCCGCAAGCAATGGGAAGTTGTAGAATCAGAGAAGTTAAAGAAAATATAATGTTTTCTGAGCTTACCGAAGGTAGCGGAAGCATTGGATTGATCTGGAGAACGAATTTGTTTTTGTCTTAAAATTAAAAATTCCTAAAGCTGGTGTGGGGTTGGTAATGGTAAATAAAGATTCCTTTGGTCGCTGGTTCAATTTAAAGGTATTGGTTGTATTTAAAGGTACATGTAATGGTAATGGTAAAAAAGTATATGCCTAGAGGATAGCTAAAACATAACTACTTGAATAAAGGTCAAGAGGGCTAGGCTAGGAGAAGGGAGATGTACCCTTACTCCCCACCAGCCCTACTTACTACCACATGGTACTAACTATTTCTATATACATATATATATATACATAAAGATATATTAACGTCCTAACATCTCCGGCCCCCGTTGACATGAAACATTGTCAACAGAAAACCTGAGATACTAAAGAATTAAAATATTTGAATTACAATTATAAAGGTTAAAAATTGAATTAATGAATAGATTCTACAAATAAACTAAGTGAAGTTAAACATAGTTAAAGATTAATAAACTGGTTAAGATTATTTAATATTGTCAAAGTACTTAATTATTTATTTATATTGATTTCCAAAGGACCATATTATGAATTAAGCAATAAAATAATAAACTAAATATATAATGACTTAATTAAAGATACACTAATTTAATTAAAATTAAATGATAAATATTTAAGTTTTTCGGTTTTTAAAAATTAAATAAAGTTAATTCGTTGACACAGTTGATTCCTCGGCGTCTGGAGCCATATTTGGTAAAGGAAGTGGGCAAAGTCGGTTGACTGCTGTCTTGGTGATATTACCATGTCCGGTTTTAACTGTGGCTACTCGTGGTGTTCCGTCGCGACCAGGTAAGAGGTCAAGGACTCGACCAAGAGACCAACGAAGGGGAGGTAAACTGTCATCCATCAAGAGTACTAGCGTGTCAGGTTTCAAGGGTTCTGAGGGTGATTTCCATTTTAATCTTTGTTGTTGATGGCTAAGAACTTCTTTCTGCCATCGTCGCCAGAAGTGACGTAGCATCCACTGAACTCTTTGCCAACGGTTAAGCAGATTAAATTTTTGATCCAACGAAGGCTCTGGTGGCAAGATCAGTGGCTGACCTACAAGGAAATGGCCTGGGGTAAGAGCGGACAGATCATTGGGGTCAGTGGATATAGGAGTTAAAGGACGGGAATTAAGTCAGGCTTCTATTTGGGTAAGTAAAGTTCCTAATTCCTCTAAGGTCAGAATAGAGTATCCCATTACTCTCCTAAGGTGGTGTTTAACGGATTTCATACCACTTTCAACGTATCCTGCGAAAGTAGGTGATCTACTAGGAAGAAAATTAAACTGAACCTTATTATCTAAAAAATTACTAACTAATGTATTTCTATGGTAGGTGGTAATTATTAGGTTGGTAATTGGATGTTTGCTACATAGTAAAATTGGGTGCTTTTTATTAAAAGGGTATTGGAGCATTTGCGAGAGGACCTCTTACTCTCAATATGTTTAATTTGCCTAAAAATGGTGATAAAGATAAATGGTTACAAGATAATGGTGATAACGGTAATAATATCTAAAAATGGTGACAAAGAGGGGGGAATTTAAAGAATTATGAGTATTCAAATGTTATATACCTATCGTCTTTAAACATCTCGGATTGATAAATTAATTAATGCTTTTTTTTTTTTTTTTTTTTTTTTTTTTTTTTTTAAATCTATTTGGTAGTTAAAGGTTTTAAGTTGAGGTCTTTTGTCGGTAGCTTATAGTTCTTAATAAGTCGGTAAATATTAGAAACAACTTTACACATAGTATGCCAAAATTTAAAAAAAACCATTAAAAATAAATTATTTCTGAGAAAGTTATAGAAGAATAATATGTAGATGTAAATGTTACATTAGGATTAACTTTTGCTTCTGGTAAGTCTAGTCTAGGTAAGTTAATTAATGCATATCGATGAGCTCTGATCTAAGAAGTATATTAAAGATATATTTTTGAAGTGGCAGTCTGACTTAAAAATGTTATGAAGAGAAACGTCGTAAGTAGTAAGCATCGAGATGTTAAAAACAACTCGTATTTTGGTAGAAAGGCTATTTTCTCGAATAACTTTACGGTTTGGAATAATATAGTGAGGTTGTGATTGGATCTTATCAAATTCGGTAGGAGATAATTCCTTCATATGAAAAGATATATCTGTTCTTTGATAAAGGTATAATACATAATGGTTATATAAATCTTGGTTGGACTTCAATCGACGGGTAAGAGAATATATTCGTACAAAAGTGCTAAATTAAGATTAACCTAAGGTAGAAGGGTCATTCTTAAAGGGTGAATTTACTGTAAAACGTCCGGAAGAATCTCTTGTTGTAGTTTTAACAAACAAATATTCAACTTCCTTTTGTTCTATGGTACGTGAAAGGTGTTTAGAAATATCCTTGATTTCCCATAATTTTGCCAATGTGGTATCTAATCGGTAATTATTACTATCGGTTTTTAAACAACAAGTGGAATTCAGGTTTTGTCACAATTGATGAGTAGATGAAGAGAGTTTGCCTGATATTAACCAGCCTAATGAGGAGTTTCTCATAATCGGTTTTTCAGGTCCAAGCCTGATTACACCATCGGCGAGTATATCAAACGCAACTTCAGCTCCTAATATAAGGTCAACCTGGTTAGGCTTAAAGAACTGTGGATCAGCTAACTTAGCGGTACTCGGTAATGTCCAGGTAGATATATCGATGGGATTTTGGGGTAATCCTTCAATGCTTTTCTTTAATACTAAGAAGTTTAAGGGTAACTGATCTTTTGTGTGTCTTGATTTCACTACTGCAGTAACCTGGTGGGAAATTATCTCGGTATTTTGGGTGATACTTTTAATCGGTAAATTAATATTTTTCCTCTCTAAATTGAGGAACTGACTGAGCGACTCAGACATAAAGCAATCTTGTGCTCCACTATCTATTAATGCTCTAGCTTGCACTGATAAGCCTTCTGCATTACTGATTTCTACTAAAGCAGTAGCAAGAAGAGTTGAAGGGGTTGATTTTGGGATATCGGCTTTTTGGGTGAAATTGATATTAGTTGAATTGGGTTGTGGACTGTCGAGGTGTAATAAAGTCGAATGTTTTAAGTTGCAAACTTTACAACATTGAGTAGTTCGGCAAGCGAGTGTTTCGTGGTTATTATTTAAACAATTTTGACAAAGTTTGAGTTCCTTTGCTTTTGATAGACGCTCAGGTGGTGACATTTTGGTAAATGTAGGACAATAATAGAGTTTGTGGTATTCGTTGCCGGAACATATTACACAGTGAGGTGCATTATAGGTTGACTGGGAAACAGGGTTTTTATTGATATATCTATTCGGTGTTGGTTTATAGTTTTTCTGGGTAAAACAATGAGATGAGCCATCAAGTTGTAGGTAATTATTCGATACATTTTTGTAAGGTGTAAATTTAGAAAACTTATTTGTGGATTGATTTTGATAACTTTTAAAATGCTTACTGGGGTTTTGCTCCTTAGAGACATACTCAACGGTAGAGGTAGTTTGAAAAATATTTAATTGTTTTAAAATAAATGACTCTATATCTGATAAAGTTGGGAATTCACAGTCGATAGGAATTGATTCTTCCCATTTTTTCAAAATTTTAGTATCTAGCTTTGAACATATTAAAGGGACTAGAATATATCCTGAACTGTCGATATCTTTCCCCATTGATCTCAGAGCTTGTACGTTTTTGAAAAACTCAGAAAATAGATCATTGAGTTCTCTAAAGGAGTCCGATTTCATTTTGGGTAGATCAAGCAAGGTTTTGACATGAGTTTGGGAAATTAACCGTAGATTAGAAAAACGGTTATTAAGTAAACCCCATGCTATTAAATAATTATCATCGGTGACACTTAAATTATTAACTAAGTCTAAAGCTGTATGTGATAAACTAGATTTAAGGTAGTGCAGTTTCTGAACATTAGATATTGACTGATTATTATGGATTAGCGATGTGAAATTGTTTTTATAAGAGATCCAATCTTTTGGATCGCCTTTAAACGTCGGTAATTTAATTTGTGGTAGTTTAACATTTTGAGGAACAAAAGAAGTGTTATTTGCTTGAACTTGAGGATTATCAGGGTTTCCTACCAATTCTTGTAACGTCGATAAAATATTAAAATAATTTGTTTCAAAGGTATCAAGGTCTTGTGAATGATCATCTGACAGATAAGCTAACTCTTGTATCAGGTTGCTATATTCTGTTAAGAGGGGTTTAAATGCTTCTATCCGAGCAGGCAACTGAGATCTTAAGCTGTCGGTATAAGAAGAAATAAAGGTTTCAGTTCTGGTTAGGTTTGATTCTAAGTGGGATTTTCTAACATACAGAAGTTGTTTATGATCAATAGTTTTCTTATTTGATTTAGCCATTCTACTATGTTTGAAAGGAAATGGTAAAAAAGTATATGCCTAGAGGATAGCTAAAACATAACTACTTGAATAAAGGTCAAGAGGGCTAGGCTAGGAGAAGGGAGATGTACCCTTACTCCCCACCAGCCCTACTTACTACCACATGGTACTAACTATTTCTATATACATATATATATATACATAAAGATATATTAACGTCCTAACAGCTGGTATTTTTATATTTATAAATGAGACTCTTCAATATTATTTATTTTATTTTAAAACATTGAATACCTACTTCTAATGGTATGTTTATTATAATTTTATCGCATGTTGGAGAGCGACTAAGTAGGTATCTGATCGTTATCTTATTATTTTAAAAATACGCAAAAATGAAAATACAATGGTAATTTTTACTATTATGGTGAATTGAAACGAATAATAAAATTAACATACGATTATTCACCGTAAATTTACTAAATGCGTTTCTGCTCATAAAAAGATTAGTAATAATACATACCTAAAAACAAAGACCGATCACCTTCATTGTTCTTTTTTTTAACAAAAAAAAACTTTATATTTTATATAACTACCATTTTTAAAAAAAAAAATTATTAGATGCAACTCGTTTGAATCTTTTAACATTTGTCATAAAAAAGGTGGTTTATGATCTATGCGTTTTATTTTTTATTTAAGTGAAGAGCATTTTTCAGCAACACTTAATTCATCAGAGGAACACAGGTTTTTAAACAATTTTACTATATAATTTTATTACTTTTTTTTTTTTTTTTTTTTTTTTTTTTTTTTTTTTTTAACGCAACCTCCATTGCAATTAACCAAAATTATTATATACCTTTATTTTATTTATTATTCTGTGGTCTTTTTAATTGTGAGTTTTACACTTTTGCAAATGTAGATTTCTTGAAATAAGTATTAATTTAAATAAACAAACTTGTTTGCTACTTGCTACTGATGAGTGAAGAGTTTAAGGGTGGTAAATAGTATACATGTGTTGAAGTCTCCCTGAAGAGAGCACTCACTTAGCTACTACAAGTTCTATTTATTCCCGATCCTCCAATGCATTCCTTATACAGATAAACCGGATTGGAAGAAGAGGCCTGACGCCAAGGCAGGACTTACCGCCCCTCCACCGCAACACCATCAACACTATTAAGGGATAGGGATCCTTAATGGACTGACTGATTTTACCTAACTTTTTTTTGTTGTAGGATTGATTTTTTCGATATAATGTGGAAGATTTAGTAAGGATAAACCCGAAATATTAGAGGGAAACTGGTTTACAAGATGATCTTTTTAACCTTTCGCCTCTTCATGGAAGAACCAACCAAGTGTGACTCAGAGGCGAAACTATGGGCCCGCACGGGCCCTTTTTTCGGATGGGCCCCCGGTGCCAGGGGGCCCCTAAATCCAACAATTAACATGAAATTACTTTCTTTGTACCTAAAAAACTCTAACTTGGACAAATGTTGTTTGTTTTTTTTTCTCATCAATTTTCGTTAGCGAGGGGCCCCGAAATTTCTGAACGTAAACTATGGCCTCAATCGTGGAAAATAGTTTCAATTTTTGTTTCACAAATATCTATAAGAAGGTTAGCTTTACCTAAAATGCCATTTCGGTCACTTATCAAAGATTATTTTTTCTCTACAAATGATTTCTTTGATACCTCGGAAGCTCAAAAACATTTCCTTTATTAAGTCCAATTAAAATATGATTGCCTATTAAGTTTAATGAACATTTTTGTAAGTTATTTACAGCCATTTTGATTTATCTTTTTGTTAGAAACAGCTTATGTAAAACTTTAAATAATAAAAATATTTTTTAGTAAATTTTCGAAATATTCAAATGGTTTAACTCTCTAAGGTAAATATTCCATATTGGACGCAACTTGTAACTTTCTCTTAGCCCAACCTTTTTCTAAATATTAAAAAATTGGACCTATTTTCTAAAATTGTGCTGGTCATACTCTCCTCTCAGGAATTTTCGGACCATTGATATAGATTCATTTACAAAAAATATCCAAACTTTTCGATTCAGTTCCATAATATGCCCAAATCATAGCTTTATAATGTGGCTTAATATCTGTTTGTTTTGACGAGTCTCTGGAAGCCCGAAGAGGAAAAATATTTGATGAATATTTTTTTTATAAATAATTTATTTTTAAGGCCTTATTTCTTAAAATTACCACAAATGAGAGGGCTCTCCCAATTTCAGACTCCCGTTAGACTGACCCCCAATATTTGGTCAAAGTTAAAAGTAGATGAAGGGGGGCCCGCACCACATCATCCGCCTTGGGGCTCACATACGCTAAATCCGGCCCTGCTTGCGAGTGGGCCCACTGTGCCCTAGCTACGCCCTTGTAGTGGACTTCTATAACTATCAAATACATTTGATGACATGGCCATAGACGTCTCATTAATAAGAATCAGAACATAACTATAATTAGCATTTGTACAGCCAACTAAACGAGTTTATATCTTAAGAAATTGTTTATAACTGCCAAGTCGGTTGTTCTGAACTCTTGGGTCTAGACAGTTCTCACTATCTCAATTCTTCTTAAGTTTACTAGATTAAAAATGAATGAATTGTCAGTTAACGTAAGTAAGACAAAAGTCAAAGGATGGAACTAGGCTTTAGGATGGTCAAAGGAAGGAAGGAAAGTATTCGTCAAAGGATATAGGTGTATTTCAAGTGACATAGGAATTCATATTTGACGGAGGTGGCTCAGCATCTTCGCATAGGGGGAGTATATAATCTTTCTTTATCATAACATAACTATTTTCTATAAGAATAATAATTATTTTAATATCAATAATAAATATTATTCTAGGAAAAAAATTAAATCCTATACTACCTATTTCAATTTATTATTAAATATATTTATAAAATATTCAACAGATGATTGTATTTTCATCATTATCTGGTGAACTAGATTTTTTATGGGATAACTACTTCTATGATTAAATTTATCTTTAAATGACTACATTTTAGTATAATTTTGTCGGAACCTTTTTTGGGGTATTCGCCTTAAATTGATATGTATCTAAAATGTAAACTTGATTTTGAATTGCGAAAAAACATAGTCAATTTTTCAGAACATGCGCATGCCAAATTTAATTGATATCGACCCAGTTGTGTAGTTGCCAACCGTCTGGACAGACTAGATACAAACATTTTTTAAAAACAACTTTTTTGGACTCAAAACGTGTTAATCCATTATAGTCGAATTTTTGTGCTAACGCTCAATAATTTCTGTCAATGTGAGAAAGTAAAAAGGGAATATTGAGAAAAGAAGTCAGTTTTTACCTTTAAATAATGAAATGAGGAAATAAAATTGGTAAGTTAATAAGGTAATCTAATTTTATCATTTGATCTGATCTATAATCCTATGAAAGGAAAGTTTATTAGGTTAGGTAAACAGAAAATATAGGAGAATTATCTCCATTTTGTTTTATTTCCCACGTTTTAAGAATGAAAAAAAGAATAGACCAACCTGAACTTATGACAACTATCTCTACATCAAGATTTTGAACATTGCTAGTGAATGAAAAAATTATACATTTTTTTATATATTCATGAGTAAAAAACCATTGTTAGTTTTTATCGTGACATATCTAAGAACCTACAAGTTTATTCTTTCTAACAAAGTTTGAAGCACTATTTTCTTCTGGCTTTTAAATCCCTTGATATAGATAGGTTTGGATGACTACTGACTACAAGTAAATGATAATAATGATATATGTAAAACCGTATTAGTTGCTTCGATTATAGTAGGTAGCAGACTTTTTCAAATAAAAAAATCAACTTTAGAATGCATTTGGATGGTCTCTCACCCTTAGATCTGATATTTGTTTCTCTATATCCCGGTACTTGACTACTTATCGATTTTTGGTAGTAGAAACATTTTTTCATCAAGTGGAGTCTAAAACGAATTAAAAGTACCTCCTAAAGCCTATAGTACACACTAGTAGACACGTTGCGCAACATGTCTATAGATAGTCTATAGACACGTTGCTCAACATGTCTATAGACGTCTACTGAGACCGTCCATTGTCTCGGTCTAGTGTCCACACCTAAATTTGGGTTTTAGTCAAGTTATTCTCGTCTCTGGCTAAATATTTGAGATCTAGTTTGTTTTTTTATAATCTAAAATTTTATAAATTTGAATTTTCTTTGAATAAAAAGTGCGTCAAACTAATATTAATTTATTAATCATTGCCATCATAATGATGAATAGATTAATAACTGTTATAGGACCAGGCTGATGCATTTCTTTTATAAATCTAGCATAGACTATTAATAGTGTCGTTTATATGAACTAATTATTATTATATTCAAATCAATAGACCATCAATTATGATCTATTCATTATACGTATATAACATTAACTCAAAAAATGTTCATAGAAGCAGGAGAGAGACTCAAGTCTCGTCTCAGAAAGCGTCCACACTGTGCGGTAGACACGTTGCGAAACGTGTCTACCATTTCGAATGGAAAACCATAGACATGCTATTTTTGGTTAGAGGTGGTTGATGGTCTATGGAAAACCATAGACATGCTATTTTTGGTTAGAGGTGGTTAGAGGAGGTTAGAGGTGGTTAGATGGTCTATGGAAAACCATAGACATGCTATTTTTGGTTAGAGGTGGTGACACGTTTGGAAATGGTGACACGTTGCGAAACGTGTCTACCATTTCGAATGGAAAACCATAGACATGCTATTTTTGGTCTAGCAACGAGACCGTAGACGCCAATTGTCTAGCTCATGTCTACCTGATGTCTATAGACAAATCGCTAGGCACCGTCTCTGAGACGAAAATTGCGCTACATGTCTACTAGTGTGGACTAGGCTTTACGCTATTCTTATAAGCTTATATTATTTAGCTAGAGGATTGCCAAAAGAAGAATTGAAACATCGAATAAGTGAGCCATTTAATTAATTTTAATTTTGGTAAAGATTAAAAATTAGGGTGAAGTTTAAAATGACGTTGAAAATTAAAATAACTCGCTGAAGTTGTTCATAGTGAATTCAAAATATTTTAGTAGAAAGGATCATTTTAGAATTCTCGAGATGGAGTAGGTAGGGAGATGGCAAACAACTATCTCCTCTCACGGCATTCGCGATTAAATGGAGCTTGGATCGTTACCGTAAAAGGCATTCTAAAGTTAAACATATACAAAGATATCTTGGCGTCTTCTTGATTAAACTAACATGAATTTACTCGCTAATTCTTCACTTTTTGATTTAAACACCATGAATTTACTTAATATTTTTTTACCTCTTGATTCAACCACCTTGAATTTAAACGCTAATTCTTCACGTCCTCTATCGAGCCATCTTGATTTAATTTGCCTATTTTATTCGCCACATTCCAGCTCACAGTGTATAGCGTATGATGACCATCTGAGGGTATCCCCCACTCTTTGTTTATATTGTTTAAAGACATTAATAGTCAGGGCAGTTGTCCTGTCCGTGCCATAACAGTGGATGAAGGCTCGGGACTTGCGCTATCTCCTCTATTCAACTTCCTCTCATTGAATGATATATCGGCTGCCTTTCCCATCTATATAACTGCTTGGAATATCTCCACCCTCCAAGCCTTTCTCACTCTCTCAAGATATTTCTCATTCCTTAACCTCGGCACCTTTCTACCAGTTAAAAATCCCCCCAGTAGAAATTCTTTACATTCTTTGGATTGGCAAAACTCGTTCCCAACTTTTAATGCTTACTAAAAACAAAGTAAATACTTTCCCTTTTAAAGAGAGAATGTAGGGGGAAAAACAATAAATAGAAAGTAAATGCTTACCAACCTAATTTGACCTAACGAAGCAGGTCAAAGGGTAAAGCTCTCTGGCTTATTAATTCTTAAGCTAATAAATTTATTTTATCTACAATTCATACGAAACATATAAACATTTTATCTCTGTTTAAATGCGTAGAAAGTGATTCTTTTCGTAGTTTTATTCATTGCGCATGCGCGTTTCATAATTGTTCGCCTTATCGCATGATTAGCGTGTTTGTTTACATTTATAACAAAACTAATTTGCTGTTTGTTTTATTAAAGTAACTTTTTTTCTGTATTTATTATTAAAATCCAACAATCATAATCGTAGATAAAGTACGGTACGCAACTCGTGTGAAAACTGCATTTTGCTTTGCTAGTGCGGTTTTACTACAAACTCACACTCGCATGCAAAATGCTACCTACTTTCCGCACTAGACGCGTAATGCGTAATGTACTATTCTGTTAATAGAAATGCATTACAATAAAAATCATACAGTTAACTCGTCTCTATTAGTATAAACTAATGTGAAACCAATCTGTATATCTTAAGATGTACCTAGTTAATTTACGACTTTAATTTGAGATTATGAACTAATTCTTTTATTTAAATACTTTTATCTACGATTGATACGAAATATAAACATTATATCTCTGTTTAGATGCGTAGAAAGTGGTTATTTACGTACTTGTATTCATTGCGCATGCGCGTCTCATAGTTCTGAACAATTCCTCTTCTTTACCACGCTAGCGCGGTAAAGAAGAGGAATTCTTCAGCTTTACGCACAATTAGCGAGTTTGTTTACATTTAACAAAACTAATTTGCTATTCTTTTATTAAAGTAACTGTTTATATCGAGTTTTTAGTGAAAAACAATGAATGAATCAAGTGGCTTTGACGAAAATGTAGAGAATAATACTCCTCCAGAAATAATTAATTCGGCAAAAAATACAACTCAAGATTAATGCCATCTTTATCAAGAGAAGAGAGACGAACTTACATACAGCAAGTTTATTTTTTTCTGTATTTATTATTTAAATCTAACAATCGTAGATAAAGTACGGTACGCAACTCGTGCGAAAACGGCATTTTGCATTGCTCGTGTGGTTTTACTGCCCTCGCTGTCGCTCGGGTGCAAACTCCACACTCGCATGCAAAATGCTACTTTCCGCACTCGACGCGTAATGTACTATTATCTACGATTGATACGAAATATAAACATTATATCTTTGTTTAGATGCGTAGAAAGTGATTATTTACGTACTTGTATTCATTGCGCATGCGCGGCTCATAGTTCTGAATAATTCCTCTTCTTTACCACGCTATTGCGGTTAATAATAATACTCCTCCAGAAATAATTAATTCGGCAAAAAATACAACTAATGAATTAATGCCATCTTTAACAAGAGAGAGATACGAACTTACATACAGCAAGTTTATTTTTTTCTTTATTTATTATTTAAATCTAACAATCGTAGATAAAGTACGGTACGCAACTCGTGCGAAAACGGCATTTACTATTAACATTATTATTTAATAATAGAAGGTTATGAAAAGAAATATTAACAAAACAAAAAACTAAATTGAAACGTGGAATAAATTTTCAATTTTTCTTTAATGTGTTGATGAACACAATATGAACTTAATAAAGACCGGAGGATTCGGCCACTTTACTTGTCTGTTTGATATAAGTTTGAATAACGGCTTTATACAGGTCAAGTTAAGCGGCCTTTAGACGGTCAAGTTTACAATATTTAACACAGACTTTAGCGCAGAAAGTTCAAATTAATCTGGGGCTATCTGCGAGTTACTTTTAATAAACTATAAAAGTTTCATACAAATCAGATAAGTACTTTTATAGCTATAGGTGAAACTTATATAGGACCAACAATGAACTAATTATGACCTACCATACAAATTTCATTAAAATCGGACGTTTAGTCTTTAAGGTATGTTGGTTCGCAAAAATGTACCCTGATGCCTGAGCCTGATGTCTGAAACGGATTTCTGTATTGGAATTTTTGAAATCGGAGATATCAAATATTTTCGTTCTTCAGAACGACCACATAACTTGCGTTACCTAACTTACCTTCGCTAAGCTCGGAAGCAAAACCTACCTACAAATTATAATAGAAATAATAGCGTCATTAGGAGTGTGCATAATGCATTTAAAGATATCGACCCTTACAGAAGAACAACAGACAGACATTTTTTTCAAAAACCGCTTTTTTAAAATTTCCATCAAAATCAAATTTTCGCGCCATCAAAATACTTAATCTCTATATATACATACTACGTATATGAGATAGTATAGTAGTATTTGAGTATTTGTAGGATGAGATAGGATATTAGTATTTAATTATATATTTGTAAGAAAATATTTTATAAGTAAAATTATTTTTCAGATTTTCTTCTGATCAATATTAAAAATTCTTAACTTAAAAGTGCATTTTTGTGGGTTTTTATTTTCATGAAGATTTTTCTTAAACATTTTTCTTAATTTCATGAAGATTTCCTTTGCTCCGAATGGCGCACTACTGTTTTTTTCTAATTTCTAAAATTAGAGTTGCAAATCTCACCTGTGGGATCAAGAATGACCCCAGAAAAATATTTTTGAAAACATTTTAGCACCCCCCCCCCCCCCCCTCCCATAAAAAAATTAATGTTTTTTGGTGGTTTCTAGGAGATGCCACCAATTAATTAGGGATTTGTACTTCTGATGACCTTAACAAAAATTATATTGTCTGTAAGGTTTGGTGGTTTACATTCTTTACCACCTTAAAGTAGGTGGTCAACCGAATGAACCACCAAACCTCTAAGACAACGTAATTAATTAAATTTTCACAACTCAAGCTCAAGCTAAAAATCTGCAAATAACTCGAGAGTGCTAATTATTTATTATAAAAACTCAATTTTAAATCAAAACTGGTAGTATAATAAGAATTTTGACAAAATTCCGCTCTGAGAAATTGCTCCATGAGCCACAATAAAAAGAAAACTGGAGACATGTCATCCAAAACACACGTGTAGAGATGGTCAGCTGGTAACCCGCGGAAACCACCAATCCACAGCAACATTTTTTTTTTTTTTGCTCCTTAAAGGGTTAAAGCATCTTGCCTTTGCACCTCTTAAATTTATGGGTAAAATGGCCTCGTATTTTCCATGTTCCTACCCTCGATTACGGGGATCTTTGTACGAGGAAGAAAAATAATAATAGTTATAAACTACTGTTGCAAGAAGGTAAAATAATCTAGATAGAAAATTAAAGACTTTTATAGCCAATACGAAAGCTAATTATATTTATAACTTTAAATTAATTTCTTGTGCAGTTAAAAAGGGTTATTCACAGAAGCAGCAATGTTCTAACCTAAGTTATATACCCTGATGTACAAGGACAAGTAGTGCTGGATCTGTTCTGTTTAATCAGACCCCGATTTCAGATACTTGCACTCAGGTCAGGACAAAGCATTTTTTACTACGTTTTTATTAGCTTGCTTTCGTGTTTGTTTGTTTGTCCAGTACAAATCTTGCAATCGATTTTTAACTAACTTCCCGAGTAGCTAGACATTTGAACCATATCTTTCAGCAGAATTTAATTCGTTTTCAGCAAATTTTGCTGTATGGAAAGTTAGTTCGGAAAAAATCCGCAAGTTATTTTATTTGTTTTGACATATCCCATATTTACGATCTTCATTTTGACGGGTTTCAAATTTATGATTTAATGACAGAAAATTTAAAAACGTAGTATATAAAAAGTTATTTTTATCTTGTAATTATATAGCCGCTTTCTTTCAATTTTTACTTTCTCATTTAAAGAGAAAGTATTGTGATGGTATGAAAATTCGATTTTGATGGATTTACATGTTTTGAGGTCCCTTGAGTAAAAAAAAAGGTTTTTTAAAGAATGGTTGTCTGTCGTCTGTGCAGACGCGTGGACCCTAAACTACTAGGCCGAATTAGACGAAATTTGGTATAAATGTTCAGAAAAATCATATCCCGAGGCAAAATCGAGAAATGAAATTTTAGCTCCGAATTCGGGAGCGCTACGCCCCAATAACTCTAAAACAAAGTGAAAAAAATTATTTCTCGAAAAATTATTAGTTCCGACGATTTTGATTAACAAATTCCACACTGTAGTCCATTTAAATGCGATCGATATAAGCTGTTTTCCCGGGAAAAATCTACTTCCTGAGAAAATAGCTTTAAACGCTTTCGAAGAAGTTATTTTTATGATCAATTTTGATGAAATTTTCAATAAGAAAACACGATAAATAATCAATCGAAACCACTGATCTAAGTTATTAAGAACTCATACATGAGAAAGTTTGTCTGAGTTGTATTGGAACAATATAATTTACTTTTCATGTCACCCCCTCTCCCCATACGACTAAGGTATTATTTCCCCAATTTTCCAGTCTATCTATCGGTAAATCTGGGCCTTAAGGTTGTGATATCATCAAATACCATTTGGCTTATTAAACTATTTTGGTTAAATTTAATTATTACTTTAATTTTTTTTGACTCTTACTAAGACTAAGTAATGAATGAATGATTAATTTTTTATCTATTTTAGAAATATTGTCTAGTCTAGGTCACGAAAAAGATCCAAAACTATCGATAAATATAATAATACAAGGTCTGGCACATTATCTACAAATTTCTATGGTAAGCATATGTTTTTCATCAGTATTTATCTGGGTTATGCAATAAAGTTTCAAGAATTTCATAGACTTGTCAACAATACACATATGCATTGCGGGTATGTTAGTCCTAACAATTTTAAGAATTTTATTTCTATCTTTTATTTAAGGATATGAGCCAAATAATAATCTTTAGACATACATACTTACAGCAAATATTTTAGTATTTAGTAATGACTTCCATAACATTATCCTGGTCCCTACAATATACAAAAGATAAATGACATTGAATACGGCTGTTATTTTATTATGAGAATGAAAGCAGAATAGGTTCAAAGGCACTCCCCCCCCCCCCACAATATCAAGCAGTATGTATTTATTTTTTATTCAAAAATATATTTAAACCATAGACATGATTTAGAGGAGAATACTGTTCCCGGATTAGCGTAGCAAAGTTGTGTTGCAGTCGCCTAAAACAATTCCCCTAATTCTGCCATATCTTGTTTAATTCTCATATAGGTGAGAGTAAGTTCACATTTCTCTAACAGAAATGTAATGCTGGTAATAAACTAATGCAGTGAGGGATTTAAAATTAACAACAAGTAAATAAATAAATGGCACATTATAATAATTATTATGGTGTTTCCTTCTCAGAAACACCTTAAATATCTTCTTTGACATTTTGAAAGTGTTTGAATTCAACTTTAAAGTGAAGTAGTATCACCATGAACTGCAATACCATAAGATTTAATTGCTTTTCACTCAATCTCAGTAAGGAATTTTATGAAGATGTTTTTCAACAGAAAAAAATAGATCAATAGTAGGAATATCTGTGAAATCTATCTGAGACAACTTACACAAGCTTTCTCATACATGATTGAAGTTGTCCCCAGGCCCGTTTTATATGTTCAAACACCTAAAATGTTTGATATATTTTATATAAATATATTTTTTAATGAATATTTTATGAAATTGATGTACTAAAAATATTACTTACTTATACAAATAATATGTATAATATTGATATATATAATATTACTATTAAATCTTTTATGATAAATATTGCACATACAAATAAAAAAAATAAGCGGAATAATTAAAATTGGAGTAAAAAGATAATTTTTGAAATACTAATAATTGACTATAAATAATTAATACATAATAATTATTTATAAATTAAATATAATATTTTGGAGTACTTTTCTTGGTAACGAATATTGGGTTATTGGAACTCAATTTAATACACTATAATATCCAAACTAATTACTAAATAACAAAAATAAATAATAATAATAATACTTTCACACTGATGATCTCATCAATTAGATGAGTAAAGTGGCCAGATAACCCTGGCAGTTGATCGGGATTAAAACCCAAAAGAAAAAAAAAAAGAAAATAATAATAATAATAATATTCCATAATAAATGCTAATGATAATACAAAATTAATCAGATGGAACAAATGGTGGGTATTTGGCGAACACCACGGTAGTTGATCCACCATTATGCAATTGCCTATTTTCTTGCTCTTACTCTGGCAAAATCGTCTATTAAATCAGTATAGTTAATTTCTTGTTTATGTCATTTTACTTGCATAATAACAGTAAACTGTTCAGCTTGTCATTACGCATTGTAGACCTATTCACTGATTTTATTCTGTTAAGAGCTGAAAAGCTCCTCTCCGCCGAGCAGTTGGTTACTGGGAGAGTTAGGTATATGCTAAGGTTATGCATAAGGCCGGCTTTACACCTTGCGATATGTCAGTGCAATCTGGTCGGAACGATAAATCGCACCGATATATCGTAAGTTTGTTTTATATATAATCTTTAACCTAAATTATTTGAGCATTTTACCTTAAAAATATTACGAATTTATAAAATAAATAATAATTTATAAAATAAATGAGTATTACTAAAATAAGGTTTATTATAATACTCATAATAGATTATATTTATAAAAAAGGATGCAGTAAAAATATAAAATAGAAAGAAAAATATTACAGAAAATATTAGGTCTTAAAATAATCATAAATAAATTAATTTAGTGGCAACACTGCAGCTCGTCTATTAAGGAAGATTGGGTCAGAGATTGGGGTGGAAATCGGTGTGGTGTAAACGCTCCCAGATCAACGATTATCGTTGATTATCCCGATAATCAATGATATATCGAGCGATTTATCTTCCTTCATATTGCACCGACAAATCGCAAGGTGTAAGGCCGGCTTAAGGGATAGTTTGTTTACTTTAAACACATTCCCATTTATATTTTTTTGCCCTTGCAAAGTTTAGCCGTGCCCCCCCCCCCCCCCCCCTCTAACTTTTTGAGTTGAGCCCCCAAACCTCTTGCGCCCCTGTGGGCCCTGGTTGTCCCCATATTTTCTGGATCTTTGTACTCTATAAGCTTGGAAATTAGATTTTTCTCATGACAAAATTAATGAATTTATAAACTTATTTTAAGAAAAGGTGATGTAGGTAAGAGCAAGCTCCAGAGGTAAGAGCTAACTAGACCATAATAAACACACCAGTCAACAATCTACAGTTTTTAACGCTACAGTTTAAAAGCCCTACTGCAGAAGGAGGTATTTATGATGATTTTTAATTAAAATAGGATTTTTAGTTCCCACATTTTAAATGTTAAATACTTAGATCTAAATATTAGTACGGAATTGTGAAGAAATAGAGACAAATAAATTGTTGGCAATAAAAAAGGAGGAACATCTATATTAATGAAGGAGTAAATAACAAACATATTTATGTGTATAAAGACACCATTTTAATTCAATATAATAGAATAAGAAACAAACCAGTATAACAATGTATAAAAACAACAAATAATATTTAACGATAAAACATAAATTAAACAGGTATAGAATAATCACAATTGCACATGGCTCTCAATACTCAAAGCACAAATTTTGGCTTCCATAGTTAAATCTTAAAATAAAAAACTTATAATAAGCATAAAATTCATAATAGATTTTTATTTTACTAAATTAAGCTTCATTAAAAATTATTTTGCAAGCAAAACTTTTTGAATAATATATCAAATAAATGCCTTTGTAAAAGAATCTGGAATGATAGAAAACACTTTATAAGCCTTCTGTAAGATATTTCTAGTATTTTTATAGCAAATATAACTTTTTAAAGAACAATTACTGTAGGAACGCCGAGAGAATGTGCGTGGAAAAATCGATCTTGGGTCGAACTTTTATACTAACTATCGACTTCGCTTCTAGATATATCGATGTTCCTCTAGGCAGAGTCCCCTAGGTGTGTCGACCTTTTCTACCTTGTTTAAAAAGTGACATTTTTTCGGCACATTTTCACAATGCCCGACTTTAACATCTCTCTGCTTTAAGAGTTCTTATCCAAATCAAACCAAATTGACAGGGTTTTTAGAAATCATATATTTGTAGAAGCCTACGAAGTTTCAAGTCAAAAAGTTAATTAGTTTTATGTTAATTAACGAATTTAATGGGATCTGATATCCAAATGAATCCAATGAAAGTAATTAAAACATTATTTTTAACGTTATTGATACATTATTAGAAAATAATAAGTAATAATATTATGCTATCAAAGTAATAGTTTAAAACGCATGATATCTTACTAATTTTAAATTTAATGTGATTATAGACTATACAATAATATTTATTTTAAAAAATGTATAACATTTTTAAGAAAACATTAAGTATACAAATTTTATTAAACATATTTTAAAGAAATTCGTTTCTTTGAAACGTATTTTTTTTCATTTGGATATCAGGTCCCATTAAATTCGTTAATTAACGTAAAACTAATTAACTTTTTGACTTGAAACTTCGTAGGCTTCTACATTTATATGAGTTATAAAAACCCTGTGAATTTGGTTTGATTTGGGTAAGAACTGTGAAAGCAGTGAGATGTTAAAGTCGGGCATTGTGATAATGTGCCGAAGAAAATGTCACTTTTTAAAAAAAGGAGAAAAGTTCGAGTACCTAGAGGGGACTCAGCCTAGAGGAATAGCGATATATCTCGAAGTAAAGTCGATAGTAAGTTTGAAACTTCGACCCAAGATCCATTTTTCCACGCACATTCTCTCGGCGTTCCTACAGTACACGGGTGACTTCATTTTTAAAATTAGTCAAATTAAGATTGTTCAGGATGAGATCAATTAAATAATTCATTTATTGGTACATTCTTTTAAGTATACATTGCCAACAATGCTGTCATGCTAAGCCATAAAACCTTATCCACAAAGCTTTAATGAAGAAAGTTTTGAGATAATTGATCACATAATATGAAATACTCATTTTCGGCCAACATGTTTGTAGGGTTTTTGGCTTAGCAAGGCGAAGTATATAGCTGGACACGGCGTCATTTTGACATCGAAGACCCTAGCTTTCACACTGGGAGAGGCTCAGCTCCATCTCAGGAGACTTTTTGACTGCAAATAAAGGTTGAAAGGTCGACAGCATAAAAAAAGGAAATTTAAAAACAAAAAAGAGCTCCAGACCGGATAGTGAACTTTGAATTTGTCACAATTAAGCTTATGTGGTATTTTAATGAGTTTTTTGTGCAATACCCCAAGAGGGGAGAGGGCCAACCAATAAATTATTATGAGTCTAATCCATGTACTTAATTTCTCATTAACGGTGATTCTTTCACTCTTTTCTTCTGACCTATTATCTTTAGTGAACAACTTAAACCAAAAAATACCCCTAAATTTGAAATTAAATGCGAATGAAATTTGTAAAACTTCCCTCACATTAGGTTAAATAGCTTGTTTTAAATTATATTAATTTATTAGGGTTAACCACACATTTTATATATTGGCTATACAATAGATACTGACTAGTTTGATTTTTGTACGAAGAAGATATAAAATCACTAACTCAAAATAAGCATTTATAACATTCAAGTTGATTCTTAATGTTCAAATAATTTCTCTGACATAATACATTTATGGGGATTGCATTAAAACATTCATGACATAATATATGGTAAGACATATTAACACTGCATAGCCAAATGAGCCTCACGGGTGCGCCACCATATAATTGGCTGTAGGAAGATACAATTAAGTTAAACTTTTTTACAATTAGCTAGAAGTTTCTACTTTCTCAAAAGAATAGCATGTAGCTTATGGGTCATGTCAGCTTGGATGCTAAAAGGCCCTACACAAGACCCGATACGACCACCCTACCTGACTAAACTCCCCGAAAATCCTTGACGGGGTCATCTCTACACACGACCAAACTCCTCTCTTTGAGGAGAGTTTGGTCGTGTCGGGTTGAGGAGTCGGCCGACAGTGCTACACACGAACCAACTCGACAGGAATCGAGGGTGGGGCGGTTGGTCGTCTTGTATGACCAACCACCCGACCATCGGGTCCGGCAGTTTTAGTCCGCTGACAAGCCTACACGCGTCGGGACCAACCCCGTTCGCCCCGACGGTCAGGAGGTCGTTTGTAGGGCCTTTAAACATACTTTTAATAAAGACATCAAACATGTTAATTATCTAATAACAAAAGTTAACCTTTTTACACATTAAAAATAAATAGATAAAAAATTTTAACAATGCTAAAATAAAAATTGAATTAATTAGGCTTGATGATAGTTGTTAATAATATTAGCTTTGGCAAAATGGCAGTGCTGCAGACTTTGCAGAGGAAAAGTCACCTAATAAAAGAGAAAAGGAGGATAAATATTGTAATAGTCAGATTTGAATGCAATGGATCATCATTAGGTTTGTTCCAACCACACTTCAAACTAGTTTGAAACTGTCTGACGCATGAGCTAGGAACAGGGCGTTCCAACGAAGCCCAAACTCAAACTGACTCTGACTGTTAGTTGGCTGTTCCAACCACGCTCTGATTGAATCACGGATTGGTTTGGAACCAGTCAGAGCAGTCAGCGATTGGCGGCAGGGACTAGTAGTTTAAGTTTGGGTGAACGGAAACGTAACCTTCCTCTTCATTGTTTTTGTTTTGATTTCGCTCGCCTATTATTCTCCTTTCTTACGATTCAACTCTTCTTTTTAAAATGTTTTTCTACGAATGCGATGATGAATTTTTGTGCATACAATGACATTTTCGAGATATTTCTGAAAAAAATAAAAATTGGACCTATTTTCCAAGATCCTATGGACCAAATTTATGATATTCCATTTTCAAACAAATATCGAAAGAATCCAATTTATTTCCACAATATTTCTTTCGATAACTGGACTAAAATTAATATTTGTTTTTAAAAACAAAAGAGCATTTAGGATTATATCAATAAAAATACGTGTGTGCCGTGAGTCTACTAAAACTGGCTCACCACAGTGAGCCCAAAAATTATGAATTGCGTAAATCGAAATGAAATCGTGAATTCATGTATTAAATAAACGTTTCTAACATGTGTGCAAGTGTTTTGATTTGCGTATGTAGGTTTTACTTCTAACTTTTGAGCTTAATTAGCATTAGAAAATGAAATTTTTGTGGTGTGGCCCCCCTTGTTGTGCGAGCCCCTAGGGGGCCGCCTTAGCCTAAATCAGGCCCTGATTTAAGCGACTGGTACTTATCTTCATCAACTATTGGCTCATCCATATCTTTAATAATAAGTTCAAGTATTTTTGATAGCACAGGAACGCAAAATCACATAAACGATCAACTCAACAAGTTGTTCTGATAACAGAGCTAAAACCTACCACATCAAACAGTTTGGTTCGAGTTCAGGAGCGTTCTAACAAGACAGAATCACCAATCAATTCCAAACTGAGTAATGATCACGCATGCGCATTACGTCAATCACGGACTAATCCGAAACTGATACGGAACTGGTGGTTGGAACAAACCTTATATATGTTACGACTTTCAAAATAGATCATGCCAATAGTAATCTGAATCTCCACTGGTCACTAAATATTTCTCCAAAATCAGAGAAAAACATTCGATGATTTCTCAAAATCTAAGTTATTTTTAAAAAGGAATGTACACATTTGTTTCCATGTATATTGAATGTTGAAAAGCTGAGAGGTAAATTTTAAAAACATTGCTTAATTAATTCTCTGTGGTCTGGCATCATGCAAATAAATTAAGTAAGATACAATGAAAAAAAAAGAAAAATATATGAGGTTGGAGAAGAGCTGTTCTGATTTATTCTGAATTTTTATAACACAATGATGTTAATGTAACTTGTTCACCTTGGATTCCCAACACTGCAAATATTACTTACACCTAGCAAAATGAAATTTCTAACACAATTTATATTTTATAATCCAATTAATCGAATAATGTTAATATACCTAAAATTTATTAGTTTGAATGATCAAGGAAGCATTTGTAAAAACTATTGATTTCTAAATTTTATAAAAAAATTCTCGTAAATAAATCTATTTTATAAATGAAAACAAAATAAAAATTCAATAATGTGATATAAAATTATCATTGGAAGATACTGAAACACAGAAGTACAAACAACAAGAAAAAAAGCCTAATCTAAAATTTGGTACAATATCAATAATCATTGGAATACTAAATCCAAGATTTCTTATAAAATAATTTAAAAACTGACTTCACTTTAGTCATTTTTTAATTATTACATTCAACCCATTGAAGGATTAGCAGGAACAACATATGATACCTCTATCTGAACTGAATTTAAACTAGTAAGGTTTTTTGATTTGGTTCAACAGATGAATAAAATGTATGGGGATCTCCTTGTACAAACTATTATAGACTGAGTCCTAAAAACATAATGCATACGAGATAAAATAAACAATGCATTTGTAATTATAACACATTCAATAATTTCATTAGTTTTAAACTAATTGAATGGAATATTAAAAATTGTTTTATATAGAACAGATCATCTCATCCAAGATTGAGTTTTTATTTTACTTTATTTTATACTGATAACAAACTCGTTCAGCCATAAAAAAGTAACAATTTATTAACAAAGTAAAAATTGATAGCAATAATACCTAGGTATTAAAATAATCAAATTATTATTAAAGAAGTAAAGGTGACAGATTTTGAAGATTGGTCCATGTTCCATGAACTGTCTAATTTTGGAAAACCTAGGAATCTGAGGTTAAATCCCTCATAAAACGGTGGATTTTTATCAGTATGTCTCCTTTTTTTCTTTAAGAGCATTACATCTTGTTTGAATAAATTTTAAAATAATCAAATAGGCATCCCATATTATTTTTTTAAAAAAATGTGTAAAATATTTTTTTCTTCTTATGTCCCTACAATCTAAACCTAGATCTTTTCTCAGCTAAGTTCATTCCCACTATTCTATGGATTTACTTGTGCAAATTTCGAAAACTAAATAAATTACAATTTCCATGGTACCCAACAATGATTTTTCCCCCCTACCTTATTATAATAAGTGGTCCCAACACAAAGCTTTCTTAATTACAGGAGTTTGCTAAGTTTCTAGGGCTTATGACATAAACATGACGGATTGGGTAATATTTCAAACAATATACCTCATAGTGTTGGAATTAAGAGAAGAGTTTTTTTTTATCTTGTGCTTCATCAAAGTAATTAGTTTTGTGGGAATAGGGGTTCACAACTGACTCCCACAAGTGTTTAAATTGTTATCATTTTTATAATAAACAGATTTTTTTTCCAGTATTTGCATAGCAAAGTCCAAATCAACATTCATAGTAATAAAGGCACCCCTGGAATATCTAGAATTTTGATTTGACTTAATTTGAGAAAATCTATTGTATTTTAATTTTTTTTTTCTTTAAGCAAAAACCAAAAGTAATAAATCAAATAAAAATAGCAAAGTTTGAAGCATTATCAATCTGTTTACTGATAGCGTTAATTGAAAAGAGATCTAGGTTTAAATTCAAGTGACATATGAGGAAATATTAATTTTTTTAGTGAATTTCTAGTTGTTCGGCATATCCACTTTGTATCCAGACTCGATTAGGATGTCCCTGGTTATATTCCATAATTTGTCCATCAGCTGAGTATCCAAAGCAGCTTTGCTTGGTTCACAGGGAAAACAGTTGTTGAAGTAGACACCAGTCATTTTATCAAGATCACTTGCAGTAGCGCAATATACAGTAGTGCTGGCCCCTTGTTGCTGAAATATTAATGAAAAAATGTTATTCATAATGACAAAAATAACTTTGCACAAATGTTATGGAATACTGTGCAATTATACTTTCAATTATCTAGACTCTGACTATAAGAGTACCTCATTAGTGACTATATAAAAATACTCTGCTCAAACTGCGTTGTTAAGTCTGCAAATGTGGTTCTTTTTTTAAAGAACAATTTTTACATAAAATACAACATACATACATTCAGTTTCATCTGTCGATTTTCAAAAACATAAAAAAGGCTACGATTGAATGTTTACTATATATAAAAACATAGGTTAAAGAAAAAGTGGACAGTATAAATCTCAATATGAATCTCATTTTATGGCATAAAATGCAATTTTTGACTATTTTAGAAAATGCCAAAACATTATTACGAATTAATATTCAATTAATGAACTAATACAAATAATAATAGACTGCCAATTGGTGTGGTACATAGCTTCCTTGCAACCTATCATGAACTTTATTGATTTTATGCTTTTACAAGCCGTTATTGTCTAATTTGTTTAATTGTTTCCCCGTTTTTTTTTTTAATCTGTCAAAATTGTTTTGTTTTTTACATAAATGAAAGTATCAATTTCGCAAAAGTTAAAGAGCTTAGACGATTCAAATTAATCTGGGGCTATCTGCGGGTTACTTTCGATAAACTATACAAGTTGCATACAAATCAGATAAGTACTTTTGAAGCTATAGATGTAAATAAATGTATGTTTGTGCGCAAGTTGAAGAGAAACAAATGAGCGCAGAAGGTGGAAACTTATATGGGACCAACAATGAGCTAATTATGACCTATCATTCAAATTTCATTAAAATCAGACGTGTAGTTTTTAAGATATGTTGGTTCGCAAAAATTGAGCGACAGACTGACAGACAGATATGGAACCGAAAATGTTCCCTGTTGTCTAAACGGATTTCTGTCTTGGAATTTTTGAAATGGAGACATAAAATATTTTTGCTCTTCAGAACGATCACATAGCTTCCGTTACCTTCAGTAAGCTCAGAACCAAAATGTGTACGACTATTTCAAATGTGCAATGTTCTTATATGTAAAAATTAAATATTTCTGTACACCACATGGAGATAGTGATACCTCTTCTTTAAGGGTCTTTCTCTACAAGGGTTAATTGCTTGCAATGTTTGTTGCAATAAAATCCATTATTACAGTAAATCAGTTAATTTCTCTTAAAGAAAAGTATATGCATAGTTAAATTCTACAGATAAGATAAATACTTACAAGAGATTTGGTGAAGGGTCGAACGAAAGCAAATAAGATTCTATAAGGCCACCAATATCTAGGTAAGCCAGACGATATCATATTGCCAGGGTGAAGACTATGGCAGGCAATACCCTTGTTAGCCCATACTCTTGCTAGTTTACCACTGAACAGCACTTGCAGCAACTTAGAATGATTATAAGCCATCAAGCTGAAGTAACCTTTGCTTGAAGAAGGACAGATATAGTCTCGATTCATTTTTTCTAAACTCGTCACAGATGAAAACCTACATAATAAAATAATCAAAATTGTGATTAAAAAATAAAAGAAAAAAAAAGTTTTTACAGAAAATGCACTAAACATCTGAGCGCACGTTAGTGCGCAAGGCCAAGTTCCAGTAAGCAATTCATCCAATTCAACCAGTTTTTCTCATCCTCATATCTCTGCTTCCTCTTACGATGGGCTTTCTTTTGAAATTTGAAACAGATTAAGCTAAAGTAGCTTAGGACACTGTACAAAATTGTGCCCTTAATATTCAGCCTTTTCAACAGGGCAGAGTCAAAAATTGACAGAATAGATATCACTACATTGATAGGCTGACTATTTTAGGAGAGGGTTTGGTACTTGGCTCTTTTGGCACTTTTAAAGAAAAAGGCTCCCCACTACTCTAATATACTTTCGGACAACCTAATAATAACCTTTTTTTTTATATAGAAGTGAGATACACAATTTGTGATAAAAGTGAGATATTCCTTTGTCCCAAAGCATATTGGACTGAATATCCCTTTGTCTTAATAGGTAGTTAGACTAAAGAATAAAAACTCTTCTGTATATTTCCTATACAAAAAGGGGGCCCCTTTTCTATAAGAGTACCGCTCTTTTTTCACAGTTTGGTTTTTTTGTGGATTAAATTTTCTGCAACAGATTGTAATTAATTAGACAAGTTACTCTACTCGCAAACGTACTCAAATGAGGAATTACCACAGATACTAGCGGGTTCAGAAGATCACTAGTTTCTAAATAGTGCAAATTATTTTATAAGTTGTTACTATGTATAAGTTAAAAACTGATAAATCTTTAGCAACAATACTGGTAATTGTTTGCAAAAGAGAACACATTTTCTTTTTTACTGAATTATAATTGGTAAGGACCATATTTGCATGAAAAGTAAAAATGCAACTTCATAGTTTAACCTCTGAAGTATAAACCAAAATGTGTTGTTTTCTGCATAATAAATTATTTAAATATCTATAATTTTTTCAATGATTGTTATAATTTGTAATTTTCTAGTAAAAATAAAATATTAATATCAAGCTTAATTCAAAATTAAAAGAAGTAAGGAAAATCTTTATCTTATATGACTTCACCTACCACATTTACACATCAAGTATTGATTTCAAAAATATTTGTTGTACTATTAACTAACCTGTGTGATTCGGATGACACAAAAATTACCCTCGCTGGAGCAGACCTGGTAAGTACATCTTCTAGTCTCAAGGCGAGTAATGCATGGGAAAGATAGTTAACTTGGAATACTGTTTCTAGCCCGTCCGGAGTCAAGCTGTGTGGAAGTGCAAACACTCCTGCATTCATAATTAGTAGATCCAACCTCCTAAAAGTGGTAAAAATATTAAATAATTAAATGGATTTATTACAAAATTAAAAAATTTATTGAGTTTGAAGGGAGTAGAAAAATTTTGTTTCCTAGGTTTCAGCATTTATCCATATTTTTAGATCCTGAAGTTATGATTCATGTTGGTGAAAGATTGAAGAATAGTTTATAGGGTTACGAAGCAAAGAATCCTTATAAACAAATAGTTACAACCAAATAGTTGTCGTTTTACAAACTTTCTTATAAATAATTTTAATTTTTAATTTTTTTTTTTTTGACAGAGAACTGAGGATATGTACAGAATTTAGACTTCAAAATACACAACATTTCTCCCAAATGTTTTTGAATATACAGTAGGGTCTCACTATAACAGACATTGCTAATAACATATAAATATAATTATAATACCCACAGTTAAAAAAAAAAAAAAAAACGGTATTTTTTTGTCACTGTCTGAATTCAACAAATTGCCGCCCACCCAAGACATTACATCTTGTCCTGTTTTGTTCAGTATTTGTCAACTATCACTTATAAAATCTATGTTAAAAACTACCTTTTATTTTATGTATAATAACCATCCATTACAATGAGGATCTACTGTACTGACTAAAAATAATATTTGTTCTCTTTAACATTAAACTTTTTTCGTAACTTGGCTATTATCCCTAATGAGAAATTGTCAAGTAGTGGATTAGAGAAAAATATTTTTCCTACAGATGCTCGGCAAAGTGTTTGTTCTTGCACTCAAAATAGTTCACAAAACAGCAGATTCCTACATTTACTTTCTCGCACTGATTTTACTTTCCCTCACTCCAGTGTTCCAACTTACAAACATAAATCTTTTTGCCTCACTTTTCCTGCACTCCAGTGTTCCAACTTTCGAACATAAATACTGAGCCTCTAATAAGCCAGATAATATTGTATAAGCTTGAAAAAAAAAAAAGAAGTTGGAAACACTGGCTATAAACAGTACAGCTGTTGCGGTTGTTATGGTTGTCAAGTGTCAGACGTTGTTGATTGAACTTTTATATTTCATTTACAGATTAAAAACCAACTGTAGGAAATGACATAAATGATTAAATTCCCAGACACGTGATATGTTTTACACTAATGACCTAGTAGATGTGAAAAGCGGCTGAATCCTCTTTACTGTAATTTTGAGTTGAAATATAAAAAAAATAAATAAAACTTACGGATATTTGCTCATGAATTTTGAAGCAAATTCATCAACTGTTGAAAGACGCTGCAAATCAATGAACATAGGATCAAGTTTAGCATCGTGCTTCTCTGCTCGGATTTTACTTGCTGCATCTTCAGCAGATTCCACTGACCTGCATGCCATTACAACAGTACATCCATGCAGTGCAAGACTTCTTGCAGTTTCATAGCCTTTTAAAAAATGTATAATATTTAAATAATTAGAAAAATGAACAAGGAATTTCACATAAATTATTAAATACATAAGACAGAGTAAAAATAATTGTTTTGTTTCACCAATTTGTCTTTGAAATAATAAATTAATTCCTAATAAAAGAGCTGACTTTTAACTTTATTATCTATCATTTATCTGCGACAAGTACACAAACAAAATCAACAAATAGGCTCAACAGAGGTGATAGACTTTAAAAGAATAGGTGCCCAAGTTGAGTTTACATTACTATTGATGGGTTTTAAAATCAAGATGGAATATAGATCAAAATTGAAGATTACTAGAGATTTAAAAATGAGATTATGACTTTACTGAACGACATGTGATCTAGTCAGCTTCTTCAAAAAGCAGCCCTCTTTTGATATGAAATAAAGTAGAGAATTCTGCTGCAATGTACAATGTACCTAGAGATCAAGAGTGAGGAAATTCTCTTAGCATTAAGAAACAATTATCAAAAAATCCCGTCAAGTACTTGCCAGCAAGCTACAAAAAGAGTTTCTTCAATCATAAAATTCATATATTATGCATTATTATTATTAATTTTTGTTTGCGTTTTGTATTAATAATTTCGGGGGGAAAATGGCCAGCATTTTGAAAACGTGATACATATATATTTGGGCAAAAAAAGTTTAACATGTATTCCAAATTTCAAATCTTTAGCTACAGTAGGTCGGGAGATATACTCCAAGATGCGATGGACGGACAGACGAACTACCAAAAGCATAAGGGTTTCTAGGATGACCTTGAAACCCTAAAAAGGATGCTACATGGGAATATTTAAAAGAGCAACAATTTAAAAAACTCTCCCTGAAAAAAAAAAAAAAAAATGTAAGGAGATCCTCAGAGCTAATTATGGAAACAGTAGAGTTACATTAACAAACTAATAAGAAAAAGAAATACAAGCTGGACAAATGCATGTCAGGTGCCTTGGTCTATGACATTTTCCTTCAATAATTGGCATTGATAATGGCATATTAAAAGCTTTGTGCTACTGTTCTTCAACCCCTTTTTGATGACATCCACTAAAACTAAATCTCTGATTTTTTTTATAGATGTAATAACTGTCTGTGAAACAAATTGAAACTTTAATGAAGCTAGATAAAAGAAGTGGGGACGTTTTAGTACATTATCTGTAACAGAATATGTTTCTGATTTACTGAATACAGTATAATTACCTACATTCATATAAATTTCAAGTTATTAAGCCAGTTAATACAAGGAATGAGAATAAAATACTCTCTCTAAAGATGAAAATGAAAGGTAAAAGCATTTACCAAGGCCAGTGTTGGCTCCTGTAATGATAGCTACCCTACAGGATAAGTCGATACCATGTAGAACCTGAAGGGCAGTAGTGAATGAATCAAATCTCTGTCTTAGATCCATTGGACTGTCTTTAATTTCTTTGGCAAAAGCAAGTCTTGGGTCCGCGTATGTCACTCTTTCATTGGCATGATCAATGAACAGAATTTTATTTCCTTCAACAACTCTATCCCAACCAACTGGAAGCTCTAAAACAAAATACATTAAATACTATAACACAATTTTTGAATTAAAGTAAATTAAGACACAACTCAAATTGTTATAACTGCTTGTTTGTATGTTCCAAATTTCAAATCTCCGCCAATGTAGCAAACATGAGATTGAACATTGCAGTTTTTTAGCTATATTTTATAATATCATATTATATGTATCCTTATTATGAAATTTACAGTTTCTTTTATCTAATAGAGAGGAGTAATACACCTTTCTCCTTCTTGAATAAAGAGACAACATTTCTAGTTGTTTTTTTTTTAAAGAACATTTGACTTGCAATCGAAGGCAAAATATTAGATACAGTCAACAAAATATAGGAAGAAACAACAAAGCAGTCAGATTTAAAGCATCTAGATTTAGTAGAATGGGTTAACAAACTACTTTCAGGATATCAGTTTTTACACGACTAACAGTATCATTTAGCATAATATAATGAGCAGAGACAGTAGAAAATTAATCTGGGGCTACTTTCGTCAAACCATCTAAATTTTTGGATGGTATTGGCTTAAGTACTCAAGAAGATACAAGTGTAAATAAATGTATGTTTGTCCACAGGTGGAAGAGAAACAAATGGGCACAGAAGGTAAAACTTATATGGGACCAAAAATGGGCTAATTATGTCCTACCAGCCAAAATTTTTGCAGACAGACCGACAGACACACTTATTTAAGGTATATGAAATGTGTGCAGATAGTTGAAATTAAAATGGCACCATCTGTGGTTTGGGTGATTCTACAGATGGTGGCCGATTTGACATTTCACTGATTGAAATTTTTTTAACAAATTTCCCTATAACCCATTACATTTTTCATTAGCAAAAACTTTGAGGTTTTGAATAATATATCATGGTAACATTATTTTCTGAACCAGTCAATATATATTTCGAGTTATGTACAACTAGTTCAATGAATAGTGTCATGACCGTCACAAGAAGACTCTGCCCAGTAAGATTCATATTGAGTCTCTTTATTGTACTTACTTTGACTCGTTTTACCTTCTTAACTGATAAACTTTATAAAAAACAAAGAATTGAAAGCTTACAGGTACCCATGATTTTCAGAACTCTTTTTGTAACCAACTTAATAAACAAATTATGCCTTATGCTGGTTTGATTTTCTTTGTACGCCGAATAGACACATGATAAAGGTCAAATTTCTTTTTATTTTCCACATAACTGCCCTTGTATTATCAAAATATAAAGATTTTGATGCTAGATTTTAAGAGTTTAGGGACATTTTGGCTGGTATTTGTGCTAGTTTGCTGCGTGACGGTCATGACATTCCTGTGACGGTCGTGACACTTGTGAATGTCTTTGACTTCTTATCAGAATACACTCGTGTGTACCTAGTGAACATTTATTTTATTTTGTTAGAAGTAGCAAACATTTAAGTCAGTTTCACACTAGCTGACTTTTTTTTATGTCTTGGCGACGTTTTTTGTGTGACACCGAACCGAAGTCTGAAATATAAAGCTCACAATGAGAGCTTTGACACACAGAAACGTCACCCAGTGTAAAATTGGCCTTATGATTTAGTATTTATTTGCTTTAAGTCTAATATTTTGGTGCCTATACTATTTCAAACAAATGTACGTCAAAAAGTTTTATTAAAAATTAATACAAAATATAAAACATAAAACATTATCTATCTAACATGTATTATTAGAATTTAGTCCTTTAACATTGACAAGTATTCTGATTAGATTTATTGTTAAAAATGCCTTTGGAATAGAAGATACTAAATTAAAAAATATCTTGTTAAAAGAAAATTATATGACAACAAAGAAAACATACTTAAAAATCAAAGAAAACATATTTAAAAAAATAAGCCTTTCGGTATATACACAGTTGAGTGCAGATAGTAAGTGTAAATAACTATATTTTTCTTTTTATTGGTGAAATAATTTCAATAAATCTAGTTAAGACATTATTTCTTAGAAAAACATTCACAGCCTCAACTGAAGCTTAGAGGTTAAGTATTTTGTGCACATCCTATCGACTTAATTCTTTTCCAAATTGATAAAGCCTAGATGGAATTTTTGTTGGCGCTTGTAATACACATAATACTCCAGAAATATTAACCACTTGCATGTCTTCCCTAGAAGGCCTTCTAGCATAATTCTCCTAGCTTTAATTCTCCTTTCTCTCTGTGAGGTGATTAGCTTGCCTGTAATATTTGGACTTCCACCGATTAGCCGATGCCTTAAAATGATCCACTTTTGCTTCTACATCTTCCTTTTCTTTTTCAAGTTGTCTTTTCTCCCTTCTCAATTTATTTTTCCACTTTAATGTACTCCTTTCAACTTCTTATTCATTTAAAGTTTCATCTCGTGAATCTGGTGGCGAATTATTTTCTATAAAAATTTGTATTCGCTGAGAGTTGGAAATAACTAAGGTAGGGGAGTTTCCGGTGCCCTTCTTAAAAGCTTGTAATACGAATCTAAGCTCCAACCTATGCTTAAACTATGCTTCTCGTATCTTAAATAACTCTCGTTATCAAGACACTCGTAACTCGAGTTATCACGATTATGCAAGCTATAGTCCCTTTCCACTAAGTTCTAAATATGCAAGTCAATAAAAAGCTTCTTTGAGTGAATTATGATATACATTATCAAGACCGTCACGAAACAGTCAAGACCGTCACATGCGTAAAGGTAAAAGCGTGACGGTCTTGACTGTGACGGTCTTGACAAAGCAAAACTAAAATGGCTGACAGTCAGAAAAGATGCATTACAGAGAACACATAATGGTCTTATTAAACAAACATCTTTATGTAGAAAGTTGAGGAAAAATATTAAAATCATATCGTTTTTAATATTGAAGTAATCGACGTGACGGTCTTTACAAAATGTAGTTGACCACTGGACACTTTTTTAAGAAAAAGGCAATAAAAATCTAAAAACTCACTGAGAAATACTACGAGATATGTAACCTCACTCGTAGTAGATATCAGACTGACGTCTGAGCTAAATAGATGGAGGATTCTACACAAGAAGAGCATTCTTTTGCTTGTTGAAACAACTAAAACGTTGACTGTGACGGTCTTGACACTTACTGAGTTACGCAAATAATTCCAGGTGATATGATGTCAAAATTCTTAGTGAAACAGGTGTTATGGCTATTATTTGAACATTGAAGACCTCCAAAACATTTAGCAAAAAAGATTTTTATAAGAAAGTAGATATATTTAATTAAAAATTGTTGTTGATGTTGAGAATTAGTATCGAGTACGCGTGACGGTCATGACAATTTTGTTGGTTTTTTGAAAAATTTTATCAGAATCCGAAAAAGAATATGTAAACTAATTATTGCTGGTGGTCAGAGAGTTTATAAGTCGAAAATATTGTAAAATAAAATTGCAATATGTTAACATGTAAAGCTACAAGAGCCTAGTACGCCAAATCGGCCACTATCCGTAGAATCACCCGTTTACTTTCAACAAACCATAAAAATCGGATGCGTAATTACTTTTAAAGTCATAGTACATAATAAAAAAAAAAAAAATTGTGCACATGCAGAAAGGATTATCAATGGGCTAATTAGGACCTACCATCAAATTTTCTTTAAAATGGGACGAGTATTTTTTTTAAAGATATATTGGTTCGCAAAAATACTGTATGACTAAGGGACAGAAGACACAAGACCAAAAATGTTCCCTTGAATTCTATGTTGGAATTTGTGAAATCGGAGACATAAAAAAGGTTCATTCTTTAGAAGTATCACATAGCTTCTGTTAGCTCGGAAATGGTACAATATTTTATTAATTATATATCAGATAATTAAAGATGACCAACTAAAGAAACCAGGTGGTATTGCACTTAAACATTAAGCCTGCATTCAAGAGAAGTGTATCCACAATACCTCTTGACCCCACTTTATTTCTTCACCAAGATTATTTTATTATTTCAAGGAATTCAGACGCAATCCTTCAAATTCATGTTGTGCGAATTCCAATAAAACAAGTAATTTGGAATACATTATCTAAGCCATACTGTGAAAAACTGTTCAGGAAAACAAACTGCAAAAACCTAGCAAATTTTGTAATTTGCAGTTACGAGTTAAATTATCCTTAAGCTAAGCATTAATAGGGAAAAACAACATTGAGGATTTATTAAAGTAAATCAATCTACTACTATTTTTACTCTGGAATAAAATTAAAGCTATACCAAAGGGCTTGCTGTGTATATATTATTTAACGAAGACATAACTGGATATTATACATCATATATTTCATCATAGTGTTAAGAATAGAACATATTAATATCACATAACTTTGAAAGTGTATCTTCTCTTAATAAATTAGACTTTGTGCAAGTTTTGTTGAACTAAAGCATATTAAACTGTATTTTATAGACGGAAGACTTAAACTCCAAGTAATTAAGAGCACATCTTATGAATTTGATCAATTCACCAACATAAAATCTACCTCTATAGACATACTGGGAAGAGTGTCTTAATACCTGAACCAACATTAGTCAAAATGAATGAAAACTATATGTGAATTTTCGAACGTCTGAGACAAAGAAGGCCAGATAAAATGAAAACAAAGATAATGCGAATGTTGTTGGTTCAGTTATGCACAAAAATCAAAGATAAGAATTGTTCGATTCAAGTACGTGTCTGGTAAGGCGTGGCTTTATTTTTTCACAATAATAAAAAAACACTAAATTAATAGCTTACCACCAGTAACTTTTTTCTTTTTGCCTGTTCTTGGATGATTCCACTGTGTACCTTTGGTGTTGTGGCTGAAATAACAAATAAAAATACTTAATAAGCGGCAACTGGTTAAAAATTTACATTAATCTTTAACCTCTAAGGGATTTTTTTTTAAAGAAAACAATAATAATTATAGTGTCATGGCTTAATTGAAGATTCAAGGTACATACTTGACGTAATAAACATTGTTATCGGCTGTCACTCTTTCCTCCCAGCCAGGAGGTAATTCGTCTTCACTATCTGAATCCGGTAAATATGCAGACATTTACAACTAATATTCAAATATAAATATTGTTCGTTCAAATTCCACTCAGAGAAAATAAAGAATAAAGTAACAAAAATCAATCAGTATCTGTAGTTCAAAAACTAGCAACAACAAACGATACCATAACAAAGCATACCCAGATTCATTTACACATTTTTATTTGCTTTGCTGGTTTTGCATAACAAAAGAACAATAAACTCTATTATTAAAACTAGCCGTCACCCGTCACACATATTATATAAAACTTATCTTCAATTATATTATAAACCTTAACCTTAGAATCCAGATGCATTTTATTTTTGAATCCGAGCTTACCGAAGGTGATAAAGCATTGATCATTTTAAAGGACGACTTTTTTTCTCCAAAATTCAAAAATTTCTAGACAACAATCGATTTTAAACGTCAGGGAACTTTTTTTTTGGTCCCGTGTCATTGTCTATCAGTCTATCCCTGCCTATAACCATCAACATTTTTGTGAACCACAACACCTATGCGTGTCCGGAGTGGACGCGGCTTTATTATGTTCAGCGAGTCCATTAGAAATTAGTTTGCTTCTTAGCTTATCACTTACCGATTACCGAGGGTAATGGAAGCATTGTCATCGTTCTAAAGAACGAAAATTTCAAGATAGAAATCAGTTTCAGACTTTAAGGAACATTTTTGGTCCTTCTGTTAGTCTATCGGTCTATTTAACATGTCCGATTTCAATGAAATGTTGACAGTAGATCAGAATTAGTTCACTGTTGGTTCCAAATAATAAGATATAAGTTTCCACCTTCTGCGCCCGTTGGTTTCTCTTCCACATGCACACAAATTTTGATGGTTTGTCAAATTTAGTCCACAGATATGGGTCAATTTATGTTAGAACGGGCCGGGTAGAGTGTTTATGCTATACCGTGCCACGTACAGGGATAGTTAAAATAAATTGTCTTTTATAAGGGGAAAGGAGGAGATAAATTTTGCTTTTTAAGGTAACACGGCAAAAAAGAAAAAATATCTAAATAAATAAATAAATAAAAATAATGAAAAAAGTCCGAGTTGATAGTTTTAAATTCGGTCAAGACCTAATCTCCGCATCGCTCCAAAACTCACCATGTGCGGGGGAACTCAGATGATCATTCCAGTTAATTTCAAACATCGGCGCAAATTTAATTCAACATTTAATACCAATTTATATTATAAATTATTGCTGAAAAGTAAGATTGATTCCACTGGGAATAAAAACAGATTCAAATAACATTTATTCATTCATCCAATGATTAAAAAAGTCCAGTCATGCACCATGACTTAATGAGCGAATTTTCAAAGAAATCTGATTATTGGCTTATGATAATATAGGAAAATTTTGGTTTAGAGTTTGCATGGGTGAAAAAAAAATTTGGTACACAGGGGTACGAGGTACAAAAGTCAAAATCGTATTTACCCTTCAAGATGCATGTCGTTGGAAAGCTCTTTAAGAGTTCAGTAATTGTTGTTATGTACACTTTTATCATATTTTCACATAAAAGGGGGGTAAAATGGAAAAAACACGTTTTTTGACCCTAAATGGTCAAAATTTGACCCCTAAATGGACTCCAAAAAATCTGGCCAACGAACTCATCCTTTCTTTTGAGATTATTGACATTTTAAAATTTGTTTGAAAATTTTAAGTGCATCCTAAGGGGAGATATCGTCTGGAGTGACACATATATACATACATATATACATACATATATACATACATATATACATACATACATAAAAAAAAGTCCAGTCATGCACCATGACTTAATGAGCGAATTTTCAAAGAAATCGGCGTTTTATTGGCTTATGATAATATAGGAAAATTTTGGTTTAGAATTTGCTCGGGTAAAAAAAAAAAAAAATTGGTACACAGGGGTACGGGGTACAAAAGTCAAAATAGTATTTACCCTTCAAGATGCATGTCGTTGGAAAGCTCTTTAAGAGTACAGTAATTGTTGTTATTTACACTTTTATCATATTTTCACATAAAAGGGGGGTAAAATGGAACAAACACGTTTTTTGACCCTATATGGTCAAAATTTGACCCCTAAATGTACTCCAAAAATTCTGGCCAATGAACTCATCCTTTCTTTTGATATTATTGACATTTTAAAATTTGTTTGAAATTTTTAAGTGCATCCTAAGGGGAGATATCGTCTGGAGTGACACATATATACATACATATATACATACATATATACATACATATATACATACATATATACATACATATATACATACATATATACATACATATATACATACATATATACATACATATATACATACATATATGCATACATATATACATACATACATAAAAAAAGTGTTAAATTTTAGGAATCGATTCAGAATGGTCTAAAACGGATTTCCATGGAAAAATTTTTCAAAAATTCGCATTACAAAATTTTTGAAGCCATTGCAATAGCGTAATTTTCTTTGAAAATTCGCTAAAAGTGTTAAATTTTAGGATTCGATTCTGAATGGTCTAAAATGGATTTCCATGGAAAAAATTTTCAAAAATTCGCATAACTAAAATTTTGAAGCCATTGCAATAGCGTAATTTTCTTTGAAAATTCGCTAAAAGGAGGAATCTATGTGTCACACTAAATGTCAGACTAAATCAGTCACAATTGTTTTGGTTTTTACATGAATAAAACCATTAAGTAAGCCATTCGTTTCAGGACATTCGGTCAAGGATCGCATTATTTTATACTTCTATTAATAGGGCGCGAGGAATTTATGTGCCCCACTAATTGGTAGACTATTTTTTGTTCTTCTGGACATAGACAGGATAGATACATTAAAATGATGTTCTAGTAAGCACATTTTAACAGGATTGCGATACGATTTCGGGAAGTTCAACACATTTTGCTTCACCTCTGGATAGAACCAGTTTAATGAACTGTCTTTTTTGTCTAGTATGATATTGTGCTCTTTAGCAAATATTAAATATGAACATCTTGAGAAATATGGATATTCAACAAAGTAGTTCAAGATGTACAATTTATTTAATTACAGAGTATAAAAATTGGTAGTGCGTGAAGTCTCACCTAAAAAGGGTTTCGTTGGTGTTGTAAACATGAAATTAGTAAGGGGGGGGGGGGGGCAAGAATTTGATGTTTTCTGACAAAATGGCGTAGAAAATTAAACACTTTCCACAAGTGTTATATATTATTTGTAATCTACTCTTCAATACCTTTCATTTGATACCTCACACAAAATTTTTTAAAAAATATTTATTTTCGTGTGACATGAATTATCCGCCATCTTGGCTTCCCAGTAAATCAGATCAAATTGCTAATCTTATTTTTTCTATGGCCCACCAGACCGCACATTTTGCATATTTTTATATATTTTTAATATGAGCGGAAATATGATTTTAGGGGGGGGGACACGCAAAATTTCAATGTTATTTGACAAAATGGTGCCGAAAATTGAACGCTTTCCCTAAGTGATATATATATATATTTGTAATCTACTCTTCAATACCTTTCATTTGATACCCCACTCAAAATTTAAAAAAAAAAAAAATCCCATGATATGAGTTGTCCGCCATTTTGGATTTGAACTGCTGATAATTTTGAGTTCGCTATATTTTTCCTGTGTGCGCGGCAAAACGATCTTTAATATAGCAAAGTTTCATGTTTCTATCTCTTTTTATTCAAAAGTTACTTTTTATTAAAAATACATTATTTAATCCTTGAATGTTAAGGCAGATGCTAGCCTTTGCATGTAAAAGTTGGCTTTCGTGAACTATCACATCAACACGCTGCTAATTATCATCGAGCAGTCGACAGAATAAGTTACTGCCGTCATAATTGACACCGTGAATGAAAACTTGATAATGCGTTAGTTCTTCTTTAGATTGTTACTCCCCTTATAAAGAAAACAGAAAGGAGTAGCAATCTAAGGAAGGTGTACGGAATATTCTTCTTTAGAATGTTACTCCCCTTTTAAAACCAGAAGTGTGATATTCCTTTTTCCCAAAGTACATTGGACTAACATCACCTTGTCTTAATAGTTATTTAGTTAAAATCATTTATAAAAAAAAACACTTCAACTTTTTGTTGGAACACGGGACTATTAGTTCTAGAACTGTCCGAGAAGCGTGTAGGAACGGTCTTTTGAAAGTGCGCATGATCCAGACAGTTCTAGGACTGTCCGAGGCTCTGTTGGAACAAAATTATAAAAACAACATAGGGGAGTAATAATCTAAAGAAGTACCATCAATTCTAGCCCTTTTAGAATTCATGGATCAATAAAAAAACAATGAACATTTCTTTTAGATGTCACAATACAACATTACACATTCATTATCACTGCAGCAGTTTTAAGAGAAAGTGATGTGTTAAGATACATAAAGAATAAAGAAGTGAAATAAATTTAAACATAATGGTTAGATACCACCACTGAGTAGGTACTTCAAATGTTTTACTGTTTCAGAGAAATGGTGTAAAAAACAGAAAGGAGTATAATGAGAGGTTATATGGAGGTTTGCCCTGGTTTAGGGGCGTGCGGGAACCTCAGTTGGGAAAGCGAGCAAGGGGTTTGATTTATAGCGCAGCCCTAATGTCTTAATCAGTTCAGCCAAGCGTGTTTTAGCTTAGTTACGCTTAGGGGCAAACCCCTGATATTGCCCCCACCTAATACTTCATTTAGCTAACATCAATATAATCACCTGTCTCCTTCCTTCCGTGGCCTTATATCCGTAAATTAACCGGGCGAATTTTCCCTACATCCGTATTATTAATAACCATGCTCGAACATAATATAGGCTTCGTTTTGGCAATCAGATTAGCATTAATTATTCTCTACTTAATGAAGTTAGGCTATTGAATATAATGATTCGAGTTTCATAAGATATTCTCTGCTATCTGCTAGGAAACAATCAGGCGTACTTAAACTGTTTATTTTTACATCATTGATAGTTTGCCAATTCTAATTTGATCATTTTTACATGTTAAGGATTATTTTACAAGCTTTTATTTAACTTGCAATGTTTGTATGTGTGTATGTATCTTATCTATGTTCGGGTCAAATTTTGCAACTGAATTTTAAAGCAGTTATCTTCAAACGATTGAATTGAAATTTTGCATAAATTTTTAGTTTGGATGACAATGCATGGTTAGCTAAGTCATTCTAAATCCAATATGGCAGAAAGCCCAAGATGGCGGACTAGTTATTTTTTAAGGACGCCCATGATATGGGTATCAAATGAAAGGGGTTGCAGAGAAGAATAGGAATAAAAAATGTTTTTTTAGTAAAATTATTATTTATTTTATAACTTCTTGTAAAAAAATAAATTTTTGCAACTGTCTATTAATTACATCTTATATATGTTATTGGTATAATCAATAGTAGGTTCTTATTAGTAGGTTATTAAATAATAGTATACAAGTTAATATTGTGGTTATAACTTAATTTATTTTAGAAGATTTGGGAAATATAAAGTAATATTTAAATAAAATTGTGACTCAAATTCTTTTCTATTAGATTAGCGTACTTCGTAAATTGCTATAGATCTGAAGTTCACTAAACCAATTTCGGCTCTACGCCATGTCACTTTTAGCAAAAGGGAAATTTGATCATCAAATTTAAATTGCAATCAAGGAGTGTAAATTAGAGCCGAAGTCAAAAATAAATAGTACAACGAATGTTATTTATTCGCTCCCCTAAAAAAAAAAAATCTATAGAAAAAGCACTTATTGAAGAGACACATTGGTAGTGATTCCGGGGTATTAATTATTTATCCTCGACGTTTATTTGTAAAATTAAAATAGACATTGAACTATATTGGAATCCCAGATGTTGGTTATTCATTCCAGATTTTTCCATTTTTTCGGTGACATTTGGCTCTGCCATTTGGCCACTCTTAAATGACACTTTCGTAACCCGTTGATATCAAATTAGCATATATTTTAGGTAGGGATTAGCGTCACTTGATCTGTTTACTTTCGCATCTACACTTTGTTGACAGCCTTGTTCATATTCATTGTTTTAATGTAAATGAGGAAGTCGAAGGTACTATTAGTTTCAACCACTTGATCACCTACTTCAATTTTTCATTGATGTTAGGAACTTTCGAAAAAATCTAGGTTTTTATATAACACGTTTATGCGGAAAAAGAACCCACTAACTTTAGTTGTTCTCTTGTTCTTTTTGAGGAAAAGAGGAAATTATTTATTAATACTAGGATGAGCAGCTAAGTATATTAAGAGTGTGTTAGGGTTAACAGTCAGCGCGTGCAGCCTCTAAAGAAAGAAGTGCCCTTGTTTCACGCTTGGAGCGCTTCTATTCACACCACATTCCTACATAACCTACCCCTTTAAACTTATTAAAAAAATCTTTTTTTCATAATATAATATATCTTCATACCGTTTTTTTTATAAGAATTTTGTAAATAACTTAAGATTACTCCGAACCTTTAAATAAAAAATTATAATATATTATAATATTTTTTATAATACTTAAGTGTCTAACAAAACCTAGCTTTTGTATGATGACCCTCTTGGATTAGTGGATGAAGTAGTATAAATTTGTGTATCCTTCTTGAAGAAATCCAGTTTAACCATCTTAAATTATGTAATAATTAATTATTCGGAGCTCGATGGTTATTTAAGAAGCCACTTGACACCTTCTAACACTGCTGTTTAAAAGGACGCGGTCCACATCGTCCCAGATTGTCATACATTACAAAATGTTAGACAACATAGCTGCAGTGACAGCTGATCTAATAAACCTGCTACATATATATTGAGCACCCAAGAAAGAGGAATAAAAAAAAAAAAAATAAATAAAAGAAAAGATGTCACGTGCTTATTTATTTTTACATAAAAAAAACCGTGTTTATTTTCAGTGATACGTGCCTATACGATAAACTTGATTTATTTTTTATTTATATTAAACGAATAGTACGTTTATTGTTCTAGGGTTTAGAACTCCTATTTCTTTACATGTACTTAAGGTTTTATATAATAAACATTTAACATTGATATATTTTTGGGCTGGGGTACAGACGAAACTTTCCATCACGATCACGCAAAAACACATGACAAATGCGACGCTCTATATAGAACCAAGAAGTTAGGAGGAAACAGAAGGTAAGGGAATTCGATTCCACTTTTTTTATTAAAACAAAGTACTATTAGATGAACAAGAAACTCTGTCCCCCCGCACCTAGAGCTAAAACATTTACACAGCACCGAGAAGTCTAAGATATTAATTGGCACTAATAACTCTATATTCAGAATTCAGAAGTACATTAAATTCTACCTAAAAGTTGTATTTGGGACTGCGTAACTTATGTGAGACTTAATTCACCCCATTCCGTTAATGGATAAATAAGAAACAACAGCGCCGGCGCTACGCACAGGCGGGGCAGGCGGCCGCCTGTGGCGGCCAAACTCAGGGGGCGGCCGATGACGCCCTCAGTTTGTTTTATTTTATAAATTGAAAAACAAAATCTGTAGTAGCAAAACGATAATAATGTGCGTAACCCCCGTACTGAGTCTGAGTAGGCAAGTTAGAGATGGAACCCTAGTAATAACACCACTAGACAATACCTACCTTATCAGGTGCTGTTTTAGTTATCTAGCCGAGCTAATCGCATTTCGGGTTTTCTTGGTAACACCGGTGTTATTTCTTTTTTTTCCTAAAAAAAAACTATCGGCTGTCTTTGTTATGTATGTATTTTTCTTTCTCTCGTGACCCTCCTTAAATCTTTTTTATTATACCTCATATCATTTTTTTATTTATTCACTTAACTCTTTTCTTGCCCCTTTATAACTGTTATATTTTCTTCCCTTAATATTTTAATAATTGTTATATCTCTCCTAGTCCTAATAAAATAAAAATCGGTCCGAGACAAATCAGACAAAGTTTTTGATATACGAGTTCATAATTACTTAGCACAGTGTTTTCTATTTATTAGTTTTCGTATATACATTTACAATTATGGTTGTATGGTGTAAAGCCAATGCCAAATAAAGGAAAAAAATAAAATAAATAGTAGGTACATTTAATTATTATTAAATATTTTCATCAAAATTTAAAAATAACTTCTCCTCGGAGGGGAATCGATCCTGGCCTCTCTCCGTCCACGGTCAAAGCTATTTTCCCAGGAACTAGATTTTCCCAGGGAAAACGGCTTATATCGTTAGCTTCGTATTTAAATGGGCTACATTTTAGAATTTTTTAATCAAAATGTGGGAACCGTTTTCGGGAAATAATTTGTTTCATGTTTTTTCAGAGTGTTTGGGAAAAAAATCATTTCGGGGTATGATTTTTCTGAACATGTATATGCCAAATTTTGTGAAAATTGGCCCAGTAGTTTAGGCTCCAGGCGTATCCACAGACGACAGACAGACATTTTTTAAAACCCGCTTTTTTGGACTCAGGGGACCTCAAAACGTGTAAATTCGTCAAAATATCAAGATCGAATTTTTGCTTCTCGTCACAAATATTTTTACTTGTTAAATATTTTACTGTTATAGGTTTCTTCCTCTGGCACTTCTTTAGATTGTTACTCCCCTCATAAAAAAAAGCAGAGGGGAGTAACAATCTAAAGGTGTACGGAATGTCCTTCTGTAGACCGGTACTCCCCTTATAAAAACAGAAATGGGATATTCCTTGGTCCCAAACATCATTGGACTAAACATCTCTTTTTCTTAATAGTTATTTAGTCAAAGTCATTTTTTTCTAATGCAACATAGGGGAGTAACTATCTAAAGAAGTACCCTTCCTCTAATATTGAGTTTTTAATAATAGCCTACTTTACTTTATTACTCAAAAACTATCATAGCTAAATAATAGTGACATGCACTATTTAAAAAGCAGTCAGGTTATATTAAATAAACTTTGTTCAGCCCTCTGTCTCTGTAAGGGCGATTGATAGTGGAAAAATTATTTGATTTTAAAAAGTTGAAAATAATTTAAGTTGTTATACCCCAAGAACAAAAAAAGACGAGACTGTCCGAAGTTAACAAAAGTTGGCCTATTAGTAAAAATTTACTTTTTAATCTAATCTAAATTAAAGTATCAGAGGAGGCGTGTTTAATTACAATTCACAATATAATGTCCACTAAGAATAATATTAAAAATATGGCCATAGAAAATTTCAGGTCATTTTTTCCTCAGATGATATTAATATTATAAAATTTTTGACATCCAAAAATTTAGTTATATAGTCATGTCCCAGTGACAGTTTAGGCCTATTTTTTATTATATCAATACTTTTATTACCAACTTAAAATAGGAATATTTTAGATTAAATAGTAAAATATTAAACTAAATAACTTATAGGCCAACTTTTATTGAATTTGCATAATATCTAGGTATATCCATTTTTAGGGTCCGTAGGCGAAACCAAACTGAGGACAATTATAATTTCTTTCGTTTGTCTGACTTTGCCTGGAGGTCGTTACAGGTTCTTTATTCCCGAAAGAACCCAACACAAAGACTTGAAACTTTCCAGTTATTTTTTGTGTAATAACCCAAACACATAAATGTAGGAAAGCCCCAAAAATAATCCTTCTCCCCCCCCCCCCCTCCGGTTAAAGAAAGCCTATTTCAATGGGGCGGCCAAAAACCGTCTTGCCTGTGGCGGCCAAAAGTGTAGCACCGGCGCTGAGAAACAACCATAATAGTTCATGTCGACTTGATAGAAATAGTTATTTATGTAACTAGGCAGGAAAATGGAATTTTATCCTGTCGAGTGAGAAGGCAAGGACAGGCTATGATAATTAACCAATTTGACTGAATAACGAGGCAACATTACATTATAATTATAACATTAATAATATATAATGTTATAAGATAGAGATAATAGTATAATAACTGTTATTGCCAACATTATAGCAATAAAAATGTTGCTGCCTAGGAATCAACATTTTTCCTCATTTTACCGCCTAGGCAGTAAAATTACATTTCTCTGCCCGAAATCAGTTCAATAATGCCTCATTTTTCTGCCGCAAGTAGATAAATAATATTGTCTCTCGGTTTTATTTCTTGCTTTTAGTTAATACTTAAGATTGTTATAAATCCTTCGGGTTTTCTCTTAAGCCAGATTTACACGATCCAAGTATACTTGGTCAAGTAACTTTCATCAAATCCACTTGGTCCAAGCATGAGTGCCCATAATATGAATTTTTCCGGGGGGGGGGGGATACCGAGACTGGGGAGGGGGTGAGGGTAGGTTTAGATTGTGTGCAATGTTTTTCCCTTTAGAACTTTCCAGTTAAATTGTACTTATTAAGATTAAAAAAAAAGTAGTGATACATAACCTTCTAGTAAACAAAACCCAGCACAACCTCACCTCTTAGTAATTTTTTTGTCAGCTCATTCTAATAATTTGTCAGGTGGGCGCCATTTTTGTTTTCATCAAAGTCTACTTTGATATAAAAAAGTTGGGGCTTTACCAACTCAACTTGGATGTTCAAGTTGACTTTGATACCATGTTTACACGATCCAAGTAGCGTCAAAGTAGAGTCAATGCTGTCTTGGCCCGGCTTACAGTTGTTACCAAAAGTAAAGCGAAACTCCAGACTTCATATTATGCTTGGTCTTCGCGGTATAGAAGACCTCTTCTATACCGCGAAGACCAAGCATACTAGTAATAATATAGATTTTACTTAAGTTAAATATCATTTAAGTACTTATTATCACGCCAGCATGATTTAATTTGGAATAGCCCTAGTTGCTATTTAAGCGTTAATAAGGATAAATATCAAATGAAGCAATTGTTTGAATTTTTTTAACTAGCTTTTTTCACCTGAACAGACAAATCCTAATTATTAATAATAAATGTCTCACACACGCAATGTAACTTAATTGTTGTGAAATTTATTTCTGCGTTGTAAATTAACTGATATCTATTGGAGACTTGGAGACAAATGAGAATCAGTGGTGACAGTGAATGCATGTGTACTAACACTTGAAATGTGTGAATAACATCTCTAATACTAACACAAGTGGAACAATACTAGTTGTTTCAGTATTATTGTCGCAGTTTAAGTAAATTGTAACTGTAGAGAGAATGTCGAGAATGAGTCTGGCGTTGATTGTTCGCTATGAATGGGTAGTTAAACGAGACTAAACCACGGCCTCAGTTAAGTCAAAGACAATTAATTTAATCACATCAGTACTCCCTATATACTGTCACAGTCCCTTTCCTAAGTAATTATGCAATTATCGTGCGCTGTAAAGTTCTAAACGCTTAACATATATGTTCCTTTAGAGTTTAGAGATTCCGACTGGATGCGTATGTTAAACAATGGCTGTCTAAATATTTGATTTCCTTTATATATTTTAGAAAAACTAATATCAAAATAGATTACGTTTTTTTTTAAGAACAAATTTAAATTAAAATAAAGAAATTAGTTTTTCACAGCAATTTCAAGAACATAATTCTCTGACAGTTGGTATATGTTATACTACCTTTATTTCCGGAAAACGAAAAAAAAATTAGACAGAAGCATTTTGTAAACAGGAAGTTTTGAAGTATTAGAAAATTGTCGTTTCGTCAAAAATAAATATGACGATTAGACTGATAATTATATTAAACGTATTTTTGGCATGATTTTGAGTATAATTCATACTTTTAATTTTAAGATGGAATATTATTGCTGTAAACGACACAATTTTTGAGGAAATGAAATGCAGAAGTTATAGTACGAAAATCTAAATCATCAAAAATAAAATCATAGATAGGTATATCCGTGCGTGGTTTTACAAACAAAGAGTATATCACTTGGATTCGTAATTCATTGGGCCTTTAATAAAAAAGGCCATATTATTAGAATAATATTATTAGAAAATTCAATAAACAGGTCAAGTGCGTGTGCTAGTCAGCACACAGCGAGGGTCCGGAGGCAAAACTGTATTGTTGTAAGTAGTACCTATTGATGGTGCTTCTTAAAATGCTAAAAAACCTACTTTGATCTATCCTATGGGTCTGATATTTTCAAAAGACATAAACAAATTTCTGATAAAGTATTTTTTTGCCACTGGCGTAACTATGGGCCCACACGGGCCCGCATTGAGGGCCCCCCCCTGAGGGCCCCCACCGTCAGGGGCTCCCAAATCAACGACGACGGGGGGGGGGCCGTTCTAAACGCAAGAGGTTTTTTTTTTCTCATCAATTTTTTTTGGCGAGGGGCCTCAAATGGATCTTGTAGGGGGCCCCCATTGCCCTAGCTACGCCACTGGAACCGGACTATAAACATATAAATATATACAAAAGAGCATAACTATAAATGAAAAAACTTATTTTGTCAATAAAAAAAATCGAAATTTCCAAAAAGTGATCTTAAATTTTGGTCTAAGAATGTTCAGGGGTTTTTTCAGTTTTTTTGCACTTTACGTAAGCGAGATAGAAGGGGGGACATTTTTCACACCCACTTCAAACTCGCCTATGCTCGTCCTGTCAAAGCTTATAACCAAAAATGATATAATTCTGTAATCAGCTTGACGAACCCTTTTATATGATACCCCACACAGTTTTCCAAAAAAAATATTTTTAACCCTTAAGTTTTTTTACCCTAATTCTTTTGTGGGTAGTTACTATACACATATATGCTAAATTTCTAAGTGATCGGACGAAATAAGTAGCCGTGACGGACGGTCAGACAGACACACGCAGGAATATATAAGGGTCCTTATAGTTTTACCCACGGATCCTAAAAATACTCTTCTCTTCAAGCATCTTACTAATATAGGGCCGTTTACCTCGTTCGTTTAGAATTTAATTTTTTTTTGGGGGGGGGGGGGGGTGAGCTCGGAATAAAAATCTAGAATTGTATATAACAGAAACACTCTTCTTTATATATGTATATAAGTATATAGAGATATTTTTCTGTAACAGAACATAACATGCAACAAATCATCAATAATAATACGATTTGTTTTGGTTGCAGTTTAATTAAAACATTTTATTTTATTATGAAATGCTTCTAAGAATTATAACTAATTTGGAATAATATCAGTTAATAGTAAGTCATTAAGTAACTATGTTTGTAGAAAGGGTTCAAATAGTAAAGTTACTGCGCTTCACCCTTAACGATTAATAAAGATAATTGGCAGAGGTAACCATCCCGAGTACTGTTTTATCAGAAACCTTTGTTTGAGAGAGAGGGAATTGTTGTAAAAGAGTTAAAACTTGTTTGACTTGCTATCATTCTGTTAATTGAGAATAAATACCGAGGTCGGAGGGCCTGTGCTAATTGGGCCGCCCTCCCTGTTAGAATAGCTCCCGGCCCAACTCTATAACTGCGAGGCGAGAGCCTTCAAACTCGCTGATTCTGTACATAAATATAACTGCCAGCAAACTGAAGGCAAAAATAAACTTTTTAATACAACTTACCTAGGTTTCGCGTTTAATTGAAGAGAAATACAGAATACAGGTACAGTAATTATTTAGTACAAATATATGAAGTGATGAAGAATATTAAATATTATCTTGTAATTTTGATTTTTATAAAAACAAAATTTAATAATTGGACAAAAAACATTTTTGAAAACAAGCTTTGATCTTGGGCCATCCGCCATATTGGATTTAGAGTGAAGGCATTTTATTTGTCGTATTCTTCTCAGCAAACCCTTTCATTTGATGCCCATATCACAGGCGTGCTTAAAAAAATAACTAATCCGCCATCTTGGGCTATCCGCCATATTGAATTTAGAATGACGTCACTTAGCTAACCATGCATTATCATCAAAACTAAACCTGCATGCAAAATTTCAATTCAATCGGTTGAGGATAACTCCATAAAACAACTCATTAAAATTCATCAGTTGCAAGATTTGACCCGAACATATACATATACATATATATACCGAACATATACTATACATACATACAAACATTGCAAGTTAAATAAATGCTTGCAAAAATTATTTTAGAAATCCCTTAAAAAATTGGCATTACGGTACCAAGAGAAAAAAAAAAAAAGAAATAGTGTTTCTGAATCAGTCTTTGTGCCCGACAAAATTTACCATGTTTTGCCACTTTTTATTTTTTTAAAACTATTTGGCAATTTTCTTAGCGACACTGATGGTATTTGCCAAAAATGGCCTTAAATGGACAACCGGCATTTTTTAAAGATAATATTTTATGGAAAAGTCGACCAAGAAGCAGACACTTTGGGAAATTGACCTGCGGCACAGGAGGGTGATTTATCGAGAAGTATTGTTGGAAGACTGACCTTTGACCTTATTCCAATTGGACATGGAAATAAAATACAGATTCAAAATGAGATAGATATTTTGACCAAGTTTTGTAGAACGAATTTATTATTAAATGAAGTCAATGAGTAAACGTGATTTGAGGAATTTGTCTTTTGACATTTCCTTTCTCAATGATGACAACTCCGCATTTATTAAAAACTATTCTACACTGCAATCATTGAAGATAGCATATACATTTCAAACAATCTTGAGTAAATATTTACCTCTAGCACATATATCATTTGATGATGTTACTTTCGGTATTTTATTTAAGGTCCTATTTAAATACTGATGGTGTGTTACTGACAAGAATTCATACAAAAAATTATTCGTCTGAATTTAGAGGTAAACAAAGACATGAGTATGGTAACATAGCTTGCTGACTTGCCTTACGAATTTGTACGAAAAAAATAGATTTGTGCTACGGCCAAATCTTTTGGTTCTTTTAACTTTCTCGTATAAAGAGAAAGCATTGTGCGATGGCGTGAAAATTCGATTTTGAGATATTGGTGGATTTAAATGTTTTGAGGTCCTCTGAGTCCATAAAAGTGTTTTTTAAAAAAATTAATCGTCTGCCTGTCGCGCTTGGGCAGACGTGTGGAGCCTAAACTAATGGGGGCGATTTTGACAAAATTTGGCATAAATGTTCAGGAAAATCATACCCCGAAGAGAAACCGAGAAATGAATGTTAACAAAAAACGTGAAAAAATTTTCTCGAATACGGTTCCGACCGAATATAACGATATAAGTGGGTTTAGTTCCTGAGAAAAAAGCTTTAAACGCGGACGGAGAGAAGCCGCGTTCGATTCCCCGCCGTAGAATAGTTATTTTCACGATAAATTTTGATAAAATGTTCAATGATAACTAAAAGTACCTCCGAAAACTCGAAAATTAACAAATGGAAAACACTGAGCTAAGTAGTAATGAACGCATATATGAGAAAGTTTGTCTGAGTTGTCTCGGGCCGATTTTTTTTATCAGATTTCCTTGTGCTCTACTTCATGGCTACTACAATGATGTCTTATAAATTCGTACGAATTATTTTAATATTGTATAATCTTATAAATATGAGAATTATTTTGTGATCGTTCAGATTTTTTTTTTCTTTGCCTGGGACTTCAAACATTCCAGGAGAGAAACATTCCGTTTCAGACATCAGGGAACATTTTTGGTCTCATTTCTGTCGGTCGGTCTGTCTGAAAAACATTCAGCAAGCAATTCAAAGAATACTTTAATAGCTAATGATAGAAAAGGATAAACAATAATGACATGTCTACTTTCAGAAGTTGCACTTTAGGATAAGACAATGCTTTATTTTTCTATGTACCTCATTTCACCTATTAATTGTTTCTAGTGAAGCTATTTTCTTTTTTCATCGTAAAAAAACCGCCTTCGAGAAAGCACAAACATAGCCAACGGATATTGTGCCATATCAAGTATTCCGAGCTTACCAAAGGTAACCGAAGCATTGTGACCGTTCAGAAAAACAAAATGTTTTTTATCTTCGATTTCAAACATTCCTAGACAGAAAACCGTTTCAGACATCACGGAAAATTTTTGGTTATGTGATATTGTGCCATATCCGATATTGATAAATGCTCGCTTCAATTTTAATCGTTTAGATATGTTTTTTGTTTTTTTTTAATCAATATTTAGAATGTTTTATTTATTTATTTTATTAATTTTAATGGTTTATAATACATAAATAATAATATATAATTTCCTTTGCATTTCTGCTGATGTCAGCCTAAAATTTATTATAAGCGTGTTTTTCATTAATATATTTTTATCTAAGATAATAGGGAAAGGTTGACCTCCCTGAGAGAGATGACCTAGCTGCAATAGCCTTGGTCAATTAAACATGTGGCAAACTCTGTATAAAAAAAATGAAATATATATAATATATATATATATATATATATATATATATATATATATATATATATATATATATATATATATATATATATATATATATATATATGCTCGTTCAAACATTCGATTTTTCTTGTTTCTAAAAGAAGTAACCTTAGTCTGGGTTTTAAATAAACATTAAAATTAATATTTGAATTCCACGTGCATGAAAGTAATTACCTACTATACTACGAAGAAATACACAAAAGCACAGTAGGCTTACAGTTCTGTAATAAAATCTGAATTTTTCTGGTGTTTCTTTATTTTTTTTTTTTTTGTTTAAAGTAAGAATAGAAATTTAAATGGAACCTGCTACATCTGAAATATAAAATGATAATTTGGTATTAGCTTCATTTAGATTTGAGAGAAATTTTGTATAGCTTCAACAGGATTAAGCAAGAAAAGCACATGATTAATACGAATTGATTAAACAACTAGTGGAGAGGAACATTTAGCTTTCTTTATCTTCGGTAAAACTGTAGTTATCAAGCCACCTAGGAGAGGTTAGAAAATTAGGGGGGCCTCACTTAAATGTGTTGAGACAAAGGGATATAATCTCTATAATGAATTAATTATATCGATATAATCTTTCAAATGTATAAATCTTAAAAATGAACTATGTTGACAAAGGTATATATTCTCCTAAGTCTATAAATTGCACAAGCGAAATTGTGCTGCCAAGCGATTCTCGACTGTATTAATATCTTCAGATTAGCCTCATCTTCAATTTATCTTTAATGTATACTATTATTTTTTATAAAGAATTATAAATACACTAGCAAAACTTAAAACTAAACAAATTTCCGACTCTACCCGTATATACTGGGCTAAAAATATGGCTTTAAAAAATAATGATGTTTATAATATTTCAACCTTAAAAACTATGTAAGAATACTTACGGTTATGTGCAAAGTAAACATAATAGTAATTTTTTATACTATGATTAGCATAAAATAGATTTTCATTTTAGTATTGACGATAAAGAAATTAAATAGATAGAGATTTGCAGCAAATATCTCAGAATTTTAGGAGTTGAGTTAACCCTTTTAACGAACTTAAAACTGACTTTCAACAAAAAAGAAAACTCAAGCTAGCCGCTTGATTGCTTTTACTTAGTAAGCAATAGTATCTTTATCTTAAAGAATAGAAATTAATTTTTCAGCAATAAATTAATTGTTTCTAATGACCGCAGTGTTTCATTGTACAGTATTGGTTATACTGATACCGATAACTGATAACCATTTAGAGTTTGGACAGATATTCATTAGTTCGATTTGAGGTTAAAGTGATCAAATTTACTTAGCTAATAAAGTTTTAAAAGTTATGGAGGGCATTTAGTGCAAAAAAAATATAGTGTTAACAAATGACTCCTAAGTTATACAACAATTGGGGAGGAATTAAGCAGAATCTCGAATATATACTTGACTAGTATTCCCCCGTGCTCCGCGTGGGGCTCATTGTAGGTATTAGTGACAATTTTTCCTATTATCATGTATGCCTAGCAATTAAATGAAATGCCTAATTAGTTTTGTTTCGAAAGCCTTCTAGGAATAGAATCAGGACTACATTGTACATAATTCTTTCCATTACTAAGAATATAATACTCTCTAAATCGTAGTTTGGAGTCTATTTATACATTAAAATAATAGCCAATCAAAACTATAAGAAATGTAGTAATAAATAAAAGATGTAGTAATAAAGAAAAGATGAAGTAATGTAGTAATAAAGAAAAGATGAAATAAATGAGAAAATAAACGTAGTCAAAACCAATTAGACTGGTTGATGATTGAACAATCATCAACCATTGATGCAATAATTTAATTATTAGTCTCTTCTCAATACGGCAGTTGCACCAGTTTAAAATTCAATTTTTAGTAACTCTATAGTATTTGGACAAATTAATAAAATAATAAATTAGTGTAAGGCTTAAGCCTCCTAATCAGAAATTAATTCGGTCAACAATTGCGGACACTATAAGAGCTCAAAGTCAAAAATAAAAAAATCAAATTTAGCTCAATTTAAGAAGGAACCGATGGAAATACGACAAAAGTCATAGGACCAAAGTTGTCTTTTACAAAAAGTTACCGCTGGTGCAATCTGTTTTTCGATACGACTTACCGTTTAGCCGTAATAAGCCTCCAAAAAAAAATAAGTTACGTCCATCACCTTTAATTTTTTAAGGGGGAGTAAAAATAAATAAATAATGAAAGTAAGTGGATCCTTTAAGGGTAAGAGCAGGAAGAAGAAATACTACTTCATTTTACTGTGGCGACGTTTCGGCTTTCCCAGCCATTTTCAAGCCTAAAAATAATAATTTATTGTAAGCATGACAAGTTACATTTTAGCTCATTTCAAAAGTTGAGTGCGAATTACGTATAAAATAATATTACCTCTAAAACATCTAAATTAGCCCTCAAGCTAAAGCGTTAAAACGAGTTTGTGTTCTTAAACATAGAGTCTGGGAACTAGTTGTTCACTACGTCAGAATCCTAAAAACCGTAACATAATTTAACCGTAACATTTTCTTGAAAATGGCTGGGAAGCCGAAACGTCGCAGCAGTAAAATGAAGTTGTATTTCTTCTTCCTGCTCTTACCCTTAAAGGATCCATTTCCAACAATTACTTCAGGGTACACTTTTCTCTACAATCTCATAAATAAATAACTTTTCTGATTTTTTCAGTCGGTTTGGGCCAATTTCTAACCAAACCCAAAAAAACGCGAGTCTCTAGGTGGTCTGGAAGTACCTAAATATTTTGATTAGCGAGTCAGTGGGTTTTGCCACTTAATATAATATACTTAGTCAACCTAATTTTAAAGTTTTTTTATTTTTATTTTTATAAAATTGCAAATAACTTTAGTTCTACTCAATATTTTTCGATGAAACCAAGCCTACTACATACGCAAGATGTTTACGCTCACCCCTGAAAAACAATTTATCGATGTCGTTAAGCCAATTTTGTGTAAGTTGGACTGGTGGCGCTAGACACACATACAAACATACATAGATTATACATACACGAAAAATGTTAAGGCCAGATTCGGTTTTTGGAATGTATGAAATAAAAAAGTATCCAAACATTTTGCAATTCTGACCAATGTACAGACAAAACTTTAATTTTACACACACACACACACACACATATATATATATATATATATATATATATTTGTGTGTGAGTGTGTGTAAGCTTTAGCTATATATACATATATAAGCTAGGTTAGACTTAAAAGAATGCACTATTTCTCTTACTAAGAATTTATCCTTAATACTTATAGATTCAAAATGTATCTTTTGTACAATAAACCAGAATACATTTAGAAAACAATTCAAGTGAATATTGTTGATTAAAATCTACGTATTTTACCAGTATGAACAAGAAAATAATGTCCTTACACCGAGTGCTGACCAAGTGAAACAAAGGAAGTTGCTAACGCTGACCAAGCGGCACCAGGCAGACCTGACAGTACTGACGGGGCTTCAATTTCGCATTATCAACAATTTGCATTTGAACATTTTTTCAATGAATAAAAAATATGAAATATAAAACAATTGGATTATTTTTCCCATTATTTTATACGTTAAAATTTTATTTAAGCATTACTTAACTAAAAACTTAATTAGCAAAAGTTAAAAATATATACTAAAGCTCTAAACCATATAACTAATAGCAAAGTTTGATAAAAATATTATTTATGACTGTAAAGGACCTTGTCAAGAATTCGATGATTCAAATGCTTAATAAGTGAAAAAAAAACGGAGATTTGTCTTTTTTCAAAGATGATTGCTTTTATCCAGAAGTGTAACTATATCAGCAGTCAGCTGCTGCGGTTTCATTTCTCGTCTTGATGAGACAGCATAACATTGCTTAATACAGTCAAAATGCAACAAAAACAGTCACATTTTAAGGTTGACTTTTAAGCCCGTTAAAAATCCGATTAATTGTTTACTTTATTATACTAAAACAACGTGCTGCAAAATATTCTCAGTTGCCACTTAATTTTTTAAATAGGGAGAATTACTTTAAGTACTTTATATTACTTTATTACTTTATGTTACTTTATTATTACTTTAAATAGGGAGAATTACTTTAAATACTTTATATTACTTTATTACTTTATATTACTTTATTATTACTTTAAATAGGGAGAATTACTTTAAATACTTTATATTACTTTATTACTTTATAGTACTTTATTATTACTTTAAATAGGGAGAATTACTTTAAATACTTTATATTACTTTATTACTTTATATTAATTTATTATTACTTTAAATAGGGAGAATTACTTTAAATACTTTATATTACTTTATTACTTTATACTACTTTATTATTACTTTAAATAGGGAGAATTACTTTAAATACTTTATATTACTTTATTACTTTATACTACTTTATTTTTACTTTAAATAGGGAGAATTACTTTAAATACTTTATATTACTTTATTACTTTATATAACTTTATAATTACTTTAAATAGGGAGAATTACTTTAAATACTTTATATTACTTTATTACTTTATATAACTTTATAATTACTTTAAATAGGGAGAATTACTTTAAATACTTTTTATTACTTTATTACTTTATATAACTTTATAATTACTTTAAATAGGGAGAATTACTTTAAATACTTTATATTACTTTATTACTTTATATAACTTTATAATTACTTTAAATAGGGAGAATTACTTTAAATACTTTTTATTACTTTATTACTTTATATTACTTTATTATTACTTTAAATAGGGAGAATTACTTTAAATACTTTATATTACTTTATTACTTTATATTACTTTATTATTACTTTAAATAGGGAGAATTACTTTAAATACTTTATATTACTTTATTACTTTATATTACTTTATTATTACTTTAAATAGGGAGAATTACTTTAAATACTTTATATTACTTTATTACTTTATATTACTTTATTACTTTATATTACTTTATTATAACTTTAAATAGGGAGAATTACTTTAAATACTTTTTATTACTTTATTACTTTATATAACTTTATAATTACTTTAAATAGGGAGAATTACTTTAAATACTTTATATTACTTTATTACTATATATACTACTTTATTTTTACTTTAAATAGGGAGAATTAGTTTATACTGTAAAATCTAGAAATATAGATGTAGAATAGGCACTGTTATTTGGGTGTATGAATCTGCTCTGGAATACCTTTTGTAAAATGTATTTGTTGAATAAATAAAATGGCTCTGTGTGAAGTCTCACATACATATAGGCAGGGCTGGATTTAGGCAGGGGCCATGGGGGCCCGGGCCCCTGGCGGCAAATTTTCGAAGGTGGCAAAAGGCGGCAGAAAGAAAAATAAAACAAAAATCATAAAACATTTTTTTTTTTATATTGGACATTACAATATAACTCTTGTGAACAAAAAGTATAATATTTATTTACTAATTGAACTTTTATATACTAATTGTACAGTAGAGTATGAGCGCAAGTGCAGGTCAGTAGGCATAAGTTTTTATTTATTAGTGTTTAAGTGGATTTTAGATTTTGGGCATAGAACGGTTAGTGATTTATAACTCGTCGCCGCTAGTTATTCACGTACCAGTTAGAACTACTGTTTAGGCCAACTTTACTCTATTTTTATATAACGTAATCTTTAAAGGTAAAAACGGGCATAAAACTATGTTTTTAAACAATTTAAAGAATTCCCAGCAGCCAAGAGTTTATAATATAAACATTAAATAATTATTAAGTGCATTAAAAACACAACATATATTATATTTTTTGATCACTTCATTTTGACGTTCTGAAAAACATATTGAAAATAGGCAATGAGATCGTGGTCGCGTTAGTTGATATTCAAGGGCAAAGGTCAACAAATTCAGTATTTTCCTATTGCTCCGACACCAATCAAGGTGGTTATCAAAATTAAAGATATCAAAATTTCCCACAAAAAAAAAAAAATCTCATTAATTTTTTACGTACAATGGATGGTTTACGGTTACGGAATATAGGGCGAAGAATATCTGTTATCCGTTGCCGCACCACTTTTTACGTATTTTTATGAATATCTCGCTTCCTAAGGCTCGGAGACAAATTAAGGTGATTATTAAATTTACCACAGAAAAGTTATCTTTCATTTTTTACGTACAACGAACGGTTTAGCAAAAACCTAGCTTATTATAACTTGAGTAGTGTTAGTTTTTGCAAGACTTTTTACGTATATATGTAAACATCTCGCTTCCTCTAGCTCGGAGACCAATTGACGGTCAGATCAAAATTAAAGATTATAAATTTTCACACATGAAACATGATGTTTATTTTTTACGTAGAACGAACCTTTTGGATAATAAAGTGCTCCAAAGTTTCCCCATAAGACGTAAGAAAAAAATTTGTTTACATAGATAATTGTCTATGTTTTACATGGAAGGTTTTACTTGAAGATGATGTTCCTACGGATGCGACAAAATAAGCAAAATTGGTTGGAAAGTATGGCAACAACATTGTTATTACAACAAAACCAAAAAATTACAATGATTAGCTTCCTCGATACTCATGCGACTATTCTTTCTAACGCTTGGTATGAAAATAAAAAATTGAATCAAGAAGAAGAACTTCCACGAATAGTTGAAGCTGATGCAACAATTATAAGAGAAGACGTCCGCAGTATCGCTGCATACACTGAATCGTAATAACAATATTCTTGCCATACTTTTCAATCAATTTTGCTTATATTGTCGCATCGGTAGGAGCATTATCTGCAAGCAAACCCTTCAGCTCCACCAACGTTAATTGACAATTATCTATATTAGTATGCAATAAAATTATTTTTTACGCCTTGTGCGGAAACTTTGGAGCACTTTATTATCCAAAAGGTTCGTTCTAAGTAAAAAATAAACAAATGTTTCATGTGTGAAATTTTAAAATCTTCAATTTTGATCTGACAGTCAATTGGTCTCCGAGCTAGAGGAAGCGAGATATTTACAAGAATACGCAAAAAGTTGTGCTCTTCAGAATGTCAAAATGAAGTGATCAAAAAATAAAAAATTGAAGCTTCGAATTTTTCGGAACAGAAGCCATATTTATGACTAAAATAACTGGACTATGACTTGAATTTAAATGTCATAAATGACTTTCCTAATGTTAAAGCAAGACTTAAGAAATTTAAATAAACAAATTTCTCAATAAAGGTATTCAATTACTTTTCTTTTTAAGCGAATTTTCAAAGAAAATTAAGCTATTGCAATGGCTTCAACATTTTTTAAATGCGAATGTTTGAACATTTTCTCCATGGAAATCATACCAATCTTAATGGATTCCTGAAATTTAACACTTTTTCTTATGTATGTATGTATATATGTATGTATTACTCCAGACGATATCTCACCCTAGGATGAACTTAAAAAATCCAAACAAATTTTAAAATGTCAATAATATCAAAAGAAAGGCTGAGTTCGTTGGCCAGAATTTTTGGAGTCCATTTAGGGGTCAAATATTGACAATTTAGGGTCAAAAATAGCATAAAACGTGTTTTATCCATTTTACCCCCCTCTTATATGAAAATATGACAAAAGTGTACATAACAACAATTACTGTACTCAAAGCTTTCCAACGACATGCATCTTGATTTTTGTACCCGGTACCCCCATAGGCGGCTCTAGAGCAATATATTTGGGGGGGGCTAACACTATCGGGGGGTGTGGGGGTATGGAATACCCCCCAGAAGAGCGGGGGGTCCGGGGGGCCTCCCCCGGAAAATTTTAAAAAATGTGACCCTCGCGGCGTTTACTGACAACGCACCGAAAATGGTGTTTCCGCGGGAAAAATACGTTATCTTAAAAATCGTAATAAAAAAAGTAATAATTTATCAGTGATTTTGATTTCTATATTGATTAGCTTTTAGAGAGCAAGAAATGTGCAATAACAATTTGAGCAAACTAATAAATATATTTTTAATTTTACTTATACAAAATACAGCATGAAGTAACACAAAAATCTAAACCAAATGCAGTTTTCTTGGCTTCATTGCAAATATTCTGACAACATCTTCACTGGATATGGTTTCAGAAAAAATACTGTTATTAAACTAATGTAAAATTTTACCAATTAGTAATGCAACAAAGGTATAGCGCATATTATGTTTAAGTATATGTAACCTTTCCTTTTACAATTATTGTGATTTTTGTTAGCTGATAAAAATTTTTGGGGGGCTTAGCCCCCCCCCCCCCCCCCAAGCCCATACCTTCGGCCGCCTATGGGTACCCCTGTGTACCAATTTTTTTTCAACCATCCAAATTCTAAACCAAAATATTCCTGTATTATCACAAGCCAATAATACACAGATTTTTTTTAAAAATTCGCTCCTTAAGTCATGGTGCATGATAGGCCGTATTTTAAAATTATTTATAACTACGCTTTAACTTTATATTTCCTAGAAGCGAAGTTACTGTTAAATCATGACTAATTTTAAAATAAAACTTGTATATAAATACTGTGTACTTGAAAATTGTTTTTCATTCAAAAACTTTTTTTATTTTAAAAAATTGGTATTTGGTTTTAGCCTAGTCCTGTAATAATTGTGGAATATTATTTAAATAATATTAAAATAAATCAGGTTAAAAATGGACAAATTATAAAACATTAGTCCATATGTCTTATAGGACAAAACTTGCAGTATTTTTTTTTTTGTTTATAGGAATTACAAAATTGTCACAGCATTTGCGGGGGGGGGGGGGGTAGGCGGCAATTTTTATTGGGCCCCTGGCCACCAAATATGTAAATCCAGCTCTGCATATAGGGTATCGTTGGTATTGTGAACATAAAATTAGTTAGAATAAGCGGGGCGGGGTACGCAAAATGTTAATGCTTATTGACAAAATGGTGTGAAAAATTAATCAATTTACACAAGTGTTACATATTTTTGTAATTTACTCTTTAATACCTTTCATTGGATACCTTTCATTTGGTACCTTTCATTTGATATACCTCACTCAAAATTTTAAACAAAAATTTTTTTCGCGTGACATGAATTATCCGCCATTTTGGATTTGAACAATGATAATTTTGAGTTTGCTATATTTTTCCTGTGTACGCGTCAAAACGATCTTTAATACTGCAAAGTTTCATGTTTTTGTCTCTTTTGATTCAAAAGTTATTGGAACCGTACAGAGTGACAGACAGACAGACAGACGCACATGAACGAAACTATAAGGGTGTCTTTTTTTGGGTTTTACCAACGAAACCCTAAAAAGACCATTATTCCTAATAATATTTTTTTAAAAAAAAGTCAGATAATATATAAGTTAGATAATAATAACCTATTCTATACCTTCTCGTGAAACTCGGTTTTACCAACGAAACCCTAAAAAATGTCAACTAAATTATGAATTACGGCATTTAAAAACTCCGATATGAAGATTCTAAACATTAACTAACACTTACACATGTTTACGCTTTATGGGAGACATTTTATGAAAGATGAAAAAATATTCCCAAAACCCAGAAATTACGTTCATTCTCGGTTTTTAAGTGAACTTCTTTATAGACGAGACATGATAAACTTAAAGTACAATGCTGTTCCATTTAATTGGAAATTTAAGAATAAAGTTTAAAATAAACATAATATTGGTTTGTGAATTGTTCGATTCCATATCTATAAGTTCAACTTATTCAACGTAGTGGAACACTGTTTTGTTCCACTACAATAAAATACTAATGGTGATATGATGACACAATGTAAAATTATTATTGGAAACATGGAAATTTGACAAGCCTGTTTTACTTCAAAATTAATGAATAATTCATAAAACGTCAGATGACTGAGTACCAACAGTGAATTATCTCATCGTGTTTCTATTTTTTAGAGATATTAAACGCTTTATTGTTAACTAATATTTCAAAATTTAATTGTTGATATTTACCTAGTTATTTGTTTTTATGAATATAATGCTAATAAACCCAAAAATGATCTTATATTCACGCATTAAAGTATCAACATATTACACATAAAAATAATACATATTAAAATAAATAGATATTACATATTAAAATAAATAGATATTACATATTAAAATAAATAGATATATTACATATTAAAATAAATAAGCATAAGATCAATGTATTTAGTATGTAATGATATAATAACAATATCTAACTACCTACAATAACAGTATATCACAGCACATACCATCTAATACATAATATTTTTTTTTATAAATAACTAGATCACAGAATTTTTAATACTTAATCAATTCTATTAAAAGAAAAAAATTGGTTTGGGACAACTCAGACAAACTTTCTCATATATATACGAGTTCATAATTTTCATATTATATAAAAACAGATTTTAGTTTTACTTATGAAAGTTTTAGTATTCTTCTTATAGTCAGGGTGCCCATTGGCAAAAAAGTCAATTATACATACTCTTTCCAAACCTTTTTGTATGGCTTGTTTAGGCCAAGTCTGACACTTTTTCCTCTGTGACTTTTTTTGGTTTTGGGGCGTTTTTCATTATTTGGGCCCTATAACTTTGACGCCTCAGACTGGAAAATCGGAAAAAGTTCTGCGTCAGACAATATTAAAATGTTTAATATAGGGTTCAAATAATGTATTTTGAGAAAATCAGCTCGATAGTAATTAATATTAATTAATAGTAATTAATATTTATTATTATTAATTAATGATTAATAACCAGCTGATTTTAACCAGCTGAGGGCCCAAATAATGAAAAACGCCCCAAAACCAAAAAAAGTCACAGAGGAAAAAGGTGTCAGACCTGGAGGTTTGGAAACAGTATGTATAATTGACTTTTTTGGCTATGGGCACCCTGACTATTATCAGGAACCTATAAGGTGAATGAAATTGAAATTAAGAAAATTCAAAGACTGAATTTACTATCAACTTAAGGAGAAAATGAAACTAAAAGCTGACTCAGCTGTGGCCCAGATAGAGGACATCATACCCTGCTTCTTCTATTCGTCTACCGGCCGCTCTCTCATTTCTACTGCTATAATAATTATCTTAACAAACTATTGATTGATAAATCAAATAAATCGATATACAAATTATAGTATTAAGCAATATAAACCAGATTTATAAACATTAATTATAAAGAAAAGCATTAAATTTACACGGAGATATCTCAGTGAATAACGTTAGGTTAATATTTAAAAATAGTCTGCCAATTAGTGTGGCACATAGCTTCCTCGCGTCCTATTTCGAATACTTTAATGATTTTATGCTTTTACATCCTATCATTGTCTAATTCGTTTAATTTCCCATAAGTTTTTTAAATCTGTAAAAATTGTTTTGATTTTTTGCATGAATTAAAGTATCAATTTAGTAAAATTTAAAGAGCGCAGTCGGTAGAAATTAATCCTGGGGCTATATCTACTGGCTACTTTCGACAAACCATCCAAATTTCATAAAATTCAGATAAGTATTTTTGAATTATACGTGTAAATAAATGTATGTTTGAGCGCATGAAAGAGAAATAAATGGGCGCAGACAGTTAAAACTTATATGGGACCAACAATGGGCTAATTCTGAACTACCATTCAAATTTCATTATAATTTACACTAGTTGTTTTTAAGATATAAAAAAACATATAATACAATATGTGGATGTTGGTGGTTGGTTCGCCAAACTTGAGCTGTAGACCTACAGACACACGGAACCAAAAATGTTTCCTGATGTCTGAAATGGATTTCTGTCTTGGAATTTTTGAAATCTGAGGCATAAAAAAATTTCGCATAGCTTCCGTTGCCTTTGAAAAGCTCGGAAGCAAAATCAAATTTATAAGTTTAATAGTTTGTTTAGAATGAAATATTGGATTTTTTGTCCTGTACATTGTTGGTCGTTTAGACTTTTTGACCCTTCTGTGTATACTTGCACTGTATTACTGTGTAGTAGCATAGTATTGGTTAATATCTCCTGAGAAGACAGAATCTTATATAACCTATCGTAGAACACATCTTATAGGATCTACTTTTGGATTCAACTTTGGAGCCAAACTTGAACTTATAGTGTGCTTAAAAAGAAATTTTAAGTGTATGAAAATTAATTTTTCAGTAGCCAATTGTATAAGACTTATAATAATCTTAATTTCTGTATAGTATTAATCTAATAATATGAAATAGTACATTACACGTCTAGTGCGGAAAGTAGCATTTTGCATGCGAGTGTGGAGTTTGCACCCGAGCGATAGCGAGGGTAGTAAAACCACACGAGCAATGCAAAATGCCGTTTTTGCACGAGTTGCGTACCGTACTTTATCTACGATTGTTAGATTTAAATAATAAATACAGAAATAAATAAACTTCCTATATGCAAGTTCGTATTTCTCTTTTGATAAATATGGCATTAATTCATTAGTTGTATTTTGTGCCGAATTAATTATTTCGGGAGGCGTATGATTCTCCTCATATTCGTCATAATCATTTAAATTACTCATTGATATTTACAAAAAACTCGTTATAAACAGTTACTTTTATTAAACAAACAGCAAATTAGTGTTGTCAAATGTAAACAAACTCGCTAATCGTGCGTAAAGGTGAAGAATTCTTCTTTTTTACCACCCTAGGGCGGTAAAAAGAGGAAATCTTCAGAATTATGAGACGCGCATGCGAAATGAATACAAGTACGTAAAGAATCACTTTCTACGAATCTAAACAGAGATATAATGTTTATATTTCGTAACAATCGTTTTTTCGATAAACTAACTTGAACACTACTTATAGAAATAGCTGTCTATTTATTATCCTTTTACTTTATTTTTTTTTTTACGAATTCTCATGTATTTTACTCCTGCTGAGAAAAATCCATCAATGCCAAAGTTCGTTTGCCAAACTCCTTGAGTCTAAATTTAATTGGGTAGCTCAGATATAGAATTCAGACTTGTTATAGTTTAGATTTCCATAGAATTATTTTGATAAATTATTTATTATTAAATAAAAATTTTATTTACTGTGGTTTTTATTGTCAGGTTCTTAATTAGCCCATTGTTGGTCCCATATAAGTGCAAATGTTCTTTATGTAAACAAAGAAGAGCTTCTAAATTTTCTCTGCCATCCGGTAACTAAGTAACATTTGGAAGTTATTTTTAACAAAGGCAAATAATTGGCGGCCAAACTTATCACGGTTCTTTAATGGTACATCATAAATCTTTTTATAGAGGGCCACAATCTATATTTAAGTGAGATTAAAAAAGGTTTTAAAAGCAATCGTATATTTGTCGAAGGATTCATGATTAAATCATATAATCAAGTCTTGCATTAAGAAAACGATGGTGGATAGTAAACATCGATTAAAAGTTAAGTACATATTGCAAATTCACTAAATCCCCTATTCGATAAACAAATTCCTTATAATAATGCGCAAAAAGTATGGTCTGCGCAACGCTTAACGTTTACTTGTAAATTTTGATGTTTAAACTTTAACCATGTCAATATTCGTGGTAATTTTTAAAGTTGTAATTTAAAAAAAAATATAATGTTAAATTGTAAAACACCTGTCCAAAAATGTTCCATTGCATGTATCTAACTTTCTTGTATGAATGCTTGATATTATCATGTCGCTCAATATCAATTTTAAAGCCACGTGGAGCCTATTTTACTATTCGTTTCTTAAACAAATTATTATTTGAATTGTTTATCAAATGTTGATAAAATGTTTATTTAGAATAACTACGTCGTTTTAAATGCTTAAAGACGTCTGGATCTAGGGCGACAGTTCAATGGAAAGGAATGGAAAAGCTACACGCCTTACAAAATGGCTGCTCTATTTTCGCAATATCAGCTATTCTGGGTTAACTAACCAACCTACCATTCTACTGAGCAAATATAATATAATATTCTCTTCTGATAAAATATTACAGAAATTAAATATTATATTTAATAATGTAACATTAGATTATTCATAAAAAATTAGTCATATTCTACGAAGAGATAAAGTAATAAGAAGGTTTTATTTAAAAGATTAGAACAGAATCATTCGTTAAATTACTTATAATTTTCAATTTATGAAATGTGATTGAATGTAATAATAAAACAAATAAAAAAAAAACAACTGTTGAATAGTACAAGCAAAACCAGTGACCAAGTTGATTTATGCTACTAAATATAACAATATAACATCCGCCTACACCTGCCAGATAATGTGGTAGAATTAAAGACAATAAAATCTAAAATATTTAATAATTTAACTGTTTATGATTCTCCTACACAGTTCCTTTTCATTGCAGGGGAAATCACGATCTGAGAGAGATACTAAATTATTTTTAAAATACTCTCCTAATTAGTGTGGCACATAGTTTCCTCGCGTCCTATTTCGTAAAATTTAATGATATTATGATTTTAAAATCTTTATTACTATCCAATTTATTTTATTTTTCCTCCGTTTTTTAAATCTGTTCAAATAGTTTTGATTTTGCTTCCGAGCTTACCGAAGGCAAGGGAAGCTATGTGATCGTTCTAAAAAACGAAAAAATAGGTCTCCGATTTCAAAAATTCCAAGAAAGAAATCCGTTTCAGACATTAGGGAACATTTTTGGTTCCGTGTCTGTCTGTCGGTCGGTCGGTCTGCCATTAATTTTTTTGCGAACCAACATATCTTATCTGGGGGCCCTAGGAAAATTTAGGGAATTTTAAACAAAATGTTGAATTCTTTAGATAAAGTTTTCTATTTTGACATCAATTGGTAAATCTGCACTATTTGGCCCACTTATTTCATACTGTCCGATTTAATTATCTTTTTTCCAACTGCTTGTCCAATTTTAATGAAATTTGGGTGGTAGGCCATAATTAGCCCATTGTTGGACCCATATATAAGTTTCAACCTTCTGCGCCTATTTGTTTTTCTTCTACATGCGCACAAACATACATTAGGTGTAAACTATAGCTTCAAAAGTACTTATCTGATTTAAATGAAACTTTTATAGTGTGTCGAAAGTAACCCGCAGATAGCCCTTAGATTAATTTAAATCGTCTGCGCTCTTTAACTTTTGCTAAATTGATACTTAAATTCGTGAAAAAAATCAAAAAAATTTTGACATGATCATTAGAAATCGGAGGATTCTTTTCACACTGAAAATCAACCCAATAAATTGGCCCCTTGGCTGCACTATTTACATTCCCTGATGGTAAACTACTTTCGAGTCAAAGCCCCCGACCATGCCTTTTGACTTATATCATATATTTATTTATTGTCATTTACTAAAGGAAATACTTAATTTAAAATGATAAATACTCGTATTTTGAAGTTGAGTTTGTGAGAATAGATGTTTTTTAATACTTCGAAGTATTAAACTTACCTAGTATTAAATAAGTGCATATTTTTTAAAATAAATTAACTATGTATGTGTGAAAGCACTTCCTTATCAGAATATGTTTATAATTTTCTTTTCTTTTAAGATAATTCTAGGATAAGGAGATGTTAAGTTATTAAATAACAAGTTTATAGAACATAGTTGTATTATCAGAAGTAACATGTAACATTGTAAGACGCTTAGATCAGCATCGCTTTCTGTCTACGCCTTGCAGACTCCCTCGGGATCGCATGTTCTAATCATTTAAGGTATCTCGCCTGTTTCATTACAGCCTGATAGACTGCTAAAACTAACTTATCACTTACTAAAATTATTTTGCTTCCGAGCTTATATCGAAGGTAACGGAAGCTGTGTGATCGTTCAGAAGGACAAACATTTTTAGGTCTTCGATTTCGAAAGTTCCAAGACAGAAACCAACATATCTTAAAAACTACATATTTTGAAAAATTTCAATGGTAGGTCTTAATTAGCCCATTGTTGGTCCCATATAAGTTTCAACCTTCTGTGCCTATTTGTTTCTCTTCCACATGCGCACACACTTACATTTATTTACACCTATACCATCAAGAGCACTTTATCTGTTTCTTTTTTAAATTTGTATAGTTTGTCGAAAGTAGCCTGCAGATGGCCCATGAATAATTTCAAACATCTGCGCACCCAAAATTTTGCTGAATTGATACTTTAATTAATGTAAAAAATCAAAACAATTTTAACAGTTTTAAAAAAACCGGGGGAAAATTGAATAAATTATTCTCACCATTAGGTTTTAATAGTTTAAAATCATTAAATAATACACTATAGAACGTGAGGAAGGTATGTGCCACACTAATTGGCAGAGTATTTTTTTAAAGTTACTTCTAATCATCATGATAAAGTAAGGTTCAATAACTTCAGACAGTAACAAAAATTCGTGAATCACTAGTATGGGGAAGAGTTCATAACGTTATATTCGCCGTTCTAGAGGATTTTTTAGGAGAACAGAAAAACAAACTAAGATTTCTTCAATTTGTCATAAATAGAAGGATATTTTTTTAATCAATATGAAAACCAGGCAATATACAGTTTACCCAAGGTCTTTTAAAGCAGTAGTATTTACAAAATAATGTACCCCAATTTACCCCCAAATTTCGTTAAAACGTCATTGTTGCTCTGAAGCCCTAAGAGTGTACACCTCACTTAGGCCATAAATTTAGGCTATATTAATTAAGTGTTACATTTGCGTCTTTAATAATTGAAGAATTATTGAGTTAAAAATTACTTAAAGTGCAATTATGCCTTTGTAATTAAATAAGAAATAGCTAAGCACGAGGCATATAGTACAAATGCGTCACTTTTGCAATAAAATGGGTAGTACTTTCTTTAAAGCAAACACGTAACTGAACCATGCGACGTTGCTATCTCTAATAACCTGGCAGGTCCACAACGACTTTTTAACTCTTAATCGGTTAAAACACTCTTAGACATTGTAGCATTGGATAGAACGTACTTTTTTGTATCTACTCATGTGTCTAACTCAAATTTATAAACATTTGCACTTACGTCTATGTTTCTCTAGAACGGCGAATATTATCATGTTCAATACATCCGTATAGATACATTCATTGCAGATTTTCCAATACAGTACCAATTAAAGTTCTTCTGAAATGCAAAACAAAGTTATACGAGTAAGTGTGTAAGAAAAATAGGGGAAAAAACAAGAAAGGATAGACAAAGAAATGAACCTGTCTCTGAGGTATTGGTGGAACACCTGGTGGCTGTAGGCACGTGAGAAGGTGAAGATAGTCTAAACACGAACTCTTGAGCAGAGTCATTTAGAAGAGGAAGCCATGCATACTCCAAGACACTGCCATCTGTTAGTACATTAACAAGTTTACTTGACAGCTTGTCTTTGTCCCTTCATGTCACGTTCTTCTTATACATAATCACTGAACTACTGTATCTTAACATCTATTTTGGCTACTTTGTATTAGCACTCCTATAAGTATTAAAGGCATACACTAAAATGAAGCCTTCAACTTTCTTTTGATCTCAACACCATTGCCTAGCTTTCAAAAAATTAATAACATTATCATATAATTATAATTAACAACGGGAGATAGACAGAGAAAAATAGACTCCAGAGCCGGGACTCGAACCACGGGCCTCTATATTACCAGTATAGTGCTCTTGCCAACTAAGCTACACTGAAGAATAATTTCCTCTGACAATAACGATACCTAGTCCCGAATTAAGCTTTTAATTTTCCACAAGTCTAGGAGTCGACATTTACGACCATAGAACATAGACCGAGAATTATCGCTTGTAATTATAAAGTACCCAAATGTACCTTGTACAATCAATTAGAAATTCATTTATAAAGTTTTTGGTAGTATACGTGGTTCGAGTCCCATTGCTGGAGTTTATTTTTCTCTGTCTATCTCCCGTTGTTAATTATAATTATATAATTTGATTTAAATTAAAATTTAAACAATTTTTCCGTAGTATGAATACTACCAAAAACTTAATAAATTAAAATTAATAACTTAAATTGAATTTTAAAATAACTAATACTTCTTGTAGCTCAAACTGTACTCACCGAATTCAGATTTTTGGAACGAAGTTCCTTATGGCACGTTCTGGAGCCCGGGAGTGAATCCGATAAAAACGACAAAAATCACCGTCACAAAATAACCGTCACAAAATCACCGTCACGAAATCTACAGATGACGATAACTTGAGTAAAAGCTCACCGCGAGTTAGATGAAATTTGGTACACATGTTCATTTTACCAATGCCCAGGCTGAGTTTGTTGGAAAACGTTATCCACCCAAGCGTTCACGCGCAACGCTTGCGTAAACGTAAGCTTTAAAAGACGGGAAAAAGTTTTATTAAGGAAGCCTGTTCCTTGACTTGTTTTGATTATTTTTGTTGTATATGTCAAAAATGTCACTTTGTTTTGTAAATAAATAAAATATAATCATGTAAAATTTCACCCTGATACAAGTAGAAGCTGTAGAGTAGGGAAGAGATATATTTTATGATATTTTAAATTAATTGGCCGGGTAGGTAGAAAACAGTCCTATTTCAATCCAAAATCCTTTAACAAACATACTCTTTCACTATAAACTCATCATGATCAACTTTTTTCTTATATTTAATATATATTTATAGTAAGACGCTTGCTTTAATTATACAAATAATGATTTTCTTTTAATTTTGCCTTAACTTTGCCAGGTACAAACAGTTCGTTACATTTAATTTTGTCTCTTTTCTAACTCCGCCATATATAAGTAGTTAGCAATGTATACGTACTTAGCAGTGTGATTTTAAAATTTATATTTAATGAAGTAAGGAACTTCGTTCCTACCGGGTGTCCCGCGACACCACACGTATTTTTTTTTTTTTTAAATATGGCACTATATTTATTGTGACTAATAAGTTCTAATAATAATGGTTGAACAAGCAAAACAAGATTAATTTCACCTTAAACGTAAAATCGCAATAGTTTTCAACGTCCTAGCTAAATTTCGGGTATCTAAACCGATTTAGGGTTTTTCATCAGCTTAGCTATTATCTGATTCTTCAATTAGCAAAGGAGTATTATAGTACAGTGGATACTGTAAAAGTAAAATAATAATGCAGAAAAAGGAATATATTTAAATTACTGATTATATCCCACATTGCCGACTTGACGATAAAACCTACATATGTCTAACAGCGTTTAGATTATACCTTTCAGGCTATTTATTTCGGTCTAAAAACGTGAGAAGTGTTGATTGAAGAAGCACTTATTAGCAGAGAGGAATGAGAAGTACAGTAACAATATCCTTTATTTGATTAGATCCATACTATAGGATCATATGGGTCAAGTGTATGAGGAAGCTAGGTCACGGGCGTGTCTACCCTTTACCAGATATGTGTAGGGGGGAACCTCCAACCCCCAAGCTCTGCACCGTATAGCAGCCTGTTTGTGTACGTCGTGAAGGCGCCCTATTCAACCCCCTCGCTGTGTTGTCTGTGTGTGGTGGTGCGTAGTGCTAGAGAGCCCCGTGGTATTGAATACTCTACCACCCCCAGGGGGTCGAGTCTTGCTGATCTTGCAGGTTTTGTCCTTCGATCCGCCCCCTCCCTGGTCTAGAACTCTCTCACTCCCAACAGCGCCAACTCCCCCCCTGGAATTCCAGCATCTACAACCTCGCCGAGGCTCTTCAGGTAACCTCTCTTAATTCCCTACACACAATCTCAAGCTGTTTACATTGATAACTTCATATAGAGTCACAAGGCTTTAACATTTACTGACATTACCTTTATCTCTAGCCCAAACCCTCTTGGACGCAATATCCTATTTGAATACATTTTTACTATTGTTATGCTATAAAAAGTAGTTGACGCTATGTTAGTATCGCTAGAGGTAGTTATTTTTATTATATGGACATTATTGTAAAAACTCGACTTATCGGACTATATAATCTTATATTACAATCTAGACAATGTATTAAATGGACTTAAAGTCAGAAGTTTCGCCCTTACGTCTGAAAAAATGTTTAATAGTTTTGACAAGAAACATGCTTAACAATTCCCTATATCTCTGACAATTCACTCTCTAATCGTATTTATTCTCCAGACTCATTGACTACTACATTATTCAAGATATCGTAAGGTTTACTTTAAAGTCCTAATTAAGTTTACATTCACTGCGCCGGCGGACTCTCAACTCTTAAGAAGACATTCCCACTTTAAATTTTGCTTTGCCTTTTGCTGCATTATAGTAGTCGGTTTATTGTCAACTGCGTAGATGTACAATCATTGACTACTACAGTAGTCAAGATATCGTAAGGATTGCTTTGAATAGTCCTAATTAAGTTTACATCTACTGCGCCGGTGGACTCTCAACTCTTAAGAACACATTCCCACTTTAAATTTTGCTTTGTCTTTTGCTGCAACATAGTAGTCGGTACAATATCTAATTGCTTATTTCTTAGTTGTCATCTAGAATCTAGATTTAGCTGTTTAGCTTCATATACAGGACTTTTATGTATTTACTTATAAAGTGAATCAACAAAAATAGGAAAGTTAAAATGAATAGAAAATTAAAATTAAAATTAAAATTAAATTAAAATTCACACACTCTAGCTCAGTGGTTAGAGCTGTACGGCGTAATCGCTTCATGGATGATAAAAGGTACCAATGTACCGTTTATCATCCACATGAAACGATTCCATGAAAATGCACCACCATACGTGCATTTTTTTTTTGCTTACTTTTCCTCTTTCTTTTCAATATGAATTATGATTAGAATCAATCAACATTTTTAAAGTTAACTATTAATATGGAAGGATTACCAAGAGTGCGGGGCGTTGAAGTAAGATCGAAAGGACTCTTTAATATAAATTATCAACTAGGACTTTACTTGCATCTCTTTTTCCCTTACTTTTCCACATTTTTTAACATTTCTATTATTGATTTGATGCATTATAATTTAATATTATTGAACCGAGATACTTCTTACCACATTTTTCATTGACATATTTACCACATGAATATACCACATGAATATGGATTGACTGAATTACAGCACTTCCTCTTTAAAAGCAGCCTCCGTATAAATGTATAAGTTATTTGATTCAACTTCAAACAAAGATGTTATAAATCTGAATCTTACAAAAATATTCATAATATGATGTGGATGAACATTATATTATGTACTATAAATATTATATTATGCACTATGCAATCAACTAGTTATAAAACATTTCTTATACTGGGGGTTTAACAATAATCTGATGACATTTGTCTTTGAGTTTTATAAAAATGATACATTCATATTTATTTCGTCAAATTCTTTTAAATTTTATAGTTTTTGCCACATCTTAATGCTTCTTATAATCTGAGTTTTATATTTACGTCATCCATATCTTCTCAAATCTTTCCCTCGATATATTAAAGCCTGTATAGCCACATTACAACAGGAGTAAAATAATTTGACAATTTTTATACAGCACTTTTTCTTTCTTAAGTTTACCGGATTAAACTGACTGTAAGTTGCATTTGTTTGTTCGATTGAAATATTCCGAATATTTAAACATCATATAAAAGATACGTGTATTCAAGTTAGTATGAAATATAAATTTTGTAACATCCATACATCTATTACTAAGATTTCTTAGCGATTATCTAGGCACTAAGAGAACCTATAAACAAAATTTCATGGGCATTAGTCAGTCAGAGATATCATGATAAATCATTTAGTCAGTCAGTGGTATTAAGTCATTTAGTCATTCAGTGGTATTAAGTAATTTAGCCAGTCAGTGCTATTTTGATTTAATATAAAACTAGCTGAATTCAGATTGTTTTATTTAATTTATCTTTATAATTATAAACTACCGCAACAATACATTTAAGTTATTTTATTATGTATGTGAGAATATCTAATATCTAGATGCCACAGAGTTTCTTAAATTCATCTTCCCTTTTTTCTGACTTTTACTAAAGTCGTTTGTCATAAAAGGAAGCTATCTTCCAAATTTCAAGGTTCTAGTACAATTGGTAATCGTCATATCGTATTTTCTATATAAACGGCCGCCATCTTGGATCAAGTTGGTGGACCAAAAACATATTTTTAGCGATTATAAGGAACCTACCTACAAAATTTCATAGGTCCAGTGGTTTCAGTGAGTGAGTCGCAATTATTCAATGATATTTAGGTTTAATTATCTTCGATAGAAACTCTTTTACTCTTTGGTTTTGCTACCGAGCTTACCAAAAGTAACGGAAGCTATTTGATCGTTCTGAAGAACGAAAATATTTTATGTTTCCAATTTCAAAATTTTCAAGACAGAAATCCGTTTCAGACATCTGGGAACATTTTTGGTTCCGTGTCTGTCTGTCGGTCTGTCGGTCTAATTAGGGTAGGTAGGACATGATTAGTCTCTTTTTGGTCCCATATAAGTTTCCACTTCCTGCGCCCATGTGTTTCTCTTTCAAATGCGCACTAACATACATTTATTTACACCTATATACTTTAAAAATACTCATTTGACTTTTATGAAATTTGGATGGTTTCTTGAAAGTAGCCCACATATGGTTCTATAGATTAATTTCATTCCGTCTGCGCTCCTTAAATTTTGATAAATTAATACTCTAATTAATGTAAAAAATTCGAAACAATTTTAATACATTAAAAAAACGGGGGAAGCAATTAAACAAAAATAGCTTTTAAACCATAATAGCTTGTAAAAGCATAAAATCAATAAAGTAGTATTTGGCAGACTGTTTTTTTATTTAAGTTATTTTGATTGAACATAAACCTAATAATTGAACGAGAGTAGTGAGTTCTTTATTTCAGAGACTTGTGGAAATGTTTGTGATTGCGTGTTTCTTTGTTTGTTTAAATAACTGGCGCCAAAAATTAATGGATTTTAACGAAATTCTGTGCACAGTCGCATCTTATAATTTGTGAAAACTGTGTAGTTTTTGGAAATTCCACACTAAATATTTTCAAGTCCTCTGCTAATATGGCAGGACTAAACAAAAAGTTTTAGTCAGCATGACATTTTGTACATCGTGTTACAGGACTTGAAAAGAAGGAAAAGAATAGATTACAACTATTACAAAATTCTTTCCCGGCATTTTGAAAACAAATATATCCGAAATGAGGATTTGCAAAAAAAGTTAATGATTATAAAGAATGTCACATACCATTTTAAAGATACGCAAAATGATGGTGATGAAGGGGTGTATTTTAGAAGCTTTCACCCTTATTGATGGTTATCTACTTTCCCCTAGTCCTTACCAATATACTCTTATCCCTACTGACCTAGACCTTCATCGGCATTAAAGGGCATTGTTTTTTTATTAAAATAATTTGTGGTAACTGATTTTTTAAATAGGAGAATGTTTGTTACAATACATTAATCTGGTAACAAACCATAATTTATATAGTTTTTTTTTTAGTATATATACATAGTCTTTCTAGACATAAGTCAACTACATATTATATTAATTGACGTTTTGCTTTAACTACCGGAAACATCTTCGAGGGGTTAAAAATCGTAATGTTTTCTCGAAACAATTCGATTATGCGAGTACAGATTGTTGTATCTAAATTTCCAGTTTATTTGACATAAAACACAAGCACATGAATATGATTCAATATCCAAACTATAATAACTAATAACGCAAAAGAAATCCTTTTCCTGTAATGCATGCATTTCAGCTGTCCTTGATCCATATAGTAAAGGAATCCAAAATAAATCTGTTAAAAATATTTCTGACTTCATATTACAGTCTAAAAATGGTACAGTACAATAGTTTTAAATAAGTGAACAGCTGTTCAGTACAAATCTTCTTGTAATTGATAATCTCACTTATATTCTAGCGACAAATTAAAACTAATAAGGACAATATGTGTTTTTAATTTTAATAAAATATAGTTTAGAGATCATTTATTAGTAACTTAATTAGATAATGGTGTAAGATTTTCAACTTGATTATTATAAGTGTCGATACCATTATTACTTTATGCTTAAACCTTTTTTAAATATGTTATCAGATAAGCTGTATAGATTTGCAGATATTATTGAAATTGTACATTTAAGATTTGACGAACTTTTCTTAGATGAATAGTTATTTGATTTGTTATAATAATCTATATTCTATATTGTAATGATTTACTTGTTTGCGAGTGCTAGATTTTAGAAACCTTCATTAAATCTAGGCTAGATTTAATGAAGGTTTCTAAATTGATTGAAGGTATTGTTACCACATGCAATTATTAATAATAATCCTTTAATTAATTCCGATATGTGAATACATTATATTTTATTAAAATACCTTTTTTTAGGTAATAAGTATTTGCAGCTTGCAGCTCAAGTGATTTCCACTTCACTCATTTCTAAAGTAATCTTATTGTAAATTCCCTCCACATGATTTAGTAACGACAATTTCAATAAAAAATTACTGCTCCTGTTAGAATATTTTTTTGTCTCCAATTTTAAAATTTCCGAGTTCCGTTGCAGACGTCACATTTTAGTCTTGTTTCTGTCAGTTAATCTGTCCATAATTTTTCCGAACCACTGTATCCATGTTTTATCTTAAAATGTGATTTTTAAAAATTATCTATTTTTAGTAACTGTATTAATTTACTTTTCACATAGTGTAAGATAATTAAATCTTAAACTTTGGGTGGTTTGTTGAAAGTAGATCACAGATGCGGTCCCGCATATTAACTTCAACCATATGCGTAAATTTAATAGTACTTAAAAATAATTGCGACCCCACTAGAATCGAACCTGATCCAAATCTCATGTGACCATTCGTCCAATATATAGGTCGGGATGAAGCTATGTGCCACACTATTTTTAAGGCATACTATTTTTGAAACCCAATTCATTTTACTACATTGTTGAAAAGAAAGAACGTGGATAATAAGAGTTGTGGCTTTTCTTTTTAAGTATAATTTTTTAGCAATAAAAATCAATGTTATCCCCTGCAAAGTAGGTCTCTTTCGGAAGCTATACTTTAGTGGTGATGTTGTTCCCATACTCTTGCAGGGACGGAAGGGTCGAAGTGAAAGTATAAAGAATTTGTTAAGAATGACTTCGTTCTCATTTACTAAACGTTGACGGAAAGTACCACAATAAAATTCTACACTTTTCTACTCTAAAGGTTTTCATCGGTAAAATTGTAAAGTGGTTGTAGTCCATCCAATCCATTCTGTAATCACTGTCGATTGGAACAGAAATCAATACAAATTATTAATATTCAAATTGCATTCTTTCTCTAACAATACCAATTTGTTTAAATGAGAAAAAAATCCTTTTTTAGTCAAATTATTACATTGTTTAAATCATTAAGTACATTTTTTCTCGAGCTTATGTACTGAGCACCTTTTGAGCTTATGTATTGAGCATGTACAGCTCTTATGTACATCCGTTTTTAAACTATCCCCACAATTAGACCTCGATATTATTTTAAACCATTGTTCTTTATATTGATGTTTTTGGTCTCTTGTGGCGTCGCTTTGCACAAAAGCGCTGTGTTTCACCATTCACCGTTCGAGTCATCAGTTAAGAAACACTAAGTTATAGTGCATATGGATTTAGTTTAAATGAAAACTCATGGTTTATAAGTGAAATGACTTGGTTGAGATAAATTAATATAGTTTAGATGTAAGGTTATTAAGTGTTTTAGTTGAGTATATAAAGGAAGTTCTCACACAAGCTTTAACTCCTTACCTCATCATATCGACTACCAGGAAATCTACATCAGCATTATCTACAGCTCTCTCTATATAGCTCTGTCTACCTCTATAACTTATACACTCATTCCTCCTTATCTATCTATCTTCTTCAACCGACTACTCAAAGCTTAAGATTAACTTAAAATACAAATATGTAATGCTTGTGTCACGACAGCAAGTATTAAATTCAAGTGTATCTTACTGAAAACAAACTCATTTAAATAAATTGTCAAGTGTCTAGTAATTGATCTGGCTAATATACCCAAGCACCAAGCAGCTACCTACATAAATATATTTCATTGTAGAAAAATAGGTACCAGTATACAAGTTATATTGTCAAAAACCTTGTAGCGAATATTTTTTACACAAAAACTGACTACCAAATCATTTTTTCAGTAATCTGATATCTGTGGTTTTTGGGGTGATTGAAGTTCACTATCTTACGTTAAACACAAAATTATATCAGTTAAGGTCTACAGAAATTAGTTGTTAGTCTGCGCACACTGCAATGCGCAAGGCCAAGTTCCAGCAAGCATGCAATGCATCTTTACTTGAACCAATTCACCCGGTTTTTCTCACCATCATATTTTAGGACACTGAAAAATAAATCAGTACTTAATATTGAGCTTATTCGAGAAGGGGAGATTCAAAGTTTACATTTTTGTTTCTCACTGACAGACTGACTGACTCATCATCAAAATTATAAGTGACAGAACAGCTAGAAACTTGAAATTTGGCACACGTTCTCCAGTTCTTCTTTCCATCACCCTCATAACTCCTATGCTAGTGCACATGATACTGAAGTTTTCTGCCAGAGCAGTGTTACTCTACTTTCAAGAACAAGGTTGCTCATGAAAGTAGGAGAGAACAGAGGTTATAGACTAAAGAAAGAGGAAATTGGCCACAATGTTGATATCCTTACTTTGATAACCTGACATTTTTGGGAAGGGGTCTGGAACTTGCCCTTTGTTAAGGTTAGGTTTTTGTAATATGATAAATTATGCTTATAGTATCTGCTCACAACTATTGTCTTATTTATCTGATCGAAGGGTAATCATTTTTTTTTCTCAGCACGGTAACTTTTTTTAAAAAAATGTAATAATTCCCCTTAACAACGCACCTGTGAGCTCGCTCGGAAAATCACCATTCAGCTCATTTGCCAGATTAAAGGTATTAATTAAGATAAAAACATTGTATAATATTAGTTTTATTATAAAATACCCAACTTGAGTAAACAGAAACTATATGTTATTAGTAAAACAGGTGTCTTTACCTCTTTAGGTGTTTAATTTATTATTATTAATATCTTTCATATAATCATTAATTTTAGATAAGTGCAAAAATAATTATTATAATAAGAACAGTGATGCTAGTAACTTAGTTTGATTTAAGGCCTAAACAGAATTTTCTTTGGAAGACGCTCCCATATCTAATTCAAATAAATAAAAATTTTCATGAAGTATCATTTTAGCAAAATTTATTAAGCGGAGACGGCTGAAGTTATAAAGGCGTAGCCCATCTGTGGGCCAAAATTGTGCCCTGATGTCTGAAATGGATTTCTTCAGGTCGATCCTGTAGGAACCTTAGAACTCGCAAGCAATAGAAAATAATATAGGTAGGTAGGTATTGATTATTAATGTACAAAACCTTTTAAATAAAAGGTATAATTTTATTTAATTTAACCACTAAAATATTATATTTCCTTACATTATGTAATACTCGTGTTAAGCTTATTGTACACCTATTGATTATTACAATTATTACTCTTAAGAACTGATTTTGTTTAGGAGAATATTTAATTTGTAATCTATGACCAAGTCATGTCAATCTTTTTGATATCAAAGTCAACGATGTGATTCACTAATTAAATATGTTGTTTGCATATAAAATATAAAATAAACAATTTAAAAGCAACAAAATAAAAATAAATGACTGCAGGGTAAAAAGAAAAAGAGATTGTTTTCAAATAAGCAAATAGAAACTCAATACTGAAAAGAATAGAACAAAATTGTAATATACCTAAGCAGTTGTAGTTATGTAAGATGGGAGCTTTCATTTAAGTGATAATCCCATTATATAACTAATAACATGAGTTGAAGTTTTAATCAATTTATTTTTATCATCAAGAAAAATTTATAAATTCAGCTGAAATTTGGTGTATATTTTGAGAAGCATTTAAATGTTGCTTTAACTCGTTTAAATGACCTAAAATAACTGAAGAACGAATCATCTTATGCTAAAAGTAGGTAATTCAGTTTAGAACAAATAGAGTTTTTCTTGTCGTGCAAATGATTAACCATTTAATAATTTTTCTCTTAATTTGTTTATAATTATATGAGTCCTTAAGCCCGTGCGGAAACGGGCCCGTGGGAACTCGGGGGGACTCTATATTAGAAAAAAGTGAACTTAAGTAAATTAATTAAGATATCTATTTAGATAAGTTATTATATCTATTTGAAGGGTCCATTTCGATACTGGACACTTTTGAACTATTCAAGAAGGGAAGGAAGACCTAGGAGGAGTCGGAGGGATAAAGTAGTGAAGAAACTATAAATTTTGTACAGCGCAGGATAGGAATTGCTGGAAGAAAGTCATCCAGAATATGTACAATTAGAAGAGGAATTGATGAAATGCTTATTTATTGTTTATAATTTATATTGTCTATAATTTATTGTTTATCATTTTCTTGCCACAATATTTTACCCCTTTAAGGGAAGGCTTTTGCTTCAAAAGAAGTGTCAATATAAGTGTCAATATGCTTCAAAAGCACTTATATAAGCACAAATGAGTTAGAAACTTCAGAAATATGTGTTCGAAAACGATGATTTTTATCGAGGGTCTATTCTTCCAATAACGAAGTTCCCAAGCAAGGTCTTCACACAAAATGATTGTAATTGTAACAATTGCGACCAGTATCGGCTTTTCTAATGCAGACAAGTACGTAAGTACAAAAGTACACTTGTAGTTCCAGTTGCATTGGAACAGCCGATACCTGTCAATTGTTTCAATTACAATAATTTTGTGTGAAGACTTTGTTTGAATATTGAACTACACCTCTTTTCATGATGAGTAGCTATCAAACATTGGAGAAAAACACAGTTGTGGATCCTAATATGTAAGAGTTAGAAACTTTAGAAATACGTTCGAAAACGATGATTTTTTTACCGAGGTTCTATTCTCCCGACAACGAAGTTCCCAAACAAGGTCTTCACAAAAAATGATTATAATTGTAACAATTGACCGGGATCAGCTGTTCAAATGCAGCCAAGTACAAGTACAAAAGTAAACTTGTAGTTCCAGTTGCATTAGAGCAGCCGATATACAGATCACTTGTTTCAACTACAATCATTTTGTGTGAAGACGTTGTTTAATTGAACTACATCACCTCTTTTCATGATGAGCAGCTATCGAACTAACTCAACTATCACAGTTAGGATCCTAGTATGTATGCGATTAAGAAACTTCAGAAATTTGTTCGAAAACGATGATTTTTATCAAGATTCTATTATTAAAGCTATATTTAATGACAAACTTAAAAATTTGTCACATATTTGTTACATTTTTTTTATTTTTTTTTATTAAAACTACCTATTTTAGTTAATATATATAAATGAAACTAATGTAATAGAATTTCATTTGTTTGTTGTCAAAAAACTTCATGAGCTTATCTTGAAAGGACAGCATTTTACACAGATCGGGTTTGACCACTTTAAGTCATTATTAGTGATGACATGACTGTAAATTTACAATTGAAATAAGAATATTATGTATGAAAACTTTTTGGAGGAGGAGATTGAGGAGGAGAGATTAAAGGGAGATTTGTTGGGAGAAAATTTTATGTGTTGCCTGCAAAGGTTTAGAGTTAGACGTAGTAGTAGTAGTTTCAAGAGTATAAGCTTATAAAAATTCTAGTTAAGGATTATTTCGCGGATAGTATCTTGTATAGGTTATAGTTTTAATCTTATCCATGTAGCCCCTAAAGTAATGAGACCAACTATATATAATAGGACTAAGTGATTCACCAATATGTTATACTTGTCCTGAAAAAGAAGAAAATGTAGCTCACATCCTATTGGAATGTCCGAAATATAAATCAGAAAGAAATAAATTATACCAAGAAATTAAAATACAAGAAATTCAAGACAAAAATGAAAAAATCAAGACCATCCTATTCTCAAATTTAAAAAATATTAAACTTACACTAAAATTCGTAAAAGAAATAAATTACTCCCCTTAGCCTAAAATTGAAAAAATCTGGAGTCCACTCACCAACAGAAACCCACAAACGAAATAAAATTTAAAAAATAAATAAAAATTACTTAGGGAAAACATAGGAAGAATTTTGGAAGGACTCGGGTCCACCCAACCTAATTGAGGTTTTCTGTGGTTTCCCTCAATTTACTAGGCAAATGCCAGGTTGGTCCACTCTTAAGTCAGTCCACAGACTGCCTATGATACCCGTTTAAATACCTGCATACAACCCTAACAAAAATCCAATCAAAAACTTCCGTTTAGAAAAATAAAAAAATATAAATATATACTCCAAAATTGTCCATTATACCCTTCCCCAAATTTGATTAAAAAGCTCCAATCCCTTACAAAATATCAAAATTATAAAAAGGCACAAAATAACCCCTCTCAAAATAACATTATGGCTCCGGTAAACACAAATATTTTTTTTTTTTGTTACTTATGCCAATAAAGAATTTGTTTAAAAAAAAAAAAAGTAATGAGACAGGCACTATATTTTATTAACAAAATTCACAGCTTAGAAGAAGGAACTTTAATAAAACGTTGTCAACCGTTTACCTTCTATTTATTCATCCATTGATTTTGAGAAAACATAGTTTTGTTCAATGCAGTTTTGTGTTTTTGGTTCAGTTTTCTTTTAATATGCGATAAAGTACAGTTGATAAATGTTAGAGTAAGAGTAAGTACTGTATAGAATAAAGCATATTGGCCTAAAGGACGTAGTGTCTGTAGATTATTGAGCGTGTTTAAGAAGCAATAGAAGCCAATAGTGTACAGTATAGGTTGTCCCAAGCTTCCTCGAGCTTAATCCTGTTAGTTTATTTAATAGTATCTCCACAGCTCATCCTCTCCTTCACGGTAGACTCTCTAAATAAATAGCTTTAAATATATAATTTCACCTGGGACACTAACAGACGTATAGCAGTTTATATAACACAGCCTTGTCGATAGGCTAGAGAAAATTGGCTTCTTCAAAGCAGAATAAGGCTTTAGTTAATAACCTCAACTTAGTATTTATTCACGTCATTTCCTTGAGAATAAAATAAGCCGGAGAGGGAGAAGAAAATCGTTATATCGATATAAATAAATTTGATTGCCAAAATAAATAATTTTATTTTTCTAATTATACAATCAATTATATTTTTTCTCGATTTTAATAGATAAATACGCAGTGAGTAAGCATGCATTATTTATCCATGTAGATTGCGAAGAGTTTTCTTCTTAAAAATAAAGAAAACTTTTATATCTACAGCTTTCCACAGCGGAATACTTAAGAACGCTTGTTTTAACTGAGATACCTACCACCAACATATCTGTACCTACTTAATAATGTCGGTCTTAGACCTACATTGAAGGTCTTACAACCATCAGTCCTTCACAGTACCAATAGTGTAAAACTGCTCAACGAATGAATTAACACCACCAGTGTTTGCACTAAAACATTCTCTATTAGGTATGATAATAACTAATAACCTTCATCAACTAATAAATGTATTCAAAAGATATCATGAATGAATTGTAATAAATGTAATCATGTAATAATGCCTTATTTCCACACAATAATATAGTAACAAAATTAGTCATGGTGAATCATTACAAAATCATAAAGTACAATAATCTTAATTTACGTAAACAAACAGTGTTTGTAAGAGCCCTTAATATAGCCTAACTGGCTAGAGCCGAGGGCTCTGTCTTGACTTTTGTCTCGTTTTATGCAATAATTTTTATTTTGCTTCCAAGCTTACTGAAGGTAACGGAAGCTAAAGTGATCGTTCTGAAGAACGAACAATTTTTAGGTCTCCGATTTCAAAAATTCCAAGACAGAAATCCGTTTCAGACATCAGGGAACATTTTTAGTTCCTTATCTGTCTGTAGGTCTGTCACTCAATTTCTGCGAACCAATAATATCTTAAAAACTACACATCCAATTTTAATGGAATTTGTATGGTAGGTCATAGTTAGCTCATTGTTAGTCCGATATAAGTTTCAAACTTATGGACTCATTTGTTTCTCTTCCACATGCGCACAAACATACATTTGTATACACCTATAGCTTCGAAAGTACTTATCTGATTTATTTGAAACTTTTATAGTTTATCGAAAGTAACCCGCAGATATAGCCTCAGCTGAATTTGATCCGTCTGTCTTTAACATTTGCTAAATTGACACCTTAATTCATGTAAAAAATCAAAACAATTTTGACAGATTAAAAAACGGGGGAAATAATTAGACAAATTAGACAGCAATGGCCTATAAAAGCATAAAATCAATTAAGTACGTGATAGGATGCGAGGAAGCTATGTGTCACACCAATTGTCTATTTTCAATTGTGGTCAATATTAAATATTTTTAAAATGAATATGTATTTAAAAACGACAAACTTGATTTGTCGACTCACCTCTTAATAAATTGAACTATGTTGACCTTAAGTTTCCAAGATTAAAATATTGATTTTTGTTTAAATTTAAAAAAGGTAATTATTTTTGACCTTAAAGACAAGTCAGTCGATTTCTTTTAACTTTTGGAGATTTTTTACTAAGATAAAAGAATAATAAAGTCAATAGTGTGAGATTATTAACAAGGAAAATGTTTGCTGTATCAATCTGACCATATGCTTATACACAAATAACTTATGTAGTTCAATCTAAATATATAGGTAATAAATATGTAAATAATTCGAACCCATGTGAATCACATTATTAGTGCCAAAAAAGTCATGCAGATCTACTTATTTTCATATCTACACGCGAACATTAGTATTGATCAAGTCCAACTTGTCTTGGAATCAATCTGAAATAATGTTTGGCACAAGTACCTATTTTAGGAATATTTTTAAGAGTTCCTCTGGAATTCATGAGTAGGAAGAAGTTTCTCAACCGTGGCACAAAACTTAAACGAAGAAAAATTTAAACGATAAACTTGATTCAATTAATAGTAAGTAAAACTCAAACCGGTAGGTATCATAACTTAGGTGATCCATTAAACTGAAAATTTATAAAATTCAAATAATAATTATTACACATAAAAACCTTTTGAGGGGAGGAGAAATAAAAGATTACCTATTATTTACACTTTGAGTTGTATTTCTCGAATCAATTTTAATTTATTATCAAATTAAGCTGCAGATCTTGCCAGCTTTACTTGAAAATGATCATGACCATGAAGATATAACCTATAAATCTCTACTTTATATTCGAGCTAATAATATATATATGTCCCTCCATATTGACTGGAATGTATTTTTTATGAAAACAGATTTTTACTTTTCAGTTCAGATCCCGAGAAAAGGATTTTCGAGAAGAATTTTTGTTTCCAAGTTGACACCGGAAATATTAATAGTTAGAATAGATATTATTAATTTGTATTGTTAGGTGGGGCGGGAGGGGCCAAAGGTCGAGGGCTGTTTAGATGGGGGTGCGCTGGGAACCAATGGGAAGCGGTGGGCGTGGTGCGGGGGTTGGACCGTCCCGAGACGGGGTCGAACCGAGGACGGTTAGTTTCCTAGTGTCTACCGAGTGGAAATCACCGGTCCGAGGAAGCAAGCACAAGCGACAACATAACGAGTGATGTGAAAGGCATGGAGTCGGAGGAGACGAGTCATCTCGCGGATCAGTACGTGCAGGAGTTCGTTTTGGACCATTTCGAGGATGTACCGGTCAAAAGAGAACTGTCTGAAAGAATGGAGAGACTAAGCGTAGGCTGTTGTGTGCCCCAGGCGCCGGTCGACGACTGGCAGAACGGGAGCGTGCTACCTTATCCAGGAGACCCCGGTACTCCACCCGATACCCCGCCCGACGAGTCCGCTCTGTCACCCCCGCGATGGCACCAGCTCGAGCGGGAACCTCCTCCGATCTGGCTGCCCCAGCCCTTGGACCTCAGGCCGCCGCCGCCATCCGACTGGCAGCACCCTTCCCAACATTCGGTCATAAAGAGGCCGGAGTATCATTCCGGGCAAAGTTTATCCGAACCTCCTCCCACCCCAGAGGATATCGTTTCGGACGAGATGCTCATGACCCTCACTGTGCGCGAGCTCAACAAGAAGCTGCACGGTTATCCACGAGAGGAAGTAGTAAGGTTGAAACAGAAAAGGCGAACGCTGAAGAACCGCGGTTACGCTCAAAACTGTCGAAGCAAAAGGATGATCCAGCGACACGAACTGGAACTGACCAACAGAAGCTTACAGTCCGAGATCTCGAGGCTTCGAGGAGACGTGAACAGGTTGGCCCAAGAGAGAGACATGTACAAACACAGGTACGAACTGATGAGGAAACAACTAGCCAGTGTGCACCTACCTCCTTCCTCACCAGGATCTCAACACATATATCTGTGACATCTCGCCAGGAGGCTATCATCTCAGTAAACTCCTCCACACACCTCCACATTCATCTTCTTCTTCACCCCACACTCAGACTTACTTTCCATCTTATCAATAAGGTATTTCATATGTCACTCAGCTGATACATGTCATTATATCATCTCTTCAATACTTTCCATTAGCTTTTTGATGTATAAAATATTTCTCTACTTTAAACTAAATTTAATTAAGGTGCTGACTTCTCACATTAATTACCATATTATATTTCTCAATATTGATCAAACTTATATTGAAAATATGATTTTAAAAGTTTAAAGGTCTTATAGGTTTATTTAAAATGTGTTAGATTGCACACCTGATGAAATAATCGTATTACTATTAATAATCTGACAAACGGATGAACTAATTCATTTTTTCAATTTAGATTGGAATTAGATAAGAGATTATGAATAGTCACCCTTTATTAGAAAATAAAATTTAATTTAATCAGCCTGGTAGGTATGCTACGTTTAAGACACAATATATAGCTTTATATAAGCGAACCCGTCTTTAAACCTCAAGCGGTCATCATCAGCGCCTATACTGTGATTTTATCAACTTAGTAAATTAATGTGCAAACTCCTTAAATCGCAGAACTATGAATTTATTAACATAAGTTTAATTATATATTCATCAGATTTGGCACCCATTTTTTTTGCCTAATGACGTTACTACAATTCTAATAACTTTCAAAATATAAGGCAGCAGTAGTGTGTCTTGAACTTAAGTAATTAAAGGGTACTTTTATCCCAAAATGTCCTGGAATAATTTAAAATTACATTTAAGTTTACAACATTTACTTTGCTTGAATTAAATTCTTATTACATTAAATTAAATGCTTAAATTAAACACCTGAACTACGAACCTCTTTGACTTATGTCACGTGCTTTTAACATTCTAATTATAATAATAAGTATAATACTTATTACTCTTTTTAAAACATAACTAAGCAATTAAACATTATAAATAAATTATTTAAAAACGTATTATTATTTAAAATAGTTAATAACTAATTTATTTATTTTAAATTTATATTGCATGAGTTCTTTCAAGCAATATTGCTAAATACTACTGACGTTTATCTCACTCATAATAAACAAATTTTGACCCAAAATAAACATTATTCAATTTATGAATCTGTAAATTGTAATTTCAGAATATGATAAGCAAATACTGTGCTGGCAAATAAGAAAAACCCGAATCCCTTCTAAAATTAAAGTTCTTGTATTATTTATTGATAATTTTGAGACCATAAGCCAAGCTTATTTATATTTATTTAATGTTGATCTTTAACCCCATACTAAGTTATATTGACAAGGAAAGAGAGCTAAAAAGATCTAAGTTAAACTTGTCCCTTAAAAATCCAACTTGCTCATTTTGGTTCCATGTTTTGTTTTGCTTTGGCTTTGAATCAGAACCATCCCAAAACAAAAATGACTATTTGAGAAATAAGACGTTGATCGAGGCCATCCTAATACAAACAAAGTAACATTCTCTCCACGGAAAAGAATACTAGTTTAATTATCAGCAGCTTTCGGTTTTTGTAAATCCTTCATCAGTTTGTTAATAGGCACTGATGATGGCTTTATAAAAGCCGAAAGCTGCTTTGATAAATAAACAAGTATACTCTTTTCCGTCGAGAGACTGTTTCTTTATTTATTAAAAATGACTATGTTTTAGGGAAGATCAATGTAAAAAAATATACCTACGGTTTTACGCACCTCTTTCTTTCCAAAAAACTCAAATATGATTAAATTGGGTTAACTTGGTTTCTTAACTATAGGATGCTTGGAGATAGATACTTCTCTAAAGCCCCAGTATTCCTTGGAAAATTGAACTAACATAGCTCAGAGTTTCAAGAAAATTAATGCATGTTTCAAAGAATGATAATGGATTGTCTATCGGAATATCATAAAATGTCTTCCCACGTAAATTTTTCTTTTGCAAATCAGACCTGTTATAATATTTCTAAATTAAGACCTATGCATCCCATGCATTGATTAAGACATCTTTTAAAATACATTAAATCTTAAATATTTGTATAAATAATTACGAAACAGTAAAAAAACTCTTTCAAAAATATATGAAATAATTTAGGAACATGTGTATTAACGAGACAATAAATAGAAAGGTTAGTTTTGATTCGGTTTCTTTACCTCATAAAAAATAGAAATGTTTAATCTAATTTAACATCCTTTCCTATTATTTTTACAATTTTCTACGGAAATGATCTTCTAATCATAAAATAAATTAATAACTATTTAACATTGAAAGGTTTAAGATGAAACAATGCATTATATATCCTGATTATTATAATATACAGGCCTAAACCGAAGGGGTTAGTCATTAATTACATATACTATTGACTTTAAAAAATTATTTTAACTACTCTCTTTGGGAAGTTAATAACTCAATTTGTTAATACACTAATATCAAGGGCGGCATACTACATTCATCTCTTTTTTTTTAATTTAAAAAAAAAAATAAAAAAAATAAAACTTTTACTACAAATTTTTAGTTGAACATTTAAATTTGAATTGTTAGTTGAATCATTCCGATATTTCTTATGATTCCTTATAAAATATCATTTTAATTATTTTTCATTTGAATATGTATAAGACTTAAATCTAACATAAAATTATTGCTCTACATTAATTGTTCTTAATAATTTCTGCTCGTTACTCAGCCGAAGTATAAAAAGAAAGACGATAAATTACTTTAGCAATGTATTAAGTTAATGTCGAATTTGTAACAAAAGATACGCATACAGACTATGCGTGTAGAGCTGAAAATCTGATATATTTACATGATTCCAGTGTAATTTAATACAGCAGGATCTAACCGCACTTTTTCCACCCCCAAAACATGGTCATAATCGACCATTTATATATTTATTATTGCGTTTGATTACGTCTAAGACAACTTTAAAACATTTAGATTTTTTTATATTGATTCTTTGCAATTGTAAGTACATTAATAAATAGTACTAATTTAAATGTTCAATGTTTGAATGCTACAATTAAACAATTCAAAATTTAATTCTCTATGGTAGATTGTCATTCATATAAATTACCATAAATAAATAACGTATCGAACGAAAGTCCAATATATTTGTATTGAATCTTTTTCTTTATATTTAACAACAGATTATAATTTTTTATTTAGTTTCCTTTTAGCAGAATTTTAGCATTAAGATATTTTCTTTTTTATTACTTTCCTATTCTTAAATTTATTATGGTGGGAATAAAAGTTTCATGTTAGTTCGTATGTGATTATTGCTACACTTTGAAAGATGTTATACAACAATTCCGAGATGTATGATATCAGTGATAAGCGTGAGAATGAACTCCTTAATACTACACTATAAACTCACCTAAACGCAGATAGTATTTAAACTTTTGTCAACAGCTGATCTCTATTTATTAAATCCATTCAATTCTGAATTTATGTTTTTTTTTTGTTTGTATTTTATATTGATATATAGATATACGACCTTTTTCAACGCGATTACATAAAGGCCGAAGCAACTAAAAAGATTAGATCTAAAGAGAAAATGTATTCTTAAATTCTATTTTTATTTTTTTTTTTCTTTATTTGTGATTGTCATAGTCAATAATTTAATTAATAAGGATGTCTTGCATATCAAACTGGCTAGAATAAATGAGAAATAAATTATATAATTCTATTAAATTTATTTGTGTTATAAATTATATTGTTTGTCATAATTTCTGCCGTATGTCGGGATTGAAACTCTTTTTCTTTAGTTAATTTTTATCGATTTATCAGTTATATTTGGTACGATTAAAATGGTTCAGGATTCGTAGTACAAGTCATACTTCAAAGCATGAGAAGCCCAATAGTTTTATCTCCTTTGTTCAACCACTTCTAATTATATTATTAAAATATAAAATTCTTTAAAGATAAAATAAGTATAAGTTTTAGAGAGAAGCAAGAAATCTCCGGAATTCCATAGTGCTATACTTATATGGGCCAAAATTTCCATAAATTCCCTATATAGCTAATAATTATATGGGCTTAACTTTCAGAATTTGAAATGAATTGTTGAAACAATTTTATACTCTCTCCCTTGTTTTGTTTAACGTTTTGTCTCAAATTAGAACATTTTGGAACTTTATGAAATACTTCCCTAAATATTTAACCTGAAAAGCATGCATTCTGCGGTTTCTTTAACACGCACCTCTATTTTTGTGCTACTGGTAGTGGAGACTTAAATGTAGTGCAGATAAGCAGTTAAGCCGATATAAGTAAATAAAACATATTAAAAAATAAATTAATTATTAAGATTTGCAACTTTTTTTTTTCAAATTACCTACTAATCTTTAGCTCATCAGTTCATCAACTGATTTAAAAATCTTTAGCTTATCAGTTCATCAACTGATTTTAAAATCTATAGTTCATCAGTTCAACTTATTTAAAAATCTTTAGTTCATCAGTTCATCAACTGATTTAAAAATCTTTAGCTCATCAGTTCAACTTATTTAAAAATCTTTAGTTCATCAGTTCATCAACTGATTTCTATCGTGTTAACTACTTTAAAAGGTGTAAACAATGTATTTCATTAGAATATATAATATGGAAATTAATAAGATGACTACGTTATCTTATTAATTTAATCGTGAATTAAATACTTTTTTGGGGGGGGGGGGTCTTTCGAGTTAAATGTAGGTATAATTAAAAAGTTTGCAATCTTCCACCATCTTCCGTATAAATTCTTCTATTCTCTCACAGTTATTGTTAATTTATCTGCGGTATTTAATATTTTCTATGTTAAAATTTGGCATTCTATATGAATGTCCATTTTCAGATTAATTTAATTAAATAAACATATTTTATCACTTTTATAAATATACTAAAATCATATAATGTTTGAATTCAGCATTTAATTAATTGAGTTTTAAGTATGACTTTAAATGTACGTTACATTATTAAATGTACGTTACATTATTAAAATGTAATAAGTAATATAAAAAAAAAAAAACCTTGTAAATATTATTATTGTTTCATTTTCTTTCAATAATTATAATTTTTCCTCAATAATTATAGTTACTAATGGTTGTGTCCCTCATTATTGTAAATATTTCTATTAAGTTTTAAAAAGATGCTGGGACTTAATTATTGATTTTAAGATATAAAGTTTAATTTTGTTGCATTATAATTATTATTATTATTATTATTAACATAAAAATGTATACTTTCTAATATATTATGTCTTTGATTTAACATATAGATATAATGAAAAAAAGACGTATAATATATATATAAAATGAAGCCTATCCAAAAAAAAAACCATATCATTGCAAATAAAAATTAATTATAAAAAAATTATGGAAAGAAAAATTTTTGATTTTATATATTCCAAACATATTGTAAAATTGTAAGTACAAAATAATAATTATACAAAAAGAATCAGAAATATATTTATAAGTAAACACTATTAATTAATGTAATTATTATATAGTCCCCGAAGTAATTTGATTAGTTAAGGAATAATAATAAAATTAAATAATTCTTGAATGTTGTAACTGCTAGTGTTTATTTTTTAAAATATATATTTTTTTTTTCGCAAATTGTTCAATTGTATAAGAAGTATAGAAATACATATTATAAAGTATTTCAGCTACACAAGCAGATAAAGAATTGTCCTTTAATGGTCTTATAGAGGCTGAGAAAAGAAATAATGTTCTAATTGACTAATTAAAAATATGGGACTGAATACCTTTTTGCATCTTAATGTACTAAAATATTGTCGAATATTATTCGATGTAATTCTTAAATAATTCGAAGCAAATCTATTAACTAACATTGTTAATATATTTAACAATTGATGTGACTATAATATATAATTTGGTCTTAAAATAATGTAATCTAATTAATTATTTTATTAACTGCACTGAATATATTAAAAGTTTATGTTATTTTTAAGAACATCGTGCTAGTTATAATTAAACGCACGAAGGAAATAAAGTATCGCTGAGGGCTGTCACACCCATTTTTTTACAAAATTTTATACATATCTTTTAATTTATTTTTTCAAAATTAAATATTTAAAACATTAAATGAATTGTCTTTATTAGAAATTACATCTTCGGTAAAATAATTTTTTAACAACAAAAAATTAACAGAAATAATTAATAGTTAGCAAATCTGAACATAATTTGATAAAAAAAAAAGTATTTCATTATTCTGTTCTTGTACTATGCTTAATCTTAGACCGAAATTATAATAACTAAATATTGTTATTAAAAATTTTGTTGTTACTAAATGTTGTGTCAATGATGTTTTCAAGTATTCAAAATCATGAATCAATCAAGGATATCCTGAGAGGAAAATCAGGCGCTGAGACAGAAAAGAGAAAGGTTAATAAATACCCAAATTTTATTATTACAGAATGTATTAGGGTCTTATTTTTATATCTTCAAAACTAGAAAAAAAACCGGCGTTTGTTAATTCATAATGTTAGATCATCTTTAATGAGTTATGCTTGAAAATCTTTATTTTTATATTGTTTTGTTCTTTCTAGCGATTTTATTCTTAAAATAATTAATTTTTAAAAAACTTTCATATCAAATCTTCTGTTTGAAACATTTTGATGTTAATTTTGTTCCTATCGATTTTTTTTAATAATTAATTATTAATTGTTTTTAACTTTAAAAACTAAAAAGCAATCAACGTTAAGAAATATATTTTTTCGAGCAATTCATTTTTAAATTTTAAAATAAACTATATTTTTTGTTTCAAAACTTATCATTCAAAACTGTATAATTATACATATGCAATAGGTAAATTTTTTATTTTTCTGAAATAAAAACAGATGTTTTACTTAAATAGTTTACTTAAAATTAAATTTTTTCTTACAATTATTAAATAGTTTTTATATAATATCTTTCAAAGGAATATACTTGATTCAACAGTAAATTTATGAATACCTACAGTTGACACAATACATTTAGTCAGGCCCTTACAGATCTTCAATGGGGCCCGGGAAAAACAACATTTTGTGGGCCCCGCATTCTATTTTCGTTTCGTGAACGCAAGTAAATTCCTGAAAATTTCCGCAGTATCTGTAAATTTAGTTTGACTTGTAAGCATCTTGTTACATTCAAATATTGAAAATAAATGTAAATTATAAATGTTAAATATAATAATAAATCATGTTTGGGATGCCAGCGGCCCCTAGATCATCGGAGCCCGGGCCTTGGTCATCCTAGCACCCCTCTATCTGGGCCTGCATTGGAAAATGCATTAAACAAAATTCAAATTTATAAAATTTTAATTTTTAAGCACACAAAACAAATATACAAGTATGTCAGATACTTTTTAAAAAAAAAAAAACTTTGAGCTACATTTATTTTAAATGTACATATTAAAGTATATTTCATATCCCTGTTAAATAATTTATGTATATATAAATTAGATGAAATATTTATGTGCAATAAAAAAAAATAGGTTACGTATTATTAGAAATTTAAATAAACATTTTTGATTAATTACAATAATCGGGGAAACAAACACTAAAAGAATAAAAACTTTCAAAATGTTTATCTTCAAAAGGTTGCATATTACAAATTTTATTTATTGAGCTCTTCAATTAATATATTATTGTATTATATTATTGTAATTTGATTTAATGAACTTATAATTATTTATATTTAAACTTTTTTTTTTGAGATATAGTACAAAGCTAAGGGCTGCGATGTTTATTAAATTGACAGGGATTTGTGTAATAATGTGGGAGTTATGCATTCTTTTTTTTTTTTTGGTTTTGATAAAATGTAAAAATATATATGAATATATTTTTTTTCGGCAATTTTAATTTTTGACATTTCTTTTCATTTAGTTAAACTTTGGTTTTTGTCATGTTATTGTAAGTAAATTAATGCTTTGATTGATTTTTTTTTTTAAATGTCGAAAAAAAAGGGATTATTGAATTAGTTGAGTAAGCTGTTATGTTTATAATCTTTATAATTTCTTGTAAATTTGTGACTATAAGCAATAAATACAATTTTGTTATTTTTTTCTAATTGGTTTTAATATTGGTTATTTTATTTTTAACTCTTGTTAAAATCAATTGGCTAAAGTCTACTTCGTCCAATAATTTAAAAAAAAAAATTGGGCAAAGCAAGCTTTATCTAATTGATTTTCTGCTCTAAAGTGGGGTAGGTATACACATAAGACCTAGGTTCGCAAGAACCAAGTTCACCTGTGTATGGAGGTTAACGAGCCAAATTCGTGGCGAACTTGGTATTCCATCAGGTTGGAACTTGTTGTTTCCTATAGGTTTGTTCCAACCACACTTCAAACTGGATGGAACTGTCCGACGCATGCGCATCGGACCACATTTGAACGTTTTTTGCTAATGCACATGCGTCGTACAGTTTGAAACTAGTTTGAGAGGTGTGGTTGGAACAAACCTTATATACGTATATAGGGCGCTGAAGAATAATTATTACACACTTATTTATACTATCGTGACATATAATACCAAAATGTGTAAAGAAGTTCTATTATACTTATTATTCGTTGGTATAATGTGACTAAAACTAGTAAAAGGTTTTTAGTTACCATAGGCTTACAAGAAGCGTTGAGTTGCTAAATTTACAATACGTAGTAATTAACTATTCATCTTCACTAGCTACACTCTTACCGAAGTACAATTTTCCAATAAATTTGGTTTAATAAAAAAAATAAAAGAGATAATCCTTAAAATCAAATAACTCAGGCGGTTAGAGAGAGTAACAAATGCAATAAGTAAAAAATACAATGCTAGAGAGAGTAATTAATGCAATAAGTAAAAAAACACAATGCTAGAGAGAGTAATTAATGCAATAAGTAAAAAAACACAATGCTAGAGAGAGTAATTAATGCAAAATGCAATAAGTAAAAAACCACAATGCTAGAGAGAGCAATTAATGCAATAAGTAAAAAACAATGCTAGAGAGAGTAATTAATGCAATAAGTAAAAAACCACAATGCTATAGAGTGATAGAGAGAGTAATTAATGCAATAAGTAAAAGAACACTATGCTAGAGAGAGTTAAATGCGCAATAAGTAAAAAAACACACAATGGTAGAGTAGCCACAAATAAAAAAGTCAATGCACATAATATATGAATCTTCTAATGAGACTGTTTTCTTCATAATTATTTCATGAAAGAAATCCTGAACATGCTAAAGTTGAAGAACATTACTATTACTAATGAGAGTAAAATTCACTATATGCCTAGTGTTCAAGAGTGATTTTTATCTCTACGCAAACAAGAGGCTAAAAATAAACATTTGAAAAAGAAAATAAATAAATATAAACAGGATTATAATAAAGGCGCCTTTAATAACACAATTGTCATCAAACATTTACTGATTTATTTAATATTTAATTACAATTAGAGAAAATGAGTTAATCAGATTAGTGTGATTCATTTGTTGATTACGGAACTGCATTTATTAATCAGGGAGACGGCCTTCATAAAATTAACAACATTGTACTATTTTAAACTGATTTATTTTAATTAGAAATTTCTTTCAGTATTTCATTTCTTTAATCACTTCGATTAATAGAAATTAATGAGCATGATTATTATTGCATGAAATATTTAACAATGTCGGGCATGATTGTGGTTATCATGTAAAACATTATAACTAATGTAATGTGAAAGTGGTATTAGTGAGAAAAGAAAAGGTTTCTAGATACTGGTTTAGTTTTGGCAAATTAGGGTAACTATATACCAATAAATCGTTGTGAATAATTGACTTATATTTACTTTTGCTTTCATTCTTGAATAATCAAATGGTAATAATATTTATCTACGATTGATACGAAATATAAACATTATATCTTTGTTTAGATGCGTAGAAAGTGATTATTTACGTACATGTATTCATTGCGCATGCGCGTCTCATAGTTCTGAATAATTCCTCTTCTTTACCACACTAGTGAGGTAAAGAAGAGGAATTCTTCAGCTTTACGCACGATTAGTGAGTTTGTTTACATTTAACCAAACTAATTTGGTGTTCTTTTATTAAAGTAACTGTTTATATCGAGTTTTTAGTGAAAAACAATGAGTGAATCAAGTGACTTTGACGAAAATGTGGAGAATAATAATCCTCCAAAAATAATTAATTCGGCAAAAAATACAACTAATGAATTAATGCCATCTTTATCAAGAGAGAGATACGAACTTACATACAGCAAGTTTATTTGTTTCTGTATTTATTATTTAAATCTAACAATCGTAGATAAAGTACGGTACGCAACTCGTGCGAAAACGGCATTTTGCATTGCTCGTGTGTTTTTACTACCCCCGCTGTCGCTCGGGTGCAAACTCCACACTCGCATGCAAAATGCTACTTTCTGCACTCGTCGCGTAATGTACTATTGTGCAATGTTTGCCATTACTTGTTTCAGCCATTCCTAAAAAGATATTATTATTTCTAGCCTGTGGTGCCTTTGAGTCCACGTCTTCTTAGAACGTTAACTTACAAATCATAAATCATTTATGAAAATAAAGGGAAGTACAGTTATTTTATCTCCTATAGTATATAGGATTAGCTTATTAATTTGCTTATTAATTAGCTTATTAGTTTAACTTCTATAACTATTACTATTACTCAGGGTCGGACTGGGAAGACATGTCGGCCCGGGAGTTTCTCCATCAGACCGGCCCTCAAGCCTTGAGCTGGCCAAGGAACCGGCCCATTTTAGGCCTTAACCAGACTGGCCCACCGGGAAAACTCCCGAACTCCTTTATAGCCAGTCCGACCCTGCTATTACTAGCAGTGGCGTAGCTAGACCATTGGGGGCCCCCCCGCAAACATTTTTTGGGGGCCCCTCGCCAAAAAATCGATGAGAAAAAAAAAAAAAAAAAACCTCTTGCGTTCATTGCGTTCAGGATTGGGGGCCCCCCTCGACGTTGGTACAAGGGTGGTAATGCTAGTTATTTCTGGTTTTGGGGCCCGCGCGGGCCCATAGTTACGCCACTGATTACTAGTTTAAATGCTTATATTCTTGTTAAAATTAAAACTTAAGGACTATATTATAGACCTTAAGATTTCCAATGAGAATACTCATTACACTGGGGAAAACATGAAATAATTATTATTTACTCTTCATCCATACAGACATAATTTAATTATTCCTTCCGAGCTTACCGAAAGTAAAGAGAGCTATGTGACCGCTCTGATGAACGAAACTTTTTTTATATAATCTATTTCAAAAATTCCCAGACAGAATCTGTTTCAGACATCACGGAACATTTTAGGTCCCGAGTCTGTCTGTTGGTCTGTCCACAATTTTTACGAACTAACAGATCTTAAAAACCACTCCTCTGATTTAAATTTAAGAGGTAAGTCATAATTAGTCCATTGTTAGTCCGTTATAAGTTTGAACATTTTTCGCCCATTAGCTGGCCATACACGGACAGTCTTTCATTTCGAAAATCGCAGCGTCTTTCCGAATCATTTCTAAAAGCTCACGTGTGTTAGTGGATGTAGCACACGCCATGAAAATACGGGAAATGATTTGACGAATGATTCGCGAAAAATATCCTTCTGATTATCATCTGCGTTAGTGGGCGTTAACTCACGAGTGGAAAACGGGAAGGGATTCGCTCCATGTCACGTGGGCGAACCACGCGCGAGGCCAAATGTCACGATAAATAAAGGTTTTCTCCCATACTCCAACGTTTTTTTCCTTTCAAATGATAACGCGCCGCGCAATCACTTGAGAAATCCCTTCGTCGAAAAATCCGACCCCATTTTCCCTTGCCACTCTTTTCTGTCTCGAATCCTCTCCCATATCCTCTCACGTATCCTCTCCCGTTTCCACATGACACGATTTACTAATAGGGAAAAACTTTCGGGTTAAATTTACACCACATTTTCCTTTCCCGTTCTTTCCTTTCCTCCTTTCCTCTGCCGTTTGTACATGCCGCGATTTTCGGAATGAAAGAGCGTCCGTGTATGGTCAGCTAATAGTTTTGCTTCAACATGCACACTAAGTTAGATATAAGAGCGTCTATGGAGGTCTATGGAGGATGCACAATAAGTTTTTTTTTATTAATATCTATATCATTAAAAAGCGTCGTCTGGTTTTTAAGCAATTAGGATGGTTTGGTCGAATATAGCTCACAGATGGTTCCATATTAATTTCAACCATCTGCCCTCAATAAATTTTGATAAATTGATACATTTATTCATGTATAATATTAAAAAATAATTGACAGATTTAAAGAAAAGGGGGGAAAATTTAATAAATTAGACAATAAATGAATAAAGGGTTGTAAAAGATCGATAAAGATGCGCGAGGAAACTATGTGCCACACTATTTTTCTTTGTATAACAGATATAATCTATAAAAGTTAGGTCTTCGCAATTTTATTGGCTCTCCAAGTCAAACACAACCTACCTTCTACTCAACGATAACTAGAATTATCTTCTGACGTCACTATTTGTTTTTATTGTTCTCATTTTAATTTCTAGTTTGTTTATGGTTTAGATTCACTGTAAAAATATAGTTCTTATACTATTAGATAAATATTTAGTGTATAAATTGTTTTTTCTTTATTATAATTGTTTGCCACTGTCACTTCTTCCTCATTATTTCTATAGATATGTACAAATTATATCGTCCTCCTAAACTAAAGTTATATAATATATCTTATGCAAACCCAAGTTTAGTGTTTTAGATACAAAGTTGGTGACTGTGGAATCAATAAAGAGTTTGTTGGAAGATCTTGAAAATCATGTAAATACATGATAGCATCAATTTAATCTTCATGTCGTTAATAATGGACATGATAACATCAATTTTATCTTGATATCGTTTGTAATGGACACGATAGCATCAATTTTATCTTGATATCTTTAGAAAAAAAAATCTATAACTGTGTTGTATCATTTAAAGTCACTCCACACGAACAGTTACACCCACCAGATCCAATTACATGCCCAGTTCAAAGGTTCATTAAAAAGTTTAACTATCCTCTGACTCTGGAAGGCGTTTCCTCTCTAGTGCGGCAGGCGGCCGGCCATTATTTAACTTCTAACTTCATGAACGTCATTCATGAAATGGATCATCCCTAGAGTACGGTGAGGACTGTCAGAGATGCTTGCCCCCAGGGGGTGGTAGGAAGCTGTCAGAAGACTTCAGGAGAGGGCGACTGTGGTAGCTGTGAACTGGAGGCAGTAGAGTTGGAATGAATCTGTCAGGGTAATGAGAGGGCGTTACCTACGCCCGCTACGCCCCTTATTGTAATACGACTAATTTGTACCTAACCCACCCCTCTCCACACCTTTCTAGTTAAATTGAGTTTACAGAAACCTAAATACGAAACTTTCTCAAATTGCGTATAACCAGGAAAACTTGGTTCCATTCTTCGTATAGCGATTTTCATTAAGTAGAATGAGTGTCTAGAATTGTAACCGCATAAACCAATTTCAAGGCTGGCATAGCTTACGGAAATCACCAGGAAAGAGTGATAGCATTTGAATTTATTCTGAATTTATTCTTTCTCACTGAACAAACATACCCAAATTAGCCGTGTGCATTTCTTTAATGAGTTTTAAGTAATACCATGAGTTATCTAATTAAAATTTGATAAGTATGTACAAATATAAAAATGAACGCAGGGCGTCTCGGAAATCTTCTTTATCTTATAGAAAAGTATAATTGGTGTGAATTTCAGCTCAATCGGCAAAATAATACCGAAATTATTTTGCATTAAAGTTTCAAAGTTCAAAGGTCGATATTTTCACAATGTTGGCCGATATCACAACAAAATTCAATGCAAATGATTCTCAAAAATCAGTATTTCTCTTTTCTTGGTATAATTGGTGCAAACTTCAGTGCAATAGGAACATTTTTAGATGACTAAGATGTCACAAATTTATGACTTTCTAGACAGCACAACTGCATGTACGGACTGATTTTTGAATACCAAATTTCAACCCTTTAGCATGAAAACTGTGGGAGTTATGCGTGACACAGACAGATACCACAGGTAAAAGCCATTTAAATGGTCTTAAAAAAAAACTCAAATAGATAATTTTTTTAAAATCTCGGTTTCAGATTTATTGGGGTTAAAACAATACTTTTCTTTTATGGTAAGAAAAAGTTAAAAGAAGGAGAAAGGATTAGATTTAAAGATTTAATTTAATACATAATTTTAGTTTAGGTTGCATTTTTCTGTATATAATATCAACCCACTTATATCGTGCTTTTATTTATTCGTATAATTATCATTGCAATATGCATGTTATTTTTTATAAAATAAAATAATTTAAAAATGGAAGAAATACATGTTACCTAAAAGAGATGGTGGTCTAAAAATCTTAATAATATCTCCTAACAATTATTGATTGATTAATTCTATACATATAAAAAGTCTATCAACAGGTGTTTTAAACCCCTATATCAAATCCTTCACTATAGGTAATTATATTTCTATTAATGTTACATTTGTGCTTTACCTTGGAGGACTCAGGAATATATCTGATTATTATAATTAATATCTAATTACGTATTATTGCTTCCGAGCTTATCGAAGGTAACAGAGGCTATGAAAACATTTTTGGTCCCCCTGAATCTCTGTCGTTCATTTTTTGCGAACCAACATATACGTCATAATGTCCGAGGTACGTCATAATTAGCCCATTGTTGGTTCCGTAATATGTTTCAACAATCTGCACCCATTTGTTTCTCTTCCACATGCACACAAACATACATTTAATTACACTTAATATCTTTAAAAATACGATCAACAGACAGACACGGAACCAAAACTGTTCCCTGACGGCTGAAACGAATTTCTGTCATGGAACATGGAATGTTTGAAACTGGATACATAAAAGAAAATTTCGTTCTTCAGAACGATCCCATCACAGCTGCCGGTACGGAAGCAATAGGGGGAAATTAATTCATTTTAACAATAATGAATTGTAAAAGCATAAAATCAATAAAGTACGCATGATAGGAGGGAGCTATGTGCCACACTATTTGGCAGGCTATTTTATTTTGGTATTTCGACTTAGATTGCTAAAACATTCAAATTTTAATTGAAAAAGTTTATTTCATAAGCGGGAACTTAAAATAATGCTGTATATAATTGTTAACATTTTTCGTTGTTGTGAGATACAAAACGTTTTAAACAAATATAGGGCTAAGATTAGAATGCTTAGATATGAACGAGGCTAGGAGGCACCCTGTTCTCTCCCTAAAGTTGCACCGTGTGTGGACAATTTGTTCACTGGACACCGTGTCCACTGTACTCTGCCCTTATCTACTCTTCCAATACATTGAACTCCCTTCCTTCCCTTTGGTCCAGTTTAGTCCCGTATAAATGTACTAAACGTGATCTATGGTCATGTTACATTCGTACTGAAGCATTGTCCTCAATAACTCTAATGGAGATAATAATTTAACGTAAATATACACACATATTGAGATTATGTACATGAATCTTAGTGATGGATTGACATTTTTTTTGTCACCCTTACCTATCTTAACAAGAGATGTATTGCAAGTCAAGGTAAATTGTTAGTATGGGACTAATTTTAAGCGTTGTATCGTGTCAAGAATTCACTAAAAATTCTAATTCTCTATGACATTTTACCTCTATGTTTGATTTATATAATTGTCCATTGTCCTACGTTTTAATCCGCAGTTCTAGCCATGCCATGATTTAGAGATATTATTGTATATTTATTTATTTGTTTCATTTTGCTTCCAAACTTACGGAAGGTATGTGATAAGTCTAAAGAAAGTTAATTATTGGCCTGAGATTTCAAAAATTCCTGGACAGAAATTCGTTTCAAGACATCAGGGAACATTTTTAGTCTCGTGTCTGCCTTTGGTCCAACAATTTTCAAATAAAATTTATCTTAAAAATTACTTGCCCGATTTAAATGAAAATTGGATGGTAGTCTATAAATTAGCCCATTGTTGGTCCCAACTAATGTTTTGCCTTCTGCGTCATTTGGTTTCTCTTTTACATTCGTACAAACATACATTTATTTATACCCATATCTTTAAAAGTTCTCATCCGATTTGTAAGAAATTTGCATGGTCCTGGATTAATTTCAACCATCTGCGCTCATTAAATGTTGCTAAATTTGTCGGACGAGTAGTTTTTAAGATATTTGTTGGTTAGCAAAAATAGAGTGACAGAAATACCGACATACAGACCAACAGACCGACATACCGACAGACAGACACGGAACCACAAATGTTCCCTCATGTCTGAAACTATAATTTGTGTCTTAAAATGTTTGAAATCGGAGACATACAACATTTTCGTTCTTCAGAACGCTCACATAGCTTTCGTTATCTTTGGTAAGCAATAAATTAGACAATATTGGGTCCTAAAAACATAATGCCATTAAATTACAGGAAGCAATGTGCCACACGAATTGGCAAACAATTTTGAATCTGTCAAAATTGTTTGATTTTTTTCATGAATAAGTGCATTAATTTAGCAAACTTTAATGAACGCAGACGGTTGAAATTTATCTAGGACCACATTATGTGCCCTCATACTTACAAGAAACCATCTAAAGTCAGACGGATCGTTTTAAAAATATTGTTTCACAAAATTGTTGAACCACAGATAAACAGAAGCAATGTTCCCTGATGTCTGATTCGCGCGGAGATATAAAAAAAGTGGTTTTTCACAATTCACAATTCCTCAACAAACTTAGCTTGGGACTTCAGCTTGGAAGCTAAAATGTATGGTAAGTTTACCAAGACACTTTACAGCTACAGCTAGATGGTTAATTAAACTAACTTAGAAAAGTTAAAGTAACATATATTTCATTACAAGTTTATAACTTGCATTATTGTTTTAACTGCTATCTGCTACATTCCCGAAATAAGATTTAATTGTTTTCAGCACTATGATTAATTATTAACAAAACAACAATTTTAAAAAATATCTTATAAGCTTTTTCATTATCAATGATGGAATTTGTTTTTCCCATTCATTGGGTTTTTGGGTACTTAAGAGCATTTGGGGGAAATGAAATCACAGTGACAATTTATAATTTTTTAGGTGTAATGAGGGGAAGGTCGAGTTAAAAGTTAAATATTATGGTAACACTTTGGCAAGTAGGTCTATATTAAGGTTTGAGTCCAAGGCAAGTGTAAAGAAGCTTTAAGAACTAACAGGGGATGAAGATGTAGATAAGACATGCTTGGTTCCTTTGTCTTCCAGGGTTCTGTTTGTAACCTACCCTCATCAACCAGTCTTCGTCGTCATTCCCTAGCCACAATATACGTGAACAAAGTTCAGCTAACAGATAAACACAATATGATCCTTTCTATACCATCATCCTTCTACCAAAAATCAATTGCAAATACGAATGCAACCCAAGATCTACTTATTGGGGAACATGTTGAATGTGCTAACAAAGGTTCTGATGGCTTTATGCAGTTTCTACTTTAAACCTAAAATTGCGGTGTTTTAACGATAAATTTTATACGATTAAGATACCACCAAACACGATTTGACTATTTCCACCATAGGGTTTCAACAACGATCTTTCTACTCAGAGTGGCCTCTCGTCTTTGAGGAGCAATAACTTGAAAATGCTTGATTAATTGATTAGAATAAAATTATAATCTTATACAATTTGTAAACTTTTATAAAAAGATCACCTGATCAATTATCTAGAGTAATTAATAGTTGCTTAACGTTATAACTACAGAACTGCTCAGTTAATTGTGGTCAAATGTAGGACTATTGGTTAAATATACAATTTTTTAAACTTTAGCGTTTTGCAGAGGCCTATGTATAGCAGAGTTCACAATATATTTTTTTTATATGGGAGCAAGTAATGTACTTGCATAAAGAAGTTTGAGGAAGAAAAGTGATTTTCCATTAGCCAAAATAATAATCAATTCGCCTTTTTGTGTTGACGTTTGTTACATTCGTGATGATAGCACAAAAGACATCAAAATTTTCCAAAGTTGTTTTAATTTGTGATATGGGTTTCTTTCAACATTATAGTTTGAAAAGATGATTTAGATTTTAGATGGACCTTACTGAGGCGAGTTGCGATTACGCTTAACACCAATCGACTACGGCAAAACCCGATATTATATAATTATTAGTAGGTATATTCACTGTTGATGCTGAGGATTCCTCAGCGCAAGATTTGTTGGAATGAAATATTTCTTCTCGTATATCTTTCTATAACTTTTATTTTCAACGAAGCAAAAGAAAAACCATAATCATTATTTCATAAAAGTGACGGTAACAAACATATCAAGTTTGGTGTAACGTTTTAGCTTTGTCTCAAATCCACAAAATCACCGACGAAATATGTTTTTATTTATCGTGTGGAGCACGTTTGATGTTCTGGTCGATCATATTCGTTAACCGACTCATTAAAACTGTTTGTAAGGAATAACTGAAGAGCCTAAATAAATATGTTTAGTGTTTGAAGAGGTAAGATCGAGTCATTAATAGATTAACAACAGTGGGGTAAAGGGTTAACCCTACAAAACTCCCTAAATCTCTGCGATGATTGATTTTGATTGAATATTCTTAACCAAATGAAACTGGTGTAGTTAAAAGATAGGAGGGGGATATATTGGCAACACTGAAGGGGACTATAGAGTTAAAGGGTTTGGGTTTTCTATACAGGCAATTAGTATTAGTGTCTGGTATCCCTAGCGGTTAGGGTTATATAACAGTTAGTATAGTAATGATATGCCCTAACAAAACAATCCATTTAGCCCGAGCGGGGCTTCTCTTGGATAGGGCAAGGGGCTTCCAAGCAAAGAGCCCTATCACTTTCTGACCTCTACCCCCTAACTTCTGTTTGACGCTTCTTTAGATCTCTTTAGCTGTCAACTATACCTCTACAGAAAAGAGCTTTAACTTTTAGACTATAAAAAAAAGAATTATCTTAAAATATTGAAAAGTTATAAAATTTTAAAATTGCATTATGGGAGAAACTTTATCGAAGATAGAATTTTGAGAATGCTATACCTTTACCATACTGCACCTTTACGATACCTTTACCATACTGCACCTTTACCATGCTGCACCTTTACAATACCTTTACCATACTGCACCATTACGATACCTTTACCATACTGCATCTTTACTATACAGCACCTTTACGATACCTTTACCATACTACATCTTTACGATACCTTTACTATACTGCACCTTTACGATACCTTTACCATACTGCACCATTACGATACCTTTACCATACTGCATCTTTACTATACAGCACCTTTACGATACCTTTACCATACTACATCTTTACGATACCTTTTCCATATTGCACCTTTACGATACCTTTACCATACTGCACCTAAACGATACCTTTACCAATACCATATATAAATTAACTCTTTTAGGTCTTTACTGAAAAAACATTTCTTCAAATATCTTGGTTTAATGGCTTTGTATGCTACATTTGTTAGAAATAGAACACTAATTCACTAGGGTGAGGGCCCAGCCCTCACTCTAGTGGCTAACTACTACCGAGGGTCCACACATTTAGAGTTTCAATTTTTTGTTTCCAATGTTTTTTCTTTATTGTCTATGTTCAATGTGGAAATAAATTGAATTGAATTTAAAACATTTTAAATAGAAAATCAAATGGATTAAACACTTTATAATTTAGTTAATGATTTTTATGCACGTTACATTCAATTCATGTGTACATATCTTAGATTTTGGTTTATTTCTTGGTATCAATTAGTATCTTAAGAGTAAGATGAAAATTTAAGCGATTTACCTCATTTTATAACGGCGGACAATTCGTATCAATATAATATATGTATGATAAACTCGGTGTTAAACCTTGTTAATCATATAAATTTAAATATTTTTAGCTTGTGTAATCTGAGCGTTGCATCTTCTTATTTAAAAATACTCATTTAAAACATTGTATTTTTTTTTATAAAGAATTTTAATCGTTTTTAATTTTTAAATAAATTTTCGTTTCCATAAGCCATCCTGTGTTATACAGAACTTAAATTTACAGAATTAACTATATAAAGTCTAAAAAGTTTTATAATGTCAATCATTAAACTAAATCAAATGCTAATAATAAGTAATCATTTATTTCATAATTATATCATTAATTTAATATTTAAAAAAATACACTGTCATGTGTATAAATAAAACTTGACCTTTATATCGGTTAGAATGCACTGCAATTATGACGTTAAAGATTCTGAATCTATCGAGATAGTAACGGATGATTATTATGAGGAGCAACATTGTTGCAAATAAGAATTTAGATAAGGAGAGCGGCGCATGTCTAATTAGCTGATATCCATTGATAATATTAATAGGTCTTTATAAACAATTATATATCATATGATTAATTAGGACAAAAATAAGGAATTTGACTATTGTTTAGATTTTAGATATACACTGGCATGCATAAGTAATAGAGGGTTATGTCCCTTTTAACACTTTCCACACACAGTAGCCCACACCAAGATTCTTTGCGCGTTATGTTGTGGGGCTGAAGCTATTCAGAGCGGAGGCAAAACATGCCCCCGTGTCCCCCTGAGTATATTGTGGGTCTACGCGATACAAGATGTCGGGACCCATCGACACAATATTCCCTAAAACAAAAATATTGTTCAAGATTGCAAGTCTGGTTGTGATGACAGTTTGACCAAATTGTGCTATAGTTATAAAATATTTCTTATCTAACGTGATTTTCGCGTTTTTTAACTTTTCCTCACCTTCTCCGAAGATATGGGAAAAGTAATGTTTTCACCCATCACCTGAATCCGAGATTTCAACGAAATTATCCGTTTTTGGGCTTTTTAAGATCATTTGAGTGGTTTTTAGCTTAATGCCTGCCTGGTTGTAAGAGTGACCATCTGCTTTTGTTACATATAATTCCCATAATTCCCAGTTTATAAGCTAGAGAGTTCAAACTTGGTACAAACAACAGTCCTTGCATAAAGTTATTTTATTTTCCGACTACGAAATTTTCACTAATTCCCCTAAATTTCGTTTTGATATCTGCCACCATTTTAAAAATGTCGATTTTTGAAACTCTAAAGCTTTTTGAAGCTCTAAAGCAGCTTTCGGCTTCTATAAAGCCATCATCAGTGCCGAATATGGAAGAACTAGAGTTACTTTATAAAAAAAATGAAGTGGGGGAGTCATACGATATCAGAGACAAGCGTAAAGGCCGATACACGATCAAACATTTTGCACAAACCTGATGTCGGGTACATTTAAACCATACACGTCAAGCATCATGCGTTTGCGCAAACATCAAACAGCCCCATACACGGTCAAAATTTTTGCGCAAACATGATGTTTGGGCAAACATTTTGACCCTGTATGTCAGTTGTTTGGAAATATCAATCATTTAATTGTCTGTGTTTATGGAAGCATCAATGAACAAGGATCCTTCTGGAACTAGATAGAATCAGTCAGTTTTATGTTATCTATACAAAAAATCTTTTATTACTTTAAATAAAACTCGCACTTTTTATCACAAGAGATCAATTTAGTTTTAAAGATGTTAACAATTATGAAGTAATATGAAGCATTTAAAACTATATAATATTTAAACATTTAAGCAATTTGTAATAAGACCTTTTGCTTAAAAGAAGAATAAACCATAAGATTAAAATAACGATTGTTGAATTTTAACACTGTCACGTCAATTAAAAGTGCCAGGTATTGATGAAGCAAAAGTAACAAGCTATAATAAAAATGTCAAGGGAATTTCACATTTAAATTTTCAGTAGATAAACTCAAATTAAAGTGTTTGCTAAGTCAGTAACTACGAAGAAAGACACGGAGTTATTGATTATAGGCTTAGGATATAGATCATAGAGTAGGAGGAGAAAACATTCTCGCTGTTTTACACTTACAAAAGTAAGTGTACATTTATGTAATGAGACTTTATTATATAAATTTAGATTCCATTGGGCATGATATTGTAATTATCAATTGTGGAATAAATTATACTTTAAATGGCTTTGATTAAAATGTTATCAATATATCTATTAGTAGTATTCCTTAAGGTAAAACAAATGACATTAAATAGATAAAAAAAAAAAGTAATAGACAAAAAGAAGATTACTAAACTTAAAAATCTTTCTTGAACTTATATAAATTTATCCTTTATCTCAAAATCTAATTTATGAATAATCATTGAGTCTCGCTTCAAATATAATCTTATTAGATTTAAAAAATCTCAATGAATCCAAGACAAAAAGGAAACGCAATGCGACAATACAGACTTTAAAATTAATTTACAAAACTTTCAACCATAAAATATCCTTTTTTTCCTATTGACTGGCTTCCTTTCTTTTAGGGTCGAAAAAAAGGAATTATGATGGTTCAGGGTGAGAAATCAAGGTGCGAGGCCAGGGGGAAGGGGATCAAGTATTACCAGGGGGCAGAGAATTGACTTATGGCTGTGAGGGGTGACTATGCCAGGGGGGTGATGTAATTATGTATAGCTGAGAGGGGAGGGGGAGGCGTGGCTCCGTATGACGTCAGCAATTCCCCTCTTTTGGCTTCTTCAACCCTCTCCCTTAACTTGCGCTGCCCCCTCCCTAGTTCTCAACCGAAACATCACCTCCCCCCCCCCTCCTCTTCTAATTTAACAAACCTGTTCTGAGTCAAGTAGATACAACAACGTATTTCCCTATATTTGATTAATTGAATTATAAATAGAAGCACTTTATCTGAATGTTGTGGTTGATGGACAATTGTTGCGAAAAGAAATGCAAGAAACAAAATAAAAATTTATTTTTTAGAACCCTTTTCTCCCCACGGGGCTCATGCTAGGAATATGTGGCTACGTTTCCTGTTACCGCGTATAGGCCAAGCAATTACATGAAATGATTTTTAATGAATTGTTGCATTTTTGAATCAGGACTATAAATATTATACATAATTTATTCCATTATTAAGAATAATATATCTTCCAAATCGTAGTTTAGGGGCTATTTATTACATAAAAAAAATCTATATTTTATAAAAATCTATCTACAATAAAAACAATAATAATTTTTTTCTCGAAATTTCCAGAAAGTGGTATCTTTATATTTGGTCGAAAAATATTCAGGAATTTTTTCAGAATTTTTGCACTTCACATAAGCAAGATAGAAGAGAGGGGGGGGGGGGCACTTTTCACACCGACTTCAAACTCATCTACGCTAGGCCTATAAAAGTTATAACCAAAAAATTTTATATTTTTGTAATCAGCAAGACGTACACTTTCATATGATACCCTACACGGTCTCCAGAATAAACGATTATTTTTTAACCCTAAAGTGTTTTTACCCTATTTTTTTTTAAAAAAATAATTTTTTTAAGTCGCTATATTTTTTAAAATAATGTGTGGGTAGGTACTATACACAAATATGCCAAATAACAAAGTGATCGGACGAAAGGTGTAGCTGTGAGAGCAGGCGACAGACGGACGGACAGACAGACACACGCAGGAACATATTATAAGGGTCCTTAATTTGGCTATAGGGAAAAAGAATATATTAGAAGTAAGTTAGTTGTATATAGAAATTAAAAGTGTTGTTAGAAAACAATAAAAATTAAAATAAAGGATGCAGTTTACTCTTGTAGAAAGTATTTACTCTCTTCTTACAAGCTTTTATTTAGCTTGCAATGTTTGTGTGTATGTTCGAGTCAAATCTATAGCAACTGAATTTTAAAGCAGTTATCCTTAACCGATTTAATTGAAATTGTGCATACGCGTTTAGTTTGGATGACAATCCATGATTAGCTAAATGACGTCATTCTAAATCCAATACGGCGGACAGCCCAAGATGATGGAATAGTTATTTTGACATTTTCATGTTTAGGCTTTGGAACATAAGTCAAAAACGTTACGTTACTTTTAGCTTAAAAACTCAGAAAAGTATAACAGGGAGTTAAAAATGTATATAGGAGGTCTGTAATCCAGTCTCCAGCTGTAGTGCCTTCCCCTACCGCGCTTTGTAGGGCCGTAGAAAGTCGAAAAGATTTATATGTGTGACAGAGAGTTAGGAAAGTACAGGAGGTTGCCCATCAACTCTCAACCCTCTCGGCCTACCTAGTATGAAGGCATATTAACAATTCGTAGAAGGCAGGCCGGCGCCTTTGAATTCAGTCGTTTGTAATCAAGCCGCGGAAGTGCCGGTGTGGAGATAAGAATAAAAATTATCTTCCATCTACTTTTATCAATTATGTACTTGAATAAATTACCGATTATATTTCATTTTATGTCGGTAGTTTACGCTGAGCGAAAACATGAAAATGTCTCACTGTCTTGCGAACTCGTATACAAGAAGTTTGGTCTTATTTTAAGCACGCCCATGATATGGGTATCAAATAAAAGGGTTTGCTGAGAAGAATTCGAATAAAAGCTTGTTTTTAAAAATGTTTTTTTACTATTTATTTATTTTTTCATATTCCAGATAACACTTCACGCTACTTCAAAGGTTTACTTGTATTTTCTGGTTCTTTTGCTGACAATATGGTTTCATACAAATGAAATATGTTGCAAAGCTTGCTGCATAGAGCCATGTCAATTATTTCATTATAGTAGAGTAAAAACAATATTTTTTTAAAGTATAAATAAGAAAAAAAGTTTGTGCAAGTATGTTTATTTATAAAACCAGGTTTGCCAATCCTCTTGTAGTTGAGTAAAAAAAAAAAATATATGTGCCGTTGATTAATTATTCCAAGGTTGTTTTGCACCAAGATTTGAGGGGTAATCGTTAAAGCATGATGAGGGGATCATGTGACAAAACGTGGTAGAGATGCCTTAAAGTGACAGAAGAGGGAAAAGAGGGGTGACAAGAACACGCGTCATTTACTCGTATCCTGTCGCTAGACAAGATATTCTGCTCTTTATAATGATATCATCCACTCTGCAACACTTTGATTCTATAAGGAAACACCCACACCAGCCCTTAGAATCAGCCTCAAAGGGATCACACTTCGTTACCATCATCAGCCTTTAATCGACTTACATTCTATTTATTATAATATGGTTATAAAATTGATGTTCTCTTCATCTCGACTGATGTTACTGCTCAAAAACTCTGTGACTTTGCACAAGGATGAAAAATTGACAGACATTTTTTTTAAAAGTGACTTATTAGACACCTTAAAACTGTTAAAACTGCGCCTTAGAAAGCTTAAAACTGCGCCACCACAATATATGGGAGCAACAATGGGCTAAATATGACTTACCACCCAAATTTTTATTAAAACCGGACGAACAGTTTAAGATATGTTGGTTCGCAAATATTGAGCGACCGACAAACAGACTCGGAACCAAAAAAATATGTGTGAGACTCTCACGCATTAGAAGTGAAACTTAAGTTCTAGAGACAGTTGATTTTATGTTTCCTTCCTACATATTCATATAATATAATTATATAATATGTCATATATAGTATAATTCAGAGTTTAAACCGTTCCTAGAAGAAGCGCGGCACTCAATTTTACTCGTATATCAAATCAAATTGCTCTACTTATATACTATGTTCATTGAAAGAAGGATTGTTATTACTTAGATTTAAATAATAATGAAAGAGAACAATAAACCTTATTTAAGTAATGCATATTATATAAAGTATTTATTAAATACGCAACATACATATTTATAAATAAGAGTATACAATGCCGCCATAGTCAGATAACTTCTCAAAGAAACATAATTTCAATTAATACAATATTTTTCATAAAATGTTAGCGTATAATGAAGAATAAACATGAAAACACAATTTATATACATATTAATTATTAAAATGTATATAATAATACGGTTGTATACCAATTTTGTGTATTAAGAAAATAATCGACTCCCGTGGGGTGGTGGTTTTCGCGACCGACTAATATATGTCAGGGGTCGGTGGTTCGAGACACGTCATGGTGAAAGATTCTTTACAGGTAAATCAACTGCCGACTTTAGGTTGGCAGTTGATACAAAAATCTACCACAGACGAGTCTCAAAACAAATACTTGCAATTTCACTTCAAAATATTCCACTTGGACGAGTCTCCACTTCTACGATGTGATTTCATCCAAGCAAATTCACTCTACCGCGGCTAAAGAAGTTTCACTTCAAAAAGTCTGAATTAAAAATACAATATTTTTACATTTTCAAGTAACTTGAGGGTTATTTATAGCTCTGTTTGGCCATATACTTTTAGAATATTTAACTTATTTACTATCTCAATTTTATATTTAAATACTTCACTTTTCTTTTGTAGAAGTTAGAAGTTACAATTAAAGTGACATCGATCCAATGAAATGAAATGGTCAGAAAAATTGAAAGTATTATTTCATTTGTGTTTTCATTCATTATCTAGTTCGTTCTCGCTTAAAATACGTAATTTTTAGAGTTTTAGCTTATTTTGAATAGCCGCAGTTGTTTATGTTTTATGGTTGTAAACCAACTGGGCTTGGCAGGAAGTAAGATTTATGAGGTTATAGACAGCTCAATTAATAAAAAAAAACTCTGGAGTTCCTTTTTTTACGGCAAAGTTTTATGGATAGAGTGAATGCGTGGGGACGAGAGGTAACTGATGGGATGCCATAAAAGCCATCAGCATAATGTTTTTTGGGGGGTATTATGGAGCCAATAGGTGCTGGACCTTGGCCAGATCGTTTTCCACATCTCCACACAGCGGCAGGAGGGGACTTGGCTAAAACATCCTTACTGATAATGTATACTTGACACAGACCCCAAATTCGAGAAAGATTAGAGATATTGTTCTAACTTGAGGTTTTAAAGCAATTCGTTACGATTAAAAAAAAATGTTTTAAAATATGATAAGCGAGGAAAATAGCTATTTAAAACTACACGCATCCTCGAATCCAACAATATATTAATTAGATTAATTGTTTGAAAATTTAGAAAATAGTAAAAGCCCTTTTATTGTTACTTAACATTGTGTTATATTTGCCTATTGCCTATAGCTATACCCAAATAGTGTACCAAATTTCTTTATTATATTGCAACCTTGCATCATTTCGAAACATGTCATTACGTTAAAAACATATATTCTGCTAATTATTGTGGCATAGCTTCCTCGCATCCTATTACGTACATTACTGATTTTTTGTTTTTTATTTATTTATTTACAAACATTTTTTTAAAAACCCACTATACAACTTAGGCAACGAGAGAGGCGCTCTTGAATATAAATACAATAAATAAATATATTTGTGACCCATTATTTGATGTATTATTTATGTATTTATTTAATTATAATATGTTTTGAATTCGTCAAAAATTGGCTTTTGTTACATAAATAAAAATACGTGTGGTGTCGCGGTACATCCGGTAGGAACGAAGTTCCTTACATTTTTCATTAAATATAAATTTTAAAATCACACTGCTAAGTACGTATACATTGCTAACTACTTATACATGGTGGAGTTAGAAAAGAGACAAAATTAAAAGTAACGAACTGTTTGTACCTGGCAGAGTTAAGGCAAAATTAAAAGAAAATCATTATTTGTCTAATTAAAGCAAGTGTCTTACTATAAATATATATTAAATATAAGAAAAAAGTTGATCATGATGTGACGAGTTTATAGTGAGAGAGTATGTTTGTTAAAGGATTTTGGATTGAAATAGGACTGTTTTCTACCTACCCGGCCAATTAATTTAAAATATTATAAAATATATCTCTTCCCTACTCTACAGCTTCTGCTTGTATCAGGGTGAAATTTTGCATGATTATATTTTATTTATTTACAAAACAAAGTGACATTTTTGACATATATAACAAAAATAATCAAAACAAGTCAAGTAACAGGCTTCCTTAATAACACTTTTTCCCGTCTTTTAAAGCTTACTTTTACGCAAGCGTTGCGTGTGAACGCTTTGGCGGATAATGTTTTCCGACGAACTCAGCCTGGGCATTGGTAAAATGAACATGTGTACCAAATTTCATCTAACTCGGTGAGCTTTTACTCAAGCTATCCTCATCTGTAGATTTCGTGACGGATTTTGCGTGACGGTGATTTTGTGACGGTGATTTTGGTCGTTTTTTTCGGATTCACTCCCGGGCTCCAGAACGTGCCATAAGGAACTTCGTTCCAATAAAGTACTTTTAAATTGTAGTAGCAGTTTAAGCAATAAGAGCAGTTTGCTTTTATGCTGCGAGTATTCTTTTAAGAGTACTTTTTAAAATGTAGGTGTCAAAGAGAAACCAATGGTCTCAGAAGAATTAAAATAATATAGGACCATCAATGGGCTTATTATGATTTTCCGACCGAATATCATTTAAAGTAGACAAGTCAAGTAATTGTTTTTAAGATGTAGTAGTTAGCAAAAATGTTGAATGCCATACGGACAGACTGACATGAGACTAAAAATGTTCCCTGAGGTCTAAAACGGATTTCTGTCTTGAAATTTTTGAATTTTAAGGCATAAAAAAATAAAATGCTATCGTTAACTTCATTAAACATACATGTTTCATTTTTATTGTTTAGCATTCCTAAAGTAATTTCGACCCATCCATATCTAGCGTAAACCAAATTCTGATTAATTTTTTTATAATAGAATTGATGACTCAAAAATATAGTGTACTTTTCTTCCTGCTTAAAGATATTTTTATTCTCCGTTGCTCTCATTCTATTGAAGTTTTTTAAAGAGTAAAATCCTTTAAGGAGCTTAAGCCGAATATAAAGACCATGTAATATCTTGCTCCATATGCCTTTACACTGATACGATCCTCTAAGTATAGAGGGTTAGATTTATGTCCAGCTCAGTTAAGCAATATGGTGTTCTTTTACACTGATTATTTTTCCTACTGTGGCTAAGTCAAGATGTGAATTGATCATCTTCCCTCAATATTGAGATCACCAAAATTGTTAAACAACAAACATTTAATAAGGTGACGAGAAAGTTAGAAAGTTATTGTGTTCTCACAATACTCTCTTGATGATTATTTAAGGCCATACGTTTATCACCTGCACTTTATCGCATTATCTGTGTTATATCTAACATATGGTATCAAATTAATGTAATAATCTTTAGGAGCGTGTATGAACTGTCAAAAGGCTATCGCCTAATGCAACACAGTCACAACAATTTCTTCCCATTTAATATATTGGTTTTAGTTTTATATATACTGCTACATTTTTGTGCAACGTTTTCTCAATTACATTGGTTATATTATAGGTAAGGATGAATTTGTAAATTACCCAATATTTTCTTATTTTTAAGTATATTTTTTTTAATTTTCTTTTCTATCGAACCATATTATTATATCTTGAGCCATACATACAGCAAACCAATTTATATCTCAAAAATTATTAGTCCGATTTTAATTAAATTATAGGATGGTAGGTCATAATTAGTCTACTGTTGGTCCCAAACAATTTTAAACCTCTGCGCCCAATCCTTGATTTCGCGTTTGCACAAACTTGCTATTATTAACAGCTATATCGGAAATATTACTTATCCGATTTTGAAGACATTTGCATGGCTTCTTGAAAGTCACCCTACGATAGTCTTAAATTAATTTGAAACGTCAGAGAACATTTAATATTGAATAAAACCAATCTTATGTGACCATTCGTCCAAAAATAGGACACGAGCGAATTAATATATGTAGTTAATGAGCTACTAAAATTGTCAGACTATTTTGAAACACAATGAGAATTAATCCATCATACAACAACCTAGAAGATGATTATTTTAAATATTCTATGCTATCCTAGATTTGCTCGGCTTTTAAAGTTCCGACTAGAATTTATTATCTTGATATTAGTAAATTTAATATTTCGTCGTCCTTGATATTAGTAAATTTAATATTTCGTCGTCCTTAATGTTAGTAAATTTAATATTTCGTTGTCCTTGATATTAGTAAATTTAATATTTCGTCGTCCTTAATGTTAGTAAATTTAATATTTCGTTGTCCTTGATATTAGTAAATTTAATATTTCGTCGTCCTTAATGTTAGTAAATTTAATATTTCGTTGTCCTTGATATTAGTAAATTTAATATTTCGTCGTCCTTAATGTTAGTAAATTTAATATTTCGTCGTCCTTAATGTTAGTAAATTTAATATTTCGTTGTCCTTGATATTAGTAAATTTAATATTTCGTCGTCCTTGATATTAGTAAATTTAATATTTCGTCGTCCTTAATGTTAGTAAATTTAATATTTCGTCGTCCTTAATTTTAGTAAATTTAATATTTCGTTGTCCTTGATATTAGTAAATTTAATATTTCGTCATCCATGGATGTTTTACTGATATAATTTAAAGTGCGAAGTGATTTGGGTTGGTGAGAGGAACTTCTACTTCAACTTTCAAGATTATATTCTTTTCTATTACTATTTCTTTCCTCTGCTCAAATCACCACATATAAAAAGAAATTTGAGACATTTTTTAAAAACCATTTTTCCCTACTCAAGGTACATTAAAACGTGCAAATCCATCAAAATCTCAAAAAATCGAATTTTCAAGCCATCACAATAGTTTCTCATTTTATGAGAAAGTAATAAAAATATAAGAAGAAGTTGTCTCGGGTAAACTGACGCGTAATCTGAGACAGTAATTTTAGTCTACGTTTAAGATCATGGCACACAATATTTTTGCGAAAATATCATTGATTTGTTTAATTATTGGACGTCCTGTCATGAAAGTCTTGGAGTCGATAAAGACACACAAACTAATAAAGAACGTTTAAACGCGTGGGATTTTAACTCTCTTTTACTTAAAAGCTGTTAGACAATGTGCTGACAAAGATAATATAGGATAAGTGCTAGAAATACAAGACTCTAAACAAATCTTATTTTCAGTTTGACTATAGAAAAGAAACATTTTTTTTCTGTTCATATTCTTGCGCACTAGTTTCTAAAAATAAAACTCTCGGAAGGCCTGCAAATAAATCAAATCTATTTAAATATTCGTTTTAAAACATCTTTAAAAATTAGCAGAAGGTCTGAAGACACAAACTTATAAAAATGATAAGCCTATTAGGCAATGCTAGTTGACAGATTTGTTGAATTTTTTTACTTTCTCATATAAAGAGATAGTATTGTGATAGCGCGAAAATTCGATTTTGAGATTTTGATGGATTTACACGTTTTGAGGTCCCCTGAGTCCAAAAAAGTGGATTTTAAAAAATGTCTGTCTGTCGTCTGTGTAGACGCTAACTACTGAGCGGATTTTGACGAAATTTGGCATACATGTTCACAAAAATCATACCCCGAGGCGAAATCGAGAAATGAATTTTAGCTCCAAATTTGGGGGCGCTACCCCCCAAAAACTCTGAAAAAACGTGAAAAAAAAATATTTCTCGAAAACGGTTCCGACGATTTTGATTAAAAAATTCTAGAATGTAGTCCATTTGAATAAGAATCCAACGATATAAGCCGTTTTCCCGGGAAAAATCTAGTTCCTGAGAAAAAAAGCTTAAAACGCGGACGGAGAGAGCCCGGGTTCGATTCCCTGCCCAGGAAAAATTATTTTTATGATAAATTTTGATGAAATGTTTAATAATATTTAAATGTACATTTGAAAACTAATAAATGGAAACACTGGGCTAAGTAATTATAAACTCGTATATGAGAAAGTTTGTCTGAGTTGTCTCGGACCAATTTTTTTTTTAACAAGTAAAAATAGTCTATAACATAATTATTTTTGGTTATGAAGTTTACCAAGTGTTTCTATGACAGGAGAACGGAAAGTCAAGCAGCTCTATTAAAGTGATCACCTAAACTAGTTTACTTTTATCACTTTGATGACTAAGTTATGTAGATTAAGTTAATTATTATTAGTCTATATAGTTTTCTTTGAATGTTTAGTTCTTGAAGCATTAAAGTGTGACACTAAGTTTAATTGTGAGCAGGCAGTCCATAATCAAAGAAATTCACGAAAACTCTCCCCAAAAATATAGAGACTTTTTTAATAGACCATTGCATAATGGTCTCTATCTGTTAATAAGTCGAAAGCGCTTTGCAATAATATATTATTGTGGGGAGACATTTTGTTTTTCTCCCAATCGTAACGTTGGTACATTCAATAATGGTACACTAGGGTGTGCTATTTAAAGGTTGATTTAGTTTCTCCCTTTGTACGTTTCAAAAAATATTCGTTAAACTGGAATATTTTAATAAAATCCCAATTCTTGTGGTCAATTCTGGCCGTCTAAATTTACAGCTGTTCTGTTGGCGATTAATTTCTCATTTACGTTATATCAACTAAAGTGAACGGAGAGTTTTCAAAATTGGAATTCGAATTGGTTATTTGACATAATTCAATAATTAAGAGGAATCAACTAGATTAGATTTAGATAGACTAGATTTAGATCAATATTAGTTGATAGATCTATCAACTAATATTGGTTATTTGAACATAATTCAATAATTAAGAGCAAGGGAGAGAGGGAAATAAAGAATCGCCCTACCACCTAGAATGGAACAAAGGATCTTGGAGATTAAGCCGCTCTGAGCTTAACCAGTCTGTATGGAGTATTCCCAATCTCTAGGCATTGATTGCTATTAATTTTAAATTTCTAACTATATTAATATACTTATAGTACTATTATATAAACTGGGTTCCCCGTTTTTTAAAACTATTGTTTTGATTTTTTACATTAATTAAGTATCAATTTTCCGTCATCTGCAGGCTACTTTCAACCAACTATCCGAATTTCACAAAAATCAGATAAGTACTTTTGATGATATAGGTGAAAATAAATGTATGTTTGTGAGCATGTGGAAGAGAAACAAATAGGCGCGAAACTTACATGGGACCAACAATGGGAAAATTATGACCTACCATCCAAATTTCAATAAAATCGAATGATTAGATTTTATGATATGCTGGTTCGCAAAAATTGAGTGAAAGACTGGCAGACAGATAGACACGGAACCAAAAATGTTCCCAGATGTCTAAAACGGATTTCTGTCTTGAAATTTTTGAAATCTGAGACATAAAAAAATTCTTGTTCTTCAAAACGATAGCTTCCTTTACCTTCGGTAAGCTCGAAAGTAAAATATCTTACAGACACTCTTCATAGATAGATGACTAGGTTTTATAATATAATGAATTAATTTGTTGAGAAGGTGCATATGTTTTAACCATTAACTAAGAAAAGGTTTTGTTTCACCATCTTTCTTTACAAGCTCCAAGAAACGTATTGGGTAAAAAAAGAAAACAATGCATAAAAGGGAGTGTTGGCTTTGACTGCATACATACTCAGTTATAACTGATCCGAGAAACAGTTAGTAGCAGGTGGTGTCAGTCGTATTCAATATTTGACCGTAAGCGCCCTGGAATTTGTTGTTTGACCGGGCGGCGCCCTTCTGTTCATCCTGAATACAAGGGCCTAAAGTTCTTGCGACCCTGCTTCTAGATCAAGAACAAGTGTCAACGACATGTAAACAATAAAATATCAGCAATTGTTATTGAGGTTTGGACCGAGTTCTTTACTTTTGACTTGTTCAATAAACATGGGACTTAAGTTTCATTGAACCTGGGATAAAAGCGGCACTGTCCCTACCACCAATATGAAATTTTCACATCAAATAATTGTTGATCCGACAAAACCAAGTAACTTTAAGATTTAACTACAACAAAACCTTTTCTTTAATACGTAAATTTAGTCAATAAATGGCTTAGGCTTAGAGGCAAGCATTCTCTCAAGTTTAAGAGAAGCCCAGCATATTAATGCAATAATCCGTGACTGTATATAGACCACCAGAGGCTAGTGCCACTTTACTACTATACTACTATTGTAGTGATTAGTGTGACACGTTCCCGTTCCATCAGCCGTCATTTGATATAAATGTCTTTTGCTGAGAAGATTATTATTCTAATTATTAAATGTTTGTAGAAAATAAAAGAATATTGCTCCTCATAAAATACCTAAATAGTGATAGTGACACCAGTGGCGAAACTATGGGCCCACACGGTCCCACATTGCGGGAGGGCTCCCACCGTTAGGGGATCCCCAAATCAACGATGAGGAGGGCCCCCAGTTCTAAACACATGAGGGGGCCCCCAGTTCTAAACACATAAGGTTTTTTTTTTGCTCATCAATTTTGTTTGGCGAGGGGCCCCCAAAAAGTTCTTGCGGGGGGCCCTCCAATGCCCTAGCTACGCCACTGGGTGACACGCTCTATCATTTTTTTGAGATTAAGGTCTTTTAATTTGAAAATTTATTTTATCTACGATTGATTCGAAATATAAACATTATATATTTGTTTAGATGCGTAGAAAGTTATTATTTACGTACTTGTATTCATTGCGCATGCGCGTCTCATAGTTCTGAATAATTCCTCTTCTTTACCACGCTAGTGCGGTAAAGAAGAGGAATTCTTCAGCTTTACGCAAGATTAGCGAGTTTGTTTACATTTAACAAAACTAATTTGCTGTTCTTTTATTAAAGTAACTGTTTATATCGAGTTTTTAGTGAAAAACAATGAGTGAATCAAGTGACTTTGACGAAAATGTGGAAAATAATACTAATCCAGAGATAATTAATTCGGCAAAAAATACAACTAATGAATTAATGCCATCTTTATCAAGAGAGATACGAACTTACATACAGCAAGTTTATTTTTTTCTGTATTTATTATTTAAATCTCACAATCGTAGATAAAGTACGGTACGCAACTCGTGCGAAAACGGCATTTTGCATTGCTCGTGTGGTTTTACCACCCTCGCTATCGCTCGGGTGCAAACTCCCCACTCGCATGCAAAATGCTACTTTCCCCACTCGACGCGTAATGTACTATTAACTACATATATATTTCTAGGAAACAATACATTACTGTTCCTAATAAAAGAAAAACCTAATATAATGATGAAATCCTTAGAGACGAAGCTCCTTTAATGTGCTGATTTATTTTAATTATTAAATATTTCTAGGAAAATAAAACGATATTGTACCTCATAAAAGTAAACCTAAATAGTGATTAGTGACACACTCTATCAATCCTTTGAGACGAAGCCCTTTTAATTTGATGATTTATTTTAATTATGAAATATTTCTAGGAAAATAATACAAAATTGTTCTTCTTTAAGTAGTTACTTTATCTTATTTATGCTATGTATTAAGCTAACGTAATCCTAAGTATTAGTTTTACAGAAAAACATGAATAATATGTTTTTGACTATATTTATATTTATCTTTTCTAAATTTGCATTTCAAATAATTGAATTTGGGATACTATATAATAAGAAGTGTTAACTACGAACAAAGAAAGGTAAATTATGTGGAACTAATGTTTCCTTATTGCTAAAACAGACTAGAGGCCCTGATAAAAAACATTCCTAGCATCTTAGAAGGGAGGTTATTGCTTATTGCTCTCCCTTACCCTCCCTAAAGAACAGATTTCTTTAGGCAATAAAGCTAAGTATTGGACACTCTGCTCCATACCGGACATTTACATGCACACGTCCACTCCTCGGCCCCGGATACTATACGTCTGATGCAAGCGTTCTTCTCTGCCCTATAAATCAACTCTAGGGGATGTCACGCGCCCTCCCTTTCAATCTATATCCTCCTCGCCGCCCCCGCAAAAAAATAAATATTTAGTGGCAAAAGGCGCATCGGACCTCCTGCCCGTTTTCTTCTTTTCAATCTATTCTATTCTGGATTCATCTTTCAGGTTTCTTCGTATTCCTGCCAACCTTACACCAAATAATACTTATATCTTATGTGATTGATAGCCTTTTCATTTTTTTTCCTGCACAAGGGCATTATATAAAAAGTAATGTTAATAAAAATTCATATTTATAATTATTATTGTCATTCATTATTTATAGCCAAATTACCATAATTCCCCGTAAATTCAAAAAACTTTAATGCTAAAGCAACTTTCATCCTTCAAAAGGCCATTATCAGTGCCTATTGCGGAAGTTAAAAAGTTATATTAATAAAAAGATTTAGTGAGAGGTGAGTCTACTTCATGTCAGAGATTGACGTGAGACTTAATCTTCCGCAATTGGCACTGATGATGGCCTTTTGAAGGCTGAAAGCTGCTTTAGCATTAAAGTTCAATTCACGTGGAGAGACAGTTGTGCTATTCCTTTAAGATGACCTCAATAGACGCTCCTACATCTAGCATAAATCATAAATCATACTGATTTAATTTTAATTCTACCAACGATAATCTAAAATCTTTTAAGGATTTACCTATAAAGTCTTTCTTATATGGAAGAACTAACATGAGAGTTTTACACACTGACTCTGAGCTTAAGATCTTTGCACTTTAAAGTTCGCTAATTTACTCAACATTGATAAATGATTCTTTTACCTAAAACTCTCTCTGGAAGATGGTCTCTTTCTCCAACGGTTTCACATCTTCAGTTAACTAAAATAAAATAAAGGGTTAATTAATTAATATGATTCAAATGCAGCCACGAATTCAATAAAAATTATTTTTCTTCGTCTGAATAGACCATTGTATGACCAGGGTATTTGTCTCCTAAATTTGTTTGAAGATAAGTGCAGCTTAACTGCTCCATAAATTATTCGCTTTAACAGTATGTAGAAAACCCAAATTCCTTAATAGGCGAATAGCTTAGGACCGGGTTATTATATAGGGGCAAGTAGATCTTACGAGGGGACTGGTGTAATTAGTGGCAGGTCCAAGAGGTTGGTGTCCGAGAGATAGCGGGTGTTCTCCGTGTCCAAGACGATATATGCGGGGTTGGTTCTTGGGATATGGCGGAGCTGGGGGTGGCTTGAGTTGTAGCCTGGGCTAGGGTCAGCAAGGCTTAGGCAAGTTTACCTTTTGCTCTACTTATAGCGACAACTCTCAACTCAGCTTTGGACCCTGGGTCACTAGGCACTAGTTTGTATAGACTATCTATAGTTATACTATCTATGCTACCTTGTAACTAGGTCACACTTGTTTAAACTATTATTATGCCCTGACATTGATTTTTTTTTTAAATTTACAAAACAAATGAGTCAAAAGCAAAGTATTGAGCGAGATGCAAAGGATAATGTAAAAGAATCATGATTAAAATAATTCAACAAGTTATTTAAGTTGTGTTTTTCTTGTAATATTAACAGCTTGGAATCTGTTCAGAACTGGGAGGAACAGCGAAAGGTTTAAAAGAGTTACCACGTTACCACATGTGTTATAAACTCCATTAATTGTCTGGTTTAGTTGATTTACCCATGTACTGTTACTCACAGTGGCGTATCTAAGGAACCCGGCGCCCCCCCCCCCCCCCCCGCAACTTTAGAGAATGCGCCCCTATAACTTACAAAATTCACCCCTCTCGGTCTTTGGGGACAGATGGAGTGTAGATGATAAAATAAAATATTTAATAAACTAAATGCGTTTTGTTTAAAGTCATAATAGGTATATAGTAGACATAGAATCATAAACTTTTTGCCCCGTAAACCACTTGCCGATTTTTTTGTTTTCCATAGACTTCCTATCTGCATACTATTGAATTTTTCTAAATGTGTTCTTAACAGCTGACTCAGTGCTGCTCACTTTTATAGGGTTTTTTTTGTAGAAAAAACAAATACAAAACTTTTTCATATATGCTTATTGATATTGTATTTAAATCCTATTATATCTATAATTGATTTATTTTGAAACATATTTAAAAATAAATATGTTAAATATATATTTTCGATTTTCAATAATATCAGATTTATTTTGATAAATATCTCGAAAACTAGATGTTTCTCCGAAAATGACTTACAACTATAGATTCTTATTTAAATGGACCACAAGTTTTATGGACCATAAGTTTTTTGTCAAAGTCGTCAGAACGTTTCCAGAAATATTTTTTTTTTTTCAGTTTTTTTGTGGGTTGCGACCATAAATTTGGAGCTAATATTCATTACTCGATAATATTATTTAGTATGATGTTTCTAAACATGTAAGCTTAAATGAACTTGTTTGCTCCAAATAATCTGTAGAGACAACGCCCTTTCAATATTGTGATCTGAAATAAATACACCCTGTGTATAATACATATATAACAAAGTAAAAACTAAGAAGAAGAAAGTAAAACTAATAATCAGCAAGTATAACATGATATTCGTAAAAATAATAAAACTAGTAAAACAATGCCACTGAGTTATGAACTCTAAATCATAATATTCCTAACTCTGATTTAAACTCTTATTTACGCTACTCACAATTTTTTTTTTTTTCTTAAGAATAATTCTGACTACAGAGAGATATATAATTGTTTTTATCATAGGTTACAACTTTTTTTTGGGCGCCCCCTGAAGCAGGCGCCCCCCCGCGACGCGGGGGTGGCGGGGGCGCTATTTACGCCACTGGTTACTCACTTTTTACCCTTAAATGTTTAATTACATTCATAATAATAATTGGTACAAAAGCCCGTGGTGGGCTTTGGCCTGCCAAAGGGCTTATACTACTTTATATGTAATGGATGAAAGCGGGGTTCACCTGTCGCTCCATCAGCATTTTAAACCTTAGTAATGGACCGGATGGATGCCGCTTCACATTAGTAGCTATTTTTAGTGAATACCTAGTATGACCCCTTGGCGGGAGTGGAATCTAGAACCTCCTATAAGACAAGTGAATATGGTAGCAATAAGCTACCGGGAACCACTACAACATTAATTTAATTTTTTCACTTTCACATGGTATACTTGTTATGACGATTGACTATGGTTTCTGTTATAAGGTTTTGTATTAGAATAATAATAAAAACCAAATGATGTGACATATCAAAAGGTGCCCACCAGATATAATAGACCAGGCTCACAGTCCTCAACTGACCTATAGCGTATAAGCGGAAAAAATAATGTTTTTGTCGACAGTCTATCAAAATAGAAGAAATTTCAAACATCGATTTAAATAGCGAACAGTAAATTAAATGATTCAGAACTAATTTTATTGAATCATAAATCAGTCTCAATATTAAATAATAACTAATACCTTAAATCATTATGGTGTGATATCTCAACAGATAATATTAGACGTTATATCTTAACGTCAACCGTACCAATCAAATCAACCAAATTTATAATCTATCGTATCTTGGCGTAAAAACCACCGTAAAATTATTACCTTTTAAAATATGTTTGGAAAGAAAAATAAAATTAAAATTAAATTTGGACAATCACGTTTACGTTGTCAAAAGTTAACAGACATACAAAGATAGAATCAGGACATTATGAAGAACCAGAGGAACTTGATATAATAGGACTTCAAACGGGCAGACTTACTGTTTGACCCGTGTAGGCAGATTTACAAACTGGATGGAAGTCATCCCCATGCAGGACACAACAGCTGAAACAGTTTCATAAAGTTTCTATAATAATAATTGGATTAACCGTTTCAGACAAACTTTATGTGTGTCCTAAAAAATGAGAGGACAAAAAAAATTAGTCGCCTTTAAGGGGGCCTCAAATAAAAAAAAATTTAGCAAGCAGGTCTAGTTCCGTCTCTGCCAGGCAATACAACTTCTTAGCGTAAGATATCAGGCCTTTGATTTTGAAGCATTATCTATCCAAGTATGAAGGTATAAGAGAACCCGTGTTGGATCCAGGTTTTTCTCAGGGTGGGGGGGGGGATTACATTTTGCTGCCCCTGCATCACCAAAATTTCATTTCAACCGTCAATATAATTGTTTTCGTGAAGTTTTTATTTTTTTAAGTTTGTTTTGCGTTTGGCTGTTGATGAACTAGTACCAATTGTTGTTAACAATAAACTTAATGTGAATCATTTGGTTCTTAATAACATTTACAGAACCAACATTAAGATGTATACCAGCACATTAAGATGAAATGGTATGTAAAGTAGTCCCGGAAAGAATTCGATTAGTTTGAAATAGAGCTGCTATAAATTCAATGTTTTAAAGATATATAAATACTGAAAATCTTTACCGCACTAATATTGCCTATGAAATTATGGGAGAACCACGATGACTCATTTAACATCTCTCACTCTCTCCCTCTGGTATTCCCTTTCTGAATATTTATATATACAAACATCTATATTCTCTTCCTGAGTTAATGAATGCGCCACTGGTCTCTCTCTTTCTTTTAGTTTGTGTGTCGCCAAATCTTTTTCTTTTGGTCACAATATAGAAGGACCGGACCAAAGCAATAACTACGGTTCTTTATGACTTTAAGGCCTACCTCTCATACCAAAACTCGGTATTGCTTCCACTCTTATATTATGAAACCGACAAGAAAGAAAGGGAAAACATTTTAAGAAATAATGTGCCTTAGCGAGGAGTCAAAAGACGGAAATTTGGACTGAGCCTTGAAGAAGCACGTAGCACGAACTCTATATAAACTGTAGGAATAATAATGAGATTCAACCTCATAAATATAAGTCTTACTGAAAAGCAATTAATTATTTACTTGGTGAAACTTCGATCTTCAACAGACCCAATCGATCCAACTAATTATACAAAATCATCACATAAGACCCAATATCATCAAGATAATTACATATTCGCTTTTTGTTCATTATGTTATTGCTTCAACTAGACTAGATCTATAAGATCCGATATAATAACGAAATTGACTGGTTAGGTTGTTGTTACCATACATATATGTATCATCCCTGAACATCCTTCTAGTAATGGCAGCAAAACGTCGGACGACAATTTTTCCAATTCTTCACCGGATATTCTAGAATCTAGAATGTCATAAATTGTGGTTCGGGATAGTAATAAAACTACTTTCTTTTCAGGTGCGGAAATGGGGGAGATGATAAAGTGCGTGCACTTCTAGGCCAAATCATAGATCTTATTTCTTCTATATCGATTATAGATTGATTCTCACCACTAAGAATTTCACTCTTAACTACCGAGAAACTATGCTTCCTTCTCTTCATCCCAACTTATATTATTATCAGCTGATACAATTTTCAGACTGTACATTCATAATTCGTTTTATTTTACACGATTTTAAACGAGTTATCTTCTTAACGCAAATAACTTGGGATCTCCTCATTGAGCTTCATAGTGTTTCGACATGATTATGAACTAAAAAAAGTATTTAATAAACATAGATCATCCAGAGGAGACAGCGATTACAGGGATCATTCTCAAGGGCGTTGCTCATGATGCAAGTAATTATCAACTCTTAAGCCGTCTCCTTCGTAAGATCTAGATTAATTAGTAACCCAGTTCCAAATGACTCTCATCACATCATAAACAATTTCCTTATGAATGATCTCTTTTTAATATGTTCGAAACGTCGGGATTCAGAAATTCTCAGATGCTGTTTCCTCCGAAAGATCTATATATTTATTAGATGCGCTGATCGTGGAAGCCTAAGCTATAAAAGATGACTTTAGATTTCCAATAGCTTACGTTAACAGTGTAATTTTTTTTCAATACAAAGCTAAATATAACCTAGTTGTTTAGTGTTTAATTTTTTTTTAAAAAAAGTAATACATTTTTAACAGTATTTCAACATTTTATTAGGTAGGTATATTAATAATTTATTGTCAATCTAAAAAAAAATATATGTATATATAAAACATAAAATGGAAAATATGACCTTTGATGTTATTCTAATCTAGACTGAAAGTGATTTTCAATCGAATTGATTAACATTTTTATCTTAAAAAATAAATATATGTATATAAGAATCGAGTTTGCTGAGTCGGACTTCTCTGAGCACGTGGTCTTCAACTGATATCACAAGTTGAATGTGTGAAGCACCATTCATAGCTTCAATATCTTGAATCTTCTCTACATTTATCACTCATTTTCTCCAAGAATAATATTTATATATATATATATATATATATATATATATATTTATTAATTAAAAATAGATAATATATCTCTAGTGTTATCAGTTTACTTTTTTCTAACTCCTTTAACATTAATTTCATTTTATTTATTTTATTTTAATATAGAAAAGTCTCCTTGTTTGTTTATATCAACTAAACGCACTTACACAATCACACATTATATATACAGTGTGTCCCCGGGATCGACGCATGAATAGGTGAAATAGTTATTTACGCACCAAGGGAGGAAAATAAGTGATTGCACCCTGAGCGATGAAGTTGGTTCCTGAGGCGAAGCCGAGGGAACCATAACGTTCACTCCCGAGGCGGAGCCGAGGGAGTTAATTATCGCGAGGGTGCAAGTGATTTTTACTCCCAAGGTACGTACAAGATTTTACCTCCAGAAGGGAGAAAAAAATATGGAAAGATTTTAATTTTAAATTACGTTATTCAACAAAAAATACATAGGTTTATATTTATTTAAAAAAAAATATAGTTAGATATAATATTAACAATAATTCTCTAAATTAGTTTAATCACGTTAAAATTAAATTATAGATAATTATTATTTGAATTTCAATGCTAAAATTCAATGGGAGAATCAGCTGGAAGCTGAGTCCTGTATTAAATGGTGTTGACAACTGATGCGTTTAAATATTGATTAGTTAATCTACATTTAGAAATTATGTTTCCACTTTTAACTTGTTTGTTTCTTTTGCTGATGAATCACTATGGCAACCGTTGTGGAGGTTACATGACATATGTGAAGATGACATTATAGATTTCGACATTAAACAAAAGTTAGTAAATCATATGTGTATTAGCACCAACCTTATTTACTTGTGCTTTATCTAGGGCAACACTGGAGGGAATCATGAGAGTTCATGATTCACTTATTATTCATTACTCCCTGTTTAACCCGACCGGGTGCAATGAGTAACTTCCCTCCCTGTAAACTAGGGAGGAAAGTTCACTTTTTCTCCCCGCTGGAGGTAAAAAACATTTCTTAATTGAAATTTCATCTTTTCAGCCCTGCTTGGATGGAAACTAATTTATGTCATAATTTTAGTTTCGAAAAATCAAGTATGTCTTAGAAATTTACAAAAAAAAAGTTATTTTTCTCACTAATTTTGTAAATAGTAGTAAAAAACACAGTAAAGTGTTTTGTTCTCTAGATACGACGAAATGTTATTTTAAAATGTTGTTAAGGAAAGAAAAACTAGGTAAGAATACAACATTTTTAAACCCTCCGCCTACTTTTATATATTGCATTATTTTTTATTTTATTTGATTTTTATTTAATTTTTGAAGTTATTGAATAATTTCATTAGGAAACGTTCTTACAAAATTGATAAATTATGCAAGTGGAAAAAGTTTACTTTCATTCGTCTGTAAAGACATTTAGATAATTATTATAAGAAATAAGAATAATAAAAATAACAAAAAAAAAAAAAAACCATAATAATTCACGAATAAATTTAATTTCATACTACTTGTAATATAACAATATTCACAGAGGTATTTTTGAAGTTTAAAATCTTTTTATGGCACAAATAACACTGCTTAAGTTTTTAGTTTTACCTACTTTCAACAGCCCACTAGACAAAATGTGGAATGCAAAATGCAAAATGTCAAAGTAGGTGGAGGGTTTTAAAATGTTGCATTCTTACTCAGACTTATATATTATTTTATATTGTTTTGTGACTTTTATATTGTTATAACATTTTGTTGTATCTCCAAGAGAAAAAAAGCACTTTACTAGTGAGAAAAATAACTATTTTTAAATTTTTAAAACATACTTGATTTTTGAAAACTAAAATTATAACATAAATTAGTTTCCATCCAAGCAGGGCTAAACCCCAGAAGATGAAATTTCAATTAAACAAATTTTAGTCTTTTTCACCTATTCATGCGTCGATCCGGGGACACACTATATATAAATGCGTGTGTGTGTCCATTATATATATATACGGATATACCTTATATGTTTATACTAGTTTAAAATCATTTTTTTAACTTTAAATATTAAAAGACTCTTTTTCAACTGATATAATTTTTTCATCATTTTGTGAATAGTTATTAATTATTCTTAATGCATATTTAAAGATTAAATTTTCTCCAGAAATCGTAACTTTACATCCTTACCGAGTTCATATTGCATGCAGCACGTAGTATGAGAATGTAAAAGAGTAGTGTATATAAGAATGTAAAGAGTACCTCTAAGTCAAATATACCAAAACTATTATGACATAATATGTCTATTGTGCAACGTAAACAGTAATCAGCAACCGATTAGTAATCAAATTTGTGAACAAATTGTTACGTTTGATCTAAAGGTAATTACTGTCTAAAGGACCAATATAATTTTTATATCCTTGGAGCTTAAAAGTATAATAATGTCTGGTTAAGAAATATCTTTTATCAAAATTAACTAAAAACAATAATAAATATTAGAAGAGTACTGCAAAAATAAAATATATGATGTCGATAATGGCTAAATCCAATAAATTTAAGGCTTTTGGCAGGGCCGTGTGGAGTAGGAAGTACGAGGAAGTAAACAGGAAAACTAAGGGTGGGAGAATAAGGGTGTTTTAGGTAGGGGAAGTTTTATTTGTTGCTTAGGATTTTGGCTAACCAGGTTAGTGACTTTATCCATCCAAAAAAACTTCCCAGACAAGTATTCTTTAAAAAAAAGAAGACTTCATTAGTGCAGCACCTTACAAACTACAAGCAATCTTCTTGAACTTAACAATTTAATTTCCTTTTTAGACTCATAAATAGTAAAAAAGGGAGGTTTCTTTTGAAAATAACAATACTGATTGCTTATTTATTGAATAATTATTGAACCTCAAGAAAAGAACATGATTTGAACTTATGTTAAAGTGGAGGGAGGAGCCCTACATCTCGTAATCGTTCTTGTGCCGCCAGTTACATATAGACCTAGGGTTCGGTACCTAGGTTCGGAATCATTAACCAGGTCGACCGAGAAGTAACCGGTGTGTTCGGAAAGACCAACCTAAACAACCGACTGCGTCTGTAAAGTTTAGGTTAATTTAGCGGTCGATCGGAGTGGTAACGACCGTTTTCTCCAAATTTCCAAAATTTCTCGAAAACGGTTCCGACGATTTTGATTAAAACATTTTAGAATGTAGTCCATTTAAATACGAATCTAACCATTTTTCCCGAGAAAAATCTAGTTCCTGAGAAAATAGCTATAAACGCGGAGGGAGAGTTTATCGGTTTCAATCCCGGCCTAGAAGTTATTTTTATGATAAATAATTATTATTTGTATGATACATTTTGATACAACGTTGAATAATAATTAAATGTGCTAACGGAAACTCGAAAACTAATAAATAGAAATCAACGGGATAAGTAATTATGAACTCATACATGAGAAAGTTTGTCTGCGTGTTGTCTCAAACCAATTTTTTATTTTGAAATTGAAATGACTTTGTTGGGTAATAATTTTGTTACTAATAATCAGAATATATCAAAACTGAAAGATGAAAATTGTGATATTCCTTTGCACTACAGTGCATTAGACTAAATATACCTTTGTCCTAATAGTTATTAATTTGTTACCAATCCTACTTTTCAACATTTTATGGATATCGAAATTGTTAGGTAACGAACTGAAAGAGAACTCCTGCGGCTGAACTAAAGGAGACGGTGTGGTCGAGAATCTTTTGGTGGCACAATTTTGCTTGATTTATTACGCGACAGATTATATCCATTTGTCAAACAGATCATTTGTATGTTTTATACATTTAAGTGATTATATCTGTGCTATTTATACACAGAAAAATTTATTTTATCGATTTGAACAGTGTAGTGCAAGGTTTCAGGAGGAAGATGGGGCTAAAAATCACATAAATATGTATAATATGAGTTTTCAGTTGAAGGAAAAAGGAAAGGGATGACGCTTATATACAGATTTAACCTATAAGTGTGCCGCTGCAATAGTTCATGCACTTGAGAAATCGTTACACCTTTACTTCCAACTCAAACCAAACATCAACCATTTTATAACCTCTCTTTGTTTATAATCTTTTCGGTTAACCACTGCTTTCAACCGGTTCCGTTCAGAAACAAAATGATTTTATCTCCAGTAGGGAAAAAAAGTTATGATTTTTTAAATAGTTTAGAGGAAAAAGGTCTTTTCATCCCTGACTCAAAAAGTAGGGAGAAAAAGTAAAAGTAGGGCGAAAAAGTAAAGTAGGGCAAAAAAGTAAAGATTGCAACTTAATTATTTTATAAATAGTAGAAAATTAATGGCAAATGTAATGAAGTTGTTGAAATCAGGTTGGCGGCACTGCGCTTTTTTGACCATGTTTATCATTGATTCATTGTTTATAACCTGCATCTAAATAACCTTCTATTTGAGTTTAATTCCAATTCTTAATTGTTTTTAATATTGAATCTCTTATATCTGCTATTAAAAGTGCTAATAATTATTGTTATTTATTAAAATAATTAATATAAACTGTGCAATGGACGAAAATGTGTATTTTCTTCCTACCGGAGATAAAATATTGTATGTACCTCGTGAGTAAAGTGCCATTATTCCCCTCGCGATAATTATCTTCCTCGGCTGTGCCTCGGGAGCTAATTAGAGTTATTCCCTCGGGAATTAAAGAGTCTAATTCCCTCGGCTTCGCCTCGGGATTTAGGGACCTTTTTTTCGCTCAGGGAATAATGGCTTACTTTACTCCCTAGGTCCATAAATAACTATTAAGCCGTCGTAACACTAACCACAATAAACCGCCGGTCTGCGATCGGTTAACCGGTTAGCGATTCCGAACGCACCCTTAATATCATCACCCTCTAAACTTCTTTCTCTGCAACCTATATCCACTAGGCCTTAATTTTCCATTTCATCAGTCAGATTGCCCTAAACATGCCTCAAGTATAGGTGCAATCTACATGAACAAGAGTCCACTTATATATATCCTTAATAAAAAAAATTAAATTAATGCAGCATACAGATATTGATCAAATAATGGAAGCTTAAAAAGATTGATAAAAGCAGAAATTGATGTTTATAACATTTATTCAATGTATTCATTTTAAAATAAGGCAATTGCCTTTTTCTTCATTAAAAAGACAATTAATTTTTGTTGTAAACATGTTTAGTCCTATACAAAGCATTTTTATAGTACTCTAAATTATACAAATTTATAAAAAAGTAATCAAAAACATATGAATAAGTAATTAGTTGCAAAATTATTATACGTTTATGTCAATAAAGTTTTTCGTATTTCAGCGTAACTAAGAGATTAACACTCGCATAAAACTGCAATCCTTACAACGACATATCTGCGGCTCGTCTCTAAGAGATGTGAGACATATTTCCCACTAATAATCACGTTAAATCATCGAGAAGATGTGAAAAGAGGCCAGTTCCTATGTCCTGTAATTTTGGGTCAACAAAATCAAAGTTATTGATATGTGCCCTCGACAAATTAATAATGTTTTGAAAGGTACTGTACATCAATTAATTTAGGATCCAGTTTAGTATTTCGCTTCTACTCTAGAAATTTATTTACTAGTTTCATCTAAAATTACGTTAATATAGGAACAGTATTTGATTTGTCTATCACTAGCTTGATATCTATGCCTTTTTCTAATAATGTATAAAAAACATTAAATCAATATTTTTTGTATGTTATATATAAAGTACCAACCATATTATACATAATCGGACAAAATAGGGGCTAGAATTCTGCCTAGACCGGGAACGCTAGTTTGTACTGCAGGTTTAGCCCAACTCTAGGGGTTTAAACGTCAGTTACTAATACTAATAACTCACTATTTTTTTTGTTCAAAGTTTGTTTGTTTGTTGGCCAATCATCAAAATGATTTAAAATATGATTATTATCGGAGGGCTAATTAACTCTCTTCCAGTCATCTAATTGAGATGAAACTTAGCACATAGTACTAATACAAAATCATTCCATCAAATGAATTAATAAATGAAAAATATTAAAATGGAAATTAAAATATATATTCTTTAAAAAAATAAAATAAAAAGGATAAAACTAAAAAATAATAAATTATTTAAATATTTAAATTAAAATAAATGTTTACCAATATATAACATTCTATTAATTAATTACTAAATTTATCAATTAACAAACTTGCTGATGGCTCACACAACCAGAATTCATAAATATAAAGGATTTATAACAACAAAAATGTTATGAATAGTGGCTGTAGGTCTCCCCTCTAGTAATCTTATAGTCTAGTAGTAGATTAGTAGATCCTTTTCAGGGTTCGTGGAAAATTAATTACTTCAATTAATTTTATTTAATTTCGGCAACGTTTCGGCCTGACCGTCCACTTTCAAGCCTTATAGTTACACACTTGAGGTGAAGTCAAAAATCTAATAAAAGTAATAGGAACTCTTACATTCCGTCGTCTATTAACAATTTACATCTCCTATCTAATAAGTGAGTTCTGGTAAATGATAAACAATAACAATAATTAACATGTAATAAGCAAGAAAAAAAAATAAAATAAAGATTAGTAACATATTGTAACTAGATATTAAAAAAACTATTAAAAGTTATCACAGATATTGCGTAAACATATTTGAAGTAATTTATTTTCCGCACGAACCCTAAAAAGGATCCACTACTAGACTATAAAAATAATTGTTTTGTGGGCCAGTATCATTTTATTTAAAAAATGAAAATGATTATGCAGTATGTCTGTAGTCTAAAGGGCCAGGCCCCATACTACCCATCTTCATGTCCCCCCCCCCCCCCCCCCTCCAAAAAAAAATACGTCTGGTGTCGCGTGACACCCGGTAGGAACGCATTGTAAAATTAAAAGTAACGAATTGTTTGTACCTAGCAGAGTTAAGGCAAAATTAAAAGAAAATAATTATTTCTATAATTAAAGCAAGCGTCTTACTATAAATATATTATATTGAATATAAGAAAAAAGGTAATCATGATGAGTTTATAGTGAAAGAGTATGTTTGTTAAAGGAGTTTGGATTGAAATAGGACTGTTTTCTACCTACCCGGCCAATTAATTTAAAATATATCTCTTCCCTACTCTATAGCTTCTGCTTGTATCAGGGTGAAATTTGACATGGTTATATTTTATTTATTTAAAAAACAAAGTGACATTTTTGACATATATAACAAAAATAATCAAAACAAGTCAAGTAACAGGTAACTTAATAACACTTTTTCCCGTCTTTTGAAGCTTACGTTTACGTGAGCGTTGCGCGTGAACGCTTAGGCGGATAACGTTTTCCGACGAACTCAGCCTGGGCATTGGTAAAATGAACATGTGTACCAAATTTCATCTAACTCGGAGATCTTTTAGCGTCATCTGTAGATCTCGTGACGTATTTTGCGTGACGGTGATTTTGGTCGTTTTTTTCGGATTCACTCCCGGGCTCCAGAACGTACCATCAAAAAAAAAAAATCTAAAAAGTAGTCCATTTAAACCCTATGTCGTTTTCCCGGTAAAAATCTAGTTTCCGCGATACTGGTGAAAATTGAAAATAAAACTTATTCAGGTGTAAACTGAAAGTTAAACCACCAGTTAACATTTTTTAAAAAAATTATAAAATTAGGCATCATTATTTGATTTAAATTCAGTCTTACTATTATAAGAGAAAGTTGTATTGTATTCGAGTTTGTCGTACAGAATTTTTGTTAAATTTATCATATTACCATTCACAAACACCCACAAATTTAAGGAATCAAAGGTATTTTCTTATTTACATATGTTTATGAATATACGTCATTTATTTATGCGTTTGAAGACGAGTATGTACTGTACATCTACATAGTTTAAAAGTGACAAAACAAAACTATACTTTGTAAGGTGTCTCACTCTATTGGTATAATGCTGAACTAAAGACCAAAGCCTCTTGACATTACTAGAGAACTCCGAGCAGCTCCTATATATTACTTAATTTTCCTTCTTTCTGATTCCTAGGAGAGAAATAAGTCCCATATTTAGAGATGAATTAAGACTGCACTTAATATTCTAAGACTAATTAAGGAGTGTTGATACATTTATTAATTTAATAATAATAAAATTTTATATATTTAACCTTTTAAATTCATACATAGCAATAATCATAACAACAACAAAAAAATGCCATGGTTATAAACCGTCAGGCAGACATTTATTAATTTTACTATTACTTACCTATACTCAATATTTAACAACGAATTTGTAACTGTGATCGACTCCGACTTAGAAATAATACAAATATTTAATTCAGATCAGAATAACATAAAATTAATTATCATTTACAATAAAGAATGTATTAAAAAGATTAAATAAAAACTTCGTTTTTCTTATTCTGTTTATCTTTTTTCTCCGACTCCTTATTTCATTTAATTTTCCCCTTCTCAATTCAATTTATAATTGTATATTATATCCCTTAAAGCTCTAAAGTAATCTGTGTTAAGGAAATATTGAAGCCTTGTTGAAAAGCTAAAAGAGATCTAGAAGTTTATAGATACTAAACAGTTAAGACTTTGAAAACCTTATAAGATCTAAGAGTAAAGTCTCTCCCTCGATGCACCCGGGGTAACTCAAGAACGCCCTTAAACATCTTACTGTATATAACCGAATAATTAATTCTAAGATTTGCCACGGACTAAATCTTAAGAAGCTTACCTCTCCCTGCCACCCTCTTCCAGCCTCCAGAGTTATTACTACTGACCCTCTAATCTTGTCTTCGCAATTAATCATTTCTAAACGTTTCTACCATTTAACTTAATAAATTATATCTTACAATTCCGCTTACCCCTTCCACCCTTTTGAAAGATTTTGATTTTAATCAATTCTATATTTTAGAATTTCGATTCTAACATTATTAATAAAAACGGATGTTTATTTTAATTAAGGTTTTTAATTTAATGTAATAGCTAGGTAAAAAAAAGAATAATAATTATATGCATTTATTTAAAGAAATTCGTAACTTATGTTTGAATAATAAATATTATTATCTCCTAGTAATTTTAGGATTTAATAGTTTTTTTTTTACTTCCGAGCTTATCGAAGGTAACGGAAGCTATGTGATCGTTTTTAGGTCTCCGATTTCAAAAATTCCAAGACAGAAATCCGTTTCAGATATTAGTGAACAGTTTTGGTTCCGTGTCTGTCTGTCGGTCCGTTGGTCTCTCGGTCTGTCGTTCAATTTTTGCGAACCAACATATCTTAAAAACGACACGTCCGATTTTAATGAAATTTGGATGGTAGGTCATAATTAGCTCATTGTTGGGCCCATATAAGTTTCACTATCTGCGCTATTTTGTTTCTCTTCCACATGTGCACAAACATACATTTATTTACACCTATAGCTTCAAAAGTACTTATCTGATTTGTATGAAACTTTTATAGTTTATTGAAAGTAGTCCGCAGATAGCCCTAGATTAATAAAAGCTCATTAACTTTTACTAAATTGATACTTTAATTTATGTAATAAATTCAAAAAATTTTAAGAGATTAAAAAAATTGAGGAAACAATTAGACAAATTAGACAATAATGGCTTGTAAAAGTATAAAATCAATAAAGTACGTGATAGGATGCGAGGAAGCTATGTACCACACCAATCGGCAGTCCATTTTTTCTGTATAAAATTAATCCTCTACTATGTTAATAATGATTCAATAAATCAAATTTTCCGAAAACCCAAATGATTTGAAGATTTCATAAATGAAGAGTTTTTTTTTATACACTGTGAAGCATTTTTAGACAAACATGATTTTATTTGTTTCATCTGACAAAAACAGACAAAATAAATAATTTTTTTTTTTTTTTTTAGAACGTGGTAGGGTTTTTTTTTATCATAGATGTGATTTGTGAAATTGAAAATTGAATGGCTTTTTTATTATATACTTATAGTGGCTAACTTGATGCTACAATTGTAAAAAAAAGAATGGGCATTCATATTAAAAATCCTCCATTTTAAAACAATTATTTCATATCTATTGGTTTGTTCGATAGAGCAGAAAACAGTCAAGATATTGGAGGAGGAAAAAAAAGAAGGGGAAGTCAACAGTTAGCATTGAGGCAGTTTATCTATATAGGTAATATTGTGCCTTATAGAAGCCAATATAATCTATTACCCCTATAGGGTTATAGATAATATTGTCTAAATGTTTTCTCTGATCCGTTTAATGGTTAAGGGAGGTAGGGGAGAGGTTATCCTCTATAAATCCGACTGAAACAAGGCAAACCTGGCTGCCTTTACCATCTTCCCTTACTAGACCTGACCTCTCTTCTTGGCTAACTACCAATCTATACCGCATTTCCTTTAAGCCAACCAACAACAGTAAAGATTCCGAGCTTCCTACTAAATGTCTATTTTAAGACTTGGTACGTAAATGTTAAGAATTTACAGGTTATAATATTAATAACCAAACATTTTTTAGTAATACCCTTTGGGTCATATTGTATTGGAACGAATGCGGTCACATGAAATTAGATTTTTAAATTCGGAGACATAAAAAAGTCGTTTTTCAAAATGATCACAATGCTTACGTTACTTCCGATAATTTCGGAAGCAATTTAAAAGAATGTTCTTAGCAAGAATACCAAACGAGGTACGTAAAAATTATATTCCTTGTAAAAATAGACTGCCAATTGGTGTGGCAAATAGCTTCCTCGCATCCTATCCACGTACTTTATTGATTTCATGCTTTTACAAGCCATTATTGTCAAATTGGTTTAATTAATTCTAGTTATTTTTTAACCTGTCAAAATTGTTTTGAGTTTTTACACGAATTAAAGTATCAATTTAGTAAAAGTTAAAGAGCGCAGACGTTTCGTATTAATCTGGGGCTATCTGCGGGTAACTTTCGATAAACTATAAAAGTTTCATTCAAATCGAATACGTACTTTTGAAGCTATAGGTGTAAATAAATGTATGCTTGTGCGCATGTGGAAGACCAACAAATAGGCGCAGAAGGTTGAAACTTATATGGCACCAACAATGGGCTAATTATGACCTACTACCCAAGTTACATTAAAATTGGACGTGTAGTTTTTAAGATATGTTGGTTCGCAAAAATTGAACGACATACCGACTGACAGACTGACAGACCGACAGACAAACCGACAGACAGACACGGAACCGAAAATGATACCTGATGTCTGAAACGGATTTCTGTCTTAGAATTTTTGAAATCGGAGACCTATAATTTTTTCGTTCTTCAGAACGATCACACAGCTTCCGTTACCTTCGGTATAAGCTCGGAAGCAAAAGAACATTAGTGAAACATGTATACGCCCTCAAGTAATATATTTTGAACATGCGGTTGAATTTTGAGCTTTTACACGTTGTCTTATCAAGGAGTATTTTCCTTTGAGGTAAAAATTCAATTTACGTATCATACAATACACGTATGTATATGAAAATGAAGGATTGACGGTTATATGCTATGCATTTGTCTAACTGACCATGCAAAGGGTCTGGACGTTTAAGGAATATTCCCAGTAAATATTACACTGTAGGGGAGAGTGACACTGATTGGCAGAGGAGTTGATCCAATCATGTCTTACATACTTTTATTATGCTAGAAACGTTATTTCCCGCATATACCTTTTGGTGTTATGACTTTTTTATAACTTTATTTTACTTCAAACTGTTAAAGGTACTATTTAGTTCTTTCTATTATAGGATCAATGTCATTATTTCGTAAAAAAAAGAATATTGCAATGTGTAATATTGCTGCAATCAATTACTTTAAACTATATTGTTGATATCAAATTCGATATTTTGACTTTTTAAAGATATCTTAATGAAACTTAAATTTCTTATTAGACAGTTCAGCTTAAATTTCGTTTGTCTTGCCTTCTAACTTGCTAATAATTACAAGATAAAAAGAACTTTTTATATACTACGTTTTTTAAATTTTCTGTTGAATAATATGTAGTGATAATATAATTGTCATTGTTAGTTATAGTTATATATAATGTTAGTGAAAAAAAATACATAATTCCGAATTTATTTACTTCACATAATAATGACAACCATCTAGAGAGCTGATGTTAAACCTATACATAAAAGGACAAATCTTTGTACAACGGATCTCACCAACACCGAACCTAACCGTGCCATTGATATGGCCCTATGTAAGGACAGTAAGAGAAGAAAAATGTGTACAAGTAAAGAAGTACAGATGCAGAAAAATTAAACCTATACCTAGGAAAAAAGTGTAAACTAACCTGGGTGTCACACGTCAATTAATTTATTTCTTTGTTTACTTTTTGCTGTCATTCAATGTTTACCTCTTAATAAAAAATCACAAATTTGAAACCCGTCAAAATGAAGATTGTAAACACTATGGGATATATCAAAACAAATAAAATAACTTGCGGATTTTTTCCGAACTAACTTTCCATATAGCAAAATTTGCTGAAAACTAATATAATTCTGCTGCAAGATGGCTAAAAGTATCAAAATAATGCATTGTCATCGTGTTCTGAGCTATTCTAAAAGTTTCAAATGTTAAGGTACTCGGGAAGTTAGTTAAAAATCGATTGCAAGATTTGTAATGGACAAACAAACAAACAAACAAACAAGAAAGCAAGCTAATAAAAACGAAGTAAAAAATCGGTCCGAGACAACTCAGACAGGTGCATTTAATTATTATTGAACAATTTATCATAAAAGTACCCCCAGCCTCTCTTCGTCCGGGTTTAAAGCTATTTTCTTATGAACCAGATTTTTCTCGGGAAAACGGAAAATCGCATTTTCGCGCCATCACAATAGTTTATTTGTGAAAAAGTAAAAAGGGGAATTATGTTCTTTTGTTTTTTCCCAAAAATTCTGAACAGTCTTAGGCTGAATGCACAATTTACACTGTATGTACAGTTCGGTTTTAAGTTCTAGGTAATCTAATGGAAATTCTTCGATGCTCCTATCATTACTAGAAACATATGTATTTGAATAAGTTCATATTATACAGATAACAAATAAATGAAACAACAAATTGGTTAGTTTTTCTTTAGAATATATTTTAAAAATGTCTTAGATTCAGATTCATTTAATTTATGAGTGTATAAAATCTATATAAATAAGCAAAATAAAACTTTTAATTCTAAATTTCAAACTATATTTCTCTTATTTTTAAACAAAACAAACATTTTCTAGGTTGTATAAAAGTGATATGGTATAAAAGCATAGGTACTATGCCCTCAATGTAGTTGTTAGGATATAAAGAAAGAATCCTTAGGAAGGGTAGCTGGAGAAGGCTAAAGATACGTAATATAAGCTTTATCTGCTCGATTGAACTAAACAGAGCATTTCTTCAACCTATATCATATCGCTTTCAATTTCCTATCAATACAATTTCTATATACAACCTTTCCTTTAGAAACTTATATTTATAATTTATATTCGAAATATGTTTTTTTATTATACCCAGATTATGTTTTCTCTGTATAGAATAATCAATGAAATAAAGTTGTTTTATTTATTTAATTCGATTTTTTTTTAAATCGATATTAAGCAGTATGTTTGATAATCATTATTTTCAGTATTCTGTGATAAAAAAAAAGGTTTTTACTGTAGTCAGTAGTCAATTATGCTTGTGATTGTGATGAACCTTAATGAACTGTTTATGATATTAGGAGTAATGAACACTAAGTATCAATGCTTAAAACAGGTAAAATATAAATCATTGTTAATTTAAAGTTGAGTTTCAGAGTGGAATTTAAAATCCAAGATTTTATATTCTTGCCAGCTAACAAAAATAATCTAAGTTTGGACAGGAATCATAGTAAATGAAACATTCTTTTGGTTACTTTCAAACCCAAATACATACTTATGAATTTAAAACTCCAATGAACAATTTATCATTTTAAAATATGTAAACAATGAGTAATAAAAGGCTTATTTACTTTAGCATTACTCCTATGAATATGAATCAAAATGTACATTCTCAAGGACCGCATTGATATAGATTTTGGAAAAAAAAAACATGAGAAAGATAAAGGCAATGACCTAGTAGTAGTAGTAGTAATCTAGTACTTTCTACTAGAACGGGTAGGACGAACCACTTGTTTGAATCTTGCAATTAGGCCTTCACTTAGGCCCTTTTTATGCCCCGTGGTAGAGAGTTCCAGCCACTTCACACATCATACTTCTGTACATATAGTACCGCCGAAGCGAGTATGATGTGATCAATAGTGAGCCATATAAATCAGAGCGTCACGGCGAGGAATCGAACCCCGTCTCGTTCCACTCATGATTCAGTGATGGCCGAGCAGACGTGGTTTAACCCACACGGCCACGCTGGCTCTCAAGGCAATGACCTAAATGACTGAGTAGTTCAAGAACGAGAATAAAAGTTTATAATTGTGATGATAGTTAATAACTACATTTCATCAGGGCTGTCATAATATGTATTAGATTATTTCTTTTAATAAAAGTATTTTTATTCTTACGATAATCGTGTTGATTCGTGTAAGGCTACAGATGTAGAATCCAAGCTAAAATAGATCTGATTTTAGATTGACCTGCTTGAGAATACTATTGAGATGTTAACTGCCAGAGAGCAAGCTGGGATATTTGCAGACTGCCAGTTACTATTAGCATAAAGGACCTATCTTTAAGAATGAGGCTAGATTGGAAGCTGGGTATCACAGTATAGTTAGATGAAGTGTATGATCATGTTGAACTACTCTTATCTCTGTCCTCTCTAAGTGCTGGCTTCCTTCAAACCTCCTTCTCCTCCCTTCCTCATATCGATCTGCCTCTGATCACAACAGATAAAAATAGGATTTGGAAAACGAACATAGGAGAGCGGGGGGGGGGGAAGGTAATGTTTATGAATGGGGGGCCCCAGGGGGCTCTTGACCCCCCTCTTTCCTGTAGAAGGCGTGTTTTCCCAAACCCCGCCCTGCCTTAGGAGGGAGGATTCCACACTTCAAAATAACCCCCTTTTTTCCTAAAGTCTTTATACACTTAGCCGTAAAAACCCGAACCGGTTTATAACTAGGGTTTCTAACAATAAAATCCTTGATTTTCTGTAAATTTCTCTGTAGGATTTGTATGAATCTCTGGAGAATACGGAGCCCCTTGGGACGGGAAGGTCACTCTTATTTACAACCTACGAGTCTATCAGGACGCGTTTTTTTTCTCTATCTCTCCTTTTTGCCTTCAATGAACTCCTGTTCGACCATAAAATACTGGACAACGTTCCATCCAGTCGTAAAAAATTATGAGCCTTAGAGGAACTATTTGAGCCTTGTGATGTGGCAACACAGCTTAAACTAACTCTTCTGCTGTGTTATATCTAACACCCGGCTGGTATTAAAAAAAGAAATCATCTAACTGTTATATTGGCCAACGATTGAGACTTAATAGAACTGGTCTAGACTAATATCTTAATATTTTTTCAGTGATTGTTTTTATTCATAATAGATTGGTACCATTAAAAACGGTTTAGTTCTGGTTGTAGATTACAATTACAAATATGTATAGATAATAATATATTAAATAATGATCCTAAAAAATAAATAGTCTGTCAATTTGTGAGGGACATAGCTTAATGAAACAAAGTTTTTATTCCAATCCTTTTTAGGGTCCGTAGGCAAAACCAAGGACCCTTATATTTTCCTGAGTGTGTCTTGCCGTTAGGGTAAAAAAACTTAAGGGTTATTTATTTATTTTTTTCGACACCGTGTTTGGTATCATATGAAAGGGTACATCAAGCTGATTACAAAAATATATAATTTTTGGTTATAAACTTGGATAGGGCGAGCGTAGGCGAGTTTGAAGTGGGTGGGAAAGGTGCCCCCCCCCCCCCCCCCCCCTCCAAATCTATCTCGCTTATGTAAAATGCAAAAAATCTGAAAAAATTCCTGAACATTCTTCGACCAAAAGTGAAGATACCACTTTTTGAAAATTTCCTAAAAAAAAATATTATTTTAGTTTTTTTTTTTTAAATAATTATGGTCTTTTTCATATATTTATATGTTTATATAGTACGGTTCCGTGGCAAAAAAAAACTTTATCAGAAGTTTGTTTATGTGTTTTGAGAATAACAGACCCATCATAGGATAGTTCAAAGTAAGCTTTTTAGCATTTTAAAAAACACCATCAATAGGGTACTACTTAAACAATACAGTGTGGCCTACGGACCCTCGCTGAGTTTTGACTAGCACACACTTGACCTGTTTATATAATATTATATTATAATATAATATTTTATTATAATAGTAATAATAATAATAATAATAATCATAATAACCCTAAAATTTTATATTGGTTTAAATATAGTCAATGATTCAAGTTTCAGCTCTATTGGATGACTGGAAGAGGGTTAAGCAGCCCTCTAAAGATTTTGACGACAGCCAGTCAGTTACACACAACAAACAAAATCGAAACTTATAAAAAGGATTTAAAAAAAAAAAGTTAAGTATTTTGATGAAGCAAACAATTCGATTCTAAGATCTTAATATAGATTTTGAGGTTCACTGAGTCTAAAAATGTGTTAGCCGGTTTAAAATTTTAGTTTCCAAGAAAAAATAAAATAACTAGCTTAAAAAAATATAAAGTGAATACCATATTTAAAAATAAATAATAATATAAAAAAAAGAAAAACTTTTTTTAACCGCTATGGATTTCACTGGTATGAAGGAGAGATAAGAAGAAAAGATGAAAAGAAATCAGCTGATTAGTTGAGCAATGCGGGTCTACCTGAGGGCAACTCCTCTAATACCACAATCACCATCAAACCAAACCATTCAGTCTAAATCCTTTAGACAAATAGCACCGGCATCAAACTTCACTCTTTATAGTTACCCTCTCTTTACACCTAAACTTGGGCTCGTTATATCTATACTTATACTATTATTTAAGACGTAACATTTTATGTATATGTATGTTAGGGATATCCTCAAAACCAATGCTTGTGACGTTACGGCACGCCGCGCCGTACCAGTACCTCTGACGGTATACATACTATGAACTTTTGCTACGGTTGAAGCGATGTAAAACATACTGCGAGAAAACTTACTACTACTTTATCTATAGGCGTACGCAGTGCGCGTTCCAAATTAATCTTATCATTTAAACGGAGGAGCCTCTCTGTTGGAACTGTCTCTACACTATACTTTTTCTGAAGTTAATTGGCCCAACACTGACTTGTTTTGACCCTTCAAAGTACATAGAATCTTGGCTGCTTCGTGGACGGCACTGTGCTATGGACACCAACAACAAAGACAATGGGAGTGGAGGGACATACTGACATACAACAAAAACCTTTCAAAGCTTTGGACAGTTCTATAAACTGTAAGTTAAAACATTTAAGGTTTTTTTAGTGGAGTAACTATGGGCCCGCACGGGCCTGCATTGCGGGCGGGCCCCCAGTGCCAGGGGGCCCCAAATCCAGAAAACAAAAAACAAAATTGAATTACTATCCTCGTACCAACGTCGCTAGGGGCCCCTTTAGAGCATAACAAAAATTTGTCAGGAGGCCCATTCAATTCTGAACGCGTCTTTTTTTTTTTTGATCATCCATTTTCTTTGACAGGGGGCCCCTAAAGGGATTTCGTGGGGGGGGGGGGGGGGGAGGGCAATGTCCTAGCTACATCACTGGGTTTTTCCATTTTCAATATCTTATAGTTCTAATTTACGTATGTACTGAAATGTAATGATTTTTTTTTTTGTAACAAATAGTAAATTGAGAAATAATATCAAACTTAATAAAGATAGATAGATAAACAGATCCATTATTTATTACCAACTCATAAATACATATACACTTATAAATTAATAAAAGATTGTTGGTGCATATAGGAGTTTTATTTTTTACCATAAGTGACTTTCAAATGCTCAGAAAAGCGTTAAAATAAAGTTTTAAAAAGTTGAAATTTCAGAAATTTTGATCCTCAAAGTCACAGTACCGGAACCTCCACTTTTCAAATCAATAACTGCCAAAACTATTACTCTTATTTTGTTATTTAATTCGCTATAGTTTTGCTATTTTTAATGACATTATGACATATTTTTCTTTAAAGGTAGGGTGCCTAAATTCCGAAGGTGGGTCACCCGGAGACATAGAGACACAGGTGGGCTTTGAGCAAACCGGGGGAGGGGAGGGGGTATCGTTCACTTTTCACATCCATTTGATATTTTTATTATCAGTGTGAAACATGTCTTACCTCCCTGGAATTCGAACCATCATGATAGTGGTAATAGTTAAGCATTTCTACATTATTGTGTATATTTATACAAAATCATTAAAATGTATCGTTAGATAAAAAAGGAAATTATATTATTCACAAGTGTTTCAAACTAAATGTCTTTTGAAATGAAGGAGTGAAGACACCTAGAGAATGAGAATGAGTGCTTAGAGCTAAGAATCTAAGCACAGAGACAAGTAGGGCTTACTGGAGATGGAACGGTGCAAATAGCCATGGGACAGAGCGTCATTTGGTACAGGCCTCAAGGGAACTGGGCAAAACAAACGGGAACCGATGGCCTTTAGAAAAGAGAAGCATTTGGACAGGACGAAATAAGGGCGAAACTCTGTGAGGTCATTAAGGGCCTTGGGTTCTTGAGGGAGTAGCATGGCAATCCAATCACCACCCTCTAGTACTTCGTCCCTTTAGATCGTATAAACACCTTCTATTTACCTCCTATCTTGCCCTTTAAACCTTCAACCCCAAATCCTCTCCTACTATACAAACAGAATTGACCTCAAGGTTTTTAGCATATTTTGACAGTTATCTGTTCCCTCGTAACATAAAAGTTATCGGAAGCCGCTACAAGGAATATACATTTATTGAGTTGGTTGCTTGCTTGAGTTTTTTAAAATGATAAGACTAGTTTTAAAAAATAACTCTGTGATAAAACTAGCTGATATTGAACTTTTCTTTAACAGATACAAGTAAAAACTAACAACTCAATTAATTTATTTTTGAAGTTTTATTTTGTTTCGCGTTTTACAAATCATCATATTTTAAAGTAGATTCTTAATAGAAAAATCGGCAATTCTTCGGAATTACTCGGGTCGCCTGTTTAGTTTAAAACTGCACAAGTTATCATCCAATCGCTGGTCCACTTCTACAGGCATACCTGTTCAAAATAAACTGACAGGTAAACAGCAGCGTCCTTATAGCAACCTTAATGGAGAAAATCCTTATTTCGATATTACATATCAAAACTATGTACCTTATAATACTATGTAACTCCAAGAGCTGTACGCATATATTCAACAATTGCTTCAAAGTCATTTAATAAAATAATATTAAGAAAAAAAATTAATCTTCAAAATGACTAACGTTTTTTATAGATAGTATAACCTTACATCAATATACAGTTATATTCCAATTTTAAATTGCTCAATTTTGTTGCAAAAGTATAGTATGTTACTATATAATCAAGAACAATAACAAGAAAACTAATGTAAAATCAAAAATAATGTGGAACTAGTTGATGTGTCCGGCACATGGCTTATTTGTTTGACCGTCTGCACTTAAAGTTTTTCCTAACCCTGTTTTTTTATTTTTTTATTTAGCATTAAAGAAAATAATTTAAAAAAATAAAATAAACTAATTAAAAATTCTCTATAAATCTTCATTTATTAAAAAAGAATCACAAACATGTTATATATTTATTATGTTGTGTTATTAAAATAAAAAAAATCATTCAAATTACATTAGTTGTTTAAAATAAATTAGAAGTTAAGGGAAAAAGAGACATTAATTATAATTTAGATAATTATACACTGATAAAAATATTATGAAATTTAGTGTTATTAAAAAATTGATTAGGTTAATAATTGATAATAAACATTTAAGAATTATTTAATATTTACTCTCAAAATTCGCAAGATATAAATTACTTTCTACTACTCTGTGAAACGACAAAGCGTATAGATAAATTTATTTTATTAGTATTAAAAAAAGGTGTAACTTGTTTTGTTCTAGAACACCGGCTTCCATCAGTGAAATCATCTTATCCATTTTATGGTTTGTATACTTTGTAAATTGTAAAAGGAGAATAAAGATTACTATATTCATAGTTGACGTGTAAGAAATGTCTTTCCTCTTTCCTAAACTTAAGAATTTTTACATCCTGATAAAGATTTAACATAATTTTGAAGTATTTCGTAGCTTTCCTAATTGTGCTTCGAAAAGGACTTGATTGATAAGTCGTTCAGCAAGCAAGTAAGATGCGAAATTGAGCCGTTCCATTTTCACTCCGACTCTAAATGCGAACAGTGAAATTTCGCGTTGCGAAGTATGTGACGCGACCTTAATATCAGCCGACTTTATACTTCTTACGGTTCTTCCAGGACATTCTTCTTGGTCTTCAGCTGTTTTTACATCACTGTTATTTGTCGGACAGTATATTTCATCTGATTGATCAGTACAGTCATTAATTTCGTCACAAATCCAATAAGTTCTGATGCATCTGTGATCAATTTCGGGGAAATGACCTACGACTCGCGTCCCATTTTCACATTGGACCCAATGGGGTGGACAGTCGCCACTCTCAAAACAATACGGGCTAGCAAAATTTAAATTACTTATAAAGAATAACGAGAGACATGATAACGTGAACATTTTCGTAGCAGAACTAAACTGAAGAGATGGAAAAGTATCGGATGTTTGTTAACTCAGTCTCTGCTTATCACATCCTCCCCTCTAACACATTATATCAAAATAGTGATAGACATAATTAATTTGTACATAATATGAGTAGATACTTACAATACATTACATTTTAAATGTTTTTCTCTAAGTTTTATCTTAGCAATGCTAATATATCTTTATAGTTATTTAAAGGTTAACTTATTTAATTGATTGTAAAAAAAAGAAGAAAAAAAGTTTTATCTTACAGTCTTTAACTTACTGCTTCCGAGCTTACCGAAGATAACGGAAGCATCGCGTCAACGTGAACTCCAAATTTAAAATTGGAATTTTAGGTCGGGGAAAAATCTAACTTCATCTATTCTATGAGACAAACATTGTTTACAAAATAAAATTATTTAATAAAACCAACAGCGACACCACTATGAAGTGAAAAAGATGGCTAAAACTATTAATAAGGCTTGGTTCCCTTGCCTCTTTATTTGGCCTACCTCTTGCAAGCCTAGGGACACCGAGACCAGGCGACCAGGCTTCATTCAGGGGAAATTAAATAAATTAGACATTAGTGGATTTTAAAAGCCTAAAATCATTAAAGGACGCGAGGAAGCAATGTGCCACTCTAATTGGCAATGTATTTTTACAAGTGACCACTTCTAAAAACTACTAGCTTCTTCAAATGAACTCTTAACAAAATTATTTAGTGGTTTCTATTTATATTTTTTATCAATAATTAATACTCCTAATAATCAATATAAAAATACCATTTTTAAAAACTGGTCTTATTTGAATTATTTTTTGTTTCTGTATTCTTTGCCTAAATTGTTTCCATGTGCAAAATTTGGGGATGATTGAAAGACGGGAAGTGGTTAAAAATTGGGGTAATAGGTGTGCGATGAAACTTTCAAACCAAAGTAATATAAGACCAGTAAAAATTATAATTCAAAGAGCAAGGTTGTTTAGATTATTTTAAAAGAAGCAAGTAAATAACTAATTTTAAATGCAGATCTCCATGAACGTTAAATCACTGGAATTGTCCTTGCTATAATAAAGTATTTTGTGTTTTATTACTGTATGTGGTTAACATTACCACAATGTTGCAGCCAAGTTACAATCATGCCTACAAATCTTTATCAATCTAATGTTTTTACATGAATTGGGTTCATAAATAAAAAAGAAGAAAATTCTTTAGTATAACTTATATTCAATATTGCCCTCTGAATTGAGCAATGTAATAAATTATCATAATTCATAACAACTATACTATAAGTATAACCGTTCTTGAATTTCTGTATTGGTCTAAATCAAAAGTGATCAGAGGAAAATACTAATCAAATATCCTTCGCTGGAAAAAACATAAAGCCAAATGATTATTATTGATAGGAAGCTAAATGTTTGGTGTAATTTGTGACTTTGTCTGAATAAAGAAAAGGGGAGGGGGGTTAAAAGATTGATATCTCAAACCCCCGGTCCGAGTTGGTCGTAAGTTTTAAGTTAATGTTGCTTCGATTAAGAACAAAGACAAGGAAGTGTAAAGAGGTGCGTTAATACCGTCTTGAAAAAAATAACCATAAAAAAAGGTTTATAAAGAGTTTCTAAAAAGGTCTTAGATAGTCAGACTTCTATGAGGGTACTCGTAGAAGGAAAGACCATAATCAAAATGAAAATGGGTTCTGGTGAAGAACGGTAGGGGACTCCTAATCGAAAAGTTGTCGGGATTCAGATGGAAGGGGGATGAGATGCTAGTGAGATCCAGGACGAAGGAGGGTCGGATCTTCGGTTGACAGGGAGGCTAGCTGGACAAGGTTTGGCTTGCAGGATATTTAGAGAGAAGGAAGAAAGGACATAGGTGATTAGGCTAGATGCCAAAGGATCAGTGGATACAGAGAAGGGCCCTTCCTTCTGCCCTAGTCCTCTCAGGACACATTATTCCTAAACTCAACACTAAAACCTAACTAGAAACGGCTTAAAAAACTAGATTAATTTATCACTGAATGAATATTACACTCCAACTTAGATATAGACGTAAAAAAAGAGCAAAGTAATCTCTGCTACACACAAAATTATCATCAGACATACTAGGGCGTTTTTAAAAAAATAGTTTTTGATACATTCTTTTACTACATCTGTCCTAATATGCTATAAAAGATTTGAACCAGTTGTCGAACATTTATTAAAATTAGAATGTATTATTCAAGGCTAGAAAAGACCTTAAATTATGGTAATAGTACATTAGCTCGAGTAGTTTTGCTATACCCTCGCTGTCGCTGTCGCTCGGGTGCAAACTCCACACTCGCATGCAAAATGCAGTTTTCGCACTAGTTGCGTACCGTACTTTATCTACGATTGTGGATTTAATAATAAATACAGACATTTTTTTAATAAACTTCCTGTATGTAAGTTCATATTTCTCTTTTGATTAAGATGTCATTAATACATTAGTTGTATTTTGTGCCGCATTAATTATTTCGGGAGGCATATAATTCTCCTCATTTTCGTCATAATCACTTAAATCACTCATTATTTTTCCCTAAAAACTCAATATAAACAGTTTCTTTAATTGAACAAACAGTAAATTAGTTTTGTTAAATGTAAACAAACACGCTAATCGTACGTTAAGGTGAAGAATTCCTCTTTTTTTCCGCACTAGGGCAGAAGAATTATGAAAGCGCATGCGCAATGAATACAGCTACAAAAAGAATCACTTTCTACGCATCTAAACAGAGATATAATGCTTATACATTACGCGTCGGGTCCGAAAAGTAGCATTTTGCATGCGAGTGTGGAGTTTGCACCCGAGCGACAGCGAGGGTAGTAAAACCACACGAGCAATGCAAAATACCGTTTTCGCACGAGTTGCGTACCGTACTTTACCTACGATTGTTAGATTTAAATAATAAATACAGAAAAAAATAAACTTTCTGTATGTAAGTTCGTATCTCTCATCTCTCTCTTGATAAAGATGGCATTAATTCTTGAGTTGTATTTTTTGCCGAATTAATTATTTCTGGAGGAGTATTTATTCTTCACATTTTCGTCAAAGTCACTTGATTCGCTCATTGATTTTCACTAAAAACTAGATATAAACAGTTACTTTAATAAAAGAACAGCAAATTAGTTTTGTTAAATGTAAGCAAACTCACTAATCGTGCGTAAAGCTGAAGAATTCTTCAGAACTATGAGACGCGCATGCGCAATGAATACAAGTACGTAAAGAATCACTTTCTACGCATCTAAACAGAGATACAATGTTTATATTTCGTATCAATCGTAGATAAAATAATATTAAGTAATATATCCTATACAGATTTAACATTGCATTAAGTTAGGACACCGCCTTGAAGTTATTTCTTTTTTATGTTCCGATTTCGTCGAATTATTAAGAAGATTAATTACCTTAATAAGAAAATCAATATGAAACTCTTAAGTAAGAAATTTAAGTTTTTATAGTTTATTTAAATAGGAAGAAATGTGTATATATTTTTGTCCTCATTTACAACCATTCCTATTCCTTAGAAATTTGTTAAAGTACAGTCTGGCTTACTTGCACTACAACAGAATTCGGTGGAAGTTACGGGTCCTTTCCATTTGGATCTTGGAATCGTATCATGTGAGATTTTTCTCTTTGTTTCCATGGTTTGTGAAACCCAAAATAGCAAAATAAAAGTGGGAACACATAGGGAAAGAAGGAGTGTGTAGAAGTCTTGTGTGTATATTGGCCTAGTTTGCAAGAGGCCATGAAGAGGTTTGTGCCGTTTTATCCGGAGCTAAAGGCTGCTCGTTACTCTAGCACTAGGATCCCTACACCGCCCTTCTTCTCTCTATAAAGAAAATTCACAAGGAAAAAAGAAGGAAGCTGAAAACCCTATTCCTTTGTTCTTAAACCAGACCTTTCTAACTGTCAAGCAGCCCTTCAGCTTCAAACTCAACTGTGAAAGGCCCTTTGAGAATACGTATAGGAATAAGAAGGTTACATGGTTAGTTTTAAAAAGGATGCCAAATCGTGACTCGTACACCATTTTATATTATTGTTGATAACGAATCAAAAACATTATTTTTAAAATAAATAATTATATGCATCTAATTAAATAGATAGGAAATAACAAGTTTACATACTTTAAGTGTGAAACTTCAATTTTATTACACCAACAAATACAGGATAAAATAATAAAACTTAGATGTCAATTACTATTGTATTCTAAGAAAATAATAATGCAATTTCATTACTTAAAATTATTAAAATCATTTATCATTGGGTAAAATCGTATGAAGACACGATAAGTTTTTAGGGTCCGTAAGCAAAACAAAGGACCCTTATATTTTCCTGCGTGAGTCTGTCTTTTCGTCCGCTTTTCTTTATTGACAAAATCCTTTTTTTTATAATTATGCTCTTTTCAATGTATTTATATATTTATAGTCCGGTTCAGTGGCAAAAAATAATTTATCAGTAGTTAGTGTATGTGTTTTGAGAATATCAGACCCATAGGATAGTTCAAAGTAGGCTTTTAAGCATTTTAAACAGCACCATCAATAGGTATACTATTTAAACAATACTGTGTCGCCTACGGACCCTCGCTGTCACACTTGACCTGTTTATTTTTTTTTTTTTTTTTTATAAACTTAATGTAGCATTCAAGAAAATGAATTTTTTTCCTTACTTAAACCTAACAACATTCTATTAATTAATGAAATTTCTATAGTATTAATATTTTTTATTCTGACTTTGAAAACAACTAAACTTATCAGAGAATTGGACTGAAGATGAATTGATTCTAACGTACTAACTGATTCTAAGTTATTAGAGTTGACTAATTCCTAGTAAATTGATTTTAATTCAAAATAAGTTACTTGCATCACACTATCATTATTTTTGCTTCCGATTCCGAGCTTACCTAAGGAGACAGAAGCATCGTGATAGTTCTGGAGAACGAAATATTTGGGTCTCTCCGAATTCAAAAATTCCAAGACTGAAATCCAATTTCTAAATAAGTGTCTGGACCAAGGAAAACACATTTAAAAAATTAAATATTGCTGAATTGAATTCATGTAAAAATCCAAATCAATCTTGACAGACTATAAAGGGAGGGGATTAACTAAATCACCCATATAGCACATGATATATAGGACGAGAGGAAGCCACACTAATTGGGAGAATATTTTTATTTCTAATTGAGTATTATATTTTAAATCAATGAAAGAAAATATTTCTCTTTATTGGAATTAGCTTTTATCCTAATTTACTAACTGACCTAGATTATTTAATTTATTTATTTAAGAAATAAACTTGATTATTATAATAATTAACTATGTATAAAATCATTCTACCCGTAAATCAGAATATGTCCATGTCCTAATAATCATAATCCTTTAAAATTAAATATTCCAGTTTTTTTTTAAGTGTTAAAAAATAATTTATTTATTATTTGAACGATGAAATTAAAATGGGACAAGCTTTAATTCTTTTCCTCATTTTTTTATCTTTTCATACAGAAAGCTATTAAAGTTAGAGAGTAGCCAATGAGAATAGAGCAAGTGGACCGGCTATCTGACTATTTATGGAGGAGCAGAGTGGGAAGGGTAATGTCTGTGTGTAATTAATACCAGCAAACAAGGAGTATCGGAGTGAGATTGTCTCTCCAGGTGGCCCACTTCAGCACCTGCTCTATCACTTCTATCTTCCCTCTCTGGGCCCTTTAAAAAATCCACTGTTAATTTCAAAAGTTTTTCAACCCTTGAACAACATATATATATATATTTAAAAACCCTTTTCTAGAAAAAAAAGTATTGAAGAGGGTTGTAAAGGGAGGAATATGAAACAATATTTCCACGTGGTTTTATGAAGTCCGACTGACCCTTCACGACGAGGGTGAAAAGTCCACTAAAAAAAAGAATTTAATAACTTGCCATAACTCAACCCGTCTGGAAGATGTCCAAAGTTCCCGGCTTTTTGTCCCTCCCGTAGAGTTTTTCGGTACCCCTGATTTTTTTTTTCTCTCTCTCTTTACCGATAGGATCCGAGGTATCCTATCGACACCAGTTGAAAAATACTAATATAGTTTAGTAAGGGATTATAAGGGAAGCCAGAAGGGCGGATATTCCCTATCTGTTGGCGATAAATCAGATTTTTCTCGATGCTTTAGCCGTTCCACTGGCTCCCGGGGGGTGATTCCAACCTATAAACTATGAGCTTGTTCGATTGGAATAAAGCCTTCCCCTACTACTCCTGTCATATATTGATCATTTCAATACCAACCGTATAGAGATACTTCGTCTAAATCACGGCATCCCCATCAATCAAATCAACTGCGGAAAATAAAAGAATAATTCCTATAATATATTATGGATTTTGAAACAAAAGTTTCACATGTTTATCAGGGATCAATGGTTTTTGATGGCCCGTGAAATGCCACTTAGATTTTTATTTTTATTGAAATACTTTATTAAAATGTTATGTGAAGACTATTTAGAATATAAATAACTCTATAATAATTTTATTTTTGCATCCTGTAAATAAAGTTTTATCTCTTTCTGCGACGTTTTGTAGTGTCCAGTGTTGCACAATCAAACTGACCCATATCAAACAGATATGGGTCAGTTAGTCAAAGCCAGCAAAACTAGTTCAAGAAGATTTAAAAAATGTTATTATATAGAAACGTGGCATCGACAAACTTTGGAACAGGATGCGATCGACTTTTGGCTACTGCTTATATGTATTTCGTTTCATATTGGTTTGTTCCAACCAAGCAGTGTATCGTCCGCGGGATCGTCACGGCATGCTCAGTGGATAAGAGCCGTTCCAACCCGATTTGTGACAGTGTTTCGTACCGTCCTCCAAACTGTTCCAACCCGCGCAGGGATCGTTTGCGAACCGTTTACTGTACGGTCCAAACGATCCTCTGACAATAGGTTTGTTCCAACCAAGCAATGTACCGTCCGCGGGATCGTCACGGGCATACGCAATGGATAAAAGCCGTTCCAAGCCGACTTGTGACAGTGTTTCGTACCGTCCACGAAACTGTTCCAACCCCGGCAGGGATCGTTTGCGAACCGTTCACTGTACGATCCCAACGATCCTCTGACAATACCATGTACTGTTTGTATGACATGCGCAGTTATGTCAATAGTCTCAAATATCGAAATATCAACAAGAAGGTTCCCCAACTATTAGGTTTCCTTGAATGTTTTTAATACGGTGCGAACTATAGCCCTAAACCCGTTTCAACCTGACATGATTTTATTACAGTACAATGTTAGCGCATGCGTATAAAACCTGTCCTAAACGATTCTTGAACGATCCGCGGGACGATATACAAAGGACGGTACAAATAGGGGGGTTGGAACAAACCTAATAGCAAGTACTGTTTTGTATGACATGCGCAGTTATGTCAATATGTCACACATGTCAACAGGAAGTTTCTCTAACTGTTAGGTTTCCTTTAATGTTTTTAATACGGTGCGAATTTGTAGATCTAAAACCGTTCAACCTGACATGATTTTATTACAGAACAATGTTAGCGCATGCGTTACCTGTACTATATCATTCCCGAACGATCCGCGGGACGACACAAAGGATGGTACAAAGAGGGGGAATAGAACAAACTTATCAATATAACCACCAATGGGCTGTTCTTCAATATGTGCGTATCCGTAATTTTTAATGAAAGAAGAATCCAATTTCTCTATTTTAGGTATACAAATAGTCCTTTTATATTGTCCTTTCAACAGAACTTGATACACATAATAAATTATACGCACATTTTATCTTATCTAGTCCAGAGACAATGAATAGCAGTTAAATATTTTAATATAATTGAAAAACGTTTCTAGATTAGTAACGATTGATAATTGTCACTGATAATTTTATTTTATTTTTGTTTCTGATATCAAGAAAATAATAATAAATCGACAGTAACTCCACCGCTAAATTGTGAAAGTTACTTACCATCCTCAAGCTATTTTCTTTCTGTGAATTTATAATCATAAATTAGTTATACTATATTGGTCACTTTAAGAATATAGTCTGTGTAAAAGCGTAATGTATAAAAACATTATGAAAAACAATTGATCTTATTTAAGAAATTATTCTCTCGTTTAATCGCATGATAACATTGTCGTAATATAAAGTATTTATTATAGTTAATTTTTGTTTTGTATTAGTGGTTTAATCTGTTTTATTGTCTGTTATAGTTATAATTTTATTAATTTAGTATTAACGCTCTCTTATGATTTTTAACCATGAAATTGCACAACACTGTTCACCATATTATGTAAGTAATTTTAATTAAAAAATCTTTGATAATTAGGATTCTATGTTATCTATAGTATAATTTTATTAATATTATATTATCATTATTCGAACTAATAAAATTATTTTTTAAATTTAGAAATAAAGACTGAGGATAACCTTGAAGGGTGGAAACGTCTCGAGAAAATATGAAATAAGTCGTTCTTTCTTACACCTTATCGTCCACCCACCGTAGTAACGAAATTATTATAATGGGATGTCACATATCTGAATTAAATCTACAGGTGCACCAACTAAACTAGCTATAACTAGCTAAACTAGCTATAACTAACTAGCTATAAACCAAATATAACTAGCTCAGGTAAAAAGGAATTAACTTGTGATGCTTGTTTTCAATATGGCTACCAGGAAAACATTTCTTTTTAGGGAATTTGTTTTCTTAATCTGCCTGAAAAGAGCTTTAAATAGAGTGTGACGTGCTATACAAGCATTAACTTTTTTTCAAACCCACATTTCGGCCTCATTTCTTTTCAAAATGCCTGAAATAATATAATTACAAATCCTTTTCCTACTCTTCAAGACCTTCAAAACAGTGTACAACATGTCTAATTGTCTAGCTTACTAAAAACTTTTTAGAAATTCAATTTTTAAGTTTTTGGTAGTATCCATACTACGGAAAGTTTAAATTTTAATTTAAATCAAATTATAATTATCATTAACAACGGAAGACATACATAGAAAAATAGACTCCAGCGCCGGGATGGGGACCGGCTGGAGTCTATTTTTCTCTGTATGTCTCCCGTTGTTAATGGTAATTATAATATTATATTCTTATTACAAGGTCTCTAAGGATGAAGAAAAGATAACATTTTCTTTTTGTTAAGCTATATTTCGCCCATACCTGGGCATCTTCATCTTCAGGCTTGAACTGTACTATCCAGAAAATATCATCACAATATTTACAATTATCAAATTACAAGTTTGGAGTAACCGTTAAAAACAAAACCAACTCTCCCATTCTATTGTTATAGAGTAACACAATAAAATGGTAGAGTTGGTTTTGTTTTTAACGGTTACGGTTACACCAAACTTGTAATTTGTTAATTGTAAATATTGTGATATTTTCTGGATAGTACAGTTCAAGCCTGAATATGCCCAGGTATGGGCGAAATATAGCTTAACAAAAAGAAAATGTTATCTTTTCTTCATCCCTAGAGACCTTGTAATAAGAATATATTGAAGCATAAGGGATCATCTAAAAAGAAAATAGACGATAATTATAAATTGATTTTAAAAAAACAAAAAAACCTTTTTGTTTATTTTTCCGCCTTTTAGAAAATACTAAATGTGAAATTTAAATGCCTACATATTCTTTTTTTGCAGTTCTAGAACTTTTAATTGATGTACAACAATGTCTTGTTATCTAAAAACTTATTGTTTTGTCGTCCGCCATATTGACTGCTTTTGTGTGAAATTTCCGAAACTATATATGTAGCTGTCACAAATGCTGAGATAAACCTGTGGGCCGAATTTTGTTCAAATTGGTCAATTTTAACGCCAGTAAGTTATACAAACACACAAACTTTTCAAAGCCTAAGTCTCTAAAATGAAGGACTTACTACGCTGGTTCAACAAATATTAAATGAATTATGTGAAGTAATATGTTGTTTTAAAAACTGTTTCTAGGTGTTTTTTAATTTCTTTTTATTAATTTGAAACAATTTTTTTTTTCTCTAAAATTAATAAATAGATATATGTATTTTAGTTTCTACACTTTTATTTCTGCTTTTTTCTGTAGCACATTGAACTAATAAAGTTGATACCTTTTTACTTTAGTTATATCACGGTATATGACACCCGAATAAAAATAATCGAATTATATGATGAACGTCTATATTAAATATGAGCTCCATATTTTACCTCTAGAAAATCCGACCTTAATCTGTTTACACTTTAAACAGAGCAGTCATCTTCTTTTAAACAGCTTCAATCACCTTTATCCCTTTTTTTATGAGCGTAAAAAAGAGTGGGGGTGGGGCAAGGAAGTTTTTCCTTAAAGCGATGAAAAATGAACGGAGGGAGTGGAAGGATTCGAGCGTGAATAACACCGTGCTCGGAGAAAAAAATCAAGGAGTACTAGGGGTGCTTGTTAGACTTGGGGTGCATTTACCCCTGATCTGTGTGAACCCAAGAGGAGTGGGTAAGTGGATGAACCACCATTCATTAGGTATCGATAGAACGCCAGATTTCCCTCGCAATACTTTACAAAGGGTGATGTTTCCGTACTACGCTTGTAAACTGAGGCTCTCCCTTCTGTTGAATCTTTCAGGAAATATCCCCCCTCTATCCTATCTAAAATCATTGGACTAATAGCTCTATTGATTAGGCTAAGAAAGTCTTAATGTCTCCCTAGAGGAAACAAGGAAAGAAAAGAGCAAAGTTCCTTAGAGAAAAACAACATCTAAATCTGTTCTCACTAAAAGTGGAGACAAGTGGAAAATAGTAGGCCTTTACTACCTAAATGTACCGTTTGTAACGTTAACCCTGATCTATTTTTTACTTTCTCGTAGGTGTAATATACGTAAAGAGAAAGTATTGTGATGGCAAGAAAATTCTATTTTGATTTACACGTTTTAAGGTCCCCCAAGTTGGACTCGGGTTGGAAATGGTTGTTTTTTGTTTTTTTATAAATGTCTGTCTTTATAGTATGTAGTCAGTAGAGAAGCATGGATTCTAAACTACTGGGCCGATTTCGATGAAATTTTACATACATGTAAAGAAAAGTAAATATTCTTCGGTTTATCCCTATCCCTTGAGTAACTGGTAAATATGTGTATTAGAAGGTTACTCACCTACTGCATATCTGTGCTTGTGTTAAATGAAGACTGAAATTTTTATTTATTTCACCACCATTATTACTCAGATAAAGGCCTGATGATGATGATGCCTAGGTATAGGCGAAAATTTGCAACTAATATAAATGGAGCCAAAAAGAAGATATAAAGTGTAACGTGATAATAATACAAATATAAAAAAAAAATGAAAATATTTGTATAACTCACTACTTTGTATGTAGATGTTTTGTTGTGCAGATGCCCGTTGAGAAAGAGATCAAGATGCTGATGTCCCGTAGTTAAAGATGCGAACTGTGACGTCCATTCTTGTTAAATATGCTGTCCTTATCAAAATTATCTGAAACAAAAAGAAAATAAATTACAACTATATTAATAATCTATGCAAAATAGATTTCTTAGTGATATAAAGTAGTTTAATCATTTATATAATCGAGTAGTGTCCAGACGTCGACCTCTGAAATGATTTGTTATTGCTAAGCTAAGGCAACCACATTTATTCCAAAAAAATAAATGATTGTTTTGATTTGTTGGTCTTCAAATAGATATAACTTATCTAAATAGATATAGTAATAACTTATTTAAATTAATTTACTTAATTTTACTTTCTTTCTAAATATAAAAAATATGCCCGTTGCCACAGGCCTAAGGGAAAGTAGTACTTATATAATTGATTAAATAAGCTCAATAAAATAAAAATTTAATTTATCTGCGTACATAAAAAATTAAAGTTGTCGGTACATTGATTAGAATAGGAAAACTTTTGGTTACTATTTAATTTAATATATTACGATAATCCAAACCCTCCAACTTTTTCTTCATCTCTGTATATCTTTCTCTTTCGATGTCTGTCGTCACCGGCTTTAAAGGCGCAAAAGTGACTGAACGAAATTTTTCGTTTAGCCAATTTCCAGTAGGGTATGCGCCAAAATGTTGCGCATGTTGTAGGCTTGGTATCATTAAAAGTTGTGAAGTGGTATCTTGAGTATAGAACCAAAGTTATTAATCAAGATATTATTCAGATAATGCTTATAAGTTGGGACGCAGATCACTGTTCTTTGTTCCAGATAAACTTTAAAGCCCCCTATTTTATTCCTGATCCAGAAAAACAAATAAATTATATTAGAAATAAAACAACTACATGTAATTCAGTTAATAAAATTAATGCGTATTTATTAAAAGATAATTTCATAGTCAACGAATCAAAAAAAGAAAAAGATTGCCTTCCTTTTTGATTTGATAGCCAATTCCAAAAATGTATAGCCCATCCTAATTAAGGTTTTCTGTGGTTTCCCTCAATTCCACAGTCAAGCCCACAGACTTCTTACATGATATTCGTTTAAACACCTGCAAACAAACGTAATAAAAGCTACATTGAAAATTCCCAATTATAAAAAATTAAATTAAAATAAAATAAAAAAATTATAATAATAATAATTACAATATATTATATATATTCTGAAATTATTCAATATAACATTTCTCAAATTTAATTGAAAAGCTACAATTCCAAAAACTTTTACCAAAAATCCTTTACAAAATATAAAAACAATTAAAAAAATGGCTAAAAATTATAGCTCCGTTATACATTTTTTTATATTATTATTAATCATGCCTTAAATTTACTTCATAATAACACATATATATATATATATATATAACAATACCTCATACAAATGAAACTCCTTCGTTAGAAACCGTGGCATATGTCTGTTGAATAAGATGAGCTTCGGAGGTCTATTCTTGTTATGAAAATTCTGGCAGTATCTGAAATACAGATAAAACAACCACATTACAACTCAGTATTGAATGAAGGCATTTTATTAAAGAACAGTTCATTAAATATATGAATTGAAGGAAAAAAGAAGTAATTAAGGATGTTGTCAAACAAATGCTTATAAAGATGAAAATCCTTTCAATTAGAAACAGTTCAACATGCTTCTTGTTTAAGATAAACTTTAAAGGCCGTTTCTTGTTAAAAATTTGGGGATTTATTCTGTGTCTCCTCGTCTCCTCTCACAATTAATGGCATCTGGAATCCAATAAAATAAAAAAAAATAATAATAAAAGCATAAAATAATAGAATACAAGTAGTACTAAGTAAACAAGGAAGGCATTTTTAAAAATAAAAGTTCAATATTTCACCACATCTTTGAATCGAGTTAATGAAAAATAAACTAATTCAGATGTAGCTATGTACGTTAGGTGACAGTTCTAGGTTCCAGATTTTCCTTGTTAATTAAGACAGTTTATTAATTCTATGATTCACCTTAACTTAAATGAGTAAATGAATTATGTATTCAGTAAAACAAATTTGAAATCGTACCTTAAACTATTCGGGTAAAACTCCTTTCGGATACTGGTTTCCCATATCCCTTGTTTGAAAAGAACTTTAAAATTACACTCTTACAATTGCGGGGATCCGATTTTTAAAGAAGCGAGTGAGTTCTTAATTTCAGAGACTGTGAATTTTAAAAGTGTATGTTTGTCTTAACAATAACTGGCGTAAAAATTGACCAATTTTAGTAAAATTCTGCTCACAGGCTCATCTCAGCATTTGAGACAATTGTATAATTTTTGGAATTTCACCCTTACTATTATAAGATGGCGGCCAGTATTATGCCGTTTTAAATGTCTGTTTTAAAGGAATAAAATAAATTATCTCTCCACGTTAATGACACTGGTTAAATATACATAGCTGCATTCTGCCATCATAAGGTCATCATCAGTGCCGATTGAAGAAGAAGTTGAGTTACATTAATAAAAAAATAATTACTGAGAGGAGAGTCTATTCATTTACTTTATTCCTTAGATGACCTCTATAGACGCTCCTATAGCTAACAAATCTATGTATTAAGTTTATCTATGATTATGTCTATTTATTAAACCTTTTAAATCAATTGTAATTATTAAAATATCACATTTAATATTTTCAAGTTGGTGCGGCTAATATGGCGGACGACTGCAGGTGTTGCAGCTGTTTATTTAAACACATATTATAAAGGTTGACTGTTTTTCTCGTTTAGATCAGCTGATTTGATTGTAAACAAACTTTGCTCCACAATTTGTTTACATTTAGGTACTCTAATAACGTAACAATCAATTTTAAAACTTGTTTCCTAAATTTGATATTGATTTAGGCATTGCTCATTTTCTTTTTTAATACTTTTGCAAATGAAAAACAAATTCTTCTTTCACAAACCCCACCTAACCGGAAGCACACAATAAAACCCTTTTATCTCCATTTAGTTTTTTTCATAATAAAACTAGTGAGAGTATGTTTGTACTAATTTTTAGCAAGCAACATGAAATCAATAAACGGTGGCGGTTTGAAATATTATAAACCATAAAACATTAGTTCTGCTGAATGTAGAACGTTGAACCCTTTTGCCAGAACAAAATTGTTAATTTATTGTTGCTACCAACAATAAATTATTCTTACTACTGAATTTCAGACTTCACACATTATTCACATTAGATTGGCACTAGATTGAATATAATATTACAAAGAACTTATTTATATTGAAGCATATAGTTCTGCTTAAATAGTTACTCCTTTTATACCTTAAGCCTATCATGTCCTTATACACCTCTGAAAATTAATTAATTTTACAATTGGACATTATTTTTATTTTTGCCTCTAATTTTATTGTTAAACCTATTTTATTTTTTAAAATTTTTTGTACAAAATTGCTTGTTTTTATATAGTACTTATGTAGCTATATTTATTTTTTATTGTATATAGGCACTGATGGTGGCTGAGAGGCCGAAAACTAGTTTTGTGAAATAATCACTATTCTGTGGAGAGGCTTTCCGGTTTTTCATTATTTTATTACCTTGTAAGTACCTTGGAGCAGTCTTTGGTGCTGATAGCAAGCCAGATAAGGATCTGAATGCTAGGATCGCAGCCACAGGGAGGTTGTGCAATGCACTCACACTCAGAAGAGCCTCTCTAGGTAAAAGAGAAGTCTCTACTAGAACAAAAATGGCGTTGTATTGTTGTATAACTCCACATACTTACCCACCCTGACATACTCGTATGGTTGTGAATCCTGGCACTAACTTCAAGTAGAAGCAGTCAACTTCAGACCACGGAGATGCGGTACCTGAGACGAACTGCGGGCAAGACCCGAAGGGATCGTGTTAGGAACTAGACCATCAGGAGAAGCGTACAAACAGAACCTCTCTATCGGAAAGGATAGGTAGACACAAGCTTCGCTGGTTTGGCCAAGTGGCCAGGATGGAGGTCCACAGAATCCCTAAGCAAGTGACGGAGTCGAAGAGTGAGGGAAGGCGGCCGAGAATGACTTGGCTAGACTCCTTGGAACCGGCTTTCTGCAAACGGGGTATCGACCCTAGAAATGCCAGGACAATTGCTTCTGATACGAAGAACTGGCGACATCTTTGTACATTCTCTACACTCTACACCGAGAGGTAGAAGAGGTCTGGAATAAGTAAATATTAAAGATTACGACTTAAAACCCATGCTATGAGTTAACATCCTGAATTGGTCCTAAGACGAATTAAAAATGCTCTGGAAAGTGTTTAAACACTCGTACTATAAAACACTTATATCTAAATATTGCTGAATTGCACGCACTTGCCAAACCATCAAATCAAAATTATGAATATAATAAAAGACTCGATGTCCTCTGGCATGAAATTATTAGCATTATTAGTTTATTATTAATTTAATCAGTATTATAATTTGACAAAACTTTATAATTTGGAGGTAAACCGTTTATACGTTAATAAATAGATAGATATATCCGAGGCAATGTAACTAAGATTATTGTCATTCTATATTATTTGTAAAATAAATTTTTAAAAGTGTCGATAATTTATACTTGGACCTTATAGAACCTTCAAAGCCACCCTAGATTCCCTTAGTCTTCAAATTGTTCATAATAAACTACTTATCTCTGTTTTAAAATATTGAATGTTTGTATAACCGGCCATTATATCTAATAGTTTACAGTAGTCCTCTTTATATATTATGGGTCTATATAAAGGATTAAAATGCAAGTTATGGTGTACATAAGGATATTAAGTTTCAAAGATTACCTCTTGTCCTCTCCCCATGAGGGGTAGTGTAGGGAATATAATATAATATAAACATTATGTTCATTGACCACGGTCAAAGTTTTCTCACCTCCGGCTTATCTGGGTTTTAGAACGAGCTGGTCGAGAGGGTCTTTACATGTGATCTAAACGTTACAGCCATCAGCTCCCCTATTAATATGTAGAGGAGCCCTCGTGCGGGCCCTGGTCACCCACCCTGGGCCTGGCTATTAACTCGCCCCCTATACTAACCCTATATCTTTGGCCCTAAACCGCACTCATACCCCTTCTTCTTTTACTAACTACCGCTTTTCATTTAATACAAAAAAAATAAATTATGTAAAAGAAAAAGAGAACATAACCATTTTATTTATATTTATTAGTCTTTAATTATTAATTTAATCTTATGTGCAGCTACCTGTATATATTATGGTTTCTCAATCATCATTTTAAAATATACATATTTATATTAATATAATTATGTAATTAAAATTGTTGACATCTCACAGAATCTATTCATTACATGGTTCCATCACTTATTATATAAGCTGCAGAATGAAAAATTATAATTGCATAATTTATAATTCGAATAAGTTTAAAGTTGACTCTACAAATAGATTATAGTTTTTGAAGTTTTGTTGAGTTTATTGATAAAGACAAAATAAAAATGAAAGGTGGGTTTATAAAAATTAAGAGAGACAATAAATATCTTATTGTCTCTCATGCAGCAGAAGTGTACTGGTGCCAGAACGCCGTTCCGGCACTGCTATAGTGGATGGAATAGTACATTACGCGTCTAGTGCGGAAAGTAGCTTTTTGCATGCGAGTGTGGAGTTTGAACCCGAGCGACAGCGAGGGTTGTAAAACCACAAGAGCAAAGCAAAATGCCGTTTTCGCACGAGTTGCGTACCGTACTTTATCTACGATGTTGAATTTTAATAATAAATACAGAAAAAATATACTGCCAATTGGTGTGGCACATAGCTTCCTCGCATCCTATCCACGTACTGTATTGGTTTTATGCTTTTTTTATATAAACCATTATAGTTTTTTTGTAATTTGTTTAATTGTTTCCCCGTTTTTTAATCTGTCAAAATTGTTTTAATTTTTTACATGAATAAAAGTATTAATTTAGCAAAAGTTAAAGAGCGCAGACGCGACGGTTCAAATTAATCTTGGGACATCTGCGGATCACTTTCAATAAACATAAAAGTTTCATACAAATCAGATACGTAGTTTGTGCGCATGTGGAAGAGAAACAAAAAAGCGCAGAAGGTTGACACTTATATGGGACCAACAATGGGCTAATTATGACCTACCATCCAAATTTCATTATATTCATTTCATTAAAAATCGGACATGTAGTTTTTAAGATATGTTGGTTCGCAAAAATCGAAGGACGCAGACCGACAGACAGACACGGAACCAAAAATGTTCCCTGATGTCTAAAACGGATTTCTGTCTTGAAATTTTTGAAATCGGAGACCTAAAATATTTTCGTTCTTCGAAACGATCACATAGCTTCCGTTACCTTCGGTAAGCTCGGAAGCAAAAATAATAATAAACTTCCTGTATGTAAATCTCTTTTGATAAAGATGACATTAATTCATTAGTTGTATTTTGTGCCGAATTAATTATTTCGGGAGGCGTATACTATTCTCCTCCATTTCGTCATAATCACTTAAATCACTGAAGAATACAGAAAAGAAAAAAAAAATTGAAAATAAGACCAGTTTTTTGTTTTTTGTTTTGTGTTTGGTATTTTTATATTAATTATTATTACTGGTCTTATATTACTTTGTTTTTCAAGTTTCATCGTACACCTATTACCCCAATTTAAAAACCACTTCCCGTCTTTCAATCTTCCCCAAATTTTGCCCATTGAAACAATTGAGGTGAAGAATACAGAAACCAAAAAAATAAAAAATAAAAAGTTGAAAATAAGACCAGATTTTAAAAATGGTATTTTTATATTAATTATTTTAACTGTGATTCCAAAGCATTTTATTATATTTGTTCGCTGAAGAAAATATACATAAAATACTGTTTGATAAAACAAAATAAAATTTGTTTAAATCTTTATAGAATCAAATTCAAATTCAAAAGATATGAATTAGGTTATTAAGCAATTATTCTTTTCGGATTCGATAAAGAACATCAAGCGTTCTATATAGGGAGTTAATAAAATGAGTTGATGGATCATTATAGTTTCCCAAGGGAAGGGATATAGAAGAGTGATTATGAACTGGGTTCTGTCCCCTTGGAGCTGTGTCTGGCTTGGCATCCACCCTTTACAAAGACCGCAAGATGTTGTTAAATAAACCGTGCAAATTGCTCCTCTCACCCTTCCGCATACCAATAACCCAAGTGTCGCAGTCACGTTCAAATACGCACAAGCCATCTCTAAATATATGTAAGTAATCTGAGAAATTATAGTTCGCTCCTGACTTATTAGATCTGGTGTGATTTTTTATAGAAAGTAATTAGGCGATGGAGTGTTACACACAGGCCAATCACATTTTGGTTGACCTTTAACAGTTTCAACATTTTGCATTTAAATGTGAACACGAGTTAATATTAGCCAAAACATTAAAAAAAAAAAAAAAAAAAAAAAAAAAATCTACAATATTTTTATTAAATTATGTTAAGTTTATGTTTATATAGACTAACCCCTCTGAAATAAATCCATATAAAATATTTGAGATTAAGCTTGAAAATCGAAAAGACGAAATCCAAATTTGCTCTAAATTATTATAGGTTATAGTTTTTTGGAACGAAGTTTCTTATGGCACCTTCTGGAGCCCGGGAGTGAATAACCGTCACAAAATAACCGTCACATAATAACCATCACAAAATCACCGTCACGCAAAATCCGTCACGAAATCTACAGATGACGATAACTTGAGTAAAAGATCACAGAGTTAGATGAAATTTGGTACACATGTTCATTTTACCAATGCCCAGGCTGAGTTCATCGGAAAACGTTATCCGCCCAAACGTTCACGAGCAACGCTCGCGTAAACGTAAGCTTTAAAAGCCGGGAAAAAGTGTTATTAAGGAAGCCTGTTACTTATCTTGTTTTGATTATTTTTGTTATATATGTCAAAAATGTCACTTTGTTTTGTAAATAAATAAAATATAATCATGTAAAATTTCACCCTGATACAAGCAGAAGCTGTATAGTATGGAAGAGATATATTTTAAATTAATTGGCCGGATAGGTAGAAAACAGTCCTATTTCAATCCAAACTCCTTTAACAAACATACTCTTTCACTATAAACTCATCATGATCAACTTTTTTCTTATATTCAATATATATTTATAGTAAGACGCTTGCTTTAATTATACAAATAATGATTTTCTTTTAATTTTGCCTTAACTCTGCCAGGTACAAACAGTTCGTTACTTTTAATTTTGTCTCTTTTCTAACTCCACCATGTATAAGTAGTTAGCAATGTATACGTACTTAGCAGTGTGATTTTATAATTTATATTTAATGAAAAATGTAAGGAACTTCGTTCCTACCGGGTGTCCCGCGACACCACACGTATTTTTTTTTTTTTTTATTGTTATTTTACTCCATAACCCAAATGTTCAAAATTTATTTAAACTTCTATTCTCATTGTTTTAGTCAAAATTTATTATTCAAACTGGAAGTTTCACCTTGTGGAGAAATCTGGAGCCAAAGTAGGTTTATTTTGTGTTTATAGAAAAGTATTGTTTAAACAATACTCTTTTCGCTCTGTAGAAGGCGTGGAGCCACTATCGTTATTTTTAGGAACTATAAAACGTGAAGTTAGTTGGATTTCCTTTAGAACTGAAGAAAGAAAATACGAGATAACAGTGCAATATCTTTCCATCCTCGTATCTACAACTATTTTCTTTCGAATAGACCAAAGGAAACTTCGGAAAAGTTACCTTTTTTACGAGAAGAACCAACCTTTTCCTTGTCAGAAAGAAAACTGGGACAGTTACTGGGATCCCTCGTCAAAAGGTTCTGTATTCCGCAGTTCAATTGAAGGAGGGAGTTCCCCTTCTATCTCATACATTATGCAGTTGGTACTAACAGTTTAACCTTATACCCTCCTCGGAAGCTGTAATAGGCGGAACAGTGAGCTGTGATACCTCCCCACGGTTATCTACACACCAACCATAACAGCATCAATTACTTCTTAAACTTGAGATGACTGTGAAAATAAAAAATTAAATTAAAAAGCCGAGTTGGTTAAGCGGATTTAGAATCTTTTTACCGAGGCGTCACACAGGGTCGCTCCCTCGACCCGACATTCTTCCATTTGTATTTTACTTTTTTTCTTTTCCATAAAAGAAATTATCAGGAAACACCTCAGCCTTTCCTCTTCTTAGTAGAATATAAAATTAACTCTTTCTAAGAGGGAAGATTTTAAATGATTTATGGTAATAAGAATGGTGAAATGTTACTTTCGAATTTTTCTTTTTTAATATGCCTTTTTATATTTGTCACAATTCCCGCCACTTCCAATAATCACATCACAATTCAGAAGTCATGAAACAACTTGTTAATATGATAGAGTTTATTCATTTTCAATGTAATATATTGAGAAATAAATCCATAATTTTATATTTAAAACAAATTTTATACTATAATATATTTTTTAACAAACATATAATATAGTCCAGGAGATAGCGTGCAAAAAAGTGTCTGACTAACATCAAGCTAGAATTTTGTATACAAGTCAATCTTTTAGCACCTTTTAAGAATATGTGGTCGGCTAATTTCGTCTGCTGGACATAGCTTGGCAATAGGCATTTGAAAAATACAAACCGGTGGAGAGCGGCCATGTCTCACCAATTATGGTGGACAATGTGATTTTCATGATCCTGAGAACAGAATTAGTTAGTTGACCGAAAATCAAGTTGATGTTAGTTTGTCCCTTGACAGGTGACAACGTTGATTTTTAGTAATATTTGAATAACTAACCTATCAAGTGTGAAAATAACATCGACTTGATTTTTGCTCTACTAACTAATTCTGTTCTCAGGATCAAGAAAATCACATTGTCCACCATAATTGGTGAGACATGGCCGCCCTCCACCGGTTTGTTTTATTCAAACGCCTATTGCCAAGCTATGTTCCGCAGACGAACTTAGCCGACCACATATTCTTAAAAGGCGCTAAAAGATTGACTTGTATACAAAATTCTAGCTTGATGTTAGTCAGACACTTTTTTTGCACGCTATCTCCATAGGCGGCCGAAGGTATGGGCTTGGGGGGGCTAAGCCCCCCCAATAATGTTGAGAAGTTCAAATAATTTTATCAGCTAAGAAAAATCACAAGAATTGTAAAAGGAAAGGCTACAATACATAAACATAATTATGAGCCATACCTTTGTTGTATGTTTTACTGATCAGTAAACTTTTACATTTGTTTAATAATAGTATTTTTCCTGTTTAATAACAGTACCATATCTAGTGAAGCTGCTGTTGGAATATTCGTAATGAAGCCAAGAAAACTGCATTTGGTTTAGATTTTTGTGTTTGTTCAAGCTATATTTTGTATTAGTAAAATTATAATTATATTTATTAGTTTGATCAAATTGTTATTGTACGTTTCTTGCTTTCTAAAACCTAATCAATAGAAATAAAATTCAATCTGATAAATTATTATTTTTTGGTTTTTATTGCGTTTTTAAATCAATGTTTCCCGTGGAAACACCATTTTCCATTAACCGCGAAGGTCAAAGGATTTTTTTCATGGGTTTTCTTGGTTTCTTCGGGTTCGATAGCTAGGTTGTTTTAAATAGGAGAGAAAAAAAATGGGAAACCAACCCAAAATAATTGCACACCCCACCAATTTTGAACAAATAAAAACCCCGAAAAGAATTTATTGAAGAAATTCCTAAGATACTAAAGTAAACTATTTCAAATCCTCTAAACCGTTAAACTTGGCACAATGGCACAACAATTATTATTTTGTTAATAGCTTGGATGAGTTTGTCGGCCTGAATAAATGCTTTGTGACAGTTAAAAACGTCTGCTGTTCAAAACTTTAAAAATATTATCTTTTAAATTTTGAATGATTGAACTTTAAATAAATCTGATTCCACCATTTGAAAGCCATAACGCACTCCTCATTGTTTGTATCTGAAGTCTGTGTATGTAACGGTTAAATATACAACTTACACAAACTTTGATGCAAACAACTGTAGGTTTTTAATATAGTGGCTTTGGCTTACTAAAGATATTTCCAATGAAATTCTGAAGGTTTTTAATTTATCATTATGAATTAGGCTTTTTTCTAACAAAATGTGTATAATAAACAGTTATTTTTAGATACCAAAATACCTTAAGAAGAAAGAAACGCAATTTTTGGTGTTAAATTTAAAAAAAATTCCGAACCCCCTACTTCCCTGTGGGGAATCCCATAGCCCCCCCCCCCCCCATCACAGTAGTGTTAGCCCCCCCAAATATATTGCTCTAGAGCCGCCTATGGCTATCTCCTGAACTAATAGTTTCCAGTTTATTATACGAGTGAGTATATTGCATTATTCCCAGTTTATTTCGTTTACGAGTTTGAAATATTAAAAAATTGATTAAACTAATACCATTTTCAATTTTAAAAGACCTGCAATATAAATTGTTTATCTTCCAAACAATCTATATTTTTTGCATACTAATTAATTTGATTTGAAAATTCGATTTAAGACAATGGAATGAATCAAAAACTTTTGCTTGCGTATGTAAATTCTAAGAATGGTTTGAGATCACTAGGGTATAATATGACTGGTTGTTGGTAAAAGATGTTGAATATTTAACCAGTAAATGTTGGCTGCAATGTGAGGGAGCTATACAAGGGTTAGATGGTGCTCCGTGCCCCGAGCTGGGGTCCCTATCACGACCCACAAGTGTCAACATATTAAAATTCTGCGCCCCTCCCCCCTTTAGATTGGAGTGGATCCTGAAACACCCTTCTCTATCTTTAATGAATATTAAAGACAAAGTCGATTTATACAGACATCTCCCGATAATAATCTCTGTTAAACCCAAAAAATGAACTTACGATTGTTTCTATTTCAGTTTAATATAGTGAAGTAATGATTGTGAATCTTAGCAATCGATATTTAATTATAAATTTAAAAAATTAGATCGAATTTTAACCGCGTTTGATGAATGTAAAGATTTTTCTAATTTAAACAATAAGATAATTCTTTAGAAACGTTTCTCTTGATTTAGAAATGTTGTTAAATAATTGGTTGTCTTGCTGGGATTTTGTGGTACCACTTCATAATTATGACTAGAGAGGTTGGTACAAAGTAACACAAAATATTGTCACCACAATTTTTTTTTATTTATACTCACAAACGCGTTTCGAGGTATAACATCATCTTCAGTGTGCATGCTAACTTAAAGTTTGTGATTTTTAATATATAATTGTGGTGACAGTATTGTTGTGTTATTTTTTATTAACTTCTCTAGTCATAATTAGAAAGTTTGTTTCCAAACTTTTTAATTTTAACACAATTTATACATACAAATAAACAGGTCAAGTGTGTGCTAGGCAGCACACAGCGAGGGTCCGTAGGCCACCACACTGTATAGTTTAAGTAGTACCCTATTGATGGTGTTTTTTAAAATGCTAAAAAGCTTAGTTTGAACTATCCTATGGGTCTGATATTCTCAAAACACATAAACAAACTTCTGATAAAGTATTTTTTTGCCACTGAACCGGACTACAACCATATAAATACATCGAAAAGACCATAGTTATAAAAAAAAACCGTATAATGTCAATAAAAAATAAAATATTTTTTTCGAAATTTCCAAAAAGTGGTATCTTTACTTTTGGTCGAAGAATGTTCAGGAATTTTTTCAGATTTTTTGCACTTCACATAAGCGAGATAGAAGGGGGGGACACGCTTCACACCCACTTCAAACTTGCCTACGCTCGCCCTATCAAAGTTATAACCAAAGAATTATATATTTTTGTAATCAGCTCGACGTACCCTTTCATATGATACCCCTTACGGTGTCGAAAAAAAAAAAAATTTAACCCTTAAGTTTTTTTACCCTAATTATTTTGAAAAATATATATTTTTTTTTTAAGTCACTATATTTTTAAAATATGTGGGTATGTACAAGACACATACATGCCAAATTTCAAAGTGTTCGGACGAAAGGTGTAGCCGTGAGAGCAGGCGACAGGACGGACGGACAGACACACGCAGGAAAATATAAGGGTCTTTGGTTTTGCCTACGGACCCTAAAAATTAATACAACTCTTTAGTACACTGATTCTTTCTCCGTGATCAGATTATCACTATACGATTTATGCTACTAACAATAGAAGAGGAATGTTTTTTAAGCAGGTTATAATAGGTATATGCCAGATGAAAACACTAAGAGAAACCACTTCAAACAAAATTGAATTTTTCGTCTAAGATTTTGTAGCCTTTGCCTTACAGTAGGTAATTTTATTACAATATTTTTATTTAATCAAACATAATAATATATAATATACTTATATTTAAAGATAAAATAAAAATAGTATGCACCAAAACTCTGCATAGCCTAATGAAAAGTTGAGCTTAAGAAGCTGAACTGTCTAAATTCTTTTGTCACGGCTATATACCTACACTTGATGAAGTAGAAAAGGTCTAGTTTAAGCTTAAGGACGAAAGCATCAGCATGTGGTATGTTTAACTGGATAGTAGATCCTGATTCCTCATACAAATCCTCAGAACGCCTTAAATGTACAGAAATAAGCACTTATTTACTTGTTTACCCACCCCAAATTACTTTATTGTGTAAATATCCCCTTAAGAAAATTTAATTAGCGACTAAGTGGTATTATTATCACCTTTATACATACAGTGTTATCTTCCGTCATCCTAAAGTTTTTTGTTCTAAATATCCCTTTGTCTTTATAGTTATTTCGACAAAAGAATCCCTTATCTTATTAGTATTAAACAAATGGGTAACCGTAACTAAGGAAATGAGTACCCAGGAATGACTCAATCGAGATTTGATTAATTCATTTCTTTGACTACAATATTTCTTCTAGGATTCATAAATAAATAATAATTATATAGAAAAAAGAAGAATCGGTTAAAAAAGAGTTTGTACAGTCCACATAGCTTTTAAGTCAAGTATTTTAAGAGTGTGGTAATATGTATTATGTATTATAATAATTTATTAAATTATTATTTTTATTTACTTCTTAATTATTACATTTTCCAACACAATACTTTCATTTTTAACGTTATAAAAAGAAAAAAGAATCAGGACGAGAGGGTAAAATCAATGTAGGAAGTACGGTGGATAGACTGTCGTAGCCTCATTGTCTGAGGCACGTATTGAATCTCAAGATATAGAGATGAAGGAAACAATACTTGGAGACGAGTGGGCTCAACCGCGGAGCTTAACTAGTCAATACCCAGTGGATTAGTCGAATCAAAACAATGCTTAATATGCGCCCTGGACAAACATACCGTCAAATATACACAGATTAAACTGCCAAGGACAAAAAGTTATAATCTCTTCGCCCAGCCAACTTAAATATCCACCAAACATTATCACCAGTGCTTTAAATTTAGTCATTGCAGTTATCTCAGCACTGGCGCTACACTTTTGGCCACCATAGCCAAGATGGTTTTTGGCAGCCCCATAAGCGTAAGACTTTTATTTTTGAAGGGGGTGGATCGGCCACCTGCTCACTTTGGCCACCACTACTAGTATCTGCCATTACTGACCTGTGGTCATTGGTATTGGTTTTGGGGGTAATCATTTTTATGGATTACCTTTCAAAGAATCGAACTCATATTATTATTAGTGATAAGCAACATTAATCTTTTGGGTTTTTAATACGCTGTTTTAACGAAAAAATAGGACGCGGGGCGTCTCGGTACTTTTCCTCACCAAAGAATTTTAAAATGGTGACAGAGATTAAGTTGAAATATGGCGGAATTATTTATCTTATATAACGGAATAATTAGTGCGAATTTCACTCGATCGGCGAAATAGTAACGAAATTATTTTTGTGTTACAATTTCAAAGTTCAGAAGTCGATATTTTCATAATGGCAGCAGATATCAAAACAAAATTCAGAGCAAATGTTTGTTGTATAAAGAAGTATAATTTATTAGGTGCAAATTTCAGCGCAATCGAGAAATTTTTTGATTTTTTTACGAAATGTTGCTTACTCGTGTGTGTTAAGTGGCGATTTTCCACTTACTCAGCAAAACGATTTTCCGGGTGGCCCAAATACAGGTAAGGACATATTTTTGTACCAAGTTTCATCTCTCTTCCTTAAAAACAGTGGGAGTTATGCGTGATACATACTTACTAAGAGAGATAAATGGTCTAACCTCTCAAATGATTTTAAAAACACCCAAAATAGGATAATTCCGTTGAAATCTTGGTTTCGGACTTTTAGGGTGAAAGCAATACTTTCCCTTTAAAGGTAAGGAAATGTAAAAAGAGAATTAATACTATTTGAGAATTACAACTAAATGCAAATAAGGGAGTATAATGAATAAGGGAATAATAAAAAGTAAAAAATATAAATATTATCATCCCCTACTCCTTTTTATTAAAGGGAGGGAAGTGTGTTCAAATTAACTCTCAGCCGAACATGTATTTAAAATAGTAAAAAATAAAAGTGGGATTGGGGGACGGCTTCGATCATAAACGCTAATGAAAATTGAAATGACTGAGTGTCAATCTAAACCTTAAGTGGGGAAGGGAGGCAATAAAAAGCGGTTTGGTAAGCCAAGATAGAAGAGGGATCAGATGAGAGTATGGCAAACGATCTGGAGGACCGAGGGTGAGGGAGGGAGACACCCAGGCAGAACAGCATGGCCCTATTAAATTATAAAATGACACATTGCGGTCCAATAAACAACAAACAGTTTGAGGGACGAAGTACAGCTTGTGGAACGAATTGACCGAACTAGAAGCAAGAACTAGGCAGTGCTGCAACCCCTCCCTTTCCTTGTAACAAACTAATTGTATCTCGACTCTCTGCAGTTGCCACTATACGTTTGCTCTGGATTAACTAATCTTTATTTCAATGAAGCTACTTCAGTACAAGTAAGAGTAAGAATCAAGTTCATTGTATTAATACCGAGGTTAAAGAGTCTGCTGTAACAATTTATTCTTTTCCCCATCAATGATTTAGGTTGAAACCTTAATAGCCAATTATTCACAGTTGTTTGTGTATTCAAACTTCCAACAATGAGTTATTTGCTCTTGAAGTCGACATAATTCTTAAAAGCAAACATTAATGACAAGATTTGATTTTTGAAGTACTTAATGAATGCACATCTGGCTGTAAATTTATTCAAGAACCATTTTTTAAACAGATAAAACCTCTTGATTTGTTAATAATTTTGATATTACCAACCAAAGATAAAATGTGTCTAGGGTTTTTGTTGGAACTGTTTTCCCTAACTCTTACCAGTTGTCACATAAACATAAACTAATAACTAATGCTCTAAATTACTATTATTTCCCCAAGGAAAGAGCTTATTAGAAGCTCGAAACTGGGAGTATTAGTAACCCCAAAAATTATTTATATTTATTTATGAAATTTAATTAAATTTATATGTTTATTCAATAAAGTTGTATTATTATAACCAAAGATAGATTTATTGCATTGAAAAAGTCATACATTCGTAATTCGTATATTAAATTATACAACATATAAGTACCTAAATTTATTTAATCTTCGCATCTTCTGTTTAGCAAACTAATAATTTAATCAATATACTATGTATGCGGTGTGGTAAGATATTCATTTAGCATTGGTTTTGCTAAAAGTAGGCTTTAATGTAGCAAATGTACTTCCTGTTAACTAGTCAACTTTCCTGTTATATAAAATGCACAATTATTCTGTCCAGATCTGAGCATGTGTTTAAAAACATTGCAGTAGAATTGTCGTCCACAGGCTCTTAACTTGTGAGTAACAAAAATGTTCTATTATACTTAATAGAAATAATACTGTACATTAATGTTAAGGGTTAAAGGTGCACTCATGTATTCTTCCCATTATTACTATAAATCATCTGATTCCAGTTTCATATAAACGAATATAAATATAAAAACGTTGCCTCCTCAGCTATAAACTAAAGCAACAGAAATGCTGGTTATATATTATTAAGTATTCAGGAAGCTTTAGTAAGTATAGGGAAGTTCTGAAATATTTTCAAATAAGATCAAAGGTATTGGGTAAAAGGATCATGACTGTTTTATATGTAGGATCAATGGTAGGGATGTAACGCGTAGTCTTCGTGTAACTCAGTTAGGGACGGATATTATCATCGGGGTAACCACTACTTCCCTATTGGATTTGTCCAGTGTTTAGCCAACTGGATATTCGGGTATGTGGACATAAGAAGTATAAAGATGTATAGAGGGTAAGTAGGGCTGGTGGAAATGCTACTCGCGATCCAGCTATTGAATCTGTCTTACTCCGAGTTCCGCTGCCCTTCTCGATAATAAAAGGAGAGTGGACATAATTGGAGGTGTCGGACGTAGGCACTGATTAAGGGGTCGGGGCTGACTACGTGACCGGCCTGTATCGAGAGACATTGTCCGAGGGGTAGGTCCTCGAGATAACACGATGAGCCTTGTCTCCAAGATATACTTGAAGAGATAACCTGGTGGAGACAAGTCTTTATATTGACACAGGTCTTTCCTCCAACCCCCTCACCCCCCTAAGAGCATGTCTTCTCTCCTGCAAGAATACAAAGCGAGACTGCCTCCCTGCGATGACACCCTTGACCAAGCTTAATCAAAAAAATCGCACGTTTCTTATCAATGTCACCGCAAGATGCTCTAATAGTTCCTGCTTCCAACAATTGAATTGTCGTCCTTCGCCAATGATAAGCTTCGATGTAATTGGGATGTGAGAATTTGGAACTTACACTTATGACTAATTAGAGTGAATTATTATAAAGACATATTCAATTACTCTTTTCCTAAATGTATACTATTTATAATTTAATTTATTTCAGATTATCTTAACATTATAAAAATGCCCTGTCGAACAAAATGTAATAAACACATTTTGGAAATATTGTCTCATCTCGTTTTTAAGTGCTCCTTAATAAAAAAATACTAACAAATACAATAAACTAGTAAATTCTAAAAGGCATAATAAATTAGATTATGAGCTAAAAAGCCTGTCAATATGTGTTGAGTGTGGAACATCCTTCCATTAGACAATCTGTCATAAAATTAAGAGACAGTTTTCAAAAATATGAGTGCTACTCAAATATTCGGATGATGCACGAGAGGAAGCAAAGTGCGAAGGTGATAATAATAATATGATCTATCTCAGATAATTTTGACATACCACTTAAATTTCATATCAAAATCAAACGGAATCACAATGCATAATGCTTCCGATACCTTCGGGCCGGGAAGCTCCAACTCAAAACTAAATTAAGATAACTTTAATTGATCAGATCTCGGTTGAGATGATGATATATTGCGATTCCATGTTTGATGGTTAAATACAATCAACAAATTACAAATTACTATAAGCCGAATGCCAATAAATTTTTAAAAAATTCACTTATAATTATTTATTTAACATCCTCCAATAGAGGTGTTGCAGTAGCCTTTGGATGGCTAAGGCCTGTCAAATAAAACGATTTTAAAATAAATTCTTAACGTTCACAGTAAAGTCGTGAACTGATCCCTTTAACGCAGTACCTCTGATGGTTTCATACAAAACTGATACAATAAACTAGCAAATTCAAAAGGACTTGAGAAATTAGCTTATGATCTAACAAGTCTACTAATTTGTTCAATCTAATTACAACATTCATAACGCATAGTTATATAAATTAATACTTTAGTTTTTTTACTTACTTTTTATTAATGGCTAATTTATCCTGGTTTCATGTCGACATTCCTGGAAAAAAAAATGCAAACGCAGGACGTATCAAACAAAGGAAGAAAAGTTTTCAAAACTGTTGACCTGGAGATGGGGCAGAATGACCATGTTTCAAAGGTTTTGGTAAATTTTTAGTATACTCATTTTCAGTCCCACTTATAAAGAGGATTGTTTCTATTTGTATTTTGCTTCTCAGTTTTAAACTTTTTTACAATTTATAAGCTCATAATTGTAATTAGCAAGTACAAAATAAGCAGCAGCAAGTGATACTTCGACGAAGTCTATCGAACTTGACTTTACACATGGGAATCCGAAAGGGCAAGAATGTGGACTACCTGTTTTAGTCATGTGGATGTGGATGCCTAGTGTTCTTATGCATATATTGGCCAAGAGTTTCGGCAAAACGTTTTGTCGAGAGTGTGTGGAGCTGACTTAGCAATCATAATTTGAAAATTATATTTATTCTAAAAAAAAAAAATTAAAAAATCAAATAATGTCTTAATATTATATTATATTTTGTTTAAAAGACACAAATTACACAATATTTAATAAATATACGTTTTAAGACTGTTGGTTAGCGTGGACAAAATAATAACTTAGATTTTCAGAAATACTGTAATTGTATACAGAGGATAATTTTAACATTTATGTTCGATAAATCTAATTATTTTCGTATTCTTATAACGGACGACATTATTTATTAAATTTATTTTATATCGGTTGAGAATTATTAATAAATCTATTCCAAAAATCTTGTTGCATATATGTATATGTAGATTTAATTCTTGCAGCAACCTTAGATCTCTCAACAACATTGTGGGCGTTTGGTTTTCACTTTCCCAGAAGATTCGAGAAGTTACCGAAATCCGAAACCTGGTCGCTTCCTTGAGAAAATTCCTCGTCAGAATCATCATTAAACTCTTCCAGTAGATGTTTCATAGACTGAGTTGGCTGTAACATTGTTAGACTGTCTCTCTCAATGTTTTGGTCTTCCTCTTCTACACTGGTGTCATCTTCATCTGTCTCACTTAATATTTCGAGAATTGGATTGATAAATGACTGTAAATTAAAAATAAATAATTGGCATATAATTATAAAGTATACAGTAAATAAACACACCCATACAAATATATATATATATATATATATATATATATATATATATATATATATATATATATATATATATATATATATATATATATATATATATATATATGCGTATAAAACAGCGGCTTTAAAGCGATAACAATGAACGTAATTGTTATAAACTAAGCTGCTGAACGGCACAGAGATAAGCTGGAGTATGTGGTTTTGAACAGGATGTAGAATGAATTCAAAATTATTTATAATTACTCATTCTTTGAAATATTTATTTGTTTACTTGAAGGTTTGTTAATTATTTATTATTAATAATTTTTTTTTTTTTCAGTGTAATTTTAACACATTCTAAATTTTGGAGTGAATTTACTTAATATAAAAATAAATAATTATCGCTAATACTTGCCTAAATTATTAAACTGAGTATAAATTTGTATTATAAATTGAAAAAAAAAAAATCTTGTATACATTTTATTGACACTACTGAACCGACTGTGTTACAGGCATATTTATAATCGCATATAAACAATAATCATATAAACGCTGCTTGGTCTTGGTACTTAATATTGACTCCTTAATGAGTTCTATTACTAGTTTTATAAGAACATGTAAGCTTAAGTGTTTTCTGCGGGATATGAACCCGACTCCTAATGGACATCGGTCAGACGCTTTAACCAAAAGACCAGGAGTCATACCTAACGGACCAATTTTTAAAATGGATACTATAACCTCAAACCATATACCATATGTGAATATATCTGTTTTAAATCTTTTGAGTATTTAAGAATGTTTCATAGCTTCCATTTGGACATCATTTATTGTATAACGTAACAAGTCCAATTCTGATTGAATCTGTTAACTTTTTTTAGTACAGGCAAAAAGCTTTAGAAAATATAACTTAAAATCAATTTCAACTTAAAAAGTACCTACATTATACAACAACTCTACCAACATATCTGCAACAATACAAAAACCAGATAGATATGTTGTTGCAATACGTTGGGGGATCTCAGTTTCATTCAGCGAGCCCGCAAGAGTGACTTAGATATGAGTTTCCATAGCATTGCCTTAACTAGATGTCCATAGGCAGTGGCGGATCTAGATCTTGCGGGGCCCTGGGCGAGACAAAATGGCGGGGCCCCCTAGGATAGAGCGGGGATTGCTGATAAAAAAGAATAAAGTAACTTAATAATCAACCACTTATAACTTGATCCTATTTTACGGCTAATTCCCTTCACTTAGGGCCAGTCAAACGTTTTTGCTCTCAAAATAATTCAAAACTTTTAAAATAATTACAATTCTGCTCATGATTTTAATCTAACATATTATTTGAACATAAACCCCTCAAATTATATAGTTTTCAACTAATCATAATTTTCTTTGCAAACGTAATCGAAAAGAAACATTTTTATTGTAATAATTAAGCTCTGTTATACTTAACTATTTATTCTTCTTCATGATATTTTGGGTTTAATGGTTAAATTATTATTGTAAATAAAAAGGAAAGCTGTGTTATTTGTGATCAGTCCTATAATTTGAAATCTACACTTGAGCACTTTAAATTTACTCCCAGAATTCATATTCTCAGCTTATAACTTTCCATTTTAGTGCCGAGTTTTTAGTTTAATTTGCAGACACATTTTAAGGGGGGTCCGGGGGTCGGGGGGCAGAAAAGTTTGTAAATATGACCTCTCAAAACAGCTTTTTTATGCATCTCTGAGGTGAGGTTTCTCTTTGACTTCAATTGGTAAAACTGCACTAATTGGCCCAATTATTTCGTACTGTCCGATATACTTTGGCTGTATGGTAAAGCTTACCAATGCCAAAAAAAAAAAAAAAAAAAAATTATATATATATATATATATTAGTCCCCAGGCCACCATAAGAAGTGAGTCGCTGATTGATAAAGTTTTCTTACCTTATGGAATCGCTTATTTATGCCTTGTCCACCGATGAATTGGGTATATGGCAACTTAATAATCAACCACTTATAACTTGATCCTATTTTACGGCTAATTCCCTTCACTTAGGGCCAGTCAAACGTTTTTGCTCTCAAAATAATTCAAAACTTTTATAATAATTACAATTCTGCTCATGATTTTAATCTAACATATTATTTGAACATAAACCCCTCAAATTATATAGTTTTCAACTATTCATCATTTTCATTGCAAACGTAATCGAAAAGAAACATTTTTATTGTAATAATTAAGCTCTGTGTATACTTCTTCATGATATTTTTGGGTTTTATGGTTAAATTATTATTGTAAATAAAAAGTTAAGCTGTGTTATTTGTGATCAGACCTATAATTTGAAATCTACACTCGAGCACTTTAAATTTACTCCCAGAATTCATATTCTCAGCATATAACTTTCTATTTTAGTGCCGAGTTTTTAGTTTAATTTACAAAGACACATTTTAAGGGGGGTCCGGGGGTCCTCCCCCGGAAAATTTTGTAAATATGACCTCTCAAAACAGCGTTTTTATGCATCTCTGAGGTGAAGTTTCTCTTTGACATCAATTGGTAAAACTGCACTAATTGGCCCAATTATTTCGTACTGTCCGATATACTTAGTTTCTTTTACTATTCCTTTTTACAGGATTTGTCTTTTTTACACATCTCTGTACATTGTCAAACGATTAAGGTTGTAGTATCTCGATAAATTCATTGTTTTATTTGTTTTTAAAAAAAATACACGAAATGTTACGTTTTATAGGGTAATGATGGAAGGTTATTGTTATGTCAGGTCAAAAAGTACTAAACTCTTACCATAACCTTCCATTCTTTTCACTAAAACTTAAAAAAAACTAATACATCGAGATGCTACAACCGAAATCGTTTTTGTAATGTAAAAAGGAACAGTTTAAAAAAAAGAATTAAATTGGACGTTTAGATATAGGTAGGGCACATAATGAAGATTTATCCCACAGAATAAATAACAAAATCGTCATTATTTTGAAAAGGGGAAGGGTGAGAAAACACTAGGACGTTAACTCACTTAATTTTATATGGAGCGGGGCCCCGCGGGCTATCTTAAACAAAAAAAATCTATATTTTATAACTTATTTATTTGGCTTTTTTATAGTGAGGGGCCCCGCGAAAAGGTAGTTAGGTATGAGGCTCTTCCATGTAAACTAAATTCGACTGAATTTTATAATTCTAATATTTCATGTTTTGTTCATGGCACAGGGCCCCGCGGACAATCCTCACTATGAACTATAAATTTGCCTGTAAAGTATAAGTATTTTATTTTAATTTTCTATGGCGCGGGGCCCTCCAAGGCGCGGGGCCCAGGGCGGTCGCCCCCCTCGCCCCCCCCTGGATCCGCCCCTGTCCATAGGATATCCTTCTTAACTAGATGACCATAGGATCATAGGACATCCTTCTATCCTCTCTAGATGTTTATAGGGTACATTTAACTTTAACTTGATATCCTTAGGATGCCCCAATAAGGCACTCAAAATGGGGTGACCATAGGGGAAGCTATGGACCAACAGTTATGGCAGGATAAAATCTGGACAAAAGGATATCCCAGGGATATCTTTTGGAACAATAGTGATACTTGGGTATAAACAAGGTAAAAAATTGCAACACATAAATTCGATTAAGTTAGCCAACATAATATTTGAAAAATTACCGTGATATCGACGTCGAAGATTAAAACCGCAGCCGTTGAAAGGACAAATATAGCTATGGAGACCGAAACCTTTTTATTTTTCTTAAGTTTATCCTTCGTCCTAGCTACTCTTGACTTCCGTCTATTTCCAGGAGCACCTTCCTCGTCACTACCAGCTTTTCTCACAACTACCTCTGGTTCATCAATCTCCATTTCATGCATATCGCGTTCGAATTTTATAACTGTTTACAGTAAGAGTGAATTTTACGGTTGTAAGACTAACAATGTGGAAAAATCAAAGGGGACAAAAAGTCTTGCCTTGAAACTGTCGGCTATATCAGTCGTATCTGCTTCCCGTTTTTAGTTCTATTTTATCTGAGAGTTGCGGTTTTATGGAACCACCAAGAACAAGTATACCGTCACAAATGTTACAGTAAACTAACTCTATGTACAGCGAAACCTCTAAATTATGGCCAGGACACTGTTGGACGTTAAATAGAGAGATCTTAGAAAAAACAGTAGATTTTAATAATAAATTTAGGACAGACCCGTGACCCGTATAAAATAAACAAAGAAGAATCTAATTTTATACAGTTGAATTTTCGCGGCTAGAATCTAATGAATCTAGATCTTCAGAGATTTTGTGAATACCGACGTTTTTAACTTATTACAAGAATTATTCTCAATATATAGACCAAGGGAGTTTTTTATGTTGAGAGTGCTAAAATTCCTACACATTTCTATTATTAATGTTCACGTAATAGCGCAGTATTCTATATAGATATCATACTGTTGCCGCAACTTGTATTGATTTCTCCAAATTATTTGAAAGAAACTTTTGAGAGATTAATTAATTGTTTTATCACTTTATTAACTTAATATTAATTATTGAAATATCCGAACTGGCGTTGCCTCTCTTCCTTTATCTTGGAATCTATAAATTGACACTACGATTACAACATACGTAGATTTGATCATTTTTATTCTTTCACATTAGTAGTACTGTATTGTAGTTCACTCTTTATTGGTAAAAATCTTTAAAATTTAGATATCTAAGAAACATATTTATTATCACATCCATCCCCCCCCCCCCCCCCAAGAATTTTAACGAGGCAATCTGCGTCATAACCCCTCTCTGAGGGCACCCCTGGGATAAATCAAGTAAAGTAGCTAGTCTAATCTAGAATGGCTTCAATAATAATAATAATATGGATCATGGATGTTTACATGACGCTGCAGTGTAGTCAGTGTTGTGTGCAGTGTTAGTCAGCAAAATGGAATTTTGCTGACAAGTTTATAAGTTTTAGTTCCGAGCCGAAAGCGAGGATAGGCAAAACAAATTTACTGCAGAGGCGAAGCCGAGTCGGGAAATTTACTATTTTACTTACGAGGCGAAGCCGAGGCAGGAAAACGTTAATTACCTGCTAAGGTGTAACCGAAGCAGGTAATCTTTAAACGAGTCAGGAATGTTTCCTTTGCTGCATAGTTACATACAATATTTTATCTACTAACGGCAGAAAAATTACACTAATTACATTCCCTTTTTAATACATAAAAGATTTAAAGAAATTAAAGTTGTAAAAAAACGAAGTTTGAGTCATCAAGAAAACAAAACAAAGGCAAAACAAATTCAGTGTTGCCACTGTAATCACTGTAAAATAATCAAATTTGTTTATTACTATAATTATTATTTAAGTTATTTTCAAAAAAAGATATAAATATTTAGCAGAATATTACACTTAATCATATAAAAATGAACAATGTGGGGGAGTTTATATAACCTGCGATGTAGTAACTTTTTTGTAGTAAAATTTTCTTAAAATGTTATTTTGCTGACACTTTATTATTTTGCTGCGTGTTTTTTTTGACATGTTACAAAAGAAGCAAGAAAAATTACATTTTGCAGATTGTAAACAGTATACAACAATGCTTAATTTTGCTGCCGTGAGTAGATAATAGTATATTATGTTACAAGGCTGTGAAGTGAGTTTTTTCTTTACCGCGGCAATTACATTTACTGTCGAGCGAAGCGAGACAGTAAATATTGCCAAGGTAAAGAAAAAACACTTCAAAGTCGCGTAGCATATGCTATTTTTTCCGAGGTAGCAGACAATGAAAAAACATTAAATATTAATCACTAATCAATATATAATAATAACAAATATTAGTACATACTTAAGACTTAAAAAAAGAAACCTTAAAATGATGTTACACTATAAGAAAAGATAAATAAAACGCATTGACATCTAGCGGATTTTTATCGTACTAGAAGCATTTCTACAAAGACTGCAGCACTACTAACGGAAGTTTTGACAACTACCCGCCGTAAAGAAAAAATCTTTTAGTGCCTAGGACGTAAAAGATTTTTTCTTTACAGCTAGGAGTAATGAAAAGATTTTTTAAGTCCACGTAATGAAAAAATGGATTTTAGCTATGTTTTTTAGGCTCTAAAGTTACTATTTCACAGCCTACCACGGAAAAAATAATTTTTAAACTACTATTTTTGATCACTTGCTTTGTTTACATGTGTACAGTTATTAAATATGTATTCTGTTTGGTTTTTAATTAAAAATAATGAATTCTCAACTAATTATTTTATTGCGTTTACTATTTATTTATTTTTCTTTTACTCTTATTTAGGAGAACTCTTGATTAATAATGTGATGTAATGAAGATTTTTTTGCATGTAATAAATTGCCTCCTAACCGCGATTAGCAGGGTATTTTATCCTTAATAATGTATACATAGATATATTCTATAAGGCTATGAAAACTTAACTATTAAGGCTTTTCATTTAATCGCTTGGCCTACATCTAATAGGAAACCAAGCCAATGATTCCTATAGCATGAGCCTTAGTAGTAATTTATAAAACTCTTAAGTTGATTTATGAGTTTAAATTATTTATTTTATTCAGCTGAAAAAAAAAATGTATGGCATAAATCAGTTTTCATATCTAACAATATTAGCAGTAGGTACTAATTTAAACCTTTGGGAGAAAAAGTATTTTGCTGATGATGTCACAAATGGAAAATAGTCTGACAATTAGTATGGCACATAGCTTCCTCGCGCCTTTTAATGATGTATTGCTTATATGGCTCATTATTGTCTAATTTATTTCATTTTCCCCACTTTTTGCTTCCAAACTTACCCAAATCAAAGGTAACGGAAGCTATGTGATCATTCTGAGGAAGGAAAACGTGTTGTCACCGATTTAAAAAATTCCAAGACAGAAATCCGTTTCAGACACCAAGGAACTTTCGGTTCTTTTTTTCGGGAGCTTTTGGTTCCCTATAAACCTTAACAACCCCCTAGATCTTGGGCTCATTTTTTTTCTCTTATCGTCCCCTACACAAGGGCATATCGATGGCACAGTTTAGGTTCGGTTTTGGTGAGATCCTTTGTACAAAGATTTGTCCTTTTATATGATAAAAATTCAAGTAAAAAGTCTAAACAATTTTACCAGATTTAAAAAACAGGGGAAAATTAAATAATTTGACAATAATAGGTTGTAAAAGCATAAAATCATTAAAGTATACGAAATAAATTAGTAGATAACCGTCCCTACTCTATATTATAAATACAGGGTGGTCCAAAAGTCTCCCCCCCCCCTCTTAACTTTTGAACGGTTAGAGATAAATTAATGAAACTTAGGGGATCCGTACCATGTAAAGGGAAGTTTGTTTTCATGCAATAACGCAGTAGGGGCAACCTCCCATTTTGCCCCCAGACCACCCAACATCAAAATTTTAACCTGGAATGTATATTTTTGATAGCATATATAGATTCTACGGCAAAAAATAAAAATATTTTACTTCAAATGTTTTTCTCTATCTCCAATATTTTGCCCCCTATAGGGGGGCAAAGGTATAAGAAGGGTAGATTTCAGCGCCTTGGGCAAATTGGTGGTTGCCCGCTGCCCCTAGTACACGAGTGGATGATTACACACTTTACATGGTACAGATCCCCCAATAGTTTCATTACTTTATTTCAAACCGTTTAGATTTTATAACGATCTAAGTGTTACTTTTTTACAATTTCGGAAGGGTTAGTTTCCTATCTTTGGGCAAAGATAGGATTCCCCCTGTAGGGGGAAAAATATTAGAGATAGAAAAAATAGTTTCAAGTAAAAGTTTATTGTTTATTATTTTTCACCGTAGAATCCAAATATGCTATCAAAAATATACACTCCAATTTGAAATTTTTAAGTAGGGTGGCCTGGGGGCAAAGTGGGTGGTTGCCCCTAGTACTGTTAATTTATCAGTTTCATTAATTTATCTCAAACCGTTCAAAAGTTAAGAGGGGGGGGGGGGGGGTGTGTGTGTGGAGACTTTTGGACCATCCTGTATACAGTATCTACACATTGCATAATAGACTCTAGAATTGTTGGTTAATTAATAGGCCACCACATTACGATTACCTAAAGGGCTAAGAGAACTTAAAAATTTACTTTCCCTGTGCCAAAGCCCTGAAAATTAATTTTCATTTCTAAAACTCAGACATATATTTTAAACCTAACGTCCAGTACACTGCACTTAGTTCTTTGTGTTATGAAGTAATAAGTTTTAGTGGCTGTTTCTGTTTATTTAATTATTGCTAAAAAAATGAAAAAAAGAAAATAAAAAGTTGGAGGTAAAAACAAATGTGGGGTCAGAGAATACATGCTAAAATCTTTTGAAACAAAGTTTAAAAAATAAAATTAATAATAATATTTTGAGCAATAATATAATCTAGTCAGTGGTATAGAGAAAAAGTTAACTCAAACTAGTTAAGCAAGCTGCTGAATTACAATAAATTGCCAGTCTTATAACTCCAAAAACAGATTAAACTGGTTGATACACAATGATATAATTTTTTGTAATCGAATGGGAAGGCAAGATTCATGTTTTGTTGTATCAATTTAGTATTGCAATGTTTCAGTGGATCTAAAATTATGTTTTATAATACAACATTTTAGATTTAATGTGTCCAATAGTGTACTAGCCTGAAAAAGAATAAATCTCAAAGTTTTATACTTGCAAATCTCCACACCGGATCCACACCTGGGCAAGTGGGCATTGGTGACTGCTTCTTGTGGTAAATTGTTCTCTTTTGGGTTTCTGTACTAAGTACGAAAAGAAACCTTATATAACGGCTCTGTCTGTCTGTATGTCCATTGGCCTGTTTCAATTCATAAACTACAATAGCTAGGGACATGAAATTCGGCACACAGATGCATCTCGGCATTTGTGGCAACAGTACACTTTTTGGAGTTTTCACACTTAATATTTCCAAGATGGAGGCCAATATGGCGGGCGACTAAAAAAAGTTTTTAGTCACCATGACATGTTATACATCAATTTAAAGGTCTTGAAGTGTAGAAAAAGAATATGCAACTATTAAAATTTTACACTTAATAATTTTAACTTAATCATACAGAAACTGGAAAATTATCGCCTCACGTACTTACGTGAAGTGCGCCTTACTTGTTTATAAAGTAATATAAATAGGATACAAGTGTAGAAAGGAGATGACTTATATCCTCACTTGTACTCAAATAAAAAATAAAAATCTGAAGATGGGAGAAAATTTGCCAGAATAAAATTCAAGTTAATAATGGATATTTTAAACACTTTTTAATTATATCATCCCCTGTTGGACATTGGAGAATAATAAAAATAAGAATATTAAAAGGTTTAACTGAAGAACAATACGTTTTCTTCTTCTTCTTTTTTTTAAAAAAGGAGGGTAAAAAATAAAGGTAAACAAACTTAAACTTTAAATGCAGAATTTATTAAGTAAAACGTCACAGCAATACAGTTATTATTTTCAACTATTTAATACATTAATAATAAATGCTGGAAAAAAGAAAATTAACAAATAGGGGGAAAATCGCGCAAAAGGTTATTGCTACACTTTTCACCTAATCTAATTCACCTTACAAGCTAATAAATAAAAAAAAACACAAGATAATAATACACTAAATAATAAGCAACCAACAGCAATAGTAATATAGTATTTTATTTTTCATTTAATAATATTTACCCACTGAGGCAGACTAGATAAATATTTGAGCCTTAACACCTAAATTGTACACACATATACCTATATAAATATTACAATAGTAACAGCTATCAGTTTAAAAATTATTAAATATCAAAAATTAACAAAAAGAAACACAATATTTTTTTCTCTTCATTTAAATGTTGTTTTTTTTTTTTAACTCTTTTTAAGAAATAATTAAAAAAATATTCATATTTCATTCTTCTTTTTTTTACTGAGAATTAAAAATGTAATACATATATCACAATGGGCACAAGGTAAAATTTACTGATTATTTATTGCACACTTACAACCTAAAGTAGTCTACATTATATATATTAAACAAAATATCTTGTATTGTTTTTTTTTTGCATTTGATTTTTTTAATTTTTTTTTTTTTACATATAAAAATAGTCTTTTTGTAAACAGTTTTTGTTTAGAATAAGAGTACATCGGAAAACAAAAACAAAAAAATTATCCTAAAGTTATTTGAATTAATAAAAAAAAAATTAAAAGTTAGTAACAAGTGGTAATAATTAACTAAGTGAAGATCAATGGATTGCAATAATAGGAAAAAATAATTACTTCTTACATAGGAATTATAATAATAAGAGAAGTAGGGCATGTGCAACAACTGATATTTTTGCCACCCATCATTAAATTAAAAAAAAAAATTAATAAAATAATAAAATTTAATTGCTACTGACATACGACAAATCATAAAGAGTTCAAATATATTACAAAATCAATTATATGTAGCATGGTTTTGTTGGGTAAATAGAGAGACTTGGCATACCTTTGGTTGCTATGAGACGTTTGCAACATTTATTTTTTTCCGCATAAGCATCAATAGACAGATTACAATAAATTAAAATAATGATGCGATTAGGTAGATCTTGAAATATGAAGCAATAGCAATTACTAAACTTAATCAATAGCAATAGCATTCAGTTGCTAACATAGAAGAGTTCTATGAAGTATGATCCAAAGAAATCATAAATCTAAGGTAATTAGCATTATAAGATGTAGTCTTGATCATTGATCAGATGAATAAAAAAATTGAACTAATTCACATTACAGTGTTCCAAAATTGTATTAAATTTGTGCAATAGCTAGTTTATTTTAGATATATATTATGCAAAAAATTTAAATGTACGCTCTTTTTCTTTTGATGGAACAAAATTCTAGTTATTGACACCAACTTATAAGATAACATTAACTAGGTATTATTTATTTAAAAAAAGAATAATTTATTTTAAAGAGTAAAAACGATTGGTTTCTCGAAAGCGCATGATAGCAAATGTTTTAATATTGACTGATTTAGACCTGATTCAGCCAATTAATTTTAATTTCTTTTACATCCCAATCAACAAAACATTAGTTATTACATGACGGAGACATAAGTGTAAACATGTCCCTCCCTCAACTCGGAGAATTGAACTAAATATATCAACGTTAGAAGAGCAGCTTCAGGTAAGTGTTTAAACCACTTGGCTATCCTCATTCCAATTTACCTGATTAAGACTAATTAAAATATTTTAACACAATATAATAATTCTTTAGATATAGTGTTTGATAATAAACCAATCAAATTTAACCCTTAAGTTCTATTAACTACTATCATATTTTACAAAAAATTGATTTGAAACAATTAACTTAAGTTCAAAATCTAAAAATTATTATTATTACTTTTTGCTACTCCCTAACCCTCATTCTTATTTGATTCAAAAAGTAAAACTAAGAATATAAGTTTAATAAGTGTAACATTCTTTGATTGTCAACTAAAAATAATAAGTCCAATCTTTTTCTTCCAAGTTTTAAACTGATTGCAAATTATAATAGCATTTTTCACAGCAACAAAATATACTTAAGTGCACTAATTCTCTCTATATAATGTCAGTAGTAATTAAAAAAAAAAAAAATCAAATACTGAACTAGACATTAAGTTAGCATCTAGTCCACTGAAAAATTAAAATACAACAATTCACCAGATGAGGTGGCGTACAACAATCAGATTTTTGCCCCTATAATATTACAAGCTTACAATTATATTAAAAATAAGAAATAATTACCTAATTACTACAATATAAATACCTATCTAAATACATTGAATAGATTTAGGAATTATTAAGAAATACGTAGAATATATATATAATTTTATATAATTTTTCTTTTAAATATAAATGAGCATTTTTTTCTGTTAAAAATAAAATTCTAGGGCCCATATAGCACCAATCTAACATACAATAAAAGACACATTATTTTAATAATAAAAATAAATTCTATACTATATGCAAAACTTCTATCAATTTGACATAAGAAAGAACAAGCGAAGGGTGGTCCCTGGTAAGAACCTTTTATACATGTGATTATATTAGTGATTTAATAGCATTCCGTTAAGAAAAATTGAACACCGTCAGTTTACAAGAAGTTTTGACAAAGGGATTTTAATTTATACCATTATGGAGTCTCTCTAAAGGCATGAGCATACAGTGATTATTTTTAGGGATGAAGTTCAAATAATGGAAATTACTCATAGATAACAGCACTATACTATATCAATCGAAATAATAATATAAATATATTTAATAAGTAATTATTTAAAAAAATAAACCTTCGAATTTGGGACTTTTGACGTTTTTATTAGAAAAAAAGACAAGTTTTCAATGTGATTGAAATTGATCAATTTGGCTTTGTTTATTTTTGTTTCTTTTTCTCTGGAGAAAAAAGATACCATTACTTGCTGAACTTCTTGACAAAGGTACATCATTCTTCCTTCATTTAGAATAAAAATATTTAAGATGAAGATTTGTAGTAGCCAAATAGGTAAAAGAAATAGAATATCAATAATTACCTCCCATTCCCCAATAAAGAATAAATAAAAAAAAATGCTTGTTTTATTACGATTTCAATATTGTGCATTTTAAACCTGTAAGGCTTTTTTTCTCTTTTCTATTTAGACGCAATTATGTGTTCCTAAAACATTTATAACTTATACTAAAAAAGTTATTACATGTGAATCCTATATTATTGATATGAAACTATGAATGCTGCTATCTATGAAATATGGCAGGAACTTACAATTATCCCTCTAAAAATAAATTACTTATAAAAGAAGAAAAACAAAATCCCTAATTATAAATTAACAAACAAAGATTGCGTTCAGTAACACAAAAATATTTTGAACAATAATAATGCACATAATACAAGTAGATTTTTTTAAACATTACAATACATCCTAGGTTTTTGTACGTACCTAAAAAAAAGCAATCCCAAAAATTGGGGACATCACCATTTTCAGGAAGGTAATATAAATATAAAAATTTAAAATGTTAAATTTTTTCAACAATAAAATCATAACATCTTTATAAAATATTATAATTTTAAGATGGCGATAATATTTTATTTTTTTGGTACATTATGATTCTCAGAATTGCCACTTATTATAAGTATTAATTTACTTTTTTAAGTCTAAATTAAGAACTAAAAATGGGTAATATGTAGATTTTACACAATAAGAATAGAGAAGAGACTTAACATATTAAAAAGGCAGATACATCACCATAATACTATAATTATTTATTACATGTTTACCACTTGAAATCATTTCAATTAAATCTTAAAGTATTTATTTATACATTCATTAAAATGTTTCTTCAAACCATCAACCTAAACGGCTCAATACAATTCAAGTACTCGACTGGTAATCACACTTCTATAAGACATTTTCAAAAGGTTGAAACTAGTTCAATCTTTTTTTCTACAGCCTGATCAACACAGTAATAAGACCAAAGGGAGAGATTAGCCACCTTACACAACTATGAAATTTGTGAATTTCAACTCTCAAGAATTTGAACAAAAAATATCTGCTGCGGGTTTGGTTTTGCGATAACACTCAGCTACAGAGATCCTCCAGATACTTTCTCTAATAATATGTTAAAATAATAGGTTATGCTTATATATTTTTGTTTAATTAATGAATCTACAAATAACTTGTTAATTTAAAAAAAGATAAAATCAATCTATCAATTTATCATGTTAAATCATATTTTATCAATTATCATACAATTAAAGCAGTGAATATATATATATATATATATATATATATATATATATATATATATATATATATATATATATATATATATTATAATATATTTCATGAATACAACTTAAATTAGTAAAGGTTTATAAGAGAGCTTTTAAAAAATATATGGATTTGATGATTATAGAAACTTATTACCAGATACATAAATGAGGAGTGAGGATTTAAAAAAGATTCAGAATATAAATTTACACTTCAATTCATATGTCCTTATTATAACATACAACTCAGGGTATTCATTGACATTAGCTGAAATATGCATTTGCAATTTTTCCCCTCAAAGGTGTGCAAAAATTATCTTCTTTTAGATTTAATATTAGTATAAAAACTTATTTGATTAATCAGTTGTTATTTACAGGTAATAAAGCTAAAATCAAAGATTATAAATTAAATTATCATAAAAATGTAGAGTCAAATCAATAATAATAAAAAAATAAAAATAAAAAAATGGTTCCTCATATACCTTATTTAATAGGTTCTGTTGAAGTTTGAAAAATAATTATATCAAGTGGTAAACAAATATTGCCAAATTTAAATTTATTTAAAAAAAAGTATCATTACCAAACTTAATTAGATATGAAACATATTAATTTGATATTTCAAACTTATAGTTTAGAGCAATAATGTCAATACTAATGAGCACAAAAAACACTTAAGAAAAACAAGGAATTGTCACAGCTGTAGTTTTCCTTCACTCAATTTAAAAATAATAATAATAATAATATATTACAATGATTAACTGGTAGAAATGTGGATGTGATATGTTCACTTTTTTCAAATATAATTATAACTATCATCAGAGGTAAATTACAATAAAATTTAAAAAAAAATTGATTCGGTTTGCAATAAGATATCTTTCAGAGTATGAAGAACTTTAGGGTAAATATCACTGAAAAATAGTGAACAGGACAAATCTCTTCACTATTTAAATTTAGAAGAACATCCAGAATCGCAGATTTGCTATTAATTAGGCCAAAAGATAAATTACTGAATACAAGTCTAAAATTATTAATTGTTTAGCAGTACAACTCTTTTTTATTGGAACCCAAGATCACAAAGGTATCTGATTATCCACAGCAATTTTTGAAGAAAAGAATAATATTTGCAACTAAAAATCCTATTTCCATATTTTGTAGTGATCTTGTTAAATTAATAATAAAAAGCACTATACTTATAGTGCTTTCTATTATTTTCTTTAAGCAGCCCTTTTTAATTTCTCATTTACAGAGAGGAAAATATTGTGATTGGGCAAACATTTGATTTTATGAATTTACGCATTTTAAGGTGAGTTTTTATTTAAAAATGTCTATCTGTCCATCAGGAAGGAGCCTCAACTACAGGACCGATTTTGATAGAATTTTTGCATGTATGATCAGAAAAATCATACCCATAGGTGAAATTGAGGAATGTATTTTAGCTCTAAATTAACTGATTTTTAGCTTTATGTTCATCAAATTTTAAATTTGCATAAAAACTAGTACATAGTTCAATAAAAAAAATTGTTTACCAATTTGCCGTTTGCCATACAAAATATCGTTTTTAAATGGATAATCTTTTATTTAGGTCAAGCCTGGTCGCAAATCCAAATAATTGATGTTGCATTGTATTATTAAATATAAATAATTGAGGTTGCACAGCACTAAACAGTTTACAGTAGAGTCTCTTTAGTCTGGCATGTACAGTAATCCGGCACTGAGGCTAAGGACCCCCTCCAATAAGATATTTGAAAGAGGGGGAAACTGGGAAACACGGAGGCACTAGTGTAAAATACCATCAGTCGTTGTTTGTTCGATGTGCGTCTACACTCGTACCTTGAGTAAAACGCTAGTTTTACAGTGCCCTATTTCTGTTTTAATAATTTAATAATTATTTATTATCAAGCATCCAGTAATCCGACAATTCTCTGTAATTTGACATGGCATGGCTCCTTATGTTTCAGATTAGAGAAACTCAACTGTATATTTTTTTTTGTTAAATTTGAACAAAAGCCTTTTTAATTATATAATACAGACACAAATTATACATTTAAATAAACATCTTCAAAATCAAATATAACAAATATTTTGATATGTTCTAAAACCCATATGACATAAACAATTTTGTACCAAAAAAAGCCATTCGATAGCAATTATAAATACTTTTCTACCTTAAATATTAATTTCTTTCACATCAAAAAAGCTATCGAGGATTTAGTTAAAATTATTCTGGGAAAGCCTTAATCTCATTTTCCTTTTTAAAAAAGAAAACATGTTTCATCTGTTTAAGAAACCACAAAGTTTTAGATCTAATAAACAAGAATGGACCCAATTGTTCATCAACTATAAATGACTTTAAGGTATTTTAGACCACATTCCGGAGTTAATGTAAAAAAATTGAGAGTTGCTTAATTTTTAAAACTTTTATATTGTAAACAATTAATGTTATTTTTAAGATGTCTTAGTTAATTAAAAAAATATAATTGTATATTTATTACACCACACAAAATTATTACTCATTTTTCCTATGGAAATAAGAGATATAGCCTACAATAAGAAAAAAAAGAGACCATTAGTGTGACAAAATAAAAAAATAAATAATATTAAAGGCAATGATTTTCCCAAGATTTTAATAATAACTTAAAAAATAAAAATAAATAAGAGAGAAAAAAAAATAAAAATATTTTTTCACAGTCCTAGGAATGACAGAAGTTGATTTAGTTCTAAAACAAAACTATTTCTTTTGGATTCCGCATTTTCAGTAAAATAAAATAAAAATTAATTACGGAAATTAGGAAAACACCTGTTTTCAAGTAAAGTTATATACAATTATATGACAACATTTACAAAGAGAATTTTAAAAAACAATAAAGTTATACAAAAAAAAACCTAATAAAATATTTTGATTTTTAGCTTTAGGAAGTGTTTTTTATCAACAAGATTAAGTAGAAATACTGAGATAAAACCAAATGTAATTTGAACACAGGCTAACCATTATCATTGTCGATAAAACTAAATTATTAAACAATTAATTCTTATATTTATTATTAACTAGAATGATTCCTTATTAATCTTGATTTATTTGAATTATTATATTATTATTATTGCAATATATATATATATATATATATATATATATATATATATATATATATATATATATATATATATATATATTCTGACTGATACACATTTGAATACATCTTAATTCTAACCACTTTTAATAAAAGAAACATTTATTTCATAAGAATCACTTATAAAGGCTGGCTTTTTTGTTTGTTTTTCTATAATGAATATGAAAAAAAAAAAGCGTTTATTCGGATATTTTGAAATATTTTCCACAATGTCTTCAATAAAGAAGCTCTCAAAATTATAAAAAAAAGAAGGTAACAAAGACTTTTTTGAAAAAATTCATCTTAAATAAGACGAATACAACCAGCAAAAAATAATGGTTTATTTTATTTGAGATTTTCATAAGTACAAAATAAAATATATACGAGTTTCGATTTGGACACATTTTAACATATTAGAGGATTTGTACAGAAATATAAAATTTCAAAGGTTGGATTAAAATGAATAACTTTCATAGTAAATTTGGGACTAGACTTTTATGCTATTCTTTATTAGTATACATCTTAGCAAATGTTTAAACAATTTAGGAAAATGTTACACATGATAAATTTTAAATAATTACCCATAACACTTCTTATTCCATACAAATCTTTAAAGGAATATTGCTTCCGAGCTTACCGAAGGTAACGGAAGCTATGTGATCGTTCTGAAGAACGAAAAAATTTTAGGTCTTCAATTTCAAAAATTCCAAGACAGAAATCCGTTTCAGACATCAGGGAACATTTTTGGTTCCGTGTCTGTCTGTCGGTCTGTCGTTCAATTTTTGCGAAACAACATATCTTAAAAACTACACGTTCAATTTTAATGAAATTTGGGTGGTTGGTCATAATTAGCCCATTGTTGGTCCCATATAAGTTTCAACCTTCTGCGCCTATTTGTTTCTCTTCAACGTGAGCACTAACATACATTTATTTACACCTATAGCTTTAAAAGTACTTATCTGATTTGAATGAAACTTTTATAGTATATCGAAAGTAACCCGCAAATAGCCCCAGATTAATTTGAACCGTCTACGCTCTTTAACTTTTGCTAAATTGATACTTTAATTTGTGTAAAAAATCTAAACAATTTTGACAGATTAAAAAAAAAACGGGGGAAACAATTCAACCAATTTGAAAATAATGACTTGTAAAAGCATAAAATCAATAAAGGACATGGATATAGGATGCGAGGAAGCTATGTGCCACACCAATTGGCAGTCTATTTTTTAATATTACAAGCAAAGCTACCCATTAAATTAAAACCCATTTTGCAGAGCTTGTAGATGCTATTCTTAGGGAGGTGTACCAATATGATAGTAAAAACTTGCATTAATTATTATTGTACATAGTGATAGATTGTGTCAGGACCATTAACACCAATGTGTGAGAATCATTCATGACACCAATAAACTGTTAGAGGGATAAAGAGAAAGATTTTTCTCTGTTGTTGATTTTGAATAAATAAAAATGATAGTTTGCACGTGTTAAAGCAAATTTAAGTACTTTTAAAATAGTTAGAAATTCGGAAATAATTACTAACCTCATGAAATTATTTTGCAAAATATCCATATTTCAAAAACACCCAATATTATAAATATTTTTATTGAGATTTGAACAACATAAACAAGTTTTGTATATACTTAAGTTAAATAAAATGTATAAGGGAGCTCGTGTATTACTTTAACAGTATAAAGTGTATGCTGTGAAACAAAATAACGTTTTTAGATATTTATTTTGTATAAAAAACAAAATATGTGTAGTAATAATCAATGGTAGTTCATCTGAGTAGCACTTTGCAAATAGGTTGACCTATTATAAGTTTTTCATTCACAGATACAGGTAAAAAACAAAAACAAAAATACTTTTAATGAAGGTAATAAGAAGAACCCAATAGTTTATGATTTGTTGTATAAATCACTAAATACAGTTTTACACTATATTTCTTTAGTAAGGTTTTATTTGAAAATGGATGGTAATTTTTTTCATTGTAATATTGTTTTTTTTTTAAGTAAAAGGATGCCTATTGATTAGTTTTAACTAAATGAATTCTCAAATTATTTCTCTCTTTAAAGAAAAAGCAAAAGGTCAATATAGTCCTCTCATTACTCATTCTTAATTTCTCATTTATCGAAACTTGCATATATTTTTTAACAATATATTCTCTTATAAAAAGATAAGGCTCACAGTCATCAACAGATATCTAACATTGGACACAGCTTCAAAAAAGCAGTAATTCTCTTTATTTCCTATTTGTTCTTTTCCAATATCAAGTTCAAGGAGGTTTAACAAGTAATATTAAAACAAATTAAATTAATAATAATAATATCAAAACCTCCATAGCGTAATGCTAAGTCTTAAGAAACAGGGAAATAACATTATGGAAGGGAAGAGCTTAAAAATTAAGATTTTAATTCATCTAAGGCAATATCAGAATATAAATGACAAGTCCATATTGGATCGATACATTAAATGCAATTTTTTTGAATAATATTAAATCACTGGTGTGAAGGAAAAAAAAAAAATTAATCAAGTGTTTTCCAGAATTAAGCAGATGTGTTATCTTATATTAGTTTGTTGAATTATTATTTTTTAAATTTAATTAAAATCTATTGGTCAATATTTGGAAAGGAGATTGCATCGCATGGTGTTCACTGATAATTGTGAATAATTATTACTGGTTCATTTATTTAACAAAGAAATGTTAATCTTATTTACAATATTATATTTTACCAAGTTTTTTCTAAACAAAGGTAGAGACACACAGGTACACGATAACTAATGTGTTACGTAGCTAAAATGAGGTTTTTAAAAGGGCATGCAATTAAAATATTTAATATTTGTTTATTATAGAAAGAAAAATAAATTGTCAATAAAATAAAAACCTTAATATTTACTAAATTTGGTGTAACAATAAAGATTTTAAAATATAAAATTATATGAACTGCCTAACATCCTCTTTGTAATAGTTCAACGAGATCTAAGACACAGCTGCAAAAAGTACTATTTCAAAAATTTATAAAATAAATATTTTGTCCTCTTTATCTTTCTATTAATCAAAGGCACCTTAATCACACCTTAATCAGTCTTGCCATCCTACACCGAAAAAATGCAATAAAGATTAATTAATTATTTTCAAAGTCCAAGTATTCCACTTTCTTTATCAAATATGGTGACTAAAGTAATGGTCTCTACATTAATTAATCTACAAAAACTCAGTAATGATTACTTTACATTACCTACACTAATATCAGAAGAAAGTTTAGAACTTTATTTTAACATTGTTAAACATAGCCAAAATTTAATAAGAAGAATGTACATCTTTATCTTCTTTAAACGCCATTTCCAATTTCCGGTCTGTTTTTATTGGTTAAATCGGTAGAAACAGTACCATTAAGGTAATCAACCCGTTTTCAATCAATTAATACTCTGAAATTTAGATATACATTGAGATTTTAAGTTTCCTACTATTCCGAATAATTCAGTATCGGTGGCTATTATAATCAAAAAATTTAGTTGTATATAAGATAATTTGATTCAAAACTGTGGCACATATTTTTAACAATATCCAAGTGAGGTCTATTAGTCAAATCAGAATTGCTATTTTTTAATTAATAAAATTTAAAGAGGAGTCATAAGGGAACAAAAAAATCAAATTTAATAATTACGAACTAACATTTTTTGTAAACTTAGGTACCAAAATCTATTATTTAATATTGTGCTGTCACGCCTTATACTACTGTTAATTCAATTGATAAACAACCCATAATAATTAAGATAAATTTAAAAAAAAGTCGTATTTTATTATTCTACATGTTAGATTGAATCCAGTAAATATTTATATTAATAAAACAAATTAATATAATAACACGGTAAATTGACTATTGGAAAACACTTGATACCTTAAAAAATATAATCTACAAAGAATTTTAAGAATATATATAATTTGACACGACATTTAACTAGATTCACATTTAAAATTTAGCCATATACACTAAAAAATAATTATAATAATTAAAACTACATTAACTATTTATCAAGAGAATGAACATTAAAAATACATTATATTCATTTTATAAATAATTTTCACTAACAAATAATACAATTTAGGGAAGAACTTAAAAAATTAAATAAATAGGAAGTTGATTAAAGTAATATTTGATGAAGAGAGGTTAATTAATTAAAAAAAAAATAGAGGTAGGAATTATAAATAATTTTGTTGTATAATGCTTTGTGTTTCTACTCACTTTTGAGAAAACAAAAAAAAGATCAGTGATGTTATAATAGACATATATAGTAATTATACTTATTATTAAAGACAATGAAGATATTATGTTATTTAGCCTTTTGCATGAAATACCTTATTGCTTTTTATCTACACAGCCAGTGCATCCATTTTTATCAATACGACAGAGAATATTACAAAATATTTTTACTGGTCTTTTGTTTTTGTAGTACGGACAAATATAAGGATAAAAAATTGTGCAGTCGTGGAATTATATGCAGAACTTAATAAACACCAATTTTTTTTTTAATAAGAATATCGTTCATTCTCCTGATAATATTGAACTATACATATAAATGATATAATTAGAGTTACTAAGCAAATCCCACGATTATTTCAATAGTATTCTCATCATCACAGCTAACTATACCCTCATGAGGAATAACAAATGATTTCTCCTTACCTCTAGTCGTTTCTTCGAAGCTGTTCATTTCAAAGTGGTCCATAACCCTGTTTTCCAAGTTGAAGTCAAGGCCGGAGTCGTTGATATCTTTATCCATGTTGAGATTGGTGTATTCCATGTTGAAAGAGTTAAGATCCATACCGGAGGTTGAATCAGATGGAAAACTGATGTACTCTTGTTCAGCTTTGATACCGGTAATGTATATATTGGAGCTTGCTTCAATATCACTGGTTTCACCATCATCACTCGACATCATGCCTTCCTCTGTAGTCAATTCCGATGTTTCATCACAAGATCTGTTTTCAGCAACTTCTTCACTCTCCTAAACACAACCAACAAAAGATAAGATAGGATCCTTTAAAAGATAGAATATGGCAAAGAACATTTTAAACAACACTAGCAAAAATGTAAAAAAATAAGCAAATTTCCCACAGTTAAAATCTATTAAAAAAAGAAAACTCCCTCTGCCTCACAAATGCTCTTTTACTTTAGTCAAGTAAAATTATTTTGAAATTTTGCCAAAATACTATTCTACTTGAAAATGTAGTACTTCTTTAGATTGTTACTCCCCTATGTCTTTTTAGAGTATAAATGACTTTGACTGAATAAATATTAAGAAAAAGCGATGTTTAGTCCATTCACTTTGGGACAAAGGAATATCCTACTTGTTTTTATAAAGGGAGTAACAGTCTAAAGAAGAACATTTCGCACACCTTTAGATTGTTACTCCCCTTTGGTTTTTTTTTTATAAGGAGTAACAATCTAAAGAATTGCCAAAAATGTTACTATAGATAATAAATAAATGTTTGAGCAGTGAAACTTCTCTACAGTGTGTACACCCATGGGAAATAAAATTGTGTCTGCAAATAAATGTAGTCTTTTGGGAATCATACTATCCATAAATTGCGTAGACATTGTTGGAGAAGCAAAATATTAGTAACTAATATATTCAAAGAGGGGGATGAAAATAATAAAAAGCATAAAAATAATAGAAGCATGCTGACCACCAACACAAAAACTTAACACTTTGTTGGGCGAAGAATCAGTATGAGTTTGTAAATGTTTCTGATAAAAGGAATGTATTAATTTTTTTTATAGGAACAAAGTTCCTTATGGCACGTTACAGTGTCTGGAGCCTGGAAGAATAAAAAAAATACAAACGACTTGAGTAAATGATGACCAATTTAGTTGATATTTGGTACAAACGTTCATTATACCAATGCCCAGGATGAGTTTGTTGGACATTATCCGCCCAAGCTTACGTTTTCGCTTGTAAAGCTCGAGTAAACGTAAGCTTCAAATGTAAAATTGGAATTTTAGGACGGGAAAAAATTCTAACTTCATCTATTCAATGAGACAAACAACTTTTGTAATTAAATTGTTTTAGTAAAACCAACACCAACACCGCTACAAAGTGTTAAAGATCCCTAAATTTATTAAAGCGGACCTAAACGTTGAAAATAGAGGAAACTACTTTTTTACCGATATCTTATTTTCTAAAGTAACAATTTTAATAAAGCTTCATACAAATTGTCTAAAGTATAAGAAACAGGCATGTAAATTTCAAACAGATACAAGCAGAAGTTTTTGCTTAGTGAAGTGATATGTTTTAAATTGAGTAGGCTTGAGGGTTAGGGAACATTCCTGTTCCCTCACTACACTTCAACCATCCTCTTTAACTAACAACTCATAATGATAAACTTTTTTCTCAATATTTAATACATATTTATTGCACGACACTATCTTCAATGATAAAAAGAAAGTTTTTCTTTATATTTTGCCTTAACTCTGCTAAGTACAAACAGTTAGTTACTTTTAATGTTATCTCTTTTCTAACTCCGCCATGTATAATTAGTTAGCATCCTATTCTTAGCAGTGTGATTTTATTATTTATATTTAATGAAAAGAGCTTCGTTCTTAAGTAAAATATAAAAACCATTATTATAAATCAAATAATAAAGCAAGCCCGCTTTATACTTATAGTAAAAGAGACATTAAAATATTAAATTACTTACTGATTCTTGCTTGACAACTGGAGCACATTGACAAAAGACATTGAATTCAAGCAAGGGTCTCTCTACATTCAGTATCTGCTTGCATGTCTTGCAAGTATTCTTCTTGCGCATATGAGTTGTTGCATGTTTTTTCATCACGTCTACAAAATTGTATTACAAAAAAAAAAAAAAATTATAGAAATAGTTAAAATACAATTTTTTACACAATAATTAATCTGATATCGTAAAGTCAACAAAACCTGACTGTTTAGTTTCTTTTAATTCTTGATATAGTGGTTATTATTAACTGAATATTTTTAATCTATTTTATTCAGCATAAATAGGTTTTAAACACTAAAGGCCGATTTACACGTGTTAAGTTATTAAGTGGTTAACTAAATTTTAAGTGACTTAATGCATGTAAACAGTGAATTTAGTGATAAGTTGCAAGTTAAAATTTAGCGTGCAACTAAACAAGTAGAATAGAAATTTTTCTATTTTTCTGTTTAGTATGTGGGCATGGCTAATCACTGGACATGCGCAATTTAGTTAAATGCACAAGTTTGGCGGAACCTCGCTTATAGATTTGCAGATCTTTGTATATATATAATTTAAAAAAGTTTTATTCGACAAAAATTATGTATTATTTACAAATAGATACTATATTTCGTCCAAAATCCCATTTAAAATCATTTTTAAGACAGTATTTATGATTTGAACACGTTGTTCGCCGTCCATCATTAGTGAACTAAACAGCTTAACTAAATATTAAGTGAAAATACGAGTAAACGCTTAGTAACAATTAAGTCACTTAAAATTTAGTTAACCACTTAACAACTTAATACGTGTAAATCGGCCTTTACTCCAAGAGCAGATAATAATTTCAATGATGCCTTTAAAAAAAATTATTAAAAAGTACACTTACCTTTTCTAGAAAAAGTCTTAGTGCAACCTGCCTTATAAAAAGGACATTGAAACTGTAGAGCACTCTTGTGCACTTTTCGGTGTCTTACAAGGTTGTCATACCTCTTAAATTTTGCTGAACATACCTGATAAATAAAATTAAAAAATCAATAAGTAATAGTTACATTTTAATAATAAAAGAGACCACCATATATTGACCATTTGTACACTATAATAATTCTCTCAACAAGTCAATGCTGATTCTCTAAAAGTTTTATGCTTAAAAAGCTCTAAGAAAAACTGTACATAAGTACTTAACCCATTGAGTGTTTTCTACATACAAAATAATTAGTCAGACAAATCAACTTACTTGACATTGATGCTTGACAATGTGAGAGGATGGCAAGTGTGTGTGAATATAATGAGACTTGGCCGTGCGTATTGATGCAAAGTACTTAGGGCAATTTGGTGCTGGACACGGATGAGATTGAGGCAAATGTGTGTTCAGATGACGCCTTAACGTGTCCATATTGGCAAGCACCTTGGAGCATAGTGGGCACTCCATATTCTCTACCTTACATTCACTGCACCTAGAAAAAAGCATATAAACAATTAGACAATGTTAAGATATAAAGTAAGCACACAACATGATATGCTACAGTAACCATGGAATCCATGCTAATTACTGATTAATGAAATAAATATAGATAAATAGTTAAAAGATATAGTTTTATAAAAATTTTCTTTAAAGGTGTGTTTTCCTACAACGCGTCAGATGTACGCATCTGACGCGCATTAGCGGCTCATGCAGATGGGGTGTTTTCCTAAAACGCGGCTGGAACAATTTCTTTCTCTTCAGTCTGATGCCATCGTTCGTCATGGCTACTTCGTTGACACTAAAGAAAAAATGTAAGTGCTTATTTGCTTCAGGAGGAAGCCGCAGACTTAGAACTACTTATGTGAGTGCCCGATTTTTTGAAGAGGAACCCCAATCGCCCATTATACTCAAATCGAATGGCAGAAGGCACCTTCTGGGTGACGAGGAAATGTCTAGGTGATTTTTTAGGCTGAATATCCTTCAGTTTAATAAATAATAATAATAATAACGGTTGCATATTGCAGTGATTTCTAAATAATAAAAAAAAAAAATTATAGCAACAATAAGCTTGGCAATAAGCTGTCAGCTGGAGTTGGAGGTAGATATAACAGAATTCACATCGTCATTAATAACGTTTACGTACTAAATAAATAAAAAATAATAGTAATATTTAAAGTGCTTGCTTAAAATAAATATAACCTGCTAAAAATGAAAATATCTCTAAAAGTAGAACAAAATGAAATTGAGAAAATAAACCAATGAAATAATTAATGAGATGCAATAAACAATAAATAAATTACTATCCCCACCATTGTGAAAAAAAACACAAAAAAAAAACTAGAAACAGATTTTTATAAGAAGAATAAAAGCCAAAGTACGTCAGAGCCGTACGAGGGTTTGCGGCTATACTGCTCTCCAAGGAGTAGTTAGCGTCTGACGCATTGACGGCTGTGAGCCGTCAGCGTCTGACGCACTCTAGGAAAACACCCCTATTGATTTGTACTAAAGCAGTCCATGCGTCAGACATATGCGTCTGACATGTTGTAGGAAAACACCCCTTAATACATAAAGTTAACTGTATATCTTACTTGTCAGAGGGAGATATGTCTTGGCAGGAATAAGATAAACGATGTTGAGAAAGTCTGGCAAACGAAGAGAATTTCATATGGCATAGAGAGCAACGGAATGTGGCAGGAGGGTGATTATAGAGGTGAATAGTCAGCGAATCAACATCAGCAAATGTTTCCTTGCATTCGCTCAGCATACACTTAAATACCTGCACATTAAAATCAACCATTATTATCATTTAACAAAATTAAAAATTTAGTAAAAATAATTTAGTTATTATATTTGAAAATGATTTACTTAGTAGTGTGTGATTTTTAATAAAATAAAAATGAAATAACAGATTTATTTAATTTCAAAACATACTCTTAGATTCTCCGGAAAATGAGTGCTAAACTAATGCTAATGAATTGTTTAATAAAGCAAACAACACGAATCAACAACAAACATAAATAAAATTTACAAACCTTTTGACTAGAATGTATCTTTTGTCTATGATTCTTCAACTCAGATAAGGAATTAAATTCAATTGGACAGTAACGACATGAGAACAACTTGGCCTGAAAAAAAATTTAAACTGTTATCAGAAAGTTAAGTTAACTGACTTTAAAGCTTTATAAAAAGAGCAATACAAGTCAGATCAATTTTTTTAAATAGTAAAACAAAGAAGAAGAAAAAGTTCAACATTTTATGTATATTAGATGTTCAACTTAAGAACATACCTTAAAACTGGAGGGATTCTCAGAACGGTTCACAGATTTAGAATTAATTTGCCAAGGCTCAGGCCACACCTATAATTGATCAAAAAGCACATTTATACGTAAGTAAAATTATAAAGAGCCACATTAATTAAAAAAAACATAGTATAAGAGTTGTTCGCAACCCATTATTTTTAAAGAATATGCATTTTATATAATGTTTGGTACTTCTTTAGATTGTTACCCCCCCCCCCCCCCCCCCCCCCCCCTATGTTGTTTTAGAATATAAATGACTTTGACTAAATAACTATTAAGAAAAATGATGTTTAGTCCAATTTACTTTAGGACAAAGGAATATCACACTTGAGTTTTTATTAGGAGAGTAACAGTCTAAAGAAGAACATTCCGTACACCTTCTTTAGATTGTTACTCCCCTCTTTTTCTTTTATAAGGGGAGTAATAATCTAAAGAAGTGCCAAAAATTTTTTAAACTAAAATTATTTTGCTTCCGAAGGTAATAGAATAATTGTGATTGTTCTGAAGAACGACATTTGTATGTCTCTGATTTCAAAAATTCCTGGACAAAAATCCATTTCAGAAACTTAGGGGACATATTAGGTCTCATATCAGTCTGACAATCTATCCATTAACTTTTCAAACTAACATATCTTAAATACTACTCGACCGATTTAAATGAAATTTGGATCGTAGGTCATATTTAGCCCAATGTTGGTTTCATATTATGTCAACCATTAGTGCGAATTAGTTTCTCTTCCACATGTGCACAAACTTTTATTAGTTTGCTACTAGCTAGTTATTTCAAATAATTACAGATTATGTTAAGGGAATACTAAGGATTCAAGTCGAAGTTATTTAATTCACAAATATAAGCAATTTGTACATCAGTGTTGTGGTGGACCACAAGATAGATTCCTCATATACCCGCGGACCACAAGCCTCTTGATTCCCGATACTCTGTGACGACTTATTGGATTTATACCTCAGACTAGCCCTGTCTTATTTTATTCGGAATTAATTCTATTAGCTCTAGATATTTGGCTCGATACATTTAATTAATTTGTTTCTTGGTTGTTTTCTCAGCCTTTCCGCGGACCACCTGGAACAGTCCCACGGACCACAACTTGGGAATCACTGTTATACATAATATAATAGTGAATAAACTTAAGTTAATTAGAATCTTCCAAAGATTATAGTACAGAGAAACTTGCTTTTTTCAAAGGTAATAAAAAACAACCATTGAAGATAAAATATTGGTTGTTCTCACAAGTAATATAACAAGGGAAATTAGAAATGAAGTAGTTTTGAAAATAACATCTTTTAAGTAACGACCGGAGAACTCAATGCATTGATTTAACCAATTTTTAAAGTTACTGCCAACTCTCTCCAGCATAGCAACCAGTTAAGCTATTTCCGTACGAATATTGTTTTTCAAGATTTGCAGGGTGGTGGCACAGTTGCTGTTAAACAGTTGACCTTTGTTGTTTACAACAGCTACTCTCTGTATTTGCATCATATTGTTTATCAGCGTAACTTCAGTAAAACTTCAAAAAAAAAAAAATAAATAAATAATAATAATAATAATAATAATAAATACCTTGTGCGAAGCAATGTGTTTCTTAGCGTTGGAGACATGAGTAAATTTCTTTCCACATAGAACACAATTGTAAGGACGCTCTCCTGTGTGAGATCGAATGTGGTGCTTCAAATTGGACAACTTTGTGAATTCCTTACTACAGTAATTACACTTCAACTGCAAATATTGCCAACAATAAAAATTAGAATTAATACATAAAAATAATTGCAAAACAAAAAAGTTAATCACATAATAAGGTTATTAAAAGCATTCAGGTCACATCAAAAGAATATAATACAAATTTATGGTACTTCATGATTACTCTAAATTATGTATTCCAAACTAAGGTATGTTTTAATACATTAAAAAGGTTAAATAAAATAAAAAGGTAAATTATTAAATGAAAATAATTTATACTTACATTGTTATCACCACTAATATTAGATTCTAGGGAGACAGGTTCACAGATAGATTCAGACTCATTATTATTATTATCATTAACAAGAAAAACTTCACCAGTATTATCAGTTATCTACAATGAAAAAATTCACAAATAACAAAATAAAATATAATATAAAAATATATTTTAATTAAACGAAAATGGAAAAAAATATCACCCGTATAATGTATACATACATCAGTCAAAGAAATGGATCCAGGCACAGGTAATTTAACTGGAAGGCCACCATTACTAACTACATGAATATTTTCAAAAGCGGTAACTTTGTCAGACGACTCTATTAATTCACCATCTTTGTGGTTATCATAATCTTTGTATATCTGCAATAATAGTCGAAATTAGACAAACAATAAGAATGAAAAATAAAATAATAATAATTTAATAAAATGTTATAATTACTAACTTGGTTATCACAGAGTATATTGGAAGCCAACTGAAGTGAGCTGGAGACAGGGTCCTCTGTCAGCGAGACGGTGCCTACGTTCTGATCCAAAGCATCACAGAACAGCTGCGAATTGGAATCATCACTACTTGTTCCCTCCCATCGATATGTAACACGGTTAACTTCACCTGAAAACATGTAAAATGTGCATGAAATATTTGTTTAAGTAAGGAGTTTGCTGATTTGTGGGGATTCAAGGAAACTGTTATGCTAAAGTCAATAGTCAGTCACATCTGCATGGCTATCTATGATTCAAAATTGAAGTCACAAATTCGATTCCATACCTTGGCACTTTGATTAACATGGCTTACTGTAGATCACACCATATTTACTTTAGGGGTACATTGGTGTGTGAAGTCTCTCAACTTCACACAGGGTTAATAAACAAGGGCCCAAATAAGTGGTCTAATTGCTAGGTTCAAACAAGTGGTTTGTCCTCCCTGATTTAGTTACTACTATTTGCTGGATTGTGAGGCCAAGGCGTAAGTAAATACCCTTCAAGATGGCAATTTAACTGTCGTTTTACCTTAAAACCTTAGTTTTGTTTATAATTACTATTTTCTTGTCCCAATTAAAGGTAATTAATTATAAACACTCAAAGATCAATAATTATGACCACACAAATCAAAGAAATATGTGGGGGAGATTAAAGCATACCTTGGCAGTGAGCAGACTTGTGCGAAATAAATTCATTCAGACTTGTATACAGCTTCAAACACTGGCCACATTGAAACAGATCACAAGCATCTACGGTAACACCTAAAACAATTAAATTTAATATTAAAACTAAATTTTTTAGATAAGCATTGCGAGAACAGTTGGTGGTATAAGTATAAAATAAAGAAAGATTTTAAGCTGAAACATGTGAAAACGAAGGAGTTCAAAATCTTATCCACCCAGGCTGAAAGAGGAATGTCCATCCAACGTGCTAAGACACTGTCCAAGAATACCTTTGATCAACCTCCTACACTAAGCAGTAGAAAATAACGGCAATAAGTAAGTAAGTCAAGGTATGTTTTAATATATGGCATCACTAAGTATTTAAAACCCTAGATCCACAAGTAGAACGCCAGTTTTCATTACCACAAATTAGACAGACGGTAAGAAATAAGAGAACACCTGTTTAGTGATGTAAAAGCACATACAATGTCAATAGTATAAATTATTAGTTAGTATTGACTATATCTATTGTATTGTTTAATTTGATGGTTTATAAACTACCTTCAATAAACATTTTTAACTTATTTAACAAATGAGAATATCTAGATGCTCTGACTACAGGTGGAACAGTTTTAAAGTTAATCTTAAAACATAGCCTATGTCACTTGGGAATAATGTAGCTTTTTATTAGTGAAAGAATTTTCAATACCAGATCAGTAGTTCCAGAGATTACCTCTCACAAACATACAAATATAGAGGTAAAAAATAATAATAATAATAATAATAATAAAACACAGCCTATATCACTATGGAAAAGTGTAGCTTTCTATCAGTGAAAGAATTCTCAGAATCGGATTAGTCGTTCCAAAGCTTACCTCTTACAAACATACAAATATAGATAATAATAAAATTAAACAAAGCCTATGTTACTAGGGAATAGTGCAGCTCTCTATCAGAAAAATAATTTTCCGAATCAGATCAGTAGTTCCAGAGATTACCTCCCACAAACAAACAATTTTACCTCTTTATAATATTAGTATAGATGATCTAAACGTAGTATTTTTCTCTTCGGTATCAATGAAAATAAATTTAATTATTTTTTCTTAGTTCAGAGGACCCTGAATGACCCAACAAAGGAAAAGGACGGAATAAATAGGGACAACTTCAAACAACTTATAAATTGTATTATTCTATGTCCAAAAAAGTCTCGGAACTTTGCCTTACTAAATAATTCCAACATGGGGAGCAGATATTAAAATAAATTAAAATATGAAAGAATTATTTATCTAATAGAAAGGTATAATTGGTGTAAATTTCAGCTCAATTGACAAAATTATTTAGTGTTAAAGTTTCAAAGTTCAAAAGTTGATATTTTCAAAATGGCAGCAGATTTCAAAACATAATTCAGAGGAAATCATTGAAATCAAGAGGTATCATTGGTGCAATTTTCAGTGTAAGTTTCAACTCTCTAGTTAAAAATAAAAGAACAACATGGGGGTCATGGGTGACACAGAGAGACAGACTTACAGACACACATAGACAGATATACACCCCAAAACGGATAATTCCATTGGAATCTCAGTTTCAGATTTTTTGGGGTAAAAAAAAATACTTCCTTTTGTTAAGGAAAAGTAAAATTAGTATAAGTATCAATATTTTTAAAAAAAGTAACAAAATACATTTTTATTATCTCTGTATTGGCGTTACCTATAGGCAATCTGAAAGTTACATCGAGTTTAACTGCTAACATACGGTGTTGTATATAAAAGAAGTAATGACTTACCTCTCCTTGTGTTGTCATTCAAGTTGGTCTGAGGGCAAAGATCCTGAAGACCAACATCCAACAGATCTTCGCTTGGCCCTGAAACAAAATATTTAATTAATGAAGCTAATGAGTCCTGTATTCAACTAATGTGTCGAATAAAGAGTGAAAGAAACAACAGAGGTGGTTAAAGTTTATTAAGCCTGTTAATTTCACAGTTTATTTTATAATGAAAAAGAAAATAAACTAATAGCTATTAATATAACCAGTTTAGTATTAATAACAGATAATGTGTGTGGAATTTATTCAAATGGAATGCAAATATGTAAATAAACCAACACTTGCAAATATTAATATTATAATTTTGCTTGAACCATAAACATTTACAAGAAAGTGGACTGGTTTTGACTACGTAGCATCAGTAACTTGATTGTAAAGAGAATTTATGGAACTTTTAGCAAATAAAACCAGATAAGATCTAGTCATTAATATTCCAATTGATTTTGATGAATTTAAAGTGATATATTTAATTTAGAGTGATCTTAATATTTATTTAATAGTTCAAGTAACATTTAATTCAATTTAGTATTTACTCATTGAATTATTAAAGCAGCGAGGCTGGTTTTTGACTTACCAGGAAGTGTAGTTAAATACAGTTGGGCCATCCTTTGCAACTTGATATACCAGAACCATAGCCCTCAGTTTTCAGTTAAATTTCACTTTTAAAACATCCAGTCTACAATTATCAAAAGAAAAACAATTACAACAAAAGTTGAAACAAATAATACATTTTAACTATCAATATAGTTACTATGTATTTATATATACATACACACACACATATATATAGAGATATATATATGTGTGTGTGTGTGAATGTGGGTAAATAATAATAAGGAAAATGTAATTAAGAATCACTGTTTTCATTTTACTACAAATAATAATAATATCAATTTATTAATTTCCGTTCCGTATTGTTTTTGGACCAAACTTTAAAATTCTAATGTGAATTACTAATTTTATAAATGTGGAAACAAAGTAAACTGAATAATAAATTGACAATCGCTTAGATTCAATTAATATGATCAAATTTACAGAGTTTAAGTTTGGGCTATATTCTATATTTTTACTTGAATAACTACTTGAACTATCAATATTACAAATACAATTACTTTTACAAATCATTTATAATTATAACTTGTCTAAATTAAATTAGTAATAATCTCAGAAGAGAATAATAATTAAGATAATTATATAAGCAAAGAAAAGAATTTCAAAAACATATAACAGGAATAACTAATAAGGTTAATCAAAAAATTGAAGGGTGTAAGAAGAAGACTTTGCATGGTTTCTATTTATCCTTGATAAAAAGGAATTTTTTAGTCAGATGTTATGTTACACAGTACATTATTAATTTAATGTTTGGTGTATTTTTATTAATCCTAAAGCAAGCAATAAACCATGTACAACTCAGCATTGGAATTTATTTTATGGACTCTCCAATCAAATTCAGTCTTCTAAATTAAAAACCAATTCTAATTGGTGCTGTTATTTTTCTCTTTATCACTAACTGCTAGCAATAATTCCAAGAGTTTCATTTCTTTAACTAACTCCAGCCCATGAAGGACCTAGGCATGCCTAAGGGCTTATTTAACTATTAAAATGGATGGCACGCGTGTGTCGCTCCACTGCATAAACCTTATAATTGGCATTCACAACTAGCTAGTTGCCACTCCAAATAAGCAGCCCATTTATATAGCGATGGTGGATGATAACCGAGAGGGGAGGGGCCTGTGTGATCACCATTTGGATGGTGACCAGGCCTGATGCTGATTAACATTATTGATAGGCCAGCCTACGCATGATAACAATTTATATAATAAAACACTATATTGATATTGTATATACAGTGTTTCCCGAATCAGGTTGCCAATACGTGTAATGACAAAAAATTTCAATTTTCGAAGAAAAACCTCTCTTTATCATATCTCCTACTTGTTCTAAAAATTAAGATTTATAGAATAACTTTCATTCAAAATGTACCCTGTACCCAAAAAGTACGATTTTATAAAAATCTTACAAGAGGAAACCAGACCAAACTTTTGACTATTCAAGACAAAAGTATTCTTTATAATTTTTTTTTTTTTAGACTATCCTAAATTTATCTTTCGCATCAAAATGTTGAAAAATAAAAAGATTAAAAAAAATTCATGATTAAAAAATAAATTTTAATTAATAGAGAGGAATTTTATTTCATCATATTGCACATGTGCTAATAATAATAAACGACAGTATATATTATTAGGGGGAAAATGTCTATCCTACATATTCATTACTTGGTCACATCATAAGAATTAAAACATGCTGATAGTTTAATGATCTCATTGTTTAAGAAAATGCTGTTGATACGCCCACCAATTTATCTAAAGATATATATTGTTAATTTTTTTAAGCTAAGATTAAACCTTCACCTTCAAGGATTATGACAGAAGAGAGCCTATTATAAACTAAAAAGGGAAATGAAGTTTAAAAAAATTATAAATATAAAATGTAATTAAATAAAAAGAAAAATGAAAATCATAAGCAACTTTAACTCTAATTTCATACTTTGAATTTATTTTAGTTTCAAGGGTAACATATAAACCATTAATATTAAACAATATTAACAATTTCAAATAAAAATAAGCAAATATAGATGTAATGGAAAATAATAATAATGTACTGAGAAGAACTAAATAATTAGATTAATAGTTAATAATAACAAGAAATTATAAATCTACTAAATATTATAATTAGAGTGTTACTAAAAACTACTTAGTATCATATAAATTAAGTAATAAGAACTACAAATGTGAGGTATTTAGTAGGTACTAATAAAATCTAATGTACATAATTCAAAAGATAATGATGGCTTTTTTATATTATGAATCTTGACACATTTTAGCAAACTAAAACAATTTAATAATGCAAAATAACAATCTTCGTCTTAAGAGATCTTGAAAAGCAAGTATAAATGAAAGGGTTTCACCAATAAAGGCAACAAAAACCAAATTAATGTAAACGCTCACCAATTTAATCAGTCCTCAATTAGGTAGGCTTCTTAAGTTCTAAATATTATTTTGTTCAAATCAAAGATTGATGTTTACCCTCACTTTACCAAAGGTAAATATGATTTTTAAAAGCAAAACAATACAGAATTAAGTCACATAAATTCAAGTTACTTTAAAGTTAATACAGAATTTAAATATGTAACTAAGTGTTATTCCTATATTTAGTTTTCTCTATACTGATTATTAGTTTTCTGTTTATTCAGCTTCTAAACGTTAAAAAAATATTTCTAACGCACATAATGAGGAAGTGGGTTAGAGAAGGGTTGGGTAGGGCTTACATACTATTATATACAAAAATAAGATATCAGGGAAAAATAGATTACACCTTGGGACGAATAATTTAAAATATTAACAGAATGCAGTTAAAGTAAAGAGAAATTATCCTTTATCAGCTAGATATTACAGTTTTACAAAAGCAACTTAATTAACTTTAGGCGAACTACATAACATACCTACCTAACTTAAGAGTAAATTAATTTGAACGGATCAGACTAGCTAACGTAAAGATAGAGCCAGTAAATAAAGAGATATATTTAAAATGTAAATTGAAGAGCGAAAACAAAAACAGGGTGTTAATAAGAAGAACCTAATACTTTACACATTACAGTTAATATCAAAACATCCTAAAACATAGTTAATTCCTGCAAATATTAGTAAACCAACTTAGTAAACAAAAACATTCCGGCAAAAGAGAATAACTTGAAATAATTAAAAGTCGTAAGAGAAACACAATAGACTAATTTAGTAGCACAAAAACTTGTTCGCATTGTCCTGCGTCCTGAGGAATGCACCTACAACAAAAGACGTAAGCAAAAGTAATAATAGACCTAACAAATTAAAAGAATACATACCTTTATCTGAATACAAGCCATTTTCTTGCTTCATAACACAAAGTTCTTTAGGCAAATACAAATATTCGGGAATCTTTTATAATATTTTTATAACTTGTAAAAACAATCACACGACGAAAATCACAATCACATGTTTTTAAAAGAAAGTGTGGCCAACAAAGCGTCATCCTTGAATTAAAATATTCTAAACAGAGAACTACGAATCTAAATAATGCTGTTTAGAAAGCGTGTTTTACTTAAGAACATTTACAAATTTACAAGCGAAATTATTACTTAACTCTATGTTTTCCCCTAGCACCTTAAGTTAAAATTGAATATTTTTAATTCGTACATAAAAAAATATTAATTGAACTGTTATAATTGTTTAACTGTTGGGAGGATTAACTAATTCGAGTTTGTTTTATTAAATTAAAAACATCCTCTACACTCTACATCTCATTCATAGAGATAATGCCTTGGGAATAATATTATTTCTATTTATGATATTTATTTAGTTGGTTGTTTAATATAAAGTATAGGTTGCCGTTGCCAGATCTTGCACAATTATTTTATTTACAAGATATTTCTTTTGGGCAAAGAAAGAGAAGGTTATTTTATTATAACAGGTTATAAATTCAAAAGCATAACTCTTTGTCTAGTAACCTAAACAATTTATCTATTTCCGATTTAGTAATGTAATGTTAGCCAGGGTGCCCATAGGCAAAAAAGTCACTTATATATACTCTTTCCAAACCTTTTTGTATGGCTTGTTTAGTTAGGCCAAGTCTGACAACGTTTTCCTCTGTGACTTTTTTTAGTTTTGGGGCGTTTTTTTATTATTTGAACCCTAAAATTTTGACACGTCAGACTAGAAAATCTGAAAAAGTTCTGCGTCAGACAATATTAAAATGTTGATTTATAGGGTTCAAATAATGTATCTTGAGAAAATCAGCTGGTTATTAATAATTAATTAATATTAGTTCAAATAATTAATATTAATTATTATTAATTAAAATGAATTAATATCATTGATTAATAACCAGCTGATTTTCTCAAGATACATTATTTGAACCCTACAAATCAACATTTTAGTATTGTCTGACGCAGAACTTTTTCAGTCTGACACGTCAAAATTTTAGGGTTCAAATAATAAAAAAACGCCCCTAAACTAAAAAAAGTCACAGAGGAAAATGTTGTCAGACTTGGCCTAAACAAGCCATACAAAAAGGTTTGGAAAGAGTATGTATAAGTGACTTTTTTGCCTATGGGCACCCTGACTATGTGTAATTAATGTATTATCAATTAATAGACAAGTCGAAAGATTGCATTTGAATCTAAGAGGGTAGGGGATCGCAGACGAGTGGTTAGCTACTGGAAAAATCAAAATTGTCACCTGAACTAGTCATTCATTACTGAGATTATAATATCTAGACCCGGCGATGGTTCCAAACCCATGTTTCACTCTAATGACAATATCATATCAAATGGATGTGTATAGTGGATGATCCCAACCTTCAGGGTTTATTCCATGTTCAAGGGTTTAACATTAACCACCTACATGTTCTGTCTTTAGGGTAAGAACCCGAGCCTTTAGAATTGATTTGGGTTCAATCACCATGGTTAAAGAAAAAAAGGTTATTTGCAGCAATGGGTTGCGGAATACACTTTCATTATGACACCCTTTTTCTGAAGTCTTTATACTTTATATCAACACAGGGCCGTAGCTACTAGCTAGGTGGTGGCGAGGAAGGCCCCTGCCAGGGGCGCCAAAGTGACGATTTAATTTTTGTAATTGTTATTTAATTACATTATAAACAAAAAAGTTAATAAAACAAAAAGATTAGGGGCAAAAATATCATATAACAACCAGGAGGGGAGCTGCGACATCCTAACAGGGGCACCGCAAAAACACAATGTTTATCATTCAATTTTCATTTTTAATTTATTACAAGAGGTTATTTTTGAAAGATGAATACTATGTTCTTCCTTTTGGAAAATTTTCTCAAAAAAAAAAAAAAAAAAAATGTCTTTTTCGTGTTTTTTCTGCTTTGAGAGAAATTTGAGGGAAGTTTGTTAAGATCTAACACGGATTAGGACTTTTCTAACTTTATCTTCTAAGGCTATAAAGTATTGTCCCTAAAGCAGTCATGCATATGGGGGAATCTTTCTTCCTGTTAGTGTTTCAAAAATTAAAAAAAATAAATAAAAGCTAGAGGTTCCTAAGGTTAAAAAGAAAATAATGTTGGCAACTCCACAAGTTTAATTTCTACTTGACTGATTCTCGCTATCCTCATATTTACTTTCTCATATATATAAGTAGTAGTATGAAAACGCAATAAATAAAAATTAGCAATTGCAATGGAGATATTGCAAAGGATAGAGGTCAGGTTTGAAACACTATAGATATTAAATGAGAACATTTAACCAAACAGCATTCTTACCCTGGGTGATGGAAAGCCTAAATCCGTCCCCGATAACAACTAAATTGTTAATTTAGGGTCCATCTAAAACGAGGACTCTTATACATTTTGTACCAATTCATTGATACAATGAATTGTTTTTGACCAAATTCATCTTTGCGCTATATGCCCTTGAAAATTACTTTTTCCGTGGTAGGCTGTGAAATAGTAACTTTAGAGCCTAAAAAACATAGCTAAAATCCAGTTTTTCATTACGTGGACTTAAAAAATCTTTTCATTACTCCTAGCTGTAAAGAAAAAATCTTTTACGTCCTAGGAACTAAAAGATTTTTATTTTCTGGCGGGTAGTTGTCAAAACTTCCGTTAGTAGTGCTGCAGTCTTTGTAGAAATGCTTCTAGTACGATTAAAATCCGCTAGATGTCAATGCATTTTATTTATCTTTTCTAATAGTGTAACCTCTTTTTAAGGTTTCTTTTTTGAAGTCTTAAGTATGTACTAATATTTGTTATTATTATATATTGATTAGTGATTAATATTTAATGTTTTTTCATTGTCTGCTACCTCGGAAAAAATAGCATATGCTACGCGACTGTGAAGTGTTTTTTCTTTACCTTGGCAATATTTACTGTCTCGCTTCGCTCGACAGTAAATGTAATTGCCGCGGTAAAGAAAAAACTCACTTCACAGCCTAGTAACATAATATACTATTTTTATCTTATCCCCCATCCCCTTCAATTTTTTAAACCAATCTATTTATGAATATAAAATAAAACTTTTTATCCTTTGTCAAAAAAAACTCCATTCTCTTTTTTATTAAAAAACATTTATGGGGGAGGGGGAGGTATTCAGGTCCGCAAAATTTCTAGTTACAGCCCTGTATCCACGACACAAGGACGAATGCCAATACTTAATATTACCGTGCAGCATTTCTTAGGATCCACAAGCTTCTTTTTCTCACAGGGTTTACATCAATATTAGACGCATTGTATTTTTTTTAACTCTTAACTCAAGAAATACTGTGGAAAGTTTTGAAATTATCTATAGTATATACATATATTATACTAATTATAACCATTGAGATAGTTCATTCAATTCAAAATTTAAAGCCTCATTTTATTATTATGGTTCTTAAAATGATTTTTTTTCTTATCTGTCGCAGCATACTTCACACATCCTTCTCCTTTCTCATCTCTCTAATGCCACTCTCCTCCTCCACCACAACATCTTATCCCATCCTGTCATTGGTCCATCTTTCATCATTGGTCCTTACTATATGCCCTTCCCATTTCCACTTTCTTCTTATTACAACTTTAGCTAAGTCTCCTATATTAGTATTTATCTTTACCCATATGTTACTCTTCTTGATCATCTACTGCTTGCCATTCTTCTCACTTCTATCCTTAATCTATTTACATTGATTTTAATAAGACTCAATGTCTTGAAGCCATATAGCATAACTGGCTTTTTCAGGACTCTCCCATAACAACCTTCTCTTTTACGTCCACCTCTGATCTGTACAACATACTTTGCTTATTAAAGATCTCCATCCTAAACCAATTCTTCTTGTGAATTTTTTACTCAAACCATCCTCTTTTGAAATTAGTTGTCCCAAATGTATACTTTCATCTGTTCTTTATTACCTCTTCTTAATATAAACTTGTCCTTCATTTTATTTACCATCTATTACCATTAGTTTTGTCTTCTTTGAATTAACTTTTAGTACTATCAATTCTGTTTCCTTCATTAAAGCCCTTTAAATGCAACTTATTTTATCAACCGAATTACCTATTAATACATCATCTGTAAACTTAACATTAACAGGGATGCTAAATGAGGACGAATGCCAATACTTACTTTCACTGTGCAGCAATTCTTAATTTCTCAGCATCCACAAGCTTCTTTCGCTCACCCAACAGCATAGTTATATTATTTCTTAGCTAAATCTATATTTTCCAAAATTGTAGTGTGTTAAGTGTTAATGGACGTGTGAGGAGAGAATATTAAATGTTAGAAGTACACTCCAACCTATACATTTTTTCTTTTGTTTAAAGTTGAGCCATTATTCCAGGAGATAGCGTGCAAAAAATTGTCTGACTAACATCAAGCTATAAGTAAATCTTTTGGTGCCTTTTAAGAATATGTGTTTAGCTAAGTTCATCTGCGGGACTTAGCTTGGCAATAGGAATTGAAAAAACAAACCGGTGAAAAGCGGCCATGTCCCGCCCTTTTTGGTGAACAATGTGATTTTCTTGCTCCAGAGTACGAAATTAGTTATTCGACCAAAAATCAAGTTGGTGGTAGTTTGTCACTTAATAGGGGAAATCTTTGATTTGGAGTAATTTTTGACTAACTAACCTATTAAGTGACAAACTACCAGCAACTTGATTATTGGTCTATTAACTAAGTTCGTACTCAGGATCATGAAAATCATATTGTCCACCAAAAAGGGCGGGACATAGTCGCTCTCCACCAGTTTGTTTTTTTCAAAAAATGCCTATTGCAAGCTATGTCCAGCGAACGAACTTAGCCTACCACATATTCTTAAAAGGCACCAAAAGATTTACTTATGCACAAAGTTCTAGCTTGATGTTAGTCAGACACTTTTTTGCACACTATCTCCTGGACTATATGAAGTAAAGAAACTGTTCATCCACAGTAGTATAAATAGAAATGAAATCAGAGTTTAAACTGCAAGCCGTCATCACAATCACTGCCTTGATAGGGGCAGGTTGGACTAGGAATTGGAGAAAACAGCCGGACATACTACAGAGAGCTTGTCTGTAATTATCTATTTCTTTATTCTCTTGCCCTCCAAAAAATATTCAATTTATATACAAATTAAAAAGTATTTATTTACAGATCCAAATATTATAATATATACAAATAAAATCATTTTAAATCATAGAAAATATTCTATTCATTTAATCACGTGTCCCTTCTTTATAAGCACATATAGCATCCTGAAAAGTAGAGAAAGTATATTCAACTAATTAAATAAATAAATTCATAAAAATAAAACAAAATAAATCAAACAAAAATTTTGAACTAAAAAATAATATAAAAAAAGACATACCTCAAACTTTTGAAGAGTGATATCACATAGTTTTTCAAGGTCTTTAAGTCCCTTTTCAAGAACATCTATAGCTCTTGGTCCATTTGTTTGAATCCTAAGGTGCATTTTGGTTTCAGCAGGGTGGGGAACAGTATAACCACAGAACAGTACCTCTGGACTAAAATATTAACATATATCAGCTCATAACAAAATTTTAAAGCAGAAAAAATATTTACCATATTTATTTAACATTTTTTTTTTTTTTTTTTTTTTTAGCAGAAACATATACACTAAAGAAAGCATATTTTAAGTTTTTTTTTATGAGTTTGTCCTTTTATATCCAAGGAACTTAGGAATATCAGCAAATATGACTAATTAAAGTCAAATTTTACAAAGAAACAAATTTACTTTGTTATATTAAAGATTTTTTTATGGCAGCATTTTTCTTAGATCCTTAAAATCCAAACAGAGGGTGCAATTCTAAGTGAGAGAACACATATTCTACAATAATTTAATTTTATATTGATGAGTAGAATACCTAATCAAGTCATCCTTGTAAAGCAATCGATATTTTGAGGATAGACTTCTTTCCAGTCTCCAATACAAATTATCCCATTGATAGATGTTCAAGCTGCTATGTCTTTGTTGTAACCAATGTTAACCAATTAGGGAATGAATAAAAAAGCAAAAACACCAAGTTAACCAAGTAGAACTTTGATTTAATCAAATCTGGGATTATTAAATAAGAACTCACACTATGTGGACAAATAATACAAGCCTTTTGTATAAAAATGTAGTTAATATTTTGGCACAAGAACAAGTCCAGGCATTAGTAGTTTAATATTAAAGCCTCCTTTATTTTATTGCAGGAATGTATATATTTAAACATTTTATTATTCAGCCAACTAGCCATTAAGGGTAAGTCATGAAAGAATGAAAAGGAAGCTACTAGACTAATTCATTATTTTACGAAATGCATAAAACAATGGTAAATATTAAATATTGATGATTTCTTTTTCATATTTAACTCACTTCAAAGAGGGAATATAATACTGGTTATAAAGTAACAATAATATATCAATATTTAAGTAATACAAAACATACTAGTCAGCAATGATTGGTCGAAGTGCATTTCCCAAAGTGTGGCCTTCACTGTTGAATACAAATGTTCTTGATTTGTCTTCAGACTCCTCATCACCAGCTAACTAAAAGTAAAAGAGGATTACTTAAATTGAACAAAAAATTATTTGATACAAACATTTAAATGTAAAGAATGTCTATTTTAGTTTCAAATGTAGGAAATATAAAAATAATTTTAACACATTACTTTATACTGTCTTTGAACCTGGTTTCCAACAATTTTAACACTGTAGATATTATAATATAACCAGCTAGAAGTAAACATTTTCTACAGACGAGCACCTAGTTTTAACAAAAATAACCTACATAGCTGTGACTAGCGTATAAAATTCTTTTTCGTAATTTGCTACAAACCACTGAGTAGTATCGCGACTTCAAATTTTGTGATAAAAACTGAACAAATCCGCTGCGGAGACTTTGATCTTTGATATGATCCCTGATACTTAAAATAATGAAGCAATGTCCAAAAATATTTTTTGAAAAATTTAAAGATGGCCGGGAAAGCATAACATTATAGATGTCTGATAGTTCCCAAACCAATAAAAAGATGGCTAAAGTACAAAAACTTTTAAAATCTAATGCCCGTGTTCGTTTGATAGCACAGGAGTTACATTTTATGCAGAAGTGAAACATCTGAGGATTAGGGTCTGCTGTATCTAGATAGAGATCGCCGATACTTGGATGCTCCATCACGACAATGCACCCAGTCACACGGCGCTAATTGTGGGGGAAGAACCGGCCAAATACATCATGGCAACACTGCCCCAACCACCTTAAACATCTAGAGATGTGGCTCCCCTAACTTTTTTGTTTCTTTGGATCAAAAGGTGGTGTCTTAAATAGCCTTGTGGTTACCGATTTCCAGGGGGAGTAGAGAGGTAAAGTGCTGTACATATTGATGCGTAGGAGGGTAATATTTTAAAGATAATTACCTCACTGTACACATATCTATAATACATTTATTTGAATGACATCAGTCCCAATACCTATTGGACATACTATGTATATCAAGAATATAAATTTACTATTTATAAATGTACAATATTTATGTAGTAAATATAGTAAAAATAGTTTTAAGAATACTAAGTGTCTCCTTCACAAGGGAAGATAATTATCTAGAGCAAATGTTATTTAATGCTATTCTCAACATATTAATATTCCAAAAGGTTCTATAATTAGTTTAGTCAGGCATAGATGTAACTATGCCAGAACATCTCAAAGCAAAACTATTCTTTAAGTACTACTTTAAGTTTATTATCGAGTTACTTGTACACATATCACCAACCAATAGTTGTTGGCTTTTCAAAGGAGTGAGCTGTAAAAGACAATGCGGTTGAGAATCGCTTGGCATGATTTATAGGCCACACCAAATTTCTACCAACAGGCTTTTGTTCTATAGTTTTACCCAAAGGGATGAGCTGATACAATCTTCCTTGCACAAACCAAAAACAGGGCACTCAGGCTTCTATACTGGAAAATTATAACTCTTTCAGAACTTAGAGAGGGTAAGTAAACTTTATACAGCATATTAAGTTTACTTAATAGCTTAGAGGTATCAACTTGCTTGTACAAGCATAAAGAAGTGGTTCTCACAAGAACACTCTATATCTTTTATGGAATCTTTGGTGAAATAAACATAATAATCATTTGCTTAATTAAAGTAAAAGCGATGTCATAGTCGAACAGTTAAATCAATTTAATTTTTAAAAATGCTACGAGTAACCACAGGAAGTAATACAACTCCAAATTGTCTCTTACTCACCAGTAAATAACTGAGAAGGTGTATTTTTATTTTTAACTTGAATAAAGCTGAAGTTGAAAGTTAAAAGAGAATTAGGTAACGAAAACACTACCTCAAATATAAACATTTAAGGAATATAAAAATAAAACTAAAATAAATGGAAAACAAACTTTTAAGAAAACTTACCTCTGCTATAGTAATAGTTTCCATTGAGAAATGCTTATTCTGGCAATTAATAAAACAACAGTTAAATAATATACTTCCACTAAAATTAAAACTGTATTTTAAACTATTTCGAATATTTAACAAACAATATATTCATTTAAAAAACATGTGTACATTTTGAAAATTCAAAATATAAATATAGGAAGGAGGAAGGTTATATCAGGTTATATAAACATAAACCATGCTTAGTGGAAGTGATACCAATAGAAGATCAAAATCTAATTAAAGATTTAAAATGTGTATCTTCATTAAATACCATATTAATTTATTCGAATCTAAGTACTTTTATATTTACTTTAATTTTTTTTACTTTCTCATATAAAGAGAAAGTATTGTGATGGCGCGAAAATTCGATTTTGATGGATTTACACGTTTTGAGGTCCCCTGAGTCCAAAAAAGTGGTTTTAAAAAAATGTCTGTCTGTCGTATGTCTGTGCAGACGCCTGGAGCCTAAACTACTGGGCCGATTTTGACGAAATTTGGCAAACATGTTAAAAAAAAATCATACCCCGAGGTGAAATCGAGAAATGAATTTTACCTCCAAATTTGGGGGCGCTACCCCCAAAAACTCTGATAAAACGTGAAAAAAAATTATTTCTCGAAAACGGTTCCGATAATTTTGATGAAAAAATTCTAAAATGTAGTCCATTTAAATACGACTCTAACGATATATGCCGTTTTCCCAGGAAAAATATATTTCCTGAGAAAATAAATGCAACATAAAATTGAATGCAGCATAATATATTATATGAATGAAGCAGTGGCGGATTAAAGGGGGGGGCGGGGGTGGCGGCCGCCCCCCCTTGATTATTCTTTTTTCCAACGACTACCAAATTTCATATCAGAAATGCATAAAAGCGCTGTTTTGAGAGGTAATATTTTCAATATTTTCCGAGGGAGGACCCCCGGCCCCGCAATATATCCTCCCCCCTCCCCCCCAATAATAAACTTCTGACGACGCCAGGTGTCCCGGAGTTGTCCCGTTCTTGGACTTTAAATCCCGAACTTGTCTCCCGAAAACAAGTTTCGAGTCGAAAAGTACGAGTATTTGCTTTGATTCGATGGTCTTCAAATAGATATAATAACTTATCTAAATTAATTTACTTAATTTAACTATTTTTTTCTAAATATAAAATTAGGTCCGTTGTCATGGGCTTAACGGCTCGTAGATGTATAAAACGAAATATTAAAAATCCCCCTTTAGCTTCCGAGCTTACCGAAGGTAACAAACTGTGATAAATTTTCGTTCTCAAGAACGAAATATTTTTTAGGTATTTTAGACAAAGGGAATGATTAGGTGCACAACTTTTATTGTGTTACAATAACTATACTTTTAAGTTCATATTATATTTTTTTTTAAAAATGTACTTGTGTCCATGTTTATACTTGTTTTCCAACAAACTACACCATATAATCGAGTCAAAAATTACCCTTTTGTGACTAAGTATTAAAATCAAATTTTACCTCAGAAATGCATTTAAGCGCTGTTTTGAGAGGTCATATTTTCAAATTTTTCCGGGGGAGGACCCCCCGCTATGTGCACCCTACAAAAATTAACTGCTAACGACAAATATGACTTACGGTTAAGATATTTTACTACAGTCGTGGAGGGGGGGGGAGGAATCATGAGAACTCCCCCCCCCCCCTTTCCTTAGGGCTTTCCATACTCCCGAAACCTCTTGGAGGGTCAGATCGCCACCCCCTAGATGACACCCTTAATCCGCCACTGGAATGAAGATCGTTGGATTGGCCGAGGTGGACCTCATTTATGGCCTGCACGATCGCCAGACTTAAGCCCCTTGGATTTTTTTCCTTCGGGGCAATTCGAAGTCAGTAGTGTGCACTACTGCAGTAGAAATTGCAGAGGATTTGAGAAATCTGATAATAGAAGTACTTTTTCGTGTTATAGGTCGTGAAGGGTTGAATCAAGGTAGTCGAAATTATTTCATATAAAAATGGCTATATTAATATTTCATCCCTAGATATTGGTAGTATTCAATTAAAATATACGTAGCTTTTTTTAATAGTATAAAAAAATTGTCAAATATATTAATAATTATTTTCCACTACTACTTTTACATATAATTTAAATAAAATTTAAAAATGCATGCTAAATAATTAATTAACCATGTTCTAAAACTTACACATCTATATCTACATTCAAGTATTAGTTTTAGGTAGAGATTATTCTGCATCTGAATGGATGGATTTGGAAATGTTAAGATTTATAAGAAAATATCATTTTAGTGTAGTTTAAAAGATGTAATTGGAAATTGTCCGTCTGTATTTTACAAATATACATTTTTTTTTTTTTTTTAATACACTTACAATACATTTTTATTTATTTGTGATTTTAAAGGTTGCTCGAAAACTTTTTCATATACAATAATTCTTTTATAACATTTTTTTTTATAAAAGTATATATTAGTAAAATAAATAATTTCATTTTAAAATAACATTTTAACTAAATACGAAACATTTATGGATAATTATTAACACAATTAAAAATCTCGAGAATTTATATAAATCTTTTTTTTTATATAATATAGCGTGCTCTGTTGAAGAATTGTTTTATTATGTCCTAAATCTTAGTGCAGTGACTTACTGAGTCAAGGGGAAATAGCGGAAACCTTTATCGTCAGCAATGTACTTGAAACTGATCAGTCGGCCCTCAGGGCTAGTGTAGATGACCTCTCCTTCGATGGCGAGGACGTTACCGGTGTTATCGAAGTTAGGAATGAGCCTGCCCCTGGACCTGGATGCAATTCCATCGCCCGTCGTGTATGTGAGACTATACTGATTTGCCATATCCCTGACCTCCTCATAGCTTATGATAGGAACGGCGGTGGTAGGGACGGTTGAAGGGATGAAGTTAGGTGGGGCAGCTCCTACAGATACTAGAGAGACAGCAGCCAACAATAGTACTACCTGCACCACACAAAACAACTTTAATTATTAATTCAATTCTACAAAAAGAGGGAGAAAAGAAATTTAAAATTATGATTAAATAATTACAAGATAAAAAGAACATTTTATATACTATGTTTTTAAATTTCTGTTGGATCATATATAACCTGACCATTCTATGTATTAAATAATTTTTTGTGGGTAAACACAAACATTAGGCAAAGGACAAATGAGTAAACCACATGGACAGTTTACTCACACAAAAATGGACTGCTAAAATGAAAAGAAGTTATCAATCATATGAGTAACCGAATTCCAAAAGCAGCTATATCCAAAAAAATGAAAAAAAAATGAGATATTGGTACCCCTGTATTTGTTTTTTAAAGCTCTATAATGTTTTGCAGTCAAACAGTTCCAAAAAAATGATAAACCTATTAAAATCAAGATTGAAATATGAGTGCGGTTACAAAAGCAGCTATATCCCTACCGCACTCGGATTCAAAAGGAGCTACATCCATAACTGATCCAAAAACAGCTATATCCTATGTACACATTATAGAGTTACTCTGAGTAAGGCTGCAAAATCATCTATATCCTTCTTTACACATTTCTATCTTCTTTTAAACAGAAAAAAATATAATAGAAGAGAAAAAAATATTTTAGTGGCTACACTGAATAAATAATAGTTGAAATAATAGTTTATAACTGCTTAATTTATTGGATATAACTGCTTTTGCTGCAGCACACCAATCCAACATGGCGGTGGGTTTGGTTGCAGAAGTAGCTATAAACAAAAAACTGTGACAAAACCAGCTATGTGATTATATCTTTTGTTTAATTAAAAGAAAATAATAACCTGAGATTATAGGGCTTTTGTCCACTAAATGAATTATTAGTTATTGTTTAAAAAAAAAAAAAAAAAAAAATTAAAAAAAAAAAAAAATTAACCTGATAACACAATTTAGTGAATTGCTAGACGATTTTCGTGCTTTGCCAAAAAAATTTCAAGTGGATATAGCTGCTTTTGGAATAGAGCTACTCGTATATTATCAAATAATACACACCGTAATTACACTGTTGACTGCTGTACGTAATAATTCATGGTACACCGAAACGTATCCCTAAGCCGCGGGATTATAACATAATCTTAACCGAATTCCATCATAACCATAATCATAATTCATAATTATCATAAACTAGCCGAATTGGCACGCTTCGCGTGCCTTATTCGTCTAGAAGTTGGCGCTAGGTGTAAAAAAATTATTAAAACAATATAAGTAATATATCTTTTTTATTAAACAATTTTGTATTTTAGTGCAATTAGTTTATATTATTTTTTATTGCTTATTTTTAAACATTTTATCTCAATTAAATATATGACCTGCTTTTTTTTATATAAAATATATTTTTCATTATAAATGAATTTAACCATAAGTTTTTATATTTCCTACATATTTACTTGGCACTAACTATGTGGATAATGTATTTTGTTTAACAGTGTAATTTTTTTTTATTTAATAATATTATTGCATCAGAAATGAAATCTTAACTCATAAAACTGTTGTTGGTAAAAGTTTTGTATGTCTTAGTTTGTTAGTTCACCGCTAGAATGCGTTTGAAGTTTAGTTTCTAAATAAAGTTCCTTAGGGCATTGCACAAAAAATATTTTAATGCTTTTAGTAATTTTTCAGCAGAATTTAATTAGTTTTCAGCAAATTTGCTTCATGGAAAGTCTGTTCGGAAAAAATCCGCAAGTTATTTTATTTGTTTTGTCATATCCCAAATATTTACAATCCTTCATTTTGACAGATTTCAAATTTAAGATTTTTTATTAAGAGGTAAACAGTGAATGACAGCGAAAAAGAATAAGTAAACCAATTAAACAAAGAAGATAAATAATTGAATATGAAGATAAATTAATTGAATTAAAAAACGTAGTATATATAAAGTTCTTTTTATCTTGTAATTTTATACATATATCTATATTTGATTAATTTATATTTTTATTTTTCTATACACTTTATTCTTTTATTGCCGCGCCGTATCAAAAACTGTCAAAATGTGTCAAAAATAAACAAAACAATGCACCCCCCCACAAAGACAAACCCAAGCCTTTCTCAAAGTCTTCTCTCATTGGTTGGTCATATTATGTCAAATTAAACACCAGAAAACTGATGTAGAAAGCTTGTCGCCAAGAGTAACGGCTACAATTAGACTAACTCAACCAACAATTCACGGAACTAAAAAAAAAATCAAAACAAATCAAATGCGCAGCAGTCTATCGAATAAAAAATCCTTACTCTGCTGAGCAGCAGCAGTGGTTTATTCATTCATCGAATATTATCAAAATTGGTATTGTTGTAAAGGTCTCGATAAGAGCAGTAAAAAATTATTAATTAGTTTTCCATTTAAATTATAATCTAAAAAACCAATTCGGAAAAACAGATAAATTAACGGTTTTTTATGCTTTACACCCCTTAAAATGTAAAATTTTGAAAAAGTGTACATAACAACAATGAAAGTACTTTTCAAGCACTGTAAAATTATATATAATATGATATATTTCGAGCATTTCGATCATTGTACCCATGTACCTCATATAGGTACCAACATTATATTAAAACAAATTAAATTCACTGAATGGTATAAAGCTTACTAAATAAAATCATTACTAATAACACATTGTTTCACAACATAAAATCTCAAGTTAAAATAACACATTAGGTACCGACATGTTTTAAAACAATGTTTTAAATTTCAACCAAAACCTAAGGAACCATTGTCAAAAAACATCTATATAAGGACTTTTTTCAATTTTACCCCCCTAAAAAGTAAAAATATCACAAAACACTACATAACTACATTAAAAGGCCTATTCAAGAGTTTTTCAACGATATACATGAAAGTAGGTTTTGTGTTTAAAAGCATATTTGTACCCGTGTACCCATAGGTACCAAAAATATATTTAAAAATCAAACCATGTATAAGATCATTATTTAGGCTAATGAATTCTAATAAATGTAAAAATAAAATTAAAAAAAATATTTTACCTTCTTAACCTGAACCAAAAGTACAAATCGGTACAAATGTACCCGTACAAAAAATTTTAAAAATAAATAAATACCACAACATTAAAGTATTAATCAAGGCCTTTAAAACGATATACGACACATAAAAATATACACGTGTTTTAAAAATCCAATATGGCGGCTATAATTCAATATGGCGGCTATATATCGAAATCAAAACACCCGCACTTTTCTAGTATTGGTACACTCTACCTATGTACCAAATTTCAAATCTCTAGGTCAATGGGAAGTTGGAGAATTACTGATGAAAAAATCCAAGATGGCGGCTATAATTCAATATGGCGGCTATATATCGAAATCAAAACACCCGCACTTTTCTAGTATTGGTACACTCTACCTATGTACCAAATTTCAAATCTCTAGGTCAATGGGAAGTAGGAGAATTACTGATGAAAAAATCCAAGATGGCGGCTATAATTCAATATGGCGGACACATATCAAAATCAAAATGGCCGCACTTTCCTATTTATGGTACACTCTATCTATGTACCAAATTTCAAATCTCTAGGTCAATGGGAAGTAGGAGAATTTTTGATGATCAGTCACTGTCACTCTTAGTTTTATATATATAGATTATATATAAATAATAGAAAGATAAAATTTGTTGTGTATATGGAAGTTATAGTTCGGAAAAAATCGGCAAGGTGGTTATAATTTATCTTTATTTATATTTTTTAATCTTGCGAATTTTTTTCGAACTAACTTTCCAGACAACAAAATATAATGAAAATTAATTAAATTCTGCTTAAAGATGGCAAAAAGTATTAAAATAATACATCGTGTTCTGAGCTATTCTAAAAGTCTCAAATGTCTAGCTAATCGGGAAGTTACATAGTTAATAATCGATTGTAAGATTTGTACTGGACACACAAACAAACAAACAAAAAAGCAAGCTAATAAAAACGTAGTAAAAATGTGATATTCTTAAACTTAACATCTTATTAGAATTAAATAAAACCGACAAAAATTAAATCTTATAACTGCTTAACGAGAGCTATCTTAAGTTTTACCTACTTTAACATAATAAAAACACTTTGTTACTATTAAAATAGTAATTTATAGTAATAAAATTTATAGTCTTTTTAACTTTCGAGTGGGGGTATCAAATTAAAGCTGCTGAATAGTAGGTTACAAATATATATATATGCTTTTTAAATGTTGCATTCCTTATTGGTTAAATGAATCCAAAATGGCTTTTAAATAAAAAATACCCCCCCCCCCCCTAACCACTATATAACGGTTGGTCCTAAAATTTCAAAATAATTCATGCTAATACAGTAGAACCTCGATAAGAAGTGTATCAAGGGGATTAGGGAAACAGTCTTGTTATCGAGGTGCTCTTTTTGTTTAGGTCGTGTTATCAAGGTTAATGGAATCACTAACGTGTTAAGTCAGGGGTTTTCAAGCCTAGACTTGTTCAAGGTTGACCCATTCCTGTATAGAGTCGCGTCTTGTTATAGAGGTTCTGAGTTTCGTTGTGAATTGGAAGAAATCCGTGTTATTGAGGTTGTTTGGATAATAATAGTCGCGTTATAGAGGATAATTTAACATTACCTATGTGTTATGGCAAACTCAAGGGGATTTGAAATTTGCACTTGTAATTGAGGTTGTCGTGTTATTGAGGGTCGTGTAAGCGAGGTTCTACTGTACCTTATTGTGGGGCGATGAAAATTCCGGGTGCGCATCCTCAATTTTCAAAAATTACCAATTTTGTGCGCGAAAATCTGAAGTGCGCCCAAAATTTTATTTTTTAAAACATTTGAGTGGGGTATCAAATGAAAGCTGCTGAAGAGTAGAATACAAATATATAAATGCTTTTTTAAATTATGCATTTTTCATTTGTTTTATAAGTCAAAATATACCCCCAAAAAAATCCCCCCCCCCCCCTAACCACTATATAGTGGCTAGTCCTAAAATTTGAAATAATTCATTGTTATACCTTATGGTGGGGCGATGAAAATTTCCTGAAAAAATGTAATTTATCTCGTCGTTATTACCGATAAAAAACATTGTGACCCTCGGGGGATCGAACCAGGGTCTTAATCATCTACGAAACCCTAAAAAGTACTTGGACGCAAGTATTTCCCTGTGATTTTTATATTTTTAATTAACCAAAATAACGGATAATTCATAAGAATATTCATCAATATCGGGTTCTATTAATTAATATTCTAAAATAAATTTTAAAACCATTACTTGTTCCAAATTGAAACAAGGGCAATAATGTTAAAACAAACAATTAATTAAACAGGAAATGTTTATCTTAACAGATTTGTGTAAATTTGAAAGAAGAAATGCATTTGCTTACGAATTTCATGTTGTTGGTTTAAGTAAGGTGAGGTAATTGAAGGGGGAAGACACAGGTGAGTACTAATGGTAGTAATACGCTTCACTGTATTTATACAGCTCTGTTTTTAGCTTAAGGCAGTGTAAAAGTGACATAAACATCCAGACCATTTGTGACACTCTCGCCTAATTATTTGTAATTAAATCACCTTGGATTGTCACATAACATTAAAATTCCAAGCATTTGATTTTTCTTATAACATTTAAATAGCATAAGATTTTGATATGCGAAAACAGGGGTGTATTGGCGAAACGATGATGTTCCGGTACTGCTTTAGTGCATGAAAAATAACTTTTTTGCGTAAAATGTGTTCCCAAAAACTAAGGAAATTCTAGTATTTTTTACTACGTTTTTATTAGCATGCTTTCTTGTTTGTTTGTTTGTTCGTTTGTCCGGTACAAATCTTGCAAACGATTTTTGACTAACTTCCCGAATAGCTATTCACTTGAAACTTTTAGAATAGCTCAGAACACGATGACAATGCATTATTTTAATACTTATACCCATCTTTCAGCAGAATTTAATTCGTTTTCAGCAAATTTTGCTGTATGGAAAGTTAGTTCGGAAAAAATCCGCAAGTTATTTTATTTGTTTTGACGTATCCCATATTTTTACGATCTTCATTATGGGGTTTCAATGTGTGATTTTTTATTAAGAGGTAAACATTGAATGACAGCGAAAAGTAAACAAAGAAATAAATTAATTGACGTGTGACACCCAGGTTAGTTTACACTTGTATCCTAGGTATAGGTTTAATTTTTTAGCATCTGTACTTCTTTACTTGTACACATTTTTCTTCTCTTACTGTCCCTCCACAGGGGCATATCAATGGCACGGTTTAGATTCGGTGTAGGTGAGATCCGTTGTACAAAGATTTGTCCTTTTATAGGTTTAACATCAGCTCTCTAGATGGTTGTCATTATTATGTGAAGTAAATAAATTCGGAACAATGTATTTTTTTTTTAATAACATTATATATAACAATGACAATTATATTATCAACATCACATATGATTCAACAGAAAATTTAAAAACGTAGTATATAAAAAGTTCTATTTATCTTGTAATTATTTGCGTTTTACTGTTATTTCGTTGCTTGAATATGTATTGTTTAAAGTAAAGTAAGATAAAATGAAATAAATCATGTACTCGTAACTATTGAAAAGGTGCTTTAACCTTGTAGTTCTGCACCTAATATAGCTAAATAAATAAGTAAAAATATAGATTTTTCAATTTCTCGTGTTGGGATTTGTAGTTTGTAGTGGCACAACAGTACTAACACTCTTGTGTCATACTCGCACCATTGTAAAGATATTAACTTTTACTTAATTCATGTACAGTATTATAAAACTTATTAAAACAACTCTTAGTTGATTTCGTTGTACAGCTCATTCATAATCCCTCAACTTACTTTTATAATGACATTAATCAAAAAGTTTTATTAAAATATGAAGTTAATAAACGGGATTTTTTCCCCTAAAGTAGATTAAAGTTTTGTTACTTTATCATTAATCATGTCTTGGGGCCCTATGGCAAATTTTACCTCCAGAATGCAGAATGGGTCGTATTATTTGTGGACATTAATATTAATTATTATTTAGTAACAATATATAAATTTATGTTATTTAAGTAGTTTCGAACGTAATAGTACATTACGCGTCGAGTGCGGAAAGTAGCATTTTGCATGCGAGTGTGGAGTTTGCACCCGAGCGACAGCGAGGGTAGTAAAACCACACGAGCAATGCAAAATGAGTTGCGTACCGTACTTTATCTACGATTGTTAGAAAAATAATAAATACAGAAAAAAATAAACTTGCTGTATGTAAGTTCGTATCTCTCTCTTGATAAAGATTGCATTAATTCTTGAGTTGTATTTTGTTCCGAATTAATTATTTCTGGAGGAGTATTATTCTCCACATTTTCGTCAAAGTCACTTGATTCACTCATTGTTTTTCACTAAAAACTCGATATAAACAGTTATTTTAATAAAACAACAGCAAATTAGTTTTGCTAAATGTAAACAAACTCGCTAATCGTGCGTAAAGCTGAATAATTCCTCTTCTTTACCGCCCTAGTGTGGTAAAGAAGAGGAATTCTTCAGAACTATGAGTCGCGCATGCGCAATGAATAGAAGTACGTAATGAATCACTTTCTACGCATCTAAACAGAGATACAATGTTTATATTTCGTATCAATCGTAGATAAAAGTTGTTACTTCTAATTAAATAGCAGTAGTACTTTTATTAATAGTATAAATTATGTTTAATAATAATTGTTTGACACTCCTTTATTATAAAAAATGTCTGTCACTTGTAATAAATGTCTTACACTATATATTCTCAGAAAAGGTGCTAGGATAGATAGATAATTCATTATCGTTAATATTAAAATTACTCCAATAGAAATGGAGGCATAAGTAAATAGGATGGTCTTTCAGGTATTGTCAACGAAATACCTCGATACCTTGTATCCTAAGAAATTATTCATAAGAATGGCACCACCCAAGTATCTTATAAAAACAAAGAGTCAAATTAGAAAATATAGAATTATTCAAAATCTGAATCTAAGATATTTAGGGTCGGTTTCAGAAAGGAGGTTTAACGCTAGTCCTGGACTAAATCACTGATTTAGTCCAGGACTAAGAAAATCCGATTTCTAAGACAAGGTTTAAATCTGTATTAAACTAGGACTAAGCACTTAACCTAGTCCGGCTTCAGAGACAAGGATTAACGCGAGATTAAACTCCATATTTAGAACTGGACTAAGATATTTGGGTTTAAAAGACGAGGTTTAAGCTAGTTCTAGACTAAAATTTAAACTAGGACTAAAGTTCTTGACTAAATCCTGCGTTAGGTGTTAAATTTAATCCAAAACTTAAACCTGGTAGGGGGCAGGTTTAAGTTTTGGATTAAATAAAGAATTAATCATAAATTTATTTAATACAGCATTATTTACCATCTTTATTATTTCTTTGAAAATTAAATACGCGTTATATAAGTACCTATTCATTATAAAATTAATTAACCTGGGTTTACAAAATTTTTTTTTTTATCGTATTATTTATATCAATTTATAATATATGTACTACTATAGAATATACTTGTACGATATCTAGTATAAAAAAAGAAGCGTATTTATGTGATTATTTTTCTTTATTTCGTTTTTTTAAGTTTATCAAAAATAAAACAAAAATAATAATAACTAAATAATTTGATTTTTAAAAATGGATTATATTGAATATTTAGATTTAGACGATAATGAAGACATATTAAACAGGAGAAATAATTTATTAAGTAATTTTAACCCTTTCATCCAACTTAAAAATAACGAATTTGAAGACAGATAAAGGTTTTCTAAAACATGCGTAAGAGGACTAATTCAAATATTAGCACCTGCCCTTAACAAGCCATCATCAACAAAGAGTCATTGGTCGGAAGTCCGGTGCCGGTTCAAACTCAGGTGTTAATAGCCTTGAGATTTTTGCCGACGGCACCTTTCATAAAGAGACAGCAGATTTGTGCTATGTATCAGAGTTAAGTATATGTCATTATGTGCATAAAGTATAAAGTAGCTGAAGCTATAAGTAATATTATCAAAACGATTATATAATTTTTCCCGAGTGAGAATACGCCATGGAAACCAAAATATTTTTTTCCATTTTAGTTTTAGTTTTAGTTTCCATTTAGTTGCGTTAACTTTAAGTTTTCAAGAAAATTATTATATTAATAGGCTATTTATTCACTTACTGTAATTCGTTACATCAAAAAGTTTACTTTTTACTTATTTTCAAAATGTTAATGTTTATTTCATACCGAACAGCAGACAAATCCAAAAGTCATATTTTTTTCATTTTCATATCTAAGTATCTATTTCGTGTATTTTCTTTTTGGTAATATAAGTTATGACTATTTTAATCCACGTGTTCATTTATTAAAAACAAATTGATTTTACACTTTAAAAAGTAGTATTGCACATGCAAACTGGTACCTTTACAATTATGTTCATGTATGTTTGCAGATTGCACAAAAACGGGGTATAAAAAGTTAATTAGGCCTACTAATTTTTTATCAACAGTACACACCATTTCAGGTTAATACCAAAAACATCATTTTTACTACAGTATGGTAGTACAGTATGGTATCAGCACATTGGTTAACCCAAAAATACTATTCAGTAATTACAAATATCTCATTCTTTTTTTGAGGGGGGGGGGTGGCTAAAAAGGTTTGCCCAGGGCGCATCTTACCCTAAATCGGGGCCTCCCAATAATGATAAATACTTACTAATTAAAAAAATGAATATGTCTTATTTTTTTAAAAATCAGGAATTATTTAATCACTTCGTTAATTTAAAATGATTTACTTTTATCAAAATGTATTATCTACAAGAAGTTATAAACATTTGTTTACTTTTTTTACTTACTAACTCCGGGGTTATAAACGGGACTCATTTTGCCTCGCCACGGAGTTAGCACTGACCGGCTGGGGACTTTTGGTATAATCATCTCCAAACACATCCCAAAAATATATCAAAAAGTCTGTCTACAAACCACTCTTTGAATGGACCACTCTTTGACAAAATTGTTTGAAAAACGTAGAGCAAATGTAATTTTTTTTTTAAAAAAGTCCCATTTTCAACAGCGGGTATCTCCTAAACGGCAAGAGATACAAAAAAAAAAGAAGATATACTATAATGTAGAGAATAAATTTAGCTTTTATTTTGAACATAACTACTTTTTAGTTATAACACACAGTTTCCCAGATATAGCCAAACGACCAAAAAACGGGACACATTTTGCCTTGCCACGGAGTTAGCACTGACCCTAGGGCTGGGGACTTTTGGTATAATCATCTCCAAACACATCTAAACACATCCCAAAAATAAAACAAAAAATATCAAAAAGTCTGCCTACAATCCCTTCTTGAGCATTCGTTGACTGGACTATATTGGATTTCAGAGATAAGGTTTGACACATGGATTAGCTTAGTCTCGGACTAAAGTTAGCCCGGGTTTATTTAGCTAGTCCGCGACTAAGTCAAACACTCAGGGGTATCCCCCCCCCCCCCCCCTACATATAGTTGGCAGCACTGAATTGATTAAAACAAATAAAAAGTATGTGTTCAGAATAATTACAAGATTCAATATCAAATCAAAAATGGGGAAAACGTCTCTTTAATGTAAGTAATAAACCAATTTAAAACACAGAGAAATATCAGACTCAAACGTCAACATGTCGCAAATGAAAAAAGTAAACAAATAAATTAGATCTGACGGTGGCGCTGCGGAGATTCTCAACAGTATGTTTTAAATAAACCTGGACTAACTTTAGTCCGAGACTAAGCTAATCCTTGAGTTAAACCATTTCTCTGAAATCCAATATTTAACCCCAGAGTTAGTAAGTCCTCGACTAACGCTAGTCACGGACTAGTTAAACCCTGCTTTCTGAAACCGACCCTTAATATCCTTTTCCTATATTTATATTAGATTAAAATATTCGTTAAAGAAATAATTTAAAGCTAAATTATTAAATAAAGTTAAAACTATTAAGTAATTCTGAATTGCTTATCAGAATTCCTTCAAATTAAAATTGCGTGCTTGGGGGTCAATAATATTCCGACCTTGAAATGAGCTTAATAAAATTGCCGTACAGCATTCTTACAAGTTTGTATCACATATCACATCCTCACAAAATAGGTCCTTATGGGAAATCATATTAGTACTACAATCATTCGACATTCTAGACCAATATGTCAATATTTGACATGTTGACAAACACTGGGAATAGAATAGAAGTCCTTATGCAAAAAGCAATTCTGCGAAGATAGCAGCCTGAGAGCTCAATATTGTAACCAACATCAACTAGGAGTTGAATCATGGAACATTCTGCAATCGAATCTACTTAAACAGGTACTTTTCAACGTCTTATTCATTGCATATTGAAAAGTAATACTACCAGAATATTATCTTAAAATTGAATGTGGTAAGGAGTTGTACGTTTTATAGGTAAATCCGTGAAAAGGGAAATTTAAACGCTAACGGCTCATAAAAATAATTTTTATCTACGATTAATATGAAATATAAACATTTTATCTCTGTTTATATGCGTGGAAAGTGATTCTTTTCGTAGTTATATTCATTGCGCATGCGCATTTCACAATCGTGTTGTTTGATCGTGTTTGTTTACATTTAGCAAAATTATATTTATTAGTAAAAAAATAGTAGATAAAGTACGGTACGCAACTTTGCTCGTGTGGTTTTACTACCCGAGCGATAGCGAGGCCGCACTAGACGCTTAATGTACTATATCTACGATTGATACGAGATATAAACATTTTATCTCTATTTAGAAAGTGACATGCGTAGAAAGTGATTCTTTTCGTAATTGTATTCATTGCGCATGCGCGTTTCATAATTCTTCTCCTTATCGCACGATTAGCGTGTTCGTTTACATTTAACAAAACTAATTTGCTGTTTATTTAATCAAAGTCAAAGTAACTGTTTTTTTCTGTATTTATAATTAAAATCCAACAATCGTTGATAAAGCACGGTACGCAACTCGTGCGAAAACTGCATTTTGCTTTCCTCGTGTGGTTTTACTAACCTCGCTGTCATTCGGGTGCAAACTCCACACTCGCATGCAAAATGCAACTTTCCATAGTAGACGCGTAATGTGATGTGCTAATAATTAAAAATAAAAACTTAATTCTGATGTTGATCCTTTATTTGTTTCTTTTACTGTGGTCCCTTTATGTTAACTTTTTTAAATTGTATTGGGTGATTAAAAAAACCCAAAATTTTCAACATTGAATAAATCACCAAGAAACGAAGGTAATGAAAAAACAAACAGATTGAGTATAGGTTATGCCATTTTATTATCTACATCAACAATAAATCGTCAAAATGTAGTTAAGAAAAATTATAATAATAATGAAGTTTTAGAATACCAAGAAAGAAATTTGTAGAGTTATTGGGCCTTCCTTATTTGAAGAAAACGACAGACCCATCACTGTGACATCAGAAATTTATACGGAAATGTTCAATGTTCAGAAATTGTCCTTAGGCCTGAACTACGAAGACATCGTCACCCCCGTTTGTCGCAAAGCACTCCATTAATCTCATATGATTTTTATTCATAAATTGCAATAATTTATCATTTCTCAATATTGCCAATAAAATGACATAACCTACTCATTCAGTTGAAATTTCATTGCTGATTCATTCAATGTTAAAAAGTAGTGGGTTTTTCAGAATCTCCCTGTGTTTTGCTATCCACATTCTTTGGAGTTATTCCAATTCCAATTATTATTTTGCAGGTGGCTAAGATAGAACTGAAGGAGAACGATTAGAGAGGAAGTAAGTTGCCCCCACTGTTTTCAAACCTGGATCCTACTAAGTTTCCTACTGAATGGAATTATGGAATCATTACACTTCTTCAGTGTGAGCCCTTTTCTAGTAGATATTATTTATTAATTCAGCGTACCTTTGGCAATATTAGATATATTCGTTACAATTATAACTAAATCCGACATCTTCAGAAAAATCGAGAAAACCAAATTAAAAATTGATTTTTTTTATATTACTTTTTTGTATTATTGGTAATTTAATGAATTTAATTTATTTTTTGCCCCAGAGAATAGCATATAGCAGTTCCATTTGAAGTGTGAATATCTCATTGTGCATAGTATTAAATTTGATAAAAATATAAAAGTATTAATAGAAGTTGCAACTAGATAATAATGGTCAATGTTAGATTAATAGTCCACAGGCCACCATAAGAAGTGAGTCGCTGATTGATAAAGTTTTCTTACCTTATGGAATCGCTTATTTATGCCGTGTCCACCGATGAATTGGGTATATGGCAACTGGGTGCTGGGCCATTTCTTTTTTGTTGACATGCCAAACTTGCCCTTCTGCGGGAACATTGAAAAGAGATAGATAAAGTTTTGATTTTCACAGGATCGTTCAATTAAATCATTTCAAAAACAGTGGTAAAGGTGGCCACCGATAAGAGTGGTCCGTTTGGGGTGTCCACCGCCCCAAACATATCGCTCTGCGGGGACGTTGAAAAGAAAACGGTCCACTCGTATCGGTGACAACCTTTACCACTGTTTTTGAAATAATTTAATTGAACGATCCTGTGAAAATCAAAACTTTATCTATCTCTTTTCAATGTTCCCGCAGAAGGGCAAGTTTGGCATGTCAACAAAAAAGAAATGGCCCATTGCCCAGTTGCCATATACCCAATTCATCGGTGGACACGGCATAAATAAGCGATTCCATAAGGTAAGAAAACTTTATCAATCAGCGACTCACTTCTTATGGTGGCCTGTGGACTATAAATGAATATAATTAATATAAAAATACCATTTTAAAAAACTGGTCTTATTTTTAACATTTTTTGTTGGGAAGATTTAAGGACGGGAAGTGGTTCAAAATTAGGGTAATAGGTGTGCGATGAAAATTACAAAGCAAAGTAATATAAGACAATTTTTTTTTTTGTTTCTGTATTTTTCACCTTAATTGATTCCATGTGCAAAATTTGGGGAAGATTGAAAGACGGGAAGTGGATCAAACTTGGGGTAACGGAAACGTGCGATGAATCTTACAAAGCAAAGTAATATAAGAAGACCAGTAAAAAAGTGCAAAAATTGCAGAGAGTCAACTGAAATCTAAAAATCCCATTGTGATATTAAATTATTATTACTATTATTTTACGTCTCAGTTATCTGAGCAACTGGCCCCTTCAGCAGGTATTGTATGTATTGACAAGTTCACACTCACATCTACAATGCAATTAATCGTTTGTACTGTGTACCTATCATGTATCACAACTAACCAAGATTTATTTTAGTTTTGGGAAAGTGCCCTTATGCTATACCTCAAATATACTCTGATGCCTTTTGAACTGTTTATTTTTACATTATAATTTCATATGGTCCATTTTATTACAATGACCAAAAATTTTGTTTTTAGTTACTACTGTCCAGATCATTTCCGAGGAGTAAAGAATATAAAAGTAGTATTAGCATGCTATATGCTGTGTACAATAAGTGTCAAAACACAAAATTGCGGACCTTGGTAAGATTTTTAATCATAAAAAAGTATCAATAGATGTATTCATTCTTTTACTTTCTCATGTACGTAGTAAAAAGTCATGTAAAAAGTATTGTGACAGAGCGAAAATTTTATTTTTAAATTTTTGATGGATTTAGACGTTTTGCCTAAACTACTGGGCCGATTTTGATGAAATTTGGCATGTAGGTTCAGAAAAAGCATACCCCAAGGCGAAATCGATAAATAAATTGTTTCTCTAAATTTAAGGGCGCTACCCCCAACAACCCTTTAAATTAAAAAAAATACCTATTTTATAATAATTTAATGTGACTGCGAAAACTGGAAACAACTAATAAATGGAAACACTGGATAAAGTAATTATGTACTCATGAATGAGAAAGTTAGTGTAAGTTATCTTTGACCAAATTTTTAATTTTATGTTTTCTTGTTTTGTTTTTTTATTGCGATTACCTACAGTCAGAAGAAATTCGTATGGACAACAGCTTGGCCTATGGAAGAAAATTATGTCACTTATAAATTGATTGGTCCTCTCATCGACAAGGCGCAGATTGGCCAATCACTATCGTTAGGATCAAGCCTTCCAAACCAAACCAATTCTCTTCCTAGTCAACAGAATTACTTTTTGTTCCTTTCTACTCCCAAAGGTAACTTTTTACAAAACAGATTTTCGGTATAATATATATATATAAGTTATCATAATGGTTTGTGCTTTCCAGGTGGAGAGGAAGATGACAAATCATTACCGACGATCACCGAAACTGTTGAGCGTTTAGAAAGGATAGGTTTAAAAACAGAAGTTGAACTTAATGAGTTACCAAGCAAATTGGATACCAATAATTACGAGAATCAAGCTCATAACCGAATTATATCTCTATCTAATCCCAGTTATTTTGGCAATCTTTCTCGCCCGGACTATGGTAATAAAAATATTCCTTTGTCACAAAGAGTTGTATTCTCAGCTCATAAACCAGATGCATCGACTAAGGAACACACGTTAGAACTAGCAAGCAAAGTAAAAAAAAGTACATTCGTTAATGCAAAAAATCATCCAAGTCCTTTTAATATTACCCCTAAAGTAGTCACTAAGTTGCAAAAGAAAACTATGAATTTTCCAGAGCTTGTAAGTAAAACAAAAAGTATGATCCATTCAGATAAGCTACACAAAGTACGAAGAGTTCCTTATGATCCGTCATATCGGTCCGGTAAACCACTTCAAAGGGGAATCATTCAGCGCCATCGAGCAGTCGCTAAAAAGATTCACACAAAATCAAAGTCGTCAGAATCAGCTCAGAGCCCTAAAACTGCTAGAAACGAAACTTTATACAGCGAGTCACTCCTTACTAAGGACCAACCCTTGACAAAAACACACATGGAATTCCCCTCAAACATACTGAAAATAGTTAAAATGGACGGTAGTTTATTGAATAATCCATCACCTATTAATGTCTCGTCTGACTGGCCGGAAATGGAATTATCTGATTCTTTGCTGTTTCCCAAGGAGAACATAAGATTTCCTACTTTCCGAGGTGCGAACAGTTCCTCTATTTCGAGATTCCCATCCATTCCTCATAACGTGCGATGCAAAGTACCATTAAACGACATTAATAAGGGGGTAGAAATTACCAAGGAAATAAAGCCAGAAGAAATAATTGCTCCTACTGAAAAAGCTATGGACATGAACATCGTTAAAAGTGCTTTAAAATCCAGCAATGTACACAAAAAAAAATGCGTGAAAAGAGTAGAAAAGAGTACGAAGAAAAGGAGGGAATATCCGTACACAAAGGAAGTAAAGGAAAAACATTTCCAGCATATATTGGGAGTAATGCAACCAAGGATTAGGAAAATTCTGCCTTTCAGATACAGGCCTCACTCAATGACTAAACTTAGTGGAGTGGCTGCGGACAACAACACTAGTTTCTTAACGTAGTTCAAAGATCTCTTCTCATCTCCCTTAAACAATCCTAATCCTGTGCAGCTATGAAATATACAATTTTACTTACAACAATATTAGTCTTTATGTAATTTATTAAAATGTAATTGAAGAGCTAATTTTAATTATGATATACTTTTTTATTTAGGTATCTATTTTTATTAATTTGATAGGCAGATCGTTTTGTCCAGGAAAACAAAAGAAGATGCCCTATTTATTTCCTCGCCTTTATATTATACTAGCTGATTACCTGAGCTCTGTATTTAATTTTGAAGTACTGACTTGAAAGTTATCATTGAAGTAGAGGTATTTTCCTTGTGTCTTCCACCGGTTTAAATTATGATTAAATTATGTAATGATTAAATGATCTCAGCCTAAAAAGAAATCTTATTTCAAGTATTAACTACCGAATTTCAGAAGCTTTGTCTGAGCTCAATTCCCCGTCTTTTTTAATTTTGCCCATATTTCCCTAGTGCGATTGGTTCTGGAGATATCGACATGACCAAATTTGCATGTACTTATCCACCATCTTGATTTAAGATGGCGGAGTGACAAAAATATTTTTAATAAAAGCCTTGAAAAAAAGGAACCTACCAAAAATTATACTTAGGTACATGCTTATACGTTTAATATTATTTTTTCCACATAATTAATTACACTTATATAAAATATGACAGAATACTTCGTCAATACGATAATATTGCTGGATTCCCGTGATGTCCTAGGAAGACACCAAAAAGCGTTACATGAAAATGTCTCACTGTCTTGCAGACTCGAACCTCCATGCAAAATTTTAGCACTCTAGTTATTGCCGTTTTGGAGATACTGTGATGGATGATGGATGGATAAGTGATGATTGGTTTTTGGCTTTATATTTTATATATGTATATAGAATACAGATTAAAAGGAAGTATTTGTATTATCAAGCTAAATCAAATGGCCCATAATAGTGACATGTGAATTTTGTATGGTATGGTATACAAAGTAATGGTGTTTGTTTGTGTATATTTCCTCAAATTTATTTCTTTAAAAGTCAAGCTTATTTATCTGGTTACTGAATACTTAATACTTTTATTTATTTAATCAAGTTTGATGAAATTTACAAAAAAAAATGAAAATTATACTTAGCTTTTTTCACTTATTTTTATGGTCCTTCGTAAGAAATCTATTACACAAAACGTGGATGAAGAGGTTTAGATATTAGATAAGAAACTTAGTTTGTTCATAACTACTGATAATATCTGCGTGAGGTAAACCCATTCACTAAAACTTTTGAATTACCTCTCTTTCTCTACTCTGCACAGAAAAAATAAGAACATATTTTAATTCTTTTTTCTTTAATGCTAACACGTAATAATAAAAAAATAATAAAAACTTTTAGATTTAACCTCTTCTGTTAGAACAGTCACGTAGCTTTGCATGAGATTCATAACGAAAATAAAAAATATATAAAACCAAGTCAACAAAAAAGAAGAGATGAGAAATCGCTTATTTCTCTAAAAAAAATAAGAGCTTCAAATATAATTTCTAGGACCAGGAAAAATGGAAAGGGGGACGAAATTAGAGAGAAAATAATTTCGTTTTTGAGGGTGGAATTGGGTCAAATTATTACAGAGAGGGCTGGGTTATTAGAGCGGCTGGTACGGTGTGGGACCTGCCTACTTGCAACCATATTATACTGATAATGTAATAACCAGCAGATATGATCCATTCATTTTTGATATCATTCGTGAATGCAATAAACGCAAAAGCGAAGCAGCACACTATTGAAATCCGCCAATTTCTGAAACATAGCTGTTAATTGAACTGTAACTTTATGACTTACTTAAGTATTCAGGTTTTCATGACCTACAAGTATTCAGGTTTTCTTGATCTACAAGTATTCAGGTTTTTATGACCTACAAGTATTCAGGTTTCCATGACCTACAAGTATTTTTAAATAAACAATACCCCATGCAATTGGCATGTGTAGGGCGTATGGCCTATAGGTCATGCTAAAGACCCTTGATTTTTGTTAGCCAGTATAATCATAACATTTTCCTATTTTTTTAACTAGCAATTGTGCAAAAACAAGCCGGTATTTAAAAATTACATGACATCATGAATTTGACATGTTGAGGGTTTAGGTGTAGGTGTCGCTAAATTCCCCAATATTTTTGTTGGTCAATATATTTCCTGATATTTGCAAGAAAAAAAAACAACTTTAAATTCCAGAAAAAAAAGAAGGTTATTCGTAAATGTCCTATACATCGTTAAATTGACATGTTTGCGCATGCCACATAAAAAACGCCTCAATTCTCAGAATTTTCAAAAAGTTGAAGGTTACGCCACTCACCAAGTTTCAGGAGTATTTTTTTTTTTTTTTTAAATTTAAGGCTGGGACCGAGCACTTATTATTTATCTCTCGTACTTTCTTGAGCATTAATCCTTTTGATTTCAATATCATCTAAAGGTAGTGAGAATAGCAGTACAGAGTAAGAATTCTAAAGAGACTAAAATAGTATAACTAATTTATGTAAAAAAAAAAAGCATTTGCAATTTATAGGAAAATAGGTTTTATGTTAAAAGTAATTATATTAGAGAGACTACATTTCTTTACAAAGAGCAGAATTAAAAATGAGAAGGGAAAATAATGGGATTATTGCCACACTAATTGAGACTCAGTCAAAACTGTATACAATATGTGATCAATGCTGAAGGTTGAAAATATCATGGGACCAATAATATACAATTTATGATCTACCAAACATATTTAATTAAAATCGTACAAGTAGTTTTCAAGATATTATGTTGTTTTGCAAAAATGTTCCCTAATGTCTGAAACGGATTTCTGTCTGAATTTTTGAATTTGGAGGCATAAAAAATGTTCGTTCATTAGAAGTTTTTACAATGGTCCGTTTTCCTTTCCCTTTGATAAGCAAGGAAACAATAAATTGATTATATTCTAGGAAACAATAATTGATTATTAGATATTAATGGATTTAAATACAGTATTACTGTGAATATGTGACAAACTATGTCGCACTAAATTTTTATCAAGTTATACTAGTATCTAAAACATGGTTAGAGTTGTTATTTTCTGCTCTTAAAATCATAAATAGATTTTAGTATTTAATATTTATCATTTATTACATTTTTGTCGGTTCTTATATTTAAAATTTACTTAAAATAAAATCGGCCTTCGGTTATCATTTTATTTCAGTAGAATGAATTCTTCGCTAGGAGTAACTTTTATTATGTTAAAAAAATAATTACTGAACTAATTAGTTAAAATAATTACCTATTTTGATTACCACTAGGCATTCAAAATCATTACTTACTAATCGCTTCTCTTTAGTCTCTTTAAAAATTATTTAGGTAGATTTGTCAATACTTTAACAAAACGACTATACTTTTGAAACAACACCTAATATAATAATATATATGAAAGTATTATTATAGTTTGAAAATTCTATTAGTTCATCATTGTACGTGTTTTAGTATGATAAAAACACCAATTAAATTGGAACGATTGAAAAGAATTGACAAAATAATTCACGGATATTTATAATAAGGTCAATTAATACGAATGTAGATGAAGCACTAAAAATCAAATACCAATCATTGGATATATCTGGGATGGATTTCTGACTGTAATAGGATTTTAAAGTTTGATTCGTTCTGTTACTTGTATATGTTTAGACATGAGAGTGCGTAATGTGGAATAAAATTTACGGGGTTGCTTTGAACGAGTTTACGTTAGGTTCCGTGACAAAGTACAATAATAATAGATGAAAGGTTTAGATGCATGTAATACAAAGCTGTAGATGGTTTGTTCCAATAATATATTGTTCATCTATAATAGAACTAGACTCGTTGAATGTTAGTCCATCAGTATTGTATACATGTATTTGATTCTCTGTTTCTCGTTACCGAATATACTCTCTGTGCTATAGCATCAAATAAATATCGACGACTCCCATCCACCTTTATAATAGATATTGACTTATTTTTATCACTTGTAAAATGGTAAAGCTTGGGTCTGCCGTCTAATTTCTTGTCACAACCTCTAGGAGTTTTTTCAAAATATTTTTCAAGGCCCAAGGATAGTAGGAACTGCTAAACGGAAAGGTTTAGCTGTCGAGTTGCTATTATAAGTTGTATTCTATGCTTTTTAAACCACTTATAGGCCTCGGGTACGATACGAGCGGTGAGCGTTGGGCGAGAGGTGCCGCTTAAGTTTGATTTACATTGAGTACAATGGAAGTAAAGGACGGCCGACAGCTTGTCGTAGCTCGAGCGTTTGAGCAAATAATGTTACCGCTTACCGCTCAGCGCTCTGCCTAGATATTAATTTTCGCTCACCGCTCCGAATTTTCTGTTGATTAGAAACTCTCCTCAAATAATAAACATGGCTGGAAACTACGGAAAATACCGCCCAGCCTACTATATTCGCTCTTATCGTAGCTAGCGCCAATACCAAGCGGAGCGAGGTCTACGTTTCAACTCCAAAATTGACCGTTTGGCATTTCGTATATCAGTTTGTCAATTAGTTTATCTACGATTGATACGAAATATAAACATTATATCTCTGTTTAGATGCGTAGAAAGTGATTATTTTCGTAGTTGCATTCATTGCGCATGCTCGTTCATAGTTCTTCTTTTTTTCCGCCCTAGTACGGAAAAAGAGGAATTCTTAACCTTAACGCACGATTAGCGAGTTTGTTTACATTTAATAAAACTAATTTGCTGTTTGTTTAATTAAAGTAACTGTTAATATCGAGTTTTTAGTGAAAAACAATGAGTGATTTAAGTGATTATGACGAAAATGAGGAGAATAATACGCCTCCCGAAATTAATTAATTCGGCACAACTAATGAATTAATGCCATCTTATTATTATTATTATTATTATTATTATTATCTAAAGAGAAATACGAACTTACATACAGGAAGTTTTTCTGTATTAATTATTAAAATCCACAATTGTAGATAAACTAAACGAGTTTTCGCAACTCGTGCGAAAACTGCATTTTGCAAACTCCACACTCGCATGCAAAATGCTACTTTTCGCACTTGACGCGTAATGTACTTCTTACTTACGCAGTCACAACCAAACGCGTCGCACGATTTTCTTTAAATTTGACATGGATGTTCCTTGGTCTTTAAAATATATATATATCGTTTACATTTTTAAATTTTCAAAAAAAAAACATGGATGTTCCTCAAATTCATTAAATAGATTTGTTTGGAAACGAGGTCTGCTGTTCATTGCTACTTACTACTTCTGGTGTATAACTATAAAGTTAGGCTCTTTCGGTGATTAGGTAGACAAACAAACACAGGAAAGGAAGGGTATTTGGTTTGCGGTCTACGGACCGTAAAATTACATAAAAAAAAACTAATTTCTATAGACACAGTAATAGCAACTAAGTCCTTCCCCAATTAATCAAATTAAATAGAATAGTTTTGTAAAAGCTTGCACAAAATAGTAGCTTTTCTCAGCTTTTTTTTATAATAAATTCTTTCTCGTCTAGTTTGTGATTGACACGAATCGGACACAAGCTAAATTGCCTGACAATAACTCACCAAAACATTAACCTTTTTTACAAACAAAATAAACCATGCAAAAACTTTCTTAATTAATTCTAGTCGTGATTGGTAATTCTGAATTTTTACGGAATCAAAGTAATATTATTGATATTAAAACTCGAGTTTAGACGTTTAGAGAGTTTTCTGATTTGAATAACTGTTTGAAAACATGTAAAAGTGATTTGATAGATGCAAACTTTAAACAAATACAGATGGGGAAAAAACTTTGCCAATCTAAGAAAAAAATAAGCAAATTACTAAAGTTAATGTTTTCAAGTCCTTATTTTAATTTCAATAATCAAAGTTGTTTGCAAAACTTCTGTAGTACATTTCTTTATGTTTAATGTATAATCTAATATTTTTTTCCAACCTAATAGTAACCAACTTCTAGTAGAAAATGACTAAATAACTGTCAAAAGATAATAAATTCATGAAAAAATTGTTCTTAGAAAAGAAATAATCATTTCTAAAGACTTATAGTTTTTGATGGGATAACGTCAATTTCGTTGAAGTTTGACCTACTCTCACCACTGTGCTTTTTTACTCGGTTGGAAGTTCTGTAATCAAAATACGTCAAAGTCATACTCTGACCTAGTAACGTGAAAGTAGGCCCCCTCCACTGTGTAGATCGACCTGAGGGGGATATTTCACGGGGGCGCACCCAAGAGGCACCCCGGATGCAACCACAGTACTCAACATGATACGCAACAGGAAACATAAACATAGGTAAGAATTTAGTTTATAATAATAATTTCAATGGGTTAACATTAACTAACATTCACAATATATTCATTATAGAAACAAAATATCTTATAGTGTCATGTTAAAATTGCCATTCATTGTAAAATTATGAAGCATACCTAAAGTACCTTTAAATGAGTTTTACTATTAGAATTTATGATCATTAATAATTTAAGTTTTTAACTAAATGCATTATATCATTTTTGTTATACTTTTACAGTCTATGAAGTTCGCGTAAAACTATAAACAATACGAATATCTCTCAATAATTGAAACTCTATCTTGCCATACTATTAGGCAGCACTGCGGCCTTTTTACTTATTATAAGTTTCTCTTATAAAAGGGCTAACCACCCAAAAGGCTTCACTTAAGCACCTATATCAGCCTCCTTATTGCCACTTATGTGAGGTGCCTAGCTGTTTTTTGTTCCTTGTCCACAGCCCACATTTTTTCTACCTGTAGAATGGTCGATATATGTTGCATTTGTTTAAAAAGAAAAATCTATATTCTAATCTATCATTTATTCATAGTAATCTACTGATAAAGAACTGAATACATCTTATAAGCTTTATTTTTACAAGGTAATTATTCGGCCGAGTTAGTCGAATCCTCCTTTTTCAACTTAAAACTCATTAAAGACAAAATACAATAACAGCATAAATAATAAATAGATACAAGTTAGTTCAAAATCTGGAATACTTTACTCTCTTTGAGACTAAGATTTGATTAATGTAATTGTTTTAACTTAATACTTCTAATTACATAGAGAAATTGATGTCTACAGATCATATGCTATTTTCCGCTTGCTTTTGGATACTCTCAGAACCATTTTAATATTATACTTGTAATTGAAAGTTTTCTTATGTGGACTTGAGAGGTTTTCTTATGTAGAGTTAGGTGTTGGTTGGAATGAAAGTCCTTTTTAATTTCTTTTTAATTTTATTTTTATTTACACAATTATACCTAAATACAAAAACAAAGATAAACAAAGAGACAAGATAAAACAAGAAGAAGAGAAGATAAACAAGAACAAGAGAAAGATAAACAAGACCCCACACTTAAAAGACAAACCCAACAAAACAAAAAACAACATAAACTTGAAACAAGATACCAATAAATTAAGCAACATTTACACATATATTATATATTATACAAATAAAAATAAATAATTCAAAATTTTGATTAGATATGTCAGTTATAAAAAAATATACAAATTCTTTTAAAAAAAAAAAACAGGTAAAAACAATCAAAATTTTGACTAACTTGGTAAGACATTCATTTCCTAATTTCGTAAATGATTTTTTCCATTTGACCATTTTCTCTAAATTTACAGTATTCTACCATTCAAAAAACTGAAGAAGCCCAGGTTCCCTGGGCGAAAGCTTTGTAAAATAAAATAAAAAAAGAAATTAAAAAGGACTTTCATTCCAACCAACACCTAACTCTACATTATACTTGTACTTTGTTACAACACACATCATCACCCTAGAACAGTGTTTCCCAAACTTGTTTAGCCCACGACACACTATAAAAAAAATAGCTAATAGCCACGACACGCCTACTGCCGAGCCGCGCCAAATTTTGGAAAATAACATGTCTGGAAATCACACATTTACGCTATTTTGGCTTTTACCAATCATAAACATTTTATGGAAACACTTAGTAAAAGCCTAAAAGGTTAATAAATGCTTAATAGTAGGGCACTTACTATATTAAACTTGACTCAGTTTATTTCAAAACTTCATTTGTACCATCATCAGGCCTAAGATGAAGATTTATTCTGGATCACACGGCACACCAGGCCGGCCCGCAGCACACAGCTTGGGAAACTCTGCCCTAGAAGATGGTGTCCAGATTTACCTAACTATAAGTATTACTACATGGACATGAACATGTTTAGTATAGACCCTATTATAGATAAGAAGGCATTTGATGAATGATTGAAGTTGAATTTTACAAATTTAAAAAAGTACATTATAAATCATGTACATGTTTACATCATGTTTTTAAAAGATATTACTTCTGTAGATTTGAAAAATTCAATTTCAATCATTGTTATGTTGCTTGTAGGTAGTACCGTGGTGTTTTTGAATATTTTAGGAGTATTCCAATTTTAAGTAGGAGTTTTTGAATGGCATAAAATATTATGAAGGTTAGTTGACTAAATTTTATTGTTTAAATTAAATCAAATTATAATTATTATTAACAATGGGAATTAGACAGAGAAAAATAGACTCTATATTCTATAGTATAGCTTAGTTGGTCAGAGCACTGTAACGGAAATATAGAGTGCCGGTGCTGGAGTCTATTTTTCTCTGCCTAATTACCTTTGTTAATAATAATTATAATTTGATTTAATTTAAAATTTAAACTTTCTGCAACATGAATACTACCAAAAACTTAAAAAATGGATTTATAATTGATTGTACTAGCTACAGGTTACTAATCGGGTACTTTATAATTATAAGCGTTAATTCTCGGTCTCGCTCTATTGTCGTAAATTTCGACTTCTAGATTTAAAGAAAATTGAAAGCTTAATTCGAGACTAGATATCGTTATAGACAGAGGAAAATTGTTCTCCAGTATTATTATAGCTTAGTTGGTCAGAGCACTGTGACGGAAATAAAGAGGCCCGTGATTCGAGTCCCGGTGCTGGAGTCTATTTTTCTCTGTCTAATTCCCATTGTTAATAATAATTATAATTTGATTTAATTTAAAATTTAAACTTTCTGCAATATGAATACTACCAAAAACTTAAAAAATAAATTTTATTGTACAAATTGTGTCTTTGTCTGGTTTGGTTATGTGGTTGTTTAAATAATGTAAAAATGGATTAATTGATAACTGTAAATAAATTATTGTTTTAGCTTGATAAATGGCCCAAGTGGGGCTGAGATATCGCATGCAGTTATAAAAACTTGGTTTTTATTTATACCCTTAAGACCTGGAGCAGACTGCATACTTATTGAAAATAGAATTAAGATTTGAATTAGCTAGTGAATTATTTTGTTTAATAAACTATTTCGTAAAATTTATTTACATAATCAGTTTATGAACTATAGCCGTTATGAACTATAGTAGACTATATACACTATACTAGACTTGCAATCTAAACATTGTGAAGTTTAATAGTTGTGATATAAGAACTAGATATTGGACATAATTCTTAAGAACAAAATACTCAAGGTAGGGGGTAAAATGGAGTTGAGAGGATTAACATAAATAAATAACCTCTAGTATTGCCTCACCTCACAACTTGATCCCTTTCAATTCCTTCACTGACTAATTCTCTTAAATTTCATATTTTCTCACATCAAAAATAGTAAGAGTATTGAAGTTGTACTAGTCAATAAAAATATTTTTAAATAATCACTACCACTTCAGCATTAAAAGTTACAATTTCAACATACACTCATGGTGTAAACAGATTGATTCATAAACACTGTAGAAATTTACAAGAATGCAATCTTATGTCGAAGATTACTGCAGAGACTATACTATACAACTATACAGTGTACGTATAATATATTACTTTATAATATAAGCTATTATAAGATACAAAGAAGAGTGTTATAGTTTGTGATCTATGTCATCGTTCTTTAGGTCACGAAGGCACATTTCCCTTATGATTGGTGCCTATATAAGGTGGAGACACGATTTGATGCGTTTTAGTTTTCCTTTAAACTTTATTTACTCCCAACTCCCAACTTTTATTCGTTCTTGCTATGGCAGGCTACAGAATAATTATTTCATAGACTTAGACTTGGATTATTTCATCGTAATGCTTATTTTGTTATCTACGTTTCGAACTCCGACTTAGACTCGTTTAGAAAATCTCATTTCTCTCTTGAGCCTTTAGATCAGGGGTTCCCAAAGTTTTTTTTACCATGCCCCCCACAGTCAAGAATAAATATCCCCACGCCCCCCCCCCCCCCCCTTACACAATTTTACGAGATAATGAAAAAAATAAAATAAACCATTATTACATTGAATAACCATTCATTTATTTGTATGTATTACTATTTTTTTTTATAACATTACAAGTTAATCTTATTACAGATGATCTTATGGGATCTTATGAGACGGATGAGCTTGTATTTTTTTTTACAAGATTTGTATTTTTTTGAAAGAAAGTGCACAACGAAAATCAAGCACAGCCACATCAAGTTTGCCACGATACTTTGTTTTTATTGCATTAAGTGCTGACAAATCTTTTTTTGCACAAATAAGTGCTTGAAAAAGGTAAATACTATCGAAGTGCTTGCTGTGATATACCGAGGTACACTTTGTAATACTTAACCCAAAACGATGATTTGTCCATTTTATCAAAATCGGTAGCAGAACCTTTTTTTTTATTTCTAAAGCTTGTTCTTAAAGTGTTTCGGGCAGAAAATCGATGTTGACACTGAAAGGATCCATCATTAATCTGTAAATGTTGTCATTACATGTGTTGAATTCGTCAGTGAGGTTCTCCAACTGGTTTGATATTTGGATTTTTATATAATCACATTAGACGTTTGGACGGCAAAGCTATCTCGATCTCGAGGTCCCACGCCCCCCTTGGGGGGCGCGCACCCCACTTTGGGAACCAATGCTTTAGATAATTCAATGTTTGGACTTTGGTTCAGGAGAAGAACTCATTAAATCTCTCGATTGCAATTTTCCCTGTCATTTGGCATTTATTGTTGAGCTGCACCTGTCTACAATAATTTTTTTTTTTTTTTTTTTTTTTTTTTTTTTTTTCAAAATTAGAGACGTCTAAAGTTAAAGAATTTTTTGGGATGCCTTAGCTCCAAGCGTGGTAGCTTCGTCTATCTTCATTTCTATATAGTTATTCGCTTTTTACTCAATCGCTTTTTAGAATTTGCCTATAGATAATTATAGCACGTTAAATTTAATGGTATAGAAATGTTTAATATCAGACAATTAAAATAGTGACTAACCTTAACTTAAAAAATAATTTTACTTCATTTCTTTTTTTCAATTTTAGTATTATTAATTTTTTACCTTTTACGGATAGTAGTTACATGGGAATTTATTTATTTAATTTTTTGTTTTTATTTACTTTGTTAATTGCAATGAGTTTAAATAAGAGAAAAAAAAACAGTTTTTAAAAAATTGTTGGAAGAAAAAAAGAGCATTCGTTCCCGCAATTTAATTCGTAAGTCGAGGTTTGTATTTGTTTATTTCCTTCTCTAACTCAAAATAATTTGGTAGGTCGTGATTGCGGTAAATTGCTATAAATATACCTATTTTTAATATATACATAAAATAACATCTATTTAACGATTATGTACAAGGAATCAAACATTTTCTAACATGAAATACTTTTTTTATTAAATCCTATGTATAATTTACTTCGTAGTATTTTCAATCCCATGCTAATACTTTTGAGTACATTTATAAACAAATAATAATAATTATAATCAAATAATCTAAATGTTTAACCAATTAAAATAGTTCTGCACCGGCCTGGAGTCGAACCTGGGTTGCCCTTCACTTACAAGTGGGGAATTCTACCGTTAAACTACCGATGCTTGACATTTCTAGTAACATTGTAATAGGTATAGCCTAGGGCAGTGTTTCCCAAAGTGTGGTACGCGTACCCCTGGGGGTACGGGAAGAGTTTGGTGGGGGTACGCGCTGCACCGGGCTTTGACTGTGCAGTCAATTTTATCCTGAGAAGGATAAAATTGTTTATGTTGAGGCAAGGGTTCATCATAATTTGATTCCCTGTTAATTTTGTTCTTAAATTGGATATTGGTTTTCGTTTATGTACTAAAAAATTGCTTATATTGTTATTGTAGTTTTCGCATATTTTATTATTATTTTTTTATTCATCCTATTTCTTGTTAGATTTGTTCCATGACGACTAAAGTCGTGGGACAAATCCCAATGAGTGAAGTGACTCACATTATTAGACCTGACTCCTTGGTTTTAGTTGTTTTGGTTTTGGACAAATTACTTTTTAAGAGTAATAATTTGTAAATATTTGACAAGCGTACCGTGTTAAAAAGGATTAAACCTAAAGGGTTGACAAAGTTCCAATATAAGCGGGAACAAATTATAACCGTTTTACAGAAAGAAAGTAGTTAATATTTATATTATTTAATTTTTCTAAAGAACAATACCCCGCGATTGACACAATTAGAAAAATATAAATAAAAATTTAAAAAAACCAAAATAGAAATGCATTTTTTTTTAACGAGGGGTACTTAGTGTTACGAAAATTATAGAAAGGGTACACAGATGTTAAAAGTTTGGGAAACACTGGCCTAGGGCCTAGAGCTTATATGCATTATTTAGAAATATATTATAGATTACAAAAATTAATCTTTACATTAAAGCTACTTTTGAGGAATGTAAGTAAACTACTTTGCAGGGCAGATTGTCATTATTTTAATAAATAAATATATATGTGTATAAATATAATAATTCATTTAATTATTTTAAGATATAAATAAGTGAATTGTTCATAAGACTTTAGGATTTTAAAAGATTGATTGAATGGCGTAAAAATTACCGATTTGAACTAAATTCGGCACACAGGTGCATTTCAGCATTTGTGACGATAATAAAAGTTTTGGCGTAAACTTTTACGCTTAATATGTTTAAGATGGTGGTCAATATGGAGGACGATTAAAAAATACGTTTTTAGTCAGCATGACATTTTAAACAGTTTTAAAGGCATTGAAGTGTAGGATAAGAATATGTAACATGTAACTAATATTACAAAATTTTCACATTTAGCCGGCATTTTGAATACAAATATGGCCGAAATGAGGGCGTTAAAATAAAATGTTATGCTAATATGGCGCATGTTACATGGTGTAATTTAAAATCTCTGTTCAGTGTAGATTAAGAATATGTAAGTTTCCCTCAAGATATGTTTCCTGGTCCACGCGAGTTCCCTATACACCCCTTCCCTAGTAAATAAGAATCATTAATGAAAGTAATGCATAGATGAAAATAAATAATTATGAATAGCCATCTATCAGTAAATGAATGAAACGCTTTGTTATGATATCTCTACTTGGTCTCAATCAATTCTTTCCAATAGTCTATGTCTATGTCAATACGTCTAAATAATCTATATCAGAATGAATACAAAAATATGGTTTTATCAGCCATCCAAAAAACTGTTTCAGTTTCAGTAACACTAATGGCGTTACTTTCTCATTTCAACAACTTACAATAAGAAAGAATGGGAATCATCTAATTAGTTCTTTGGGTTTTCCAAGAATACGATTAAACCATAACCAGCCCACTTGAGCGTCAGTCTCGTCTGTTCCCACCCTTTATCAAAAGGTATTTATTCATTCTACTTCTATCTTACTTCGAATGGATATTGTTTAAATCTTTATGTTTGTAAGTTGATAAGGATATCTGAATTAACAACCTTGAAATGTTGAATAGCTAATGGAATTTTACAGTCAAAAAACTAACTCTCAAATAAACAAACTAGTTGAATAGTATCTTAGAAAAAAAATCTTATCGCATATCCCTGTAAAGATTAGAATTAGAAGTAAAAGAAAGTGTTATAAAGACTGGAAACTTAAGTAAGCATGCAGTAGTTAATTCAGTTGAAAAGGGTTGTGATTAAAGAGAATTATTCACTAGATGGGTTAGCGAGATGTTGAAGAAAGTTTTTCTCATTATCAGATCTAGTTTCCCATAGTGCCAGTAGGAATTTTAGAGTTTCCCGCAGCCCGAATGCTATTATGTTAGTATAAAAATGTTTAGTCGGTGTTAGAACTATGGCCGTGCTACATCTATCCCTCGTTTTCCATGAACCTACTCACATTTGGTTAGTTATAATTATGTTTATTAAATAATTATTCATTAACTGCATTAATTGCTTTAAATTTTAATAAAATAATACCAACAGTCTTACAATACGACGTACTTGTTTAATGATACAGGGTGTTTGATGTAGCAAACGAAGAGGGCAGATTCTACCCATCATTTGCAACAAACACCGTATAAACCAATGAGTCAATTCTCAATTGTTTCTCCACAATCATTTAAAAAAAAAAATACTTGAGAAGTTGGGTCAAACAAAGGAATAAAAGTCTCACTTTTGCGATTGAGTTGAAGTGATAAAGGAGTAGAAAGAAAAATATTTTTTTTAATATGAGGAACTTCTATATTAAAATAATGGATTTATTAATTTAGAACTAATAGTGCAATAAACAGAACCTGCTTTCAGCTAAATGACGAGAATCACTATGATTCAATTTTACTACATTTTAACATCTAAACCGATTTTAAAATAATAATAATCATCATGATGAATCTTCTAGACTCTAGACAGTCAGCTTGAGAATGATCCAAGGAGGGATCGAAATATCGCAAAAGTGAGACTTTTATTCCTTTGTTTGACCCAACTTCTAAAGAATTGAAAACTACAAGGAACACTTTCAAGTAACTTATAAAAAAAAAAAAAATTTTACAAGGTACAACCATTTTACTCTAAAAAATTGAGCGCTGCTCCTAAAATAATGATGATAGAACTGAAATAGAGAAACCGTTGAAAAGAGGAGAATATTTCAGTTTAGAAAAAGGTCTATTTTAAATGCCTTAAAGTGGGAAAATATATACCTAAATCTCATTTTATTGTTAATTTTATTAAAAAAATTAAAATTTATTTTTGTTTCAGCCTGTATTAGTGCCAAAACGGCATGTGCTATAGTTTGCCAAATTTCAGTAAAACTTCTTCCTTTATTCCCCTTCAGTTTAAGAATAAAAATAAGATTATTAATAATATTAAAAAAATCCCGTCAAGTAATTGCCAGCAAGTTACTAAATTTCTTCGGTCATAAGAATTCATAAGTACATTATTATTATTATTATTATTTTTTTTTTTTAAACAAAATTATGTATAAAAAGTTTCACTTTTAAGAAACAAGGTGTGCATATACATGTATTATCCTTTACTATATCTTCGGTATGCACTTATTTGGTTCTTTTAGAGGTATAATGGCCGCTATTTTAGAAACACGATATATTTTTGTGAACCAAATTTCCAGTGGCGGATCTAGATCTTGCGGGGCCCAGGGCGAGACAAAATGGCGGGGCCCCCTAGGATAGAGCGGGGATTGCTGATAAAAAACAGTAAAGTAACTTAATAATAAACCACTTATAACTTGATCCTATTTTACGGCTAATTCCCTTCATTTAGGGCCAGTCAAACGTTTTTGCTCTCAAAATAATTAAAAACTTTTAAAATAATTACAATTCTGCTCATGATTTTAATCGAACATATTATTTGAACATAAACCCCTCACCCTCAAATAATATAGTTTTCAACTAATCATAATTTTCTTTGCAAACGAAATCGAAAAGAAAATTTTTTATTGTAATAATTAAGCTCTGTTATACTTAACTATTTATTCTTCTTCATGATATTTTGGGTTTTACGGTTAAATTATTATTGTACTCGTAAATAAAAAGTTAAGCTGTGTTATTTGTCATCAGCCCTATAATTTGAAATCTACACTCGAGCACTTTAAATTTACTCCCAGAATTCATATTCTCAGCTTATAACTTTCCAGTTTAGTGCCGAGTTTTTAGTTTAATTTTCAAAGACACATTTTAAGGGGGGTCCGGGGGTCCTCCCCCGGAAAATTTTGTAAATATGACCTCTCAAAACAGCGTTTTTATGCATCTCTGAGGTGAAGTTTCTCTTTGTCATCAATTGGTAAAACAGCACTAATTGGCCCAATTATTTCGTACTGTCCGATATACTTAGTTTCTTTTACTATTCCTTTTTACAGGATTTGTCTTTTTTACATATCTCTGTAAATTGTCAAACGATTAAGGTTATTTAGTATCTCGATAAATTCAGTGTTTTATTTATTTGTTTTAAAAAAAATTCACGAAATGTCACGTTTATTGGGTAATTGAAGTTTATTGTTAGGTCAGGTCAAAAAGTACTAAACTCAATCTAAACTTACCACAACCTTCCATACTTTTCCCTAAAATTAAAAAAAATTGAATATATCGAGATGCTACAACCGAAATCGTTTTTGTAATGTAAAAAGGAACAGTTTGAAAAAAACCGAATTAAATTAAACGTTTAGATATAGGTGGGGCACATAATGAAGATTTACCCCACAGAGTAAATAGCAAAATCGTCATCATTTTGAAAAGGGGGAGGGTTAGAAAACACTAGGACGTTAATTCACTTAATTTTATATGGAGCGGGGCCAGTGGCGATCCTGGGTCGAAAGTTCTGGGGGGGCTAAAGCCCCCCATGTTTTGCGGGTGTAGTATACATTTTAATATACCAGGAAGAACTTATTTGTATGTTATATGTTGTTGCAGTCCTTCCCAGAGGCAATTCTATGCAATTTTTTCGTGAGGCTAAATAATAAAATTCATTCAAGAATGTTATAATTGCCATTGAACTGGGACTGGGAAGTTCTATTGTAAGTATAGTTGGAGGCTTATTTAAACAGTCTCCTATGATACTTACCATATCATCACAGAAGAAAGTATTGGTCTTTAAATAATAATAATTTTAACATGAGAATAACAAAAGGATTGGTTTAAAAACTGTATAGGTTAATTAAAAATGTATAAATTGTCAGAAACAAAATAATATTTATAGATAACAAAAATGTTAAAATTAACATGGACGTCGACAGCAGTGCATTATTGGAAGGAAAATGTATAAAATATGACCTCTCAAAAAAGCGTTTTTATGCTTCTTTGAGGTGAAATTTGATTTTAATTCTTTTACATAAAACAAATTAAACTACTTTTGTTGGCACAAAAGTATGCACAAGTATTTTTAAAAGAATTTTAAGTTTTAAATTAAATCAAATTATAATTATTATTAACAATGGGAAATAGACAGAGAAAAATAGACCCCAGCACCGGGACTCGAACCATGGGCCTCTATATTTCTGAGTAGCCCCCCGACGAAAGTGGGGGAGGAAACACCAGGTCTTCACACAAAATATTTGTAATAACTGGTAACAGGTTTTGGCTACTTAATAGCCATCTTCAGATTCTAAACTAGTTGTTCACTGTTCACAGCAACATGGGTTATCAAAATGACACACAATCAGTGGCGGATTAAGGGTGTCATCTAGGGGGTGGCGATCTGACCCTCCAAGGGGTTTCGGGAGTATGGAAAGCTCTAAGGAAAGGGGGGGGGGGGGAGCTCTCAGGATTCCTCCCCCCCCCCCCCCCCTCCCCCGACTGAAGTACAATATCTTAACCATAAGTCATGGGTGTTGTTAGCAGTTAATTTTTGTAGGGTGCATATAGCGGGGGGTCCGGGGGTCCTCTCCCGGAAAAATTTGAAAATATGACCTCTCAAAACAGCGCTTAAATGCATTTCTAAGGTAAAATTTGATTTTAATACTTAGTCCCAAAAGGCAAAATGGTCATTTTTGGCTCGATTAAATGGTGTAGTTTCTTGGAAAACAAGTATGAACATGAACACAAGTACATTTTTAAAAAAAAAAAAATATAATGCAAACTTAAAAGTATAGTTATTGTAACACAATAAAAGTTGAGCACCTAATCATTCCTTTTGTCTAAAATACCTAAATAATTTTCGTTCTTGAGAACGAAAATTTATCACAGTTTGTTACCTTCGGTAAGCTCGGAAGCAAAAGGGGGATTTTTAATATTTTCGTTTTATATATCTACGAGCAGTTAAGCCCATGACAACGGACCTAATTTTATATTTAGAAAAAATAGTTAAATTAATTAAATTAATTTAGATAAGACCATCGAATCAAAGCAAACACTCGTATTTTTTTTATTGGAATAAATGCGGTTGATTCAGATTGGCACTAACAAACATTTTGCTAAAACTACGCATCAATAAATTATTTTATAAAATTAATTATCATAATATGAGGATTTGTTTGAACGAATTAATCTATTATCGGCGTCTCTATTGAAAACTGGGACATTTTGGCGTCCCGAAAATTGTTTTCGGGAGACAAGTTCGGGATTTAAAGTCCAAACCCGGGACTACTCCGGGACGCCTGGCGTCGCGTCGTCAGAAGTTTATTATTGGGGGGGGGGGGGGGATATATTGCGGGGCCGGGGGTCCTCCCTCGGAAAATTTTGAAAATATTACCTCACAAAAAAGCTCTTTTATGCATTTCTGGTATGAAATTTGGTAGTCGTTGGAAAAAAGTATAATCAAGGGGGGGGGGCGATCGCCACCCCCCCCCCCCCCCTTTAATCCGCCACTGCACACAATTGATAAATCACGTATTATTGATAAAATATGGGTAGAAAAGTAACAACGGTTTAGAAATTTTAATTAGATAATTTAATCACATATCAAACATTGGGGAGGACGTGTCCTCCCCGTCCTCACGCTACGACGCCCGTGAAAATATGAACTTAAAACTACAAGACCATCATTAAATTATTTTATCCACTTGCGGCAGCAAAATGAGGCATTATTGAACTGATTTCGGGCAGAGAAATGTGACTTTACTGCCTAGGCGGTAAAATGAGGAAAAATTTTGATGCCTAGGCAGCAAAATGTTTATTGTTATAATGTTGGCAATAACAGTTTATACTATTATCTCTATCTTATAACATTGTATATTATAGTTGAATAAGTAAAATTTAATATATAAACGTTTTAATATTTAAATAATTTGTTTAAATTTGTTAACTCTGTTAAATAAGTTCAATGAATACTTCAACTTTAATTAAAAAAAAATATTGGAGTCACTGGTCACACTGCAGCTTCATGTAAACATCCAACATATTATTGTTGAAGTCATTCTAGATTAGACTAGCTACTTTTCTTGATTTATCCTAATTACTTATTTTCTTTTAAGTAGAAGAATATATCTTTAATACTTTTAGTAATTTGTTAGTAAAAAAATAAATACATATTTTATATTGCGTGCATTATTCATTCAGTAGTTATGTATGTTATAAACGCGTGTTTTGTATTTTGTTGTTATAGCTTCAGTTTGTTATTTACAATTGTTATTATTCCCAAGCTTCATATTTGATTTCTTTATCAACATTAATTTTAGTTAATACTTATGTTATCTTATTAATATGACACATAGTAATTAACTATGTTATATTAATAAAGATAGTATTTTAGCAGTTTCATTTTTCTGCTGCCTGTAGATAAAATATTTTATGCAACAGCAACAAGGCAGCAAAGGAAACATTTCTGCCACGTTTATTCATAGCCTGTCCTCGCCTTCGGCTCGGAGGCTAAAAATAATAATAATAAAAAAAATATATATACATATTTCTTAAAAATAAATTTAAAGGTGGGCTAATTTTCTTTCGGGGGCCTAATTTTTTGCCAGGGGGGGCTAATTTTCTCCCAGGGGGGGCTATAGCCCCCCCTGCCCCCCCCTAGGATCGCCACTGAGCGGGGCCCCGCGGGTTATCTTAAACATAAAAAAAAATTAATCTATATTTTATAACTTATTTATTTGACTTTTTTTATAGTGAGGGGCCCCGCGAAAAGGTAGTTAGGTATTAGGCTCTACCATGTAAACTAAATTCGACTGAATTTTATAATTCTAATATTTCATGTTTTCTACATGGCACGGGGCCCCGCGGACAATCTTCACTATGAACTATAAATTTGCCTGTAAAGTATAAGTATTTTATTTTAATTTTCTATGGCGCGGGGCCCTCCAAGGCGCGGGGCCCTGGGCGGTCGCCCCCCTCGCCCCCCCCTGGATCCGCCCCTGCAAATTTCAATACCTTTAAAATGATACCCAACTTTGAATTTTCAAATCACAAAAATTTTGTGGCTCCCAAGTTACGGCCCCATAAAATTCTTAAAATTTGACTTCTTTATATCAACTTCCGGAAATATCATTGGACCGCAGAGATGCATATTTTTGAATTTTTGCCTTATTTTTAGGACCTATCCTAATGGGGCAGCGGGGGGGTACATTTTTTTTTGTTTTAATTTTTTGGGGGGTAAAATCGCCGCCATTTTGGAAACGCGATATATATTTGTAATCTACATTTCAATACCTTTGAAATGATACCCAACTTGAAAATTACAAAAAATATAGAATATTGCGATCTATTCGCAATTGATCGCAGATCGCAGAAATTTTGTGTGTTTAAGTTTGCAATAGTTTTTCTGTTTTTGGGCAAAAAAATTTAACTTGTATACCAAATTTCAAGTCTATAGCTTCAGTAGGTCGGGAAATATTTTCTAAGATGCGACGGACGGACGAACGGGCGAACTTATACCAAAAGCATAAGGGTTTCTAGGATGACCTCGAAACCCTAAAAAAACAACGCTCTATGTGGAAACAGTAATGATACTACACTAAAAATAATAATGCTATTGTATAAATAAGGGTTGTCTTTTTGTTGTGATAAAATTCTTAAAGTATAACTGCATTTAACAAGATTAAGTTTGAAAAAAAATGTCATTTGTTATTTCATATTTTTATAACAATAAATTACCTTCCGGTCAAATATCATAAGAGTTAAAATTTTCTTTTACATAGTCCATAGGTCAATCCTTCAGAAAAAAAAATCCTCTCATTCATCTCACTAATTAGAATAATTATAAAAATTAAGACAGTCTCGCAGTAACGCATAAGGTGGTCTGTACGCCATTTAAGTATCGGTTTTATAGAACAACTCAATCATATAGCTAAACAAAAATTACATATTAACTGATGGTGTTAGGGTACTTAAACTGAGGGGAATAAATTAAGAACTTTCCTGCAATTTGGCAAACTGCAGCACTTGTCGTTTTGGAATTATTAGAGGCTGAAACAAAAATAAATGTTATTTTTTTAAATAGAATTAACAATAAAATGAGATTTAGGTTTTCCCACTTTAAGCCATTACCTTAAATACTTTTTTCTAAACTGAAATATTCTCCTTTTAAGAATATGTGGTCGTCTAAGTTCGTCTGCAGACATTTTTTTGCACGCTATCTCCTGCGGACTATGAGATAAACCCAGTTTTAAAAATAATGTTAAGACAAAAAAGAAAGAGCATTCGTTACCGCAATTCAATTCGTAAGTGGAGGTTTGTATTTGTTTATTTCCTCCTCTAACTCAAAATAATTTGTTAGATTGTGATTGCGGTAAATTGCTATAAATATACCTATTTTTAATATATGTATACATAATATCTATTAATCTATTTCACGATTATGTTCTAGGAATTAAACATTTTCTGATATGAAATACTTTTTTTTATTAAATTCTATGTATGATTTACCTCTTAGGATTTTCAATCCCATGCTAATACTTTTGAGTACACTTATAAACAAATAATAGTAATTATTATAATCAAATAATATAAATGTTTAATCAATTAAAATAGTTCATCACCGGCCAGGAGTCGAACCTGGGTTGCCCTTCATTTACAAGTGGGGAATTCTACCGTTAAACTACCGATGCTTGACATATCTACTTTCATTCTAAAGGCTTTAGACTAGACGACTAGACCATATGCATCATTTTTATAAATTACCAAAATTAATCTTTACATTATAACCACTTTTGAGGAATGTAACTACACTGCGTGACGGATTGTCATTATTTAAATAAATAAATATATATGTATATAAATTTAATAATTCATTTTATTATTTTAAGATGTAAATAAGTGAATTCTTCATAAGACTTGATATTTTCAAAGATTGATTGAATGCAAAATTGCGTAAAAAATTACCAATTTGAATTTGAACGAGATTTGGCACACAGGCGCATTTCAGCATTTGTGACGACAATAATCATTGACATAGCTAAAAATAATAACATATAAACTGGTGGTGTTAGGGTACTTAAATAAGTGTTAGGGTAATTAAATACAGGCTGAAACAAAAATAAATTTACAGTTTTTAAATAAAATTAACAATAAAATGAGATTTAGGCATATGTTTTCCCACTTTAAAAGGCATTTAAGATATACGTTTTCTAAACTGAAATTTTCTCCTCTTCTCAGCGGTATCTCTATTTCAGCTCTATCATCATTATTTTAGGAGCAACGATAGTTAAAATGGTTGTACCTTGAAAAATAACAAAACAAATTATTGTGGTAAAACTATTGAGATTTGACACATGTTTTTTACATTGTGTTTTTTGTAAATGATGGGTAGAATCTGCCCTCTTCGTTTGTTAATTCTTCGGCCAAACACTCGGTATAGATGTGATATGTAATGTATAATGTGATAGATGGGGATAATTAGAAACATCACTTATTAATATAATCTTGAAACAGTCGCGGAAAAGGAGAGGTTGGCAATTATTGCCCCTCCCTTAAAGATTTGAAAATTAAACTGAGCAAGTATTTGCAGTGCTTTTAATCTAGATTTTAAGAAACTTAAGGAATGCGCTAAATTTTGGTTGAATCGTTGATGTTATTTAGTCAAAAGCGAAGCGCCACTAAAATTCAAATGCAACTTTACTTAACCTTATAAAAGTGTTAAATAAAGTCTAAATTAAGGAATCATAGAGACAGTTTCATTGCTCATGTTAGCGTAAGAAGAAAATAAACTAATTATGTTTAAATCGAGTTCTGGGCTTAGCGGGCTGGAAACATGAAGTGGATTAATAATTAGGAATCTAGCGGAGACATGATTCACTTATAATTTCGGAATGAAGCACAGGAGAGACAACAAACTTTGCCTTATTTTTATTGTACCCTTTTATTCTTTAGTATACATTATACAAATTATAAATTTGCTGAAATTAAATTATATTGCTAAAGTTATATCCCCCCTTCCCTTCAGTAAATTGCTGAAGTTGGATGGGGAGAATGACTGTATGATATTTTGAGATAACATTTGCGAGCAAGCTTAATTTGGAATTTCAGTACGGAGATTAGGGTTACGAACTTGATAACCAGAATACAGGGTGGAGCGCGGCAGACGTATGAATTTGAATAGGGGATTGCTCCCTTCCTATTGGTCCTAGACGGTTGAGAGAAGAGTCGTTTGAAAGAGGGGGATGGGAAGTTTATGTTCCACGTGGGTTCAGTCGCTATAATGGAATGGTCCGTTCAAACTTTTTGCAAGACAGATTTCCCGGGCGTCTCATCTCTTTAAGAGGCGATTTAAACTGGCCAGCAAGATCGCCTGTTAACGTTTTCAGAGATATGGAAAGTTATAATTTTTTTAAATATTTATTTGCAATTATTTATTACTTTCTCAAAAGATAGAGTAAGTATTGTGATGGCGCGAAAATTCAATGTTGTGATTTTGATGGATATAAACGTTTTGAGGTCCCCTGAGTCCAAAAAAGTGGTTTAAAATAATATCTATCAGTCGTCTGTCGTCGGTGCAGTCGCATGGAGCCTAAACTACAGGGCCGATTTTGATGAAATTTGGTATAGATGTTCAGAAAAATCATACCGTGAAATCGAGCAATGAATTTTATCTCCAAATTTGGGGGAGCTATACCTCAAACTCTGAAAAACGTTAAAAAAATTTAAAAAAAAAAAAATTTTTACTCTCATTATGTACCTGTGACTTCACTGACTCCAGTTAAACTGGAAGGTATTTATTATTCATTCTAGTCCGTACTATATGGTTTATTCGTGTTCAATATTGTAGTTATCAACAAATATATTTTGTTTTAGGCTTGAAAATGGCCGGCTAGGCCGAAACGTTGCCGCAAATGTAAAGATTTGATCTTTTTCTTTCTACCCAAATGGATCCACTACTTTAAATTAAGATTATTAAGGGTACCCTAAAAGCAACTTACATGTTAAAAAAATGTATCGTTTAAAAGAATGATTGGAGTAGACGGTAGTGCCGGGTGGGACTCTCAATTCACTTGGAAGGTTCTATAGGAGAGTCCCTAAAGGTGGGTTCAAAGTCACAGCTAGCGGATTGACCCGCGTATCCGTGTAGAAACAATATATTCATGTTTTCTGGGATCTGCGGGACTGAGATTATAATAATATGAGAAAGTTTGTCTGAGTTGACTCGGACAGATTTTTTATTATGTACAAACAATGAAAAGAAGCTTTCAGCAAAACCAAAAAATAAAGTTACAGAAGATGTTCAAAGTGCCCTCCTTCCATTTTCAAGCAGGCACGACATCTTTGTCTGAAAGATATTCGAACTCTTTCCAAATCCCTTAAAAACAGTCGAAATCGTAGACGATTTCAATTAAAAAATTCTAAAATGTAGTCTATTCAAATTCGAATCTAACGAGATAAGCTGTTTTCCCGGGGGAAATCTATAGATCCTTAGAAAATAGCTTAACCCTTTCGCACCCGATTTTTTTGTCGGTTGTAAAAAAAATTCTTTTAGAGGGTCAATTCCTTTTGACCCCTAGATGACTCTTTATGTTTTTCAAAATTTTTGGACCACCCGTTTTTGAGATATGAAATGTCCATTATAGTGGGCATTCAGACTCAACTGTAAGATCCCGGATGTACATGTAAAATTAATAAGCCCACTGCAGTGGACAGTGATCACTACTATCATGATCACTTTGATCAGTTATATTCCACATTAGCTTAAATGGCTGATATACAAGTTTACAATGAATATGATCAGTAAAATCACGGTATTAGAACTCACCCTAAGGTTAAAAATTTTAATAAATAAATAAAGCATTTATAAAAATCAAATCGTTAATAATTATAATATAAGACTAATTTGCAATAAAACAACTGAAAATAGAAAGAATAAACATTCGAATTTTTATTGTAGGAATTGTGAAAACAATTTTAAAAAATCAAATTTTTAATGATAATAATGAAATAAATATTTGGAATAAAACAATCTAATTTATCAAACTTATTTTCAAGTTCAAAAGCATTACCTCCTTCTGAATTCATTACCTGATCTTAACATATTACAAAACCAAATGTTACCATAAAGTTCTGATGTCCATTATCAAATTTTGACGATAAATTATGGGCTAAATTTGAACATTTTTTGTGATTTAAAATCATTATTTAACAAATTTTAACTTTTATCTTTACAAAACAATCACTGCCTATAAGAAATATTGAAAATTTAAAATAAAAAAGTGAAACATAATATATACATTCCTCTGGACGCCATGTTGTTGGGGCGAAAAACACCTGTCGAAATTATGTTTATTTAATAGTTAAAATTATTTTTGTTAACCCTGATGAGTTACAATCACTAAAGAAGGTATCAGGTTGGCCAAAAAATAAAAAGAAATAAAGATAAATGACTTAATGCAGATTAAAACTTGGCCTGAAAATGATGTCCAGTATACTGGACACTTGGAACTAAAGGGTTAAAATGCGGGTAGAGAGAGGCCGGGGGTCGATTCCCCGCCGAGGAGAAGTTATATTTATGATAAATTGTGACGAAATTGTTCAATAATAATTAACTTTACCTACCAAAACACGAAATTAATAAATGAAAAACGTTGGTCGAAGTAATTATGAACTCGTATATGAAAAAGTTTGTCTGAGTTGTCTCGGGCCGATTTCTGTTTATTTTGGTCCATACACCCTGTATATTTATCTCATTTTTGATAAACATATGACATTCCAATTTTTTCCCGTCGAGTCTAAATTTAATTTGGTTAAGCCAAGGGGAGTTTTGAGGGGCTTTATAAACATGCAAAAGGATAAAGGTTTTTTGTTTTTTAAGCTTTGTAATTTTATGAACCTATTTATAATGGATTTAAATATTTTACTTGACAGGTATCGGGTGTTTATTTTAAGCTAGACTGCTTAGCCAAGGTTAGTTCAAGTAAGGGATATTCTCTTATAAAAAGGGAATGACCTAATTCCATTTATTTTTTGGAACTACGAGGTCAAATTTTCTTTCGAATAACAAAATAAATTTAGAATACGAAGTGCAATTTCAATAGTTTTGTTTGTAGAAAATAATTGTACGTAAACTATATAAGAAGCAATCTCACGACCATGGATTAATTAACACATATGATACTGCAACTTAATGGTAAATAGTTTTTAAATTCTGAGCATTACCTTTGCCGTAGTTAAACCATCCATATAAATCCATATGGATGGTTGCAGTAGTTAACCATCTATTGAAGCCGCAAATCCAGAAACCTCATACAGAATTGAACAGGAGCGATACAAACTATAGTGAAGTGACCTTAAAAAAAAGCGAAGTCGAATAAGCAAAAGTACGATCGCTTCGAATTTACAAAGTTCCTTACGGGGAGATCTTACTTCACTATAAGTTAATATTTTAACTTAAAACTCGATTTAGAGACATTGTGATAAAATGAATTTAAAAAAAATATATATTCCAGGTAGATCATGAAACATGTAATGTGAAAAAGCATATTATGAAAATATAATATGTTTTACATACCCTACATATTTAATGTATATCTTTAAGGATTAAGGAGGAAAATGTCTAATTTGTTCTATTTCTTTTGAAGGTTGCAACTGTAATTTTTCATTTTTGTCGTGATCTGTATCTGAATTCAATACGTTATTCTCTTTCGTGTTTTATTCATATTTTTAAAATGAAAATGAGAGCCTTCAATTTCTAAAATATATTGCTATAACAGTTAATAATATAGAATGTAAAGAAAGGTTTTATTTTGCCATTTAAAATATTTTTTTTTAGCAAAAAGAAAGTATACAACTTTTTAATTGAGTAATGCTTTATATTGTATGAAATTGATTGCTCTAGCTCATATGGAGGATAATATATATAAATCATTAATAAGAAATGCGCTCAGAATGTGAGTCATATTATGAACAACCTAAACTGATGGCTGCTTTATATACTGTATGCGGTAAAAGCTATTATAGAATATCCATTCAATCCTAATCGAGTATGACATAAGTAAGTAGAAGAGTTAGAGAAAGAAGACGAAATAACTTGATATGTTGCCGAGGTAATAGTAGTGCACCCGTGGTATCCGGCATAAACAAACTCACCCCTGCCCTTTTCTAAACTCTGAATGTTCACTCGACCGTTAAGCTTCTCGCTTTAATTATGTACTGTACTCGGTTCGATAGTTCGTATCAGCGAGTTGTATCCTAAACAGCTATTAATTCAAAATAATTAATTACTTTTCTTCAGTATTACAATGATCGGGTTGGACGTATTTCTAAACTGTCAGACTTGACGAATAAAACCTTAAACTGAAGACTTTTAGGTAAATATAACTTTGCTCTTTATTTATAAAATTAATAATAAATAATAATACAATCTGTTTATTATCTTACAAACCATAATAGGTAATGTTGAAATTAAATGCGGTTTACTCATTTGCATACGTCGATCCTCTGTTACTTTTCACTAGTTTGAAGATGATAAGTAATGTATTTCAAATCATTCTCTTTTAGTATTCCCTTGTTTAGTTTGACAATAAAATTATACATTTAATTTAGCAAATGTTTTTATACTAGCAGCTTTCAGGGTCTCTTCGACCCGAACTGAAAATCGTAAAAATGTATTAGTAACCTAAGTGAATAGGGTTCTAAAAACTTTTAATGCACATTTGCAGTTAAATTGTTCAAGTTTGAGAATTATTCCATATTAAAATTACGATAAGCATCGAATATCGAAGAGAATACAACAATTACAATAGAACCACCATTCTCGTGTCATTACTGCTAGTCACAGTGAACAAAAAAACTAAGTTCATTGACAGATCATAATAATAGCTCAAGACGTCTTTATTTTTGCTGTTTAAACCCCAAGCCATTTTTAACCCCATTTCTATTTTATCTTGGTTTGACAGTAAACATAATCCATTTAATTTAGCTATGTAATTTGCAAATAAACTAAACACAAGTGCTCACAAATTATAAATAATCATAATTACCAAATTAACAAGAAAAAAAATGGAATTTTGGATTGGTTTTTCAGAAATAAGAATAATGAAATCGTACATTATTTTTGGAGTACTAGTACCACTAGTAATGCGGCCAAAATCAGAATTATATTATGATAGTGCACCTAGATAGTGTACCATGAGCTGTAAATTACTAATTACGTATACAGGTACTCTTTGAGTTGTATTTAGAGTTTTACTGACAAAATAGTTTAATTTAAAATAATTTAATTTATACGAAGAGGAAGTAAAAGTATATTTTTGTGTGTCATAAATTTATCGTAAATAGTAAAAACAATTAAAAATAAATTTATAATCATGATAGAGTGAAAATGAAAGTAACATTGGCATGCACGAAATACAAATAGATTTATCTCTTTGAATAGAAGAGATAAAGAAAACGAGTTTATTAAATTATTTAATGGATTACGTTTCATTTTATCTTAATTAATATTTCTCAAATACAAAATTTAGTGAGAAATAAAGTTTACATAGATAGAAATTTACATCTTATACAGAGTTAAAAAAATGTCAGGGTTATTAGTCAGATATTTACAAAATAATAAATTATTATGTCATATACTACTGTTATTGTTACACACTAACTTGGAAAGTAACATGTTGCATTCTGATAAATAAGGAAACAAAATTATAAAAAAAAATGCTTGTGGTGTCGCAGGACGGGTGTCCTGCGGGTGGTAGGAACGAAGTTCCTTACATTTTTCATTAAATATAAATTATAAAATCATACTGCTTAGTACGTATACATTGCTAACTACTTATACATGGCGGAGTTAGATAAGAAACAAAATTAAAATTAACGAACTGTTTGTACCTAGCAAGATTAAAGGAAAAATTAAAATAAAATCATTATTTGTATCATTAAAGCAAGCGTCTTACTATAAATATATATTGAATATAAGAAAAAAGTTGATCATGATGAGTTTATAGTTAAAGAGTATGTTTGTTAAAGGATGTTGGATTGAAATAGGACTGTTTTCTACCTACCCGGCCTATTAATTTAAAATATATATCTTCCCTACTCTAAAGCTTCTACTTGAATCCGGTTGAAATTTTACATGCCTGTTTCAATTGTACTTTAGACAATGTGTAAGAAGTTTTATTAAAATCGTTACACGTTAGAACGGAAGATATCGGTAAAATCGTTGTTTTCTTTGTTTAAACGTTTGGGTCCCCTTTAATAAATTAAGCGATCTTTACCACTTCATAACAGTGTCGGTGTTCGTTTTACTAAAAAAACATTTAAAAAAGTTGTTTGTCTCATTAAATAAATGCAGTTAGCATTTTTTCTTGGATTAAATACGCAGTATTATAAAAATATACCTAATATATTGAAATAAGCATCAGCACAGATCAATTTTACTTTTAACAAGACCGTGATTATATTTTCGATATTTACAAAACCAAGTGACATTTTGACATATAACAAAAATAAACAAGTCAAGTAACAGGCTTACATAATAACATTTTTCCCCGTCTTTTTGAAGCTTATGTTTACGCGAGCGTTGCGCGTGAACGCTTGGGCGGATAACGTTTTCCAACGAACTCAGCCTGGGCATTGGTAAAATGAACATGTGTACCAAATTTTAACTAACTCGGTGATCTTTTACTCAGGTTATTGTCATCGGTAGATTTCGTGACGGTTTTTGCGTGACGGTGATTTTGATCTTTTTTTTTTTGGATTCACTCCCGGGCTCCAGAACGTGCCATAAGGAACTTCGTTCCAAAAATTCTAATTTTGTAGTAAAAACATTATTTCTTTGACGATTAATGTACAAGGAACAAGGTAAATCACACCACCACAACACACCTATGAGATTATCTCGGTCACATTAAAATAATTGCATACTTAGTGTTACTGAGATAGATAGTGGTCACTCGTACCCTCCATAATTATGGAAGGCTCACTTGGTTTTTGTCTAGTTAAGTTATATTACAAAGAGTCTATTTCGATTTCGTGTATATTTAGCTACTTTGTTTGTTTTGTTTTTTTAATTATAGTTTTCGGAAGTCACCGAAGATGGACGCTCTTCGGAAGCGGGTCCCAGACTACAGTGATGTAGCCTACAGGGAAGCCGTGACAAAACTTAAGTACCTGCTGGAAGAGTCCTATACCACGCCCAGAACATCTTTCCCATCCGTCGTACCCTCTACGAGTTCGATTCCACACACATCAACGTCGTTTACTGGATTTGAGCGGACCAAGAGGGTCCTTCCTTTGGCTGCCCCTAAATTACCTGATAACATCGGTAAACCACCTCAAGAGCTCGTAACCTTTATCTCAAGACAGGAAGACTATATTGATCAACTTGAAAAAGAAGTCTCGTTTTGCAGGGTAAGCAAATTTTGCTCTTTACGTTGTATTTTATCACAATTAAGCTAAGTAATTAATGTATAAGTAGTGAATTATTACAGGAAAAAGTTCAGAACGATCCAATATTCTGGATAATGAGAGTTATAAATATTTTCCAATCTAAAAATCTTCTTACTTATAGCACTCAGTACTGAAACGCTATCGATAATAATAACTTGAGTCTTGAGTTATTGGAAATGTTAAATGCTTTGGCTAAATTTAGTTTACCACATACCACATATTTCCTTTATCAATGCATGGTGTGCACGTTTAATCGGCAAAGAAACATAGTTAAGCGACGGTGCTCTAAATTCCACGAATGTTTATGCAAAGTTAGAGTTTCCAATTATTCAAGTATTTTGTGCAATTTTGTTGTTCTCTAAACTATACTGTTCTGACCATTATTTACATCATAATTAAGAAGTGTGAAAGAATAATTATAATCGTTTCACGATGGATCCACGAGATGCCTGATAAACTCATTGTCTCCTTGTGACTTAGACCTCTCGTATTTGGTTATTTAGACTGGATTAGTAATTGCACTTCCTCACTAAACTTTAAATCTGTGTCATGTCAAAATTTTGTCAAAACTAGACAAATAGGAAAATTCTAAATTTTAGAAAAAAAAAATCAAATGAATCAACTTTTAATACTGGGTAAAGATAACGTATTGCATACCCAATACCCATTAACCAATTTCATCAGCATCATTGGCGTCGGTCTGATTTCTTATCCCTAGGTTCGACCACAGTAGATATTTATTCAGGGTAAAAGCAACTATAGGAATGGGCAGAACTATGAATCTCAAAATATCTATTCTTCAGAACATTAAAATATTTTTACAACAAAAATCATCTAGTTTATTTCATAATTTTAAAATAGCAAAATGGTGTTAAGTGAGTATTATATGTTATATGAATAGTAGTATATCAAAGTATTCGTAGGTAGTATATAAAAAGTTCTTACTTTCGAAGAAATAACTAGATAAGAAACTAGTAAATCTAAAATTTGGCCTATCCCGGGTTCGAATCCTATAAGAGGATTCGAACATATGAGATATGTTCAGGATTCAGTACTTATATCGCATGTCGCATGGATAGAAGTAGAAGTAGCTGATCATCTCTACGTCAAATTATCCTCAGAGTTGAGACACTTACTAATAGAGAGATTTTAGCAATAATTATCTATTATTAAAAAAAGAGATTGTTTCATTTGACTAGAGCTGTATCCTTTATTAATCTATCTAGTAGCGTCTACAGTCGAAATGACCTTACGTCAAATTCCCCTCAGAGTGGAGTTAATTGAAAATAAAATTAGACGAATCTTGTTTCATTTGACTACATCTATCTCCTTATTAATATATTTACTAGCTTCTGTAGAAGAATATTCGCTTTCATGCGAATGTTCATCTATTAACATAATTAAAACCCAATAAATAAATAAAGAAAGAAATTATTACTCATTGAGGCAATAAGTAATTAATTCACAGTAATGAAGGTACAAGGTGGAAGGGATAGAATTCTCCAACTACCAAGCAATCTAATATGGAAATATCTTAAGAGGTAAGATTGTTGTAGGCGTATATTGTTAAAGTCTACAAGCTTTCTTATTTAGCTATAGGTTATTTTAATAACGTTAAATAGCACGGTAATAATTAACGAGATTATTATGATTAATATTCAGATTTTTTTTTAAACAATTTTTATGTATAAAACTAGTCAAGGTGGATTCACACAAACGTTCACTGTCAGGTCTGGTCACGGTCAACTTATGGTCCGATCTTGCGGTCCAACCCATTTCCATTGTCCGGTCAGACCCCAGCAAATCAAAGGTAGAATCTCTTCTTCGTCTCTCTCTAGAATCAGAATCTCCTTTTGTCAACACTATAGTGTCTATCTAGCATCATCTATAGATTCTATAACTAACGCTGTAATATCTAGCTATCACTAATCAATATCAAATAAATACTTTGGTTAGTTTAAAAAAGGTCATTATTTAAATTAAGAAGTAAAGATTTCTTTCCTTATCTAAAATGTTCAAACACTTAAGGTTGAATTTTTAAAAACACTTACTTAGTACAGGAGATAGCGTGCAAAAAAGACTAACATCAAAGCTACAATGTTGTGCATAAGTTAATATTTTAGTACCTTTTAAGAATGTGTAGTCGGCTAAGTTCGTCTGCTGGACATCTAGGCAAGAGGCATTTGGAAAACAATAAACCGGTGGGGAACGGCCATGTCCCGTCCATTTTGATGGACAATGTGATTTTCATCTTGAGTGCAATACTCTTATTGTATTATCAGTGTAATACTTTTTACTCCCCAGAAAATAGCAGTGGCTTCCTTATCAATTTGACTATTATTTTGTTCACTTATAGTCAGTGCCCTCGAAGAAAATTGTACGGGTTTTTCTGAGCCATCAGAATATCTGAGACGTAACTGCCCCCAGTCTCACAGGTTTCAATTGGCAATTTCGGGTTAAAATGTGCAAGAACGGTGTCACTTGTAACTGACAATCATTGATCTTTCGAAAATTAATTTCACTTTTTGGAACGAAGTTCCTTATGGCACGTTATACCATGTGGAGCCCGGGAGTGAATCCGAAAAAAAGACCATCACAAAACTTACCGTCACGAAATAGACCGATGACGATAACTTGAGTAAAAGTTGACCGATTTAGTTGAAATTTGGTACGCATGTTCATTTTACCAATGCCCAGGATGAGTTCGTTGTACAACGTTATTCGTCCAAGCGTTCGCGCGCAGCGCTCGCGTAAACGTAAACATCAAATGTAAAATTGGAATTTTAGGAAGGGAAAAAATTCCAACTTCGTCTATTCAATGAGACAAACAAAAATTTTATAAATAATTTTTTTGGTAAAACTAATACCGACATCGTTATGAAGTGATCAAGATCGATAAATTTATTAAAGTGGACCTAAAACTTTAAAATAGAGAAAACAACGTTTTTACCGATATCTTGCATTCTAACGTAACGATTTTATTAAAACTTCATACACATCGTCTTAAGTACAATTGAAACAGGCATGTAAAATTTCAACCTGATACAAGCAGAAGTTTTTGTGTAGGAAAGTGATATATTTTATAATATTTTAAATTAGTAGGCCGGGTAGGTAGAGAACAATCCTTTTTCCTAACTACTACAACCATACTCTTTAACTATAAACTAACCATGATTAACTTTTTTCTCCATATTTAATACATATTTATTGCAAGACGCTTGCTTCAATAATAAAAATAATGGTTTTTATTTTAATTTTGCCTTAACTTCGCTAATTACAAATATGTAGTTAGTTAGTTTAATTTTGTCTCTTATCTAACTCCACCATGTATACGTATAGTTAGCAACGTATACTTAGCAGTGTGATTTTATAATTTATATTTAATGAAAAGCGTAAGGAACTTTGTTCCTACCGGGTGTCCCGCGAGACCACACGAATTTCTTTTTTTTTGTACAAATAAATATTTTACTTTTTGAAGTAAATTATTTAAAGAAGAGAGCCTCTTAGCAAGGTTAAGGATAAACGTATAGTTAAACCTGTCACTGTTCTTACTTCATTACATTTGTCGGACACTTCTCATTAGTGGTGGCTATAATTTATCTTAATTCTAATATAATAAGGTAAAAATTAGTTCTTTTTTGCAAAAAAATTTGCTGTTTCAGAAAAACAGGTGTTCTACAACAAAGAAAAAGTTACCGTCAATCAATGTTATTAACGTTTATTATTTAAATAAGTAGCACGACTCGTCGTGCATTCCCCAAACAAAATGACAAGTAGTGTTTTTGGGGGAGGAATATAGTTTAAATAAGTTCAAATTTTAAAATAATTAATATTTATTGAGGTACAGAGATAAAAATTATAAGTCCCAAGTCCCAATTATCTAAAATGGAAACACATCCGGAAATCTTCTTACCACTGACCAAAAAAAAATATAACTAAAAAATAAAAATTACCAAGTAAAAATAAATCCAAGTGTAATTTTCTTTCGTATAAGAAATAAGAATTGTATGTAGTCTATGTCTTAGAGTGTATTACTATGTTAGGATGAACTGGGAAACATGCTGTACAAAGTAAAGGAGGTCGTCGCTGAAAACGACAAACTTCACGAGCAGAGGAAAACCACCCTGATTAAATCCTTGTTCGACACGGAAGAAGACGATGACACGGAAATAGAAGAGAAGGTATAATCATACCTTACCTCTACATTTAGATATCAAGAAATATATCACTTTTTACTTTCTTATTGCACGCACTGCGCACGATATCCAAATAACTTAAAGCATAAAAAATCCTTAGTTCATGACTAAATATAACCAATGCTAGCAAACATTTTGCTTTTTCTTGACGAAAATATCTATTATAGGTCCCTTAATTCGACGATTTAATAGGGGTACGGTATAAAGAACGAATTAAAATATTATTCTTTTTTTTGGAATCGAACGTAACAATAATACTCTGCAAATTAATGTGGCTCATAGCTTCCTCGCGTCGTATTTCATAAAATTTAATGATTTCATGAGTTTAAAATCTTCTATTATCCAACTTATTTAATTTTCCTCCTGTTTTTTAAATCTGTCAAATTTGTTTTGATTTTTTACATGAATTAAAGTATCAATTTAGCAAAATTTAAAGAGAGCAGGTGGTTGAAATTAATCTGGGGCTATCTGCGGGCTACTATCGACGAACCATCAAAATTTCATAAAAACCCGATATGTACTTTTGAAGATATAGGTGTAAATATATGTATGTTTGTGCGCATGTGAAAGAGAAACAAATGGGCGCATATGGTTGAAACTTATATGGGACCAACAGTTGACTAATTATGACCATCCAAATTTTAATAAAATCGGACGAGTGGTTTTTAAGACATAGTGGTTCGCAATAATTGATGCGACAAACCAACTGGCAGACACGGAACCAAAAATGTTCCCTAATGTCTGAAACGGATTTCAGTCTTGGAATTTTTTAAATTGGAGGCCTAAAAATGTTTCGTTCTTCATCTTCAGAACGGTTATATAGCTTCCGTTACCTTCGGTAAACTCGGAAGCAAAAAATGATACATACATATTACTTAAATGTCAAATAAATAATGAAAATCTTATTAAACCCCTTGTATTTAAATGTTAAATTATAAAGTCAATGCATATATGTTAATACAACTTTTACAAAAAGCTTACGGTAATTATATAACTCGAAATGGTCGAACCTAGGGAAGCATGTAATTTTCACATAGAGCATTGCAGGTGGTGGTAATAAAAACACTGTTTACTGTTTCTACCCTCATTATCACATACTCTAATCTTTTTTAAACAAGTTCAATCCATCTTCGTTATAGTCTTTAAAATGATACTATATGTAGTATGTAGTCATGATAGACTAAAATAAATAACAAAGCCATTTATAAATCTTTCAACATTTATAATAATCTTATATAGACAGACATAAGAATGATATTTATAATTATTATTGTAATTTTTAATGTTTATTATTATTTATTTTCTTCTTTTTCTTTTAATTGTTTAACTATTTAATATTTTTATTCTATATTTAGAATAAGACATGCAATTTAAATTCTTATTAATATTATATTTTCTTATACACTTAAAGATTATTAACAATCAATAAAAAATTAATAAATATAAAAATTAATTAATATATAGCAATACAAATAAATGGAGTATATAACTAACATGCTATTAAATGGAATTTATGTACTAGATGTATAATAATTTAATAAATAAATACTAATTTAATTTATATACTACACAAAAAAATATGCTTTATTTTATTAATGAGAAAATTAGTCTAGTTAATATTATTACCCTGGATAATGATATTAACCCGATTTACCAATGGGCAGACAGGGCCATTGCCCAGGGCGTCAATTTATGGGGGGTGAAAAATTTTGTGATATTTTTATTATTATTTCCAGAACAACTGTAAAAATAAACCGGGAACGACAAAACTAACTTGCTTAGACCACGCATTTTTCCGAAGTTGTTACCGAGTTTGCTAAGAAAAAATCAAGAGAAAGGTCCTTGTAGTTGTGTTAACTAAAAGTTTTCAACAAAAGTATAGAAAATGATTATATCACAGGCTATTCACTTACTGTAATTCAATTCATCAAAAATTTGGCTTTTTCCTTAGTTTCAAAATATTAATGTTTATTTCATACACGAGCTGTGGACAAATTCAAAGGTATTTTTTTCATTTCCATATCTTAGTATCTATTTCGTTTGTTTTCTCTATGGCAATAAAAGGTATAACCCAATTTTAAGCCATGCGTGTTTATTTATTAAAAACAAATTGATTTTACACTTTAAAAATTAGTCATGCAAACTAAAATTGTGTTCGTGTATGTTTGGAGTTTGCACTAAAAACGTAGTAATAAAAAAAAAATATATATTAAAAAAAGAAATATAGGCCTACTAATTATTTATCAAAAGTATACACACTATTTCAGGTTAATTCCTAATACGTCATTTTTACAACAGTATAATATGGTATTAGCCCACATTGGGGTAACCATAAATACTAATCATCAATTACAGTATCTCATTCCTTTTATTTGGGGGGGGGGGGGGGGGCTACTAAAGGTTTTCCCAGGGTGCAGCTAACCTAAAATCGGGGCCTGCCTGGATATAATATAAATTTATTATTCTTATTAGTTTTCCACAGCCAAACGCCACAATAAACTTAGTTATTTTCAATAATAAGTTATTACTATTTAAAAAATAAATAAATATTAACGATGCTTTTTCCACTGCAACAAACAAAATGTGAATCGCATTTTATTAAAAATAAAAAACTGACTTATCCTCTTGTTTTCCGTCTTCCATTGTTCCTGGTCTGTGTGAGGATTACAACCAATTATTCGCAACTGCGATATCTCTATTATTGATATTTTTGAAAGTTACCAAATCTGTTTTTAATATTTCCCCCTTCAGTCCAATAATTGTTATATTAAGTCATCATTCCTTCTTAATTCGTATTTATTCTTGCACATATTATATTTGTTGGATCAATATTTCATCTTATTCTTATGTATACTTTTGTTTATTGAATTAATAATCGTGTACCAATCTAATGTTTATAGGAGATATTTATGCTTTTAGCGAATAGAATTAGAGAGCGATTTTCGTGTTGTCCCACGAAAATGGTCTTTATTTATATATTTTGAGCAAACTGTATTTTTTTTAAATACATTTTTCTGTATAATTGGAGGTTTGATAAATTAAAATTAATTATTTATAGAGTCGTAAACTAAAATTCATGCCGACATACGACATGATTTTATACATGCTACTAAATATATAATTACACCGAAAAAGTAAAATTTTTAGACCGAGAATACAACCGTGATTTTCCGCACCATTTGTTTGAAGTTCAACGAGCCAAACATACCACGGAGAGGGAGTAGAACGGCCTCGGTCCAAGCACGGCTACTAACCGCTATTACACTCTGTTACAGCCAGTCAAATCTAAAGGAAGGAAAGCCATAGTAGACGGACCGAGGATTCTTTACGAGTCTCGTATCAGTGAACTGGAGGCACAGCTGGGACAGACAAAGATTCAGCTTAAAAAAGCTCAAGAAGAAGCGAATAGACAAGGTACACTACCACCCGGCATTGTTATCACTGATACATCGGTACCTGGTGTTCTGGAACAGACTAAACTTATCGATACACTCAGAAGGTTAGCAAAAAAATATTATATTTAGTGAATCATCTATTAACTTTATTCTGTAATATGTTTTTTTACTTGTATTCTTAATGAACTGAAATATAAAACACTGCAAAATGCAAAACAATGATGATAATAATCATAAATGAGATAATCATAAATGAGATAATGATCATAATAATTATAAACACGGTTGCCGGCAGATGGCTACAGCTATGCCTAACAATAGTATCTATTATTGTAAAAGTATTATCTTTACAATTTTATTATTTTTCCGCCCTAGTGCGAAAAAAAAAATTCTTTACCTTAACGCACGTTTAGCGCGAGTTTGTTAATTAGAGTAATTTGCTGTTTGTTTAATTAAAGTAACTGCTTATATCGAGTTTTTAGTAAAAAAAACAATGAGTGATTTAAATGATTATGACGAAAATGAGGAGAATAATGCGCCTCCCGAAATCATTAATTCGGCACAAAATACAGCTAATGAATTAATGTCATCTTTATCAAAAGAGAAATACGAACTTACATACAGGAAGTTTATTATTTTTTATCTACGATTGATACGAAATATAAACATAGTATCTCTGTTTAGATGCGCAGAAAGTGATTCTTTACGTACTTGTATTCATTGCGCATGCGAATCTCATAATTTCTCTTTTTATCCGCCCTAGTGCGGAAAAAAAGAATAATTCTTCACCTTAACGCACGATTAGCGAGTTTGTTTACATTTACCAATACTAATTTGCTGTTTGTTTAATTAAAGTAACTGTTTATATCGAGTTTTTAGTGAAAAACAATGAAAAATAAGTGCGATTATAACAAAAATTAGGAGAATAATACGCCCCCGAAATAATTAATTCGGCACAAAATACAACTAATAAATTAATGTCATCTTTATCAAAAGAGAAATAAGGGCTTACATACAGGAAGTTTATTATTATTATTTTTTTCTGTATTTATTATTAAAATCCAACAATCGTTGATAAAGTACAGTACGCAAATCGTGCGAAAACTGAATTTTGCTTGCGAGCGTGGAGTTTGTACCCGAGCGATAGCGAGGGTAGTAAAATCACACGAGCGTGGTTTTACTACCCTCGCTATCGCTCGGGTGCAAACTCCACACTCGCATGCAAAAATGCTACTTTCCGCACTAGACGCGTAATGCACTATTTTTTTCTGTATTTATTATTAAAATCGAACAATCGTAGATCGTAGATAAAGTACGGTGGTTTTACTACCCTCGCTGTCGCTCAGGTGCAAACTCCACACTCGCATGCAAAATCAGGAACTAGATTTTTCCCGGGAAAACGGCTAATATCGTTAGATTCGTATTTAAATGGACTACATCTTAGAATTTTTAAATAAAAATCGTCGGAACCGTTTTCGAGAATTTGTTTTGGTGGTAGCCAATATAATTTTAATATAATTTAATCATATTATATTTAATCGTAGTGAATTTAAATATGATATTTAATTATGGCATATATAGGTTTTTCAGGTAGATGTTTTTAAAATGTCCAAATACGTGTTCTACTTCCACGGACGTAGGATACATTAACTTTTACCATATTACTTTAAATCAAATTATAATTATCATTAACTTTGGGAATTGGTATCGGTAACGACAGAGAAAAATCATTCTCTAGTATAGCTCAGCTGGTTAGAGCGCCTGTAACGGATATATAGGAGGCCCGTAGTTCAAGTCCAGGTGCTGGGATCTATTTTTCTCTGTATGTCTCCCGTAGTTAATGATAATTATAATTTGATTTAAAGTAAAATTTAATCTTTCCGTAGTATGAATACTACCTAAAACTTAAAAATTTGAAGTTTTACCACATTGTAGCCATACATCATATTCGTCATAAAAGATGGCCCAGATGATAGTTATTGAGGAAGTTTGAGCACTAAATAAAACAGAGTTGGTAAACACTTCACTGTTATAAGAAGACTTAATAACGAACCTACCCAAAGCCGAAACACCTAAATTTATAAATAAATCATTATAATAAGATATTAAGTCCATGTTAAACTTTACTTCTTAATTTACTGAATAAATATGAAGGTAAACAGTTGGGTAAACAGTAAACAAAACAATAAACCAATGAAAATTGATAAAGATTTGTTCAAACATTGGCTAACCTGTTACCTTTAACCGTGACCAATCAAATTATGAAATCTAAAAGAAGACCCGTTTACTCTTTTATATTACCTCAGCCTTGTTGGATAACCTGATCAATTGTTTTGTTTCGTTTTTTATTCAACGATTTGAAATTATTTTTGAAGTTAAGTTTGTCGATTCAGATATTCAATTGTTTCTGTTTCTCTAAATCTAAAACCGTTCGATTGATTAAAAGGACCTTATGAATTAAAATATGTTTTTTCTATGAGGGACGAAGAAGAGAAGTTGAACAATGACACGGTCTCAAGGTAATGTGAATGACAAACCTGTTGAAGTCTGTGTTCTTTTCATTAAATTTCATGCCCTTATCCTGAATTCAGCCCTTATTTAGGATGAATTTTAACAGGAATCACGAAAAAGATGTATAAAATAAAACAGTTATATCATATACAATGTCTAGTTTAAACGTGTGAATTTGAAATATTATTAATCTGTTCAGTACCTACTACCTCCTTTTAATTGTTACATACGTAAAATTTATCAGCTAAATTTTATGCTCTGATTAGATTTTTCGGCTGAACTATTGAACATAGGGCCCTACTAAAGCGTCACCTCACAAGTAAATGTCTAAAAGTTATTAAAACAAAGGATTATTATCCCTCCAGTGTATAGAAGTGATTATATCCCTTAATCCTTAATCTAAAATAAGTAGTATCTTTATTGTGCATAGAATGGGGTAATATCCCTTTGTCGGCTAAATCGGATTGTACGTGCCCTGGAAATTTCTTCGAGTTGGACCTCTACCTGGTTTATACACAGGAAGGTTGTTTTTCTTCAGAAAATGAGTGGAGCACCGCGAAGCGGTGCGGAGCAGCTATAGAAAATTCAAGGGTACACAATATTAAGGTTTTTAATTTAATATGCGGGATTTTATCACCTAACCTCAAAGTGGGGGCACGTACAATCCGATTTTACCCCCTTTGTCTAATAACAGATTTAGGCAGGGGCCCGCCCTGTGTTCTACTTCTAGAGGTATTGACCATTTATTCTTGCGGAACCCTTGGGTACAGACATAAGGTCTATCACTGAAATTAAACATGCAGTTGTATTTAATTGGACCAATGATCATACTATGGAGTCAAGATGAGTTTTAAATGACAGCCTGGAAAAATTGAATAAAATGGGGAGGAGCTTGAAATTTTGACGTCTAGGAGGTCAAATATCTCATTGGCTCCCCTCTCTATTGCCCCCCCCCCCCCCCCTCCCTCCCTCCCCGAGCTGTCAGTATTAAAACTTATCTTGGCCCCAGTATAATTTAATAATAGGAATCAACATTTATCAGACGCACTGAGTAAACCTAAAAATTATTGGAAAAATTATATTCAAAAGAATATAATCCTAAGTACATTCGCTTCTCACGCAAGCTGTGTGAGAGAGGGACCCATGATTGACGTTCACTCAGCATTGTGGTTAATGGGTTGCTACTCAATAGAATTGGTGTCCATCTGGTACTGTGAACTAGATAACACCATAAAAATGGGTCGCTAGAGCTCCCCTAAGCTAGTCTCATAAACTACACATTGCAGCCAAAAAGAGTTGGATACGCTGACCCAATGTCTGTATGGTTAGGCCTTGGGGGGAAGTCAATAAGATTTGGGAATTGCAATAAACCAAGATTCTTTGGAAATTTAGCAAATATGTTATTAAGTTCTTTGAGGGAGTTGCCAAAAAGAGTGCAAAAACAATATAATTTAAAAATTTTCATAATATAAATATGTTTTCAGAGAGCGTGATGAAATGCACAACACTGTAGTGAATCTGCAGGCCCTTGTTTCTCAACTCAGAGAAAAAGAGGCTTCTGCAACACAGAAAGTAAAAAGGACTCTTGACTTGGTCGACCAAGCTCACTTTGATAAAAGCCAGGTTTGTTTAATTACTATAGAGTATGTTTGTTTTTATTTTATTTTATTAATATATAATTTATTTAACATCGATATAACAGGTTCACTTTGAGAAAAGTAAACTTAGTTTAATATTTATAAAATAAGAGAAAAGATTATTAATATTATTTGTTAGATATAGATGAACTATACAACAATCTTCTACATGATTATGAATTTGTTATCATGTCGGGGAGGACCCTTACTGACTTTAGACCAGACTGACATCCATTTTATAAATAGTATTATTATTAATAATTTAAAAGGCCCAGATGCAGTTTACCAATTGCAAATGAGGTTGGTTTATTCAAAATATGGCATCAATAAATATGAGTGATGTGACTTAACTATTTGAGTTCAAATAGTGAAAAGTGTTCATGCAGAAGCTAGCAAGGAAGTTTGATTATAACTAACATTTCCCCATAATATTTTCTGGCACATTCTATGTAAGGTTTGAATATTTATAGTTGGAGGTCGAAGTGAAGCGACTGAAAGGAGAGCTGGAGAGAGCTAATGAGAAGATTAGAGAATGCGTTCAGGATTCAGCTCGCAGAGTTCAGGAAGCTGAGAGACGCTACTCCTCTCAGGTAAATTTGATCTAAAGTTAATTTGTCCTAATAATTGAACCTTTATGTTTAAACACCCTTATTATAGGCATACAATATTGCTTAAAAGTAATGAATAATGCATCCAAGACATAACACACACACTAGCTTTATTATGTACCCAGTTGGAGAGATTGAATGCAGATCTGTCAAGCCAGTGGGACTCAAACAACAGACTCAGTTTAGAGGTAGATCGAGCTAGAAGAACTGAACAGGAACTAAGGAGAGAAATTGCTCAAAGGAATGCTACTATTGACGAAATTAAAAAGGAACTTCACAGCAAAACAAGTAAGCCACTTAATTATGTTTATTGCTTTTACATGTGTACCAATGCTGTTTATTTATATTGTTTTGTCAATGTTCCCTCTACATTAGTAGTCCCTAGTACAATAAGAAGTGTACTTAAAAGGGACTTTTCTGATGAACTATGCACACAACTAATCATAAGCCTCTATCCTATTAATCTTACCCATAAGGGGCATTCACACTGGCGAGTAAAACGGGTTAGTACACAGAAAATACTGGTATGGCTAGTAACTGGTATGGCAGAACACGCCTCGTTTGAACACTTGTACTAGGGCACTCTCCTTGGTTAGTCCACTAACCTGGTGAGTAGAGCATTTGCTAGTAGATAGCTCAGGGGGCTATTTACTAGCCCACTAGCCTACCCCCTCCCACAACTAACTCGCCTAACTACTTAACTCGCCTTGTGTGAGCAATGTGTTTAGTAGATTAGTAGATAACAGGGTTAGTGAGTAAACAAATTCACGTGGTTTTATTTTTCTTGGCATTTTTTAATCTTTATTTTTAAAAATATATTTTAAATTAAAAAATGAAGTGGTCAGAGCGTGAAAATCTTAAGTTTATAAAATTAATAAAAAATTTGTTTATGGGACAGTGATTCTGTACATTACAGAAATAATCAAATGCGACCCAAATGCACTTTGGTTTATAACAATCTTCCTCAAGGACATATGAAAGTTCTTCTTTCATCATTTTTTTAAGTTTAAGTCAAAGTTGGTACTTTTTAAAAACGTTTGCCATGATGTTTCCACTAGCCTTGAAGAGAGCTTCTAGCCAGGCACTAACCACTAGCCCACACTGCATCTGAACATCTACTAACCTAGGCTAGTTACTAAGCAAACCAGTCGCTACTAGCCCGGCACTAGCCGCTAGTCCACTAGCACAGATTTTCACTTGCCAATGTGAACCCCGCATTAGAGTAATTTACAAGACATCAGCAAGTTTTAAATGTTATGATAAATTGATCATAATTATAGATTTTTTTTTATATTCCGGGGGCCTTTTACACCCGAAGACGCAGGCCACTTATGTGGGCCCATTGAACAAACCCAGGTTAGGAACTAATCTCTTCACATTAGAGTGAAGTTTTAGGTCGTTAACCATAACTCTCCTTCGATTAGATTGCACCGAGAGTGTAGACCATGCCAAAACTTGGTGGCGCTACTCTTTCGAGCAGCTACCCATTTATTTAAACAATGGGTTAACATTGAGCGGGGGGCCTTGTCCGGGAATTGAACCCAGAGCTGAAGGTCAAGTGGACACCCGTCCTACAATTGACCACACCCGATCCTGCTTTAAATGCCTGATCGAAAGGCAAGTGCTCTCTACTCCGGGCTACCCAGGCCCCTTATAATTATAGATTTGTTACAAATGAAGTCATTCTTTATGAAAACATGTGCTATCGTGGTTTATCCGAAAACAGTTTAAACTGCCACAATAAAAATATTTATATGAAAATATTTTACCTATTAGTTTTGGACCGAACAACTTCGACTTTTAAGAGCTACTTTTCACAAAAACATGCTTGACATTATTTTGATTATAAATAGGTAGCTTGCAGAGTGAAGCTGTAAGCGCTGGTGTAGAAAAGGAGAGTTTAGAAGCAGAGCTTTGTTCAGCTAGGCTTACATCTGAACGAGCTGAGAGACAAGCTAGACAGGAAGCAGCGAGACAGCAAGCTGAGATAGCTTCTCTCAGACAACGACTGGATAGAGCTGATGCTGAGATACTTCAAGCAAGGAAAGAAAACCTCCGTCTTACTGACAATATAGCTTCCTTGGAGAAAGAGGTATAACACCACATTTACTTTTATCAATCTGTTTATGTAACTTTGACTTTAATGTATATTTGAACCACAACCAAGATGGGAAGGTGGACTGTGTAGAAGCATTATTGATGAAAAATTTAATAAACAATAAATACATTTTAAAAACTAATAAAATCTCCCACTAGACTATAAAAATTTAAAGTGTTGTATATATTATGTTACCATAACAATTTTGAACAAATTTACTTTATAAAGTTTCTCTATTACATCTCAAAACTGGACGAAATTTTAGAAGTAATAAAAGGTACAGATTGGATATCATTGGTATATCTGAAGCTAGGAGGTAAGGACAAATTTTGCTAGATCTGGGTCACAACATAGAGTTTTGTTATAACAGCGAGAGAAGCTTTGGATGTACAGGGTTTCTAATCAATAAAAGAAGTGAAAAAGATTTCAAAAGATATAAATCTTACTCTCATCGTATATTTAAGATTATTCTGAATTTGGAGAAAAATCATAGTGGAGGAAGAATTAACTTATTAAAAGTAAATGCACCCCCCTCACATGCAGATGAGCTAGAGATTGAATCATTCTGCCAACAATTATTTCAAGCATGGGAAGAAGATCAATGCAGTCATGAAATTGTAATGGGAGATACGAATGCAAAAGTTGGCACACACAAGACTTTGAATCTATTGGAAGATGTGGATAAGGGGTAAGAAACAAGAGAGGGTAAATATTTTTGGAATACTTAGAAGGAAACACGATGTTGGTAGTCAATACATTCTTCCAAAAACCGTTGAACAAAAAATGGACCTGGTTAAGTCCTGTTGGCCAAACCAAAAAATGAAATAGACTTTTAAGCAGTTAAAGCTCTAGTACTCCCAGAAAAAAATGAGAAAATGATCTAAGAAGAAATATGTGCAGAGAATTCTCTTGGATTTCGATTTTAACGAGTATAGACACTATGAAGATTTGCTGAAGCAAGAACTGAAAAATATGCTAAGAAACTATTCTTTGTCCAATCTAAATTATCTTGAAAAAAAGACCAGTAGAATGCTCTACCAGATAAAAATAAAATGAAGTTTCCGGTCAAACTATACAAGCTATTAAGAAAAAGGAGAATACTTAAAGGAAAGTGGCAAAAATCAATTAGGTAGAACCTGAGATGTTCGAGTGTTGAAAAGAAGTGTGACAAAGAGAATGCAATTGAGAATGGCGGGAATCAAAAGAAATGCTGAAATCGGTTACAAAAACTTAGCAGTATGAAAGACACTGAGGAAAACATAAATGTAGAGAAAAATCAAGATTTTAGACGTTATTTCAAATTATAATAAAATCTATGTCAAGAAGTATCCAAAGTGTCGGTTGCGGTACTGCAGTACCTATAACATCTGCAGATTTAGAACCTGTTCCGGAAATATTAAAACATAAAATCAATTGGAGTGTAAAAAGGTCCAAAAAACGAAAAGCTTGTGGAATAGACAATCACTGTGGAAGAACTGAAAGCAGGAGGCCAAAATATTATATCAGAGCTACTCCTCTCATTCATTATTTGCTTAGGTGAAAGGGATGATCAGCCAGATTCATGGCTCAAAGCGTATCTCATTCTCTTGTTCAAGAAAGGTCATAAGTTAGATTGAGATAATTATTGTCAGTGCCTTACAAAACCTTTATGTCCATCATAACTAAGAGAATAGAAGGAACTGTAGATAGTAATATCGATATTACTATCTAGTGTCAGTTCTAATCCCAGCTTGATTTGCCGGGTTTAGAAAAAAATATGTCAATGCTTCACCATATATATGATGTCTGGTTATACAAATAATTACAAGGAAAAGTATATGCATGTATAAATTTGAATATTATATGAATATAAACTTGGTGCTTTTTATTGTTTATTTATAAAAAAAAAAGTCATAAAACAGACCCACTTGCGACTGCACAATCCACAGAATTATTCTGATTTCCAAAATTTGTTTAAGTAAGTGAATAAAGAAGTTTATTTTATATTAGTAATATGTATTTCAAGAAGAAGATTGTATTTTATTATTTATCATTTTGTATTTTCGGGTAATAAAAAGTTATTTATTTATTTACATCTTAAAACCATTATTTATTCTTTATGGCTGGTGGTCATTGTTATCAATAGGTAAAGTTAAACAATTTAAAGAAATTCTGAATAATATTTAAACTTTTGATGATAGTTTAGATGCTTACGTTGGATATTTTTAATAATAATACCTACTAAGGTAATAGTGCATGGATTTACTAACTATCATAGGAACTAACCAAGGAAGCGTCGAGCAGGTAATGAATGGGTCCTATCTTAAGCACCACTTTAGACTATAGATTGAAGATTCTTTTTTTTCTATATATCTATGTAATTTTGCAGCTTAACATATCCAAACTAGGGAAGGACAACAAAGAGATGTCTCTAAAACTGGAAAATGTTAAGAATCCAGATGAACTCTCCTCCCTTATAAAGGAAATGGACAACAAGCATGGTAAGTTAATATTTATTCTTATTTAATTTACATCAGTTTATCTATTACCAATATTGATAATAACAACTTTCAATACCATACAGAAATAAATAATCAATACTAACTTATGATGTATGAGGGAGCCAGCGTGGCCGTGTGGGTTAAACGACGTCTGCTCGGCCATCACTGAATCATGAGTGGAACGAGACGGGGTTCGATTCCTCGCCGTGACACTCTGATTTATATGGCTCACTATTGATCACATCATACTCGCTTCGGCGGTACAACGTACATATGTATGATGTGTGAAGTGGCTGGAACTCTCTACCGCGGGGCGTGAAAAGGGCCTACGTGATGGCCTAATTGCAAGGTTCGAACAAGTGGTTCGTCCTACCCGTTCTAGTAGGAAGTACTAGACTACTACCACTACTACTACTTATAATGGCAACTTTATAGTGGATCATTATTTACTGTCAAAGTAATTTTACTTATGTTTAGCTCAATAATTACATCATATAATTGCAAGTTTGTAAAGATACATTCTCAACATAAAAGAAGTTTTATTTCACACTAAGATTCCATAACATATTCCTTAGCATATTCTTTTATGAAAGAACCATAAGAAAAATTTATAATAATTGTTCTTTTTACATTTTAATAGGTTTTTTTTTATTAAACAATTAAAGTTAACCTGAAATTGATAGGAATAATTATTATTGTTAATGATTGAGTAATTTTGCATAATTTAATAGTGTGTACATAATCTAATAGTGTGTAAACACGTAAATAAGAATATAATAATTTAAAAAAATTTTTTTTTTACATCTTTGCATTTACATACACTTATATTCTTAAAAGTAGTTAAGCATTACCCTTTTTTATATTAATGCACAAAACAGTCAGAGACAGGCTAAATAAACATATGGCTAAATAAAGCAGTGATGCTTTTCCAATTAATAAATTTGTGACAGTTATAAGAAAACAAATTAAAAAATAGAAACAGTATCATATCTGGCATTATGTGGGTATTATGCGGAAACTAAATAATAAATTAGATGACTTATGTCTCTACCCCTTCAAATAGTGAGCTCCTTTTTTAAATCAAACCCAAAACTCCATTTTAAAGCCTCATACCAATTTTCACATACAGAAATACTTTTGTATTTCTTGATGTAAACTTTAAAGTCAATAAACTTTTAAAACAGTGTACGTTTATATTAAAGCATACTTTGAATAAAGATTTTCTTGCATCTACCACATTACCCCAGGTATTAACTGTCTTATTTTATACAGGGTGACTGGCGATATATGTGAAAAAATAAAGTAGGTTGATCTACGCCTCATTGGGCTACAAAAAAATGTCATATAAACCATAGGTCAAATATTAACCGTTCTCTCACAAGGTCAAATTTTATGATTTCTTTTAGATCGCATACCTTTGCTCATAAAAACAATTATTGCTCCAAAAGAATAAAAGCTACAACAAAATATTTGGTATCATTGTAAAGCTGACAAGATTTTCTATAAGAAAAGTGTCATTTTAATTTTCATTCCCTCAAATTATATGACAAAAAATGTATACAAATTTTATTTTTAACAAATAATAAAAAAATATTTTTTCTTTGTGGTTCCATAACTTAGAATAGAACTGAGCTTAAACTTTCCGGACTTCAGGAAAAACTTCCTTATTTACTAAAGTTTTGATTAATATTAATATCATTACCTATTCATAATGTGGAATTTTTAGTAAACTTCGCTGAAAGTAAAAAAAGAAACATGTTTATTGTTGTTTTTGTTGACATATAGGTGAGTATACTAAACCAGTCTTGCTTTTTAGGGTTTTGTAGATACTCTTTTATATAGAGTGTTTTTTTGTAGCCCCTGAGGCGTAGAACAACCCACTTAATTTTTTCACATATATCGCCAGTCACCACCCTGTATTTTTTTTTAATTTTTTAAAAAAAACTCCAATTAATTTTAAAAATAAAATACTGGAATTGGCTAAACATATTATTCTGGTTTTATTTTTTTTTTTATTAAATGTTTCTTGACTGGGTTGAAGGATTAATTAGTATTTTGTACAATACTATGTCAACTATTTTGCATTACTTTTTGTTTTCACTTTTTTTTTTATTTGTATATTTTTTCTTAATTTTATTGATAAAATATCTTAAAGTGCTTTTATAATACTGAACCCAGCTTTTGTAACAAGTTTGGGCATAAAGTAGAAAATTATTTAGTTTAATTTGCTTGTAGATTTTAATAAGTAAAAGAAGCCGCCTGTGACTGTATTGTGCCTTATTTTAATTCCCCTGTTTAAAAAAAAAAAAAAAAAAAAAAAAAAAAAAAAACAGTAAATTGATTACAAAGAAATTCCAGAAAAACCAATTTATTATTTAGCTTTTAGGATACATTTATTTTACCTCTTAAATGAGAAACTGTCTTTTACAGATTCTTCACTTGCTATAAAGCTAAATATCTTAAAATTTCTTCTCATACACTGCAGTTCTCTCCAGCAATTGGCTGCAAAACTAATGCTGTACATAAACCCTTTTAAAATAAATAATTTCACCATTTATAAATTATTTAATCTTGCCATTAAAATTTGACTCTAGCTTAACTTGATTTTTTTTTTATTTTCCCCTAAAAATACCCGAAGTTCTTAGCGCCTTACCTCTGAAGTCTAAAATAGGAGATAATCAAAGTGTGGCAAACTCTCATTTGGGACTTACTCATCTATATATATTATATATAATGTGAAAGAAATAAAAATTTAAGATGACAGTCAACATTAGAATAGGTCTTATTTTGAGCATAAAATATATAAATGACTATTATGATTATCAATCTTACGTCCGACTTTTTTTTTATAAAACGTGCTTCTAATTCACATATTAATTATTAAATTAAAGCTGTAAAGAGGGTGTTTTTTTTTTTTTTTTTTTTTTTGTTAATTGCATAACCAAGTACCCAACTGTTTATTAAAAAGGAATTGATTAATTAGTTAGGAGATATTGTTGTTCCTATAGTTAAGCTACTAATACATTTTTTCAGAACTTTAAAAGGGGATACAAAAACCATTTACTTGTTTTTTATAAACTTGTAACTTTTTAGGCACTTAAAACCCTCATTCTTTGGAGTTTTTAAACATAGATAATAATCTTTGAGTCCTTGAAAACATGCAAATAGCATTTTATCTCTAGTAGAAAGTTAAAAAATTGGAGTGATAATATATGTGCTAGAGGGATCAATTGTAGAAGGATATAGCTAAAGAGAAAATGTTTTATAGTGAAACGGGTATCTGAGCTGGAAGGCATGATCCAGTCACAGAGTCAGCTTATGGAGAAACTTAAAGATGAATGCCATGTACTCACACAGAAGCTAGAGGATTCATCTTCAAAGCAAAAGTAAGAACTATTAACACACTAGTTGCTCTTTTATTATTCAAGTTGAGACATAATGTTAAAAATTAATTGATGCAATGTTGTTAGTTATAAGACATATAAGCTAATAGATTCTTTATAACTACGATATTCTTATTTTGCCAAATTTACTCACTTAAGATTTTCAAGAAGCTTCTTAAAGTGTCTAAAATTTGTGTTGGAGAGTTTGAACAACTACTACAACATTTTTTCTAAGATTTTAAGTCGATATGTGTTAGTGTTTTTAGAGTCATCTTTGATTTTGCTAGATAGGACAAAGAAAGACTGGTGTAACATCTTTGGAAGGGGGTATAAAAATTTTAATTTATCCTTGCTAATAGATTATTTATTATTTATGATGTTTGAATTCACCTAGCATTGATAGGAAGAAATAAAAACTAGAATCAGCTATTTCACAGAGAACCTTAGCCCCGAGTATGCTCCTAATGTTAATATTCTTGAAATAAATTTCTCACTTTATAGACATCAGATGGCCTGTTTTCTAAATTAAATATTGCTTCACATAATATTGTATTTGTAATAATCACATGGTCTGTTGATGTTGGTTCTCTCCAAAAATGTTCTCAGCTCTACTTAAAAGGGTTTAGATAACAATTGGATAAAAATTCCGAAATATTGCGATAAATTAGTAGATTGTTCCTAGCAGTAAATATCCTTGATTAGTTGGGTCTTTTAAGGAAAATTCAAAACGCCTCGCATTTGCCATATTTTGATCCCTTGATTGTAATACTTCAGCAGACTGGAGTCAGTCAGCTTGACAATTATCCATCGATTAAAACATCGCAAATGTGAATTTCCTTAAAAGACCCAACTCATCAAAAATGCAATATTGCATTTTATGGACTGGTAAAGTAATAATACATCAATTACAATAGGCTTATTTGAAATCTACATTTTTTTTTTTAATTTTCACTTTGTACAAGTAAATAAATACAGTAATAATATACTCCAGCCAAAAAAGTTTTTAATTTTTGACACTCAGATAGCACAACATAGGTGCCGAGACTATGTCACTCTAAGGTCCTTTGCTTATGCTTATGCCATTATGTTTTGTAAATATGACATTTCAGTAAAATCAGAAACAGGACGCGAGCCAATGAGGGCTTGAGGTTTTGGGGGGGTATTAGGTCGGGCCAACTAGGCAAACAAAAATATCACAGGATAACCTTAAGATAACCTCCTAGTGGCTTTATGTTTCTCTTTTTTAGGTTGGCCAATATGAGCTGTCAGATTTACAAAACGTAATGACATAAGTAAGGCCTGTTATCCTGAGGATGACTGATGACGCCCCTCCCCAATGATATTTTTGTTTGTTTAGTTACTCACCAGGATCTTGAGTTCTCACTGGGTCTCCTCCCTATTTTAAATTACTTATGTACTTTTATTATAACATTATTGATAGTGTTAAACTGCATGGTAGTAAAATCTTGTTTGAATTCTTTTACTCATTTAAACTAGTCTGCAAAATTTTTCTGACTAGTAGTAAAAATAATTTTTAGGTCTTAGTATTCTACAATTATTTTTATATTTATTTATTTGTATATCAATTTATTTTTATTTTAAATTAGATTGATTCAACAAACAAACATCTTAATAAGATTAAGATATGCGTATGTTTCAAATTTTAGCTAAATTAATTTGTTTTCTAGAAGTAGTGTATAATCACAGCATTTTCAGCTCAGTATTTCTAGTTTCAATAATATAAAATAAAGGTTTCAAAATCATGGTACAAGAAATTTGAAACTACCCATTATACCCATTTTTATTTTATCATCTTCTCAGAAGTAAAAAGCCCCATAAAGCCATTTTCAAGATATACGTTTTTTCAGAGTTTTTTTAGGGTAGCGCCCCCAAATTTGGAGCTTAAATTAATTTCTCTATTTCGGCTCAGGGTTTGATTTTTCTGAACATATGTGCCAAATTTTGTCAAAAGCGGCTAAGTTGAGGCAGTAGTTTAGGCTCCACATTTCTGCGCAGACTTTTTGTTTAAGTTAAGTTGTCAGAAGAGTAATAAGTTTTATCATTAATTTATTTATTTATATTGTTGGATAAAATGCCAAAATGTTTAAATCTAAAGCTCTCCTTTTATGCTCCTCTTCGAATTTTAGTTTTTTTTTTCAAATCAATTATTTTTTACATCACACCGTATTTAATATAATAGTTTTTGCACCTATTTTATGTATATTGGGTTATGTTAATGACACCAAATTATCAGTGAAATTAACTATACTATTTAAAAAATGTAACTTTATGAATTTTGGAAAATGTGGAGTATTTTTTTGCATGATTCTATTTCCTAGATCTAAAATTAACAATATAAATAGGGGGTTCCCTCCAACCCAGTATTAATCTTGCTATTTTTAAATACACGGACACAAAATCCAAATGAGTTTTTTATTCAAATTAATTAAATTTCCCTTTAGAAATAGAGAAAGTTTACACACTTATAGCAAGAGGAAAATTCTTTCATTCAGTAATACACACCCTAATGAATGAAATGCCAACTACTATGTAATTTTTATTTCTTGTGATTTAACCATTAATGTTATTTAAAAATTCAAACTTCAAAAATGATACTAAGAAATAACTGCTATGAAACAATGATACAAATTTAACAAACCACTAGTTTAAGTATGAATATTTAATAAGTTAGTGGTTTTTGAAAGCTAAACTTATGGGGTTTAGATGCTAACGAGGAGCCGGTGAAACGTCGAACTATAAAACTTGACTTATCAGTCAAAGTTAATAGAAAACATCACAGACAGGTGGAAAAGGTCAGTCGCACATTGTAGATATCATTTAGACTAATATGAATATCAGCCTAAATATTTTATTTTCCTTTTTTTAGAGGAAAAATTAAAGACAACTTATTTTAGGATTTGTGCTCGATTATATTTATTTTTTATTGGTAGGTAATTCTCAAATAGTAGTTATTACAGATCCAACTAGTAGTAGCATAAATTAAATCATTATAATTTAACTAATTACTGATAAGCAGCAAATGTAAGCTGATACTTAAGATTGTGATGTAAGCCAAAGGAAACTGTTCAAAGACCCAGTGCTTTGGATTTAGCTAGAATAAATACAAATAAATATATTGATACTTCTTGAGTATTTGGGTTTAAAAGGAACAATAATTTGATCCCACCTATCAAATAAATAAAATAAATAGATACCATTTGAAATAGATAATAAGACTTATTGTGACAAGATTTTTTTTATTGTTAATTATCTTGTAACATTGTAATTGTGTTTGATTTTGTTCTCTAACAGGTTTTATTGTCGATTTTGTGTGATCCTTCCTGAGCCTAAGGCTAGTGACACACTTCGCAATGAGAATAGAATGCCACCTGCCACACGAGGTGGCGCCACCCGCTGGGTGGCACTAAACGGTCGATAATCCCAGGGTCTAGCCGCCACCCGGTTAGCCCATTGATTTCTATTGAGCCTGTCAGACGGTGCCACTCAGACCCCACTCCTTCAATCAAATATAGGGGAAATCAAATCAGGGGCTGACTGCATCCCTCATATAAGTGTGTTTACTGGTCAAACTGTTGTTCAATATTCTAAGCAATTCATTGCACGTTCGACACGACATTCGGCAAAAAATTGGAAATTCAATTTTTAAAAATTGAAAAATTGTTACTGCCCTCTTTGATACAGTCTTTGGTACACTGTGTGAAACAAACTAGTATTTTTTTATCTGAAATTATTGGATGAACCTAAAAACGCCTTTTTCCCTTTCTTTTTTCACGAAAATAATGATTAGCAAGCACAGCTATCTCCTCCAGGTCCATTTCTCGACAGGTCAAAAAAAGTAAAAACTCGGGTGGTGGAAGCAAGTGGCATCAACCAGGTGGCGCTGCCCGGGTGGCGAAGTGAAATAAATCAAATTTGTTAATGTTCATTTACCTCTGGGGTCTTACACTTCCTCTAATTATTTAAGTCCATGTTAAATATAGACTCGGATTATTTTTATATTTTTTAAAAGATTTATTTTTTATTTAATGAAAGTTTATCTCTGTATTTAATTAAACTATTTTGCTCCATAAATTTATAACTGCTCACACTCTTGGATGAAGTTAACTATAAAACCTATCCCACAATACTTTTCTACTATGTATATCTTAACAGGTACTTAGTCAGGCCCTGATTTAAGGTACTTCGGCCAGGACAAAGATCTTTTAGACACCCCTAATTTTTGGCTTCAACTGGAGGGGGGGGGGGGGCAAAAAGCCAATGTGCAAAAAAAGTTGACAATTTCAATTTTCACTTCCTTTCTTTCCCTTTTCACAAAATGTTGGCACCCTGGGCAAATGCCCAGTCTACCCATTGGTAAATCAGGGCCTGTACTTAGTATCTTTTACATTTATAGGATGGTAAAAAGTATTAATTAGTAGAAACAATTTAATTTAATTAAATTAAGATAAAACTGTACAAAACCAGACGTTTTAAAATAGCTGATTAGAGTGAGTAATTTTGATTTATATCAATACATTGTAAAGTGTCACTGAAAAGGAACCTTTTAAAAGTGTTTTCAATTTATAGATTGATATGATTGAAATGTAATAATGAAAAATATTTATCGCATACATGGACTTATTGATTTTAGTACTATTTTTATAATTAAAAAAAAATGTATTAATGCACAAAATATTTTAATTACCAAAGACCAAAACATTATTGAGATGTACCATAAAGGAAAAATTAAATACATATTTTCTTTATTTATGTATCTGCAAAAACTTAATTTACGACTGGGTCAAATAGGTTATTAATAGCTCGTGTTTATATTGGTATTGATTGCCTTAAGCTATGATTTTTTTAATAATTTATGATTTTAATATTTCTGTTTTTCCATTTATTTGTTAAAATCTATTAATTGGCTTTTGTGTTTTATTTGCTTTGCTTAATAAACTTTTTCATTTTAGATAATTTGATTTAAGATGAAAGTGTATACTGTCTAGAAATATTTACAAATTTAGGCTGGGAGCATATTGAGACTTGCGACAGGGCAGCACTGTTCTTTCAATCGCAGAAATATATGAGTCTGTGTGAATTAGACGCAAGATCCACTAAAGTTGGGTAAGCCATGTGAAGTGTAGTACTGCTCTGCCCTGCTGTGTCTCAATTCGTATGGTTTCGTATATTTCTGCAATTGAAAAGAAAAATGTATCGCCTGTATCTCAATGTGCGCCCAAGTTTAGAATTATATTATTTCATTTTACATCTAAAAAAAAAAAAAAAAAACTCTTAGGCAGGAAGATAAGTGGAGTTGAATTAGATAAGTATTTAAAAAATCCTTAGGAACTTAATTAGTATATTATATTCTACTTTTTTTCTTTGTTTTTAAATGTTATGTTTAATAGGGAAGAAGTTGAGTTGATGACAATTGAAAATGGTCGATTAGATATTTGTCTTCAAGATCTGTCATCTACATCTTCCGATCTTCTTGGTCTCTTCAAGCAGTTTAGTGTTGAGAGTGGTTCTTGCCATTCCAACGAGGTAAAAATTGGAGAAACCGCTGGCTCTTGTGACAATCTTACATGATTTCTAATATCCGATATTTTAAGCTATTTGGATGATAATAGCCATAAATCAGTATTTCTATACTCTAATATCCTTTATGTTGTTTCATTAAACTGCCCCTGGAGTCCTATATTTTTATTATTTGGATATTTTAAAAACATTTTTACTTATAAATTGAAATTAATGGACTCACTGATAGAACTCACAATCAAAAAAAAAAGTTTAAAAAATGTAATTTTTCTCCCAAGAGAATTTTATTAAAACAATTTAAAATTAACTTCTTTTGTCGTTTAATAGCCAGCGGTATTTCCTATATTTATTCTTATTTTATTTTATTCTTACTTTGTGTTAAATGTTTTTTCTAGGGAGGAAATGGAGGGGCTACAAAATAATATAGCCTACTTAAATAGTAAAATAGAAGTCCCAGTAAGTTACGGCAATCAAGAATGGCGAGGTATTTATGAAACTCAGAGAACTTAAACACTGCTAGACAGTCAAAAAAAGGGATCAGTGTAATGCCTGCTATTTTCTTTAATTCTTCTTAGTCAATTATTAGATGAAGCTTCTTATAAGTTCAGGACAGAAGTCTTACAACAATACAAGGGACTAATATAAGTATGCTAGTTATCAAGACTTACTAGAGAATGACCTTAGAATGCTACCACTCAATATTCACTGTTAAATAGAGAGCATTTTTGTATCTTACACTTTGTGTAAAGCTTCTGTGGTACTTTTAGAAGTATAGAAAACATACGCAATCCCAACAAACTAGCAGAAATTTGAGTGAATAAACAAATACTTAATTGTATTAAATGAAAAATTTGACTTAGCTATAAAATTATTTTGTGGATAATAATTGGTGATCTCTCAATAATTATTATTGTTGTTTCTAGTGCGTCTTTAGGGATATGTAATATAAACAAACTCTCCTACATCATTTTGCTATATTTCGACTCCTCTTTTGAGACATTTGAAGCACCTATAACAAATAATTACTGCGTGTCAAACACTTATTCTTCTATGAATAATTTCTACTACCATTATTGTCGCTTAACGATAATAGTAATTTCTAAAAAAGTTTTTGGAAAATAAATATTCAAGAGCTAAGATTTAAATCATTTGTTATACAAAATCATAATTTTAAATTCTTTTTAAGTGAAGTGTTGAAATTAAAAAGTCTCCACGTAAAAAATATTTAATTCAGAGCAGCTTTCAGCCACTATAGGGTCATCATCAGTGCCTAAACAAACAGCAATCAAAATGTCAAAAAGGAAAACCGAGAAAATAAAACGAAATAGCAGTAAAGATACAAAGAAAACATTTAAAATAAATAAGTAGCAACATACAAAACTCTTAATTAGATTGTAAAATATAAAACAATATAACAGAAAATGAAAATAACTAGAAAAGTTAAAAAAAAATGAATAGATGAATAAATAAACAAAACAACCGGAATGAATCAATAAAATAAGACTATTAAAGAGTTCACTATAATTATTAAGCGACAATAATGGTTGTAGAAATTATTCATAGAAGAATAAGTGTTAGACACATTGCAATTATTGCTTGAAAATTATTCAAAAGAGGAGTCGAAATATAGAAAAATGATGTAGGAGAGTTTGTTTATATTACATATCCCTAAAGACTCACTAGAAACAATTATATTATTATTACATAATTATACAGATGCATGGAAGTCTAATCGATTATATCATTATGTGAGCTTCATGCTTCAAATTTGAACATTTGTGTTTCAGTGAAATATTTTAATTTTCAACTTGTAAGAGAGACTTTTTGCTTATTGAATGAATATTTGAAAGATTAATCGTTATTGAAGCTTTACACAAATTGAATAATATGAAAAAAACATTCATATTTAAAACTCACTTTTTTAATTACCACAGCACTTAATCATTTATTTTATTTAATTAAAGTATTATTTAAAAAAAAAAATCCCGTTGCCTAAAACGTACGAGTGTAAATTTCAAATCTACTGAAAAACTCCCCCTTTACTTATGGGAGCTAGACAACCTTCCGCTTTAAATTTATATGTAAATTCTTGTTCAATGCAAATTACTTTTTTAATATTAATTATCATAACTTGTAGCTTATCAGTCTGTAAGGTGACAGTATCTACCTAATAGATCTTTATGACTATTGTGTAACACAAAGGGAGCTCAGTTTGCTGTATTATCTGGTTTACAAAACCGAAGGACTCCACTTCTACCCAGTAGCTATCTATTTACCTGCATGATGAACATCAAACAAAACAGAGTTTCGATCTCATCAAAATTAAGTTTCACCCGCTTGAGAAGTAAGTGTAAGAAATATACCATCTACGGACCCAATATATATTGGATAACCAAGTAAAAAATCAGTAGAATATTAGCAATATAAATCAAAATGAATGGTCCCAGGAGCACACTTCACTACTAGTCTAAAAAATGATTTGCAATTAATAAAGACGGAACCTTTGAGCAGAGATGGTTACTAATCTTAAATTGATTGTGGTGGACAGTGGAGAATGACAATAAATAAAAAAAACTGTGAGCTATTTATGAGCACCGACAAAGTGTCTAAAATTAAAATTGGAAAACTGAGATGGCTGGGCCAAATTTAAAGGATGCATCTTGAGAAATGCTCTAGCTCCTGGGCAAACAGCCTGCAGGCAGGAAGGCCAAGAAATTTATAGGAGGAGGATTTGAAAAGATCAGGAATATGCAGGTGGCCCAGTGGCCACTTAATTTTGGAGTTGGGAATCTCTAAATTACTTAATTTTGAAAGGAAAATCTAACAGAAGGTTATATTCGTATTAATTATGCAACCTTATGCATGTTATATGTTTTCTATTAACCAATTATTGTTAAATTTAATCACACTTACAACTTTTTTTTTTTTTTCAAAGGAATATTTATAAGACAGTAGAAGTTCACAATAACGGACTAATAGAGGCTGAGAGTTATTATCTTATGAAAGTTCATTATATAACAAATAATAAATCAAAAAGGGTGTACATCAATGAAATTGCAGTAGTTAGCAATACAAAGTGATGATTGTGACATCAAAAAGCCAAACATAGGTTGATTAGCGATTTTTGACGACAACTTATAAAACAGAACTGGATACGGGGTCTTGGGTTGGGTAGAAAAATCATGGACTTTCATAGGAAGACTCATCAAGTGATGGTGGCGAATGGCGATTCATTGAATTTAGACAATGACTCGTCTTGCTTGGAAATACATTGCGCTATAGAAGGGTAAGTAATTGTGAGGTTCTACTGCATTCTTAAAAACCTTAAATAGGAAATAGAAAAGCATGATACATTAAAAGAATTTTTTTTTTTATTCTATTTATATTTTACATTAAGACTTTTGGTGATGATACAACAATAATAATGCACCAATTTATTTATTTTTGTAATTTTTATTTAAATTTTAGTAATGGATTTTCTGTCATAGGTTGAAATCAATTCTTATGAAATTACAGTATAACCCAGTTATCAAGTAATCTTGGATATTGGAATCTTATATAAACATCAATACATAACACAATAAAATAATGTGTACATGAATGTAAACATAAGTGATAATATTGGGAAACCAATTTTGGGGGGATAGATTTTATAAAACTACTATTTTTTAAACTGATAATTTTCAAACCCCAAAAAGGAACAAGGCTTAAAAACGAGTTACTACTTACATTATACAGAAAATATTTATATATTAATAACAAACAATTAAAATACATACAACAGAATCTGTGAACTACACTGTTAAAGGATTCCCAACTTGTTAGATGAAATCATCTAGAGACCGACATTGGACAGAAAATAATAATGGTTTGTTAAACATATAGAACACTAAAAAAAATATGATATGGGATAAAGATTGAGTTCAATAAATAGGATAAAGAATAGACTACAGTAATACCCCGACTTACGTTATCCTGGCTTATGTCAATTCAGAGTTCCCTAACACCCGACAATGCTGTTAAAAGTTATAACGGTTTTTTGAAACCTCCCTTTTCATGAGATTGTACATCAAAATTTAGTATGATATGGGCACAATTTGAATCTTTTTTAATTTGAATCTATAACCTTATTTGTTGTGAAAATAATAAAAAATTTGATATTTAGGGAGTGATGTATTACAACTTAAGATTTATTTTGATATATCTGGCAGGTTATGTGTTTATAAATCGTTATGTTTACATCAATTCGAAGTCGGAATCAAAACAGAGTGATACCATTATTGACCATTAGACTTTATTTTCGGACTTTGTGAAAGGAGTTTTATTGCGTATTGTACTTCTTTTTGTACTATTATATTGTGTTTTCTTGTTCATAATTATTACTAGTATGTAAATTTACATACATATTCGATTATTTTTTTTATAAAGGGTTTCCAATAAATGTTACTACTTACATACTCTATTTTTTCCTTAGTAATAAGTACCCAATTAAGAATTTATCTAAGTATATTCTTTGACTTACGGTTTACTTCATGGTCCCACCTAGTATGTAAGTCCGGGGTATTACTGCATAAGATAATAAATGCAAAAGATTTCATAGTAGTCATGAAATTTGAAAATATGAATAATAAAAGTGGTGTCTCAATTTTAAAGATGTATTAAAAGTAGTAAGTTTTCGATAAAATTAATAAGGTACTTTTCTCAGTATTCTTTTTTTATAGAATAAAATAAAAAGTAATGAACTTATCCAATCATAATTGTTAATAAAATTACAAGTGTTATTTTGGTAGCAATAAAATTAAAACAATTTTTATTGATGTTTAAAAAAATATTGTTTATCTGCCTAACTCATTCATAACAATAAAAAAAAAGTGTTTCTTTTGAAGCAATGACTAAATCATGTAAATATTTAATATAAATAAATTATGTAATTAATTTTTAACAAAGACTTCATATTGTCTCATACCTACATGAGATGTAGAATAAAGCTTTAAATACTAGTATATTATTTACTTCCAGTAACGCTAGTAAGTAAAAATAATTCAAGCACATAAATAAGTTTTACAAGATTCAAATCTTAAGACCCTGCAAATGATCAAAGTGCCTTTTGGATTGATAGACAAGCTAATTTCAATATTTTTCCTTTACTTTATGTTGAATATTACACCCTTATTGTAAATTATTACAATCAATGTTATAAATGATCATAAACTATTAGATCAATTTAGCATTTATTCATTAGGTCCTTTGGTAGGGTCTTTATAAATGAATGATCACTTAGAAAAAAAAAAATGACTCTAGCTACGGAAAGCCATGAGAACAGAATTGTAAATATTTTTATACACAAAATTTAGGAAAAAAAGAAACAATAGTAGCTTGTTACTAATTTGACTGATTGGTATTTACAGAGGACGGGATGGTGGGTGACTACGCAGGAGGAAACTATGGAACTGATGTTGGAGGAACAGCCCCAGTGGAACAGACTGACAACCAGCAAATGGGCCAATGAAACAACTTCATAATGACCCAAACTGTTTCTACACATTTAAATTTTCAATTAACATAGGTCCAATAGGCATAAGAAATGTATTTCAAAATGTTCCTAAGTTTTTATATACCTAAAACCATTCTTATTTATTCAAGGTCTAGAAGTTTGATTAGCTTTAAATAATAATTAAAATATAAGATAAGAGCATTTAAAAAGAATTGGGCAGTGGGATTTGCTATAATAATTGTATTGTGAAACTTTTTAGTTACAGTAGCTTGTAACTAGCTTAGTGCAAAACTTAAAACTATATTCCTACAAATGCTCTGGGGTGGAATTCAAGATTAGCTTTGATATGAGAAATAGCTGGTGGGTGAAGCTATTACCTAGTAACCCCCTTAAGTAGTCAATGATATAGACTGTGAACTGTTATTTAATAATTCCTATTACTGAAAATATACTGAGTTAATAATTATTTGCTATAAATTGTTTAAATAAAAGAAATTATTAAGAAATAATTAAAAATTATAATAACTATAATGAAATCTCTCAAGAATCAGATTGTATAAGGTGATTTTTAAGTGCTCTCTCTGAAACTAAGTTTTACATGAATTGGGGAAAAAATTAGCTGTAATGTGACTTTAAGGAATAGTTCTCTTCCATAAATCGGGTTAATCAAGAGATGAAATGGGCTGTTAGATTTTTTGTACCTGGTTTTAAACATTTTAGTGTTCTAAAAATTGAGAAAAACGAACTATCAAGTCTGTAGTCAAAACCAAAAAATGCAACTTTTCAGGAGAGCAAAAACAAACTTTGAACAATTCTCTAAAAAAAATTGTGAATACTTACAGATTATATAATGCAATCCTTATCCTCCTCAAAGTATACTGTGTAGGACCCACAAGCTTAGATCATTATTCCTTCAACACACAGCTATGTATTATCAAAAGTTTGGGAAAAAAACCCTCACTACATTGTTGACTGACTTAACCCCTTTGGACCAAAATTCGTAAAAATTTAAGATGGTTTATAATAATTTATATATTGTTCATTAAAATTCAAATTCGTTAAATTAAAAAAATTGACATTTTTGAACATAACGCCTTTTTGGTTTTGACTACAGAAGTAATGTATCAATTTTATCTCTAGAATATTATTACAGAATTAAACTAATATGCAAACATAAATGCTGTACTTATGGTATGTCAGGCAGATACAGTTGTTAGCTGGGTAATACATGTACTCAGAAATAATAGAATGTGAATTCATTTATTCAATGAAGATTTATTTAAGAGCTGATAACAGCTTTTAAATTGGGCTTGTATTAACCCAATGCTGGATTTACACAAGACAGCCAAACCCTTTACATATGAGTGAAGTATTGATCTTCTATGTGATCGATATTTATCAAACTGTCATGAGTTTCTGACCATGATTTTATAGGCAGGCTTAACTCTTACGATGAGCTCCCCATTTTTTTAAAACAGAAACAATTCTGGGTGGACATTGAGCACGGTCCGGGAATCAAACTTAGATGTCTGTAGTCACCCATCCAAGTTGTGTCTTCGCCCGATGCTGCTTAACTTTGAAGATTGAGAGCTAACTGCTCTTTTACTCGATCTACTCAGGCCCCCAAGAAATAATGTCACTGAACTGCAATTCTTTAAACGTTAATTTAAATTTTTCTTCAGACCTAAAGAGAAGGTTTTAGGAAGTTGTTATCTATTTTAATCTAGTCACTTTTTCAGAACCTTTGTCTGTGTCAAATATAATGATTGTCTAATATGTTAACATACTGGATAAAATGTTTTTAAAATAAATAATGTGTTCAAACAAATAATGCGTTTTTAAATTAATATATTCATCCCATTTTATAGGGTAAATACATGTTTAGATAAACACCATAATATGTTGAAGTAAAAAAAAAACCTGCTGTTAAATCTTAGTTCTAAATATACATTTCGACTAGGAATTCTGTTAACAATTAACTGGAAATTTTCTTTTTAAATATAGTAGTAGTGTACTCTTTCTATATTTTAATTAGAAAATTTGAAGTGTTATTATACACAGTAGAGGACAATAGAGCAGCAGCTTTAGAAGTTGAGGCTAACTCAATCTTGATAAAGGATAATTTTTGTAATTCAACATTTTTTCAAAAATTTTCTATGCCTGCACTTCAAATTTACTGTTTCATTTTAAAGTCAACTTAATTACAAATCATGCCTGGGAATTCAATTCTTAAGAAGGCAAAATACTGGGGTTCCAACTAAAATCCCTTCACTTGACAGGTTCTCATTTTATTTTTTTAGCATTAAGGTTTAGGAACTGGAAACTAAGTAAGAACAATTTAAATCGTATGCCTTTCTGTCTTTTAAATACTTGGGAGCAGAAGGCACTCAGCAAAAGGAGGAGGACGGGTGTCGAAAAGGGTTGAAGTGCCATAAAGAAAGCCCTTCCTGCTAATTTACTTTTAAGTTTCGTAGTATCAAGAATAAGGATAGGGGATAAGGGACTGAGACACAAAATAATTTATGTATGCATATAAATATACGAGGGCTATTCGGAAAGTAACCTCCGTTTGGCCACTGTGCGGGAAGTAGTGAAAGTAGCGGCACCATTGTTGCACTGACGTACAAGGCAGTAAAGTCTGCATCAAGCCGCGGTCAAATGAATGTCGTACAAGCACTAGTTTTGGTTTTTACAGCATCTTGAAATGTGCACTCCAAAAAAACTTTCGTCCAAAGGCTAAGTGCGTTGGTGTGTTGCCATAAAACCTTGTAACAGCTCGCACTTCGCATTTGGACGGAAGTTCTTTAGGAGCGCACATTTTAAGATGCAATAAAAAACGCACTAGTGCTCGGGCGACATTCATTTGACCGTGGCTTGATGCAGATTTTCCTACCGTGTACGTCAGTGCAACAATAGCATTGTAAGTCCCATTATTTCCCGCAAAGTGGCCAATCGGAGGTTACTTTCCGAACAGCCCTCGTATTATGTAGAAGGGGTTATCAATCACAAGAAAAAAAGATATTATTCGGTAAATACACCAATTTTATTTTTATTTTTGTAAAAAGACAATTAAGAAGTGAATAGGAAAAAGTCAAATAATAACAAAAAGATATCCAAATGAATTTCCATTTATTGAATTTCTTTTTAATTGATCAACTTTTAAAAGTTTTTACATTTTTTTTTTTGCCAAATGTTAATAAATAGTACCATCATAAATAAAATATGGACAGACTATTACTTAATTCAGATTTTTTTTTTTCATTGTTTTCAATAGGTTAAAAAAAACATACAATATAAAAAATGTTTTAGTTATAAGTAAGTTATGTAAGAAAAGTATATAAAATAAACTTTTATACAACGGGCGTATAATTTTACTGATATTCAATAATAAGCATCAAAATTTTAAATACAAGTAAGATTCAGTCATTTTTAAACAATTTTTTTTTTTTTTTTTTTTTGGAAACACTCGTGGAATTAATGAAATTTATTTTGCACATTAGCCATTGGAAAGACTGATCCTGGCTAATATAATTAATTAATAATTTTAAACCTTTACATTTCATAGCTCATGCTACAGAATATATAATCACAACATAGAATGGAGTTCCTCAATATTAAATTTAGTAATGAGATTAACTCAATAGTAAAAATTATTCTTAGATCATAGTCATATTATAGTAGAATGCTTCAAAAATCCTCAACATTTGATTAATTAGCAACAGAATGGAATAGCAGATCATGTTTGATGACATTTGGCAAATGTCAACAATTTTTCAAGACTGCTGATATTTACTTTTAACTTTTACTTGGCAGTAGTTTCAATTATATGATTGTAAATAAGTGTATATGTTTTAGATATCCCCCCAACGTAGGTCCAATTTTTAGCATGCAGTAGGCACTTTTTTACTTTAGCCCCCGCCCCAAGACATTGAGACTCCTGGGGCAGTTTTATTACGCTATTTTAAAATCGAGTCTTATTACGTGTAAGACAAAATCTTTTACCGAAATCTGAAGGACAATGGGTTCTACAGTTTTCTTAGCGTATATTTAATATTCCTTTGTCTTGATAGTTAATTAGAATAAGGGATATTATCACATTTATATACACAAGTGTGATGTTCCTTTGTTCCAAGGTACATTGGACTAAATATCCCCTTGTCTTAATAGTAATTTAGACTGAGAAATACAAACTACTCTGTTATTGTTCCTTTGTCTAAATAACTATTAAGATAAAGAGATATGGGGGGGGGGGGGTGCTAAAGTAAAAAAAAGTACCCTAAAGTATTCTGTGCTTAAAGATTTGAAAATGTTTTAACAACAACAAATTGTTTAAAACATTTTCCAATCTTAAAACACAAAATACAACAACCTCAACTGACGACTCAAATGTGGACAGATTAGAAAGTCAATTTATACCAAAGGCTATCCAAAATTTGAACAAAATCATCAAACTAAACAAGTTATTATATAGAAGAGCAAACAGAAGTTTAAATCAGTAATACAAATGAAAGCATAATCTACAACAAAAATTGTTAAAAAGAGTTGAGTTGACTGAGCTTTACAAATTTAAAATATATATATATATATATATATATATATATATATATATATATATATATATATATATATATATATATATATATTTATCTCTAACACAAGCAGTTGAAGTGAAGTAAACTGTTAATCTCTTGCCAAAATAATGAGTGTCAATAGTGCTAAACCAAAACACTGTTCTCATTATCTGTAGACCATATTTATTCTCAATTACTTTTTAATTTTCATTTTTTATTCTACATATTTTTCATTGTTACATTCTCAGCATTTTTTAATTCTAATTTTACATTCAAGGTGGAATAACTAAATGGTATATACAAAGTTTTAATAAATTCTTATGTGTAGGACAGGTGCAAAAGACGTTTTTGTATTTGGTGGAGGTCTTTTCACTAGGGAAGACAGTTAATGTAATTCCTTTATTGGTCCGGGCTATTTGCTCCCATAGCTTTTGAAACCTTTAGAGATTATAGTTTGCTAGATGGTATAAACTGGATCACTTCCTTAATACAACATGTCGGGATTAACTGTCATTAAGATGGACTAAGATATTTAACGGTAAGAGGTCATGGAAACCTATTAGGCACCTATCATTCCCACCAGCCAAGAAGAAAAACCTGTCATTTTCTATAAGCTATGTAAATTTTATATAATGAAACTGTATTTTTACATTAAATAATTATTTTTGATCTAATTATTAGATTTGTGTAATTTACTTATTATATAACTATTTTTGTTGGTGGAGGGGGGCATCCTACTCTGTTATGTAAGAGCACTGAAATATGTATGTAAAACAAAGTAGTAAGTTAAAGTATAATATCACAGCAAGCATCTAACAATCATCGTCGAGTTACAAAAGCAGTTAATCAGTTAGTACTAACTGTATTTATAACTTATAATTAATATAAGCATAGTAGTTAATGAAATTGTAAAAAGTAGTGAACTAGAAAAAAATGGAAATAAAATAAATTTAAGGTTTTAATTAAATAGATAAGCGGTTATTACTCCCCTAAGGATGACCAAGATTATAATTACAAGGTATCTGCACCTGTCCTAACACTGGTGGGGCCACAACAGAAAATGGATTGGTAACAGTATTAATAAAACAACAATCATAAAAAGGACACAATTTCACTCCTAAAAGGTGCCTAATTTAAAGACCATATTTTTTAAATTCAATTACAAAACAAAAAAATAATAAAAACAGTAAAACCAAGTCAGTCTTTTCCAAAATGGACTAATAAAAAAAAAAATAATAATTAGAAAATAAATAGACGACCATTTTCTTTCCAAAAAAACTCTTTTTCATAATCATTCAATTAAAATAGAAATTAATTATAACCAATAATTATAATTGTAATCAAATTTATAAAATAAATTTCTGGAAGCACTGTAACAAATCATTAAAAATTAGTTTGAGGAAGGGGAAGGTCGTTAATGTGATATTTTATAAAAAGTCAATCAAGCAAAAAAATAAATAAAATAAACCATGTATAAAAATAAATGATATTACTGCGTTACTTTTCAAATCTAAATGCAGCAGTTATAAATATGCAATTGCAAAAACTTTTTTAATTTAACATAAAAAAAAAAATTCTTCATAAAAAAAAAGAGGGGGAAAAATAAAATAAATTAACATAAATTTTAACAAAATGCATGCATAAATCAACTTTCCTTCTTTTCATATCAACCTGAAGTCAAAAATTTAACAAAATGGAATTTTCTTTGATACAACAATATTTTTATAAGTAAAAAAAGATAACTATTCACAAACTCAATTTAACTAAATAACTATATAATATGGCAAATAAATTAACAGATTATAATATAATTTGCATATAAATCATTATTTTTAAAAAATAATAACCATAATATATAAAGACCATGCCTAAAATCGCTATATTTTAAATTACAAATTTCCTTACGAAATATCACATAATACTTATTCGATAATTATTTTTTAAATAATTCTATTCGTATATTCTTATTTTTTTGTTTTAATATCTAATATAATTAACAGTTAATATTTACCTCTTTATACAGGACATCGATGATAATTGTTTAGAAATTGATGAAGAAATTATTAAATATTTAATTCCGTAAACTTATGAAAAAAAAAAAAAAAATAATAATAATAATAATAATAAAATAAAAAATATAACTAACAAAATAACCACTTGATGATAAAAACTTTAGCCAGGATACATGGCAAAGTCAGATAGAGAGGTATATTTATGTATAAACGTAATTTAAAACAAACAGCCTAGCTTGTCAAATACATGAAAGAGTAGCAGAGAAAATAGAAAATTATTAGATAAATGATCAATAGATATTTGTTATATTACACGAATAAATTTGAAAAACACTAGTTCAAACAAAGGAGTGATGAGCAATACCTGCGGAACATCTGTGTACACTATTTTAGTATTTTTATATCATAAATATGCATAAAATTATCCATCTTCAACTAAATTCTCTAGAGCATGGGCTCTTCCCTAACCGAAGTTAATCAATTTAGACTTTCGTAAGAGTGCATCAGTAATTTGTTACTCATTTAATACCATCACATTTAATTTAATAAAATTATAAATTTTAAGAACCAAAATTAAACATTTGTGTCACAATGCGAACCTCAAGAAGAAAAAGTATATCAAAATAAATACACAGAACACAAAATGTAATTCATATGGGTTTCTACACGTTAAGTTGCTATATATTGTTACCATTAGATAAATTGATTATAGGTATTTACACATACTATATATAGGTAATTTACATTTTTTAAAAGATCACAATGGGCACTAATCCTCTTTGAAGGAAGCTCCTTAGAGCCAACAAATTTTTTTTAATGTTACGGTGTGATATAAAATTTATTTTAAATAATAAATTTAACAATAATCACTATTCACTCTGCTAACTATCATGTCATATTATGGTAAAATAAATAAATCATTAAATTTAATCATTCAAATAAATTATAAATAAAATAGAAAGATACAAATTTCAAACGTTAAATGAGCTCAACAAAATTCACATCAAATAAAATTTTAATAACCGAAATTTTGGTCAACTATAAGCAAATCAAATATAATATAATTTATCAAATTTTGAATTAATTTAGATATAGTTCTTGAAATCAACAAATCAGTATACATAGCATGCTTTACAAAAATAAAAGAATAAACAAAATATTTTAATCATTGTGGTAAATTAATCAACATTTAATAAAAAGCTCAGAATGAAAAAAGTGACAAATAATATAATCAATATGGTAAGGAGGGGCGAAAAACACAATTACATACCAACAAAAACAAAAGAAGAAAATTATCACAGGGATGCTATTGCTAATGAGGTGGATGTTAGGAAAAAACCTTAATTAATTCAAATCGTACAAAATAATAATTAATTACATTGACTAGTGACACAAAATAATGTGAATTTAAGTTATGTTAACTTGTATTTCATTTGAAAATATTTACAATTCGATATAGTGTGGCAGGGGGAAAAATAATAATAAAAATATGTTAAAAAAAGAAAATTAACTAAATCAATAATTTTGTAGAGTCCATTAATTTATACAATAACAAAAAATTGAGATTTAAAAGTAAATAATTTGTAAAATGTAGAAAAATTATATATATTTGTGAAATAATAAAATAAAAATAATGGACTAAATAAAACAAAACAAAAAAATATATATATAATTAATACAAATAACCTCTGTAAATACTAAAAATAAAAAGGTTAGGTCTCAGGGGAGGTAACATGGAACTTTATATTTTTTGATTCGATATCACAACCTTAACCGAGCAAATAAAGTATAAGACAAAAATAAATAATCTTAACATTATCAGAGAGTTATTATTAACTTCCATGTCAAAGTAAAAATAAAATATTGCTTAAATTAACTTCTTCTTTTAAGATATAGCGCTAAAACTTTAATTCTTTTGGCAGGTTATTAAATCACATTTGGATCGGAAGCATGAAGATTTTTTTTTTCTTTTTTTCTTTTACAAAGGAATATAATGTTAATACTACATGGGACGAGTAATATAATATATATTAAATGAAGGAAAAGTAGGATAAAGGAAGTAAGGGATATAGTGGAAAATGGAAAAAGGGAGGTTTATGGATGAGCAGCTAAAGCAAGGGTAATGTAAGGGGAGACAGAGAATATTAGCAGCAAAATTGTAATTTTTCAGCATTACTCGTATTCCGTGTCATCAAATAAAACTTCATCCAATACTGAAATAAAATTAAAAAAATTAGAAATAAATCTTTAACATGTGTAAAAACTCATAACATTAATGTCATTTAAACAATATAGTAGAACCTCGATAAGAAGTATCTCAAGGGGATTAGGGAAACAGTCTTGTTGGTGCTCTTTTTGTTGAGGGTCGTGTTATCAAGGTTATTTTGGCTATCAGTCGTGTAATAGAGGTTAATGGAATCACTAACGGGTTCAAGTCAGGGGTTTTCAAGTCTAGACTTGTTCAAGGTCAACCCATTCCTGTATAGTCGCTTTATAGAGGTTGACTTCTCAAAATGAAATGAAATGAAAATGAAATTTCATTTCATGCAGCAGGGGAGTGTTATGGCAATCTCAAGGGGATTTGAAAATTGCACTTGTAATTGAGGTTGTCGTCTTATTGAGGGTCGTGTAAGCATGGTTCTACTATATAATCTTTTTATCAATCTAAGATCTCTATCTAGAAAACTGTAGGGATGTTGTCTGACATAGTTCAGGCAATTTTAAGAGACCAAGAAAGTTTTAATATAACGTTGAAGTTATATGTGATAGGCATATTATAAATAACAAAACCTACACTTTTCCCCTTTTACGAATTTGAGATTTATAACAAGAAAAAATTTGAACAAGAGAAATTCAGCATTAAAATGTAATCTGGTCAACAGTTTATTCTGTATTAACAAAAAAGAAAACGAAGAGATAATAATGATTGACATAGTTGAGCAGGGGAGTCATCAATTAGGAATGAATAACCACGACTTTTCACAAAATTTAATAATCATAAAACCAGCATTCATCCGCAAATAGTAATCTTTGAAGCATGAAAGAAAATGAGTATGGTGTTTAAAAAGAGATTAATGGAAATTTGTCTCATCCTTCGGGGAATGAAATAAAAATTATTGTTGGAATATAAATCAAGTAAACCCTAATTAAGAATATAATAAAATTAAATTTAGTGTCAAATATAGATAAATACCACATATGATAAATTGACAAGACAAATAATTACCCTTGATCATGTTGTCTATTCTCTTAAGGTTACGTAAGGTGGAAGCTAATTCCTTAGAAGGAGATCTGGGCTGCGGGGAAGATGTATCTGTATTCTCTAACAATTCTATTTCAGCTTCCAATACTTTACTCTTATCGTTCTCATCATCGTATAAACACCTGATAACAAGTATATAAAACAAGTTAAAACTAATATATTTTAAACATTGTTAAACATTCCTTCTAACGAGCATAAAATCTTTAGCACCATAAAATGAAGGTGTCAGGATTGTAAAATTGGAAGATAATATCAAATTTTGCAGTTTTAAATAAAAAAATCGGTCCGAGACAACTCAGACAAACTTTCTCATATACGAGTTTATAATTACTTAGCCCAGTGTTTCCATTTATTAGTTTTCAAATGTACATTTAAATATTATTAAATATTTCATCAAAATTCATCATACAAATAATTTCTCCTGGGCGGGGAATCAAACCCCGGCTCTCTCCGTCCGCGTTTTAAGCTAATTTCTCAGGAACTAGATTTTTCCCGGGTAAAAGGCTTATATCGTTGGATTCGTATTCAAATGGACTACATTTTAGAATTTTTCAATCAAAATCGCCCCCAAATTTAGAGCTAAAATTCATTTCTCGATTTCGCCTCAGGGTATGATTTTTCTGAACATGTATGCCTAATTTCGTCAAAATCGGCCCAGTAGTTTAGGCTCCAGGCGTCTGCACAGACGACAGACGACGGACAGACATTTTTTAAAAACCACTTTTTTGGACTCAGGGGACCTCAAAACGTGTAAATCCATCAAAATCTCAAAATCGAATTTTCGCGCCATCACAATACTTTCTCTTTATATGAGTAAGTAAAAAAAGGAAGAATATACACCAAGACAGAAATAAAATATGGTTGACAAATACTAGAAATACAGAGAAACTGTACAAAATAATATAATGCTTACCTAAGTTTACGAAGAAGACCACTACCACTTAATCTCAATTTACTTGATAAACTTGCAACAGCAGATACAACAAGATTATCCACTCCCTAGAAAATATTTAATAAAGTTATTAAAATATATTTTCAAAGAATCTTAGTTACATTTTATAAAATTTTAATTAATTTAAGTTTATAAAGAAGTTTAAAAATAAGTACATAGTACATATTTAAAAAAAAGGCATTAATTAGCTGAATTTTGAAGTCACATATATTATTCACACACACATTTGCACTTAGTATGGTTATTTCAATAAAAAGTAGGGGAAAAGAAAAATATATTTTTTGAAATAAGTGATAATTATAAAATATCTTCCTTTCATAAAATGTTATGTTAACATCAGTTTTATTAAATTGTCATACAAACTAGGAAATCGCATAAGCATCAGGGTTAAAAAAAAATAAATAAAACATTGAAACAACTTGTTTGAAACAGGTAGATTAGCATAACACCTAAGAACATGCTAGATGAAGTACAATAATTGATCTTATGTGTCAAGGACCTAGCTGTTCTGAGGGGGTTTCTGGAAAGCTTCACAAATAATGAATACTTAATCAAATTAATGGGGAAAGGGTGAACTTAAATAATACAACAAATATTAGAATGTGCCAAACTAAATAATTTGTACACCTCAAAAAAAATGAGGTAATAAAACTTTGTTAATTTTTTTTTTAGTACACCTCCTAACCCATTCAACGCATCATCCAATTCAGAAACGTACCTCTACGGTGGTTTTAAATTATACCAAATGAGATTATATGATTTAAAAATTAATCTTTCAAAAAAATGTTTGTTGGAATCCTCAGTGGATACAAACGCCAGTGGCCTGCCTGGCTGACCATTGTAGGAGGGTAAAGGAAAAGAGCGGCGGAGTGCCAGAAGGGTGAGCTTGGATCTAACTACCAGCAGTAAAGGAAGATAATATATAGCAGCCTTTGCACAGCATGGAACCACACTGGACCTAAACGAGAATGTGGTCTAGGAAACTAATGAGTTCAAATAACTTTTAACTTAAACCACAAATTATCAAACTGAGATGCTGGTGAAAAGGAGATGCGGAATTGTGCAGGAAAGCGATAAAAAATTAAAACCACCCTTCATTAGCAACAGCAAAAAACCAAAGCCGAGCTCCCCAGGATCTACAAATCTGGTTAAAATGTTCAACCATGTTCACTATCTGTGAAGACTCCAAAGAAGTCTTGCTATGTATAATTTACTGTACCAAAAGACATAGAAATTAAGCATCAGCATAAATGAACACTAACCATTACATAAGTGTCAATAATATTACTACAGTGAGAGAGAACCACTAGGCTCATGAAGTACAACATATTAATTATAATTTAGAAAATAACTAGCAGTTGTAAATAAAAAGATAGTATGGTGCATATGACCAAGCTGTCGAACATCCTTGAAAAGCAAATTAATAAAAAACAAAAACATAGCTTAAATAAGAATAAGTCAATAAATGGTCCGTGACAAGGTTTATTGAGTGGAATTCCACACTACAATTAATATATTCTGAAGTTATGGACAATGAGGACAGTGAAAATAAAAATTAAAGAATGTAGAGAAACAAACAAAAAAAAACCATCAACAACAAAGATGGTGGTCACTTAAAAATAAAAATGACAGCCTTTAAAAATATGAATATTTATAGAGACAAATCATTAGTAAAAGTTTATTATCATTCATTTTTAAAATGAACTAAATAAAACTATGTTATTTACCTCCAATTTGTGCCTCTGAGTCCTTGGTGAATTAGAACTATTACTGTATAATGACACTCTGCTTCCTAAAGGTGTTGTTTCCCGTGAAGTCTAAGAATAAAGGAAAACAATTTATAAACTACAAGAAAAGTTAAGTAGTACAAATAATTAATTAACTGTTCTCTAGCTAACCATGTTATGATCTTTTTTCTTTTTACTTAAATTCCCTAAAAGATCCTATGTGCTCATCGCAATCTGTTGATCAAAAACTTGTTTTGAAACTAGGTTGACAAAACTATTCAAACTAGATCATGGTTTGTTTGATTAGTCTTGGTTGTTTAAGAGACAAAGCATTTAGGATTATAACAGAATAGGGGTGGCAAAGCAATAGACAGGTTTTCAGCTGGCAAGAAGAGTTGCATAGCCAAACAATTAATATGTGACTAAAGTCTTACAAATAGTCACAAAAAGGTATGTTAGTCACAAAGAAAATATTGGATAGGAATTCAAGCCAAAACAAAAAAAGTCAGTATTTAGTAGTAATTTTTACAGGATCCAAACTCAATGCATATAATATATATTTATTTTTAAAATAATTTAACAAATAAAATATTTTATCCAAGGAAGTAGGATTTCTAAAAATGTTAGTTTTCATTTCAGCAGAAGGATCAACAAGGCTAGAGTCAGTACCTCTAATTATTTATAATATAATATGATTTGACGTGATATTTATTTGAAGATTCTAATGGAAGAAAAACAAATATCCACATATGAAAAAAAATAAATATGCAGAGTATTATTAGACTTTAAAGTGGCCCACACTTTAAATACTTTAGTATTGTCAATACTATTGACCGTGTGCGGAGGAATTGGAAATTGCTAATGTTGAAAATTTAAATTTTTTGATTTTCAAACATCAATACTAGAAAGTGGTGGGGATATTGACAATAATATTGATCATGTGCGGTGGTAAGTCAATACTTTGTTCAATACTAAGTTCAAATACAAATTTGGTCGAGGTAGGAACTAGAGTCATATTTTTAATTTTAGCAGTTAAATTAACTGAGAGTCTATTATTCTTTTGCATTTGAAAGTAGACACTGCTTTTAAATTACCTTCGCTCTTGAGTTTGTCGAGCCTGCCTTTGTTGAGCAAAGTTTTTAACAGTTTTCTGTAATTTTTGTTTATTATTATTATTTTGATTTATTTTTTGAAAAAATGATTGAGGAAACAGAAGAAATTGCCAATTTATCTTACATGCTAATGGCATCTCTCATATTTGTGTCTTGGTGTTTTAAAAGAGGTTCTAGCATTTCTTTGAGGGTATGGAACGTGTGGACGTTCATTCGAAAATAATTACAATAGTCCGTGGAATCACAAAGAAATTCCTCTTAGTTACGTTACATGAGAATAATATTCTCTTCTTTTGATCCAGCCTCTTTCACTCACTGTTTACGGTTGATGGAATGTTTGGTTGCACAAAACCATAACAGCGAAATGTATGCTTTTTTTATTCATGATAAAAAAGAGAAGTGTGACACGTCCAACTTGTGCGCGGGCACGACTAGAGGCAAAATGAAATTAAATTAAATGAAATTATTGACATTATTATTGATCGTGTGCTGGGGGGGGATTTATAGTTTATGCCTTTTAAAAAAAAAAAATCATAATTTTGTTTAATGGATAGGAAATAAATGAAAGTTTCCACCATAAGCATAACTAAATGACTCAATCAGTGTTTAAATATTTAAATGATAACAATTGGAAATTTGTCATTTTTCTCCCATATTCTTCCATAAATAAATGTTCAAACATACAATATTCACCTTTGGAGCTTGTAGTACTGGCCATTCCTCTTCATCATTAGATGCATTTACAACTTCCTCATCATCAGAAGATGACTGTTGAGGGTTAGAGAGCTGCCTAGTACCATGGAAAGATGCAGACCTTAGAACAGATGTAGTCTGAGGTGGACCGCTACTGCAAGTAAAGAAAATAAAAAATAAGAATAACACCTCGACGAGTAGTTAGTCAATGAGATAACTAGGAATAGGTGTACCTATTAATTATAATATGGTATATAATGACTTAAACTAGGTATCATGTGGCTCTATCATACAAGCAAGCATATTGCAATATATATTGAATATAAGGAAAATAGTTAATCATGATGAATGTCATAATATAAAGAAAAGAGGGGAGTGGAGTAGGGGTATTGGGTACTAAAATCACAACACTAAAGATGAAATTATAAGTTAAAACATATATGTGTTGTGGTATGCCCTATATATCATATAAGTCGGGTAGCTCAAAAATAATTAAATTAATTTCATAAAAAAAAAAGGTGAAGTCATTAATAAAACTTTCATATAACTTTTCTTATTCTTGTATTTAAATTCGCATTAGGCTTTATTTTATTTTTTTTTTTTTATAGAGTTAAATACAATAAATGTGGTTCTCAGAACACTTATAAAAAATATCCATGTAAAATAAAAAAATATCAAATATTAAAGGTTAAATGAATCCTTTTTACATTTCCCTAACTACCTTGGATTTACAATAAATGGAAAAATCCTTAAATTAATTCATTAATTTTTTAATTAAAATGAAATAGTCAAAAATATGAGGTTCATCTCATGCGTGGTCTAAGTACGTTTTTATTATATAAAAAAAATTATAATAATTTTTAATTTAAAATTTTTTTTTTTTTAAAATCTCAAAACGAGAAATTTAACTTGTTTAACTTTTAAAATAACTTCATTCATGTAAAAACTTTACATTCGTTAATGCTTTCTTAAAATCTAATAACCATGTGGTTTCTTTTTTTTTAAATAAAATTTTCTTAATAAAATTTTTTGTTCTTCTGTAGAGAAGTGGAGCTGAGGTGCTCTCAATTCTTAGTGAGATACAAACTCAAGTATCAACGGCTTGTCCCTTGAGAAGAAATTTCACTTTTGTGAAATCACAGCTAACTATGCATCCAAACTACGTTGCAACCCACGCTACGCAATTATGGCCCTTAACATAAAAATTAACTTATTAGCCATTTGCTAATTACATTTTAATTTAATTATTTTCAAACGATATCAGATAGCAACTTACGTTTTAACGGCAACAGCTAATTTTCCATAGAAGAGAAAAAATGAATTTAATTTAATTACTCATACAAAGCACTTGCCCAAAATGGCGAACATACGAATTTTTACATCTGACGATGGGTGACATCATTCTACGTTGGCAGCCGCTGAAGATCACACCTCATTTAGTGCGCGAATTGCTTATATAGTGATCCTAATCTCCAAGATCATAACTGCTATCATGATATTTACAATTTAATTTTTTTTAATCACAAGTTACCCTAACTCTCTGATACAAATCTAAGGATTCAACAGTGAAAAGTTTTACAATGGTTTAATTTAAATAACATGGACATATAACATAAAATTCCTCATTTGAAGTTTTTTATATAAGTGCCTGAAGAAGCAACTTGAACATCATTGAAACTTCAACTCGACATTGGACTAATAACCTAATAAAACCTATTAGAAAAAATTACGTGAGTTAATTAATTAACATATAATGTTTAAAAATTGTATCTTTTCCGTTATATTCATAATAAAGTTCTATATAAAATCAAATTACTACATTTTTGTAAATTATTAAAATTCTCACAAGTCATTTATATTAAAATCTGAACATAAATATGTAGTATTTCAGTTCACATATTTCTGAGATACTGCAGTGTATAGTGTATATTAATATAAAATTGTGGTGAAAATATTGTTGTGCTTCTTTCTATTAATTTCTGTAGTCATAATTATAAATGTATCTCTTTCCCACACAAAAACTTATGCTTGTATCAAGTTAAAATGTTGAATGTCTATTTCAATGGTAAGTTAGACAATGTATATGAAGTTTCATTTAAATTGACACGTTAGCTTTTGGGTAATAGGGGTTTTCTCTTTTTAGGTTTCTGTACAAAGTACAAAAAGAAACCTTATATAACGGCTCTGTCTGTCCGTTGCTTGTTTCAATGTTTCAAAATTTGGCACACAGGTGCATCTCGGCATTTAAGACAACTGGACACATTTTGGATTTTTCAGACTTAATATTTTCAAGATGGCGGCCAATATGGCGGGCGAAGTCAACATGACATGTTATATATCAATTTAAAGGTCTTGAAATGAAGAAAAAGAATATGCAACTATTAAAATTTCACACGTAATATTTTCAAGATGGCAGCCAATATGGCGGGCGACTAAAAAGTTCTTAGTAACTATGACATGTTATTCATCAATTTAAAGGTCTTGAAGAGTAGAAAAAGAATATTACTATTAAAATTAGTGTAATTATATTACACTTAATAATTTTAACTTTAATGTACAGAAACCGGCGATTATCGCTTCACGTACTTACGTGAAGCACACCTTACTTGTTAAAAGTTCAGATCTGATATAGAGAATTAAGCGATCTTTACCACTACAGAGCGATGTTGCTGTTAGTTTTACAAAAAAAGATTGTCTCATCGAATAGATAAAGGTAGAATCTATTATGTGGGAACGCTTGGATGGTTAATGCTGCCTAACGAACTTAGCTTGAGCATTGGTAGGAAACAGGTTTACAACATTTCATATCAAGCAGTCAACTTTTACTTAAGTTATTGTCAGACATGTAAACGTCAAGAAGTGAATAACAGTCAAGATGCAAATTTTGTTGAATGTAAGAAGCTACAATAAGGGTGACAAAAATATATATATTTGTAAAAGATTTTAAAAATTGTTAGGAACAATTGAAAAAAAAACACCAGATAAGGGACACAAACTCCTTATGCCCCCAAGGAATACATCTTGATGCTATTTGTAAATTATAAGTTTGGGAATTACAGAAACAAAACAAAAATTGGCCTTTTATTAGTTTCTTCTAACTAATTAAAGAAAATGGAGCAAAATCATCCCTACCAATCAAAAGGTAATCTACTTATAGACCCTTTTCTTTTATTGTTAAAATGCTTTTGATAAATAGAGGGACATATTTTATTGCCGTGGCTCTATCACTAAAGCAAGTGTAATATTTAATACTAAGAAAATAGTTAATCATGATGAGTTGATAGCCTAAGAGGATAATTAGAACAGAGATAATTGAAACAATCTTTGTCACTTCATAGCAGTATCTCTGAGTTTTTATAAAAAAAAATAAAAGTTTGAAAAAATGTTTTTCTCATTGAATAGATAAAAGTAGAATCTTATCTTGTGATAAAATTCTAATAGTCCACAGGCCACCATAAGAAGTGAGTCGCTGATTGATAAAGTTTTCTTACCTTATGGAATCGCTTATTTATGCGATTATAAGAGTGGGCCGTTTGGAGTGTCCACCGCCCCAAACAAATCGCTCTGCGGGGACATGGAAAAGAAAACGGCCCTCTCGTATCGGTGGCCACCTTCACCACTGTTTTTGAAATAATTTAATTAAACGATCCTGTGAAAATCAAAACTTTATCTATCTTTTTTCAATGTTCCTGCAGAAGGGCAAGTTTGGCATGTCAACAAAAAAGAAATGGCCCAACGCCCAGTTGCCATATACCCAATTCATCGGTGGACACGGCATAAATAAGCGATTCCATAAGGTAAGAAAACTTTATCAATCAGCGACTCACTTCTTATGGTGGCCTGGGGACTATAATTTTAAATTTGAAGTACGTATTACACAAGCGTTTACACGAGCTTGGACGGAAAACGCTGTCCGAATTTAGCTTGAAAAATGATCATGTATACCAACTTTTAATTAAATTAGTAAACTTTTACTTAAGTTATCGTCACACCATAAACATTAATGACAGACAGGCAAAAAAGATACTATTTTGTTAAATGTAAGAAGCTCAATTAAAGCTGTTATAAATGTAAGAAGCTTCAATTAAATGCAAATGTTCAAAAAAAGGGCTGACTACTTTACTGAACATCACATGATATAATGAGTGAGGCAAACAATACGACAGAATTTAAGTATGAACAACACAATCCAGAATATTTTTTTTAAGGAAAATAAAACATTAGCCACCTGAAATAAATTCATCTAAGCTGATCAATGTTGGTTTAAAAAAAAAAATAAATACCTGTTAGTAGCAAGGGTGGGTTTGGTTTTAACAGTTGATTTCTTGCCTTCAGCTGCTGCCTTCATAGGATCGTAACTCTTTCTTCTCTTCCAGTTTTGGAATTCCACTTCTTTAGAAGAGAGAGTAGAATTGCTCCTAGCTCCAGCAGGCTTCTTCTTAACTGATGAAGGAGTACCTGTACTATTACTAATTGTTTTTGGTGTTGATAATTGAGGTGACTGCAAAATAAAAGAAAATATATATGTTTTAACAACACAATGTCAGAAGTTAAATAACAAATATTAAGAAAAAGCCTCATAATCGTAATTCTAAAGAAGAAAATAAGATTAATTACTACTTTCAAGCTAATAGCTCTTTTTTTACCTCTAACAAACAAAAAAAGCTTCCTTCTGCAAGAAATTATACCAATTTAAAATCAATTAAAACAGCTCCAGAGAGTTCCTCATTCAAAACGTTAATAGGATATCTCTACTAGTATCAAGAGAATAATAGAATAATATTAAACAACAAGTTTACACAAGTACAGCAAAGATTGTTAAACTTACCGGTGGGTGTCTTGATACTCTAATGCTTGTCCTTCCAGTATCAGTCCGGCTGAGTATTGGAGTGGTAGGGGTTTTAGGTTTAGGTGTTAAAGGTTTCTTGAATACTGGATCCTCTCCTTTTGTTTCAGTCTTCTTAATAGTGCCATTCTCTTCCAGTCTTCCTCGCCGTAAACTGATAACAAAAATAACAAGTTCATTTTACAATTAAAATTAAAAACAATGAGAAAAAGAAATAAATAGTTTATTAAAAACTGATATAATAGTAATATTTAAAGTTATTTTTTCACACTGCCATAATCAAATCAAGATATTTCAATAACTTTAATGAATAATATTGATAACAAATATCTTACATAATTTGAAGGTAGAAATTAGTAATATAGATGAATACCTTCAAATGGCAAGCATATACATAAGGCAAAGGATAGGGAGCCAGCGTGGCCGAGGGGCTCTAGGCGCTCGCCCCGCTATCAATAAGTTGAGGCGACTCGAGGTCGTGGGTTTGATCCCGTGCCATGTACTCTGAATTGCATCTATGAATCGCGGACGGAGCAGGGCCCTCTATGGAACACTCTTCCCTCACTCTTTGATGTGGTCCGATTGATATGGGTCCGATCAGTGTCATGATGATGTGATTTGTATCTATGGTTCGAGGTCGGAGCAGGGCGAGGGACACCCCCTATGGGGGCTCTTCCCCCATGCTTTTTATAGAGCTTACAACTGACCACACCATACTCGCTTCAGCTGTACAATGTACAAATGTATGATGTGTGAAATAGCTGGAACTCTCCACCACTGGACGTAAAATGGGCCTAAAAGATGTCCTAATTGCTAGGTTCGAACAAGTGGTTCGTCCTACCCGTTCTAGTAGGAAGTACTAGATTACTACTACTACTAAGGCAAAGGATAGTTACACTTGTAACGAACATCTCTTTAACATGTTCAAGGAAAATACATAGAAATTATACAGTATTTTAGATTCAATAAAACCTTTTCATTTTTGGGTTAAAAAGAGTCTACAAATAATAGCATTGAGATATGTTGTAATTAGTAGCCAGGACGTAAAAAAATTGGTAAATTTTGATGCATCTTATTTTTGTGGACATAATTACACATTTAAACAAATTTACATAAATCATTCATGATTAATGAAGTTCTGTTTTAACATTAAGCAATTAAAGTAAGAAATGATTAACAATTATACCTAACAGCTCGGTTATATCTAGTAAGTTGTGGCTGGGGTGTGACAGCAGGAACTGTAACTTCAGGCTCACTCTCAGAATCAAAAGACAACCTGGCAGTCATAGCTTCCACTACTTTCTCTGTAGCTTTTAGATAACGCTCAGTATCTCTCCTTTCCTCCTGACAAAGTAATAACTTATATTAAAATTAAATGTAAAATTAAGAATTAACTCATCTACCAAAATAAATTTTACTTATTAATTTTTTATTAATTATAAAGCAGAGCACTCAAAAAAATTTGCAAAGTAAATGGAATTAAACTAGAAAATGTCATTGTTCATGACATTCTAAAGACATAATAAAAGTCAAACGGTAAATTAAATTATCCTTAATGTACAATATAATAACACCATTTTAAACCAATGCATCTAAAAAAAAAACGAAAATAGCAAATTTTAATTAACATTTGAAGGGTACACGGGAAAAAGGATGAGTCACTTTTTTGTATTTCGAGAAAAATAGAAAACAAAGTTTACAGACTCCTGGAAAAGCTATCTGTGGTGTTATAATTATTTTTAGGTAGATAAATTATTATTATAATTCTAAATTATATTTAATTTTAGAATTGACCGCAGTTATTATCAAAAATAGCTTAAATACGTTGGACTCTCATCTTTTTACCCTAGGAATTTAATTTTTCAATGGAGTTAGACAAACAATTAAGTAATGCAATGATACAATAGTTTAAGTTATTTTGCATGCTCTAACTTTAAACGTAAATAAATAATAAAAACAAAAAGTCCTCTAGAAATGAATAATACCTGTCTAATATTGTTATGGAATTTGGGTACGGCAAGGGGACTGTTAGTATCTTCAGTTTTAGTACGTGCAGGGGGAGTGGCTAGGGCACCTCGGGAACCAAGACGAGCTCGAGTTACTACTGGAGATGGAATCTTACTAGCACCTGAAACAAGCGTACAACCTATAACAATAAAATTATACTAATATCTGTTTTTTAAAAAGATTCATATTTATCATTTTTGAAAAAAAAAAAAAATAATAATAATAATAAGTAATACAACAAAATTTTCTGTCTGCTTTTTGTTTGAGCATAATTTGTATACATATTATACCAACAATAGGAAATGGGATTAGGTTTAACTATGAAAAAACAAATATCTGGTAAAAAAAAGAAAAAAAAAAAGCCTAGTGATATGCAGAGGAGACTCAATATCAACAAAAATATTAAAAATAATTTGAGAAGTAATTAATAGCTCCACAAAAGCCCAAATATATTAAAGAAAAAATAAATAAACACTAAATGAGTCACGATTTAATCGTGAGTCTAATTCAGCTATTATGAGAGATTTGTAAAATAGAATAGATAAATTAGCAGAATATATGATTGGATTGAAAGCTTGTCAGAGAGGTGAGTACATTTGGTTTGAGTACATGGGACATCAGAAAGGGATGTTTAGTCCATTGTAATTTTAGACAAAGGAATATCACACTTCTGTTTTTATAAGGGGAGTAACAGTCTAAAGAATATAATTCCGTACAACTTCTTTAGATTGTTACTCTCCTCTGTTTTTGTTTAAAGAGAGTAACAATCTAAAGAAGTACCATTTAAATTGCAAAGAGTGTACATTTCGTATGTTATGGTCCTATGGATTGAACCTTTAAAGGTTATTTTAATAATGCTGAAACCTGAGATATGAATTTATGCAAGGACTTTTGTATGTTAAAATGGAGGCCATAAAGGTAGTTTGTGAACAGTAAAGAATGTTATATAAACTTTGTTTATATGTTATATTTATCTTTGTTTTGAAAAGATAAGCACTCTTTAGTTTGATCCAACGTGAACGCTGGGATGTGCCACCTTGAGTATCAGGTAGTTGGTCCCCAGGCCTACCCTTGGCCTGTAGCCATGATAGTGAAAAACCGACCTGAACACAGGAACTGCTGTGGTTAGTTCTCCTAATTGCTGCAGAGCATTTCTCTGAACTTTGAAGAAAGCATTTTCAAGAAATCAACACAGGTGTTTTGGCGCTAAAGTACATAATGCTTCCAATCACAGAAAATTTAATATCTCTGGTCTAAATAACTATTAAGACAAAGAGATGTTTAGTCCAATGTACTTTGGGAAACTTCTGAATATGAAAATGTTAAAAAAACCTTTGTCTTAATAGTTAATTAATTAGTATCATCCAGTATGTAGAAATGTAGAACTAAAAATATCCCTTCATCTTACTATTATTCAGACTAAGGGCTATATTATCACATTTAACAGAGAAGTCTGATATCCCTTTGTCATAACAGTTAATTAGACTAGGTGATATTATTTATTAATTTTACATACTAAAAGGGAGTCTAAGGGAGTTGCTAGAATACATACTGTAGCGTAAAAAAAAAAAGTTTTAGCGATATATAGATGTTGTTGTCGTATCATAATTCTAAGCTTATTTTTCTTCCATTCAAATTTTATCAAAAAATAACTTATTAAATAAATTTACATGTGCAAATAAGTGTTTTATGTGTTTGTGCATCCATTTTTAGAGGATTTTAGCTATCCAAGTGTTTTCCCACTTGCAGGACCCCTAATTTTCCAACATTGCCCATATGGACGTGAGTGTTTATTATAGGTATTTAAAAAGATTATTGACCTCATCGTAAAATAGGATCTGAGAATGTAAAATTTAACAATTTAAAAACAACCTAATCAAAATTGGAGCAAAAAAGTGGGTCAGATATGACATAATTAAACACTACTTAAACAATTTGATGAGCAGTTTAACATTGGGCCTTCCACCTCTTTTAGTCTGATAAAAAGAGGGATGGATACATAACATTCCACAAATGTTTAAGATAGGTAATAAGAATAAAAGTGAAGGTATGCAGACTTACTAAGAGGCCTAGGTGTAGAGTTAGGTCTGACAGTAGGCCTGGATGTTGATAAGGATCTAACAGGTGGACTCTGAGGTGACCATTCATCAGAGAGTCTTCTAGTAGCAGGCTGGTGAGTTGTGACGGGTGCAGCAGCTTGAGCCTGGCTAGCCCACTCATCTATCCAATGAGGCGAGTCTCTAGAAGTCTGTACAGAAGCTGCAACCCCAGACTGTAAGCCGAAGTTAGCGTCTATACTCAGTCTTGCCGTAATGACCTCAGAAGATTCCTTCTCCACAGTATATGTACCAGTTTCACTCCCACAGTCTGATTCCCCTCCTCTTCTTCTCTTCCAGGATCACTCCAACCAACTTAACAATACAAAAACAACAAAATTAATTAAGTGTCCAGCAAAGAAGATACATAACCTAAGAGCCAATTTCCTTTTAAAAAAATTATGCGATACAATGCCCAAATCACGCAAACATTAAAATGTATGCTAATAATTTAACATGCTTTATCATATTACATTTCATATAACAAAGATAAATAAATGTATAAAACTTCAAAACACAAAATACATTTATTTTTTTACTGAATTAAAGTTATTTCAAACATTATAAAAAAATTAAAACTTACTTTCACCATTAAAGCTCTTGGTCTTAGGAAAGTTTTTACTGTTATTTGGGTCTTCCTCGGGATCACTAGAGAAATAGCCTTCAGAATGATTGCCTATATTTTTTGGTCCATTGCCATTCACATGAGGTTCCGCTCCAGTCTACAACAGAAGTTACAATTATTTAGTAAAAAAATTAACTTATATTCATTAATTTATTTTTATTTACATCCCAGTCAACAGCATAAGTTATTAAATGACAGAGGATCCGGCCACTTTACTCATTTCCATGATGAGATCATCAGTGTGAAACTCACAACCGGTGTTAAGATCTAGGTTTTCAGAGGCGAGTGTGCGTACCATTTGGGAACGCTGGTGGCTCAAAAATTGGAGCTTCTGTATTCCTAAAAATTATAGAACTTTTTTAAAATAAAAATGCTCCGTTTTTCAGCCTGTTAATACAGGGTGATTGGTACTTTTTTACTTTGTTACCCACAATAAGGTGGGTAACAAAGTAAATTAGGTCGCATGTGGCAAGATTTTACTTGGTTACCCACCGTTAATTTATATTATTTTTTTGACATTATTTTTAAATTAATTGACAATCTTAACTGGGGGATGTTAAAATATTCCTTTGGGACAAAGGAATATCACACTTCTGTACATAAAATTGACAATATCCGTTACTCTAACTATCTAGTAAGGCAAAGTAACCTTTAATCCAATAAGTTTTGAACAAAAGAAAGTTCACTTGGATTTAATAATAAATAAAAAATAAATAAATTCGGGTGGGTAACAAAGTAAAAGAGTGCCGGGTGATTACTAAAGAATACCACAACTTTGAAAATCGTTATCTCAGCGTACAAACAACGGATAGCACTAATAATTTTTTGTGTAGGCGACACTCTAAAGCTTCATTTGGTTGGCAAGAGATTTCTCCACCTATCGGCCCCTTTTTTGTTCGTTATTAGTTTGTGTGAACATTGAGTGTGGGGCCCCTCGCCAGAGAAGCGTTATGCTACTAAATGCTACCAGTGGCCCTTTCATGTATACACTCATTCTATTTTTGTCCTTTAAATATTGACTCATAAAGAAAACTTTGTGATAGTAAATAGATAAAAATACTAAAAAAGGGATGGACTTTGGTGAGTTGACTTTTATATCCAACCTGAATGTCCTTTTATGTCCAACTGATGAGTGATAATACTAAAGTTAGAGTGATAATACTAAAGTTATATAGAATAGACAGTTATTGCACTGGTGCGCTTTCTTTGGTTTGGTGTATTTAGTTTCAATTTGTCCACCAGGTAGCAGTGCAATCTGTATGGGGGCTACTTTTCTACACAACTACATTACAAACTCGTAACTTTTATAACTTTTTTAACTTAATAATTATTTTTTCGTTTATATTTGCAGTAATTTTAATAAACACTCAATAATTATTATTAATAGAATAATTGATCGAAGCCTGCACTCTAGGGGAGAAAAAAAAACGTGAATTTGTGAATTTTTTTCAACCCTAGAATTCAAACGTCAAACAATGCTAGTACAACAACTTGTCTACTCTATATAACTTTAGATAATACTAATAGAATAAATACATTAAATAATAAAAATATATCACTTTTATTATTTAATTAAAGCATATAACCTGCAGAAGATGACTCTCTTTTCTAAAGTTGTTGATTAATGTAAAATGCATTACAGTTTTATTTATTATTTTATTAAAAAAAAAATGTAAAAGGATCAGTTCTATAGAAGGTAATTATTGCAGAGGATTAGCACTAAAACACAACCAATCACAGGTATAATGTAAGAAAAATATTTCAAACTAACCGTTGAGACTAGATGTTTAACCAAGAATTTCAGGAAATTACACCCAATTATCATTCAGTTTATTTGCAACAGTAATAAGAGTTCAGATAAAATATTTTGTTTATAACTGCATTGTCAATAAGTCTCAAGTAGCACTTGCTCTTATAAAAAATAAATATAAATAATGCAAAAATAATGTTTAGATTAAAAAAAAAAAAAAAAAAAAAAAAATCACTGGATATTTTATTACAATTTCATGTCAAACCACAAAAAGTATGGTTATTAACAGTTTCTTTTGAATAGAAAAATTATAAACTGACAGAAAGATAAGGTAGTTAACCAATCACAATTAAAATTAGTAATTATTTTTAAATTAAATTAAACATTTAATCCATTTAGTTTTAATCTTAAAAAAATAACATAATCTTAGCAAATACTGGTCTAAAAATAAAGTTTGTTGATTGTAATTGTGTGCATTTGACAACTAAGGTCATTGGCAAATGCCAAATTTAATTAGAATAATAAATTTATTTATTCAAAACTAGAAATGCCTAACTAACTAAGGTTTTTCTTCAATTAAAAGTATTTTTTACTAATTTTAAATATTATAATTAAATTTACTTGATAATTTGAATTAAAACAGACAAAGTTACAAATATACTCACATCAGACAGCATATTTTCAAGTTGAGCAACTCTGACTCTGAGAGCGTTCATGTTCTGATAGTTAAAGTGGCACTAATCCAATGCCAACCAATCAAAGTGAACACAATCAACAAGCATTAAAGGGGAGAACACTCTATTATTTTTATTCTAGAATTCTTACAGGAGCAAACATTGTTCCGTATCATTTAAATCATATTAATTAGTGCAAATAAAAAAATATCAACAACTGTCAATTGAAAACTTTTTTTGATTTATAATAATAAAAAATGTCACAAATAAAAATGAAGAAAATGCGAGTTCAATATCCTTTATATTGTGCAAGGTGATGATTAAAAGAGAAAATAAATAGAATATAAACGTGAGATAGAGATCGTTTAGTTTCCGATTAAATAGGTTATTATAAGTCTAAAATAGGTATATGAATGTGTTGGCAAGACAACTAGAACTGGGAGAACCCCAGTCTAGAAACATTAGGGGGATAGGCCACGAGTATAAATAGAAAACCCACGTGCCAAATCTCTGTTTGCAATCTCATTTCCAAAAGACGATAACAAAAACCTTTAAACAAACAAACCATTATATAAGAAATATTAATATAATGGTCCATTTTAAATTCAATTAATCCATTAAAGAAGGATTAAAATATACCATTAACTATAAAAAAACCGAATTAAATTAATCATTGTATATCCTACTCATAAAAATAACAGTATTGATGATTAAATAGATCATTGAATTATAAGTAAAGTTATCAAGAATCATAAATATAAACAACAACAAAGATAAACTAGGTGTGCAATGCATTTGTATGCTTGCAATATTGAGCTGAGCGTGCATTTTAATCTTAACCAATAAACATTTGTATTTATAAACAGCTGAAATCAGATCAAAAATAGTAAAATCTCTATTTTTAATTAAAAAGCATTTTTTCCTGTTTTACCCTCTTAAATGAAAACATGACAAAAGTGAACATAATAACAATAACTGTACTCGTAAAGAGCTTTCCAACGACAAGCATCATGAAGGGCATATACTATTTTCACTTTTGTACCCCGTTCCCCGTACCCCTGTGTACCAATTTGGACCATTTTAGATTTATACCTTCCTGTGGTTGGTCACTATAACCGTGCCGAATCTGTTAAGCCGTTCAGGAGGAAACTTTTGTACCCTGTACCTGCACCCCTGTGTACCAATTTGAACCATTTCAGATTTATACCTTCCTGTGGTTGGTCACTATGACCGTGCCGAATTTCGTACGAATCGGTTCAGCCGTTCAGGAGGAAACTTTTGAATCCTGTACCCCATACCCCTGTGTACCAATTTGGACCATTTTCGTTGGACCATTACCATTGGATTTCTCCAGACATGAAATCCATTTTTTCAATCTGTTGACGAAAAATTCTACGTTTTGTTTTTTAATCCGTGTCCGCACTTCATCATCTGTCGAAAAGTTTAGACCTTTAAGGTGTTCATTCAACTTGGGGAAATGCCAAAAGACTTTGCTTTGCGACTTTTGGCTTTTCCCAAGAACGCCATAAAGGTCAAAACTTTTTGACTGATGATGAAGTGTGGTCACAGATTAAAAAACAAAAGGTAGAATTTTTCGTCAACAGATTTAAAAAATGATAATTTTCCTTGAAACTTAAATAAATTTACTTCACTTTTATGCTAATTATTAATTTTTATTGCTTCCTGAATTACAAATAAAAATTGGGAGACCTTACTTATCAATCCCCCAGGTAGATACATCTTGTATGTGATACATTCAATCAATGAAAAATGCTCATACTGGTAAGTTTATATGTTAACTACAAAAACACTGGTTAGGACTCGATTTCATCATAATCACTGCATAAACCTCTGTAAAGTGGTTCCTAAATCCTTTTACTCTATAATATTTTATTCGTGTAGTAATTTCCTTAAAACCACTCAAATACTAAGTAAAATGAAAATGTTTATTGATTGATCTCAATAAAAAATATCAATATAATTACTATTTTTAACTCTTGATCTCAATCCATAAATTAAACTACATAATAAAGAACTAACTCCAAATATTAATTGATTTAATTTAAAATCAAGTGGCACTCTTTATTCACAAAAATAAAAGAAGTGTTTAAATTATGGTAAATATTTTTAAGGTTTGTAATTGTAATTTAAAGTTAAATAAAAAGTACAAATCAAAATGAACAAAGAAAAGTCAAATTCTGTAGCGGGGGTTTCTATGGCCATAGTCTAATAAACATAGATCTTCTGGAGTAGACCACATCAGGGATTTTGTGAATCCCGATGTTTGGAATCCATTACAGGAATAAATCTCAAGGGATTAGCTCAAGATGAGAGTCATTTGCAAGTGGCGAGTCAGGTTGGCAAACCAGTTAATATTTAGGGCCGTTAACTGCCTCTTATATCTGGCCCAGATAGACTGACCCCCAGTAAGATGGTTTACTGAACATCCCCTCAGTGTGAGGGTACCTTCAGAACCAACCTTAGACCTAGATATAAACAAGTATACCAACTTGACTTGTCAGTTGCAAATGATTATCATCATGAGAAAATCCCTTGAGAATGATGCCTGCAATAGGTTCGAAATGTCAGGATTCACACAATATCTAAAACTTTTTGAAATAGTTATAAGGATAGTCTATAATAGGCAAGGAAATAAATAGAAAAATAAAAAAACAGCACCAAAAATTAAATAGGAATTTTTTTAAAGATACATATTACTTCTCACCTAGCGCATATCATCGAATCACAGATCACAGAAGGGAAAAACCGAATGGTCTTTTATATTTTTGGGGAAACGCAAAGGCAGAGGGGAGTAGGATTTATTATTAAAAAAAAAACAAAAAAAAAACATCATTAAGGATTGTAAAGACTGCTATCATAGAGTGAATGATTAAGATTTAAAATATCTGAAACAAACAACATAAATATTATCCAATGTTATGCTCCTACTATGTCTTCAACTGAGGAAGAGAAGCTGATCAATTCTATGAACATGTTTTTACATCCTGTAAACGTGTATGTAAGAGTAAAGTTCATATAAAGGCTTATACTAAAATGAAATTGTCTCGAGAAGGAGTTGGCTTTCAATCACTGAAGTTAAGCAGCAATGGGTTTGGTTAGTAGTTGGATGGGTGACTGCCACCTGTGAACACACAGCTCTGGGTTTGATTCCGAGACCTGGCCCCCTTCACTGTCAACCCAGCTTTGTTAGAATAAATGGGAAGCTGATCGAAAGATTCAGCACTATCAGGTTCTGGCTTGAAAAACCGTGGTCGGACACGCTCATGGTGGTTTGAAAAAAATTAATCAAAGAGTCCAGGTCTACCAACCAACACTCACACAAATGTGTAAAGCGTCTGGTATCAATCCATTGCTGGATTGATACCAGAAAAAGGCTATCCGGTTTTGTTCAAAGGACCCACTATGTCTTCGGACATAAGCCCCAGATTTTTTTTTTAAGAAAATAGTGTGCTTGTGTAAACATATATGTATAAGTGTGTGTGTATATGTAAACAAATAAACAAAAATCAAATCAAATAAATAAATAAAATATAAACGAGCAATAACAATAGAAAACAAAAAGATTACGTAGATTTCATAAGTATAATATAAGCAAAAAAAAATAAATAAAGGAATCTAATAAAGGTTTATTTATAATTATTATGCACTATTACTTGTAAGAGTTATAATTTTTTACAAATTAATTATAAGATTAGTTTGTATGATTATTTTAATATATTGCAATACAGTTAAGATTAGTAACAATGCTAAGAGATGAAATTATTTTTCCGCACTGATTAATATGGTTTGATTGCTAGGACACAAAAAGAAAAGCATTCACAGTCACAATCTTCATAATCAGATATGAAAAACAAGGCCACAGACCACACACAAAAATAAAAATAAATAAATAATAATCCACTTGATATGACATTTAATTGTAAAATAAGAATAATCAATTGAAAAAAAATAGAATAATAAGTATGTAACTAAAAGTAGGCAAAGTTGTCAATAGGATAACAGTAATATTAAAAAAAATTAAATAAGAAAACCAACATTGTCTTGAGAAAGTTTAACAACTACTGAAGACATTGTGATAAGGCTCTTGACATTGACTTTCTCTTCATATGGTATTATAATTGTTGTAAAAAAGATAAAAATGAGAACAATTGTACATAACAGATTGGAGAATTTATCAGCTTGTTATCACATCCTAAGTAAACATTATGCATTTCCACAGCAGTCTGTTTTCCCACTAAAAATTATAACTTTATTATTAAATAATTCTTGCCCAACAGCATCCACCACATATAATAAGTGTGTTGAAATCAGTCAATATATATATTTATTACATGATGGCTCAAGATAAATTATGTTTTTAAATTTTAATAGGTATGTTTAACTTCATCAGTAAACACCAGTTATATATTTGCAGGAGCCCCTTTTAATTTTAGCATTAAGAACTCATCTTTAAAAAAAAAGAAGTTCTGACTCAATTACAATTTTAGCAAGATGTTTGCTTTTGACAATCATCATTACACACATATATGTCCCTTCTGAAAGCAAGCAATGCTCACAATCTGTTTGTCAAAAACACTTGCAGATCAGTATAATATCAACTGTTCAAGATTAAAATCATAATTAATATGAAATATTAAAGATTAGCAGTCTTGAGCCAATAAATCCCTTTACATCAGGGGTTCTCACCAGGATTGCATTAAGAGCCAAATTTCAGAATCAGAAAATTTCTAAGGGCCACTGTATATGGCCATGTCATTACATTAATAATAATAGGTTTTTTTAATTTGTCAAAATTGTTTTAATTTCTTACATGAATTAAATTATTAATTTAGCAAAAGGTAAAGAGCGAAAACGGTTCAAATTAATCTGGGGCTATCTGCGGGTTATTTTCACTAAACTAAAAAAGTTTCATACAAATCAGATGAGTACTTTTGAAGCTATAGGTGTAAATAAATGTATGTTTGTGCGCATATGGAAGAGAAACAAATAGGCCCAGAAGGTTGAAACTTATAAGAGACCAATAATGCGCTGATTATGGCCTACCATCCAAATTCCATTAAAATCGGACGGATAGTTTTTAAGATATGTTGGTTCCCAAATTTTTGAGCGAGAGACCGACAAACCGACAGGCCAACAAACACACGGAACCAAAAATGATCTGATATGGATTTCTGTCTTGGAATTTTTGAAATCGGAGACATAAAATATTTTTGTTCTTCAGAACGATCTCATAGCTTCCATTACCTTTGGTAAGCTCGGAAGCAAAAATTAAACAATAAAGGTTTGTAAAAGCATAACATAATTTGAGTACGTTACAGTATGCGAGGAACCTATGAGCCTCTATTTTCTTAAATCAATTTGTCTGAGTACTTCTCAGTAACTGGAGAATGTTAATGTTAGAAGGTTCTCTAAGACTCATTGCATTAATCATTTAACTCAGATAAAGCCCTGATGATGCCCAGGTATGGGTGAAAATTACGTTTTTCCTATCTTAGGCACTTAATTTATTTTCTAGCATCTTGAGATAATGAGCAAAATATCGCGAGTTTTACATGCGGTCGCGGGCCACACAATATTGTTCTGAGGGCCGCGTAGTGAGTACCCCTGCTTTACATGGTCCAAACAAAAAATGATAAAGAAACTGATTAGAGGTTTTAGTCTAATTCTTAACAAAAATAAAATAGACAAGATATATTTTCCCTAATTGAACTTCCTAGTAGTTATATAAATTGACTTCCCAGTTCCGTAACGTACAGGGCTTAGACACCAATATAACACCTTTGCTCCTCTCAGATACTGTCTTTAAACTTATTAAAATAGAAAAAAACCCACAATATATTCCGATAGTAATGCACCATTTTATCGTTTAAATTAATATTTCAGTGATAAACAAAATGCATAACAGATTTCCAGTTACAATCTGCACATATTTTATCACACCTAGATGTTAACAATCAAAACTTCAGTTAACTAATATAAAATATTAAATTGTTATACTATGCATTTATGTCTTCAAATTTACTCTTTACTATTTTAAAAAGTAAAACGTGTCAATGAATATTCATTTGATAATACTAAAAAAAATCTCTTTTCGAACCTTTTAATTTGGTCTGATGCATGCACATAACAGACTCCAACATCGGGAAATAGAGAAAGCAGATTTATATCTTCTCGTTGAATTCTTTTTTAAGACAAATTTTAATTATAAATAGGTTTGACTTGATAGTTAGAAGTAATTCTTAACGAGAGAGGTTCTGGAACACTGATTTGACAAGACATAGATTGTAGCAGATGGGATCAACTGCAGATTAGTGAATATTAAGGTTCTTAAGAAAAGAAATAAAAAAATCTAAACTATACAAAGAACTCTATTTCCTGTCTTTCAAGAAATAGCTTACTATAAGTATTATAATAGTGTACTATCTTTTAGGATGCAGAATTATTTAAATTACCTTTTTACTATGTTTAGTTTTACAATTTAGTCTATGTGAACATATTGATAAGACAATAATGATTTAATTAATTATCAGGAAGGCCCCAGCCCCTCGTGGTCTGTTGCACAGAAGAATTGTTCTTTTTTATTAGTCATTTAAACAACAAAAAGTTATGTAAATAGTCTTAGAACAATACATATGTCAGTAAAGATGTGAAAACTTAAATTGTATACACACAGATTTAGATCTACTAATTGGACTCTGTAACATCTTAACTGTTAATCTAATTATCATGTGTTAATAACATGTACTATATGAATCACTACCCATTATGAGGATTGTGGATATTTAAAGCGTTAAACAGGAAAGAAGGCAATCTAAAACATGATAATAGAGGACTTTTTTTAAGAGGAATATTTTTTAGATGATGACTAACGAAAGAAGTAGAAACTATTGTGTGAAAATTTTATAAGCCAAATAATAGTACAGTGAAACCTCGATAATTCGGACTAATTGGGACCAGACACTGTCCGAATTACCGATTTGTCCGAATTTTCGAATATGTGGTAAAACAACTTTTTTGCAGACGAGAGGACCTGGTGAAGTTCGCCTAAGCTTCTTCTTTGTGTAAGCCATTAGCACCCATATGATTTTTTCCTGGGGGGGGGGATATATATTTTTCCTCCTTCCCAGAGGTATGGGCGCCCATGGTGTAAACCTTATGTACGCTTTAAAGCGGTATCATTTGCTGTTCATAACGTTTTCCGGTTTTCTGATCCCTCGTCAGAATCTAGCTTTGACTCGTATTGCAGTATGCTATCTCATTTTCGTTTTAAATCACTGATGGTAGATGTCCCCACACCATACTTTTTTTGCAAGAGATGCCCCACTTTCACCTTTCAAATTTTTTTTTTCTAGAATTTCTAGTTATTAAATTTTCAGTAGGCAGTCCGGATTTTCGAGGCTCCGGATTTTAGAGATCTGAATTATCAAGGTTCTATTGTATTACATACTTAAAAGGTGTTTTAAGGAGAAAAAAAGCATGTTCCATGCTAAAACATTTTGTTATGACTTATTGAAGGACTTAATAATTAAAACTTTATTGATTTAAGGTACTCACTTTATTGTCGTAGACCTTAGAGATGGGCAGTGACAAGTTACGAATATGTCTTTTAACAAACTCGTTTTTCGTTGTAGTTCTCGCAGCATCAAACGTAACAGTAAAAGCCATGGCCTGGGGAAGAATATCTTCTGGACTATCATTCATGTTATCTTCTTCTTCCATCTTCCTTCCACTAGATTTCAGGCAGGTTATTGAGCATCATTTTTAGGCAGTCCTGCGAACAAAATAAACAAACTAGAAACAACTTCACAGAAGATATTAATTAAAATCAACCTAACCTTTTTTTTTCTCAAACAGGAGTAATAAAGTAACTAACTATTTAGTAAGTATTGAAATTGGTTGGTTAGATTTGCTAAACCACACTGGAAAATATTTAAAAACTATATATTTACTCTTTGAGTTTTATTTATCTTAAGAACTAGCTCTTATTAAAAATGAAATATAATTAGATATTTTTGTCAATATTTTGTTAATTTGGCATTATGCAGAAAATAAAATCAATTTGCAAGTATTCTCATTGAATTTAACAAAATTGTAATTGGCTGGATTTTAAACTATTGTGCTTTAAAAGAAATTTGTTATCTACAAAGTAACCAACATCCAAACTAGATATAGCCAAATAATGTTGTGGCCTCCGACACTAAATACAACTCTTAAAATCTGACTAAGACAGCCTGCCGAACAAGCTATGGACAATACACAGAACAAACCCTAGATCCTTTATCAAAAAATAATCAATCTTAGAACATGGAACTCTTGCTTCCATCTCAACAGCATATGCAAATATGGGACACAGATATCCTCTCTGCAGGCACCTTTCCATTAACTCCATTTTCATGTATCCTTAAGCATGCTAGGGTATTTAAACTTCCTACAGCACAGGTAACTTAACAATGAAAGGTGGTCCTTTAAGGTTCCAGGACCTTAAATCTTAACAGAGTGAAGTCATCACTACCTCAGTATTCATAAACAGTACCATTACCAGAATCCATAATTATTTACCTAACGTTGATGGATGGCAGAGGAGCTCTCCATTGGAGTGTATATTTTAAAACAAAATATGACCCAATTAACCCTCTATAGCAGGGGTATCTATTCCACAAAAACCCTTGCCTAATAAAATGAAGTTATCCGACTATAAGGGTATATATAGTCGGATAACTTAATTTTATTAGGTAAGGGTTTTGTGGAATCTTGCAGGCCAATCTTTGAATTCCTACAAACCCCCAAGTCTAATCTCGAAGGGTGTATGCTGGCAGTCCTGCACTAAGATAAAATGCAGTGATTTTAGACCTATTTTAAAAATTATAATACCCACTATTGTATTTGTGTGAAACTTATTTGTAAAAAGACATATAATATAGGGTTAGAGAAAAGTATGAAAAGCCACAAGGTTCAAAGTTCATAGATAGTATTGTGGGTAGCAAGAAGGGCTCAATAAATTGTTGTAGATCCAGGTTTCATTAGTTAACTCATAACTAAATAAAAGTTAAGTTATAGCAAGTTGCAAATAATGGAAGCACCAGAATTACATTTTATTGATACAAAAATACTTTAGTACTGGATTTTTTTTAAAAAATCAGTGGTTAATTATTAAATTAGAACAATTCAGAGTAGTAAATAAGTATGTTTCTAATTAGGAAAAAAAATATATATATATTAAACATAAAAAAACAACTAATAAGAGTAATTGTATGTTTAAGGATGTGCAATAATCCAACCACAAACTACACAGAGTAAATTTAAGAAAATCATCAGACCCTTGGCTAAGTTCACAGGCTTTATTCCTTTATATTATTATTTACACAACCCCTTCCAAATATTAAGAAGCTTAGGTATTCCAAAACATAAATAAAATCATGCAAAACATAAAATAGAAAATAGATATAAATTAATAGGCAGAGAAACGTACCTCCCACTTAATTCAAAATCAAAAGTATCCTTATAAAATAGTGTCAACATTTACAGACAAGATACGGATTGGACACGTAAGAAAATAAACACAACAATTAGACAATTGTTTGTATAAATTCGATAAAGAAGTACACAATGTACGAACAATATTCACACTTAAAAGAAATAATATTTAGTAGATACGAGTGTGTACATTCACTCTGTGTGGTATGATATTTATATTCACACAAACTAAATTATATTACCCGTACAATTTTATTAAAGGTCCCTCGGCTTAAATAAAATAATAACTTATGGTAAATTTAAAACATGCTTCTAACTTAGACACATTTTATTCGAATGTAATGGAAGAACAATCCAAGACAAACAAAATTACCTCTATAAAATTTCACTCAGACGTTGAAGGTACGAACAGACGGACGTGCGAATTTTACTTGCAGATAATAGACAGGCATAAAGAAGAAAATATGAAGACAAAGGGGATAGTCCTTATATGCAAATTGTTTAATCATGCAAATTAAGCTACAGGTATTATTAAAAGTGAACTTTCAGCTTAAAAATTAGTCACTCTTAAAGGCCTTTTATGCGACCGAAAAAAACCTTCTCTAAATGGAAAATTCACTTAATAAATATGGTCAATTGTTATCAGTTTATATAAGATAATAAATGTTTTAATTCAACTCACGGAATAATTCAAGTTTCGTTCGACAAAACGGATATCTGGACAGGAAGTTACGTACGAACAAATACAATTCGTTAGAATATAGTTAACTTTTTGTATCACTAGTTATTTTTATTTTACTAACTAAACACTCCATTAATTATTGAACAATGCAACAGATTAGTATAATTATGAAAACGTACAATAAAAATTGAAAATTAATTAAAAAATAAAAACTCGCAGAACTGAACACGACCAAAGTCGAATCATAAATCATCAAGGCTACCAGTTGCAACACTGTTTTTAACTAGAGCGAGACCAGCTAAGCAATAACATTGTTTTAAATAATTAATATTATTAAATACGTGGTTTTATAAACAAATCGTAGCAATTACTTTAAATTATTTATTTTATTTTTTTTTTTATTAAAAAATAATTTATTAATAACAGGTAGGGCATAAAAAATGTATCATCTTCAAAGGCAATTGTTGGCTGGCCCCTTCAACTCCCCCCCCCCCCCCATTAAAAATAAAAATAAATATGCCTGCTTGGCAGTATTTTTGACTATTGTTATTAGACAATCATTAGTTATGTTAGATAATTCCATAAGGGAGTTGATGCCGAAACTCAGAGTTACCTTCTACAATGCAGTTGTGGCAATTATTTACTAGACGCAATGTATATGTCATTGTCCAGATCTATTATTATTATATATCGATGGTCCAGATATTTTTTTACCATTACAAATTCTACCTTACTCTTCCTCCCTCCAGTCTAATTTCTCTTTCTAAATATTTTTTACCTCACTTTTTAATCTTCTCAGTAAAGTATTTAGTTATAGCCTAGGGCGATATTGGAAGGGAGGGGGGATATAGTGCAGGTAGAGTGGTTCGTTATGTAAAAGATAAAGCTAAATCGGCGGTAAAATAGAACTTTACAAATGTTGTGAAGATTATGGAAGGTATCTTAGTTTCTGGGAAAGATAATTTTATAACGGAATAATATTTAGAAAGGATGAATATTTAGGATGATTAAAAATTATCCCTAGCCAATCATTATCCCAACCTTTTCTACTAATTAACCTAGCCAATCTTTATCCCAACCTTTTCTACTAATTAACCTAGCCAATCTTTATCCCAACCTTTTCTACTAATTAACCTAGCCAATCTTTATCCCAACCTTTTCTACTAATTAACCTAGCCAATCTTTATCCCAACCTTTTCTACTAATTAACCTAGCCAATTTTTATCTCAACCTTTTCTACCTCTTATACGTTGTCATAAAAATATCATTACTCTTATCTCCTTAACCTTAGTAAAGTTCCACTGTAGTTTTATTTGTACTGCCAAAATAATTTCTTTGGAAGAGAATAGTAAATTAAATGCACTAATGCCAGTACATATAAGACATATTTTATACAACACCAACATGGGTGGAGGTGACCTCACGGACCAGTAAGCATAGAACAAAGTTAATAAGGAGAAAAAATGTGATTAGTGTTACCGACCCCTTTATCATAAGGTTTTGGGTATTGCAGTGGTAAATTTGTGGAAGCATTACCAAGTCATACGTACATGATGAATTATTATTTCTACAGTTCAGGTTAGACAGTTGTTCGCAGTTTTACTTTTTTAAGTGTACTGCCCGTAATTTTAAAAGGAAGAGGATTCCAAAAAAGACAGTATGAAAAATTCGGGAGGTGATAAGCTCATTTAAGGGGAATTGCCCGTGAAAGGGGAAATTCTGGTTTGAGTTGAATGCTAGACCCTTCTCTGATAATGTTTTTAAAAAATTACTTCCACACTGCTCTATATAAACCTTGATTGTCACACTTACCCTCAATATACTCCTCTATGAACGCTTCCAATTGATAACATTTTCTCTGCTGTGCTCTCCTCTCTTGTCATTGCTCCACAATAAACATTTACTTACAGTAGTTTCATAATTAGAATTGATTCTGGCAGCAAAGGAAAATCGAAATAAAAATGGAGTAGAGATCCAACGAGTGTTCCAGATTATTTCATCTGACCTTCTAGTGGTCAAAATCTTGAGTTCTCAATAACTCTCTTTTCATTAGGGGGGAAGCTGATGACAAATTTAATTTTTAATATATTCAATTAAGAAATAACTGATTTCATAAACTCACCTGTATAAACTAGGCATCACCATCAAGTGGCTCTTTCATAGAAGCGAGTGTACTGCAATAATATTGAATATTAAGAAAATACTTAATCATGATGAGTTGATAGTTAAAGAAGATGATTGTAGTAAAGAGCCGTGTACTGAGGGGACAGGACTATCTCTTAACCCTCAAGCCCTGGCCTACTTCATTTGAACTATTATGAAATGTATCACTTTACTACACAAAAACTTCTGATTGTATCCAGTTGAAATTTTGCATGCATGTTTCAAAAGAACTTTAGATGTCAGATATTGGTGAAAATGTTGTTTTCTCTATTTTAAACGTTTAGGTCAGCTTTAATAGTTTTAGCGATCATTAACACTTCATAGCTGTGTTGCTGATAGTTTTCCTAAAAAATTGTATTAGAAAAACAAGGTCGTCTCATCAAATAGGTGATGATAGAATCTTTTCCCGTCCTAAAATTCCAATTTCACATTTGAAGCTTACGAATACACAAGTGTTCAGCGAAAACTGTTAGACGGATAATGCTGTCCAACAAACCTAGTATATGGAATATGTTCACTAAATCTGTCAACTTTTACTCAAGTTATCGTCGGACACGTAAATGTTACTGACAGACAGAGAGGATGCATATTTTGTTAACTGTAAGTAGCTCGCTTCAAGTAATCTATTTCATTTAAACCTCCATCTTTTGTTAAGAAATTAAAGGATAATATTAAAATGATTGCTGCAATGTATTTCAATGAATCAATTATTTGATAAAATTATAGACTTGAGCAACAGCATCATACTATTTGGGCAATTTAGTAAGTGCTTATGTATTTTATCTTCTTTTTAATTTTTTTGAAGTATAATTTTACTTATCATTAGGTCTCATTTATGAACTAAAGGTTAACTATTATTAAATCTAAAAAAATATACTATGGAAACTTATATAGAAAGTGGAACATTGCCTTAAAATGCTAATTAGGAGTTTTAAAAATCTCAAACTTTTTTACTTGATCTTCTTAGGCTGTTATGAGTTATGACACCACCACAATAGTTAACAAACTTGCTCATTATAAGTGCTATTGATGAAGATCAATAAAACTCTTAAGTAAAATTAAGTGATCAGAATTAAGTGGTGTCGCACCTGGTATCTATATTTCTTGACATTTATGAATATTTCTTGAATCTAGAATATTTAAGTCAATTTGATATAATCATTAGTCTCGGCAATGGCAACACCAAACTAAGATCAACAAATTAGTGTTTCATTGCTTACAATACTAATAGATATTTCTCAACATTCATTTTACGATTACCCACATTTGATCCTATATCAATATTTGGTACTGTTTTGTAGAAAAGAAACAGAAAAATCCAGGCAATCGAAGTTTTATTATCAAGAAAAACATCCTAATGTTGATAAGAAGTCAATAAATTTTGAACAATTGGAACAGAAAAGAAATTAAAAATGTTTAAAAAAACAAAACAAAAAAATATACTTTTAATTGTATGCATAGATTATATGAAAGCACTGAGTCAAAAGAAAATGTAACAGCTCAGATCTACCAAAAAGGAACAATTTTTTCTTCTTTAATTAATATAATTATAAAAATGGAAAATATTATTTTGACAATGAATGAATAATAATAATTAAAAACCCATGATGGAAAACATCTAAAATAGCTTAATGAGCACAAGGTATAATCAAAACGACTATAATATAATTATTACACCATGACAAATGCCCTAGTCAAAAATAATAAAATGTTCTTCTTTTTATGTACAAAAAATATCACAATATTTTAAAGGAGAATCCAGACACCTGATCAGTTCAAAAATGTATACAATTTCATAAAAAAAAAAATCACCTTGTTAAAAACAATAATTATTAAATACATAAATAAATAATTAGGATTAAAAACAATAAATTATGCTACCATGTAACATTCTTAAACTGAATATTAGAGTTTACATTCAAGACTTCATATTTTAAATTTGTTTTTGGAAGTTATAAATCATGAAAATAAAAGTTATCAATAAAATAGGACTAACAAACGCACCTCTCAATAAATTAGAAGTTATGAACTAGATTTTATCAAGAATGCAAGAAGTAAAATTGTTCAATGTTGCACACTGAGTGCTTTCACTAGAAAAATGTTCAATTTATTGTAAAACTACAATAGAAACAGTTACAACTTACTCTCTCTGTTAGAAATATTGACCAATTAAAGAGGTCAAAATTAGTGTTTATAGTTTTTGACAGTAAAACTTATTAATTGTGTTCTTTGATTTTTCCTTACTCAATATTTTATTGTCATGTAATAGCACATTACGAGTCTAGTGCGGAAAGTAGCATTTTGCTTTGCATGCGAGTGTGGAGTTTGCTCCCGAGAGACAGCGAGGCTAGTAAAACCACACAAGCAAAGCAAAATGCAGTTTTTGCATGAGGTGCATACCGTTCTTTAAATACGATTGTTGGATTTTAATAATAAATACAGAACAAATATTTAATAAACTTCCTGTATGTAAGTTTGTATTTCTCTTTTGATAAAGATTTAATTCATTAGTAGTATTTTGTGCCAAATTAATTATTTCGGGAGGTGTATTATTCTCCTCATTTTCGTCATAATGACATAAATCACTCATTTTTTTCACTAAAAACTCGATATAAACAGCTACTTTTATAAAACAAACAGCAAATTAGTTTTGTTAAATGTAATCAAACTCGCTAATCGTGCGTTAAGGTGAAGAATTCTTATTTTTTGCCACACTAGGGCGGAAAAAAGAGGAATTATGAAACCCGCATGCGCAATGAATACAAGTACATAAAGAATCACTTTCTACGCATCTAAACAGAGATACAATGATTATATTTCGTATTAATCGTAGATAAAAATTATTTTATCAATTGAATAACACTTTTTTGCATCATAGGCTTGAATAAAACGGTATTATTTAATGACCATTTGGTGTATCAAAGGTTAAAACAAGAAACAATTTTGATGGCATACTAGCAATGCCACATTTCTCCCATTTTATTTTGTCTCTTATTTCTTTGATCTATAAAAGTAAACTTAGCTCTCAGTTGGAATTTAATCACCACCTTTTACTTCAAGAAAAGTTTTAAACTGAACTATAGTATTATACATTTAATGTAAAATGCTATAACAACTGCACTGTTTAGATTGATAAAATGAGTCAAAATATTTATAAGAGATCATCTTATGCTTCTCGGAAAATACAATTAACACTGCAGAATACAATATTCTATTAAGTCATTTAGAGACTAAAAGTTACTGTCTGAGAGGTTCTTGAGTTGGAACATTCGTTACAAACTTTATACTTGTAAAAGATATATTTTTTAAAAAATCAGAGGAGGAATAAAGACAAGACAATTTAAAATACTTAAAATTGAAAATTGAAAAAAAAATCTTTATTTACTGAGCTTGCCTTACTAACATATTTTTTTTTTTTTTTTTTTTTCTTTTTTCTTTACCTTAGATGCATATTAACAAAAAAATGTATATACCATACAAATATTTATAATTTTTAAAAATATGAATCAATAATGTCCAAAGACTAGAATATATTCTTAAAAACTAAGGCATGATTTATTATAAAAAAAAAGAAACCGATCTTTGAGTCAATTGTTAACATTATTATAAAATATTTTCCATTCAACGGTTAGTTTAAATAATAAAAATTCTATAAACTGAGTAAGTAGGTGGTGGAGAGAAGGTTACACCATGTTTTTTATTTGATTTATACATCAAATAAAATATTTTAATATAAGCTTTGAGACACAAGCCACATGCCATGCTTTCAGCTAATGACATATATCTACAAGTGTGGAGTGTAGCTTATTAGGTGAAAAATAAATAGGGTAGGAAAAAGGTTTCAGCAACTTATTAGGACCCCCAAGATCCTTAATTTATTATCAATCATTGAACAAATAATTTTGTCATTAAAACAATTGTACAGCCTCAATGACGCTTTAAACACCATTAAATAAACATATGGTTTAAAGTTTTCACAGTAACTTTTAAAAAATGGTTTATATAAATCTAAATAAATAATTATTCATAGATAGAAATCTTAAAATTAAAAATATTCTAATATAATTTCATCATATCTTATGTACTTTTTTAAATACACCCTATAAGTGATTTTACATTCCGTTAATTATTAAATATCTTTGGGCATTATAACAATGTGAAAAGAAACCTATACAATATTTGTCCCATTACAAAATAAAATTAAAATAAATTCATAACCAAATTAATAAAAATAAAATATATATATTTTATGATATGATAAAAATCAAATAGCATTACAGATATCAAAATATTTAATATATAAAAAGAACTGCAACAAATAAGGATTAGTATATACATTTTAATAAATTTCTAAAAAAAAAAACAACGGCTTTAGCAAGAAAACGGTAAAAGGCTTTTTTAAGAATAATATGGCAACAATCTAGATGCTAGATTAGCTAAATATCCTGCTGAAGTGTTATTAATAATGGTGCAAGGAAAATCTATATTAAATTTTAGTTAAATTTGTAACATTTTTTCACTTTTTAAAAAAAAAAAATCATAATTCTTAGTGAAGTAATATTGAATCAGGTTACAGTTTCAGGTGGAATAAGTAAGATTTCAAAGTTGATGAAGACATTTTAATTCATTTCAGAAGTAACAATTTCTTGTAGATTTAACAAGAAAATATTTAAAAGCTAAACTCCACATCTCAAGAACACAATTTTATGGGAATTGGCCTACTATCTGAATTTTGAATATCTGCTATTGATTATATTTGAATAGCTCTAGCTTGAAAAGTATTGAATGTATATTGAAATAAAATTGTATTCCGAGAATTGGAGAAGTCACGGAATATTTGAAGAATTGATGATATTTGAGAATGATTATTGTGAGTGCCCATCCTCATGTGTTTTCTAGGAACAAAGGAAACAACACTTCTTCATAAAAAAAATTTAGTTTTGATTTTGTTCTTACCATTCTAAGACTCCAATAAGATTTGAAGTCTAAACGCTCAAAGTAAGTAATGCAATACAGCAAAAAAATAAAGATCTAGGATAAATTAGGAAGAGGAATGTCAGCTATATCAGTGCCGAGAGAATACTTAATTTTATTTTTAACTTGTTACAGTATTATTTGTTCAAAACATTCAAATATTTTTAAAAACTAATGGTGTTATTGGAAGTAGTTATCATTACCTGATATAGGTATAAACTTATTAATTTTTACTGTGGAATATTTAACAAATATTCCACATTATTTAAAAGTTAATTCCACTTCTATATTATAATATTTACGCTGATTCAATATTTTAATTTATAGAATATTTTGTGGTTTAAGAGTTTTTAACCCACTTCTATGTGGATGTGATTTAATGTACAACATAAACAAATAAATTAATAACAATATAAGAATAATATTCATTAAGAATAAACCACATAACTAATAAAAAATCACAATATTAAAATTAACATCAATTCGTAATTAAACAAAAATAAGACAATGAATTTTCATAAGAAATAGTTTTAAAATAAAAATAGAAATATTTTGATTTCAGCCAGCATCAGCTCCTAAGCTGTAAACTCTATATAGGTTTATTTTGTATTGATTTTATTTTTTATGAAAGTTAATGTACATGAATTCTTATTGTCGCTATTTGTTGTACTAAATTATTTTATAAGCAGAAGATTAAATAGAGAGAAAGGTAGCAATTATAAGTTAAGTAAACATGATTGGCATTACGCAGTACGTTTCAATGATAAAACAAATATGATTTGAAAGTTAACTGAATCGAATGGAAGGAGTTTTTTTCTGCCCTATTTATTTCATATTTTTATTAATTTTACTGTTGTTCCTATCAAGGGAAATACTTAACTACTTAACGTAAAAAATTGGTGAGTAACTCAACTGGAATAAGTCTTGCCTCTCTAGTAATTAAACCCAAATATTTCAATTCAAGTAAGAAAAAATGCATAAACCTTAAACTTTTAGATCACAGGGATCCCTTTCTGCATTTTGATGGCTAAGAAGTCATACCTTGTAACTACCAAAATGGTGATTTTGAGGATTTCATTATATTGGCCATGGGAGGCTTGTCTGCAAGTACATGTGAGATCTCGTAAGTGAAAAAAAATTCCTTCACATAGAAAATGGGCAGTCGTGACATCTTGTCAACAACATCTCGCAAACTATTTGTTATGTGATAGCTTGTAACTACATCTAGCATGTGTTCCTAGTGTATGTGATTTGGTGAAGGTTAGTTGTTGTTTTAATTATAATAATTAACATCTTCAAAATTAACAATGGACATGTTATTAAACAAAACAATTATAGTTAAATAGTATAATTGTTTTGTTTAATAACATGTCCATTGTTAATTTTGAAGATGTTAATTATTATAATTAAAAAAATTTTAACTTAATCTTACTTGTTCAAGACCCTCTCCTATGGAGATAGATTTTATACACCATTAATATAATAAATGATCGATGACTGAAAATGACCTTGTAAGGGTCGAAACGTCTCATGTAAAGAAAAGAAAATAATTTTGTTTTTTATTACACCTAAAGAATGTCCATTTAATAAGAAATTGTAAATTTATTTTTTTAAATAGTTTTTTGTTACTCCTGTAAACCTAACATTTTGAAGATACAAGGTATCACTTCTTAGCCATCGATTTGTATAACCCTGTAAAACCTACAAAAATTACCTCCAGATGATAGTGACCATTATATGGAGGAAAAAATAAAAAAAATAAATACAATTCCATCAAATATTTAAATTACATTCAATAAAACAGATTAATAATTTTAGTATAAAGTCTTTGGCAATGGCCAAGATAATTATAGCTGAAAGCTTAAAAAATTATAATTATGATATAATTCTTAATGAATCTTCATTGCCTTGAATGTTAATTTGTTTTTTAAATGTTAATTCCTTTTAAAAATTGTTTGATCATTAGGTAGAAATACATGAAAAGTCAACTTGTGACCAATTAATTATTGACAATTTTGGTCATATCACAACAAAAAATTACTTGTTAAGTTTAATATTAGTTCCAAACCCAAGCAATATGTATAATTAATGTAGGGAAAATGGAAAATAATGTATAACATATAATCAGACATATATCAGTCAGATAATTGTTTTATATATTAAATAAATAATATAGATAATTTTATAAAAAAAAAAAAAAATAATAATAATAGAGGAAAAATGTGTCTGGGAAACACTTGTAAATAATTAATATTTTATAAAAGAAAAAAACTATACAAGTTTAGTGATGATGAGCAATGCTTACAACGTTCAGAACTTAAATGACTAAATTTACACTTTGGATTGAAAGATAAAAAATAAATAAAGATTAAACACACATGGACCATAAAATACCATACACTTTCCAATTTAAATAACCATCTGTCAATTTAATTAACTAAATATATTATATCTATTTCAGTAAAATTAATAAAATTTTAACCGGTTATAGCACTCAACCTCGGGAAGACACATTCGAGGAACTTACTACAGCAATTACGATGATCTGATATACTATTTTTTCCTACATTAATAAGGATAATCAGTCAATAAAAAAGTATAGCCCACAGTTTATTATTTATATTTTCTGTCAATCTATATAATACATTTTCTTACAAAAATAAGAGTACTGAGTAGTCTATGTTATATATGAATGTTTTAGATGAAAAATATATAAATTGGGCGATAAATAACAGATTTATAAAACTACAATTCATGATGTAAATGATAACGATTGCGTTATCATGTTTTCATAGATAACACAAAGAATCTAAATATGATAGTATAAGTAGGAAAGGTTATTAAAAATCAAAGACTTCAGAGCAAGTAATTGGAAGATTTTGCAATGATAAAATTAGAAGTGTCTTAAAGATAAACTAAATATGATTATAAAACCCATTAGAAGCAAGTTTATACTAAGATAATTTCTATAATAAAATGTATAACAAGAAAACATGTATAACAGATAATAAGGCCTCTTTCCCACAGGACACCCGGCCTCTGAATCCTTGAGCCATCGGCCGGAAATGGCACAGCCACTTAAGAGCCACTCGGGGTCCCTCTAGTTTACTAAAAATAATTTTTTATTTACAATATTATTTATACATATTTTTAATTTTCCTCACCTTCTCCAAAGGTATTCAGGATAACTATTGATTCCACCAAAAAAAAATTAAAAAATTGTAACCAAAATTTTGATGGAATAATCCGTTTTGGGAGTTATAAAGATCATTCCATTGATTCATAGCTGGATGTCTGTCTGTTTGTGCCATGCATAACTCCCACAGTTTATTGAGCTGAGCGAAGTGAAGCTCTTATACTACTCTTTGCATTTGGTTGGACACATACTCCTCCTGAACGGCTGAACCAATCCGATAGTGACCAACCACAAGAAGGTATAAATCTGAAATGGTCCAAATTGGTAAACAGGGGTACGGGGTGCAAAAGTTTAAATAGTATATGATGCATGTCGTTGGAAAGCTCTTTAAGAGTATAGTTATTGTTGTTAGGTTCAGTTTTTTCATATTTTCATTTAAGAGGGGTGTAAAATAGAAAAATCGGTCCGAGACAACTCAGACAAACTTTCTCATATACAAGTTCATAATTACTTAGCCAATGTTTTCCATTTATTAGTTTTTGTAAGTGCGTTTAATTATTATTGAAAATTATATCAAAATTTACCATAAAAATAACTTCTCCAGGGTGGGGAATCGAACCCGGGATATCTCCATCCACGTTTTTAGCTATTTTCTCAGGAACTAGATTTTTCCCGGGAAAACTGCTTATATCGTTGGATCCGTATTTAAATGGACTACATTTTAGAATTTTTTAATCAAAATCGTCGGAACCGTTTTCGAGAATTTTTTTTTTTTCACGTTTTTTCAGAGTTTTTGGGGGGTAGCGCCTCCAAATTTGGAGCTAAAATTCATTTCTCGATTTCGCCTCGGGGTATGATTTTTCTGAACCTGTAGGCCAAATTTCGTCAAAATCGGCCCAGTAGTTTAGGCTCCAGGCGTCTGCACAGACAGACGACAGACAGAAATTTTTTAAAAACCACTTTTTTAGACTCAGGGGACCTCAAAACGTGTTAATCCATCAAAATCTCAAAATCGAATTTTCTTCAAAATATTAATATTATATTCTTTCGAAATACTTTCTCTGTATATGAGAAAGTAAAAACAGGAAAAAATGCTTTTTAATTAATAATTAGAAATATTACTATATTTGATCCAATTTCAGCTGTTTATAAATAAAAATGTTTATTGTTTAAGATTAAAATGCACGCTCAGCTCAATATTGCAAGCAGACGACTGCATTGTACAACTAGTTAGCTAGTTGAAACATGTTACAAAATTCAGTCCTTCCATGTGGTTGTGCCGCCCGGGGAAACATAAATTTATGACGTCATTAAACTATTTTGCTGAGTCAGCCAAAATTAATTAAAATATTTTCTGATTGCGCTGAAATTTGCACCAATTATACCTCTAAATAAGACAAACATTTCCGCTAAATTTTGAATTGATATCGGCTGCCACTTAAAAAAATTGATTTAATATATATACACAATAAGTATGGGAGCTAGCGTAGCCGTGTGAGTTAAACCACGTCTGCTCGGCCATCACTGAATCTCGAGTGGAACGAGACGGGGTTCGATTCCTCGCCGTGACACTCTGATTTATATGGCTCACTATTGATCACATCATACTCGCTTTGGCGGTACTATGTACAGAGGCATGATGTGTGAAGTGGCTGGAACTCTCTACCGCGGGGCGTAAAAAGGGCCTAAGTGATGGCCAAATTGCAAGGTTCGAACAAGTGGTTCGTCCTACCCGTCCTAGTAGAAAGTACTAGACTACTACTACTATACACAATAAGCATATTGGTGTCCTGGTATTTCAATTTAAAGTTTATTTTTTCATATAGTTCAATTTATATATTGTTCAATGAACAATATATAAAATGCCCCACTTTATAATATCTTAGCACATATTGGATGAACCCACAATATCCTTTTCCTTTTTTATTTGTTAAACCTTAAAATTCAGATGGAAACCTTGTCAGGCTCAAAGATTTTAAATAGAACTAATATCAAAAATATCTATATTGTACTTTAGTAGGTGAGTAGAGGTGGGGGAGAGCTCTTGTATCTTGACATAAGGGACACTAAGTGGCTCTTTAGTGGCCATGCTAGATATGAGATTCTGGTTGCCGGTGTCTTGAGATTTAGTTTACACCGAATGTCCTGTGTGAAACAAGCCTCAAAAAATAATGACTGATTGTTAATGACTGATTGATAATGACTGATTGTTCTTATCGACTGATCCACCTTTAACATAAAAACATTACTTCCTAATATAAAGTTTATTTTATATAAATAATTTGATTTTATAAGAAATAATAATAGACTTTCTATTAACTTGGAAAAATTAGTTGTAATTGCAGTTGTACTTCACTGCAACTACATAATTTAAAAGTATTAATAGTAAAAATGCATATAAAAAAAGCTGTAAATTTATTATTAAAATTAAAAAAAAATTTAATGAAAAAATTCTACTATCAAAATTCCAAATTTATAAAGCATAATTACCTCTAATGTTTCTGTTTAAAGTACTTCTGGTACTATATTTCTTTTTTAGTGATTTTAAAAAATAACTTTTTTTACAGGCTTAATTTAATGTACATAATAATTATAAAATATTTAATTAATTCCCATTAAATTTATGGACAGTAGTTAAGGTATAGTTCCGACATTATTGCTCAGATGATAAATTACATGATATACATTATATTTATACAATTATTTCTATCTTATTCACTGTTTAGTTACAAATACAACAAATTGAACTAATCTCGTTTCACAACACAGTTGTTAAATTAATTAATAACTTATACCTATAATAATCAAAGACATTGAAATAATAGTACTACAAACTGTTGTATATATGTATAAACTAGACTCAATTTCAGGGGAAAGGGAGTGATACAAATAATATTCTGACAAAAGTTTAAAATCAATATTAATAAATACCAGAAGATTCAAAGTATTGACACCACCTGACTAGGTTTGGAATCCATTTTTCAAAATTAGCATTTAATTGCTAAATTAAAAATCAATGCTTTACTTAAAACATTGGTTAAGTAAATAAATAATTTTTATATACATATACATATCAGGAAGCCAATTCATTTGTCCATTAATCAAGTCTTAATTTGTAATAAACAGTTAATTTAAGTTAATAATAATAACCCTTCAAACCAAAAAATTAAGAAAACCAGAAGATAAAAAAAAGTAAAATAGTTTTATAACAACAACCTGATTAACAACCTTAAGTTTATCGCGGTATTGAAGACATGGAAATTTAGGACAAAAACCAGTGGTTATATAAATAAAAATGAAAAATAGGCAGTTTGTAGTACATTAAGTCTAAAAAAACAACAGTAAATAGACACATATAAAAAAGTCAAGGACTCAAAAAGTTATAATACAGAGAAATAAACTCATAACTACATGAACAATTTATCAACAACATTAAAAAAAAAATTACACCATGTCTTATTCTCATTTATAATAGTATAATAATAAATAAATAATTAAACAAAAGAGTTTTAAGGTAACCTGATGTTAGAGAAATTAAATTAACAGTTTCTTATCAATTTTTTGTTTGTTTGTCGGGATATTGACAAGGTAAGGAGATTATCACAGCTGATGGTTAGAGGCGGGGGAAGGAAGTTCTCAGGTAGTGAATGCTTTATATTTCAGTTTCGGTTCTGAATGCTGTTTTACGGTGGGTCGGTGGAGGCTCGGCATCAGAGCTTGAGTTCGAGGAAGAAGACGTCGACCTGCAAAAAAATATTTAACACATTGACAAATTGAAACCTCCAATTGAAATATTTAGGTATGTTACATTAAACCTACCATCAGTCTTCTATCTAACTAACAAGGAACACTCACGCAACTCTTTAGTTTTTTTAGTTACACCCATCTCTACCAGATAGCAGCACTTACAAGCATCACCTAACTTCCTGTCATTGGCTTCTCATCTATAAGCACTTCATGCTCTGTAATATTATCACTGTTAAGAAGAACAATTTTAACAAACTATTAGTGTGAACTCTCTTATTCAAAACAATGTTAAAATAAGAGAAACATACTTCTTCCATAGAATGTTTAACAAATTAAAAATAAGTTAAAACAAACAAATAACAATCAAAACAAACAATTCAGCATTATGGCTAAACAGCTAAGAGAAGTATTAAAATAAAGGCTAAATAAAACAAGGAGACGAGGTCTCTTAATCACTAAGAGTTAAACAAAACAAATCTGACGTCTATTTCTGGAAAGTTGGCTCATGAGTTACCCTTATAATTCATCGTAGCACATAGCAATAGGCATGAAATTTTCTTTATAGCTTCCTTTAAATTTCACCTAACTCAATCTTCATTGTGTGCTATAAGAATACATTTAGAAAATTATATTTATTTAAGACTCCTAACCACTTTTATAAAATGAATAACTGGACTAATTGTTTTCAACAAACAATATAATGTAATAAATTAGCATTAAAACCTTAGTATATTACCTTAGTATACATATATTCAAACATGTTTAGACAACAAAAATAAATTTGAAATTTAGTAGATAAAGTCAGTCGGTTTTAAATAACTGATTTTTAAGGTTTTTTTTTTGTAAATACTTTTCAAAAGGAATAAAGAATGCCAAAAGTGGAAATTAAACAATATTTAAATCCTCAGGCAAACACTAATATATGGAGTATTCAAATGGCAAATGTTATGCCAAATAGCAATGCAGCATCCAACTTTAGACAAGAAGTAATTGCCACTATTTAAGCATAAATAAACTTTTAAACATGATATATATTCAATTATGCTTAAGAGAGGTCAATAAATTTAGCATCAGGAAAAATGTTTCAACAGAAATATTTCCAATTCCAATTTTTAAAAATTTGAGATAAGGATAATAGCCTTATAAACAAATGCACATAATGCACTGAAATTGATATAATGGTAAAAAAATTTACCGCTATGAACTGAATAAAATACCTCGGTGTGGAGTTGTGAACTGAAGGGTCATAGCGCCCAGAGTGAATATCAAATCTACCCCTTGGAGCGTCGTAATGTCCACCAGACATGTCTCTCCTTCCTCTATACAACACTGGAGTGAATGGGTGTACTACATTGTCCAGCAAGATGTTATTAGTACCTAGCTGGACTCGAACACTGCAGTGTCTCGGCCCTTTACTAGTGTTATTTTGCTGCCAACACAATATCAATCAGCATTATCAGTAGGGTGTTTTAAGAGGAAACTATTATAATAAGAATAAATACTAAAACACAGATATAAATATTTAAATATCTTTATTAACAATAAAGGACTATATTTTTGGAATCATAAGGGATAATATTTTGTTAAAGTTTCCTACGAGACCTTGAAATTATCAGACATTTGACAATGGCAATGGTTTGAACTTAACAATTGTTTTGCTTACAATAATAGAAGCATCAAGTCTATCACAGAAAGTAAAAATTAACTAAACACCCAGATAACAGAATTGGGAGTTAACTATAAGTGTATACAGTAAATAGAAAAGTAAATAAAAATAGAAAAAAATAAAGCATTTTTCCAATTAATATAAATAGGAAAAATAATGTCAACCAAAGTGTAAAAACAGTATAATAGTTAAAAGAAAATATTAGAATTGAATGTGTATGTTTAAATGTGAAACAAACAATATATGAATTATAAACTACTAATATTATAATTTCAAGAATTATAACTGTAAAAAGGTATAAATGTAAAATAGGATACATTGAAATAATAAAGCTCTTCTTTTAAAACTAAAAGAATGTGATTACTTTTTCATTCGTAATGATGTACATTTAAACATTAGTTTAATCAGAGGGATAGGGCAAAGAAATATAAAAGATTACATAGCTTGTATTATTTTTTTTTTTAATTATTACATTTTCTTTAATTAGGATTTACTAAACGATAAAAGGTTATACGAACCTGTTTTTCAAAGGATATTAAATCCTGTACGGAATTGGTCGTTTCAGAAGGGGAACTATTAGGCACTGGTTGTACATCTAGTTTATTATTCCACAGAACCGAATCTGTGTTGTTATTCAGTGATCCTGGAATGTGCACTTCATTTTTCCCACTCCAGGGTGGAGTGTCAGTAGAGGTACCAGTAGAATTAACAGATTTACCACCATTCCAAGACGAGCCGTCCATTTGATTATTATTTAACGAAGAAGGAGTGTGTCGTCCATCTTGTTTAGACCAAGAATTATCGGAATCATTCGCCGGAGAAGAATTCATGTCTTTGTTATTCCAAGATGCGTGCTCAGATGAATTGATAGGAGAATGTTCATCAGGTTTATTGTTAGACCACGAGTTAAGTTCGGTAGTATCATTGATCGGTGGTGCTAAGGAATCCGATTTACTTGCCCAACTAAGAGTACTCATTTCACTATTGGCACTACTAATTGGAGAATCGGCTGGTGAACTTAAATCAACTAAAATTGCTTCGGTTACATCACCACATTTCCCCGTCTCCATGTCGCAAACCCATTCTTTTTTATCAATTTTACCATTGGTCCTACTATTTTTAACGCTGAGGACATTGGAAAATGCTACTCTATTACTGGTACTTTTCACTGAGGTCTTTCCGTTTTGATCGTGAGTTTGTGTGGACTGGTTACGACATTTGTTTGTCCCAGACTGACAGGTACATGTTTCGCAATGTTTCATCTGAGACCTTTCTTTTTCTCTTTCCTCAAGAACTTTAGCCATAATAGCAGCACTCACTATATCCACTCCACTATTTGGATTGGTGGTTTTCTCTTCTGGATCTTTGTCTGAAACAAATGGCAATGCTGATTTAAAACCGAGCCCATGTATAATGAATGATTTACACATTAAATTTACCACTTGGGGAAAAACTCAAATATTTTTTTTACCATCATAAAAATTAAGGTATTTTCATGTTACACCACTAAATAAAGAATAGATGGCTATATATATATATATATATATATATACACGTGAATAATTAATTTTATATAACAGTTATTAATGCATTGTTCAACAAAATATGAAGGAACAACACAGACAAAATGTTGATGTTTTTCCTGTTCAATGTGATATTTTTTTTAAGTTGTAAGACTAATAAATTAAACATAATATTGTTCTGCTAATAAGAATTACCAATTGTTGTTTTATTGACAGAATAGACCATTGCAGTAGGTGGATATGTAGGTATGGGGACTTTAATTGTTTTCACTTCGGGCTTATTTGGTGCTGTCCCATTACCATCAGACTGTTTTCTCTTACTTGATAGGTACGTCCGAACTTTTAACTGTAGATCCCCTGGTAACTAAAATACAAAAAAATACATATTGATTGAATAATATTGAAAACAACTATGGTCTTTGTTTGTTTTTAAGTATAAGAGAACCAAACCATTTGTAACCATCATTATTGAAAGGATAGCACGACTTAAAAAATAATATTTCAGGAACTAAAGAATTAACTATAATTTCATCAGAAAAAAGATAATTATATAGTTTCTTTTATTTGTCCCTTTAATAGTTGATTTGCAGATAATTTGTTTAACAAATAAAGCAAATTATTGGAAGAAGACTAATTAAAATTGAACGCCTTTCATGAATAAGTATTAATCAAATTGTAGAAATAACATAAAGTGACCACTATCAATTTCAGATTTTAAAAATCAATTTCAAATAACTAACATTGATATAAATGTATTTATCTATGATTGATACAAAATATAAACATTTTATCTCTGTTAAGATGCATAGAAAGTGATTCTTTTTATAGTTGTATTCATTGCGTATGCGTGTTTGTTTACATTTAACTGTTTGTTTAATTAAAGTAACATTTTTTTCTGTATTTATTATTAAAATCAAACAATTGTAGATAAAGTAAGGTACGCAATCTGTGCGAAAACTGCATTTTGTTGGCTTGTGTGGTTTTACTACCCTTGCTGTTGCTTGGGTGCAAACTCCAAACTCGCATGCAAAATGCTACTTTCTATTTTACGTATATAGTACTTACAAAATAGTACTTTCTATGCACTATTTTGTTGTGATTTTATCAAAGTGATTGCTCAATATTTACTTTGATGTACTCACTTTTTACTAAGTGACTAAGTTTAATAAATATTATTTTAAGCATCATAATTCTACAAGATTAACAGAAAAATCTTTTTTAAACTCAAGAGACCTTAAAAAAGAAGAAGTTTTAAAAAGCAAACAAAATACTTTAAAAAATGCAAAATAATTATACCATATGTTTTTTTAAAACTTTCATTTTTAAGTTTTAGGTAGTATTCATACTACGGAAAGTTTAAATTTTAATTTAAATCAAATTATAATTATTATTAACAAAGGGAGACAGACAGAGAAAAAAGGACTCCAGCGCCAGTAGCGCTCTACCAACTGAGCTACACTGGAGAATAATTTCCTCTGTCAGTAACGATACCTAGTCCCGAATTAAGCTTTCAATTTTCCACAAGTCTAGAAGTCAACATTAACGACAATAGAACTAGACTGAGAAGTATCGCTTATAATTATAAAGTACCCATTTAGTACCTGTACCTTGTACAATCAATTAGAAATTTCATTTTTAAGTTTTAGGTAGTATTCATACTACAGAAAGTTTAAATTTTAATTTAAATCAAATTATAATTATTATTATTAACAAAGGGAGACAGACAGAGAAAAATAAAAATAATCATTTTTTTAAAGTAAAAAGTGAGATAAATAGTACTTATACACTATAATTTATTATTTCAAATCCAGGTCATAATAAAATCAAAATTTATTTTGTAAGTACACACACACATCTTTTCTTATTTAATCAACATTGTAATTCATGGAATCTAATAAGGAAATGAATAAGCGTAGAAATATAATCCTGTAATTTAAACAAATTTATTTTTTCACATTGATGATGAGATAAATAAGTTAATATATTCAGGGGATATTTTATGTTCTCATTTAATGGTAGGGGAAACCCGAAAAAGGTCATTAAAGAAGATGAACAAACAACGGCCTTGAAACAAATCACCTTTAACTACATCCAGATAAATCTTGCAAAAATCAAGAAAAACAGGCTTTTTAATCAAACTTCTCCGAGAAAGATGTTAGCGGTTTATAAATAAACTCTTACCAAAAGGAAAAACCTAACTTTGAATTACTTAATTGATTTAACAGAATGGAAACCCTAAAGAGTACAGTTATATTTATATAGAGAATTTCAATTTTATATTTTGTTTATTTTTAAGTTTTTGGTAGTATTCAAACATCAGAAAGATTAAATTTTACTTTAAATCAAATTATAATTATCAATAACTACGGGATACATACATTTGTTTATTATTAGCAATAAATTCTCTTCTTGAAGAAATGTTACGTAGAGCAAGATGCTTTTAGAGCTAAACTTAAAATTTGTCAAATGCTAAAAATAAAGTAAATTGTAAGTTTAAAACTATAAAAAGGAGTTTTATTTTTAATCCAAATCCACTGTTAAAACAGTGATTGGTCTGAGACAACTTGGAAAAACTCTCTTTTAAGCATATCGATGGCGTACAAGGAAAACTCACTAAGTAAATTTTTTGCAGTTTTGACTTAATGGTATTTTCGAACATACAGGTATCAGATTTATAGACTGGTAACACTCACCAAGTCAAATATACTCAGGTTAACCATTTATTTCAACTTTTTTCTAGTCACCAAGTCATTTTTATTTAACTCGAAAAACCAGTAAAACTAACTAAGTCATACAATATGTTCAAAAATAATTATTTAAAGCATTTAAAAATAATTATGGACTGTTATTTTTTTATTATCAATAAGAGAAAAGTTTGTTCTTTATAAATATATAACCACCGGGCGATTCTAAAAAAAACTATTTTTCAGAATCCTTCAAAACTTAGATTTAGTTTATCTCAAAATTAGTAAATTTGACTTAGTGAGTTTTCCTTGTACGCCATCGATATATTATTATTGCGGTAGTTCACATTTTCCAACATTAAATGCATTTATCTCAAAAATTAGATTTTTTTAAAAATAGACTTTTTAAATTTGTTCCCAATTGATTGGGCAGAGCTTCCAAACAAAATCCGTGTAGCAAATCTTGAAATAAAATAAGCTAAATGTAAAAAAATAATGTTATCATAACTTAAGTGAAATGTGCATGAGAACCATAATACTTTACACCTCCTTTTTTTTCTTATAATATTTTTTAATTGAAATAGTAATCAGTTATAGTAAAGCTGACGTATATAATTGGAGTAGTTTAGCACTAGATTATTTAATATAAACTAGGATTTTACTTTTAATTTAATTACTCTGTACGACATCAGCCATAATTAATTAATAAAAGTAGATTAAAAATAAAAAAAAGAAGGATTGTTAAATTTAATGAAAAAGAAACTAATAAAATAATATAATTGCTGATTTAACATTAAAATTTTTAATAATAAAATTATAAATCTATTAAATTTGATACAAAATGAAACATTTGTAGATAAAATATTTTAGATTTTAAATAGTTACAAACAAACAGGAATAATTAAAAATAGCATTTTCCTGAAATAAAAAATAAAAATTAAATACTAATTAAGACTTAGCATAAAACAACGTCAAGTTAACTTACCGATTCATATTTTTGAGAAACAAAATTCGAAGGTTTACATTGTAAAAGTTGAATAGCTAAATTAACATCATTTCTATATCGCTCCTAAAACAAAAAACACAAATAATAAGGATTAAAATCAAACGTAAAATGTTAATTTATTTGTATTGTCAAATTTGTACTCTATCAATAGATATAAAAGGGGTAAAAAGACTTTTAAATTAAAAAAGAAAGCAGTTTATTTTAAAATATTGTGATAATATAAACAAGCATATATTATCTACACTATTTTAGAGAGGCTCACTTCTTATTTTTTATTTAAAATAAAAATTGTCCTCTTATACAACTTTTAACAGCAACTTACACTATAGAGATTATATTTGTTTGTGATGCAAATAAATAGATAAATGCTATATTTAACTATTCACAAGAGGACGCCTTTCCTAAGGACTGATATTGTTGAAACTCATTCGACTTTAAATTCAATGAAAATATAGAAAAAGTTTATGACTGCAAAGTGCTTTAAATCAAATCAGCGGGGCCAAATAAAATTTTATTTCTTAAATGTATGTAAGTTGCTAGGATACAAAAGTCAGACTTGCATTAAATTTTTAATTTGATACACCAATAAAAAACATGGTTTACAGCCCTCTGCCGTTATTCAAATTCAATTACTATCTAAGGGATGTATCTAGTATCTATGATAAACCACTACCCTTACTTCCCTTTGCAGTACTTCAGATTTCTTATACATTGATTTTATTTAATAGTATGTTCAAAGTTTTCATTCTTTTCTATGAAGTGTATCTTCAGTATTAAAAAAAAATAATAATAGAGATTTTATAGTTTGTCTTCTCTAACAATAAAAAGTAATAAAATATTACATGTTTCTGTCGTTGTATTTTTATTAATAGTTAGATCAGCTTATAGAAATAATAAAACAAAGAAATATGTACTACTTTAAATTTTATTACAAAATATATATTTTACAATTCAAACATACATAATATTTATTTATTCCAACGATATTTTAAAGCGGTCATTGAAGTGCATTTAAAAAGCTAAGATACATACACCTACACTTGTATATAAATATTCTTAAATAATAATAAAAAAATATATCATAATAAAAATTCTTTCTCCCATTCTAAACTATCTCTTAAATTGAATATCTAAGTCAACGAAAAGATAAAATATTATTCTATTCCCCCTCAACCCCAACATCAAAAGGCCGGTACAATTAACAATTTGAACTTAGAAAAACAAACCATAAACTATAACTTAAGATAAGAGAATAAATTATAACTTACATTTTCCTCTTGTAAACGTGATACATTAAATTTTTCATCGACTAGTCGCCTTGTGAGATTCGATACTTCTATCGTAAGAGCACTTTTCTCTGTTTCACACTTGTCAACTATCCTCAATAGTTTATCTTCTAAATTTTGATTGACTCGTTGAACACGCTTATGAGCTTCATAAAGCCTGAAATAAAATATTATTTTATAAATTAAATGCAATAATAAAACAATAATTTTATTATTAAATTAACAAATCAAAACTAACTAAAATGTTAATGAATGTAAGAAAGAACATTGAAAATAACATTTTTCTACAGATATATAAAATATATGTTTTAATTTAAATCAAATTATAATTATTATTAACTACGGGAAACAGACAGTGAAAAATACACTCCAGCGCCGGGATCCCGGCGCTGGAGTGTATTTTTCACTGTCTGTTTCCCGTAGTTAATAATAATTATAATTTGATTCAAATTAAAATTTAACTTTCCGTAGTATGAAAACTACCAAAAACTGAAAAAAATTGAATTAAATATATGGTATTTAAATTCTTCAAAAATGTTATAACTAGATAACTAATTTGGATTTTTTAATATTTTAACTCCTAATTAATAGTCATAAGTGTTTCAACAGTACACCTAAATGCTAAAAGATAATATCTAATGTCATTGATGTTGGTATATTTTACAAAATGAAGAGCAGTTAAAAAACATTTTTTTTTTTTAGTTTTGTTATTTTCTTGGTGTAGGTACTCAGTAATTGTTGGATTATATTAGTATATCATTAACCAGTCTTATAATGTAAAAAATAAATTTACAAAAAAATATTCTGGGAGCAAATGACCAAAACAGTCTGTTCATATCACAATTTAGAATTAATTTGATAAATTAAATTAATATTTAAACTCTATAATAAAATGTAATACATTTGTCATGGATGCGAGTTAAATCATGGGAAATATAATCAAAGTGAAATCTGTTTATATGGACTTGAACTTGACGGTCTCTATTCAAAGAGGGTTGAAAAATTAAATAAATTGGACAAGTATGTGCTTTTAGAACACATAAAAGGTCTTTAGGCATACGAGTTAACCAGCATAAGTGGCCAAGCTGGATTAAGGTGGCCATGAATAACTTTTGAACAATTTATTATAATGGTGTGAAACAAATGCCTCTATATGCATATTTATTGTCCAACAGACAGAGATCTGTTATTGTTAACAAATTTCACTTTGACTGTATTTCACATGATTTAACCTAACTCACATCCATGACAAATGTATTACATTTTATTATCGAGTTTAAAAATTACTTTAATTTATCAAATTAATTTGGAGGCATTCATTTCTAAAATGTGACGAATAAAAAATTGCTTAAATAAATTATTTTTTCAAGATTTTTTTTTTTTTTTATTTATTAAAAGAAAAGACAAGATCAATTAGTATATATATATGGACTCAGAATGTCTTTCTCTTTCAATTAACACCCCCTTCGATGCATTTCGGTTGATTTCTTCAGAACTTCCTTATAATTTTCCTTTTCGGAGATCAGATGCCTAACAGACAGACTAGAGCAGGAATGTATAAGGGTCCACGTTTTTGCCTAAGGACCCTAAACAAATTATAATATTAACAAGGTAATTTTGAATGCTAGATACTAGAGCAGTTTTTACTTTAAATGTCAGTAAACAGTAAATACTGATAATCTGAAGTAAATTCATGAATTATATTTAACATGAATTATGTTAACAAAATTTGTTAAAAGAAAAGACAAGATCAATTAGTATATAAATAAACTAAATAAAACATATATGTTTGGACTCAGAATGTCTTTCTCTTTCAATTAACTGTTAAAATAATCAGTTCATATTAATTTATATTGCAAATTATTATTAAAATGAGTTATAACTTAACAATATAACTTAAATTTAATATTTTTACATTTATAGTTTTGTTAAGGGTTTTTTTGTATTGTATTTTTGGAATTACCAACCTTTTTAACACTAAAAATAAAACAAATAAATAATATTATAAAACTCATAAATTATTAAAGATAAATAGTATTTGCCTAGAATATTTGTCCTGCCATGTGAGCAATTCTTCTGAAATAGCGGCTACTTCTCCATTAGGAAATTTCTCCGCTTCCTTTAAGAAATTGGTTTCCATTTTAACTATGTGATTTTCTCTTTCCAGTAATCTTTGTTTGAGATTTTCAATTTCCACGTGTAAATGAAGTCCTCCATGATCATTGCAGTAACGACATATACAACCACATTCCTTAAATTATAAACAAAAGCACAAATGTTAATAATAAATAATTACAAGATAAAAATAACTTTTTATATACTACGTTTTTAAAGTTTCTGTTGAATCATATGTAATGTTGATGATATAATTGTCATTGTTATATATAATGTTAGTGAAAAAAAAAAAAAAAAAACATAATTCCGAATTTATTTACTTCACATAATATTGACAACCATCCAGAGAGCTGATCTTAAACCAATAAAGGAAAAATCTTTGTACAACGGATCTCACCAACACCGAATCTAAACTGTGCCATTGATGTGCCCCTGTGTAGGGACAGTAAGAGAAGAAAAAATTACTACAAGTAAAGAAGTACAGATGCAGAAAAATTAAACCTATACCTAGGACACAAGTATAAACAAACCTGGGTGTCACACGTCCATTAATTTATTTCTTTGTTTACTTTTTGCTGTCATTCGATGTTTACCTCTTAATAAAAATCACAAATTTGAAACCCGTCAAAATGTAGATTGTAAATACTATGGGATACGTCAAAACATAAAATAACTTGCGGATTTTTTCCAAACTAACTTTCCATACAGCAAAATTTGCTGAAAACTAATTATATTCTGCTGAAAGATGGCTAAAAGTATTAAAATAATGAATTGTCATCGTGTTCTGAGCTATTCTAATAGTTTCAAATGTTTAGCTACTCGGGAACTTAGTTAAAAATCAATTGCAAGATTTGTACTTGACAAACAAACAAACAAACAAACAAGAAAGCAAGCTAATAAAAAAGTAGAAAAAAAGAGCTTAAATAGGTAGGAATGTTGACGGAAAAAATAAGAAGTTAAAAATAGTACACATGTACACAATAAAGAGTTAAAAAGGTTTATAATAAGAGCTCTATCTTGGTTTATCAGAAATAACTTTGTTTATATCACATCTATGAACTGAATGCTAATTTTCAAGAGCTTGAAAATAACTTAAGTGAGTGGTTGAAATATGGTGAAAATAAATATGAAGAAGTGATTTTGAATTTATTTAGAGTTGACATAAACATTTCAATACAACAATTAAATAAGGGATCTCCTACATCTAAAGTAATATATCATCAGTAAAAAGGTCGATCCCCTGTGCTGTAATTACCTAACAGTGTTGATGGTGTGGAAAAAAATGAGTATTATTAAATTAAATACAAATTTTTAGATAACATCATAATTTGGCATAAAGTTTCAGTACTGTTACAAATTACTTTTTATTTAAAAATTCTATTCTACAACACATTTTTAACATTAAATTAACACTGTTTAGCATGAATCATGAAACTGCCCTACTAACAAAATATCTGGTTCAATTACTAGAGAAGTGAGACATGCCTCCCCTCTTATACCAGATCCAGTTGATGTGAAGAGTGGCCAATCCTTCCATTCAGTAGTGACCTAATTTTTTGTTAATGTGGATGAAAAAAAAAACATACCCACTAAAATTTTAAAAAATAACTTTTTTTAGTTATTAAAATAGAATTAAAGATAAGATAAGTAAGAACACGTTTCAATAGATTACTGTCACGTTCATAGAATTATAAATATAAATGATTTTGAATAAAGACAAATAAGTAGGTAGAGAGTGAAACGTACTATTACAAATTACTTTTTATTTAACAATTATATTACAACACTTTTTTTTTATTGTTATTCTTTTTTAGATTTATTGTTTCTTGTTTTGTAACATTTTAAATTTATGTGACAATTGTTTACACTAACTGCTAGGGTTATCTACTTTTGCCGACAGATAACATGACATGACAACATGTTGGAATGGTGTCACAGATTATTCATTGATAAATAAATACGGAAATATAATTCTACAAACCAAAACCAATGATAATTATGCCTGCTTTTTAGTATTTCTTATTACGGTATACTTAATAACAGAAAAAACAAGCCTCGTCCAGACTGCTGAACCGAACAGAGGAAATGAGCCGAGCATTGCTCAAACCAGTCAGAAAAGCACAGGAGCACTTGACTAGGCATGGCACAAAAAAAATTCGAGCATTGGTCTCTGCACATGCCCAGTCAAAAGTGCTCCTGTGCATCTCAGACTGGGTTTGAGCAGAGACCAATGATCGGCTCGTTTCCTCTGTTTGGTTCGGCAGTCTGAACGAAGCTTAAGGAAGAATAGTCTAAAGCAGGGGTGGGCAAATGAGGTCTCAAAGCTCCATGTGGCTCTTTGTTGGTCCCATTAAACATTTGAATTTTTTTTTTTTTTTTTTTTGAATATCGTTCACAAAAATGACTGCTGACGGCTTTGACAAATTTCAAAGATTTGATCAAAAATTTTGGTTAAATGTTATACTTTTTATTAAAACATTTCTATTACTTTCTTTAATATAGCACTAAAGATGTGCGTAGAATGGGAAGCCATATTATAATTAATTAAAATTTGAATAAAATATGAAACTATGGTGTGGCTCTTTAAAATATTTGAAAAACTGTATGAAGCTCTCAATGACTTCATGCATGTCTACCCCTGGTCTAGAGGAAAAAAAACAATGGATAACATTTTAATAATATCAGTTAATTGGAGGTGCAAATTCAAGTGGAAATTAATTTCAGCAATCTTTGATAAAAAAAAAAAAAAAAAAAAAAATGGTTAAGTTAATTGACAGTTTTTAATCAATATAATATAAACAAGGCATTGCCCAGGGGTATCCAACTCCAGTATTCTAGAGGTGTAAGAGCACTAGCGCTCCACGAGAATATGGTGGTTAAAATTGTAAACTACTTATGATCTTTTGACATTTGTACTATTTTGTAAATAAGCAATACAGAAAAATAAACAGCCTTGGGGGCCGAATGAGATGCACGATAGCTCAGAATGAGAAAGTTCCCGGGTTCGAATCTAGTAAATTGACAAATTAATTTATTAATTTATTTCTTTGAATTAAGAAGCTCTATATCTTTTGAATGGTGTAAAAGATTTAGTTACAATATTAACCGCCAATTCCCATGGAGCTCTAGTAGTCTAACACAGGTAGATAAAGAAAGGAGTTGGAAATCTTTCCGTTTAAGGATTCTATGATCGCTGGCATTGCCATTTTTAATGTGAAGTGTGTCAGGAAAAATATTCTATTGAAGTTTAAAATTAGGATATTTGCCCTGATAAAAAAACAACTTATTAAGATAAACAATATTTCTGATATCTTAAGTTATTAGGTGATTTTTTTTTTTTTTTTTTTAAAAAGAAGATTTTATAAAGAAAAGTATCTCCACAAAAAGTAAATTTATTGTTCAAATCAAAGCCACTTTAAACCACTAATGGTTTCAATGGCACTGAGATAAGTGCGGATGTAAAAGCGAATGAGTTGAGAAAGGGGTTTAAAACACTCTTCACATTTCTACTCGATTCATTGTCATTGCATATAAGTTAAATTTAGTGAAGATATTTCTTTCTTTATTTCTAATTAAGAGACTCCACTGCATTTCTAAACAGCTAAAGATTTAATTTTGGATTACAAATTAGAATAATAAAGTGCTTTCATCAAGCACTATTTATTTAAAAACAACTGATCAAGTTAATTTCAGTTCATGATTACCACAAGAAATCATAGAACAAAATTGTGTGGAAATTAAAAATTGATTTTTCATTATCAGAAGGGATTATAATAACAATAGATATTATTGTTGCAATTATTATTTTATCAACAATTGAATTATTTAATCAGTACAAAAAAATATTTAAAATGTATTAATCATGCTACCTTAACAGAACTTTTACAGTACTATTATTATTATTTTTTTTTAATGGCTCTCTTTGAAATTTACTTTTGGATACAATAAGGGAATTGCATCACAATTTATATATATATAAAAAAAAAATATATATATATATATATATTTAACCGATGCTAATAATCATCTAAATATAGTCATAATTTATCCTAATATTAAATTTATAACTAAATTAAAAAAATGAAGTTCTTTAAAATTGTTAAATAAAAATCAAATGTGATAAGACTGTTATGCACTACCAGTGAAAACATCTTGTTCATATGTTTATTTACTTAGCTGTTCCAAGATTCTCCTAATTATAGCTTTAAACAACTAAAGAATGTATGGGACGATAATAAACAATACAGTAGAGTCTCGCTAATCCGGGTTTGATGGGACCGGACCCAGTCCGGATCACCAAAAGTCCGGATTAAACACAATCAGTTATAAAATGTATGTAAAACAAGCTTTAGTAGCGTAAAACTATTAAAATCGAGGTTTTTATCGTAAAAATGACTTCTATTAGTCTCCAAAACATGCTTGTACATCGTAAGTCCATACTATTTAAGTTAAGAGCTGTTCTGTCACCAGTCATGTCAAATATCAAATGAATTAAAATAAAACGACAATCTATTACGCAGGTGGCAGGTATAGAAGGGACTTCCTGAGAAACAGGCTGAGTTCCGATATGAAACTCGAGGAGCGATAATCTTTCACAAAAAGTTGAGACATTAGACATTGGCGGCTTGGCGAAATTTCATGGAATTGCGTTGAGCCGCCGCTATGTGTTTCTTAAAACCCTCTCCCCATCTCAGTCACATATAATTGTACTTCCTGGAATATATATCTTCTGGCCTTTATATCTTCCGCCCTACATTTCTATGGAACCGAAACAGATTTATTGATGTTCTAACTTAGTCCAAATTATTCTAAATCTGTCTATTTTTAACAAAAATACCGGGTATTCCTCATGTTAGAACGTTGGAATATACACCTGTATCCTATACTAGGAACAATTTTATAAATTGTAATAGACAATAAAAGCAGAAATTTTAATTATTTTAACAATTCATAAATCTGAACTGGCCCTGGTTCCAATTTGTACATAGTTTTTGGTCCGTCCAGATTATACGGATGTCCGGACTAGCGGGGTCCGGATAAGCGAGACCCCACTTTAATTGAAGGGCTCCAACAATCCCACTAAGGGATCTTGAAAAATGTAATATATTTCAGCCCTAACCATTCTTAAAAAGAGACTAAAATGAATTTATAAAAAATAAATACATTTTACATCAAGAGGGATATTTTTGGGAACATACCTGTAAAACATTTGTAATATTACCTTTACTTAGTAGATACTTACTGCAAACAAAATTAAAATAGTAATCACTTGATACCAACATATTTAATCATTTATGTTTTAAGATAAATAAACACCAACTTATAGAAATATGAGCAATTTTACAATTGGTAAATGAGCTTGCAGGGGTTGTTCAATATGATATTAAGTGTTAATCTAAATCTTTCATCTGAACAAGAAATCAGACATACTCCTCAGACAAGTCTTAGAGCAAATATTGGACTTGTTTTAGAGCTGTGTTACATTACATAACAATAATTAATATTTTATGTGTTGAAGTTTTTTTTTTTTTTTAAGATGGGTAGATGAAACATTTAAGTGATTTCAAGATCACATAAATGTCTAAGAAATAATTTGATGAAAAGGACAAGCTAAAACCATGGGAAAAGAAGGTGATTTATTAGATGAATGCTTAAAGAAAGCGTAGCTAATCAATTTTACTTGCTTTTCAAACGTCGATAAACGATTCATTGGATATTTAATCAGGAGACTTCGAATAATTTGGTGCAAGCAAAATATCACCTAGGGATGATAAAAATTAGTTTTCCAAGACCAACTTAGTAAGCATCAGTTAAAAACCCCCAGTTTATAAAAGTAAAGCACAAAGCCGTTGTAGATGTGGAACCATTATAATGACCCTGCACATAATATCAACATTACCTTACAACGCATAAAGGATTAATATATAACAAAAGTTATATAAATACAAAATTATGTATGGTATCGATTAAATAATTAAAAATTACCTTGCAAGGAGTAATGGTCTGAGACATAGTGACACAATTTCAAAATATAGTGACAATTTTGGATTCCGGGGCCAAAGTTCTTTTCTCAGTTTAATATTAATCTTCTAGAAAGCTCATAATAATTCACAACCATACGGATGATTTAGATTTGAAGCAAAACTTGCGATTTTCATAATTGTTAATAAATAGAAAGTGGACGAGACAAAAAAACCTAAACACGGATAACCGACCCACTGTAAAACAAAATAAGAGTGAGTTTCACTTGAGACACGTATATTAAAACTAAATATCACGAATTGACCTTCTCAAACCGTCCAAAAAGTATATTCGAAGGAAGTAAATAGAAAATAATAACTAAGGTCACAACCCACGACCTCCAAAAGCACACCTTTCATATCAATAGATCAACAATGCCTTTTGAATTTAGAAAGTTGATAAGAAGATGTCAAAATTTAAGTTTTTTTTTTAGTGGTTTTCGGATTAGTGTAGCAACCCTGGTGATAGTATGCTCAAGGTATATAACATTTATATTAATAACCCAAGTTAGTTCATTAGTAAGTAAATCCAACAAGCGAACTTCAAGTTTGAACGCTTTCATTGTTTGCTTTACATTTTTTTAAGTAAAATTGTTATATCTAGCAAAATATATATAAAATATTAATTTAAAATACATTCACCACTTAAAAAAAAATTTATATATATCTGCATTCAAAAATAACAATACTACTACTCAATAAACCTGGGTCTTCGCATTCGCATGCAGTGTATGCAAGCGTGGTCTTTGGTCTGTTTTGGTTTGTGCCTTGTGTTGTTTAAAAATGTCAAAGATTTTTGATCTTCTCAATTTTTATTAGTATCCAATTCAATAGATTCGGGCTTTATTTATGTGCTGTGCTCAAATACAAAATGAAGGACAAGCATAAACAGACGGTAATATATTTATTCCTTCCTCTTCTATTCTTCTTTTTTCAATTTACTTTTTAAAAGGTAATTTTAACTTAGATATGGAACAGCGTTGGAATACGGTTTTCAAGCTGCAACACACTATTTATATTATATTCTTATCACTATTGTTTAAAGGGACGTCGTCATTCTTGTATATATTTGTTAAACTATTATTCCTTTCTTTGATAAGAAGTGAAGGAGCAACTCTTCAATATATTATTTAAATTCGAAAGTGTAATTTAGTCAAAACAGTGTGTTGCGGGCTTGACAACCGCATTAGCAAAAATCTCAAGCATAGCCCAAATCTATCTGGGTTGTTCATTGTGTTTTCGGTAAAACTGAAGAATTTGTGGGGGTAGAAAATGGGTGGGGGGGCCTTACTCCAGCGGTTTTTTTTTTAACAAAAGGATATCAATTCTCCGGTAAATATCGGCAATAGCGCACCCCTTCTCACTCCAACGTATTTTTTGACAAAGGGATATCAACTCTCCTATGAACAAACCATACATATATACTTATTATATACATACATTATTATATACGAATGGAAGGGATGAATTGATATATTGAAGCCAACTGTACGACTTCGGAAGACATCGATTACACGGAAGGGGGACACTATTGCCGAGTTTAGCCCAATTCTCCTTTGTAAAAATCATACATATACTACGTTTCCATGATGTTTAAAATGGATTGAATACAGTTTTTGGATCCAAAGTGTCCATGGAAACCTGGATTCAATACGGATTAAATACGATACCGATCCTGATAAATGGAAACACCTAAACTCGATCCTGACATGCGCAGAGCGTGGGTGTGAGTACACCTAGCGTATTTCTGTAGAAACTTTAGTCAAATTTGTCATAATACGTATAAAAAAACATGGTTATAAAAGGTGAAGGTTACAAAATTATTTATAACCTTTACCAAAAGTAACCAAGGAAAAGTTGTTTTTTTATTTCGAATTGACTACGTATTCAATACTACTCTTGGAAACACCTAGCTTGTTAAATCCCAAATCAGGATTCAATCCTTATTTAAACTCATGGAAATGTAGTAATAATCTCTCAAATGTATAAATCATAAAAATGTACTGTTTGACAAAGGGATATAATCACTCAATTGTATAAATCAAGCAAAATTGTGCCGCCAAGCATACTCGACCATTTCATATCTCAGTTTAACTGTGTTTTCTATCACACTTATTATTGTCTAAACTCATGTCATTATACTTAGTTATTCTAACAATCGGGAAAATAAAAATAAAAATAAAAAAAAACGGAAGTGGAGCAGAAGAGAATGGGTAGTAGGTCGGGGCAACTAGGCAAACAAGATTATCACTGGATAACCTTAAGATAACCGCCTAGTGGTTTTATTTTTTCACTCACATAGGTTGACCAATCTGAGCTGTCAGATTTACAAAGTATAATGGCATGAGTATAGATCAACCTTTGATAAATTATTTAGAAGTAATAGACAGCCATTTTAGTCAAGTTTAAAGTTGTTTAATACACATATTAATTTGAAGGCTGTGGGTTGGGTATCTATTATATTAAATGTATTATAGTTAATTATAGGTAATATGATCATCCAGAAGACTCGCCATCTTATTTGTATACTTAAATGCTTGAAAAACTATTTTAGTTTGAGTTAGTGGTTTCTTAATCATAGAATTAAAGAAACCTACTCATTCATTCACACAAAATTAATGACAACCATATTGTGAATGTTTACTCAAGATTTTATTTAAATAATACATTCTTAAAGGTAATTAATTATTCTTTGATTGTAGGACATCAAGATAAATGGTTTCAAAGAAGATGGTCTTAAGCTAGTGAGTGAAATTACAGATAGTACCAAACATGTTTCTGCACTCATCAAGAATATCATGTCAAAAATTGAACATGACTTTTCAATTGCTGATGTTGGTATTTTTTTTAATTGATTACTTTATTATTATTATTTTTTTTTTTTTTTTTTTTTTTTTATGTTCTAAATTAAACATTTCTGAATATAAATAATTTAATGTTGTACCTTAGTGGAATGAAATTACTTAAACATAACTCTTCATTCAATTTATAGGTGTATGTAGTATTTAATTTTTAACTATCCTCAACCAAATTGTTTGGTCCAAAAAGAAAATATATCATTTGACATTATTTTGTTTGTCTCTCAATTCAATTTTCAGGGCATCAGCCTCCTTGATGTAAAAGTTAATCTACTGCTTTCATATCTAACAGATCTCACATTTCTGATGTCATTAAAATCCTCTGGGCAGTCTATCGAAGGAGATTCTGCAATAGGTTTAAACTTAATTTTTTTATTATTTATTTACTTATTTATTTATTTATTTTTTTTGTGAAAAAGCATGTTTTTTTTTTAAATAAAATGTTCTTGTGAGACTGTGAATAAATTAATAAATATTTATTTCAGATCGATTGATTGAAGGCAGAGTGGTTCTCGAGAGAATTCGTCCCATTGATCAAAAGCTTAAATATCAAATTGACAAACTCTTGAAAATCGCTTCTACAGGTGCTGTGGATGCAGATGATCCTTCCAGATTTCGTGCTAATCCAGCTAATATGATGTCTAAAGTTTGTAAAATTTTATTTTTTTAAAATTTCATGTCTCTGGTATTAAGTATTTTGAGTTCACGTGCAATGTTGGTTCTTTATCAAGGTAGCCAAGTATATGGAATAATGCCACATCTGCACGTTTGGCAAAATTGTGAAGCACTGATTAACAACTCAGACTCCATGTTTCTTTTTTTCTCCAAGTTTAATTTTAAAAAATGAAAATTTGTTTTACAGTTTGATAATAATGGGTCAGAAGATGAAGAAGAAGGAGATGGAGAAGATAAGAAAGTGGGCAGCAAGAGTGAAGGAAGAAAGCCTGGTGTATATGTTCCTCCTAAAGTTGCTCCAGCCTACTATGGTATGATTTTCATGTTTAATTTTTATTAATAATCAAATTTAGCCTCTTTTCTTCTCTGGGTTAAAAAAAAAAATGAAATTAACTTATTCGAGTATTTTTTCTTAAATTTTTAGATGGTGATGAGTCCAAGGCTGAAAAACAACAAAGGTTGCTTGAAAGAGCTCGCAAGTTTGCTTTGAATAGTTCAATTGTTCAAGAACTCAAAGAAGAATATTTGGACACTCCCACAGAAATAAAATCTACCAATAGCCTTACACAAAAGCTTGACTTGTACGAGAAGAGGAAACAAGAGTAAGTAATTTTCTGCGTGTTTATAAATAATTAAAAATTTTACTTCATATTCTTATGGGCATATAATTTTGACTGTGCCAAATTTACCTCTATAAAATTCTGATGCTTTTATTATCTCATAAGGATTTTAATTATTTTATCATTATTATGTCTATTGAAATTATTAGGACTATGGAAAAGGAATATTGAACAAAAATAATTTTGAAAAAAATAATAAGTTTAACCATAGCCTTAATGACACTACCTGCATAAACAAAATATCCTCTTGATGGCATCTACAGCTTACCAAGCCTGAATGAATAAAGTAACACCTCCATTGCAGCAAATAATTGACCGAGCAAGGCGAGATCTCTTACTTGATTGTTTTACGTTTCATCTGTCTGTCTGTAAATTTGTATGTTCTTCTTCTTCTTATCCGACGCTACAGCCTGATGTCGGCTTTGGCCTCTAAAACAACCTTCCTCCCGTCATCCCTATCAAAGGCTCTCGCTCTCCATCCACGAATTTCCATCTTGTTGAGATCAGTTTCTATTCCGTCCATCCATCTTAATCTTGGTCATCCTTTTTTACGACGGTTGTAGAGTCTCCCTTTCCACATCTGTTTGGATACTCTACTCTCTGGCATTCTGACTAGATGTCCAAGCCACCTCAGTCTCTGCGACTTAATGAAGCGCACTATGTCATGCCGTTGATGAGATGTTCCAGCTCGTTGTTTCTTCGTATCCTCCAGGTACCATCGACCTCTCTAACAGGTCCATATATCCATCTGAGGATACATCTCTCAAAACTTCTTAGTTCCTTCTCAATTGTTGCAGACATTGTCCATGTTTCACATCCATATGTGGCAACAGGTCTTATCAGGGTCCTATTAACTTTCATTTTTGTGCTTCTAATAAGTTGGCTCTTAATAATTTTATATTAGCATAAAAATGTCTTGTACCTGTCTGGACTCTCTCTTTTATGCATTCACTCATAGAGTTATCTGATGATACAAGAAGAGCTCCAAGGTATTTAAACGAAGCTACGCCCTCAAATTTTTTGTCTCTGATAATTATTTCGCGTGGACGCCTCTGGTCTTCTGATGTAGACATGCACAAATACTTTGTCTTATCCTCGTTCACTGAAAGACCAATTGCACGTGTGTACAGTTCAAGCTGGCTAAACACCTCTCTTAATTTATTTGTTGACCTAGAAGCTATAACAACATCATCTGTATGGGCACAAACTTGGAATAGCTTATTATAAATCGATCCACCATGATCAATTTCTTTTACTACGCTATGTAACCTGCATAAACAAAATATCCTCGTGATGGCACCTACAGCTTACCAAGCCTGAATGAATAAAGTAACACCTCCATTGCAGCAAATAATTGGCCGAGCAAGGCGAGTTCTCTTACTTGATTGTTTTACTTTTCGTCTGTCTGTCTGTAAATTTGTATGTTTTCATTTTTTTTTTTGTGGATGCGAGGTCTGCTACCGACTACTAGTATAAATTACATTATATTTTTATATTAATTGTATTATTTACATTTTTAATCTTATATTATTTTTGACTTTACAGGTATGAAGAGACTTACTTTACTCGTTTACCCATAACAAAAGTAGACAAACAAAGAAGTAAAAAAATCAGTACATTAGGACCTCTTGGAGACGAGCTAATCAAATTTGAAGACATCAGTGCTCTTGATGGTACTATGCCTGTATTAAAATCAACCAAGAAACGAAAAAATAAATCACAAGGAAACAAGAAAGGTACTATTTAAGAATTATTCTAAAACCTTGTTTTACTGGGCATAAAGTTTGCATTCTTATAGTTAGTAATTATGCAGCAGCTTTGCTAAAAAAAAATCATTAAGGGAGCTTTATATTCAATAATATATTATATATTATTGATTCAAAGTTTTATTGTTTAAGTTTGAAATACTTAATAATAAGAAAAGAAGGACTATAAATTCCTTAAAAAATATATTTTGTTAGCCAGTTATAGTTATTTAGTTATGTGTATGTGATTATGTTTTATGTGTAAGTGTATTTATTTATGTTTTTTTAATGTTTTTTTTACTACCTTTTTTCAGGGAAGAAGAAAAGAAAGAAGTTCCATTAATATTTGTTTGTATGTATATAGACATAAATATTTTAATGTACATTAATATTATGAACACACAATTCTTAATAAAAATTTTAAATTAAAAACAACTTTTTTTAATTGCACATAACATTGAAATTAGCATAATGTGGTAAATGTTGTTGCCAACATACATTGTCAACTATCATCTGTATCTAGGTGGGGAATTGTCACCTTTGTACTCCATTTTATATAAAAAAGAAACAAGTTCAAGACTTTATGTTTAGGAATAGCGCTTAGGAGAAACAGCTATTGCTAAGTAGATATTGGAATAAAAATATTTTTTCTCAGCCATTCTTCAATAAAGATTTTAACATAAAGTCTTTAAAATAAACCTAACACATTTATATATCATTATTTTAGTTAATGTATACGCATTTGACATTTTAAAAACAGTTTTTTTTGTAAGTGCTCTAAAGACAAATTAATTATTAAAAATTCTGGCACATTCAAATATAAATAAATAAATTGAAATTGCGATTAATACACTACTATATAACTCGTAAAATAATGTAAAGGCTGTATTTCAGTAAGTGAGTAATTTGTTATTTTACAAGTTAATAGAGAGTTGCTACTTAAAAATCACTGGATGTGACTGGTGTATAAGAGAACACATTTTTACTTTCTCATATGAAGAGAAAGTATTGTGATTGCACGAAAATTTGATTTTTATGGATATATTGAGTCTTGTCCGCACTCTGACTGATGTAGACGTGATTGTTGGCTCGAAGCCAATGGCAGAACCATGCTGCGCGGCATGCCAATAGGAATCAAGTGTCGGTCTCCATCAAAGAAAGCCATTAAACAAAACTAGTGTGGACGTGCCAATTGCATCACTCGGCATCAGTTGTGATTTAGACTGCCTATGAGTCGTTTGCAAAAAGTATTTTCTCACTTTTTATTAACCCTAGATTGGTTGCTCCATTTTTTACTTTCTAATATAAAGAGAAAGTATTGTGATTGAAAAGTAAATGCTAAACGTTCATCGGCAGAAATAGCTTTTCTAAATGATGTATCTTCCTTTTTTTTTATTATTGGCACAATAAAATTCAGAAGAGCTTCAAAATCATCCGTTTTGAGCCGAAAAAAGTTTTTAAAACTACATCCAGATCTATATTCGAGATTCAATTTGTCGATATTGTCTAATATTAAATCCTTCATTAATTTGTTTGCTCCATAATGTACTCTACTTTGAAGGCTTGTTAGCGTCTTTTTTCTATGATGTTAATTATTGTGACAACAGCACATGAAGCGATTAGAATATCCTTCGTGGTAACATTTTTGTAGTGACGGAATGCCAATACCAATGTGGACAGAGGTACATCTATTAGCTTTGCCAACGCAGTTTTATCATCAGCATATAGCAGCATAGTGTGGACAAGCCTTTATACATCAGGACTATATTAGTCCTGATTCTACTCTAAGAAGGATTTGGATACAAAGCTATTTAGTCATTCATTTAATTGCTTGGCCTACATATTAGGGAACATAGCCACTAATTCCTAGCATGACGGTAATCTCAAAAAATTTACAAATTTATTTATAACAATAAATGTTAAGGGTTCATTAAATACTAAATAATTCACAAAGATTAATCTTAACAAATGTGGTTCACATTTTAAATTTTATCAATAATAAGATATGTACAATTTAGCTTTTTACAAATTGCTGACCTTATTTCTAAATATTGAGCTTTTGTATTAAAAAAAATCAATCAATGTCAATCTTTTATGGATATTAAGGTATTCCAGGTTGGATAATAAATGACCTTGGCACAAACTATAGCCATTTCAACAACTATTATAATAAATTATTTGTATTGTCTTATTTAACTGCCTCTACCATTAAAAAGTTTCTGACTATATAATAATATTTCTTAGAAAAAATTAATTATATAGGTTAAAATAATGTATGAACATTTATAATTTTAATTTAACAAAGTATAATAAAATTTAATTTAAAATTATATCTATTAAAAGTAAAAAGGTACATAACCAGAAAAAGTTCCATCAGCAATCAATTTAAGAGTATGTGGTGTTAAATGGTAACAGCTTCCTTAATATTAATAATACTTAAAGTATTTTTTTTTATATTTAAAATAATATAACTATACATAAATTATATAAATAATACTTAAAAAGAAGTAAATAAAATTTTAATTAAAAAGAGAAGAGTTGTCATTAAGAAGTAAAAATTGTACGTTAAACCAGAAGCAGTGGATGAAGATGAAAATGGATAGAAGAAGTCTTTTGGAAGGTGAATCCTGAGTGCTGGATGTTTAGGGTAAAGTAGTCGAGGAGTTGGTGTTATTGATGTAAAAGTTACATGTGTAACCAGTGTAACTAAACATTCTGTTGAATCGCACCGAAATGGAGATGTATTTGTTTCTACGACAGCTCCGATTAATTTCGCTTGAGGAGAGTCTAGTGGTCCAGAGAGTGAGTAAATAAAACTATATTGTGCTGATGTAATTAGATGGGTACAAGATGGAATCTGGTCTTCATTTGAGAACACTAATGGTACCCAGGAATTCTTATCATCTTTGTTTGGATCACCCCAAGATGACAACCAAATATTATCTAGACCTTCTGTTTTACCAAAGAAATACCTCATCACCTGTAATAAAAAAGGAATTGATTAGTTGCTTTAAATAAGTTTTCCCCTGTGTTATAGCAACAGTATTAGGGTGACCATACGTCCCGTTTCGACCAGGAGAGTCCCGTTATTTTAAGCTTTGTAAGGCGCCCTTTGGAAAAATGGGACATTTTCCAGAATTTCTGAGTAAAATGAAAAACTTGTTCCATACTTAATGAGTTGGAGAAATATCCAATCTTAGTAAATATGTTATATATCAATGGTTTGCTTCTCCTATGTGTGATACTCATCATCATTTAGAAAAGGAAAATAAAAAATTACTAGATCTTTACACAAAGTATTTGTAATAAAAATTAAATGGTTTCCACTACTTAACAGCCATCTTCAGATTCTAAATCAGTCGTTCACAGTATCATAGTGTTAAAGTGAATCTTAGTTATTCAATGATGACGAATATGATATTTATTGTAAGGGGTAAATCTTACTCTGGAATTTTTTGAAACTGTTCCTTTTTACATTTCAAAAAACGATTTTAGTAGCATCTCGATGAATTCAATTCTATTTTTTTTAATTAATTTTAATCAATGTTTTAATTTTTGGGAAAATGATGGAAGGTTATGTTTATTTTAGGTTAAGGTTTGTACTTTTAGACCTAACCTAACCATATCTTTCTATCATTACCCTAAAAGGTGACACTTTATGTTTTTTTTGTTTTTTTAAACTATTGAATTTATTGAGATGCTACAACCAGAATCGTTTATACAATGTAAAAAGGAATAGTTAAAAAAAAAAACGATGTAATTCGGACAGTATGAAATAGGTAGGCCTGATGGTGCAAATTTACCAATTAATGTCAAAAGAGAAAATGTTATCTAAAGAATGCATATTTTTCCTTAAAATTTGCCCACACCCTTTTGCTGAGACTTCAATAGCTCGACCACCCCGCTCCCCTCCCCCATTTATAAGTCCCGTTTTGGACAAAACTTTTTAGGGCCACCCTAAACAGTATCCTAACTTCAGGTGTTTATATTAATTTTAGTCACGTTTATTTACAATTAAATTTGCCCTTTTTATTGGTCACTACTAAGTGTAACTGAAATTATGTTGTCTAAACATTGTTATGACATTAGTTGGTATGCATATGAATCAACTCGGATTAGAGAAGATAAACCAACCTTAAGATTAGATGGTTGTTCTATTGCCTTTTATAAAAGGGTTGAATTTGGCAAATATTTTCAAACAAGCTTTTTACTTTTCCTCACTACCTACAGTATGAAAAGTATTGTTTTCACCAAAATTTTTTTTTTCGAGATTTAATGGAATTATCCGTTTTTAGGTGTTTTTAAGACTACCTGAGTGGTTTTCAGCATGACGTCTGTATGTATGTGTGTGTGTTATCATCGAAGCGCCCAAGGTATTTAACCTAGAGAGTTAAAACTTGGCAGAAAAAAAGTCCTTACCTGTAGTGGTGCCGCCTGGAAAATCAACTTTTTCCGCCATCTTGAACCCAGTTTTCTGAGTCAGCAAAAATTTAAAAAATCGTAATAAATCGAAAATGGTCCTGATTGAGTTGAAATTTGGCACAAATGTACCTCTCTATATGACAAATAGGCCCACCAAATTTCATTTTGATATTGGCCGCCATTTTGAAGTGATCAATTTTTGATTTTTTAAACTTAGAGCAGCAGCAAACATTAAATTAATCAAAAAGTGGGTCAATTGAGTTACAATTTGGCACGAATGTTGCCTCTCTGTATGACAAACAAATTCACCAAATTTCAATTTGATATTGGCTCCATTTTTAAGTTATCGATTTTTGAAACTTTTGATCGATTTTTGACATATAGCATATCGTTGGAACCGGAAAAAAATAAGGAACAAATGTTAAAAACCCCGATGAATTTCCATTAATTAGTTTAAAAGTTATTAGAGAATATAATTATTTATTAGTGTGATAATTTTGATGACGTCAAAGTTTGTTTACATCTGTCAAAATACCGCCAAACTTCAAATAATTAAATAAAATATAGGTATTAAAAATAAGTTTTTTTTTAAAAGAATGATAGTAAATTAGTTAGTTCAGAACGGTCACCCATCCAAGTACTGACCACGTCCAATGCTGCTTCCTCCTGCTGCGAAGCAGCAGGAGAGGCCACTTTAGTGGCCTCTGAAGTGAGGAAAAGTTCCGAGGTACCCCATACCCGATTTTTTCTGTTAATTCTTTTAAATTCATTTTTACTTGAGTCTAAATTTGTAAGAACATTGAAAAAACAATAATTAATAATTATAATAAACCTTACCTTTTCATGAACTAAGGAGCAGTTCTCAGCTGCATTCATATCATTATTTTGTATTTTTATTGTGCATTCAGCTTTGATATTATCGTTAAACATTATATTACTTCTCTTGTTACAGAATCCATCTCTAGATGCTTCAATTTTAGTTATCCAATCATTTTGATTATGTGATACATTAAACATGTAGATTTTCTTATCATCCTCTGTCTTCTCTGTTCTGTTACTTGAAATCAGTGGTTTGCCGCTGAGGTACCCTGGTTTTCCACTTCTTGGAAAACTTAAATTAGCTTTATTCGTCCAATCAAATTTTATTTCAAATTGTTGTCTAAGCAAAGCACTTTGAAGCATTATACTTTCTAAATGTATGAAACAGTGAATATCCACTATACCCTCTGTGCCATTATGTTTTATAAAATAGCTCACTTTTTTAATAATATTACAACTTTTAGTTTTTCTGTCAAATTTAGTAAAATCATCGAGTTCAGATTTTGCACATTTTTCATTAAAACATACAAAGTTTTGTACTTTTATGAATAATTCCTCCAGCAAAACATCCTGCAAACCATAGACAATAGGAAATATATGTATAAATAAAACCTTTTTTTTACTAACGTAGGAATTGTGAAAAATAAAATTTTAAATTATCTTCATTTAATAGCGGTGCAGATTTAGAATGCGAGTGTTTATAGTCTTGCATCTATCTGACAGGTCAACTATTTGTTGTCTTCACACACAGCAAGATTATTTAAGGTCCAACCTGGTGTATAGAAGAAAACTGTCAGGTTTACTATATATTATGGCTCGATATTTCAATAAGTTGAAACTATTACCAGTGATAGTGGCATAGGAAACTCTAAATGGAAAATTTTCTTTGTTTATTACGTATATTTTTTTAAAAAAAATTGAAAGTATGCTCAGTGTTTATTTACATGAAATGTTTCAGATAGATCCTGCTGTGTGATTTGCACTCTAGCAGTATTTATGGCAAGTTACATACTAAGAATGTCATTTATCTCCAGGCCCCGATTTAGAGTAAGCTGCACCCCCCCCCCCCCCCCCACAAAAAAGGACTGAGATATTTGTGGATTACTGAATATTATTTTCAGGTTACCCCAATGTGGGCTGATACCATATTATACTGTTGTAAAAACACTGAAATGGTGTTTTAATAATATTAATTTTTTATAACTATGTTTTTTTAATGCAAACATACATGAACATAATTTTAAAGGTACCAGTTTGCATGTATAATTTTTGAAGTGTAAAATCAATATTTTTAATAAATAAACACGAGGATTAAAAATGTGTTATAACTTTTATTATCAAAGAGAAAACAAACGAAATAGATACTTAGATATGAAAATGTTAGTTGTTTCATTCCATTATCCAAAAAAATTTCCTCTCCCCTGAAATTGCCGCCCTGGGCAATCCCAGTCTGATTTGCCCAGTCTGCCCATAGATAAATTAGTAAATTGGGGCCTGGTTATCTTGTCAGTCTGCTAATGAATAAAGATATAAATTTAAAAAATTATCTGAATAAATTGGTTTAATTAACCTGTAAATCTGTAGAGGAATTTATAAGGTGTGGAGATTTCAAGACGTGTAGGTCTGTATGTGGAAAAGCATTGTAGTCAAATAAATCTATACAACTTGCTTCACTTGTTGGTCCTTTGACAAGGCAGGAAGATTCTATGTTTTCTAAATATCCTACTTGGTATCTTCCCTGACACAATGAAGTCACACCTTCATGGGTTATACCTGCAAGTTTAATTAATTTTTTCTTTAGTTATTTCTTAAGAATTACAGTAACAAGTATGAGTATAATATGTGTATTTACTTACTCAATTTTTGAAGGGAGAGGTCGTTTGAAGAATTTTTTAGTGTCCATACAGGAGAACCATAACTGAATGGTTTGTCTTCATTGAGTTCTAAGTCTAAATCTTCAAGCTTAGGTTTCCACTGGTAGATTTTTCTTCTTTTTATTATTTTTTCTATTTTATCTTCAGTCTCAATAACCTGGAAATAAAAATAAAGGGTAACGATTAAAATCTTTAATATATAAAAGGACAAATCTTTGTTCAAAGGATCTCGCCAAAACTGTGCCGTTTAGGGGATGGTGAGAGAAAAAAAAAAAAAAAAATTAGGGGGGTAGAATATGCCTTCCTTTTCTGGAGATCTAACTAGAACACTAATGTTTGAGGCTTCTCAGACGAACAATACATTTATATTTTTACATGGCTTGTAACAACATTAAAAGTTAATTTTTTGAATTGTAAATACCTTATGAGTATAATATTTAATTTTATCTGGAAGGTTGTCTTTTGCAATGCATAACAGACCAGGTCGTAAATTGAAAGCTTTAAAAGGTGTATTATTTTTATATATAACATTAGGTGAGAAACAATAGTCTGATCTAAAAATATAATTTGATTCATCTTCACAGTGAGAAAAAACCTTCTTGTTGTCTTTTGTACAATCCTCATCACAGCAACAATTTATTTCACATATGCCACTCTACAAACAGAAATTCATAATTATTATTGAAAATAAATTAAAATGCTGAGTTTTAACTAGTAATTAATAAACACACCATTAAAAAAAAAAAGAAATCAGTTCTGTAGCTAACGATTGACAAACATTTTACTAAAAAAATAAGTCTGAAATTTTATGTTTGTGTCATCACAACTTCCTCTCTCTATGTATATACTACTAAAGAAAAAGCAATAAACTTACATATGTGTCACAGTTGCAACTTTTAACATTATTCAAATTCTTGGGTTTACTGACAACTTTTTCATCCGGTTTAGTAATATTGACATTTTTATTTTGAGCTGCCTTGTCTGGTTTTGTCTTAGATTTATCATCTTTTGGTTTAGGCTTAGGTTTGGGTTTGGGTTTTTTTGGGATTTCCACAGGGCTTGATTTTTGTGCTTTGTCTTTTGTTGTTTTATCTTGGGACTGATTCTCAGCTGAAGTAGTTTTCTTAGGTATATCGACTTTATTTGTTATTGTCGTAGTTAGAATCTTAGTTGTGCTCTTTTCTGTTGTTATAGTTACGGATATTTCAGTTGCGTCTTCTGTTTTTCCGTAGGTGCAGCTACTATCGTAGCATGTTGATAAGTCTGAAAATGAACCTTCAGTTGATGTCACATCTTCTTCTCCAGATACTTCACTTAAAATAACTTTTAAAATTAACAATACTGGCACTACTAGAATCCTCATTTTAGGAATTTTACTATTTTCATGAACTAACTTAAGATTAATTAATTAATTAAAAGCCTATAAATATATGACTGAAGTAATAGATAAATAACAATTATTGTCTTTTAATAAGTCTCTACACCATATTTTTTAAAATCTTTATGAATGAGATTAAGTTCAAAGAGCACTGAGCCCATTGGCTGGGTACATAGTCTGTAACGCTCGAATCCGTTGTATACTATATCTGGATTTTTCAGCATTGGACCTCCTCCCATAAAAAATTCTGTTATTCTATCAGACAATTTTCCTAAAACAGAGAAATAATGTTATTGGTCTCTATTACAACAACTAGCTTTAAAATAACATTGAATAATGTTTAAGATATGGTCTAAATAAAGCGAGAAAATTTTGTTAAGAAATTGTCTATATTTAATTAAGAGCTTATACAGTGGAACCTCGCTTACACGACCCTCAATAACACGACAACCTCAATTACAAATGCAATTTTCAAATCCCCTTGAGATTGCCATAACTCATAATGTTAAATTAACCTCTGTAACACGACTAATATTATCCAAACAACTTCAATAACACAGATTTTTTCCAATTCACAACGTAACTCAGAACCTCTATAACAAATCGTTTTGAGAAGTCAACCTCGATAAAGCGACTCTATTCAGGAATGGGTCGACCTTGAACAAGTCTAGACTTGAAAACATTAACCTCAATAACATGACTGGTAGCCTAAATAACCTTGATAACACGACCCTCAACAAAAAGAGCACCTCGATAACAAGACTGTTTCCCTAATCCCCTTGAGATACTTCTTATCGAGGTTCTACTGTATATGCTAAAATTAAACTTTTAATTATTTATCACAATAATATTTTGTTTCTTCTAAGGTTGTCTGCAATACTATATTGTTTTTGGTTTCTGTACAAAGTACGAAAAGAAACCTTATAAAACGGCTTTGTCTGTCTGTCTATCCGTTGGCATGTTTCAATTCATAAACTACTATATGTAGGAACATGAAATTCGGCACACAGGTGCATCTCGGAATTCGTGACAACTGTACATTTTTTGGAGTTTTCACACAAGATGGCGGGCGACTAAAAACAACTTTTTAGTCACCATGACATGTTATACATCAATTTAAAGGTATTGAAGTGTTGAAAAAGAATATGTAACTATTATAATTTTAAACTTAATAATTTTAACTTAATCGTACAGAAACCGGCGATTATCGCCTCAACGTACTTACATGAAGCGCGTCTTACTTGTTTGTATTCACTCGCTAATTGCAGAAACAATAAGATAATTAGAGTGTATCATAGCTAGACTATGGGTGTTGAAAGTTAATTACACTTCCTATATTTTCATTCTACTCAGTTCCAAAGACTCTCCCCAAATTTTTTATTTAAATGACAGACATTGGTTAAAGCTTTTTTAAAAGAATATCATCATTAAGAAATCAGAAGAATTATTAAATTTCTTAATGATAGCATATAGTTTGTTACAACTTACCAACAGGTTTCCAAACATGGCAGGTGATCGTATGAGTTCCAGGTGTTGATGGTACAAATACATGACCATAACCACAGATTTCACTTCGCCCAAATTGATCGTAATGAAACACTTGCAGATGAATTTTTGGCCAACCTAATATAATAGAAAAAAATAAAGTTAGCTAATCTGTTAAAAATGTAATTTTTTTTAATAATAATAGATATTATTTGGCACAACACCCTGTGATCGGCTTGGGCCTAACAAAGGTTATAAGTAATGGATGCCTCCAAGTTGGCGTTTCTCTTTATCAGCTGAAGTTTTACATGGCAGAACTCAGTATGCATAGAATTCTTTGGTCAAACATAGATATTTTAGGCAACATTTGAAATATGAAGGGATCACTTAAATTTCCAGGAAAACAATAAAAGATTTAAAATATAAAATTTTATGTTCTAACAAAAAAGGCAGTCAGCTCTGTCTGTTAAATAACTTGTTTACTAAAGTCTGGAGCTAAATTCTACTTGTTCCAATTTAAATAGGTTTTTATTTGCACTAGATAAGTTAAAGAAATAAAATAAAAACTTCTAATGTCATATCCAAGTATAGTCTACTATAGTAATAATTGTTATTTTACTAGATAGTTAAGAAATAATAAATGTTATACAAATTAATAAGCAGGGGATGGATGGGGGCACCAGAAAGACTGAAATTTCCCGAAGCGCCACCAAGCCAATTATAAAAATAATAGAGTTATTAAATTGTAATTTAATTTTCTACATTTTTATTACTATGCTATTGTATCAGTGTAGTGCCACAACAGCACAATTTTCACTTCTTAAGTACACATGTGACGTTTCAGACAGCAATATATGGGTCATAAAGACAAAATGTACATAACGTCTTTATGCTGTAATAGCTTTAGGCTTGCCCTCATCTTGTATTAGCCTATAAATATTTATTAACCCTTCCCATATCACATGTAGCTTGTGAAAAATAGTTTTCAAAATTAAAATATATTAATGATAGATTGAGGAACTGGCTGGGACAACTTAGCTTTAAAGCTTTTATTAGGGATGGGCTAAACTATTAAATCTGAGTAATAGGTGACACCGTTCCAGCTCCGACCTAGTAATAGGTACAAATACCTATTACTTTATTAATAGGTGAAAAAGTTCTGTCACTGAAAGGAAGTTCTGCTACCTGCTGGATCCGTGACCAGATCTGGTATTAGGTACCAATACCTATTATTTTATTAATAGGTGACAAAGTCACTGTCACTGAAAGAAATTTCTTCTGCTACCTTCAACGTTCCTCTAAGGATCCGTGACTAGATGAGTGACAGTGACAAGATTTAATAGTTTTAAACACTTGAATCTATAAACCTCGAATGAATAGTGAATATTCCTGGAAGGCTCTCATCTGTCCACCATTTTTATTTTTCAATATTTTCCCGTGCTGATTAACTCTTCTCTCAACTACGTAACTTATACCCATCTCTTTTATTTATTTTAAACGAAACTTCATATTTATATTTTGCGAAGCAGGTATTACTCTGGGTATTAGGGTTTTTTTTTTGTGACAAGTGACTTTGTCATCTATTAATAAAATAATAGGTATTGGAACCACCAGTTCCAGTATTCAAAACGTCATATTTAATATTTATTATATCTTGTCACTTGTCACTGTGTGGAACTGTGGAACGGAACCAGGTAAAAAGAGGGCTTTCTGCTAATTAGAAAAGGGTACAGGCTAAAGGCTTACATGTAAGAAATGGAACCTTCCCCACTACTACCACTTAATACCACCCTACTACTTACTACCTACTCCTACCTTAAAAATCTCTAGGGGCTGTTCCGTAATCAGTGACAAAATTAATAGCTTTAACCAAGTCACTGTAACGTCAGTAATAGGTGACACAGTTGGAACCCTATTAGTTTACCTATTACGTTAAATAACGCACATCTCTAGCTTTTATGCTCATGAGCTGAGAAACTGATTTACTAAATCAAATTGAAAACGACGACGTTATCAACAATTTAGGGCTAAAAAGAGGACTTTTATAACAAAATAGTTAGTATGTCCTCTGTGCTGGATGCTACTTCCCCATTCGCCCCTCTTAATAAATAAAATAAGATTCAGCTATGTTACCTGGAATGCCCTTTGTAGCGTAATGGGCATCTATTGGATGACACCAATATATGGTTCCATCATAACCAGGTGAATCAACTTGAGTTTGTCCTTCAGTTGCTCCTTCAACAAGTTTCCACCCACTTCCTGTAAACATAAAATTTTTTCGAGTAAAACCATAGCTTTAATAAATAAGTATGTCTAATTACCTTTTCTCATGATCAAGCTCACAATAATACTAAATATTGTTAAAAAAAATTATAAATATCAGGCTGAAGGAGCGTTTCACATGACCCTGCTAAATAATGACTGATTTGAGAAATCATCATAATTTTTAAGTCTATAGTTTTTCCCCTTTCCGAGATAACAACAAAAAAGATAGTGGATCTGAGACTTTTTGATGAAGCTAAAATGAAAACATGTAAAGTTAAAGAAGAAAACCATTATATTATCATTAGGATATTCTCTAAGAGCTCAAGTTGGGAAGACTTAAGACCACCGAGGAAGATGAATTGTAGCGGCTTGTTAGAATTAACCACATTTGGTGAAATAAATATCTATAAACTACCTATTTATTTGATAATTATGACAAGAGAGGTTAATAGAAAGTAACACAACAATATTGTCAACACAATATTATTGAATAATTAACGAACACATTTCAAATTATCTAAAGGGTTGTGTTAGCATAGTAAGAATAAAGATTCTTCTAGCTACATATTTACAAGCTTTTATGAGAAACTAATAATACAAAGTAGGGGTAGACTAGGGCTAAAAGGATTAAAGAACCAAAGGTAAGGAATATGAAGTGAAGTAAACAATATTACAATTAACCTCTCAAGTCATCATTTATGAAGTGGTACCACAAGATCCCAGTCAAAACTACCAATCATTTCCATGTATTTAAAATTTTATTTTAAGAATATATAAATTAATAAATAAGGATAATCTATAATATCGAAATTCATTTAGCAAATTCCATAACAAAATTCTATTAATTTGTTAGTGTAAAGAAGGGGGTATAATTGAAGAAAAAAAATGTTTCAATAAAAAAATAAATAAAAAATACCTGTATGAATTGACCACTTGCAGAATAAACGAGATTTAGCAAATTTTTTAGCTCCAATTATCTGTCCAATAATAAATAACTCGGCCATTTGATACACAAACCATTTTTAAATGGATAAACGTATTTGTTTGGTTTTCCCAGACCTTATAAAACTCCTTGGCAACGTAGCATAAACAGCTTGACAATAAATTATCTAGAGGCCTTGAAAAATTAATTTAATTAAAATTGAATACAGATCAAATATTAATCCGCATACTGTTCTTATTAAAAGATTTTTATATTTCACTAATCTATAGATTTTATTTTTTGTTTGAGGGATTAATAATTTTTACATGACAACACAGTTTTATCGATACGAAGGATAATTTTTAAGTCTTGATTTAGAATGTTTATATAGGGCGTGGAGTAAAATGAAAATTTTGTTTTTAACCTTTTAAGTTGGTAATCACCATTCAAATTTAAAATCTGGTCCTCGATTTATGGACAAAAGCCGCATCTATCGACTGTTAAATATAGATTTTTTACAAAATTTCCTCGTGGTTGAATGATTCACGGTCAATTTGTCATTGTTTTAAGTGTTTGTCTTAAGGTGAATATCATTCTGATCTAGCTTGTCGGTACTCTACTCAGTGCTTAAAAGACTTTGCCGAAACGCTGTTATCAAAGATTTCTTGTTGCATTTTTACAAAGTAGTTGTCTTTATTTTGGAACTAAGCAGTTCAATTTTTATTCAAATGGCTCTTTTAAAAGTAGAATTATTAGATACTTCGTAAATGATTTAAGTGTTAAAATGAAATGTCCGCAAGAGGAAGATTTGGACCTTTAGTAGGTGCTATAGACGAAGGTACCAGCAGTTCCAGATTTCTTGTAAGTCATTTTGATCTTGTTGTAGTCATTTTATTTCGTGTTTTGGTTAACCTGCAGAATACGTTGTTCTAGTATTATTTAAATAACTATCCATAATTTGTTGTGTTGTTGTATCCATTATACGCGTATCCATGATCTCTCGAGAACTCGTTGAACAATCGGCCATACTTTTGTTGATCAGAATTTTATTATTGAAAAAAGTATACTCTCAGACACAGTTAAAGGAACCAACTTACCTAAGATATGTGAATATTGATAACAAGTCTGCCATTTAAGTTTGTACCTCATTAATATCTCAGGCATTCACTTTAATAATAATGTAACTGTTTCTATTTTGATAAGAAGTAGATGAAGTGTTAAGTGATCCTGTGAACTTCGGTCACACTGTCTTGATTCGGCACAATGTTTTGAGATTCTAGAGAGAGATTACAGGTTGTCTCTAGATAAGTTTGTAGCTTCACCATCGGTGTGAAGCATTGTTTTCATGATTTGAAGTTTACACCCGAAGACACAGGCCACTTAGGTGGTCCCATTGAACAAACCCGGGTTAGGAACTCAACTCTTCACATTTGTGTGAAGAGTTTGGTCGTTAACCATAGCTCTCCTTCGATTTGCATCGAACCGAGAGTGTAGACCATGCCGAAACCTGGTGGCGCTACTCTTACGAGCAGCTACCCATTTATTTTAACAATTCTGGGGGTGAACATTGAGCGGGGACCCGGTCCGGGAATTAAACCCAGGGCTCAAGATCAAGTAGGCACCCGTCCTACAACTGACCCTGCTCAATGCTGCTTTACTTGCCTGATTGAAAGGCAAGTGCTCTCTATTCTGGGCTACCTAGGCCCAAACCAGATTATAGTTAACTAGAACTTAAGTAATCAAAGAACGATATAAACTTAGATGTTTGTTTTTGACAGGTATTCACTGCTGAAACAGCAGAGGTTTTAACATATCACCAAATAGATATAGAGCAGATTTGCCCTCGTGAAGGTTGGGTCGAACAAAACCCTTTTGAAATATTAGACTCTACTAAAGAATGTATAAATCAAACAGTAAGAAACCTTCGACAGTTGGACATCTGTCCCGAAGATATCGTAGCTGTAGGAATAACAAACCAAAGAGAAACAACCATTCTCTGGGACCAATCTACTGGAGAACCACTCTACAATGCATTAGGTTTGTATTCATGTTTGTGGTTTTTTTCTATTACAATTAAAAATTAATTTATGTTTACTTATAATCCCTTAAAAACAATTATAAATAAGAAGGTAGGGTTAGCGTGATGCTGTCAAATAAAACAAGCATTTAGAGATGCACAAATGCTCAATGATGCACGAACGATGCACAGATGCACAAATAGAGATGCACAAATAAAAACCATTTAGCAATTATAAATATTAACATATAAAGAAAAGCTTTTTATTAGATGTAGCTTCTCATTGAATAAATTCATTGAGTAAGTTGTTATATTGATTCTACTTTATTGTACATGTATCATTATAGTTTTTTACCATATATTTCTTAATGCTGCAGTATGGCTAGATATGAGGACAATGGAAACAGTAGACACTCTTCTCTCTACAGTAAGAGGAAGGAACGCTGACTGCCTAAGAACACAATGTGGTCTACCTATTAGTACTTATTTCAGTGCCACCAAGATACGATGGCTAATGGACAATGTGCCTGCTGTTCAGGAGGCAATAGAGGACGGGAGATGTCTGTTTGGAACTGTTGACTCTTGGCTTCTTTGGGTATGATATAAATTGCTAAAATCTACTTATTATTACTTGGTTAGAAGGAAGTAAATTGATTATATATTGACTTAAGTATAGTCCAAAATATATTTTCTCGTTAAGTCTTATGCACTAAACTTAAATCTCACAAATTGCAATATAAAAATGATATTTTATAGAACCTGACTGGTGGTGTCAATGGGGGCTTGCACATTACTGATGTCACAAATGCATCTAGAACTATGCTTATGAACATAAAATCACTCCAGTGGGATTCAAACCTATGCAAGTGAGTATGTTCCCTCCTTTATCTTTGCCTGATGGCTAAATGTGGCATCAAATAATATTTTCTTCAGTTTATATTATTACAATTTAGAGGAGTTTTCTTGGTCTAATTTTTTTTTTTTTTTTTTAGAGAAACACAACAAAGTTACCATCCTTTCGTAAGGCTTTTTATTTAGGGATTAACTTTTTTCTTCTAAAAAGAAGGAACACTTGAGCAAAAAGTCTCATTTATTTAAAAAAAAAAAAAAATCCTTTTTTAAGAGATAGTAATAAAGCATGTCCTTTCTTATAATTAAACACTGGGATACAAAATTTATAATAAAGCAATTAATGTCAACAGATTCCCATAAAACTTCTATTTGTTTACATTGTTATAGGTTCTTCGGTATCCCCATGAGTATTTTACCTAAGATTAGAAGTTCCTCAGAAATTTATGGTTATTTGACTGAAACACTAATTTCAGGAATTCCCATCTCAGGTGTATGTATGAATTATATGCTTTTATTTTAATATCTTCTTTGAAATAATAATGTCTTTCTGATTCCGTTTTATAAATACCTATATAGATTGTATGTTTTTTTTTATATCTTTGGTAAATCATAGTTTTTTAAATGTATGTTTATATGATTTGAAATATTTTATAATCTATTTACTTCATATTTTAATATTTGTATTATCTACTTATTATTTTTAATACTACTCTATTTGATAATTAAAAAAAAAAAAAAATACGTATATTAATTTTTATAATTTGAGTTTGAAATATTGATATTATCCCTGGATGGCTAATAAAACAAATTATGTGAACAAAATCATGTTAAAAGTAGACGGAAAAGTCTCTCCACGTAAAATATTTACTGAAAAATTTAAAGCAGCTTCCGGCCTCTATAAGGCCATCTTCAGTGTAAAAGAGCTCATAGGGCGGGTTTTAAAAGATAGTTTCTGATGAGTAAAATCTGGTAAACCCCATCTAGCAGCTTATAATGTTGCCTGGGGCATAGAAATGTAATTTTTGCTAGAATCTAACTAATTTTATTTTGTATCAGTGTTTAGGTGATCAGCAATCTGCACTAGTAGGACAAATGTGCATGAAACCTGGTCAGGGTAAAAACACCTATGGCACGGGCTGCTTTCTCTTATACAATACTGGAACTTCAGTAAGTTGTATTTTATATTTAATCTTTAATTTAATAAAGAAAGGAGAATGGCTAAAGCAAAAAAATAAAAAATAAATAATCAGTGTTTTGTTGTAACTTTTTTAAGAGATGTAATAGTACATTACGCGTCGAGTGCGGAAAGTAGCATTTTGCATGCGAGTGTGGAGTTTGCACCCGAGCTACAGCGAGGGTAGTAAAACCACACGAGCAATGCAAAATGCCGTTTTCGCACGAGTTGCGTACCGTACTTTATCCACGATTGTTAGATTTAAATAATAAATACAGAAAAAAAAAAAAACTTGCTGTATGTAAGTTCGTATCTCTTTTCTTGATAAAGATGGCATTAATCTTGAGTTGCATTTTTTGCCGAATTAATTATTTCTGGAGGAGTATTATTCTCCACATTTTCGTCAAAGTCACTTGATTCACTCATTGTTTTTCACTAAAAACTCGATATAAACAATTACTTAATAAAAGAATAGCAAATTAGTTTTGTTAAATGTAAACAAACTCGCTAATCGTGCGTAAAGCTAAAGAATTCCTCTTCTTTACCGTGCTAGCGTGGTAAAGAAGAGGAATTCTTCAGAACTATGAGATGCGCATGCGCAATGAATACAAGTACGTAAATAATCACTTTCTACGCATCTAAACTGAGATATAATGTTTATATTTCGTATCAATCGTAGATAAAATACTTTTGATGTGATTAAGTCAATGTGATCAAGATACAGTGGCAAGTTTCAAGAACACTGTATTAGTGTAGGAGAATTGACTATCCACTTTTTGAATTAATTGCTATAATTTAAAAGTGATTTTATTGTCATTGCAGGCAGTGAGATCAGACCATGGGCTGCTTACAACTGTGGCCTACCAACTGGGTCAGAATGTACCCCCTGTTTATGCTCTAGAAGGAAGTATAGCTGTTGCAGGAGCAGCTGTTAAATGGCTTAAAACCAATCTTCAGCTGTTAGATTCCGTGCAGGATTCAAAAGAAATAGCTGAATCAGCGCAACATGGACACGTTGTGTTTGTTCCTGCTTTCTCTGGCCTTTACGCACCTTATTGGAGGAAGGATGCTCGCAGGTACAGCCTGTTTATTTATTTCTTTTTAGATTTGTCCGAAAGTGAGTTTTAAGTTATACTTTATAGTTAGTCTTTTAATTAGTTAAACATAGTTGATTGTTATTTTGTAGCTTACAATGGTGCATTTCTTTTCTTTGAAATTTCAGTGTGATGTGTGGACTGACTGAGATGACAACCCGTGGTGAAGTTATACGAGCAGCCTTAGAAGCAGTCTGCTTTCAGACCAGGGATATCTTAGAAGCAATGAACAAGGATTGTGGTGTACCTATTAGTAAACTACTAGTAGACGGTGGCATGACCAATAATGATTTTGTAGTTCAACAGCAGGCTGACCTCTGTGGTATACCAGTTGGTAAGCTATTCTCTACTTTGATTTGTTCCTTCCTTATTTTCAAATCATAATTTAATTATTTGGAATAGTCAAGTTTCATAAATAAAATATACTCAGACTTTTATTATCAACCTTCACGCCTGATAATTAGCTTAACAAATTCACTAACTTAGTTACTAATTGTTATTGCTTAATATAGTTACTAATTAGTTATTACAGCAAGCTTCTTACATTCAACAAAATATGAATCCTGTCGGTAAGTCTGTCTGTCAGTAACATTTAATTTGAGTAATAGTAGACGGATTTAGTTGAAATTTGGTCTATACTTTCCTTTGACTAAGGCTCAGGCTAAGTTCATTGGATAGCAGTATCCGTCGAAGAGTTTGCTTCAGTAATATAGCCACACGATGCCTAGATCTAGTATAGTAACTAAAAATTATGTTATATACCTGTAAAAGTGTTTGACTTTTAGTATCTATAATTTAAATGATAATTTTGCATGTATTATTATTTTAGTAAGGCCAGTAATGACAGAGACAACAGCTCTTGGTGCTGCAATGGCAGCAGGTAGTGCTTCTGGAGTGGATGTTTGGGATCTCACCCGCATGCAACCTGTTCCTTCAGATACATTCCTACCTTCATTATCAGAGGATGAAAGGTATTAATCTAATATTTTGTATGGTATTAAGTACTGTCTTGTTTTATTTTCTGGTGTGTTCTGTTCTACTTACTATTTTTTTCACTCTATCACCTTTTTTTGGTCTAATTTGACTGGGCTATTTGCAACTATAGAGAAGTTATCTAACTGAAGAGAATTTGCAAATGTTAATCACCACTTAAAAATTATTGACAAAGCTGTTATGAAATAAAAACGTTTGTAAGCATGAACTGGCTTTTTTACTTCACTGTGCGAAGACTCCTAACACATTAATTTGTCTTTGTTGACAAATATTTTGCCTTTGTTGCAGGGATATGAGGTACACATGGTGGAAAATGGCCATAGAGAGAAGTTTAGGATGGGACATTGAAGAGTACACCTCTACAAGAACACTTCAAGACATAGAAGGTACATTTTATTTAACAATTGTATAATTTCCTTGAGGAGGCCTTGTTAGCTCTTATAGGAGAGCAGTTAGCTCTCTATCAATAGAGCTAAACAGTATCAGACGTGGTAACAACTTGGATGGGTGACCATGTTTCTGGGTTTAATTCCCGGACCAGGCCCCTGCTCAGTTTTACCTAGCATCGCCATAAAAATGGGTTGCTGCTTATGATAAGTGGCGACTAGTTGCTTATGCCATTTGTAAGGTTTATACAGCTGATGGATTTATACATTGACCCCTTGTCATCCATTACCCACACACATATTATATATATATATTTGTATAGTTGTGTCGTCAGACCAACAAGCTGTTGCACCACTGAGTTAGTTAGATAATTTTAATAATAGGTAAACCCGTTAACTTAAAATATAAGAGACTTGCATAGTCTCTGATATAATGTAGATCCATTCTCAAAAAAATCATTTTCATTAGTGTAAAATTCTGTTTCTTCCATAACTGGCATTGATCCTGTCCTTTTTTCAAATGTTGTTTGAAAAAAAGAAAGTATACAGTTAACTTGTTGACTCCAGTTAATAAGTGATTTTATAATTTATAATGAACTGCTGAAGCATAAGCACTTAAATAATAACAAGCCCAGGAAGCTTACTTGATATATGCTGCTAAAAATTTGCTAGGACGTTTATCTTATATTTAGTGCAATGAATTTAAATACTCTATGAACCTTTCTATCCTTTTGAGATGGAATAATTGCATTTAGATTTTTTGATTTGTCTTAGGTGAAACTGTATAGGTAATGTGATCCATCTAAAACCATAAAACTTTATTCTGAGGTACATATTCTGGTACTTTAGTCTCTGTACATTCTATTTTTTTTTTTTTTTTTTTTTTTAATGTTTATTTTATCATATACTTTACTGATTCTTAAATATGTATATTTTTCAGAAATTCGAGAAAGTTACATCACTAAGTCAGTACCAGGGACGGTGTTCATTTTTACATCTTTTGTACTCTGGGTCATCTCCACAAAGCTGGCATCACAGTAAAGAAATATAAGAAAAAAAAGTATGAAGAAGTCGAATGGTTGTGTTAACTGTAGTCATTTTCATGAAGGATAGCTTTAAAAAACATTTACTTAATTTTTTAGCGTACTAATTGTGATTTTTATATACCATTGTAGTAATTTATTTCTCTTATATTGGGTGTCAATGAAACTATAGACTTGTTATGCCTCTTTTGACTGAAATTGCTTTATGTAGGCATTGAGACCATTCTCTTATTATTATTTTTTTTTTTTTTTTACCTTGGTTGCATTGTTCCAAACACCCAGAGTTAGTAAATTATTTATTTGTATATTTATAATTTTTAAATGTTATGTAGTTATAAAATTAATAATATCATTGTTTCAAAATGAAGTTTTTGTTAATACCTTAGTATGCTCATCCAAGATAAGAACTTCAAAAAATGTTAATGAAGAATTTCACTACTATTGTGAAATCTTTAGTTATTTAAGTAAGATTTCTTCATTTGTAGGCGCTTGGTCCAATGCTGTTTAATAGACACTTTGTCCTCACATGGGGTTTATAAAGACTTGAAAATTTAAAATTAAATTGATTTCATCAGCATGTATTAAGGTTTTTCATAACACTCTAAAGCAGCGGTTCTCAACCTGTGGTACGCATACCCCTTGGGGGTACGTGAAAATGTGTAAGGGGTACGCGGTGAATTAAAAAAAGGTTTTTATTTACTGTTCTAATAAATAAAAACTTTTTAGTAAAATGTCTATTAAAAAATCTTGTTTGGAATTAATATTACCTATTTACAGCTGTTTCTACACGTAGCAGTAGTTAAACAACCCTTCATCTAATATAAAAAGTATTTATAAAAATAAGGGGTTGTTTTTAGGGGGTACGCACAGTAATCATACAAAAAAGGGGTACGCGGGTTGAGATCCGCTGCTCGAAAGGTTGGTATGCTCAGGAACACACAGCGGTGTCCTATCTGACTGAGAGCCAAAATTTGGCTTGACCAGTAGATGTACATGTGACCTAGAGTAGTCTCAGACGGTGAACTTGAATAAAGTTCCTAGAGCTGTAGCTGGAGTGTCACAAGGGTTTCATTTGTCTAATCTAAAATAAATCACTTTAATCGCTCTCACATTCATGATGAATTCACGTGCTGTCATTTTATTATGAATTTTTGATGCCACCCCCCTTTCTATAATTTATTTATTTTATTTATACATAAAGTTACCTACACTATATCATTATTATAAGGATCACATGATCATATTTTATAAAAGTTTAAATAAATTTACATATTTGTTTTGTGAACAGTTTCAATTTCCAAATGGTGGGATTATTGGTATTATTATTTTGTTCTAAAAAGCTTTTGTTCCGTGTTTGTTTCTCTGCTCTTGTTATCTTCCATGGTTCGTTGTAGTTGTTGAGTCTAGTAATTTGGATCTCCAGTAACTTATTTGCCGATGATCTACCCTTTTATAATTACCTATTTTGTAGGTGGATCCTATTGTTGGTAAAAAAATGTTTGCTCTCTTAATAAGGTGTAGGCAATGTTTCAACTTACCTGGCAATTTTCAAGCCCAAAAACATTATTTATTTGTTATAAATAATAATAATAATGTTATACTTTTATAAAAGGTAATGTTTATGTTGTTATGTAAGGTTATGTTGTCTAGGTACGTACAATATAAAAAAAAAAAGTTTTTATGACATTTGCAAGGTAAAATGTACTTGTCGACTGGGCTAATATTAGTGCTCCAGAAATTAATAAAGAAATATGAAAATAATAAAAGTGTTGTAAAAGGGATACAGGATGGAGCAGGGGGTAGTTGGTTGTGTCTTATTTGTCTCTTACTCAAGGATTATACAAATTCCTATACCTGCTACAGAAAAAAATAATAAGAAAAAAAGGGTTTTTTTTAACAAAAAAGAAAAGAAGCAAATTAAAACTTAAATATTAACAATGATCAGTTTATTGTCAAACCACAATAGTCTGATCTGTTGTAAATGGTCATATTAGTGAACTGATAATTTACAAACTAAGAATACCATTTATATATTTTAAAATTAAGGGTTGGAGGTTTTATTTAAATTTAAATATTTAAAAAAATTGTATTTATCCATTTTGATAAATTAATTCTGATAGAATTTGAATGCAATACAAACATCTATAGTATAAATAGATAAATAATCTATTACAATTTGAATATAAACAAATAGAGATTGTAATTAGAGTTAAGAATAAGACAAGTAATGGCTAGGTCTGAATGAGGACTTTTTGTTTGTAATTCCTCATTTTGATAAATAAAATCAAAATTAAATAAAGTTTTAAATGGATAAATAAAATAAAAATTTAAACAAATATGGATTGTAATTTGAGTTAAACAAGGCAAGTAATGGCTAGGACTGAATGAGGACTGTAAATGTGATGATTTAATCTAAACAATGGGAGTTACAGGAATGGAGTTACAGTGGTTCCACCCAATCCACCCACTTTGTTTAGAATACAACTAATTAAAATTTAATTCCTCATTTAATACAAATTATTTAATCAACAAGTATATAGAGATGCATGAGCTAGGTTGTCTCTAGAACTTGCTGAATTTAATGCTATATATAGAGTAAAAATTAGTACAAAAAGATAAGATATAATTCAATGACAGTTATTGAAAATCACCACTGAATAACTAACTAACATGCATCTTGTATTAGTTTTCTTTATGTTAGTTATTAGGCTGCATGTATCCGTGTAACATATCCTGCAACTTCTGTATGAGGACTGATAAGAGGGAGTTATTTATCATTCATATCACAACAACTAATGAATTAACAAAATGATTTATTAAATACTTATTTTACATGATATTTGTTTTGAGATATTATTTCATATTGTAATAACTGGTAATCAAAATAATAAATTATTATCTCTAAGACACTGGGAAACACCAGAAAGTACACATCCCAGATGATAAAATCTTATTAAATAATAATAATACTTGAATTACACTTCATCAAAAAATTTTATATTTTATACAAATCCTTACAAAGTAGAAAAAAGTCCAACACAAAAAAAATAATTAAAAAAATAATAATAATGCCATTTTTTTTTTATCTAATATGTACAAAAATATTACAAATAAAATTGAAAAACACAATCTAAACAACTGTCTATTGGAACATAAAATTACAACAAATATCACAAGTTTAGTCAACTCTGACACATTAATTGTTGTTTTTAAAAATTAAAAAAATGAACTAGTAACAATAATATAAGATAATATGTACAAATAGAATATATATATATAATATTTTAAATTAGAAATAAAGTCTGTTTTACTTTACAAGGCCCATTTTCTTTGCTTCAATTTCATAAATGAGCAATCTCCACATTTTTACAACAAATACTTCTGCTTCTTCATCGAGAACCTAAAATTATGAGTAATAATTAGCGCAATAGAGCAAATATTACATTCCTAACCAAAAAAAAGTAATTTTGAAAAACCAGGTCATCAACACCCTAACCACAGGTAAGGCCAGGAAAATCCTAATTCCCCCCGGATAGTCCTTACCAATTATTAGGATGATGCAACACCAGCTTACACAACAACTGAGGTGCTGTAAGTATTTAAATGACATAGGCACAATATAACAAAAAATATGCAAAAAAGTGTGTCATTGTGCCATTTCTAGTATTAAGAGTAAAACATAGGGACGCACAACCTTTGAGGATAAGCCCTTAAAACCTTCTAGAAGGGATTTGTAGGCAGAATCCTAAAAACTTTGAGAATACTTGTTCCCTACTTTCAAATATATACCTATGTATTATTCACACACAACATTTAATAGCCTTGTAATACGATTAGTGGCAGAATACAGAAGATTCTAGCTGATTGCTTTATGATTCTTTCGGGTTTGTGATTTAGACCCAACCACTCTGACGATCAGTCAGGTTAGCATGCTTGAGTCAGAGAAGAAAAAAATAAATTTAGTAGTTCATACCATTTGTACATCATCCAGGATGCCTTGTGGAGAACTCCCGGCCAAAACTTTACTACAGATAAAATCAACAAGCGTAGGCTCAGGCTCTCCAATATATTCAACTATCTTCTTGTTAATCCATGGTCTTATCCGCCTATCCATTAATTGCTGCAAACCAAAGAATATAATAATAATATTTTTGTTTTCAAATACAAACAAAACAAAAAACAATGGTGAGAAAAATGGGGCCCAAGATATTCCACCAATAAACACATGAAGTAAATAAATAGAAATTAAAAAAAAAAAAAAAAAATCAAGCTTTTATCTTGGGCCATCTGCCATATTGGATTTAAAGTGAAGGCATTTTATTTTTTGTATTCTTCTCAGCAAACCCTTTCATTAAAAACCCATATCAGGGGCGTTCTTAAAAAATGACTAGTCCGCAATATTGGATTTTGAATGGCGTCACTTAGCTAACCATGCATTGTCATCCAAACTAAAATTTCAATTCAATCGGTTGAGGGTAACTGCTTTAAAATTCAGTTGCAAGATTTGACCCGAACATACATACGTACAAACATTGCAAGTTAAATAAAAGCTTGTAAAAAAAACTAAGTGAGAGTGAAATTTGGATTCAAAATATAATTTTAACTTTTTGTAGGGACCCAAAGAGTAAAAAACATGGACAATAGATTAAAAAATTAATCCAAAACAACTTAGTCCAACATTTATCATAAAAATATTTATACGGGGACCTTATAGTTCAGTCAACGGAAGGTTTTACCTCTAAAAAAATCCAAAAGTTATGAAACTTGGCACACTTAGAGAATTTATTGAGCTTTTATAATTTTACGACAATATCTAGTAATAAAAAGTAAGAACAATAACTTTAACATTCATTTTAATTTTTCTTAATGATTTGGATGCTACTGAAATAGTGGGATATTATATCACAGTTTTGGATCTCGCAGTTCGACAAGACCTCAGATGTATTAGGGTTTTTAGGTGTTCAGCATCACTAGACGCAGACACATATAAGTGGGTAAATTTCGGTAACTATTTGAATTTTATTAAGGGGGATGCATTGATACGTTTGTTTGTGTACAGTGCAGTTTTAGGAAAAAATGCAGAACTCGAACGCCCAATAACTCTATAACTACGAGGAATAAAAAACATGCAAATAATCAATTTTGTTACAAATTTTAGCAGCTTTAATTTTCTAAGTAGTTTTTTAGATTTAGCTTCCACCCCTTGTTTTCGAGATATAACAAAAACTCGAAAAAAAAGTAACACGTTTTTGGTCATTGCAGCCTAGAGATCAGGACTCATTAGGACTTTTGGCTTATTCATCACTAGGTACCTACAAATAAGTGCGTAAAGTGTTCAAAACTATTGGATTTTTTTTAAGGTGAATTCCATTTTTGGACTTGGTTGACTGGGATATTAAAGCATTGTAATCCACCAACCAAAAGAATCTGATTTAAAGATTAAACACACAACCTTACTCACAAAGATTTGTAATGCTTTGTCCTTTCAAAGAGCTTCTTTAGCCAAATAAATAAGTTTTTGTTTTTTTACTTTCTCATATAAAAAGAGAGTATTATTGTGATGGCGTGAAAATTTGATTTTGATGGAATACACGTTTTGAGGTCCGTTGAGTCCAAAAAAGTGGTTTTTAAAAATGTCTGTCTGTCGTCTGTGCAGACACCTGGAGCCTAATCTACTGGGCCGATTTTGACGAAATTTGGCATACATGTTCAGAAAAATCATACCCCGTGGGGAAATCAAGAAATTAATTTTAGCTCCAAATTTGGGGGCACTAACCCCCAAAAACTCTGAAAAATAATTATTTCTAGATTAAAAAAAATCTAAACTGTAGTCCAATTAAACACGAATCTAATGATATAAGCTGTTTTCCCGGGAAAAATCTAATTCCTGAAATAATAGCTTTAAATACAGACAGAGAGAGTCCAGGTTCAGTTCCCCACCGAGGAGAAGTTATTTTTATGATAAATTTTGATGAAATTATCAAAAATAATTAAATGTACCTACAAAAACTTGAAAATTAATAAATGGAAAACACTGGACTAAGTAATTATAAACTCGTATATATGAGAAAGTTTGTCTGAGTTGTCTCGTTTATTCTTTTAACTGATTTAAAGGTAAACTAATTTGTATTGAAAGATTCAGTCCAATTTCATACTAGTGAATTGTTCTATACATACATATTATTATTATTATTTTATATTTTACTAATTTAGCTTACACTATCTACAGCTGCCCAGTCAAGGTTATAAGAGAACAATTCGTGTTTATCTGTTGGTATTCTGTCAATAAGTGATTTAATATGTCTTCTCTTTTCCTCCTGGGCTTTGGCTACATCCTCCTTTTTCTCTTCTTTCACCTTCTTCTTATCTTCATTGTAATCTAAAACAAGTAATGATAAAAGTTAAAATTCACTTTAAAAAGATAAATTTTGCCACCAGAGTGATAATATGAGAATTCCTCAGTACAGAATATAAATAATAAGTCTGCTTTCTCCCATAAATGTGAATAGGCTACAAAATATCTAGTATAATAATTATATTAAACCTATGCAATTTGTTTCATCCGCATTCCACACTACAATAACTGCACAAACATAATGCATATTAGAACTATATTTAGACATATTAACCTTTCGTGGCATGGCTATAGTAGACAAACAATGAGGCACGGGCGGCGTACTTTATGCGCCAATGCATTGGTCAAATCCAGATTATCTAGATTGCGTTTTGGAAATGTTGAACTAAAAAGTCAATTAATGTATTAAATATTTATTTCTCAATGATATCTTTAATTATAAAAATAGAAATTACTATAAAAAAATTAGTAATTACTCCTTCAGCGTTCTGACTTAGTATCGGGCTGGCTTTCAACCTAAATTAATTATAATTAGTTGTCAAAGTCCTAAGATAACTCCTCATAACAATTATCCTAATCCGAAAACTCATGCAAAACCGAAAAATATTGATCAGAAGGCATAATTTCTCTATACCGGACATGGTGGCATGGGCGGGACATGGTGGGATTTCATATGTTTTAGGGGTTTCTAGTGGTAGGGTAAAGTGAGGGGTTATTATTCTACCATGAATGAAACCACCATGTGATTTACAGAACCTTTTTTATCCGTGGCGCACTCAAAGCACCAGCCTGTGTCTCGAAGGGTTAACATAAAACAATAACAAGAACTTTATCTCCATTAGGCTGGCATTAATAATAATAATATAAATAAACTCCCTCGCCTAGCAACCAGAATAATATATGTGTCAAGGGACACAACACAAATGTAAGAAAGAACTGAAAAAAATATCTTACCTATTGGTACGAGTTTCCGTTTCTTACTGTTCATTGAAGAATCATCATCCTCATCATTATTAAACACTTCTTTAACATCCAGTTTCTTTTTCCTTTTGTCTGGCCCAACAGGTGATGTTGATGAATTGACTTCTTTGGGAACTGTAATGACATTTTGATTTTAACTAGGTGATCAATAATAAACACTGTTTAAAATAAAACACGTTAATTTAAGGCTGGTGAAATAACTGAATATGACGTAAATTTGTTACTCACAGTGGTTGTTATGCTGAGAGTCATGGTTGAACATTTGAGGTCCTGTAGGTGAAGGAATAGACATAGGGAGTGGTGCTAAACTAGAAGGAGGGATAGGTGGTTCAGCTGCTAACACCAATGCAGGAGGTGGACTAGCAATATTTCTCCTTTCCTTCTCAACCCTCTCCTTCTCTCTTTCAACTTCTTCTCTTTCCCTCTCCTGTTTCTCCCTTTCTCGATCTTCTCTCTCCCTTTCTCTTTGCCTTTCCTTTTCCCGTTCTTTTTCCCTTTCATATTCTATTTCTTTCTCCCTTATTTCCCGGTCTCTGGCTGCCTTTGCATACTCTGCATTAACATTAATCAGTATCTTAGGTTTGTACATCTCTTCGCGCTCTTTAACAGCCTGAAAATGACAAATAACAAACATTATAGGTTGACACAAGTGGTGGTTATTCCTTCAATCTTGAAACTTCAAGCCACATTTTTTATTATTTTATCTTATAAGGATATTATACTACCCTTACACTAGATTCAAAACTGAGTATTGTAAATATTGCTGGTAGTATTATGGTGGTAAATATGTTGGTTGATGAGTATTGTTTATATGTATCATAGTAATCTCAATGCCAAGTTAGTTAAATCTTAATAGGTAGAACCTTTTTTTTTAATAGATAAAATGTTGTTACTATAAAAGGTGGTAGCATTTACCTAAATAACATTTTTACAACACAATTTATCTTATATCACATTTCTAGCTTGACTTCCACAATATTAAAAAAAAATCAATTATATAGCTATTTTTAATTATGAATTGAATGTTTGTTGCATCGTTTATATTACCTTTGCAAATTCAATACCAGGATCTTCAGAATTTTCAGAATATATTTTGTTCTTAAGCTCTGCTAATTCTTCTTTTTCTCTTTGCTTATCCTTAGCATCTAATTCAATTTCTTTCTCCCTTTCTTCTAATCTCCGCGCCAATTCTCTACCTCTGCAAATAAGCATAATAATAATATTAATAATAAAAATAGATAATTCACCATCAAAAGATAATGCAAGAGGTCTGTAATTACCAAAGGCTCTCTTATGTGGGCCATTTACTTTTTGCCTCATTGAAAAAAAATCATAGACAACAAATAGTATTAAATTGTAGGGAAATAGTCCTAAAGGAATCAAAAATAATTTATTCATTATTATATTTTACTTTATTCTTTGTTGTTCAACAAAAATTCAGACATATTTTATTTTTGAAAAAAGAATCAAAATTGAGTTCTAGTCTCTAACCACCTCTAACATTATATAGATAGGGAATCTATATAATGGTGATCTCGATGTGATATAGATCAAATTTTTATATAAAAAAAACTCATTTAATATATTTAAATCTAGATGTGTTGTTCTCTTGTTCTTTTCAACCAACTTCCTAAAGAAAAAGGGGACAGAAATCGAAAATAATTTTTTAATTATTTTATTTGACTTTTTTTTGTTGTCAGACAAATTTTATTTTTTAAAAAATAATAAAAATTGAGTTCTAAAGTCTTAAACCGTAATTCATCAAGCTAGTACAAAATAAAAAAATAAGAAATCTATAAAATCATTAGGGAACTAGAATTTTTCATTTAATGCTTGCATCCATTAACTAAATATATGGGGCCTAGAAATTTTAAGAGAAAATAACAAGGAGATGTTAAGAGAAAAATATTATTTAGAAGTTGGTTACACTTACAAGGGTCAAATCACTATCTTGCTAAAATGATCTTAAGGCCCTCATACACCGTCAAAATGTTTGTGCAAACATCATGTTTGACGTGTATGGCCTCTTTAGGCTACAAAAAAAGAAATTATTGAAGGCAATAAATTATAAGAACGCATGTTAAAAATTATAGCTAAGAGAAAACCAAAAAATGTTAAATTAGTAATCCTTAGCATAGGTAGACCTCTAGTGAAAATTAGGTCGGTAACAAAGGTGGGAAATAATCTAAAAAAAAAAAAAAAACTTGGACATGATGGAATAAGCTTGTGGGCAAAAGGTGAACAGGAACTATGGTATTAAAATAAAATAAATAGAAAGAAGAAACTAACTTGTAATATTTGACATCATCCCTCTCGTCATCATAGTCCTCGAGAAATTCTTTAAGACGCTTGGCTTCCTTCTCACGTTCGTCTTCTTTCAGTTTCTTCTTATCCTTCTCCTTAATACTTTCTTTGAGTTTGTGCCTTTCTCGACTTTCCCAAGCTCTTAACCTCTCCTAAAACATAATACGATCAAATAAATACTTAAATTAATTAAAGATAAGAAGATATATATGCCTGTCAATGACCTGAAGTGAGTTCTGTTGACTAAAAAGTGTAGTCAAGGCAGGATTAACGAGGGACTCAAGTGAATAAAATTTTAGATGAAATATAAACTGATATACATGATCAAAGGACTATTACATTGAACTATTTCAATCACTTCATTATTCAAAAAGTTAAATTTTGTTATGCAGCCATAAATAAAAATTAACTACATTCTGCTATTTTAAATTATGTGATACAAATGCACCAAATACCCTTTTCTTAAGGTGAAACACAGCACCATAGTGTCTATGTAGGTCATCTTCAAGGAATAACACTAACAGTCTCTCCACGTAAATTGAAAAAAAAGTTATTGCCAAAGCAGCTTTGTCCTTTTGAAGGCTGAAAGCTGCTTTGGCAATAACATTTTTTTTTCTATTTATGTGGAGAGACTGTTTGTGTTATTCCTTTTACATTATTATCACTTACAGATTATAAAGATCTTAGCATAATACATAAGCTAAAATAAATTCTACAATAATTTAAATTATACATATATATACAATAGAAAAGTAACCTGATAAGCAGCTTCTTTTTCCCTAGCTTTCCTTTCCAGTTTTTTCTTCTCCTTAGCCTCTTCTTCCTCTTCCTTCTCTCGGAGTATATCCTTGTCTGATTTGGCATCTCTTTCCTTCTCTCTTTCTCGTTCTCTATCCCTCTCACGCTCCCTTTCTCTTTCCCGTTCTCTTTCCTTCTCCTTATCTCGACTCTCACGCTCACGGTCACGATCCCTCTCTCGTGATCTGAAAATAAAATTAAACATTAATTTATAGTAAATTTTCATATTGTCATTAGAAATGAAGAAGAATAATCTTTAACTTTTATTCTTGAAAAAAAGTAGGCAACAATATTAACAAAGTAAAGTGGCCGGATAACCCCTGTCCTGTAATAACCCTGGCAGTTGATCGGGACTAAAACCCAAAAGAAAGAAAAAAAAAAAAAAACCATTTAGCTTACAGGTAAAAACAGCAGTTTCAATTTTAGGTTTCTGTACAAAGTACATACGAAAAGAAACTTTAAATAACGGCTCTGTCTGTCTGTCCATTGGCATGTTTCAATTCATAAACTACTATAGCTAGAACATGAAATTCGGCACACAGGTGCATCTTGGCATTTGTGACAACTGTGCACATTTTGGAGTTTTCACACTTAATATTTTCAAGATGGCGGCCAGTATGACGGGTGATAAAAAAAAAGTTTTTAGTCACATGACATGCAGCTCAATTTAAATAAATTTAAATCTAAATTTAAAAGTTATACATAAATTTAAAGGTCTTGAAGTGAAGAAAAAGAATATGCAACTATTAAAATTTTACACTTAATAATTTTAACTTAATCTTACAGAAACCGGCGAAGAACTTAAAACCATTCCCATAGAAGTTCATAAAACTAAATGAAAATCTTATTTATTAAAATAAGGAGCTAAAGTAGACAGTGAGGAGGAGGAAACCGCTTACCATTTCCTGGGAGTGTGTGAAGGATATGGGATATTGCACTCATATCTTAGGGAAAGGAGAAATTAGGGTAGAGGAACTTGAAACACTGAAGTGGCAAGGTATCCAAACAAAAAGGTTTGAGGATGAGGTGGAGGTTGTTTGAGGGGTGTGGGGACGTCTGGGGTTGGCAAAAAGGATCCAAAGATGGTCTGTTTGCCAGGCTAGGCCTCACCGCCCTTATTACTACTAATAAAGTAAACAGTATTTAAGTATCAACAAATTACATAATAATATAAATCTAGATAGTAGCAGGTAATCCTTGCTGAAAGGGCTGAAAAACATGGGGGAGAAGAGCTAGAAGTGACAACTAGAGGCTGAATTAAGAAGCAAAGAAGAAACTGACTCCTATAACAAATCTAAACAATTGGAGAAACTTATAATTGGAAAGTAGATGTTATTGAATCTATACATCCATTTAAAATATATTTACCTAGACTTAGTATGATGCCTTGATCTATGATGATGTCTTGATGATCTGTGGTCTGTTGCAGACGAGGAAGCAGGAGATATTGATCTAGTAGAATCTTGACTCCTTTCCCTTCTCTCTCTTTCCTTTTCCTCTCTTCTCTTCCTTTCAACTTCCTTCTCCTCTTCTTGCTTCTAAACAACAGGTAAAAACACCAAGCATTAGCACTGTATAACACGACCTTACCGCAGCAACAAAGGGACAATAAAACCCTTGCTTCCACCAAAAAAAAAAAAAAAAAAAAAAAATACTGACCAACCAAATAAACAAATAAAATATCTACAGATGTCCTACTCTTATGCAAAAAAATAAAATAATAATAGCTATTATTCTTTTATATATATATATATATATATATATATATATATATATATATATATATATATATATATATATATATTTAAGGAACCGTGAAGGTACGAGCTATAATGCAGACATAATTTGAGAATTATTTAAATAATTAATAACAAACAGTTAAGTTTAGAATTTAAACAAATTAAAAACAACTATAATGTAAAGAAAAAAAATGTATGGATTAATATAAATTGCAACATTACAAATTATATGAAACCTTATTGAAAAAATAGTTGAGCTTCAAGCAAATTATTTAGGTGTCAGTGGGACTTGAGTGTCACAAAAGAATGAGTATTTTTTGTACTCGGTATGTTTTTGTCAACTAATAAAAAAAAAAAAAAAAAATTAAATAATAATAAAAATTAAAAAAAAAAAAAAATACTGATACAGCTAATAATAATTTAAGCAGGTCCATTTGAGTAATAAAACTTAATGTTTTGTTTATTTTTGTCACCTAACACCATTTCTACAAGCTGATACTTAAAAAAAGAAATCATTTGAAATTAAACTGAAATTCTCCTAATTAAATGTTAGTTTATTTAAATCATATGTGGATGGGAATTAATTATTATAGTTATATTAAATCGATAAGAGAGTCGGCTAAAGATATATTTATTGATCAAATTTTAATTTTATATATATAATGTTTAGACAGGTAATACAATTGATAACTTAAATTAAGGTGAAAAAAAAAGAAATAATATTAAGGATCACGAAAGTGCAAAAAAAAATATTTTTGGCTTTCATTAAATAATAATAAAAAAAATAAAATAAATATATGTACAAGTACATTTTTAATAAAAGAAAGAATTATTGTAAATTTTTGAATAGATTTGCCTGAATTGTTGATTATATACAATCCCCAATGGGTGAAGTGAAAATGCCAGCCGTCGAGTAACACTGTTTCTTGATTTACCTAGTCCACTCGTTGGGTTAAACATGTCTACAATAAACATTAAACAACATGTAAACAAAAGAAAAAAATAAAAAAAAAAAATATATAGAAAGAAAAACATTGTTTTCTTTTTGTATTAAACATGTGTTTAATTAATCAGATGATTTTCTTGGTTGAAATTTCACTTACATGTGCGATGATAATATTAACAGATGAGAAGGACATCTTCTTGATAATGCTGAATTTCACAGCACCTGTATTATAATGTTTACAAAGTGAACAAAAGATATTATACCCCGTACTCCCAATTAAAATACGAAACAAAAAAAATAAAATAAAATAAAAGCTTGTGAATATAACTTCCTTTAATCATAATAAAGATTTTTGAGAGGATAAAGGTGCTGGGTAATACTTTAAAGGGAATTAATTGCAGAATGACACGTAAAGGGAATGTGGGTTAAGAGTTAATATTGATGTTAAGAGATGGCAGCACCATTCAATATAATAAATTTGTTAGGCGTACAACTTCTAATTTGATACCTTATTGTAAATTTAACTCAAAGGTGCATGAACTCAAGCTAGTTATAAGTGATCAATGGAAAATAGTTAAGAGATCCTAACATTTTTAATCTTGCAGATCAAACTCTAGTGATAAAAGAGATATTATGAACCAAAAAATAATATCATGCAGCCTTCAGTCAATAGCTGTGCAACCTTTATTGTTTTCTCAAATAAATGTTATTAAGTCCAACAAAAAAAACTACACTTTGCTTGGATTCAACACAATTTTTTAACAACAACAATTAATTTAAGATGATAACTATGTAAATTTAAAGCAATGCTTTTTAAATCCGAAGGAAAATTTAAATTTTATGACTATTTTAAGTAAGAAGCCCTTATAACAAACCCTCTATTAATCCTCTGCCCGGAACTTGATTTGCACCCCAAATTTCGGAACATCGGTATTTTTTACCAACACCATATTTTTTCCACATTTTTAGGTTATTGTTTCATTAGAAGTTCAGTATGTGACATATACTTAATAGAAATTGATTTATAACAATAATTGAAATTGTGGTAAAAATTACTACCATGAGTACTGGAACATCGGTAAAAATTACGGGTTTAACGATAGAACATCGGATAGAAAAAAAATCTAACCAAATGTGGCATACCGGTATATTTTACTGACGAACTTCTACGATATCGATGATTATGCCCAGAAAAAAATCACGTAGCGGTGCGGCAACCGTCTCTCCTTTGTGGTAAGATGTCCACTCCACTGAGATTGTCTTCAGGCCACAACCATCTACGTTCTCTTTAAGTGCTACCGGCCAATATTTAGTATACTATAGCGGTTAAAAATACCGATGTTCCGGGCAGATGGTTAATCATGCAAAGACAACCTTTAAAGAGTATATATCATATATGTTAAGGGCAATCTACACACAATCTAGCACTCCAATAACTTCTGGTGCTACCACCTCGTGTAATAACTAAATGGAAATCTAATTCCCATTAATTTGTTTAAAAAATGAAAATGAATAAAAAAAAAATTGAAGAAATGAACCATAGTTCAATATAGAAAGAAATGAGATGAAAGGAAGGGAAAATTAAATACAATGATAGTCATGTTTAAACAAGGGTGCATGCCAAATAATAAAATGTCCAGGTAATATTATTATGAAAATTATAGTATATATTTAAAAAAAGAAGAGATATACTTACAATTAAAACTCGGAATCAAGCTCACTTCTTTAAAATTGGTACAATTTTTAAATTTAACTTTTTTTTGTTCACCCCCTTAAGAAAGAATAAGAATTACGTTACTGCTATACAAGATAACTCATGATTTTAAAAATAATAGTTAAAATAAGTATAATTAAAGGTAAAACAAGTATGAAGGTACCCTTAGAGATTAAAAAAAAAGAATATAATAAAAAACTTACTCATCTTCATATCATTAATATTCTTTAACAGTTTAACAATAAATTTAATAAACTAAAAAAATCAGAAAAAGATAATATCTAAGACATACCTCTGAATTATCGTCTCCTTTATTCTGAACTTACAAGTTTTTTTTTTTTAATTTTTGTATTTAAATAAAAAAAACTGTTAGATATCAAAAATACAAAAAAAAAAACAATACAGATACATGCAAATATACACAAGAGATACAAAATAATGCTATTTAAATTTTTTTATGCATAATAATAAAATAGTTCTGTCCCATAAGATCAAAATAAATGTATAAAATTTAAATAAATAATTTGTAAAAATGAGAAATAGATACATGCACAAAGATAATTACCTTCCTGTGTTATAAGAAATGGTAATTAATGTGATCAATTAAATTGATTTTTTTTTATTACAAAAAAAAAAAAAAAAAAAAAAAAAAATTCAAGAGAATCATACCTCTGGTGAAATATCAGGGACTTAAAAAAATCGTTTGAAGAAAACCACAAAAAAGTAGTCCAGGAATCATGTGACCAACTAACTTTTCATAAATAACTGAAAATACTTTGTTTCATTTTTTTTTTTCTCAGAATTATTAAGTATGCAAGAAAAATTAATAGGGGAAAAAGGTTAAAAAAAATTAAAATAATTTAAACATGCACATGCAAGAAAATAAGAATTAAATTACCCTGAGTGTATAGTTTCAAATATTTTAGGTTTATTTAAACGCTCTTCATCCCAAATGATAAAACGTCAAAGGGACAACAAACAAAACCTGCTGAAAATATAGTTAAGAATAGTGTCAATTTATTTCAGTTTAAGACAAAACTGTCAATGGAAAGGATCATTTTTTTTTATAGGGTATAGAACAGATACTGTAAGAGGCTCTGTAGAGAAAATAATAATAGGAGAAAAGGATTGTTAACTAATATTCAATTAAAAAAATAAATATTATATAATTTATAGTTCAAATAAAATATTTAATTATAAGGATAGATAATACTGAATAAAATATAGTTGAATAAGACTATTTCAACGTCAATCCATATTGTTAATTACCAAATTAATTGTATAAAACTAAAAAAAATAAATTGATCAGTCTGTCAAAAACGAAATACACCCCGATTTCCACCACTATAGCTGGTATTTACCAGTTCAAAATTAATCAATCTATCAAAAACCAAAAATAGCCCAGTTTTCCACACCAGCATTAGTTTGAAATTGATCAGTTCATTAATAGCGACCACAAAACATGATTAAAACTATTCTAAACTAAACATTAGCTATTGTAGCTTTAGTAATAAATTAATCAATTTATTTCATGATGTTTATCACAGGGAATAACTTCCATAAAAAGAAATCCACTAAGTTTGAATTATTATTAAGTTATCCAAATCATAAACTTCAACAATATTGGCCATTTCACAGAGCAAAGAGAAAAAGAATTAGGTCTTCTAAAGGCACCATGATAAACGCCTTTAGATATCATTATTATTATCTTATTATACTTCAAATACCTCTAAACCTCAAAGGATCTAGTAGCCATAAATAGAACCAATTGGCTCATGTGTTGTGATAACTACCACCATTGGTCATGCACCAACTAATACCTATAATTTTTTCTTAATTTATTGTATACTCAATGTAAAAATAAGAAAAAAAGAACCCTTCTGATGTGATACAATTAATGTTTAGGAACAAAGCTTTTAATTATAAAATATAATTCCATTTTACAAAGAATTTATTAGTAAAAGTAATGGGTAGAATTAGTTATTAACAACTAGTTTCCACTATAAGTGGTCTGAAAACTAATTCTTATTACAGCCAAATTTAGCTATAAAAATGTTTATAGGCTATAAAAGTAATACACACACATCTTAGTTGTGTTAACAATTTGGCTTGGCAATAAAATAATCATGTTAGACTTGAATTTCATTCAGAATAAATAAAATAAAAATATAGCAGATTAACATTGGGATAAACATTGATAACGTTTTGAGTCAAGACCAATAAATAATATGTATTATTATAAGTTTATGTATAAATTAAAATAACAACTTGTTTACATATTTAAAGGTGTATTTTATTGTAGATTAATTATCATGCATATGTGTATTAGGATAAAATAAATTAAAATGCATTAGACTTTCTTTGCAAACAAAGCGTATTGAATATATTAGGTGATTTTATAGGCACCAAGACCATGGATGTGAAATGTTTATGTGAGAGAACATTTTAATCGTTAACATTAAAAATATTATTTATTAGATAATCAATGTACTAGGTTCTTACTAATGACAATTATAGAATTATATATTTGGAAGAAGGTATGATTACCAATTAAAACCAGAAAAGAGCCTTAATACAGTGTTTAGGAATTAAAAATAAGTGCTATTTGTAATGCATAACTAAAGTAAAATTGAAAAAAAAGTAAATATTTTGATGCATGTGTTTAATGGATAGTGTCTTAACAGAAGTCATTATAAAGTATAGTATAGTATTATACCAGAAATAAAAGTCCATTCTGCACACTTAAGGCTTAAAGACAAAACAAATAATACAATGTGAACACGACATAAAACAGGCTAAAAACCCAATTTGGATTTTATGGTAAAAAAAAAATGTTTCATTTCACTACGAATACACAAATGTGAGGAGAAGACTAAATTATAAATTATTAGTATAAATTGAGGTCAATTTTCTTCTTCAGTGTATTAATGTTCATAAAGCATTAAAAACACTAGAGAGATGCCCTTTATTCACATCTAGAATCAGTGGCGTAGCAAGGGGGACAGCATCGTGGGGGGAGCGCCCATTTTTTGTGTTTATCATTAGTTGGTTCGGTGGAGGGGAAGCGAAAACTGACTTGGTCCCTGGACTCTACAAACCCTAGCTACGCCTCTGTCTAGAATATGCCCAGATTAGGAAAATAGAGGCAAGAATAAACTTCATTCCCTTCTTGAAAGCAAAAGCTATTCAGTCAAAATTTGTTAAGAAAGAATTACTTGGGTAAACGAAGTCAAACCTGCAGGTAATGTGTAGGTAAATCCACAATTTTTATTTTTGACTGATCCTCGCTATCCTCAATTTTCATTTTTGACTGATCCTAATTATCTTCTGTTAGTTTTGACAGATCTACTCTATTCTCAATTTTTATATAATTCACTATCGATAATCCACACAGTTATTAACAGTACTTCTTAGACAATGCTCTATTTAAAATATTATGGCTAGATTTATTTATTTTATAGCTTATTCAAAAAAGCCAACAATTTATTGTAACAATATTATAGTTCTACAACACAAATAAACGGGATTTAAAACTAAATCAGTAGTTATTTTACTAAATATTGTAAGATAGAAATGGAATTTAATGCAACGGCAATGCATTTTCTTTTTAGTAAGAAATTACTAGAAGCTAATCTACAATGTAATGTGGCAATGATCTTCAAAATCTAGAAAGTAATACGGCTGTTAAAAAGTAGCTATTGAAGTAAATAATATACTTTTTTTCTTAATGAAAAATTAAATTAAATAATAGCATTTAAAATAAATTAAATGAATCGACATAGAAATTGAGAATTATAGGATGTAATTGGATATAATTCTTGAATAAATTTACATTATTAAATAGTGATAAAACCTCAGATCCGAGCAAAATGAGGGTGACAAAATGCAAAAGCAAAATTTGATTAACAATTGACAACAAATAAATACAGGCAATTAATAGCAATGAAATGATATTTAAAATTTATTTAATATAAAATCTAAATTTTTAGTGAAAGCACATAATTTAGCACTATACTGCATTAATAAGGATACTTAATTATAGGGAATAAGGAAATATAGAAATAATTATGCATAATTTATAGGTCCATAAATAATGGGACATCATTTAAACATGTAAATAAAAAAGAGGGGAAATAGCACTTATGTTCAAATGACTACTGTTCTAACGACTTACTGACATTCAGTACATCAAATTTAACAAAATCTATATTTAAGAAAGCAAAGCTCTTGCACTTAGCATGCACTAATTTTGATGGCGTTAACCAGAAGAAACTTGATGATAAGGTTTGTTAAAACGTCTTTTGCCGGAGATTTATAAAACTATATGAAATAAAATTTTGGGAATCAATACTTTATTGAGTAAAAAATCTAGGTTTTCTGCTTAGTCTGAAACTTATAACATCTTTAAGGACTTGGACTTGTGTCAACAACGTAATATGCTTGGGAGCACAACAGGCTAGGAGGGGTCCTATCAGGTCTGTTATCTGGTTTAAGAGCAGAATAGCTGTACATTGACCTTATAATATTGGGTGAATACCAGTGTATGTACTGATCTTAAGGTGGCATATCAAACAACTGGTGGTAACTGAAACAACTTTAGCCGTGCAGCTACAGCCGCTTGCTCAACTTTCAATCCTGCGACTTGAATCGTACAGCTCTAGCCGAATGGCTTGTATAGCTTTGACTGTGAGCCGCATGTATAACTTTAAATAAGGCTTATATCATGAAGGAAACATTGATGTTATAATTGTCTCTTCTTAAAGAAGAGGAAGAATAAGAGCTATTACATATAAAAAAGAAAAAAAAAGAAGTAATCCCCCAACCAATGTACTTGTTGAGGGTCACAGAAGGATTTCCAAACACCTTTATAAAGAGATATTGATCAGTTCAATAAGTTTTGTCACTCTTTGTGTGAACTAATAAGACAGTCTTATGGTAAAGTGAAGCAACCTATCAGATCTGCTGAAAAACTGGGACTTACACTTCGATAAACTATTTGATCGTAATAATAATTAATAAAATACTTTCAAAAATAGTACAGAGCCCTCTTTTCCTCAAATTTGTCATAGGAACATAAAATATACAGAAAAAAGAAAAAGAAGATTAGAAAAAGAGATCGTGTTGAGGGTTAGAGAGACTTGGGTGCTCTTGCACTAACTCGTTTAATCTTGCATTTATTTTTCCCATCAGGAAAAATACAACACTTCAGGCTGCGACAACTGTTTCAGCTAGACTGCAGTCCAGTCGTATGGCTCTGAGTCGCCTCACTAGAGCTACTTCTATCGAGCGACTGCAGACGTGCCAATGGAAAAAGTTCCATTCATGAACCGCATGACTGCAGCCGTACGGCTTAGAGTTGTTTCAGTTGTCCAATTGACACCACTTATGGACATTTTGAATGAGAATTTCAAGTGGAAGCAAAACACTAATCAGAGCAGATGCCTTTTTAGTAGTAGAAGTAAAATGTGAAAAACACTCTTCACGGACAAAATTTTGCTCATTATAACTAAGTATTAGAACTGGTCAGGGTAGTGTCCAAGAGAGAAGGAGATATTACAATTATCAGAGGCTTATATTATTATATAACTTAGTTCTTTAGGTACTATTTATTGAGATATTATCTAAGAAAATCTATTTTTAATGTCAAGAGGCTAACACATTAAGTCTAGTAAAGAGAAATCACAATAGTAGCAAGTATTTACCATATTAAATTTGAAGCTATTAAAATAAATGTCTGAATCTTGGTTTTATTGAAATATTTCTTTTACAGCAATCAACTGTTAAATTAATACTGACCAAGGATTGGGCTATTAATAAATAAATTTAAGTTGAGTTTAATGATCCAGTACAGTGGAAGGAAAACATTGCTTCGGATTAGCTACTTAAACCTCCAAAATTTAAAGAAAAATGTGCTTCAGTGTATTATCTAAAAAAAATAGTAGTTGTAGTAACATTAGAAAGAGCAAAGATGTCAAGAGAACTCTATTGAAATTGGTAAACACTTCAAATTATTTTAGAAAAATTATTAGGTATGCAAATAAACGAATGAAGCATAAGAATACAAAAAGAAAAGGATTGTTAACAAGGTCTAAGCAACAATAAACATCTCACAAATGCATGCACAACTCACACCATTAAAATATTGTTGGTCTTATGTATTAATTATTATAAATATTTATATTATATTGTTTATTATTATATAATAATTTGAATTTTTGTTTTGGGACAAAGAATGTATGATACAATAAATCTATAACGAAGGAAATGTCCTAAAGATCATAGCTTTACATGCATCCAGTCACTTCTGTTCAATGCTTGTGTACACTTTTGCAATTTCACTTGAACAAAAGGGAATATTTTTGAAGCAACATTTAAGCACGCATAATCTTTTGAAGAAATTAACTGATTTATGTACACACATTAAAATTGATTCCACAGCTGGTATTGGGAAAGCAATCCAGAATACCATACAAATTATATCCACTTTTATGAGTAATCAATAAAAAAAAAAGGGGGAAATAGTCGGTCCAGAAAAAGTAGTGGGGTTCAGTTTCTATGGAAATTAGCTTTTGTTCTTAAATATACAGAATGAATCTGATAATGATGTCAATCCTTTAATAAGAGGGAAGGACATTCACTAGTTTAGATACTTTGTTTTATAGGTTTTATTTAATTTTATTTTACAATTCAATGAAATGGGGGGAAAAAATTAAATAACTTTGAATAAGATAAGAGGCCACACTATAGTGCCAAGTTGAATTAAAGTAGAAGATCCCAGATAATGCAAAATTTTGTTTAAATATAGAAACTATTCTTTGCATTCAATAATCCCTTTATTACACCATTGGACTAATGTAGACTTAAAATAGAACAACAATTAACAATGAAAAGTTTAGAAAACAAGTTTGTTTGACCATTAAAATTAGCCATGAACTTCAAGAAAATTAGCACTGGCCATTAGAATAGGTATTAGTTTCCAACATATCAATGAAAGAGTGAGCTTGGAAAGGTTCTATGACAATTTAGTTACTTTTATCAATATTTTCTAATCAATAATCATTCATTACCAAGAAACTATAAAAAAAAGATACAAATAGCATAAGGGGAAGAGGGTGGATTCCCAAATTTATTAATTCTTTTACAATCTATGTTAATTTTTACAATACAATAGAGAAACATGAACTATTATACTATTCTACCATAACCCACATTTTAATATCTGTTATGTTATTAACTGAAGTTACTTTGAACAGAGATTAAGTAACTTACTATAATTCAAAAATATTATCCTTTTGATTAAGTAATATTTTCCCCCTCTCAGAGGAAATTGTGTTTATAAGCAGGACGTTTTTATAAAGGGAGTGAAGTTTGCTTATAAGTGACTGGAGCATGTGAAGCCGTTACAAATGTTATCAAGACTCACCAAGTGGGGGTTCAACACATGAATCAACGATGTAGCATGGCCGCAGGGAGGCTGGCTTAACTCCTACACCGCCTCATTCCTACATAATGTCAGGGTACCATATTGTTTACACTTACCAACCAAGTTACACAAACCAAATAACTAATAAATAAAACTATACCACCTTTCTTTGTAAATCTCATGTATGAGTTTTATTTTATTTTATTTTATTTTTTTTACTTGTTCTTAAGTTTTATTAAAAAAAACTTTGGGAAATTGGTACTACTTTTTAAAAAGTGTGAAGTCCAGTTAATGGCATTGTGTAACACCTATTTAAATTATTTAAATTTTAATGTAACTATATTTTATTAATAAATGTATTTGGCTATCAAATAAATTCGTAGAAATTTAACCACGACAAGCTATCATATCAAAGTGAAGAATAAGAAATATATATATTTCTTTAATTAAATTATGTTTTTCCTTTTTGTTTAATTATTAATCTACTTTTTACAACTGGTATGAGAATATATAAGTCACAAACCAGTAATAAATAAGACATTTTAAGGGTAAAATCTCAGAAGATAACTATTCAGAAAATGTGGCAGAGTAGCCTATTATACTAACCTTCTATCACTTACTCAAGATATTAATTACACTAATTTTAGAAAAGAAAACCTATTATAAATAATTTGTTCTGGGGCAATGCCCATGCTTAGATTAAGTGCATTTATATAAAGCGTATTCTTTTTTGAAAACCCTAATACTAAGATTTAGTTATGTATCTACACTCAAAAAAAGAAATGAAACAAAACTAGAACACCAACAAACAAAAAAAATAATTTAAAACAAATCTGACTAAATAATTATGTCGTATTATGTTTCAAAAAAATCAAAATAGGTTACCATTTTTTATAATAAAAAATTATAATTTTGATATGTATTTAATATCACCAACATCTAGGACTCACTTGACTAATATAAACAATCTATCTCTTTTCTCCCTTATGGTATTTTTTCCTATTGATAAAAGTTGCCAAAAGTGAGCGGCTATGCCATTTTTTTTTATTTAAGCCCATAAATCTCGTTAATACACTTCCCAGAAAAAAGTGAGGCCGATTAAATAAAGCCCACATTATGTGGGCAAAATATTAATAAATACTAATGGTACAATTAGGGGTGGGTTTACTAATGGAACAATTTGGAACTCACTTCTTAAGTATAGGCAATGCATCCTTAAAATTAACTTGAAAGTATTAACTAGTAGGCCACAAATGATTATAATGCCATTAACTGGACTTATTATAATCACTTATTTGAAGTAGTCTTAATGAATCAGAGAATTTTTATTTCTATTTTTTGTCTTTAAATGGAATTTAAATTACTAATACAATACAAGAAAAATATTTAAACATTAATAAGGGCTCAAAAAATTGACCATTGACAAGATTGAAAATGAAATTATTATCAAAGTTGACATAGAAATATAGGAATAAAAACTGAATAGTATGAAAAACAGTACAAAAGTAATGAAAATATTAATTATGGTTTCTTAATGTCAAAAAAAGATTTTATTAGCAAGATTTATATCCTTACCTTCATTATTTCCCTGAATTTCCCAATTTCTCGAGTGATCAAATCTCTGCGCTCTTCTTCGATATGGACATCAGCTAGATCTACAGGCTGAAACATTTAACATTCATATTAGATAAATGTTTAACTTATATATCTTAGTATAATACTGGTTATACTAAGATTATTTTAGCTGATTAAAGAAATTTTAAAGGACTAAATGTATTCTAGTAAATCAACCCTTAAGTGCATAATTGATTAGCTTTTACTGTAAAAAAAAAACCCCAAGTAGCAATTACTTAATATGGACTACGGGAAACAGACAGTGAAAAATACACTCGGATTGTATTTTTCACTGTCTGTTTCCCGTAGTTAATAATAATTATAATTTGATTTAAATTAAAATTTAAACTTTCCATAGTATGAAAACTACCAAAAACTTAAAAATTGAATTTAAATATGGACAGGTATTGAGTAAAATTATCAAAACCTAACTTTACTTAATACATGTATGTGTTTGTATAATAAAGCCCTATAAGCCTTCAACTTTGAACCTTAACATTTCAATTTCTAAGAACACTGAGGTTCTGACAACATCTCACAGTCGGTCAAGACTTATTTGGCCAAGCATTCCTCAGTTAGAACATCTTCCCTATTCACCGGATCCCCCCTGTGAGACTTTTTTCTTATTCCCTAAAGTTGAAACAGCTTTGGCACCATATAAAGCTGAGAAAGAAAAAGCCATGGAGACCATGAACATGCTTTCATAAAATGGTCCACAGAACTGCTTCAAGCAATCGAAAAATTTTGTATGGAACAGTGAAGGGATCATACAGGGGAGTGCAATGAACATGATAATCTCCAATTTGTAAAATATAGAACAAAATATTTTTGAGCTGAACAAAGCGAAGCTCTTATACTACACTTTGCATTTTTTCTGACGCATACTCCTCCTGAACGGCTGAAGCAATCTGCACAAAATTTGGCACGGTCATAGTGACTAACCACAGGAAGGTATAAATCTGAAATGGTCCAAATTGGTACTCAGGGGTACGGGGTACAAAAGTTTCCCCCTGAACGGCTGAACCGATTCGCACGAAATTTGGCACGGTCATAGTGACTAACCACAGGAAGGTATAAATCTGAAATGGTCCAAATTGGTACACAGGGGTACGGGGTACAAAAGTGAAAATAGTATATGCCCTTCATGATGCTTGTCGTTGGAAAGCTCTTAACGAGTACAATTATTGTTGTTGTGTTCACTTTTGTCATATTTTCATTTAAGAGGGGGTAAAATAGAAAAACAGAAATGTTTTTTTAATTAAAAATAGAGATTTTACTATTTTTGATCTGATTTCTGCTGTTTTTAAATAAAAATGTTATTGGTTAAGATTAAAATGCACGCTCAGCTCAATATTGCAAGCAGACAACTGCATTGCACACCTAGTATATCACCAGTCAAGTTTTTTCTAGCCATACCTTTTGGCAGTTGCTGCTATGTAGAAAACCTTTTTCAGGAGAAAAAGGCAGCAGAAGAAGCATAAAGGATAATAAGTTTTGGAAAGAATGGAGTGAGCCCCTGTAGGCTAATAAGTAGGCACCAGCACAAAGTAATATGAGAACAGTTCCGTGCTGGGTTATGCCTTGGAAAGGGTTTAGCGGTTTTAGTGGATCCCGTCGGTAAGACTGAACCCCACACTGTCTGGGAGTGCGCACCCTCCCTGGTAGCAGATTTCCACAGTTACCCCTCGAAAGAAAAAGAAAAAAAAGCCACACCTCTTAAGTACAAAATAAAACAATAATTTGAGCTAACAATTACTTTGACTGTTGGTGGAGGAGCTGTTTCACTCATCTTCTGTTTCTCAGCAGCTGTAACAGATGAAATGCAAATTAGATGTACTGGAAATAAAAAATGACAACAATAATAAGAACTATCTTAGGGATTTATTAATATTCAACACTTCAAAATCAAATAGATACTTTTTTTTAATATAACATTGCAAAAGAGAAAAATATGTTGTTAATTTTAAATAAAATATTAACAGAATACCTATTTTAGCTTCTTCATTAGCGGAAGATATAGCAGCTTTAAGCTCAACATCAAAGTCAGCTAGTACTTTGCGAATCCTTTCTAGAGCCATGTTATCAGCTGCTCTCATTTCTTCATCCATATAATCATCTTCTTCTGTAGCTTCATCTTGCAGGGGTGATCCACCTGCCTTCTTTTTCCTCTTTTCATCTACAATATTGAGATAAAAAAAAAATTAAATCTGCACTAAAATTGAAATAGATGATAAGTATTCTAGCTTAAGGTTAATAATTTATGGTTGCCGAGACCCTACTTATTAAAGCATCATATATTGAACTATAAATTGCGTACTAGATTTTCTCTTTTTATTTTCACTAATTTAAATCAAATTAAAAAAATACCATCATTATAAAAAAAGGCTTTTTAAGAGGTCAAGGTAATAATTTGAGTAAGAAGGTTTTGGCAAGAACCTTTCTTATGTCAGCTAACTGGATGGGTTTATGCATCTCTGGCAGTGAATGGAGGGGGGAATGCTAAATATAGCACATAATAAATAGATTGATTTTCCTTCCTTTTCCCTATTTAACACGCCACCTATCTCAGAGCATTAAGATGCATCTATTAAGAAAAATCCTCAGCGATTAAAATTTAAAAGTTTTAACTAATAGGAAAAATAATTTAAAAAAAAAAAAAATTATAAAAAGGAGACAAACTTCAAGATAAGAATGTAGCCAATAGGAAGTGATTGTTGAACAAATAATTACAAAATAGACTAATCCAAGAAAACTATAAAAGAGGATTAGTATATCAGGTAAGAATACTAATAATAAAAATTGTTAATAATTTCTAACATATGCCTGACTGTGCTGACATCAATCTACCTAATTTGATTTCCAGAGAGGAGAGACATGTTTCACATTGAATAGAGGGGCTGGTAGATAAAATATAGATAGACAACCATTTATTGCTGCAATTTAAAACATCAGTACAATATAGATCAAATATAGTTTGCTTAAAATCAGATATAAATAGTTAAAAATGTTTACTCACTTTTATAATCTTCTAAAACTGCTTCTGTTTTTGTATCCACCTTTACAACTATTTTTTTAATTCCAATTTCAAAATCTCTAAGAAGTCGGATTGCTCTAAGCCCAGCATCAGGATTTCCAAACTCACAGAATCCAAAACCTTTAAATTACAAGATATGCAGCATAAGCTATGATGACGTAAAAATAAATTATTGATTCAAAACTCTTTTACTTAAAGACTAAATCATTACTTAAATTCCAGAATTTGAATTACCCTGAACTCGTTTCCATGAGGTGACATGTCCACACGCAGCCAGCATGTAACGTATCATCTGATCAGGTGCTTTCTCAGCAATGTTACCAACAAATACAGTGACAGTAGGCCCATCTGGTATGTTAATAAGAGGAGGAGGCTCTTTAGGTTGAACAGGAGTAGGTGCTGGAGCAGGTGTAGGCTTTGGCTTAGGATTTGGGGGGCGCCTTGGCACTCCACTGGGCATCATTTTAACACCCATGTTGTACTAAAAAACACAATAATAAAAATTATTAAATTTTACTCTGTTATATTCCAAAGCTAAACCAATTCCCTGTTGTTATGCTATTAGATAATAACAATAATAGGTGAAAAAAAAAATAAAATAAAATAAAAAACTTACAGGTGGCATAGGCATGGGAACTCCAGTAACCATAGGAGGAGGACCTGAAATAAAACACAATTAATATATAAAATAAAAAGCCAATTAATTAAACCATTTAATAGTTAGATCTAATTTTTTAATTCGACTACTTTCTCTACATTATTTTTTCTATGCAATTATACTTTTTTCAAAAGGGCCAAGCTTTACTTTTAAACAATTCCTAGATAAAAAAAAAACATGGGGTTACTTATGTTACTACATTTAAATGTTGAAATTGGCAATAAAGAGGTGTGATATTTCCATTAGCACACATGGCTGAAGGCACATTATTATGTTTTACCTATGTCAACTTAGCTTGACCTTTTTGATAAAGTTCTAGAATGAATATTAATAACTGAATAAAAACATGAACCTAGAAGAGAGGTGTGATGTTTACCTCCTATAGGCATATAAGGCATGCCAGGAGGCATAGTGCCAGGCATGGCTGGAGGCATAGGCATACCAGGAGGTACCGGAATACCAGGAACCATGGGAGGCCTTCCCGGGTATGACATCACCATGTATCCAACACTGAAACATTTAAGTGAATAAAACAATATCAACAAACATATTCAATGGTATAAATTATTCTAAATTATTGTATACTTGAAAGTTGAGTAGTTAAAACAAAACATATAGGGTGGGCAAAAAAAACAAAAACTTTTTGAACACTTATAGCTTCTGTAATAGATAGAGATGTAGGGTTTGGGGGTCTGAAAACTACATTCTTCTACTTCACAATTCATATCTATTACTTAACAAACTATTGGATGAAAGCCATGCAATGACAGTTTGAATTAGGGTCTTAAAAAAGTTGTTGTCCAAGAAGTAATCGTTGTCTGGTATTATAGTTTCGATAGAATAAATAACCATATGGTGGAGTGGGGGTTCATTGTGGGAGTAGTCTATCAGTGTTATAACAAACATTGAAGATGTGTTAAGCACGATGTTGAAAAGTGAAGATCAAATACCAAATTACTCGTTGTGCGAGATGGTGCCCCGTCCCTTTGCTCCTTGCAAACAATTCAATACTTGCAAGAGAATTGTCGACTTCATTCAACCAGACAGTGGCCACCCAACAGTCCAGACCTAAATCCAATTGATTACTCTGTCCAGGGTTGGTTAGAACAAAGAGTGTACATGGTAGGCAGAATAAAGGACGTTGATGAACTTTAAAAGAAATTCTTCATGCCTGAGATGATATGCATAAATCAATTATTGCTGGGGCCATATCCCACTGGAGAAGGAGAGTGCAGCTGTCGTTAATGAACAAGGAGGACATATTGAACCAAACAACGAGTAGTGTAAAATAAGCATTCATTTTTTTTTTTTTTTTTTGTAATTTTGTGAAATATTAATTTTTTAAATACATTTATTTTATCAAAACTGCCCGGACAACTACTTTGTTAAGACCCTAATTCAAACCGTCATTGGATGGCTTTCACCCAATAGTTTGTTAAGTTATAGATAAATAGTTAAAAATTTCTGGGCCTATACAAGAACATTTTTGAGTGTAATAATTGAGAGATAGTGACACATATTCACATGCCAGGTGGGTTGGGGGTAGTGGGGGAACTTGCAAAGCAAAGAAAATGGGGTGAGCACAGCAAGGTAAAGCCTGACAGTTAATCAGAAGACAGATAGATAATCGAGATTTCACTGTTCTACTAATACTAGTGATGTGAGTCGGAGAATATTCTCCAGCTCTTGAAAAAATAAGCATTTTCTTTTATTTGCTTTATTTATGTATAATAGATTTGATTTTTTTTTCACAATTTGAAATTTTTTCAACATATTGTTAAAGAAATCAACTATGTTCAGGTTTTAAAAGCTACTTTTGTAAAAATTCAAAAAGAAAAATTAAGACTAAAACTGAAAGATTAAAACTGCCAATATCGACAAGATGGGGTTCTTCCTTGAAGTGTTAGGAGAGCTTGATTAATTCTAAGAACTGCCTTCTGGCACTTACTAACACTACGAATACTCTTATTATAGATAATTATCTTACAAAATATAGTCACGGTCCCATCGGCAATTAACTCTTAAATGGCCTAATTTAGGACTTTTTATTGTTTAAGTAAAAAAATAAATAATATTTTATTAACCTCTAAACTTTAGGTATAAGTGTTACCTAGATCTATTTATGTTACTCGTCCTGTCACATAGCAGTACAGATCTGACAATTTTATCAGTTATTTCTGTTTTATCAGTTATATTTTATCAGTTGATCTGACAATATAAAATGGTCAGTTATACTTTGAATGTTAGAAATTTGTTACATTGATTTGAAATTGTGAATTGGTAATCTAATCAATATGCATGACATTTGCAGAAAGAATTTAATTGTTTAATGAGACACAGATAATAAATGTATTATCTGTACTGATGTGTGTAACTTACAGGGTGTCCAACAATATTAAAATTCAAGCATATTTCAAGGTTTTCAAGGCTCAATTTTATAAAATTCAAGGCTGGGTTTATTAACATTAGTTATTAAAATAGTGATTTATTCACAATTTCTTAGAATTATAGAAAAAAATATTATGAGTTCAGCAAAACAATGTAAATTACTTTTATAATAGAAGAGATTTTATTTTTTGGACTTGTAGAATATTATAGTAGGCTGGATTGTTTATTTGGAATGAGTCCTTCGAGTATATATTTTTTATTTTATCAGAGCTTTCACCATGGGAACCTGAGCTTCTTCAGTGATCACTAAGATCAGATGAAATAAAAATAAATATCACTCGAAGGACTTTAATTCCAAATAAACCCTCCAGCCTACTATAATATTAATAGTATTAATTCAACCTAATTACAGCAGTTATACCCCAGAGAAGTGAAATACAATATACAGTAGCGCATCGATTATCCGAACTAATGTTGTTTAGGGTGGTTCTGATCAGGGCTCGATTTGAGGCGGAACGTCGTTCCGGGACCTCTCTCTCTCTGATAAATTAAAAAAAATTATCGGCACTAAAATTTGCACTTAGAGTGTGGGTTTATGTCTAAAACTGCTTAAAATGCTGTTTTAGAACGTTTATTTTTCAAATTTTTCCCGGGGGAAGACCCCCGGACCCCCCTTCTATGGGGAGGGGGGGAGAGGGTAAGTTGTAGTTTCGGCACCTCAATTTCTAGAAATTAAGCACTGGTTCTGATAATAAAAAAATCAAAATGTATTGATATTGCTAGACAACCTAGGGTCTTTATAATTCCCGAAATTATAAAAAATCAAGCATATTTTAAGTTTTTCTGTTATTTTTTCAAAATTCATGCATATTTCAAGGTTTTTTCAAGCATCCTAAAAATTCAAGCATAATTTCAGGAGTTCAAGGAATTCAAGGCTGCTGGTCACCCTGACTTAGTATTGTGTAGTATAATTGCATATCCACAAGTAACTATTGTATTTTTCTATTTAAGAAATGCTAATAAAAGGCTCATTTTTTGTTTGTGGTGTATTTTTATTATTATTAGTGGAAACATTAATTAAATCCATCTTAGTTAGTTAAACTTAAAGGAATACAGGGCTGTTCACAAATCACAATCAGCTAATCTTAACATATAAATGGGCAATTAAATTGTTGATTTTATAAAGGTATTCATTTATAATACTCATATAGTTATTTATTACTAAAATTACCATATTTTATATTTTAAATATAAGTAGGGTGGCAATATCCTTAGAATTAACGTTTAATAGATTGTACCTGAAATGCTCGTCTTAAAAAAAAAATGCTCGCCTCGAGAGAATATTCTCGAGCATTTTACATCACTAAATAATACCACGTTAAGTCTATACTGAATCAGCTATAAAGATAATAGGTATGGTGTTTGTCTAAAGCTTCTGTAATCATATTTATTCATTTTGTGATCACAGATTTGATCGGTTTCCCTTTTAACCACCAAAAACCGAATAACAATGGTTTCACAACCTACTTACACTCCAAATGTGGCATCCTGTTTTATTAATATTATTATTATTTTTTTTTTTTTTTGCTCAAATTATATGTTAAGATATCATAATAATTAGTCAGTGAATGTTTCTATAGGTCCAGGTGGATCTATAAAGAGTTTTAAAGATTTTTTTTTTGTAGTGTGAAATTAGAGATATAAATCAACGAAACACTAGGTCTAACAAGACCTTTAACATCTATCCAGACTAGAGATGTAAATGAAAAAGTTTTTTTTAACTAGTTTTTTTTTTTTGTTGTTCTTTTTTTTTAAAAAAAAAAAAAAAAACCTAGCACCTCGTTTTTTTCACATTTCACATTTTTTAACTAATTTTTATTGTATTAAGAGCTTAACTATTGAGACACTTTGATATAACAAACAAAATCCAATAAAGTACGGTACACAACTTGCACAATATCTTGCAAATGATATTGCCCTAGGATATTGGCTCCGGTTAATAGGAATTAAATTATTTAATTTTTAAAATGGTTAAGAAATCTAATCAGTTCATCCTAGTTTGATGGCCAGGGTGAAATTAACTTTTAATACGGTACACAACTTGCACAATATCTTGCAAATGATATTGCCCTAGGATATTGGCTCCGGTTAATAGGAATTAACACGTTGAGGACGGGCGGACGCGCCAGCGCGTCCAGTGTGCAAAGCCAAAAGGACGGGTGGACGCGACAGCGCGTCTGAAATCCTTGTATGTATGTATCATTAGGGTGGGGGTAGAGGCTCTTGGAAACGTTCTACCAGAGTCTCTCTAGCTTCTTAAGACTGTACAAGTGCTAACTGTGACCTTCGGCTCCACTTTTTTTATATCAACTTTTTGAGGAAATTGCTCCTGCATTTCCCTTACTCACCTCCCGCTTCTATTGGATATTTACGTCTTTACAAGGTAAGATAATGCATAATTCATAATTATAATACTTTTTCTGATTTACTGTTGTTATATAAATAGGGACAAAATTTTTAACAATATCTTTATGAATTTATAATAAAAAAAATTTACTTTTATGGGGAGAAAACACGAATATACACATTATATATATTCCTGTTTTTGGTTAGACTACTATATATTTTTCAATATATCTTCCCATTTTACTATTATTTAACATTTTTCCTTTTTATATAATATATATATGAATGTAATTTATATATATATATATATATATATATATATATATATATATATATATATATATATATATATATATTTACCAGTTGCTTCTTGTTTGTATTATAACTACACAACGTAAGTACGAGTATAATTACATGTATGGATTTTTTTGTGTATAGATGGATAGACCGGGTACTTCAAAAGAAGTACGGTATACAGAGGAAGAATATATATATTCTTCGCATATGTCCTGAGCTCGAATAAGACGACGAAGTAGACCTCGACTTGAGTGATTACGAGAACTTTGAGGGCTCCAGTAAGACTGATAGGTGAATATAATACTTATATAAAAGGAGTAGATCGCCATGATCAAATGCTGTCCTATCACTCAGGACTCCACAAAACCCTCCGCTGGTACAAGAAACTAGGAATTCACGTCTTCCACATGATTTTAGTAAATTCTTGGTTCTTATACAACAAGTGCCTTGAAGCAAAACGGATGAGTCTTCATAATTACCAATTGGAAGTAATAGAAGCTTTGATTCCAGAACCCTCAACAGAACCTTTGCCCAATATTCCAATTCCAAGGTTCCACTTTCACTTGCCATCGGCGATTTCGAAGGACGACGGCTCAAATAAAATTAAAAGAATAAAATGCCACAATTGTGCAAAGAATAAAAAAAGAAAGGACACTATGTATCAGTGGGTAGATTGCCCTAATAAGCCTGGGTTATGAATAGAATGTTTTCCGGCTTTTCACAAATATCTATAAAATAATTTTTTAATTTATATTTTGTTATCTTTATACGATTTCTTTTTAAAATATTTTTTTGGAATATTTGTTAGATATATATTTTTTGTAGTATTCTTTAAGCGTCCTTGTTTATTGTATTTGTTATATAATTTTGTTAGTTATCTTTTTTGTTTGTTTTTATTTTGTTTACTTACCGCGCTACCTCATATGTATATATATTTTTTTTTATAGTTTAGATATATTTTTGTAATACATTCTCTTTAGATGTATATTTTTTTAGTATTAGCTACAAACTTAATTTCAAGTTTCTTTTAGCGTCCATTTTTATTGTATTGGTTACATCATTTTAAGTTAGTTATCGTTTTTTTTTTAATACTCAACGCTATCTTATACATATTTCTTTTTTGTTATAGTGTGAGCTATAAAAAATGTATACATTCTTGTACATAAATATTTAGGAGAATAACGAATTGTTGGTTTTTTTATGTTATAAAGTTACACATAAGAAACAAAGGTGTTTTTTTAAATCCTCATGTCCTTGTAAATTTTTTAAGAGTATAATTATTAAAGTTATAATGGTTTTTTGATTCTTCAAAGCTAAATAGATTTTTTTTAAAAAGAAAACATCTAAGAATTAAGATATTTAATCTGGTGCTTATTAAAAAAAAAGCAATGCCAAAAGGACGGCAGGACTCGATAACGCGTCCGTTTTTATTGTGAGTCAAGCTAAAGGCCGGGGAGGACGCGCCGGCGCGTCCAATCAGTACGGCCCATGCATATACCTCCGTCCTACTAATTAAACCAACGTTTTACCTCCGTCCTCAATGTGTTAAATTATTTAATTTTTAAAATGGTTAAGAAATCTAACCAGTTCATCCTAGTTTGATGGCCAGGGTGAAATTAACTTTTATTTAAAAAAGAAAAAAAATCATAATAATTTGAAGTCCAGTTTTTTGAGTCAAGTCAATGAGTTCAAATAGAATTCCATAGTATGATTTATTATATAGAAAGAGTATATAATAATCTTATTATCAAATAAACTATTGTAAACAAGTATATATTATTGATTGATTAATAAAATTTGAGTAAATTATTATAGTACAAAATCAAAAAGTTGGCAATAAAAATCAGTTAATTTATTCGACTATTACTACGTTTCCATGATGTTTAAATACGGATTGAATCCAAATTTGGGATTTAACAAGTTAGGTGTTTCCATAAGTAATAGTGAATCCGTATTCAATACGAAATAAAAAAACAAACTTTTTCTTGGTTACTTTTGTTAAAGGTTATAAATCGTTTTGTAACCTTCACCTTTTATAACCATACTTTTTATTACGTATTTTGACTACAGTTTCTACAGAAATACGCTAGGTTCGCTCACAACACCGCTCTGCTCATGTCAGGATCGAGTTAAGTGTTTCCATGCAACTAAGATCCAGATACGATCCCAGAATTTAGTGGATTGTATCGGGATCGGGATCGTACTTAATGCGTTTTGAATCTAGGTTTCCATGGACACTTAGGATCCAAAAACTGTATTCTACCCGTATTCAATCTGTATTTAAACATCATGGAAACGTAGTGTTAGTGGTGGAGATTATTATCAAGTATTTTTTTTATCATCAAAAATATTTATGTTATAAAGTTAAAAAAAAATCTATAGGATATATTTACATTGTATTTTTAAAGTAAAATATTAATTGATGGTACTTTGATGATGAGCAACTGCCTTTTATGTTAAAAACATACATTCTTTAGCATCGGTGAAAAAAAAACCACATTTAATGTTAGAAAAAAAAAGTTTTTTTACATCTCTAATCCAGACCTTGATATATGTCAACACTCTAGATAAATATCAACAAATTCTTTCTGGCCACAATTTATTACACAAGGGAATGCATATAAATAGTGTTGGGTGAGTAATATCGTAAATAATGTAGATTTCAATACTTTTCCAGTAATTGAATAAATAAGTGAGTTTTAAACCGGGATGGTATAATCCAAGGCACTAATAGTTATCAACTTTAAAACTATAACTGTGAAGTGATTAATGAATATTCATTACAGTAGAAAGAAAAGGGTTTTTGGCTAATCTGCAGTTACCCATACAGTCGAGAATCGCTTGGCGGCACAATTTCGCTTGAATTATACATTTAAAAGATTATATCCCATTGTCAAAACAGTTAATTTTTAAGAGTTATACATTTGATAGATTATATCTACACAATTAATACATTTTAGAGATGATATCTTTTGTCTAAACATTACATTTGAGTTAGGCCCCCCAAATGTTTTAACCTTTTTTCCTAGGTGGCTGGATAACTTTACTAGGTTTTTTTGTATAAGACATTGTAGTGAATAAGCGCAACATTAATAGTCTTATAAAAACAAAAGCATTTCAATTTAACAATGATTTGGAACAGCTGATTTGGAGAGGGGTTTAAATTTATTGTCAAAACCCAAAAATGTAAATTTTATATTCCACTAACTTGTGGGTGTCTAATTTCCTTAAGCTTCGCTAAAACATTTAATATCTTCTAGGAGAGAAAATAAGTAGGTATAGGGTAGAGATTTTATTTCCCCGGTAAATCTTAATTTAATGCTATGACCTGACGTATTTTTTGACAAAGGGATATTAATTCTCCTATGTTCAAATCACACTTATATTACTTCTTTGATGCATAAATCATACATTTGTAGTGTTTGACAAAAAGTAACAAAAATGAAGTATTATAGGATTCCTTAATTCTCAACCCTAGCATTAACTTAAGATTAGCCTTTTTCCCTAAAAATTCAGTCTATTCTTAAGGAAGATTCAAACTAACGGCAAATCTCAAGTTAATGCTACGGTTCAGAATTAACTAGTATTAAAAAATACTATAATACTTTATTTTTGTTATTATTTATGCATCAAAGAAATAATATAAGTGTGACTTGTACATAGGAGAATTAATATCCCTTTGTCAAAAAATACGTTGAGTCGTAGCAATAACTTAAGATTTACCAAACTAACGGATTAATTATTACAAAATATTCAAATTTCATCTTAAGTACTTAGTAAGAAATAATCTGTCTAAAATAAGTTAGACATAAAGACGGGCTTAACTCTCTAACCACCTTAAATCAATATAAGCCGCAGTTAAGTATATACGAAGGACAATACCGTGCTCACGAAACGAGGCATTAAACAAATGTTTGCTAAATGCTGTAAAATAAAAAAAAACCATTTACACAAAGCAGCAAGAAACGAAAGGGAGACAGAAAATTCAATACGATGCCCCGAGCAGAGATTGATAACTGTCAATAAGAATAATATAACAGAACAAATTGTATTAGTATTTCAACAAAGTAAATACATAATGCAATTTTGTAACAAATAAATAAACTTACTTTCCAGCTGAAGAGGTAGGAATAAAGGTTGTAGGCAAGCTTCCAGGAGGAACCATGGATGGATCCGTGGACATCTAAGACAAAAAAAATAATATACAACTAAAATATTATTACTTTATTTCCTCAGATACATTATAGAATCAAGGAAATTTAAACACCAATACTAATAAAAGGCTAAACAAATTACTCGCGAATAACAAATAAGAAGCTCACACTCACCTTGCCAAGCAATGGTACACGAATTTTGACTGGATTCTATTTACCGAACAATTACAAACTAATTAACAAGATACACATTAATTCCAAAGGAAATTTAAGTCATAAGATTCTTCAATTTTGAAATAAAACATTTTTAAACATTCACATGCACTTATTCAATTAAAATGTTAACCAACATTTTCAGCTAGGACAAGATGGTGGTCAACCGACAGCGGTGGCGTATCAAGACTTCGACTTCAGTTTCAGTTTAGTCAAACGCCAGATTCCACAAAAATTCCAAACAAATCGAAAGGGCGGAGGCGTGACCAAGACCCCACGATCAAAAATAGATCCACTCACCATTTATCCAAAATAATAACATTCAAAAGCCAATATTAGATTACTTTCTATTTATATTTTTACTTGAAAACTATTATTTAAATTTATAGCACAGAGATAAAACTTTAATTAAGATTTCACACATAGACTCAATGAAGATCTTCAAATAGATTAATGGTTATTTATTTTACGCACTGATTTTGCGCCGCCTCGCGGTCAAAAAATAAACTAACCTGTCATAACGGGGCGTCGAGGTTAGAAATGGGTTAATGAATTTTTTTTAGATTTTATAATTATTTTTCTAGTTTTAACGTCTCTTGTACAGTTTATTTTGCATGTCTATTGTTTCTTATTAATTTATGTTAAGTTATAGAGACCGTTAACATTATTAGGTGGTCATATTTGTTGCTATAAAGTAAGTTTTGTTGAGTTTTATCACTTCACACAACACTTAAAAATTTGGATATCTCTTAGCCGGTAAGATTATTGTAATATTATTATTTTAAGTTATATTATTACTTCAAGTGATCTTTTAATAGAGAAATAAACTATCGAGCCTCAGTTGTTTCTTATTTGTTTTGATTTATAGTGTATTTAGGGAAAGTTTCATCACAATAAAACCGGCTTACCACGTTTTGCTTTCTTGAAACAGTCGCAGTTTTTATACCTTTATAAATTTTTCTTTCAAATCTTTGCTAATTTGATTTTTACTTACTGTGAATTTTAAATAATTCATAGGGATGCCAAAGTAGGTATAGTATATGGTAGAATACATTTTTAATTAAAATTGAGATTAGGTCTTATCAACTTTTATTTTTGTTATGACAGTACCTGAAAAATACATTCAGATGATCTGACTATGAGATTAAACAATTTTGAAGTATCCCTATTGTTATCTTTGTATTGTGTCACAAGACCGTATTAATAATTGTTCTTTAACAAATACAATGGTTCTTTCTATGATTTACAATTTTTAAGAGTTTAAGAAATGTATAATACTGGTGTCTATATAGTATACCTTCTGATTTGTCACCCCAGGCTGATTTATCCTTCACTTATTTCTTGATGTTTAATTGCCAAAGAAAATAATTTTTAATGTATGATGCCTGAATAATTTCTGTTTGTAAGTCAATTTTATAAATAAAAATCATCTTTAAGAAATACCAACTCCTCCCAGGCATTTTATCAACCAGGAATAAAAACAACTCTGAATCAAACCCGAAGAATATTAGATGCTTGAAGTAAGTGGGCCATTAACTCCAGATTGATATAATGTATTAAATAAAATTATAGTATGATGTAGTTTCAAAGAAAATATTGCTTTCAAAAAATTAAATGCTAGGTATTTTTCTATTGTTGAATTTGTTTCCACTATTGTAACAATGTAGGATTTTTTTTATAATTAGAGACCTCTTGCTAAAAATGTACTATGTATTTTAAGTGAAAATTAGTTAATAATTTTAAATTTTGTTTTGATATATCCAGTCTTTGTTAATACCTGTGATAAAAGTATCATTTGTATTAGTCATTACTATGAACTCTACCCGGGTATTACTGGATTTAATTGTGTATGGTCTTAAGAACTTAGATATGTTTCCAGTCTTATATTTGTCAATTGTGATACCACATAAATGATTGTATTAAAGACCTTTAATCTCATTCTTAAAAAAAAATTTAACTTTTTTTTTTAATGTGTTCATTATAATTAAAAAAATAAAGTTATTTATCTCCCTTAATGAAATGCTGACAAGTAATATTAGTTAGAACATGAAGCGTCAGTGGAGGTCATCATTAAATCATTAAGTAATATTAGAGTAATTATTGTTTGTTACTTGCTTACTTTGCTCTATAGCTTTTGGTCTCTTTATTAATGAATTCTGCCTATCCCACTCTGTCCTATGCCTTTCTCTCCCAATTGGATTCCCATGTGACTCAGGTTTACATCTGTTTCTCCACCTTTTAATACTTCATAACTTGGTTTGCTGCGATCTTACTTAGGTACATGTCCCTACCATTGTTGCCTATTTTTTATTTCATAGCCAAGATCTGTGTCTTCATAAGGTGTCCGTAGTTCTACGTTCTCTAACAAAATTTCAGTCTTTTAACTATTTTTAACCAGTCGTTCTAGAAGAGTATTGGGCACTTTTTTAGATTGTTACCAAAATTGTTATAAAAAAAACAGAGGGGGTAACAATCTAAAGAAGGAGTACGGAATGTTCTTCTTTAGACTGTTACTCCCCTTATAAAAACAGAATTGTGATATTCCTTTGTCCCAAAGTATATTTGGCTAAACATCCCTTTGACTTAATAGTTATTTAATCAGTCATCTATATTCTAAAAAAACAAAAGGGAGTAACAATCTAAAGAAGTACCAATTATTGTATGGTTTTAATATTACCCAATTTTAAGAAAAAATAATGTCAATTTTAAGATGACTAAACATTGAGAACCATTGATCTAAACCTATTCTTGTAATTTTTATATTATACCTTGTATATATTTTTTTCACTAACTTTGTGTATTCCAGCTAATTTGTTTTTTGTTTTTTTTTGTAGGGAAAACTATATATTTTAATGAAAAATCAGCTGTTAAAAGTTATAATCTAAAATGGTGACTGTCATGCAACCATTCATGGTAAGTACAGTGCATGCCACCAAATGTTATCACGGTTAATGTATAAATTGCTTAGTGGGATCAAAATAGCTCGCCTTACTGTTTATTGTTATCATATTTTGTTTAGTGTGATCAATGTTGAGATCGTTGGTATTTTTTAAATAATTTTCGAGAAAACAACTAGAGCTGTGGCGAAGTGAACATCCTTTTGTTCCTCAGAGAGTAAATCTTACCTCATCTCTCTTCGAAAATTATAAAAATATATGAGTTTACCACATTTTTGCAAATTGTTCATGAGGAAATTGAATTTTTAAGTTCTCTATATTTTTCCTATGTGTGGGTCAATAAGTTGCACCAGTGTTTACCTGAAACAGTTCGGTAGATACGAACTAAAGAGCGACAGACACATCACTCTTGGCATAAGGGCTTTGAAAAAAGGGTCTACGAAACCCTAAAAGGAGGGGCCCTTTGATTTCATGCTATAAATTTAATAAATAAAATATTTTAAAATCCTGTTAGGATTAGTTTTTAACCTAGATTAGGCCAGTTGTTAGATCTGTAAAATGTGCAGTACTAGGGACAAATCATGGAAAATAATATAAATACAGGAATAACTATGTTTATCTAAAGCTCGCAACACATACACTTAGCTATAAAAGTATTAATACTATATTTCTATATAGAGGCCCGTGGTTCAGGTCCCGGCGCTGGAGTCTATTTTTCTCTGTCTCCCTTTGTTAATAATAATTATAATTTGATATACATTAAAATTTAAACTTTCTGTAGTATGAATACTACCTAAAACTTAAAAATATATTTCTAAGTTGCCTCATATCTAGCAATTGCATACCACAACTCTTATTGAATATTTTACAAGAAATAAGACAAATTTGAAGTTATAAATATATTTCATGTTTTGTAATTTTTAATTATTTATAATTATGTTTTTAATTTGTTCAGGATGTTGAGAGTTGTCGGAGTTATGTGGATGAGCTCTATTCAGCAGAGCCAGATAGATGTCTTGAAGCTATTGTCTGCCTAAAGAACTCAGTTATTGGTTCTAACAGACAGAAGGGAGCAGTCATAGCGGGGGGTGTGGTTCCTAGGCTTATGCAGCTACTTAATGATAGCTCTACTCCACTTGGTGTGAGAGAAGAGGCTGCTGTTACTCTTGGATCACTTGCAAGAGGAACACCTGCTCATGTTAAACAGCTTTTAGACCTTGGCCTTGCCCCTCTCGTTCTTACATGTAAGCTTGAAATATAACTTTGATATTATACATTAGTTATTCATAGCTATTTTAGATTATTAATAAAATAATAACTACTTGTGCTTACAGGTATCCTAGATAAAAACGATACTAAACTGACAGAGGCCTGCCTCCGATGTGCCAGATCCTTATTCTCTCATTCATCCGCTCCTATCGATCTCCTGTTTAAAGATTCCGCTGCAATCGCTCAGTTACTAAACTTTGCTAAAACCTCAATATCTAATCAAATATGTGTTACCACTATACTCAGTTCTGCCTGCAGGGTGGGTATTTCAAATACCATCACCAACCGTGTAAGAATATATTTTTTTTATAATTATTATTTTATTTATTTATTAAAGAACACTTTTATAATTACCATCAGCAATCATTATAATTAAGTACCTTATTTACACAGTTTAGTTTGTGGTAAAATCTAATTATTTTGAGTCATACATGTATAAATATTGTAGTGGGTTTTAAAGACAGTTTACTTTAATGCCATACTGCTACATTACTGATATTTAGTGATTGGGGGGAGACTTTCTCTCCTATCAATTACAAAGTTTACTTTACCTAAGGGTTCATTAAGATGCTTTGGAAATCTGAAGTATCAGGTAGTTCCCTTTTTTCCATGGCACTTCTCAAGAAACAATAAATATTGCAAAGTCCCTCTGAAAAAAAAAAACATAAATAAATAAATAACATCTTTTGGGTAACCTCTTATGCTGAGAAGTCTTAATATGGTTCAGATTAAGTTCAATGCTCTCAATCTAAAGCTATATTTAAACTTGGATGGAAAAAATAGTAATATGATAGTTGACATTTTACACCTATGATTTGATTAGAGGTGTTAAGTGTATATAAAATTTTTTCAACAAGGTCCTCTGCATATTATTATTTATTTATTTCAAGAAAACAGGATTCCAGCATTCTTCTTGTAAATTATGTAAATTAATAAATAAAAATTGTTGCATCTTTGTTACACCCCTATTCTGGACTGGAGGGATTGGCCAAATTGTCTCAGTATAACCTGGAATTCATATTTACAAAACCATTAAATGTTTTATTAATGAGGTATTATTAAAAGCAAAGTAATGTAATTACTTTAAATCTTTTTAAAATATACTGTATATTTTTTAGATCCCTGCAAGTCTATTGTGTTTTGTCCAGAATTTGGAGCACCAGATGACCCTGTGCGAGCAGGGTGCTGTTCAGACGTTGGCTGTTCTTCTGTTTTCAAAGCACAATGAAATCTTGATGCCCACCATTAACTGTCTCACGAATTTAGCCTTCCAGAACAAAACTGCTTCAGAAACAATTGTTAATGCAAGGTAATATTATTTTGTTTTAAGGAGTATAACTGTAATGGAAATTTATTATATTGATAATGTATTGAGGATTTTTCTTTTCGAAAAATCATACTTAAATACAAATACTGATTGAAAACCTTGTATTGATGGATTGCAGTCATCAAGGAAAGAGCGTACTAGAGAGGCTAGTTGTACTTATGTCGTGTGATAAGCCATGTGATATGCAGTTAGCTGCTGCAAGGTGCATGACCTGTCTTCATCGGGCTGGTGCAATACCTGCTTCACATCCAAACATCACCTTTAAAACTCTACCTACTCTGGTGAGTCCTTTTGTTGTTTACTAATTCTTAAAGTAAATATATTGTTATATTTTGTTTCTTTTACTCTTACTTATTTATTAAGGTCCGTAGGCAAAACCAAGGACCCTTATATTTTCCTGCGTGTGTCTGTCCGTCCGTCCTGTCGCCTGCTCTCACGGCTACACCTTTCGTCCGATCACTTTGAAATTTGGCATGTATGTGTCTTGTACCTGCCCACATATTTTGAAAATATAGCGACTTAAAAAAAAATATTTTTCAATAAAAGCAGGGTAAAAAAACTTAAGGGTTAAAAATTTTTCATTTTTTTTTCGACACCGTGAGGGGTATCATATGAAAGGGTACATCAAGTTGATTACAAAAATATATAATTCTTTTGTTATAACTTTGATAGGGCGAGCGTAGGCAAGTTTGAAGAGGGTGTGAAACATGTCCCCCCCTTCTATCTCGCTTATGTGAAGTGCAAAAAATCTGAAAAAATTCCTGAACATTCTTCGACCAAAAGTAAAGATACCACTTTTTGGAAATTTCGAAAAAAATATTATTTTATTTTTTATTGACAAAATACGATTTTTTTTATAACTATGGTCTTTTCGATGTATTTATATGGTTGTAGTCCGGTTCAGTGGCAAAAAAATACTTTATCAGAAGTTTGTTTATGTGTTTTGAGAATATCAGACCCATAGGATAGTTCAAAGTAAGCTTTTTAGCATTTTAAAAAACACCATCAATAGGGTACTACTTAAAATATACAGGGTTGACTACGGACCCTCGCTGTGTGCTGACTAGCACACACTTGACCTGTTTATTTATTTGTATGTTGAAGGGTGTAGGACAGCTCAGTCATATACACCCAGCTCATAGCTTATTAATGTTGGATGTACCATGTTGTTGTGTTGTGTAGATTCAGTTGTACTAACTTTAATGGTTAATAGCGGCCTTAGAAAGGAAATAGACTGTTAAATCAGACTGTTTCAGTGTAGGTATTGGCTTAAACTATTGCTGATATTCTACTATATTTATTTGTAGTGATAATGATTTGCTTTCGTTTTCTTTTTAAATCTTTAGCAAAGATAGATGTTGGGGAATGTAATCTACATAGCACAAGAAGCTTTTGCAAAAATTAGGAAAATAGTTTTTTCTTACTCTAAATTAAGAAAGCTTTATAACTAATTTTTTCTTGAATTATAATCTTAGTTATTTATTTTCTGTCAATGTGATATACACGCAGCACTAAAAAAATATTTATTTATTTAAGTTACCGATGACTTTTTTCTGGCCACAGGTGGGGATGTGTAGAAGAGGTAGAAACTGTGAAGAGAGGATAGCTGGTGCTGAAAATCTTGCTTATTTGGCTGAAGTAGATACAGAATTACAAAGGTTGGCTTCTATATCTAATCAGCTGATTCCTAACTTATCTCATATGCTCCATGCCCAGTCTGAAGCTAACAACAACAGCTTACCATTAGACCACCAAATGGCTTCCACTATGAAGCAAGCCGCTTTTAAGGTTTGTAAAAATACATTTATATTAAAAATTTCCATGAAAATATTTGATGTAATCATCAGTATTAAAGATATGAAGAAAAAAAATCCTTATGATAATTAATAGGTACTTTAAACTAATATCTAACAGTAAAAGGTAATATGATTGGGCTTTTGTTTTTGATTCCATCAACTAAAATTGTTCTTATAGAATAAAACCAGTTTGGGCCTGCTTTATGTTTAAATTTATTTTACTATCCATCTATTATTTATAATGTGTTTATTAATTTCAGGCATTTGCATCTCTCGGAGCTAACGATGAAGATATTCGTAAGAAAATCATAGAGACTGAGAGTTTGATGGAAGATCTAGTTCAGACTCTGGAAGACAGGGATGAGGCTGTTAGATTAGCTGCTGTCAGGTGTCTTCATTCGTTATCTAGATCTGTACAGCAACTCAGGACTACCTTCTTGGTAGGTCCACTTTTTTAGTTTTTCTTTCATATGACAATATTTTCTTCAAAGATCTGTAATTTAACTGGCCAAGATCTGTAATTTATTTTTTCTAAAATTGTTGGTTTCACAGGACCACAGTGTTTGGCGACCACTCATGGTAATGCTTCACAGTGGAGCCAGTGAAGATATTCTGACTGTAGCCTCATCCACTCTCTGTAATCTCCTTCTAGAATTTTCTCCAGCTAAGGAACCCATGTTAGAACAAGGAGCTGTTCAGCTACTCTGTTCTCTCACTCATAGGCCAGATCCAGCTCTCAGGCTCAACGGAGTTTGGGCTTTAATGGTATTGTTACCAAAGCAAATATGTATATATGTGTGTGTATAAATAGCAATTAATAATCTCTAATTATATCAATAACTAAAATTGACTAACATATATTGAGAAAATTTACAATTTCATTTTTCCTTGTGATTCGTTGACTAAACCTACTATTAGCTACAAAGATGAAAGTCAAAATTTCTAACACAGTTTGAGTTCAGTTGGTGTAGTAGCAACTTACATTCATTTATAGATAGTATAAAACATTAAAGAAAAATGTTTCCTTGGTATACTGTCGAGATGTATTAAACACAGTCCCATCTAATTATTGTGTTTTCTTGTAGAATATGGCTTTTCAAGCTGATCACAAGTTAAAGTCACAGATACTAAGCACAATTGGCACAGATCATATATTCAGGCTTCTATCTGACGCAGAGGTAAATGTTTTAATGAAGACACTTGGACTCCTGAGGAATCTACTCTCCACCAAATCTCATATAGATCAAATCATGGCGCTTCACGGTATCCAGATAATGCAGGTATCTAGTCAAGTAATATTTTTTTTGTACCTCCTACATATCATTTATTAAATTTGATTTATTAATCATGCTTTCCAGACTGACAGTTCAAATTATAAATATTTGTGCTTTTTTTTAATTTATTTAGGCAGTGTCTTTAATACTAGAAAGCAACCACTCTGCAGAGGTTAAAGAACAAGCTCTTTGTATACTGGCTAATATCGCTGATGGTGACTCTGGCAAAGATTACATTATGTGTAATGATGAAATTTTGAAGAAGCTTCAAGAGTTTCTTGTAAGTATTTCTTATACATGGCTACTTTGATTACAATGTCGGAAAGAGATTCTTTCTGTTGTCACTTTATTATGCTTGTCAGAAATTACAATGATAATTTATGTTTGGCTTATTTACTTAAGGGCCATTTAGTGGAATGGTACTTATTTAGGTAATTTATTAAAGTTTATTTTATATATTTTTTACTTTAAATCAAATTATAATTATTATTAACTCCGGAAACAGACAGAGAAAAATAGACTCCAGCGCGGGGATTTTTTACCTTTAAAATATCAAGATTTTTCATACCCTAATATTAATTATTAAACTTTTTCTTATTGATATTTGCAGAAAATCGTTTGAATTTTACTTAATAATTCTCAAAATTTAACTTAATTTTATATATATTTTTTTTTTTTAGACGGCTACTAATGTGAAGCTACAGATAGCTGCTATATTCTGCATTTCCAACTTAGTTTGGAAAGAAGAAGGAGGTGCTTTAGACCGTCAAGCAAAGTTAAAAGATATGGGAGTTCTAAGGATTCTGCAGCAACTTATAATGACGTCTGACACTGTTCTATTTGACAAGTAATTATATCTATTTCTTATTTTACAACTACAAGAAAGAAAATATTACTCTTGGTTTAACTATATCATTAAAATAACTGTATTTATGCTAGGATTACCCTGTAGTAATAGTTTTTAATCTTGTAGAAGGATCCTTTAAGGGTAAGAATAAAAAGATGACTAACACTGCTTCATAATGTGTGGGAACGTTTCGGCTTCTCGTGCCATTTTCGAGCCTCTACGTAAGATTACTTAAATGAGCTGAAGAGTTACGTGTTAAAAAAGAAGTCGTAACTTAAGGAGAACTGGTAGTTCACCACGACATTTTCCGTGCATAACATAGGTGACCTAAGTGGAACTGATAAAATTATTACTACACATTAAAAAAGCGAGAAAACAGGCGGACATCATGCACAAAAAATTATGAATAACAATAAACTAAAAAACAACTCTATCACTGCTAGTAATTAACAATTGGTAACAATTAAAAAAGAAAGTGTATTTCTATCATATCAAAAAACTACTTCACGTAGTCTAGACCGTTATCTCATCAACAGACATTAACGGTTTCATCTTATATTGGAGTTAAACACTTCTTCCTTAAAGATTCTTGAGGTATTTGGCGACCTCTGAATTTTCCTAGAAATGCTCGGAAGTGCTCATTTTCGGGTTTGTAGAGAGGGATGTCAGCTTTCATCATAGCACGGCAGAGGAGTTAATCCCTAAACCATTCAATGGTTGGTTATACTCTAAGTACACTACTTATGCCTTATAATAGGGTCATTGCCATTGAACCCGACTTAACACTACCTGCGTCTTTCCCCAGATTATTTGCTTCACGCAATTTTAAGATTTTTTTTTTTTTACTTACCTTAGAATTTCTTTATCGTTAAAATATTCCATAATATTCTCAAACGTGCAAAATATATGAAAATATTCTGTGAACCCAGAAATATGCTTTTTTATCTATAACTTTTGAAGGGGGGAGGCAGAACCCCAAAATACGAAAATTAGGCATTTTATTGTTATTAAAGCTAAGGATAAAAAAATATGCTTTTGATGTCAATTCCTAACCCTACTTATGAGGCACGGCCAAATTACTTAAGAATAACAGTTCTGCTTTAAATGAACAACTCAGATTTTTTTGGCCACCTCCCATTCTATTTTTTTCTTATGAGTATAATTTTTTTTTTAAAAAACTCAAAATTGCATAACCTATATTATGTTATTTATGTGTGTTATTATTTTATTATGTTTTCAGAGTGAAAACCGTTATTACACAGTTTCCTGAAGCATGACACCTATCCTCAATATTTTCTCCCTACCTCGGAGCATTTTAATCACATTTAGCGTTTCTCTCCAATTTAATATTATAATACGGAAGTATAAAAATTGTGCAATTGTATTAAGTTATCCCAATATTCAGACATTTAGTATAATTTAAAAAAACAAAAACAACTTGCTAAAATTCCTTTAGCTGTGCATGTAATCGATAATTTAAAAAAATCAGTAATCTTAAATTCTTAATACAATTATTTGACCTATGTGAATTTTATTATATTTTAATTTATATAATATATCGTAACAACCCGGCATATTTATTTTAAATAAATATTGAGCTCTTGATGGGAAAGATATAAAGCAAGGACTGACTGTAAATGTATTGTTATGTATAATTGAACTTGTGAATTGTGTGTAAAGTTATTATTAAGGGTTATTTTTTATTTTATTTTATTATTTTAATTTATTTTCTATTATTAAATATTTTCAAGATTATTATTGTTTTTATTCTTTGTTATTGTTTACTTCCCGAATTTGGAAATAAATGAGAAATGATTGCTTTGTGAATAAAGTAGAACTGACTATTAATTTGAAAGTTTTTCATTCCTGTAATGTTCAAAACTATGTTATATGACTAAATTTATAGGGCTGCCCACCCAATGAATGAGTTGTACCAGTGGCAATGTTTTGTTATGTACTATTCTCTTTTTTTCTCATTCTTTAGTTAAATACATTTATTTTTATTTGATTAATATTTAATTTATTTAAAACAAATCAAACTAAAAAAAATAATTTATTTTTGTAATTATGTTTGTAAAATTGTAATTATTATTATTTTGTAAGAGGGGACAGTGTAAATAAGGGTTGTACGAAATGAATGTTACTTATTTAAATAAAAAAATATATATATTACAAAAAACTATTGTAAAAAGAATAAAGGAGAAATGTTGCGAGGCCAGTTTCAGAAGTATTTTTGTATTGGTTCCCCTAGTACTGCTTCCATTGAGGCGATGGCTCGGTGTGTCTGTTTCTCTATAGATTCGTCTGAATCTTCTAGTAGTTCTGCTAAGAATGGAACAGTCTCTGGCAACAGAGGCAGGAAATCTTCTCCTAATTTCTTGGCGATATGATGAACTGATTCAAGAGCAGCTAACCTGACCTGGAAATATAGTATATTTGAATTAATTCAATTTATCAAATGAAATACTAAGAACAGTATCATGGCAAAAGAAATTGGTTGTTTTAAGCAATGATAATGTTCTTTCTACGAATCTAACTCTTTTAAGCCAAGCATTTACATTGTTCCAAGGTAGTGATAAATGGAAAAGCTGGCGATGTACTTTTTAATCCAATAAATTTAATTTTTTATTTGCAAAAAAAACTAACATTTTTCTTCAAGGAGTTGTTGATACAAAAAAATAAAAGTAAAAAAAAAAAAAATAATAAAATATGAAATATAGAAATATATACAATTACATTCTTTTATCAAATATTCTTTGTTTATTATTAAATAATAAATGTTCTCTTTGCAATGCTTGGGTTGTGTACTGGTGCAGATAGCTTAATCTGGATTGGGTTATATCACAGAAAAAAATCACCTGAAACTGAAAATCAGTTTCAGGACCGATAGGTTCAATATACTTTTTTTTTTTAGAAAGTGGGATAAACAATTTTTACAGCTGTAACAATAAGATTTTAGAGGACCTTTACCTATATACAACCTTATCAATTTGGGAAAATTTAACCTTAGTTGAGAGAAACATCTTAATATTATAAAATTTACTCTGTAGCTGATTCGCCTTGTGAGCAGAACATGAAATTTATATGGTAGTCGAGGGTAAGTGCTGTTGAGAATTTGTTCAATGTCTTTAGTCTTTAGAGAAATTGTGGTTATTGTACGAGGTGATAAGAGCATTGCAGCTGTTTTTGAAGAGATCCAAGACTGTTTTGAATGCATTTGGATGATGTATAATATAAAGCAAGATTTTATGCTGTGACGCCCAGTCCAGATCTACAATGTTTCTATTACTGGCGTCAAGTTCATATAGTCTGTTAAGACAGATTCTTGTCAGGCAATTACCATTTTCAACCAAAGTGCAGACATGGATTTAAATATTTTCGACTGAATGGTGAGAACAACGCAATCAGTTCAAAGCATAATATAGTGAGGAGTGTTAAAAGGGGGATGTAACAAGAGTTTAAAGAATTTTGACAGGATTGATTCCAAGTTGTCTATGTACCTGGGTGACCTGATTTCACAGGCAATATAGTAAAGTAGAAACAACCAGAGCATTAAACAGGGTGAGTTTCGTTGTCTAGTAATCAGACTTCAATTTCAAGAGTAAGCTTCGCATTTTCGCTGCAGCAATTGAACCTTTGCTTAGAAAGTGTTTTGACGCTTGTAGGAATTTACAGGATGCCACCAAGGTAAGTGAATTTTTTTACGTATTCAATCCTATTTCCTTTCTACGGCAAAGGGCAAATCTTTCGGGTTCTGTTTGGGCGCACAAAACAACAGCTTTTGTCTTATTAGTGCTAACTTGCAGACCATTTTCTTCACAATAATGATCAAGCACGTCAATAATTTCTTGAGCATCTGTCCAATGGTTTATAAGGAAAGCGACATCGACAATAATAAAAGTGAGAGAACTTTTTGAATTTTATCAAGTTTAACATTATAACCTTAAGGCGCGTCCACACTATGCCGCGGAATGCCAGTTGGCAAGACCAAGTGGCAAAGCCAGATGGCACCATGAAAAAATGCATCCGTCCACACTACAACTGGCAAAGCCAGTCGAGATTGTGATGTATGAAGAAAAAATAAAAATAAAAATAGGTGTCACAAAAGATAAGAAGAACAGAGTGATAATTATTTTAACAAATTATAGACACAAAAAAGTTAGTAGTGGTGTCAGAAGGGGCTCGACGCTGGATGCCAAGTGCAATGTTGCCGGGTGGCACGTCCACACCTTGCCATACGACTTCTTGCCATCTGGCTTTCTTTGATCCGGACCGACAATCGTCGGGTTCGGCTTGGCATGTCAAGTGGCACGTTTTGTGCCAAGCTTGGCAAAAAAGCAAATGCCAAGGGATACGTCCACATTACACTTGGCAATGCCATTTGGCCTTGCCATTCCTTGCCGCTTGGCATAGTGTGGACGCGCCTTTAGGATTTAAAAAATGCAACTATATTTGCAATACATAGACTAATTAAAACCTCTGAGCACGGTTCTCCTTGTAGCACTCCTTATTTATCGGTATATTCTCGTTATTGGAATATCCTCAGAAAACGGGTAACTAACTTTCACAGAAAAAAATAGCCTGGTCGTACAACACTTTAAATGCTCTAAGTAATTTTCCTTGTTTTAATAGTTTCTTCCATGAAATATTATGTTTGACTAAATCAAAGACTCTGTTAAAGTCAATGAAAATGCAAATTAGACATAGAGACCCTGTACAGAGATTGATATTAATAGAGGACATTTAAATATATTGTCTACACAGGCTCTCATGGAACCCTGCTTGTTCTTCAGGAATGATGCTGTTTGATGCAGCCCATTTATTGACACAAGCAAGCAGTAAAAAAGAAAACATTTTTTCTAAAGAGTTGGGAAGGGCAATGCCTCTGTAGTTTTGGCAGTTGGATTTGTTACCTTTCTTGTTCAGCACTGTGAGGAAGCTTACTGAACAGATTTAGGGAAATCAGCTATGGAAAACACTTGTGTTGTTAAATATATAATAGTTTTTTAACCAGGCCAGTGATAAGTTACAAAAAAAAAATCAGGACCAAGAGTTTAGCCGATTAAGATTTATTCATTACAGCATTCAGCTCATCAAGAGTAGAGGTGGTTAGAGATCCACCCCTGCAATTGAGTCCCCCTTGACTTAACAATAATTCTAATAATTTTTGATAGGATGCAGTCTAATTTGATCCAAAATGTGTTACAATTGTGAGTTTGGTACCTGTGGATTTGAATGTCTCATTTTAAGTAGAATTTGGTAGTTCAGTTGTTTCCAAAGAGAGTCATCCCCAGTAGCACCTGCCATACTAGCAAGGCAAGGAGTCAGTATTTTCTCATTTCTCTCCGCTCTTTCTTCTGCATTTCCAAGCTCATTCTCCAACTTAAACAAAATCAAAACATTAGTATGTTTTTTTTTATTAAAGAATTATGTAATTTTAACATTAAGTATGTATAAGTAGAGGGGGGGGGGGGATAGAAAAAGGCAATAATTCTGCTCCTAAAAAGTGAAAACATTTTTTTATAAACTTATATCACTGTTTTGTTGATTAATATAAAAATTAATAATAAATATTATTTTTAAAAAAAGTAGCATCATAGAAAAATGTTTGTATATTTTTAATCTTGTGAGCGATATTAAAACAAAATCTTAGAAAAATGAATAACTGTAATAAAACTCTAAAAACAAATATGGCACTAACCTGATCTACGAGTGGCTGCATTAAAAGATCAAACCTCTCCTTGGTCAAGAAGTTATGGCTGTCATGTGTAAAGACAGAAGTAAGAGTTTTTACTATTGATTCAACAAGTAAGATACTTCCTTCTTCAGAAGTAGGCAAATTTTTCTCTTTAGATGTATTGTACTTGTCTAGTAAAGTGGCACAATTAGATACTAGCAAACCAGCAAACAGAACGAAAAGACCTCTTAGCCTTTCAGCTAAACCACACGACAACCTGGGGAAAAAATATATTTTAGGTTTAAAATTGTTTATGTGAAATATAAAAAGATTTAAAAATAATAAAATAGAGTCCAGTATAAAATAGGACACATACATTTTAATTTAAATAATTAATAATAATTGATAATTATTAATAAATAAAAGATTAATCCTCATAAATGACGAAAATACCTCAATTTACTAAGATAATTTAAAAAATACTCCCAAATGGTTTTCTCAAGAACTGGCTTGGGTTTTACCCAAACATTGTACTTGATTTGAGTTTTGTATAAGATGGGGGTTTTATATTACATTTAATTATTTTAAGTAAAAACAATTATTTACCTGTAGAAAGTGATTGCTCTGTGATGGTCACTAGATCCACGTATTGCCCAATCATATATTTTATGATACAAGGGTCTAAAAGCAGACTCTGACAGTTTCAAAACCAATGTAGTGAAAGTGGAGAGTACATGTGGTTCCACTAGGTCAACTAAACTTTGATCTTTAGTCTCAGAACGGAATGCCAAACCACGGAGTAACAGAGTAGACAGTTCTGGGGTAGCTTTGGCTCCTGAAGAAAAGGATTCAGATAGCAGTGCCATTAGTGGTGCCACTGCACTTACTTCCTCTCGCTTCAACATCTTAGAATAGCATTCAGATATAGCAGGTACAAGCACTCGGCCTTCCACACTGCTAGCCAGCTTACTCCTGCCACAAAATAAATATGTTTGAGACAATCAAACCTTGGCAAGTTCAAAAATTAAATCAAAAGAATAAAATTTAGATGAACCTTATAGTTTTGAGCTTGGCAATGATGGGTGCAGCTTTATCCTGAGCTTCTGATGCCTGAAGACTGGCCATTAGAAGGCAGATTCTATAGACGATTTTCTCCAAGTAGGGACTCAAAAAGTTTGATAGGGTGTCAATGATTTTGTGAAGACATGTCACACAACTCAGCAGAAAATACTCACCACTGAAATAAAGAATAAAACAAAAGAAATGATAAAGTGAGGACACTAGAGTGTCATTGACTTGTGAAACATCAGTTATTAATAAATTAAAATGAACGAGTAATGCAAATAAACTTACTAGTTACAATTCTGAAATATTTTGAGGAGAGCTGGCATAAATCTTGATAGCTGAGATATGGAATAAGCTCCAAGTGAAGAGGCAAGCTCTCCAAGGCATAGAACAAGACTTCCTGTAACCTCCCATGCTGGTAAAGATTCGCTGCAGAGTACTCCAGTCAACCGTTCAAGAACCTTTATAACACAAATAAAAACTTGAATAACAAAATTATTTAATGTAATTAAAAAAATATGCACTCTTAGATATTTTTTTCTTCAGGGAGATTGCATAGAATAAGACCAGAGACAAGCCATTAAAGGGTGTTTTTTTTTCTGATAGTTTTCTATATACCCTCTCAATTAAAGTATTAAGGATGCTTTTATAGTATTTTTGGTTGACTGATACACCTTCAGATACCTAATAAACGAGCACAACCCCTCTGATGTCAAAAAAGATTATCATTGCTTTGCATTTGCTCACTTATGATATTACCTTTTGTCATAATCAATCTCTTCTCTACCCTCATTAAACCTTTGAAATCATACGGAAACTTGTGTACGCAACAAACACTTATCACCGTACACTCGTTGCCACAATGAATAAGTTTCCTTTGCAGATTTCCAAGTTTACATTGAGAACATAACATTTTTCCAACAGACTGTAAACCCAAGAACCACCTCTAACGAAGGCTATGGGCAAACTGTGGCAAATAGTTGAAACTCGAGTAGAAGGTGAAGAGGTTAAACTGTTAAGTCCCATTTATCCTTGGTGTGATTAAGGTAAAATAAGCAGACTACTAAGCTACACCCCGTATCTCATGCTCAGCAATAAATGAAGACTTCTAATGGGGAGAAAGATCATCATAGATAAGCTGTAACACTAATATTTATAACCTGGGCAAAATCCTGCATGTAAGTTGAAGCCAGCTGCCTGGTAAGAAGCTTAAGAGCTATGAGGGCAGTCTGCCTAGTGAGGGGGTCTACATTGTCTGAAAGTGATAACTTGGTGATAGGTTCTAGAAGAGGGTGAAGTAAGGGTGGGGGAGCAGGTCTACCCTGGCTTAACCTCCAGGTAACCAGCTCAACAACCTTCCTCGCACTGCAGTTATCATCTTGTAGGAGTGAACAGACAACACTTACAAAACTAGTCACTGGTAATACTCCTACCACCTGCAAAACAAGTAAAAGAAAACATAACACAATTAAATTTACTCCAAAAAACAAGATAATACATTTATAATTGGGTTTTTTTCGGTGAGTGCCAAATACCCATTATTCGATTTATAATTGTTCAAAAGAAATAAATGGAAAACCTAAGTTCCAATATACCTATTTATTAAATTACCTTGTCAAGAACATCATAAGCCTGGTTGATCATGACTTTCCAGTATTTACTAGCAGGTTGATTAGATTGCTGAGAATAAACATTATCTTGATGCCTGTTGAGTTCTTTAACATAGCTTAAACATAATTCCATAACTCGCCTTAAGTCATCTTCAAGTTCTTCAGTTTCTTCGTCACTCATCAACGCAATCTGGGAAAAAAGACAAATATAGTTTATTATTTAAATTTCAGGAGTTACTTGTTAATGAATTTGATAAAAAAAACTAAAAAAAAACTTAAGGTAATCATTTTATCAAAGATGAAATGGAGCTAAAATGTTTATGTTTTTTAATAGCCCTTACCTTCTAAGCTAAAATTAATTTATTGTTCTGCTACATAATAAACTCTCAATGAAAGATTTTGGTAATTTGATTTAATCATTTTATAGAAGAGGTTAAAGTAACACCTTGTTACTGTAATTTCATGGTTTCAAGTTAGACCACTCGCATTCATTTTATGTTAGTTTTCAGATAGTAAACAATTTTAATAAACTATCATATTATGATATCATGATCATATTACCTAAATGATAGGAAAAGTTGCCAGGTTTCTCTCCAGTAATGATACTGATGTAAAGAAAGAAAGAGGTAAGAAACAGTGTACTCCAAACAAGCAACTCTATGAAGTTATGGCAAGTACTTTTTCTGAATGTTTTCAGATAAGCCTCTAATGTATGTGAGAGATTTATAAAATTTGGAATTTTCTATTTTGTCTTTACAGGTAGTGTTGGTTAATGCTATATCCCAACATCTATTTATGACATATCTTCCAGTTTTTTAAAAATTATTTATGTGTTAGTATGAATTTAGAGTGTGAGAGCTATTACCTTTTTAATCAAGTTCATATGAGGGGTAATTAAAAATAATCTTTTTTAAATATCTGTGTCATACCAAATATTAGAATACGAGGGGGGACCCAAAAGTAATGAGAATGGTGATGACTTTGCAGCTCAAGACAGGCCCTTTGGTCGTCAGTGAAAAGGCGAGGGAAAATTTGGCTGCAACCCTTCCCATGAGCAAATCTTTAGATGAAATTCTCTGAATGACACTCCAGACATCTCACAAAGTTGATTATATGGTTTGGCGACAGCCTTCACAAACAAGGGTGCTGATTTTGTCAACGTTGTGATCCGTTCTTGAAGTTGAGGGGCACTCAGAACGAGGTTGGTCTTCAATCGACATCTCTCCATTCTTGAAACGCAAACACCAGTCAACAGCCCTGTTACCGTAACTTTGGGCCCCCCTCATATGGCTATGTCTAATTAATTTAATTTGTTTTTATTTTATTTATTCATTTATGTATTTTTGTAGAAAGATAGTAGTTTTAATGCAATATATGGAACACCAAACTGCTTATTTCCATGTCATGTTCGGAGAAGGTAAAATTATCATAGAGAGGATTATATTTATTATATTTAAAAATCATATTTCTATAATATTGCAACAATTTTAATTGAAACTCTACTTAAAGTTACAAAATTAAAATTACATTAAATCTATAAAACTCTAATATAAATTAGCAAACCTGATGTATAAATATATCTGATGATAAGAGTGAGGAGAGAAATCCGAGTAAGGTATATTTAAAATGTCTTAGTTGTTTCCCAGTGTTTGATTTCACATTAAATACTTCATTCACATCTTTAGAAACTTTTACATCAGTTTTTTCATCTGAAAAATGAGAGGCTTATATAAAATTACTTTTAAAAAAAAAAAAAAAAAAAAAATGCCCTAGAATTAAATAAATTAAAAAACAGGACAAAATAGCTTTTACAATTTGTTCACTGAATATAAAAATCTAAGCACATTTAACCAAGTATGCTAAAGAGCAAAATAATAAAAACTTAATAACTTTTGACTGAACCTCTGGTTCAGTTTTTGTTTAGTCTCGTCAACCAGGCAATAAGACATAGAATGAATCTCCTAATTAATGATTAGTTTTAAGAGGAATGATTTCCTCTTCTTAATCCAAACAAATCTATCTACAAATCTACTAAAGTTAATTATTAGAAAATTAATACTACTAGGAGAAAATTCACAGTAAAAATGCTAACATTTCACAGGCCCGACTTTAAACTAAATTATTTAACATCATAGCCTTATTTTTGTGAATCTATTATAGATCTTCCCTTGTCTTTGATGGTGGCCAATATGGAGGACTACTAAACATACAGTTTTTAGTCAGCATGACATGTTATACACCAAATTAAAGATCTTGAAGAGTAGGTAAATATTAATATTCCCCAATACATCCTAAATACGAAAGCTCGGAATGTAACGCATCACTAGTATATCAAAATGTTAATTTATATGTTACCTTTATCATGTGGGAGAGCAGTAGCCAACTTTAGAAGACGAGCAGCTGTTTCTAACAATATTGGCACATCAAATTCCGAGCAGAGTTGGGATGCTACTTCTAATTTCTTAGGTTTGGCATAGCTGTCATTCACAGGTTCTTTGTTTTCTAGATAGAAGAATAGAGAATAGTATTAATGATAATAAATAATAATAATTGGATTATTTCAAGTTAATAATAAAAATTATGTTATTAACAATAAATTATTGATACTAACGTGATGATGAATGCTTGAGAACGTGACTTTCAAATACAAGAGCAAGGAACAGCCAGAGATGTTGAGCTGGACCCAGGGTATTAATCAGCTTGAGAAGTAAGACTTGGCGACGGTGCTCAGGTATATCAAGCATGGCAGCCACAAACACACGGACCACTCCCACTACTTCAGCCTCTCTTCCCTAAAAAAATAGTTACATGATAAAAACTGAAAGGTATGTACCAGCATACAATGAAATTAGATGATTAAAACAAATGAAAAGTAGATATTATCATCATTTATGTTGAACATTCACTTATTAGTTATAACCAGTTTACTGATAATCATTTCATATCAGTCAAGAGACAAGAATGAACAGTACATTTGTAAATTACAGAAGGTGGAAAAATAGATTATTTTATGGCAAAACCAAGTCATACATACTATGGTATTTTTTTAAGTTCCGATTTTACGATCCGGCCATTTTACTTATTTCCACAATCAGATGGTGACATGTCTCACCTCTCTGGGATTCGAACTCACAACAGGTGATTAGACCTAGGTTTAGGACTGACCACTCGACTACGCCGTTGGTTTATTTATTATAAATAATAAATCAAAATTGGTATTATTTATAAATAGGGTGACCACACGTTTTGACCGGGACAGTCTCGTTATTTTAAGCTTTTGAAGGGGTCCCGTCGGTTGTTGTTTTTGGAAAAAAGGGACCTTTTCCAGAAGGTCTGGGTAAATTAAAAAATTTGTCCCATACCTTAATGAGTTGGAGGCGTTTTCAATCTTAGTAAATAAGTTGTTTATTAATAGTTTGCTTATCAACTGTGTGATATTGAATCTCGGTCATTCACTTCAATGCCGATACCATGCCACTGTGAACAACTAATTTAGAATCTGAAGAGGCTATTAAGTGAAACTGGTTATTTGTTACATACTTATTACAAATACTTTGGGTGAAGACCTAGCACATTTTTCCCCCTATTCAAAATGATAACGATTGTGTTATTTAGAGTGAGAGGCAAATCTGCACTGGATGCCCCACCAATAATTTTTTTGTTTTTTTTTAAACTATTCCTTTTTACATTACATAAACGATTTCGATTGTAGCCTCTCGATAAATTCAATGTATTTTTTCCTTAAATTTAGGAAAAATAATGGAAGGTTATAATAATTTTAGGTTAAGGTTAGTACTTTTTGAAGTAACCTAACCATAACTTCCATCATTACCCCAAAACGTGACACTTTATGTAGCAGTTTTAAAAAAATAAAAAATACTATTGAATTTATCGGGATGACACAACCGAAATGGTTTTATAATGTGCAGACCCTGTAAACAGTACGAAACCTGTAAAAAAGGACAAATCCTGTAAAAAGTTTAAAATAAAAGTTAGTAAATCAGATAGTACGAAATAGGTGGGCCAAATAGTGCTGATTTATTAATTGATTTCAAAAGAGAAAATTTTATCATGCAACTTTTTCCTTAAAATTCCCAAAATTTAACTCGGCCCAGGCCCCCCCCCTTCAATTCCAATGTCCCGTTTTGTGCTCAACTTTTTATGGCCCCCCTCTATACAAATATAAATCATTTTTATTTATTGAATATAAATTATTGTTACCTTTACTAAAATAGGTACGATGGTCTCAACTAATTTTGATATTATTTGAAAGCTGTAGGCATCATCTTGACGAGCAATAGAAGTACCAATAAAAGTGAAAATTTCCATAATACTGTGTAATACATTATCCTGAAAAATAATTTTAACAAATTAAACATTTTACAAACACAGTATCTGTATAATTAGTGGTTATTAAATATAAAATAGAGTAAATTAAATTGCAACAGTTAAAACCAATATTACCGGAAGGATATTGGCGATAACGGTGAGTGTAAGTAAAGCATGGTGATGAGTCTGAGGATTCTGAGAGATACGTAAACATTGAACAATAAGATCAACTTGAATCAATTCAGGGGATATTGGTGCCAAACCAACACACTGACAGCACTGGAGTAGAACTGATAAGATCAGCTGTTTAGAGTACTCAACTGGAGCCTGGTGCTCAAAAAGCAGGCATCTGTGAAACAAATTCAGACAATTAAAAGTAATAGGTAGAATAGCAACATTTCTTGATGATAAGATTTTGTTAGTTTACATGAGTAACATAAACTTGTTCAATAGATTAAGGAAACAGTAGTTTATTCCTTGTTCCAGAAGCACTAAAACTTTTCAGTAATTTATACACAATTAAAATAGTATATTATATTACTAGACTGTGAAGTGAGTTTTTTCTTTACCGCAGCAATTATATTTACTGTAGAGTAAAGTGAGACAGTAAATACTTATCTACAGTAAGTACTTTATCTACGATTGTGGATTTTAATAATAAATACAGAAAAAAAAATTAATAAACTTAAGTTCGTATTTCTCTTTTGATTAAGGTGATATTAATTCATTATTTTGGAAGGCGTATAACTCTCCTTATTTTCTTCATAATCACTTAAATCACTCATTGTTTCTCTAAAAACTCTATATAAACAGTTACTTTAATTAAACAAACAGAAAATTGGAATGTAAACAACCCCGCTAATCATACGTTAAGGAGAAGAAGAAGAATTCTTCACCACATTATGAAAGCATGCGCAATGAATACAGCTACGAAAAGAATCACTTTCTGTGCATCTAAACAGAGATATAATGTTTATATTTCGTATCAATCGTAGATAAAGATTTTTTAAGTCCACTTAATGAAAAAATGGATTTTAGCTATGTTTTTTTAGGCTCTAAAGTTACTATTTCGCAGCCTACCACGGAAAAAAAAAGTTTTTAAAACCCATTGCAGCACCATGTTAGAAGATACAAGGTTAATATTATTTTTTAGGAAAATCAATTTATTGTTAACTTTGATTAGAGATAATTTCAGAGGATTAAATAAATATAAATGTGAAGTGAATCAACATAAATTAAGTAATAAAGAATTATCAAGGATTCAGAAAATTTGGATTTTTTTTGGTTTTAGTCCTGTTTAACAGCCAGGGGTTATTATCTGGCCACTTTACTCATCTACTCGCTGAGACCATCAGTGTGAAACATGTCTCACCTCTCTGGGATTGGAACTCACAACCAGGATTTAGACCTTGGTTTAAGGGTTGAGTGCTAGTGCACTCAACCCCCCAGTGGTGGGTCCCAGTGGTTAGTACCACTGGGATACGCCAGCCCTCTAATATTTGATTAAGATTAAACCTTAAAAATAAGTATCACTTTCTGCAGCCTTACAGCCTGAGCCTCGTAACACTTTCAGTTGTTTGTGCTTCAAATCCTTTAATAATACATCAAACAATTTTGTTTGCTTTCTTTGCTCAAGACTTTTACATATACTCACAAATACTAAAACTCATATTAAATTGACAATAGAAAATTTACTTTTTTAAAACTTTGAAGAGTGCTGGTATCAGAATAGTACAATCAGAAAATTTGTTTTTACTCTGAATTTGTTCCAAGAGAAATACGCCTTTTTTCCATTCTGTAGTTTCAAGGATTTCCAAACTAGGAATGTTAGATAGGCTGAAACAGAACATAAGCACACTTAAAATAATATAATGTCAAGTAACAAAGGTTCATTTAGTCTAGTTACATATTTATTTAGTTTTGCCCATAAACAGTTTGCCAAATGTGCATAGATTTTAAATCACGAACTGATTTGTAACAATTAAAAATAAATAGAAATAAATTAAGATAAAATCATTTTTTTAAAAAAAACAAACCTTTTTCTAATTTGTTTATTGCTGCCTGGGGTTTTTTTAACAGGTGAACATACACTGCTGAACCACTTAGTCAAGAATGAAGCAATAATTTCTCCTTCAATGGTTACTTTCTTAAAGAAATTTGATACGGATTCAGTAACTTTAACATTCTCACACTCATAAGTCTTCGATATAATGGAGGTTAAAAATCTTTCCTGATTTATCCTTTGAGGATTAGGTAGGTTATCAAACAAAAGAGAAGGCATCTAAAAAATAAAATAAAATTTTATTTTATTTTATTTTAGTAAAGCACATGATTAGTAAAAATATACTGTCTTGCATCAAATTTAAGACACACTTTTTTCCATGATTTTGAGTGCTCATAAATGGAGATCGTCTCAAATGCGAGGGTGTCTTAAATTCATGTATTTGTTTATATTACTTAAACTGCTTTGAGGACATAGAATGAAATGTTAGGTTATCTCTCCCAGAGAATTAAGATGACAAACTTTCTTCTGAATAAATTTATGGGAAATACCCTTCTTGGAAGGTAGAAAGCCGAAAAATGATCATAAAGAATTCCGTTTAACAATGCACCGGTGTGCAAGTGCTGGAGTGTTAAGATAAATAAAAACGTTTAAGTTAGAAAGAAAAAAAAGGTTTCCGGCAGCAAGTTTTAATATTGGTGGAAAGCTCATGATTCTTAATTTCACTGTTTTCAATTATTCAATGATAAGAATCCCCAACATTTAATTTCCATTTCTATTTTGTTTGGATATAAAAGTTTGTCAGTTTTAATGCTAATTCCATTATGGAAAGATAAATCTTTTTCATGCAATTCCAATAATTCTTCTTTTTCTGAGTCAATTAATTTTTATGTGTGACTTAACTAACTTATGTTTATGTTAATAATGAGAGTAAAATTTTTAATTACATTATATAATTGAAGGGTACCTTATTTTTCTTTTTGCAAAATAGATTCTTAAAACTAGGGTGTGTCTTAAATTTGATGGCATCTTACATTCCATGCAATACCGTATTTGTTTCTCTAAAGTCTTGTCTTAAAAATAATTTAATAGATAATATAGAAGAATCATCGTTAAACTAAAGCATAATTAAGCTGTAATAATGGGAATGTTAATTGATAAACAATGTTTGGTTAAACTAAGTTAAACTAACTTAAACCTACAATAACCATCAGCACTAAAAGCATCATAGAATAAAATCATTAAAAAAATGCAAAATTAAAATAATAATAATATACCCACCAAATTAATGAGGTATGCAGCAGGATTTGTAGTTTCATTTTCATTTTCTTCCATAGTTGTAGAGAAATCAGACAATATGTTATCAAAGGCTGTCCAAACATCTTCTTTGGTAAAACTTTCTATCTGAGTATTGTCAAATTTTTTTAAGATAAATTTGACAACTTTTGATTGAGGCTTGTCCAGAACAAGATCTTTGCCAATAAAATTATTTAAGACAGGCAACAATTGAATGAGTATATCCTGCAAAAATAAATCATTTGAATGAAATTAATGGTATTTAAAGCAATTGTGGGTGAGAGGCATTAAGGTGTGAATTCTCTGGTTCATTACTACCTGGCAATTGACACTCTATGTGACTTTTATTCAAAGACAGTCTGAACGCAAGACTATTGAGAGGTGGGGTGTCACTTCTGCTGTGGCTGCAGATCCAACTTCCACCGTCACTTTTATTTCAGCTTCGGCATTGATTATGGATAATGTGTGTAATTTTTAATAATTTAATAACTGACGGGACATGGATTTTAGTTTGATATTTTTATTTTTTAAGGAGATACAAATTAAGGGAAGGGTAGAACTGTCAACTGTATTTTGTGAATGAGGAAGGATGACCTGAGAGGCCTAATAATAATCCTAATGTAGGAATCTGTTAAGAGTAATAATTAGTAGAGGTTGAGTTTGTGTAAATCCTGAAGTTAAACTCAATAAATCATTCAGATCATGATTTTAGTCATTAGCACCTGACTTATTTATTGCAAATTATTTATATGAGTAACTCTTAAAAATTAGCCTAGTAAATAGTCCAAATAATAAGAATTTACAGATGTCGGCCATAATCTCCTCTGAAAGATCTTACATTAATTTATTAACTTGCCAACTTACACTAGAATTGACACACTCCAATATTTCGAGAATGCCAGCTGTGACATATACAGGAGTTTGAGGGTGAGTCACAAGAGTCATCATAGCACTTAAAGCATTCTTCATATGTGACTTGACGTCAGAAGGCAAAAGAGATCTGATCTCTTTCACAGGTGACAACTGTGTGTAACACAACACAGTTATTTGCCTAAAACAAAAAATAAATAAATAAATATGGTTTAATATTGTTTTATTAGTTTAAAAGAGTTTAAACTAAATAAATTTTATCCTGTTCTTACAACATAAAAAAAGGCAGTTGCACATGAATTCAGTGAGACTGGTGAGGCAGTGCCAGAGACAAGCTTGGTTTTCAGCGTCTTCGGCCTTGCCAAAACTTGTCGCACTAAACTTTTATCTTTACTAAGAGAGGGTATCTTCCATGAACTGACACTGAAGTTGGTGACAAATTTCAGTATGTTGGACATTTTCAAGGGTGAGAAACTTTATAATAATGCACAAGAATGGTACACTCTTATCACCCATTTGAACAGAGGAGAGAGGCAAGCCGGTTAGGTGGTTTCCCCTATCTAGGCAACCAACTACTCCAGCAGTCCTGACTCTCCTACGACCCACATACTTGATAGCCAGAAAAAGGCCTGTTTATAAATATTATCGATCCTTATGTGAAACCTTTTTTCATACATTATTTAAATCAGGTGTTTTTTTTAGTAAATAGCAAAAAAATATACATATATTTTATTACAAGAATGCTAGAATATTGGAAGTTCTAGCCTAATATAGAGTAGGTTTTATTTATTTTTTCCCCTCGTTTTGCATTGCTATTTAAATAGCTGAGAAAAGACGAGCAAAGCATATAGAACTAATACAAAAATACAATTTTTTTTAGGCCCTAATAAGGACTTGGATTCAAATAGGTACTTTATGTGAATTTATAATAACTACACACATACTGTAGTGTACAAATTTCATTTTCAGAGGATAATATCATAATTTGCTATCTAGATGACACCATCATACCATCTAGTTTGGTGATACAAAAAGTGAACACAATAAATAATAAAAAGGAATACTCAGAATGTTAATTGTAATAACTGTATTTAGAGTTAACTTACTCAGGATCCAGTTTAAGTTCTTCGGAATTTGAGATGACCTGTTCAACAAATGCTCTATAACCGGGTATTGGACTAAAAGACTCAACTAGACTTGTAAATATCTTCAGTACATCACATCTCAAAGAATTATGAGGAGAGTGTAGTAGGGTTGCAAGCAACGGTATAGCAGGAGAAGATAATGAAAGAACTGATGTTAAGAGGCAAGGCTCATTTTCAGGATCTTCTTTCGGTTGATCTTCTAATTTATTTTTCTCAAAAAATAAATTTAACAGGTGTTTAACACATGATATAGAAATCATAATATCCTTATCAACCATGTAGACAGCGCAGTTCAACAGAAAATACATTCTGTCTTCTTTTATGGAGAAATTTTTCTAAAACAACAAATTAAATACGTTATTTTTCAATAGTAAAAATACAGTAGATAGTATAATTATACAATTTCTTTAAAAAATCATAAAAGTCTTATGTGTTAAGGCCCCCGCAGTCAGGGCCGTCCCTAGGGGTATAGGCGCCCGGGTCAAAGGCATCTTTGGCGCCCCCTCCCCCTTATTGCCAAATTCACCTAGTAGTTAAGAAGGGGGCCTGGTGGCGCCCACTAGACGTGGCGCCCGGGTCAGCTTGACCCGGTTGACCCCCCTAGGAACGGCCCTGCCCGCACCAACTTTTTGTATGTAGTGCCATTATACATTCAGACCGACTTTTAATCGGTCCCCACCGACTCAACTCACACGTGGTTCCGATTTTCCTCCTACTAACTCGCAGCCCTAGAGAATCTCATTAGTCTTTTAACGCTTGTGGACATGGATATTGAAGTGCAAACACATTTTCGAAGAGTTCGGTGATTAGCCATTTATCTCCTTAAGGAAAGAGACAGGAAAAGATGTTATTCACGCAAGTGGTGGGTACATCCAAATCGTAAGACAAAGATTGCTAAAAAGTAAATTTCATACCCTACATCTTGATCTCAGGGAGCATCCAGATATGTTTTTCAACTTTTATAGGATGTCGATTTTTAAGTTTTTAAGTTCCTAGTTTGGAATAACCTCACGACAAACTGTCTATCACAGCTTTACATCACATTTTTGTTGTGATACTGAGACTCGGACATATCATAGAGCGAAGGTCTCTTCTTCTCTGGCTCGATCACCATCGTTAAAAAATAACTTTGCTTCTCAATCCTTGAAAACACAACGTTAGAAACACAGGTCAGAAGCCGGGCTCAGATTGACTTGACCGACTAAAAATTTGGTGGTGTGAGCTGCAGCATAGTGTAGTATGCGTTCCATCCCCTCCACAGACAATCAGATTGGTCACAAAATAGAACCTCACCTACTTTCACTACAAAAACTTCATTAAAAAAAGTCGGCCCGACTTTTTGTCGGCCTGTGCGGGGTTCCAGTTGTTCTTATTGTTTCTATTCCTTCCGTCTCCTTCCGATTTTTTGTCGGCTGTGAAAAAGTCGGTCATCTGCGGGGGCCTTTATAATTAACATAATAGGCAATGTCAAGTTGGCAGTTACCAAAAGCAGTTTGTGTTATGAGGATAACCTTCTAATATGGTGGGACATATCAATAAAATCTTCATAAAACTTTCAACACATCTAAATAAGTAGGACTTAAAATTATTTTACAATATGTTGTCAATACGTTACCTCAAACAGAGTCCCTGCAGCTTTTCTGAAAATCTTCCTAATAATTTTATTCTTGTTTTCACAGCCATCAATAAAAATCTTAAGAACACTTAAGACAGATTGATAAGCTGGAGATGTCATATCATACAGTTTTATTTTATTAGAGGGTTTTTTTGGAGAAATGCTTTCAAGTGGTTTCATCCCAAGAATAGACTTGGACATATAGCAAAGAGCAGGTTCAAGAGGCAGACGGCCCTTTCCACATAATTCCATACACAAGCGCAATGATTCCCCATCTACAAGATCTTCAATTTCATTTTGCCAGCCCTGAAATTATGAGAAAAAGTTTAGTTACAATAATAAAATTAATTAAAGTTAGCTTTACCAAATACTTTTTAAAGTTGTAAACTTGAACAGGTTTTAAAATTTATTTCAAAAATTTAACAGTTTCTACTCAATAGTCAGAAAAGGCAGAAATACTACAACGTTCTGGGGTAAAATATCAGTAAATTCATTGAAAATAAAACGATATTTTTTATTTGTTACAACAGAAATCTGGGTATAAATTATACTTCAATATCATCACATATGGGATTTATTTATTTGTTCCAACAAAGGCCAATAAATTCCCTTAACTCAACTGCTAATGGACATTGCAACTGTACAATTAGCTATTAGCTATACTAATAACAAGAGATTTTTTAGATTAAAAAATATTTGAATTAGCTAAGAAATAAAATAAACACGAAACATGCATTTTCATTAACTGAAAATTACATATATACAGGGTGATCCAAAAGTCCCCCCCCCCTCGTAACTTTTGAACGGTTTGAGATAAGTTAATGAAACTTGGGGTATCTATACCTTGTAAAGGGAAGTTCAGGACTATATTATACATAATTCATTCCATTATAAAAAATAAAAGTACTCAGAGAATCGCAGTTTGGAGGCTACTTATTACATGCAAAAAACCCTCCATTTTATTATTACGCAGAATAATTAACCGATAACAAAAACCAAACTATGCCTCAAGAGTTTTCATATAAGAGAAAAAAAACAAAACAATAGTAAATGCAATCAAATTAGTTTAGAATTTTTTTTTTTTTTTGTTTTAATCCCATTTATCAACCAATGTCATTACAGGACAAGGGTTTATTATTGTTTAAAAAAAAACAAAAAAAAAATTAAAAAGTAAACAGTATACATATTATGATAATAAACCCCTTCCTGGCAGTTAACTGTGACTAACACACAAAAAAAACTCAACAAATATAAACAATCAAGTATAGAAAATAGTAGTTGTTAAAATTAATTTTGTTTTAAATAACCGACATTGCTATGCAAATTTGCAAATAGTTATTTTTAAATTGTCATTACCTCTGGTTCTACTCAGTATTTTTCGATGAGACCAACCCTACAACAAGTGCAACATGTTGGCGCACAGCACTGTGTAAAAATTAATTGATTTAATTCAGTCGGACAGGTGGCGACAGACATACATACAGACAGAAAAAAGTTAAGGCTGGTTTTGGTTTTCGTAATGTATGAAATGAAAAAGTATCCAATTTTGTAATTCTGAGTAATGTAAAAACAAAACTTTAATTTTATATTAACAGATACTCACATCAGTAAATCAAATTAATATTATTAAAATCATATTAATCTACATTTAAAGTTTAAATACATACATACCATTTCTAAGTCAAGGAACTCTGAAAGGAAGGAAGATTGGAACAAAGCAGGTTCTCTAGCAAATAGTAAAAGTGATAAGAATTTGAACACAGGATGAATCTGACACAGTTCTATCAAAGATTCTGATATTTCTGAATACTTTGGTAGAATACCTTCCTCCAGGGAACACCATAATATTGTTTTCTTGTCATTTTCAGTCTTCATCTCTGAAAATAATTAGATTAATCAGTTAGTAGCTGTGATCGGTGTGGAGAGTGAGGTTGGAGACGTAGAAGGGGGCATCAGTGAGTTTCCTAAGGATCTTGGATTGGAGAGTTTGGATTCGACGGATGTTGGAAGGCTTGGTGCTACCCCACACTTCTAGACCATAGGTCAAAGCTAGTTTTAAGACTACATTGTAAATACGAAGTTTACTATTCAAGGTAAGATTAGACCTACGATCTAGAAGACGAAGCAGCAACTTGTATCGTCTTGAAATGTCCGTACGTTTAGTTTTTGTATGATGTTGCCAAGTGAGTCGTCTATCGAGGAGAAGGCCTAGGTAACGGACTGTGTTGGATTGGGGAATAAGAACTTGATTAAGGATGACCGGAGGACAGGTGCTATGACGAAGAGTAAAAGTGACATAAACACTTTTCTGTTCGTTAATTCATATCCTCCATTTCCTTAACCAAGGTTCCAGAAGGAGAAGGTGGCTTTGGGTGTTATTAGATGCGGTTTGAGGGTTTGTGGGTATTGTGCCTTATGTAATTATTACTAGGCAAGTGAGCATAAAACGCATAGCAATAAACATTAAATATCAAGAAAATAATAATCATGATGTTATAGTAGGAGTGGGGGTACTATCCTCACCTTCCTATAACTGTATCCCTTCCACTAACTCACATGCTCGCAGCTTTTACAACTATTATGATAAATGCACCATTTCACTACACCAAAACTTCTGCTTCTATCAAGTAGAAATTTTATTTGTTTGTTTCAATTGAACTTTAGTCAATTTATATGAAGCTGACAAAATCGATATTGTCATATGTTGTTTTTTCTAAAATGATTGAATCTGATTTAATGAATTTAGCGTTTTTTACCACATCATAGTAGTTTAACTGTTGATGAAGTATTAACTAAATCAAATAGATAAAGTTAGAATAATTTCCAGTCTTAAAATGTCAATTCAAAATTTGATGCTCTCTGAAGTTAGCCTGAGCATTGGTAAGAGGAACTTGTACACCAAGTGTCAGCTCTATCAGTCAACATTTACTCAAGAGATTGTTATTGACAGACAATACTTATAGAATTATGTAATTGCATGTATTACAAGTACTTTTTAGTATCAATTTTATTTAATAAAGATATTAAAATAAAAAATAAAATAATAATAAATTAAATACTTACTTTGCCTGATAAATCTGACCAATTTACTCTTGCTTGGGAGTTGAAACTCAGGGAGACTTATAAATTCAGTCTCTGTGCAAAGTATAGGGAATATAAGAAGGTCCAATAGAGCAGTATCTTCAGGCTTGTATTCCAGTAGAGTGCAAAAAGCCCTTTTTAAATTTTTCTTGTGTGGGCCACCTGACCAACACTTCATCAATATTCTCTGGAGGGCTGTATTGAGTGAATCTTTATCAGCATTGGACAAGGCAGGCTTACAAGATAACGCTGCCCTCACTACTGCAGGACTGTCATCCTCTAGCCTTGCAACTACAGTTTCACACAACCAACCGACCTAAAAAAAAATCATTATTAACTACTGGTTTTAAACAGTCAATAAGTTACTTAATTTAAATAATGTATTTTGAATAAAAAGCGGATCCTTGTAGGGTAATAAAATCTAGACTCAGATTCTACGTGGCAATGTTTCGGCCCAACCAGCCAGTCTAAGCCTAAAATATATCATTTTATTTAGAAAAGCAACGTAACATTGATAATTATACATCTTAATCTTACCTGATCAGGTTTGAATGATTTAGAAATGGACTTGACGGCTTGAAGTCTTATATCAGGATTTGGATGGATAAGACTATCAAATACACTGTTTCTTGAGGAATTTAGGCCAAGGAGTTGACGAAGAACAGCTGCCTCAGATGGAACTCTTAGAGCTTCAGATGCAGCAGTGTCAAAGGCTTGAGGGCAGGAAACCTGTAGCTTATTTACTGTCGCTCTGTACCAGTTTTTATCAAAATCTTTCGACAATTGACACTCTTTTATCAATACCCTGAAAGCCGTTCAAATACATTTGTAAGTTCAAAGAAACACACACACATGTATATAAATATAAAATTGGGAAGTAAACTTTTCTTTAAGTTTAAAAATTTAACATACTTAAAAACAGCAATAGCCTCAGAATCATCAAAAGACAATGTTAAGAGATTCTCAATAAATTTTTTGTAATCTTCTTTGGATGATGATTCAAGTTCACTGTCTATAATAACTTGAACTGAAGTAGTGAGGAGATTTGTAATGAATGGTATAGTGATAAGACCTCTTGATGACCAATAACCAATAGAGTTTAGTAAGTGACGTGAAGATATAAGACGAGAAACAGCTGTCCTGGATAGTGAGCACTCACTAGACTGGCACAAAACCATAAACAGCAAAGCAGTCTCATGCTTCAAGTTCTCTATTTTCACCTATCATAAATAAAAAAAATACATTTTAGTAAATTAAACCATTGACTTAATTAATATAAAAAAATAAACCTCAGTTGTCTGAGGAGAGAGATTACTAAATTCATTAATGTATTAAGATATAAATCTAACAAAAAATAAAAAGGTTTTTCATACCTTAGAGAGTTTGTTGTAAAGTGTAGAAATAAGCTTATCTGAAAGTTTAGTCTTGGTAGCTAATCGAGCCAATATAATATAAGCAGAAGATGTGAAATCTACATGACGACATGATAAAGCTGACATTATTGAAGGTAAGACTAAACTAACGTGAAGATCTGTCACCTCTTTAGCTGCCTCCAAACCACCGACAATTGTAGTACAGTAAAAACTAAAAAGTGTATTCAAGGCTCCTGATTTCTCTCCAAAAACCTAAAATAAATAAATTTTTGAGTAATTATTTTTATAATTATATATTATTATTATAACAAATAAAATGAGCCCCTACTAGACAGAAAAAAATCCTCTTACGTAAGATGTTTTGGGTATATCTAGATAATGCTAAGTTTAAATACCCATGACCGGCACTCACGGCAACACTGGAGAGAGGAAGGCCCCAATTAAGTAAAACAAATCTTAGCTGAACACCAGGAACAGTAGAAACATAAAGGTACAAGATAATAGGACAGTTATTAATCAACACCTTAAAAAAAAGGTCCCAACCATCACAGTAAATTTTTCCTCCAGGCTGTTGCGCTAACTTTTATTTTATTAAAGAAAAAAATCAAAGAGCTATAACTAACTAGGGCCCTCAGTAGGATAATTTTATTGTCAAACTAGCATTATATCAAATGATAAAGACTTAAGGTGGGTACAGACTATTCTGACGTTACATGGGCCCACGTCATAATGCGTGTGATATAAAAAAGTAACACAGGGTTTTGTGAGTCTATGTTCACATTGTTCTGACGTGACGTGGGAACGCGAGATATGATGCTATCTGATGCCTTATGACGCGTGGGAGGGATATCTAAACTTCCAGATATTTCTTCAGTCGTGGGAAGGCATCAGAAGAGTATTTTACAACTCTCTGTACATTTTTGACATACCTTATTTTTAGTGATTTTTTTTCGAAGATGGAAGAAGACATGTTAATTGAATATGTTCGGGCGAATCCGGTGTTATACGACCCTACACACCGGGAATATAGAAATCAAAATTCACGAAAGGAGGCTCCTTCTATCAGCTGTGGCATTAAATTCTAAAACTCCCCGAATTCTTCTCGCTCTGCATTGATTGGATGTATCCATTCTCTAGAAGAAGAAATGGCTGCAGTTCACAGAGCAGCCATTTCTTCTTCAAAAACATGGAGAACATTCATGGTAGAAGGCTCAAAACCAACTGAAGGGAGAAGCAACAAGTGCGAAATGTGTTCTTTCATGTGTCTAACGTCAGAACAATGTGAACACCGCCTTATGTCTGACGTGGTCCCATGTTATCTGACGTGACGTGTTCCCACGTCACGTCAGAGTAATCTGTACTTAGCTTTAGATTAGTGTAAAGATAGTGTTAATTTGACTACCTAATATCTATTCTATTTAAGGTAATGTAAGAAGGAAGTGCAAGCAATCTTGGCAGTGCAATAAATCATGACATTAAAAGCAAAACACAGACGACAGTAATAGTCACAGTTCAGCTGCCTTTTAAATGACTAAATGAGATTACCAAAAAAATAAAAATATGCAACTCTGCAGCTCCACTTGGCTTCAAAAGTAACAAAGAACAAGTCTTTTAGAAGATATACAAATAAAGCATGTACTTACTCGATTAATGAAATATTTAAAAGAGCATGATGAATTAATAACACACTACTAACCTTCATTGCATCCACAGGCAAGTTGCAAACAAATTTAAAAAAGGCAGTGTCAGTAGCAGCCCTATTGAGTAAAGCAGTTTTAGATAATGGAATTCCAGCTTTCTTAACAGGGGCCAGCCAGTTCCATTTCCCCTTGTCTTCTGAGAGAGGGAATAGTTGAAGCAAACGGGCAAAAGTCATAGTTTCATGGTAAGGTAGTCCTAACATCAGAAGTTCATCAACATTGAACTGATGAGCATGATACCTAGAAATGAAACAATCAAAATATCAAACACATTATTAAAAAACAAATTCTACTCTCATATTAGTTAATATAACATGTTCATTTGCATCATAGGGGAAACTATGAAAAAACACAACTCTCTTGAGTTAACGTAAAGACAAAGAAGAAATGGAATGTCTGATTTGTATTGAATGAAGCTAACACAGCAAAACCTTAATAACTATCAGAAAATTTAATACAGCATACTATATGATTAACAAAGCCCAATCGCTTACCTGTTGATCAACCATTCAATAACTTTGTGAGCAGGCTTTAAGAGGAAATAAGGCGAGAGGAGGATGGAGATTTCTTTAATATTAGCGTTTAATTTATCATTAACATCAGAAGTGTGTATTGTTCTTTCAAATGATTTCGAAGACAAATCAAAGAGAGTCTTCTCGAAGGCTGCGAAGTCAGGATTTAATTTCTTCAATTCTTCTAAACCACTGAGACCTGAATAATAGTTAATAGCAAACAATAAAAGGATAAGAGGCTCATTTTTATACTATACTAAGGGAATATATACGTAGGAAATATAAGAAGTAAACATTTACCTAATTCATAGATGGTGTCTCTCTCAAAGTTGGCTGCTTCCTTTTCAGTAAAGAGAAATGACGCCTTTTTAGTTCTATGGACTAAAAGAGATGTTTGAGGAGCTTCCAGCTGTTTTAGCTGGGCCGCTAAAGAAGTTACAACCATTTTTACAAATATTTCTAAACAATTAAATAGAAAAGAATGCAGCAATTCAAATAATAAAACACACGTTTACTTCACGGTGAAATGGAAGGTTGTAATCTGGTTACATTGTTTATAGTTTTTAGCTAGAATTCTCTTTAGGGATTTGAAGGCTGAGCTACAAAATGTTTTTTCCTTTTTATTTTAGTTTAAATAAAAAGTTATTAAAGTTTATACTTATTATTCATAACAATTAAGAAGTTTAATTTATGTATATATTTTAAAATAGAAATGCCTCTAGAATATAAAATAATGAATATTCAATTACAAAAGTTAATTTAGGTTTAGAGTTTAGGCTAACCTGGGTAACACTGTTAGATAAGTTAACAATTTTTAAAAATATTTTGCATGTTTAAAAAAAGCTAAAATTGCTTAACAAACTTGTGTGTTTAAGTGTAAATGAAGTGATGTCTTTGAGTTTTTAATCGGCTTTCTCTATTGATTTAGATTTCAATTAAGTTTGGCGTTTCTTACTTTACAACAGCGATGCTTAGAAATTGTATCTTATTAAGTAAAATTAAGAATGTTTCCGAGTGTAGGTGGATATCTGCTTGCCCAAGGCTTTTTAAAGATATCGGAAGCGATGGAAGTGGGAATGACCCCGCCGACAAATTAAATGCACTTCTTTTATCATTAGGTAAAGAAGACAACACAACGCCCTCTGATACTCATAAAGTTCAAGTGCCCAAACCTCGTTCGAAACAACGCTTGAAGAAGGCGGATAAAGTCGCCGATGTGAAGAAAAATTTAGGTTCTCGCATTGTCGACGCCGCCAAGGACGTTGCTAATAACTTAGAAGGTGATAAAAAAGAAATAGAAGCCCAGCTTCTACATAAATTGCTATACAAAGATTCCCAGGTTAAAACCGAAATACTGAAGGCGTCATCAGGAAATCAAACTTTGACTGAATTACTTACTAATATGGACGTCGAAAGAGAGGAAAAGAAACCCCCTACCTCACAAGTATCTTCAGATGATTTCTCTCGAGCCGCTCAAGTAAAAAAATTGATTGGCAGACGTAGCGTTAAAGATAAATTTGTCCCTAGAAGAGAGCAGAGAGTGGCTTTATTTGGAGAAAAACCTCTGGGTATTTTTGATGCCAAAGTTTGCAAAGATAGAGGTATCCAATTAAAAACTTGGAACGCCTGTGAAGAGAGGGAAAGAAAACTCAGTGTCACCCATCCACCTTCGAATTATTTTGAACAAATGATTGACTGGACAGAAAAGGGAGTAGTTTGGAAGTTCCCTATTAATAACGAACAAGGGCTTGAAGCCGAGAAAAATGTGAGTTTCGCTTCACATGTGTTGCTGGAAAATCATTTAGACGGTTGGTGTCCTACAGCTGGTCCTATTAGGCACTTCTTGGAACTAGTGTGTGTTGGTCTGTCACGAAATCATTGGCTGTCAGCTGCTGAAAAGGAGGCACATCTCCTGTGGTACAAAGAATTCTTTACTGAGAGGAGAAAGTTAATCAAAGAGTTAGGTGCTGGGGAAATACCCCAAGTTTCTGATGCTAATGTCTCAGCTTCGAATCAGTGATGTCAACCATAACAAGACTTTAAATTGCGAGGAGGAAAAAAGATCATAGTGCTATTGTAATGATGATCCTATTGGATTAAGCCCTGTCATTGCCAAATGTGCTTAACATACTGAACATCCAACATATACCTAAATTTGTCTTATTCTCTCTGGAATTTACTTCGGGTGAGTATTATTTATGGTATGTGTAAAATCACTTTAAGACTAGTACATCCAAAATATGTGGTTAAATACGCTTTTAACGAAAAGATTACCTGTTTATACAACTAGTTTTGTATTTTTAATCCACAAATGAGGGTAATCAACTTTTAGTATAGGAAATTTTTTTTCCAATGAATGGTTTGTTAAATACTTCTGAATACGATTGGTGGTAATGCTGTGCATATTTTGAGACATGCAATTTAAAATTAAGAAAGAACTACTTATATAGTTAAGTCTTACTTGTTAAAGAAGTTGGTAAGGTGTGTTGTAGTTGTGATTAATAAAAAATAACCTTTTGTAAATAAACTGTCTTTAGTTATATTTTTACCATTCCCTTCATTTTGTAAAAAAAAACTATCTTAATTAGTCCCAATAAGATTAGTGGCGTAGCCAATTATTGTTTAACAATTATATTAAAATTGACTTGGTTGCTACCTACCTTATTGAAAGCTAATTTATTAAAGGAAGCTTATTGTTAGCAAGGTTGGTTAATTTTACAGCATTAAAACAATTAATTATGATGTTTTTTCCTAGTTTAATCTGAATTCTAGTTTTAGAGCACATTAAATATAATAATTACCTCAAGGGATGAAATATAGCCAACAGTATAACATGGAATAATTTTTGACTAATTTTATTCATCCCTGCAAGACCCAACACGATAGATAACGGTTAATTATAGTGGACTACTACTTATAAGAAAGAATCACTTGGCAAGGTCAAAGTCAGCCAACAGCACATACTACAATGAATAACTCTGAAGAAATAGATCTTTTACACCGTCTTAATAGAAATTTTAACAACATCATTATCAATTTAATTTATCAAGTAAAATAGTTTTGACTTTGAAAGGCCTGATGATGTCCCTCAAGGGATGAAATATAGCCAACAGTATATGGAATAATTTTTGACTAATTTTATTCACCCCTGCAAGAAGCAACACAATAGATAACGATTAATTATGGGGGACTACTGGTTATAAGAATAATTATACATGCTTATCAAATTTAACAACAAATTTTAGTTCTATTTATATAGAGTAAATTAGCTATAACATTGCTACTGTTATCTATATTAAGGCTTGAGAAAGAAGCGTGTTCAATTGATGTTCTCTAATCCAAAAAAAAAACCTTTAAGGCTTGTGTCAATTACAACAAAGACATAAAAGAAACTGATAATATTTTCAGCTTCTATTCAAGGATTGCATCTAAAATTGATAAGCTAAGATCAGTATGGATTTACCTGGTAGATATGTTTAAAATTTTAAATCAACAGCTATTGTAAAAAAAAGAGTGAATTATTGAATTAATTATGGTTGGTAGGAATCCTAAAAAACCAAGTTATTTCAACAAAGCTTGAGTGAATTTTTTAAAATAATTAATTATCTCTATATATAATAGGAAAAATAAGGTCAATAAAATACATTTAATTGTTTTCCTTCTAAATATAATATTTTATTACTTTTTAGTGAATTGAATGTTTTATAAAAGTAATAATGAAAATCAAGGGGAATGGCTAGGTTGAGCGCAGAAAATTTCTGTGCAACACTCATAGTTTTGCATACCAACGCAACTAAGCTTAATATCTTGAGATGTTAAACTTATAATTATTTTTCCATCACATGCTTTAACTCAAAAACAGCGAAAATGGATTAAAAAAAAAAATGTTTTATAAAAATATAATAATGATATAATTGCACAAATATAATAATAAAATCACAATATTTTACAATAGCATAATTAATTCTCTATCTGAAGGAACAAGTTTGGATAGAATGTTAATCCTTGAATGGACTCGTCTCTGCAAGCCTCCCCGAACTTCTCTGTTGTAATAAGACGTTCCTTGGCAAGTTGCATAGGAATGCCAAGCTCCTGGGCCAGCTCTTCTGCACTCAGTTTACCCTTGACTTTTAGCTGAAAAATAAATGCAAATGAAATATTTAAAAACAATAGAATGTCTCTTTTTAACAGTCAACAAATTTTAATGCCTTAAAGGCAGCTTCAGTTTCTCAGTAAGTTCATGACATTTTTTAAATTATACAACTTACTTAATTGTGGGAATATTCAAGCCACTGTAATGGGATTTAATTAATAAAATAAAATCCTCTCATTTCATCAATTTAATTTTTTTAAAACAATATTCCATGTAAAAAAAACTATATTTCTCCTTCCATCTTAAATTCTGAAGATGTACTAACATGCTTCAATGTCTTAACATGCCAAACTGGAGTGGATTAAGCCGGCCACACACGTGCAGTTTTAACTGACAGTTTGAACTGTTCAGTTTTAAACTGTTCGTGTGTGGGTATTTCAGTTTCAATGCAACTCAACTGTACAGTTAAACTGAGACGAATGAAATTTCAATTTTTTTAACTGAAAGATTCAACTGATTCTTGCGAGTGTGGAGTTTCAACTGTACAGTTCTCAGTTCAATTTGTGAAATCTAAAGGTTCCTCACTTAATTATTTTAATAAGCTGATGTCCGAAGATTGACTTCGCCTTTGTAACCACTTCTTGCACCACTGTTTACGCTTTTTTAATTTTTTGTAAAATTACAAAAAGTAAATCGAGAGCGGTGAAATCGATCTGCGCCTTCGAATCCATTTTAAAAACTGAAGGATTGAACAGTACGTGTGTGTGCTTCTACAGTGTGCAGTCTCAACTGACAATTTAAACTGTCCAGTTCAAACTGTACATGTGTGGCCAGCCTTAGATTGAGGTTTAAAATATTATTAATTACCATTTGTAAACATTCAGAAACAATAGCTTCATCTGATTGAGAGGAGAGTTGAAGAACCATGGCCCCACTTTCAAATTGATGAAGCCTTAACGGAAGGTCTAGTCTGTTGGTAAGTCTGGCTGCCCTCAAAAGATCTTCTGGACTGAGAAGTTCAAGACCTCTAGCCCTGTTCACACGACAGTAGCAATCTGCAAGTGACATCATACCACCTTGCTCCTGAGAAAATGCATTATTAAATTACATATTTTATTGCAAATAGCACGATACATTTTCATCTTATTTGTATTGGTACAAACTTCTAGAACTTTCTAGAAAGTCATCAACAAAATACTATTAGAATTTCAGTTAAAACATGAATGCAACTAGATTGAATACCCATATAGGCGAGATAAGTTCAGGACTAGATAACTAAAATTATGAAATTGATGAAAAGTTAAATTCCTTAACCCATAATTACTTTAGGAAATTCAGTTTTCTTAATTAACATTTTATGATAGGGAGGTTCAGATGAAAGTAAGAATCGTGGTTTTAGATGAACGACAATTTGGAAAATATATTTCCTTCCTCAAGGTATTAACATAAATGATTATTTGCATTCATGTTAATACCTTGAAGAAAGAAATATATTTCATAAAACTTCAGTAATTATTTCACAGTTAATACTTGGCTATTTCTTAGTCTAAATATTATGATCATTAGTGATTTACAACCTATGGATAATTATTAATATCTATTTTACAGTGACACCTGAGGCCTTAAACCTGTAAATATATGAGAATCCAAGGCCATTGCCAATATTTTTTTCCATTTTTACACTCTTGAGAAGAATTAAGTGATTCTTTTTCAGTACCCATTCACCAATTTGGCTAAAACCCTAAAGTGTAAATTGCAACCCAAAATAAAATTTCTTGAAAATTAGATAAGTTTGTTGATTAAAACCAAAATAATTAAATTAAAAAAAAAATGATGACTTTCATTAACTCAATCGTTTCAATTTTTTGATTCAATATCAATTTCTTTCAATGGTCTGATGGGCACTGTACGATCCTCGCCTAAAATTCCCCCTGCTATATACAGGGTGTTTCACGATAAATGTTACAAACTTCGGGAGTGATTCTACACCCCAAAAGCAACAAAAAATTTCTTCTTGACCCCTGTCCGATTCTCAAGTAAAGGGAGTTATTTCGGTTTTTCTGTAAAACACGAGTTTTCTTCATAAAAATGGTCATATCTCCCAAAATGTTGGTCCTAAAGCAAATTTGAAACAACCATTAAAAAGCTCATTGAATTTCCAATAAGAATGAAAACCTTAAAAGTTCCTAAATACATTTCTAATAATTTCAATACAATCGAAATTGGGAAAAAAATTGTTTCTAAAATTCGGAAAATGTTATTAGTGCTTGAAGCAAAAACAAATCTTTAGCCTTAGCCTGGCAAATTTCACCAAAACTTCCCCTTTTAATAAGCTTTCCAACGATATACTCCATTTCGTGATTCCGTTAAAAATTGGTAGAGAAATTCAAGTTAGAACGCGAAAAAACGTGCAGTAGAGGCAGAACGGGGAAGCTAGAGGAGGGTTACAAACCAGCAATCCACACGCTTTTCCGGCGATAACTTTCGAATGGTTTGAACGTGAGATTCCAAATTTGACACTAAAGCACGCCCAAAGCATCACCGAATTTGCTTGGCCTGGAAAGTTGGTTTAGTGGAAGTGGTGGAAATTTAAACTTGAAACGTTGAAAAAAGAAAAAGAAATAGTGGTTTTCAAATAATAATGGAATTTGGTGTCACGTTGTTTGGGTTTATTCATTCTGGATCGCTGTTATTAATGGTGTTATAATGGTAGCGTGATAATGACCGAAGGAAGGGTTCAGTAGTATATTTTAAAGTAGTTGGGATTAAATTTAGGCTACAAGATTTGGAGACAAACGAACATAAAATAAAAGAAGGTAAATAAAAACATGCAAAAAAAATAAGGAAAATGTATGTTTAGTAAAAAAAACAACACAATAGCTAATATTAAACAAAGACCATTAATACACTTTAGATGTATTCACTATGGTGTTTTCTTTTTTTTGTTTTTTTTTTTTGTCACCAAGAGTGTTTGCCACAAAATCTTGCCAGACACAACTAATTTGATATACCTTGATAGGTTGAAGGAGTATTTCAACTAGTTGATGTGCAAGCTTTTCTATATATTGACTCTCTGTAGCAACTGAATCTCTAGTAACAGGATCATCAATTCCAAGGCTTAGCAAGTACGATTTAAATTGCACTGTCTCATCCTCACTCACATTACCCTGCGTTTCCTGATAATGAAAAATAAATGTTCAATAATAAAAAATAACTAAATATAATGAAAAATAATTAATAAGGAAATCATTTATTTTTACTTCCTCAGATGTGTAGTATAATATGTAGAGAGTTTGCAATTTACCCTGAGTTCATTTGTGAGGTCTCATGACTCAAAAAAGTGGGTTTTAAAAAAATGTTTGCCTGTCATCTGTAAAACCGCATCGAGCCAATACTACTTGGCCAATTTCGATGAAATTAGACATACATGTTAAGAAAAATCCCCGAGGTGAAATCGAGAAATTAATTTTAGCTCAAAATGTTGGGGCACAACTCGCAAATACTCTAAACAAACGTAATAAGAACGATTCCAACAATTTTTATTTAAAAAATTATATAATGTAGTACATTAAAATACTAATCTAACCATATTATACAAGTCGTTTTCCCAGGAAAAATCGAGTTCATGAGAAAATAGCTAAAAACTCAAAGGTTATGAGGTCGAGTTCATTCTCCGGTGGGGAGAAATTATTGTTATGGTAAATTTTGATAAAATATTCAATAATAATTAATTTTAAAATTGAAAACTCCAAACAACTAATAAATGGAAAACACTGGACCAAATAATTATGTTCCCTTAGTTGTGAGAAAGTTCAGTACGAGTTGTATTGAACAGATTTTTTGGTACACCTCAAAAGAATAAATGAATGGAACTATAAATTTGGTGTTAGAAATAATAAATATACATACCCGAATTTTATTTGATACATTCTTTGCTATATTAACCATGTCTTTAGCCATTTCCATAAGCTTAGTTAAGTCTTTAAAAGCAGCAGATATACTGCTATCAGTGGCTTTTTGTTTCTCTTGTATTCCTCGTTCAATTCCAATAATTCCTGCTCTAGGTTTGGCTCCCAGCTAAAAATGATAAAAGATCAAAATAATAATAATTTTTATATATTCATAGATGCGCATCTTTGTATATATAAAAAATCCCATACCCTTTAAAAAGAGACATAGAAAATATATTCTGTACTTCACAATAAAATATTAGAGTTAAAATACAAAAAAACTTCTTATTATCCTCTTGCAATAAGGGAAGAAAGGGAAGATATTCTCCTCTTTTAAGGCCTTGGGTAGCAGTGACTGGTGGGCAGCAGAGCAGTGCCGCTTACGTTTATGTTTTCATTGAGTACAGTGGAAGTAAAGGACGGCAGGCTATGACAAGCATGAGCGTCTGAGCAAAAAGTTTTGCTGCTTGCCGCTCACCACTGAGCCTAGACATTAATTTTCGCTCACCGCTTAGTCTTTCAGTTGAATAGAAACTATCATCAAATAAACATGGCAGGGAACTGATGGAAAATACCACCTAGCCTATTCTTTTTGCTCTTACTGAAGCCAGCGCCACTCACTGAGGCCGAACAGTAATGTAAGAAATAGCCTTAAGAGAATCTTCCTTCACTTATATCCTTTGGGTACATGTGAATCTTGGCGAGCTTAGATTACAGTAAAGTATAATATTCATTAAAAAAAAGTAGTATTTTGTCTACAGTTTATCACCCAAATCCTTTAAACAGCTCGAACAACTTCTATTTTCGAGGCAGATCTAGCAACACTCTAACTTCCTCACCCTCTGATTCTATTTCTCTTTTAATTTATTTATAACTGCATTATGAATAATTTGGTAAGTCTCTCCCACTGCCGTTTAATTGGGCCTTATTTTTAAAGGGTATCAATATAATTTAGTTAATAATTTATCCTATATTTCTTACCACATTATTACTGACCTTTATTTTTTATATCCCTGTTTTCATAATTTATAAATAAGAAAGGGAGTCTAGTTATTAGTTAAAATTTTTAAAAAAAAACTTGCTTCATCTCTCACAAGGCATGGTGTGTTACCATACAGATTAAAAATATCTGGTTCATTACTCATATAAACTTGCTTAATAATTAGTACTTGGATGGACCAACACACAGTCACCCATTTATGTTAAGTCAACCTTTGATGCAGTCTGACTTAATAATATTGTAGGAATCAGCATATTCAACATGGTAAAAACATAGTTTAATTTTTTCTTTTTAATGTTAATAGAAAAATATTTATTTAATTAATTTCTAACCCTGGATGAAGGCAGTGAAGAAGACGTAGCTGCAATAGGCCTGCTTTCCCATTTTCTAAGCTGCACTGATTCCTTGATTGCAAAAATGAAGCTGTTGTCCAAACCATTCTTGAATGATATTTTAATGTGGTTGTGTAAGCTAACTTCCACAGGTCCTGGCCTTTTCGTACCTAAAACAACACATTGTTTTAATTAAAGTAATTTAATTACTCATAAATTAGCCAATAATTATATCAATCAACAGCCTTTGGGAGATTGGGCCTGCCATTTTAAAGGCCAGCCCATGTTGTACTGTATTGTTGGAAAATAAATACGTATAACCTACAAACCTTCAGGAATAGGAATCAAATGTATGATAAGCTTATTAGAATTCCTAAAAGAAAACGTTGATGAAGTATCTTCCTCTACATAGACAACAAAATGAAGTGGTAATGCCAGGCACAAGGAATCACTAGAAGAGAAGTCTGATGTAGCACTCCAAAGCAGTCTGTATGTTGTTAATAAAATATCTCCACCTTCAAAACCAGCCTGAAAACAAAATAAAAAAGTATTGCTGCTGTGTTTAAAATGCTAAATCTACAAATGCCATACTCATACCTGGGCAGAAAGGGAGGCAACTAAAATCACGGATTAAAGAATTGATATACTATTGATACACTAATGAGAAAGTATCTAGTATCGGGGAATACTTTATTGATAATAACCACATATTTAACGATAACAATGTCCAACTCACACACACTCATGACAATGGAAATAAATTAGATCAATTAAAAGAACAACTAGAAATAAAATGGACCCTTCAAAATAATATAAAAAAGCAAACATCAATAAGTCATCTTTAGTAAAAAAAAATATAGCCACCCTTAAAAAACATAAATATATAAATATAATAATTAAACACAAGTCCTCAATTGGGAAATATACTTCTAATTTAATGAAATTATAAGTAAATACAATTATTGTAAATTTTATGAATATTTTGGTTAAATTATTCAAATATTTGTTCGACATTGTAATAAAGTTACATGTTAAGTCAGGCACGGGGACAACTACTAGGTACGGTAACTCAGGTAAAATGAAAAACTACCAACGTTCACCCTAATTATCCCAAGTATTTCGGTTCCTCAATTCCTCTTTTTCCGATACACCCCAAATACTGCCCTCCCGTTGTCCTTCCCACTCCCAGCACTCCTAACTTTGTATATACCAAGCTTGTTTTTAAAAATTATCAGTACACTGACAAAGACTATGCTGTCAAAACCGGCCTGTGTTTTATTGTTTTATTTATGCTTTAAGACAATATGTTAATAAATTATTAGTTGTATTCAGTCTCTATATACGATTCACTGAGGATAGTCGAAAGACTGAAACGATCGTCTGATTGTTATAACTATGTTAATTGTGGTTAGACAAATATATATACCTATATATTTTAACCACAATATATATATTTTAATACAATAAACGTGTACTTATTTCCATGCATTTTGATGTGTATATATTGCAGAGAGACAGTAAATATAATAATAATATATCTTAAATTATAAAACGATTGTTTCGAGTTAAATCACAGAATATGACAATAAAAGCTATCATCAATCTGTAGGCATCGGTTTATTCAAGTTTATCAACAATGGAACATACATCCAAAATTAAACAAGGAAAAAGGTAATAATAAATTATAAAATAAAAAAGTGATTTTTACCTTGTGGTCGCCATCATATAATTTAGTATTGTAAGCTTTAGATATTTGTTCTTCTCCTGGTTGAAGTTGAGGTGAATCATAGATAAATCTATTCATGGTGTAAATATTTAAAGAGCAAAATCATTTCAATATAATCAAGTTCAATAAGATAATATTTGCGTTTAGCGTTCGCGTTTGCGTTTAGGTTTTTAAAATCAAAACAAGAAACATCTGACTCCAATTCTAAAATCTTCTTGTTCTTCGCACAACAGTTCTTCAGTTATTGATGTTTTGCTTTAGCACTTTTAAGGGAAATCTAATTAAAGACTTATTTTCTATACGTAAGTCAGTAATACAGTTTTAATGAAGTAAGTCTTAGCCTTAATTAAAAATCATTTTAATATTAAACAATTTTAATATTAGAAATATTTTAATGCTATAAAAGGAGAACAAAATAAAAAATTTATATAAAATAGTATATAAAGAACTAGTAACATTTGCATTTATACCGGTAACACTTAATAATAATTTTTTAAAACAATATTTAAAAAAAGAAATACAGTCGTAAATTCAAAATCAAAACGTGCTGACCACTAAAGGTAATTAGGTTCTAATTCTATTTTTTTATTGATACTCATTTTAATTTGACTGAAAAGCATTCTTGGCAAAAAGTATGTATTAATAGAATAATTGTCGCTTAATTAACGCAGAAGAATTTTCATATAAATGTATATAGTATGCGAGTTCAAAGTTCAATAGTTTGCAATTGCAATGTAACAATGACATTACAAATTACAAGGCAATTTAATTTATGTAATAATTTTCTTCTCGATACATTTCTTATCGTAGCAGCTATATTGTTCATTATATAAGATAATATTGATAAAATCTTAGAAAATTTTACCCTCAGCTATACAACAGAACTTCCTTTATTATTAACTCAAGGTAAAATCATTTTATTTCTTTTTAAACTCATTTTTTAAAGTCTCTTGAACGATAAAAACAATTTGCGCAACAATTATTGCAGCTCTACCGTGGGTAGTGAGTAGTGTATGTAACTTCTCTAGATAGTAAGTAGTCTTTGGTAGTAAAATTCAGGTAAGATGTAATATTTAATAAGTAGGCATGTCCTCAGAAGTTGCGTAGATAAGTTATTATTTTATTAAGTTAAGTTGGACTGTTCAGGCGGTTGGAATATACTCACGCTCAGAAGACCACCATCCAAGGGACTGCTCACTCTCAATTGACAGGCCTAACGGATAGTTTGTAGCCGGATTTAGTTTAACAGTGTGAAGAAGAACTGGTAACTGTTAAATTCTAACCTTGTCCCTTGCGTTAATTTATCACTATAGTCTTCACCCCGCGCGGGGCGCGGGGTGAAGGCTAGGTATTGAGGCTATGTTTCCTGTTATCAGGCGTAGGGTTACCATATTTCAAATAAAAAAAACCGGGGGAAATTTTTAGGGGGTTCCGGGAGTCCTCCCCCGGAAACTTTTGAAAATTTGAATATAAAATGGTGAGAATTGTCGCTATCTGAGATCAAATTTTGATATTAATTTTAATGAATTTAGTGCAAAAACTTTTTTTTAATAAAATGATACACATATTTCTTTTTAAATTTTCATTTAAACAAAAAAATTGTACATTGACCCATATATAGCTGCTGTACATAGGTTAAGGTTATATAACAGATTAGGTTTTATTTAATCTGTAGTATTTTACAACTCAGACAAACTTTCTCATATACGAGTTTATAATTACTTAGCCCAGAGTTTCCATTTATTAGTTTTCAAATGTGCATTTAAATATTATTAAACATTTCATCAAAATGTATCATAAAAATAACTTTTCCTGGGTGGGGAATCGAACCCGGGCTCTCTCCTTCCGCGTGTAAGCTTTTTTCTCAGGAATTAGATTTTTCCCGGGAAAACGGCTTATATCGTTGGATTCGTATTCAAATGGACTACATTTTAGAATTTTTTAATCAAAATCGTCGGAACCGTTTTCAAGAAATTTTTTTTTTTCACGTTTTTCAGAGTTTTTGGGGGGTAGCGCCCCCAAATTTGGAGCTAAAATTCATTTCTCGATTTCGCCTCGGGGTATGATTTTTGTGAACATGTATGCCAAATTTCGTCAAAATCGGCTCAGTATAGTTTATGCTCCAGGCGTCTGCACAGACGACAGAGGACAGACAGACAGACATTTTTTAAAAACCACTTTTTTGGACTCAGGGGACCTCAAAACGTGTAAATCCATCAAAATCTCAAAATCGAATTTTCGCGTCATTACAATACTTTCTCTTTATATGAGAAAGTAAAAATAACAAAATTAAATGGTAAATATGTCTTATTCTTATTTTGTGTATTGTATTTTTACTCTCTCATATAAAGAGAAAATATTGTGATGGCGCGAAAATTCGATTTTGATGGATTTACACGTTTTGAGGTCCCCTGAGCCCAAAAAAGTGGTTTAAAAAAATGTCTTTCTGTCGTCTACCGTCTAAGCTACTTGCCTGATTTTGACGAAATTTGGCATACATTTGGTTCAGAAAAAGCATGCTCCGAGGTGAAATCGAGAAATGAATATTAGCTCCACTTTTGCGGGGTTGCTACCCCCCAAAAACTCTGAAAAAGAAGTGAAAAAAAAAATATATTTCTCGAAAAAGGTTCCGACAATTTTGATTAAAACATTCTAAAATGTAGTCCATTTAAATACGATATGAGCTCCAACGATATGAGCTGTTTTCCCGTGAAAAATCTAGTTCCTGAGAAAATAGCTTTAAACGCGAACCGAGAGAGGCCGGGTTCGATTTCTCGCCCAGGGCAGGAGAAGTTATTTTTATGATAAATTTTAATAGTGTTCAATAATAATTAAATGTACCTCAGAAAACTAATAAACGGAAAGCACTGGGCTAAGCAATTATGAACCCGTATATGAGAAAGTTTGTCTGAGTTGTCTCGGACCAATTTTTTAATTTATTATATGAGGTTTTGTTTTCAATTAATTTTAAAAGGGTTTTTATTTTGAATTAATAAGGTAATAAGGGAAAAGGGAAACGTTTGTAACACTAGTAAATTACTGAGTAAAATTTTCTGAGCATTGTAAAAACGGGTGGTTTTACCATTTTGGGGGTTTTCAACTGGGGGGAAAAACCCCGATTAAAAAACGGGTGGTTTCCGGGAAAAACGGGTGATATGGTAACCCTATGTAGGCCTAGCAATTAAATGATGTGCCTAAATAGTTTTGTTTCCAAAGCCTTCTAGGAATAGGATCAGGACATAATTCATTCCATTACTAAGAATACAATACTCTCCAAATTGAAGTTTGGAGTCTATTTATACATAAAAAATAGCCAGTAGAAACTAAGTAGGTAATAATATATTAATACTAATAACAATGCTAAAAAAGATATAATAAATGAGAAAATAAACGTAGTCAAAACCAATTAAACTGGCGGAAGTCATTGAACAATTATCAACCATTGGTGCATTAATTTAATTTCCCGTCTCTTCTCTCAATAAGGCAGTTGACCAGTAAATATTTAATAACTCTAGTTCTAGGACAAATTAATAAAATAATAAATAATCGGTTTGAAGAGCATTAGTGTGAGGTTTAAGCACCCCAATTAGAAATTAAATCGGTCAACATTTGCGTACGCCATAAGAGCTCAAAGTAAACATTTAAAAAACAAATATCAAATTTAGCTCTATTTAGGTAGAACCGATGGAGGTACGACATAGGTCCAAAGTTGTAGATCTTTTAAATTCAGTTATCACTGGTGTTATCTGCTCTTCGATACGACTTATCGTGTAGCCGCAAGTTGTGTCTACCATATTTAATTTTTTAAGGGGGGGAGGGGTAACTTTTTGGATTTTACCGGTCGGTTTGGGCCAATTTCCGACCAAACGAAAAAATCCGCGAGTCTCTAGGTGGTCTAGAAGTACCCAAACATTTTGATTAGCGAGTCTGTGGGTTTTGGTTAAGGTGACCTTTGGTGGGTTTGGTTATTGTGGGTTTAGGTTATGGTGATTGGTGGTGGTAATTTTTTTTAGGTTATTATTTTTATACATTTTGTTTTATAAAATTGTTAATATATTTGGTTCTACTCTATATTTTTCGATGAAACCAAGCTTACAAAATGCGCAACATGTTTGCGCTCACCTCTGAAAAAAAAAATTAATCGTTTTCGTTCTGCCAGATTTGCGCCTATAAAGTCGGACTGGTGGCGAGAGACACATATACGAAAAAAGTTAAGGCCGAATTCGGTTTTCGGAATGTATCAAATGAAAAAGTATCAAGGAATTTTTCAATTTTGACCAATGCACAGACAAAACTTTAATTTTATATATATAATACATATATACACACAGGGCTCGATTTGAGGCGGAACGGCGTTCCGGGACCTCTCTCTCTCTGATAAATTAAATAAAATTATCGGCAGTAAAATTTGCACTTAGAGTGTGGGTTTATGTCTAAAACTGCTTAAAATGCTGTTTTAGAACGTTTATTTTTCAAATTTTTCCTTACAGAGAATATCTTTTTTTATTTAAATGATAATAATGATAATTAATATCTTACTACATTACACTTAGTTTTTTATTGATTTTCGTTTGAACCCTTTTTTACTTTACCTCACTACTAATAGTAGGAAAAGTATTGTTTTAAATTATTAGGGTCCGTAGGCAAAACCAAGGACCCTTATATTTTCCTGCGTGTGTCTGTCCGTCCGTCCTCTCGCGTGCTCTCACGGCTACACCTTTCGTCCGATTACTTTGAAATTTGGCATGTATGTGTCTTGTACCTACCCACATATTTTAAAAATATAGCGACTTAAAAAAAAAAAAAATCAAAAAAAATTAGGGTAAAAAAACGTAAGGGTTAAATTTTTTTTTTTTTTTTTCGACACCGTGAGGGGTCATATGAAAGGGTACGTCGAGCTGATTACAAAAATATATAACTCTTTGGATATAACTTTGATAGGGCGAGCGTAGGCAAGTTTGAAGTGAGTGTGAAACGTGTCCCCCCCCCCTCTATCTCGCTTATGCGAAGTGCAAAAAATCTGAAAAAATTCCTGAACATTCTTCGACCAAAAGTAAAGATACCACATTTTGGAAATTTCGAAAAAAATATTATTTTATTTTTTATTGACAAAATACGTTTTTTTATAATTATGGTCTTTTCGATTTATTTATATGGTTGTAGTCCGGTTCAGTGACAAAAAAATACTTAATCAGAGTGTGTTTTGATAATATCAGACCCTTAGAATGGTTCAAAGTAAGCTTTTTAGCATTTTAAAAAAACACTGTTTATACACTTTACAGTTAAACACTATATAGTGTGGCCTACGGACCCTCGCTATGTGGTGACTAGCACACACTTGACCTGTTTATTTTTATAATTAAAAACTAAATGATTTTAAATAAAACAAAAAACCCTTTACTAACAGCTAAGATTTTGCCCACACCTAGGGCTCCTTCAGGTTGGTAAAAAAAAAAAAAAAAAAAAAAAATATATATATATAAAAAAAAAAAAAAAAAAAAAAATATATATATATATATATATATATATATATATATATATATATATATATATATATATATATATATATATATATATACAATATATATAAATGATTAAATAATACCATTATTTTTTATTAAAAAGTACTTGATCAAAGTTTGCAATTTTAATTACGCAGTTATGATCTTATACCATTTCTGTTAAAAAATACATAAATATAAACTTTCATGGAGGGTGCAAACTTTAACTCAAGTTGTCATCAGACAATCTAAAAATTCATTTACACGAACATGAGTATGGGGAACACAATCAAGAGTAGAAACTCGTTAAGCTTTCTTCGACTACTGACCAGGGCCGTTTCTAGGTCTTTTGCCGCCCTAGGCGAGAATTAAAAAATTCCGCCCCCCCCCCCCCCACCCTATTTTCCTTGCTTGAAAATTAATGCATTATATATTAAAACGTATTTTACAATAAACAGTAATCAAATCAAACATTAAATAAGCTCTGCTTATAATATTTTACTTCTTTATTAATTTTTTCTCTTTTAATATAAAATGTATTAAATTGTATATTTTTTTAGGGTTTCGTAGATACTTCTCGAAAACCTTATGTGGAAAGGGACGTGTCCGTCTGGCCGTCGCTCTTTGGTTCATAGCGCCCGAACCGTTTAAACTAAAGAGGGGAAATCATTGTTTTTTGGTTTTATGAGTTAAAATATAATTTAAAGAAATCCCCCTACCAACTACCAACCACTACATAACGGGTGGTCCTAAAATTTTGAAATAATTCATGGTAATTATGGTGGGGCAATGAAAATTTCCTGAAAAAAAAAAATACCCATAAAAAACATTTGACCCCCCCCCCCCCCCCCCGGATCGAACCAGGGATCCCTGAGGTCATAGAAAAATATCATAATTATAACTGGTATGCTTAATAACCTACGATACCCTAAATAGTACTTGGACTATTAATAAGAAGTAATAGTGTAATAAGAATATTTGATTTGATTTACCGTCCTAGGATTTTTTTTTTTTTTTTTCAAAGTTTTCACGTTCATTGTGCATTGTATTTTTTTTTATCGGTGGTATTGTCATCTGCAGTTCCTCTGCCGATACAATACCACCGAATACCTTTTTATGCGATACTTTACGCACTTTATTATTTTATTATTAACTCTGCAACAATTATTTTTATATTGTACATGAATAAAAGAATCAATTGAGCACAATACAATAAACGGAGACGGTTGAAAGTGGCATGGGGTTATGTCTATTTGCGGGCTACTTTCGACATACCATACAAATTTGAATTGAAAATCACATGAGTACTTTTAGCTATAAGTGTAAATAAATGTATTGTTGGGCATTTGGGCATACGTGGAAGAGATACAAATGAGCGCAGAAGGTTCAAACTTACGTAGGACCAAAAATGGGCTGATTATGACTTTACATCTAACATTCGTTAAAATTGGATAAATATAATTTTTAAGACTTATTGGTTCGCAAAACTTGTAGACAGACCGAATGGCAGACTCGAACCAGAAAACCTCACTACCTACTCGAACCTTCTTAGTGTGTCTGACGGATTAATGTATTGGAATTTTTGAAATCGGTGACATAAAGAAAACGTTCCTCTTCAGAACGATCACATACCTTCAGTTACCTTCGGTAAGCTCAGAAGCAAATATTATTCAAAAACTAAAATATTTTATTTTGTACTTTTATTTATGAAAAGAGAAATTTTCACCGTCGGAGAGCTTGGGAAATTTACTTGCAAAAAGACAGTGAACAACAAAAAAAAAAAACACTTCCCAAATATACGTGAATAAATCCTGTTCCCGTTTTCTTCTGTTTCAGTTTCTTTACTGTCAAGGTGGCCCCTCTCGTTGCAAGGGGCGGCTTTTTTATTTTAATTTGTGAAGTTCACATAATTACTTTTAAACAACATATTGAGAATTGTTTCATATTTAATAAAAGAGTTAGAGAATAAATAAAAAGGCGGTATAATAGGGGATAAAAAGGTAATATTAGGTTGGGGGGGGGGAGGGGGGGGGGGAGGGGGGGGGGAGAGAGAGAGAGAGAAAGAGAAATACATATATAGCAAAGACAATCGACAAAGATGGATGTAGATATGACTAGTTAAGTTTGAGAAACAGATTTTCTTATCTAGTAAAAGTAGTAAAGCTAATTCATATTCACATCAGATTAGATAAGATAACTTTAACAAAGCTCGTAAAAAAAGAATTCTTTTCGTTCAGTCATCCTAGATTTTATATGATTATTTCTACTCAAATAATAATTATATTTAATCATTTCATGTTCTACATTATGTAAAAAAAAATTCTTCTTCTCTTCTTTTTTTCTCCTACTTTTTAAAATTTGTTTGATAAATTTTTGCCGCCCCCTAAATTTTGCCGCCCTAGGCGGCCGCCTAGTCTTGCCTAATGGTAGAAACGGCCCTGCTACTGACTGGTTTGTAATAATAGTTGTTTGAAATTTGACTACCCTCATTATTGAAGATTGGTCCCTATTCAAGTTTAGTAACGCGCAGGCTCAGTAAAAGCAATTACTTGGCCTCCAAAAACGAGGTGATTACCATATAAAACCAGGCTATAATGTATGGGCTTTAGGCCCTTTGACTTTGTCTCAAGGAACTCTTTCATTTAGTTAAAATCTACTTTGCCTTTGTAACGGTGGCATTAATACAAAAGATCAGTATAGGGTTCCCTATGTAGCATCTACTTAATAAATATCGAATGCCCTTTGCTTCCTGCCTTTTCCTTTCTCTACTAAGAATTTCGCCGGAAAGTATACCTTTAACATTTCATAAAAGACCTGCATTTTAAATCTTTTCAAACAAAAGTAAAATCTAAATCTAAACTGTTTATGTTCGATTACAATTATTAGAAATAAAGGAAAGGGCCCGTAATAGTTAGAAGTGAAAGACTGAAGTTTGTGATGGGAAATTAAATACTGCGGGCATAAATATATAAATTGAGATAGTTAGAGATATTTCATGAAACAGGGTAACCGCAATAAATTAGAAAAATTATGAGGCTCTTGCCTGTAGTAGTTCCATTTTTTTTATTGTCCATCAGTTCCTTAAATACCCAGGAGGATGCAGGGCTTTCACAAAGGATCTTCATCGCACATTATTTCGAGCCAAATATTTCAATGCCTGTCTCTCTTCACTAATTTATTTCCCTTTCTTTTGAGGGTATGGCTAATGAAACCAAATTTCTTAAGTTCAAAGTCAAATATTTTCTTATTTATAATTTTTTGCTCAGGGCCGGATTTAGAGTAAGTTGCGCTCCAAGGCTGAAGATGTGGAAATAACTGATGAGGGCGCCAAAACTGACGAGAGTGCCACACAGGGAGAAGGATATTAGGGGTAGAAAATGAAGTAGATATTACAGTACAATAAAACAGTACAATACGACTATAATAAAAGTGGTTCATCAAACACCCCCTTCCCCCCTAAAAATACCCAACTGGCGGTTTCCATTTATTTTATTTAGGGTGACTATAAGGAAGTAGCGTGGCGTGTAACGACCTTGAAGGTACGAAAACGTACCTTTTTTGTACGTGCCTGTAGACTTTTAGCTAGAGTGCCGAGTGGCCCTACTGAGGTGTAAGAAAGAGTCAACGGTGTTGTAGACAAGTCGTAGAGCGCTCTAGCAGTAATGGCCCTTCTCTCTCCCTAGCCAATCAAGGTCCCGTTCAGCGCTCTTTGAAAAAAATATGTCAGAGACAACTTAGACAAACTTTCTCATTTACGAGTTCATAATTACTTGGCCCAGTGTTTTCCATTTATTAATTTTCGTTGGTATATTTAATTATTATTGAAGATTTTAACAGAATATATCATAAAAATAACTTCTCCTTGGCGGGAAATAAAGCCCGGCCTCTCTCCCTCCGCGTTTGAAAGCTATTTTCTCAGGAACTAGATTTTTCCCGGGAAAATGGCTTATATCGTTAGATTCGTATTTTAATGGACTAGATTTTAGAATTTTTTATTCAAAAGCGTTGGAACCGTATTTGAGAAATATTATTTTTTTACGTTTTTTCAGAGTTTTTTATTTTGCCTTTTAAAATGTACCAAATGTGTGCAAAAATATTTCCGATAAAATGTACTTGGTTGGTACTTTAGTACCCTTTTGTACTTTTAAAGTGCCGGGTAAGGGGAAGGTTAATCTTCTGTGGGGCTAATAGGGTCGAGGAATTTTTCAGCTCGAAAATTTCCTTAATCAGCGAGGGCGCTAGAATCGAAAACGTTTACGATCCACTATAAATTAACTTATTAATTAAAAAAGTTATTATTCATTATATTTTACAAAGTGTAGCTGTTAAACTTAATTACTCTTAATTACTACTCGACATAATAACGCGTTTGGAACAACAGGAATAAAGCAAGAGTGCCGAGAATCGAAACAATATATAGTAATCACTTTATATTAGCCCATTAATAAAAAAAAAATAAAAAAATTATACATCCGCTATTTTGCTAAGTGTGGCTGTTGGTTGAAATGCGATGTAGGGCCTCTTTGGAACAACAAGAATCAGCAAGGGCGTTTTGGTTTTAAGACTTTCAAACTTTAAGAGAGGTTTATTAAGATCTAACACGAATTAAGACATACATTTTTTGGCCATCTTTCACTTCATTTTATCTCCTAGGACCTAATATATAGCTCCTACAGAAGTTATAATGCAAGACAGACATTTCTTGCTGATTATTTTGCAAAATTTAAAAAAAGTAAAAGTGTGAGCTTTCTTCGGTTTAAAGGAAAATGCACTTTAGTCTGTACGTATCTGCGCCTCTTTGCGCGATAATCCGATATCCGATGTCCAACGACAAGACAGTACTTAAGAAGTCCGACTCAAGTAGAATTCAGTAGATATCAAGGAAAATTTGACACACGGCTATGTGATAGCATGCAAAGCTCGCAATAACTTTGACTCAAAATTAATAGTTGTTATTATGTATTTAAACTCCCTGTCTCATGATTCGTTATCTCCTTAACTAACTATGACAAAATAGCGAAAATGTTAAACAATTTACGGGCAATCCATCGTCTAAATTCTAAATCCCAAGGCATAGCCGAGGGAGTTATTTAGTTGGTTCCTGAGGCGCAGCCGAGGGAACCATGAAGTTTAATTCCGAGGCATAGGCATAGCCGAGGGAGTTTGTTATAGGGAGGGTACTATGACTTTTTGCTCCCGTGGTACGTACAAGATTTTGCCTCTAGAAGGGAGAAAAAAAAACACAAATAAAACCTAAGATTTCGATTTATCGATTTATTTAGGTATTAATAACTAAATTTACAAACTTTTATACCTTTAATTTTAACAATGACTTTTTTTTTTTTTTTAGGTAAAAAAAATAATGAAAATTAAATGTGCAATTCATCAATTCCAACTATGTTTTCTTTGATTTCCATCATAACTTTCTATGTAACTATAATAATAATTAAAATGTTTATTAATTAATACTACAAAATGACTACCTGAATAATGTAACTACTAACTATGTAACTATAATAATAATTAAAATGTTTATTAATTAATACTACAAAATGACTACCTGAATAATAACATTTTTCAAGTCCAAAAACTTAAACAAAATAAATTAAAAGAATAGAGAGTTTATAAGACGTAAAGTGCAATTAATGTTATACGTCCTGCCGAGGTCGCACGTGAAAGGACGTGATACTTTAATCTGTCACTGTTGTCGTATCACCTTTTTAGGGTTTTGAGGTCGTCCTAGAAACCCTTATGCTTTTGGTAGTTCGTCCGTCCGTCCGTCGCATCTTGGAACATATCACCCGACCTACTGAAGCTATAGACTTGAAATTTGGTATATAAGTTAAACTTTTTGCCCAAAAACAGAAAACCTATTGCGAACTTAAACTCTCCAATTTTCTGCGATCAATTTCGAATAGATCGCAATATTTTATATTTTTTTGTAATTTTCAAGTTGGGTATCATTTCAAAGGTATTAAAATGTAGATTACAAATATATATCGCGTTTCAAAAATAGCGGCCATTTTACCTCCCAAAAAAATAAAACAAACCCAAAATGAACCCCCCCCTGCACTACCCCATTAGAATAGGTCCTAATAAAAGGCAAAAATACATAGATATATATCCCTGTGGTCCAATGAAATTTCCGGTAGTTGATCTAAAAAAAGTCAAATTTTAAAATTTTTAGGGGGCCGTAACTATGGAGCCCCAAAATTACGTAACCTACCTCTTTTCTGTAAGTCTTGTTAAAACTCAGTTATTAATGTTTTCTCCCTTCGGAGGGAAATTAAATTTTGAGATATTAATGGATTTACACGTTTTAAGGCCCACTGAGTTAAAATAATATTGTCTATCGTTTGTTCGTGGAGACACGTGGAGCCAAACTAGAGTGCCAATATCAATGAAATTTTTGCATATAATATGTTCAAAAAAATCATATCTTGTGGTGAAATCAACAATTTTTGCTCTAACTCTAGGATTTAGGAGTGCCCAAAAACTCTTCAAAAATTGGAAAAAAATTTCCGAACCTTTGGATTAAAAAATTCTTTAACTATTTAAGTCTTTTTTTAAGCCGAGAAAAAGCATTCTTGCCCCGGGGGACGGAAAGCCTAGATCCGTCACTGGTTTGTGAACCGAAACAATTGTCCCCATAAGAATCGATGAATGCAAAATACATAAATCTGTTTAATGCCTAAGAAAATGACCCTTTACCATCTTAATGTCTACTTCTTGCTTGAAATTGTAGGATGTCAATAGAAATAGAAAATATAAGCACTGACGCTTCGTAAACTGAAATTATGTTCGCAAACTGAAGCATTTTTTGTTCGTACATAGAGAAAACCAAGGGCAAGGGTCTACTGTAAATGTAAAAGTATTGTTTATTGTATACTGTTAACAATTTTAGGTCAAATAGAACTGATCACTCAGGGAAACGGGAAGCGAAACATCACAATTAATACAATACCGACAAGCGAAATATAAAAAAAGTTTATAACAAATTAATAATTCAACATTTAAATTTTTTAGCTTCCTTCATCTTTAAATATACCTTTTGAAGAATATTGCATTGAAGAAAATTCGGTTAAATTAAACTTTCTCTTAGCCAGAGGAGGAAGAAGTGAAAGATGTATAAAAGAAGGGAAGTATGAGAAGATCTGTAGCAGACTTGTAAGCCGTGATGGGAGATGGCGTAGCGATGAAGGCTGCTTCTTAGAGAATGGTAATACGGTTAAGCTAACAGAGTTAGCGGGCGTTTAACCTAAAGTGGCCGCGCCTAAGTGCCCTCACCTCTTATGCGAGGTCTAAGTGCCTCCTCTATTACCAGGTCAATACCTTCCATCTTACCCGATAAACTAATTGTTACCATTGACATTCTGAATGGGGGTGTGCGCTTGTTTCGCAGAAGAAATTCTCAAGACAATATCAAATTTTCTTGAAATTAATTAAATTCAATTCATGGTAATAAAATTAACGTTTAAGAAACGTCTTGACAAATTGACAAGAAGTAAGGTCGCTTTTTCCTTGCGTTAAATTAAAAAAACACGAACTCCGAATGGAGTCCTGGCTGCTTCTCTGCTTTAGAAACGTTTTACGATTTTGACTTTAATTTGTGAGAGTAAGATTAGACTGAAATTAAAATAAATATGTTTATTTTATAAATACATATAATAGGTCGTTGGGCAACAAAATGTAATTACGCTTCCACAAACTTGGTCTTGCATATTTTAGTCCAATTTCATGGTTAAGTTTATATTAATTGTGTAAACAATTTTGTTTACAATAAGCAAATGCTTATTCTCTCTCCATTTCAAAATCGCATATTACTACAACTTAAACCTAATTAAACTTATTAAAGATTATTAGGTAGAGGTCCCCTGTAAGTTCTTACGTTGAATTTGTTGGGTCTGTGAGGGGTGAAAAAATAATAAAAGTGAAGAACTACTTCATGAAAAAGTGGCTATATTTCGTTCCTTTAGGAACATCTTCAGGCCTGTGAACAAAGGTACTTTTTTTATGTATAATATAATAATTTAAGAACAATTTGTCAGTTACAATTATTAAACTATCTTCCAATAATGTGAGTTGGGAGGAATACTAAATTCCCTCCCTAATGTATGAAAATTTTTAACAATCTCTATGTTATCAAAAATAAAACGTAATTTAGCTGAAAATTTTTTATAATTACCTTTTTAACATCTAGTGTAGTTAATACATAAAATAGGGTTTAAAGCATTTTAAACCCTAAAGCATTTTAAAATTTTCATACATTAGAGAGGGAATTTAGTATTCCTCCCAACTCACATTATTGGAAGATAGTTTAATAATTGTAACTGACAAATTGTTCTTAAATTATTATATTATATATAAAAAAAGTACCTTTGTTCACAGGCCTGAAGATGTTCCTAAAGGAACGAAATATAGCCACTTTTTCATGAAGTAGTTCTTCACTTTTATTATTTTTTCACCCCTCACAGACCCAACAAATTCAACTAATTAAACTTATTAGCCTAATTAAACTTAATTAAATTTATAAGTTATATAATATTTTATTTTTGTTTTAGGTACTCAATTGCAGTGCAGTGCCTCGGGTGCAAACAAAATATCTTGTTCAACCTTGTAAGTATCTACATAGTTCGACCTTTTATAGCTTTAAGATGATCCAATAGTTGATTATTTTTTATGCATATTTGCTTTATGATGAATTATATAAAATAGAGCCCTATAAGGCCTTATCTTAAAATTGTTTAAAAAAACCTGATAAGCATTAACGATGAAAATTTCCAGAAAAAAAATCCTCATTTTATGAATTGTAAAGTTTGTGTGCTCACATGCGTAGTACGCCAAAAAAAAAATTTATTTAAAAAATAATAAGTTATTAATAAAGTTATTAAGGTTATTATTATTCTCATTAATCTTAATAACCTACAAAACTGTAAAAAGTACTTAGATGCAAGTTTTTTCTGTGACTTTTCCTTATTATTAAGTGCGGAGGAAAGACATTTTTATTGCAAAAGTTTTTATAATTTGTATACATATACAAATAAGTCCGATATCCATTATTATTCCTAATAATATAATGAACGTTTAAAGCAAAAAAGGACATGTAAAACCAATAATACTTTATATGAGGTCTTACACATGATAAAAAATCTTATTTAATTAAAACGTGAAAGTTAATAATTACATTTAAATTCTGGTTTAAAGTTGTTAGAATTAGAAATCTATAATCTATATATATAAAACTAAGAGTGACAGTGACTGATCATCAAAAATTCTCCTACTTCCCATTGACCTAGAGATTTGAAATTTGGTACATAGGTAGAGTGTACCATAAATAGAAAAGTTCAGGTGTTTTTATTTCGATATATAGCCGCCATTTTGAATTATAGCCGCCATCTTGGATTTTTTCATCAGTAATTCTCCTACTTCCCATTGACCTAGAGATTTGAAATTTGGTACATAGGTAGAGTGTACCATAAATAGAAAAGTTCAGGTGTTTTTATTTCGATATATAGCCGCCATTTTGAATTATAGCCGCCATCTTGGATTTTTTCATCAGTAATTCTCCTACTTCCCATTGACCTAGAGATTTGAAATTTGGTACATAGGTAGAGTGTACCAATACTAGAAAAGTTCGGGTGTTTTGATTTCGATATATAGCCGCCATATTGAATTATAGCCGCCATATTGGATTTTTAAAACACGTGTATATTTTTATGTGTCGTATATCGTTTTAAAGGCCTTGATTAATACTTTAATGTTGTGGTATTTATTTATTTTTAAAATTTTTCGTACGGGTACATTTGTACCGATTTGTACTTTTGGTTCAGGTTAAGAAGGTGAAATAATTTTTTTAAAATTCGAAATAAAACTATTTAGGAATTTAATTAAATTGCTAGGCCTTCATGCTTTTAGGAAACAGCCACTAATACCTAGCATGAGCCCCGCGCGGAGCGCGGGGTGAAAGCTAGTTCAATAATAACTCAATTGTTTTTTTATATGCCCTTGTTAGGATAAACTAGAAAGTTCAACAAGATTGTTTCTAAAGGTTACATTAACTTTTATGGGACTCAGCTGTTCTTAGGATAATTAATCGATCCTATACTTCTTGTCGAAGCGAAGATGCCTTCTGAACGACCAACGAAGGGTCAAGGGCCCTGTAAATATTTACCTGATAATATCCGAAGTATACTAGGTAATGCTTTTTTATCTTGCCTTCTAATGAAAAAGTGATCTGATCTGTACCGATTTTGGTAAATACCTAGTTGGTTTAAAATTTATTTAGTACCACTATAAGTGTAATTTTCGGGTAGGGTATATACTCTGTTGATTTTTTAACCACTCAATATAATAAGTTACTGCAAAGGGTGCGGCAGGATTTCAAAATGAAATTGAACAAAAAGTATTGAAGATATCATTATAATTCTTTTTTTATCGTGTAGTAGAACATTTTAAAGTTTATGGATTATGTTCACACCATTTTAAAAATTAAGGGGGAACTGTTTATAAAAATATCCATCGTTGCTCCATTGTCCAACGCATGGTGGCTACTTTAGTCAGTATAGGTAACAACACTTTAGGCCCAATCCCTTCGAATTAAACCATCTCTACCTTCCTCGGACAACTCCATGCTTCAGGGTGCTCATTTACTCATTCCAAATAAGTTATCTTGCAGTACCCTTTCCCTTTATAATAACGTGGATACAATTAAGATTTGCTTATAAATACAACCGTTGAGCTCCCTATAATTGATTTTTAGCTTTTTATTAAAAGAGTTTTAACAAAAACTATACTGTAATAATAGATTTATAAATAATTTATTATTTAAAAAAATAACAAAGCATGTCAAGCACGAGGCCGACCTAGCCGTGAAGAGTAGTTTTAATAAACGGGGCTGCCACCTCCTCTCTTGCTCTCTCTAAAATAATTACTATGAATATTAATAAAATATATTTAGAGTAGAATTCAATTCTAAATTAATTTTTCCAGTAATGTTACCAAACTAAATAAAAAATTGAATTTAATTTCATATTATTATTAATCTAACTTTTATTTGATTTCATCATATTATTCCTGTGTTAATTATAACAACAAGTGGATCAAGATTATTTATTATATTATACGTTTAAGCATAATATAAATTAAATAAATTAATATTAAAGTTAAGAGCACAAATTGACAAGAATAACATACTTGAATAAAAATAAATTATATTCAAGAAATTAAAGAACATAAATAATTATAATACCCATTTATTGTAAAATTAATAAATAAAACCAAAAATAGACTGCCAATTAGTGTGGCACATAGCTTCCTCGCATCCTATCATGTACTTTATTGTTATATTAACATTAAAATTATTGTTATATTACTTTATTGTTATATTATGTTTATTGTGTAAAAACTATTAATATAGTTTTAACGATCTTTAACACTTCATAGTGGTGTCGCTGTTGGTTTTACTAAAAAATTGTATTTGTAAAAAAATGATTGTCTCATTGAATAGATGAAGTTAGATTTTTTTCCCGACTTAAAATTCCAATTTTAAATTTGAAGTTCACTTTTACGCGAGCGTTGCTCGTGAACGCTTGGACGGATAACGCTGTCCAACGAACTCGTTCTGGGCATTGGTAAAATGAACATGTCTACCAAATTTCATCAAAATCGGTCGACATTTACTCAATTTATCGTCACACGTTTCATAATTCGCGGACACACAGACCGACAGACAGAGAGACAGACAGACACGAGACCAAAAATGTTCCCTGATGTCTGAAACGGATTTCTGTCTTGGAATTTTTAAAATCGGAGACATAAAAGTTTTTCGTTCTCAAAAGTGAACACAATGCTTCCGTTACCTTCGGCAATCTCGGAAGCAAAAAATAAACCCTTATAGTTTCGTTCCTGTGTCTGTCTGTCAGTCTGTACGGTTCCAATAACTTTTGAACCAAAAGAGATAAAAACATGAAACTTTCGTTCACGTCGCGCAGAAAAATATTTTATTTAAATTTTGAGTGGAGTATCAAATGAAAGGTATTGAAGAGTAGATTACAAATGTATATACCGTTTAGGGAAAGTGCTTAATTTTCGACGCCATTTTGTCAAAAAACACCAACATTTTATTAAAAGTGTTCCCCCCCTAAAATCGTATTTCCGCTGTTACTAAAAATATAGAAAAATATGCAAAATATGTGGTCTGCTGGGCCATAGAAAAAATAAGATTAGCAGTTTGATCTGATTTACTGAGAATCCAAGATGGCGGCTAATTCCTGTCACGGGGAAAATATATTTTTTTAAAATTTTTATTGGGGTATCAAATGAAAGTTATTGAATAGTAGATTACAAATATATATACCACTTGTGGGTAGTGTTTATTTTAGTGTTTATTACCCGCTATACTAATTTTATGTACATAACACCAACGAAACCCTTTTTACGTGAGACTTCACGCCCAACCAATTTATTAATACATAAAATGTATATACATAGGTATGTATACAACTTTATATAAAACATACAGATACGATACATACAATATCAGTGGCGCATATGTATAGTCCATATAAAAAACGTAACTTACTATGTTCTATATGAGCAGTAAGTACGCTTTGAAGTATTTCCTATGAGTAAATAGTATTTTCTGAAGTCCGAATATTTTCTTGAAGTCTCTGGGGGAGAGGGACATAATTATGCATATGAATATTTAATACTTTGGGCTGAACCCTTATTACCTACTTTGGGATATTATAATATTTCAATATTGTTTCTTTGTTATTAAAGTACACATGCATACATATTATGATATATGTTAATGATAAATATATGTGTTCATCAACTGTACTTTAGTCGTACTTATTCAGTTATGTAAGTGCGCTTGGTGGCGTTTTATTTTATTTTTCGTTTTATTTTTTATGTTTCCCTTTTGGATCAAGTTTCACCCAAATTTGTTTTTCTGTTTAGGTAAGTTTCCACCCTAAGTGGTATAAGCTAGTAAGTAACTTTATTGTAAAAAACAATACAATATTTTTAGACAATTTAGCTTGCGTAGTTCGATCATATTATGATCCTTAAATGTAAATGCAATAATTAAAAATAATTGGATTTCTACATAAGTATAATAATACAGAGAGAATAATAAAAGCAGGGAGAGTAATATATCGAGGGGGGGAAAAATTATATTCAAATAGCAAAATAGCATGAAAGAACTTCTAACTCTAAGGTTTCTTAAAATTTTTTAATACAATTCATTGATTTTATGAAGGATGGAATTTTTAGGATTAATAGATAAAAGTATGATATTTTGGTGAATGAATTCTTCTAGGTTATGTTTAATAGCTGAAATGTATCTCACTGACCAGATGAAGTGATATAGTCGAGTAGGTTGTAAGTCCGTAGAGTGGTAAGCAGAGAGGATAATCGTGAGAAAGTGTTTAAGTTACACAAAGTGCAATTGCTGTAAATTCATTTTGTAAATGTTTTCTGTGTTGGTAATTTTAATTCGAATGTATTAATCCTCCCCTTGCATCAGCATACGTTGCATAGAGGATAGCGCCGTCCATGCTGCGTTTAGATGACGCCTAAGACAATGCACAATATCAAAATAATAAATGTAGCGATATCTCTTTGTCTCTCTGCTTCAAAAGCTCAGTTGGTTTTATTACTTCATTGTGTTCTAGATCTACACAAACATATTATTACGATCATAGTTTTATTCTCCTGACAATTCTAGTTTAATGGTCTTCCATCTGAATCCTATCACAACTGGTTATTAGTTAGTAACTTGATGGAAATTTTATGTCAGTGACCATGTATTTCTTTTACAACCAGCTTCGCATTTCCAATGGTCGTTATTAAGTCGGCTTTGACCTAACTTAAATCATCCTGCCACGTTCCATCAACTTTTTTTCGTCTTCTTCTCTCTGATAGGAATACAATTTATATTGTCATACAAGATGTGCGACGACGCGACAATGGTTTTAAGTTCCCGACCTGTTTATGGTGTTCACGCGCGAGTTGTGAAAACTAGTGCTGCTGCGGGGAGGGGCGCGATCAGATCGATCATCTGCCATCTCGTTTAGAATCTGGTTGCCTTGCCTCAGTTCTCTGCCGGCTCCCGATCCTAGCGTACTATACCCTCCTCGCATCTCCTAACCAGAAAAAAAGTACGTACATTATGTTTGTCTCTATTGATAACGATTCACTTTCGTCTTTTATTATTTCAACAAATTATTGTAATTATTTATTATTCAACTGTATTAAATTATCCAAATAATTATAAGTACTCGTGTTTTTAATTTTGAAACTTTTTATTTTTACGGACTTCATAAGAATTAAGAAATAATTAAATTAAATTAGCTCTTTAATATATTATAATATATATACATTTTTTATTTTTAGTGAATAATTACAGAATAAAGACATGTTGATGTAATTTTTTTTAAATAGGTACTTAACAAATACTATAGAATATAACAAATATGTTACGTTTATTTTAAGTAATTATAAGAAATAATTTAATTAATCGTCATATTGTCATTTTTTATTATGTATAAAAATAAATAAAATATATTAACCTAATTTTAACAAACAATACAAATCAACAATTATGCTTTTTTAATTCATAAACATTTATATATACTTAGGAAAAAAGAACTTAATTAGATCATGTTAATCACTAAAAAATAAATAATCAATTTTAGTATCATTATCAAAAATATTATTTTTTTTAAAAATTCATAAGCCTTAATTATAATTAGTTTTCGCGTATTCTAACATATTTTCAGAGTGTTTAACAATAATAGGATTTTATGGATATTAATAATTTTATTTCATTTTCAAATATTGATTCAAAATTATTATAAATTAATATAATTTTAAACTAGTTATATATCTACAATACGTAATTTAAAAATAATCAATTTTTTTCATATTAATTTATTTTACGAAGTAAATTTTAGCAATAAAATTTGAATATATTTTTATAATATATAAATTTAAAAAATAGTTTATAGCTTTATAATATTGATGTTTATAAATATGTTAAATTTCATCCTTAAATTACACTAAAAAATATAGTATAATAAGAAATAACTTAAAACTTACATTTATGAATTAGGTACATTATGAGTTATAATAATAGGTAATATTCGTAAAATAATTAATTTTCTTGTTTATAAAACAATTAACAGCATATATGTTTTCTGTATTAAAGATTAGAAAGGTTCTAAAATACGAGTAAGATCATTATGAAATTGATTTTATAGAAGTTTAAGCATACTTATAAATATTTTACGTAACTACATGGGTTTATATTTATTTATCAGATTAATTAATGTTGGGTAAACCTCCAAAATTCGCCAGGTTATTGTCAATATCAATGTACCTTCCATATTCAATAGAAAAAGGTTTTGACCTCTCTTGTTTCCCAAATTTTGGTTAAAACAATGTTTTCCATTTTAATTTATTTACAATGTAAGATGTAGCAATCAAATTTTATTAAATATAATTATATTTTTATAATATATATAAATTAAAATAATAATTAAAAACATTATATATTTATCAGCATTGATATCATTTTTATCAGTATCAAAAATTATGACATCATTTCAAAAAAGCAATTTGTAAACTTATTTATAACTACTGTTTGTCATTATAGTATACGTTACATTTATTCTTTTCTAAGCATTTTAATATTTTTATTGCGTAGGTTATAAACTTAAAAAGGGTTTTTTTTTTGTCAGAGAGATGTCATCAGTTTTTATAAGATTATTAACCATTTATTAACATTAAGAAATAATCTTCACATAAAATAAAATAGATGCTTGTATATGTTCAAATACATATATTTATTAGTGAAAGTGTACCGCACCATTCAATGTGTTAGCAAACTGATTCCCAAATGGGGTTCCGTGAGGTACATGAGGTACCATGTTTGAGTTTAGGTAAAAATCTACATAAAGACTTCAATACAGACCGGTTTTAACCTAAATATGTTCAAAGATTTAGGATGATTCGTCAAAGAAAGCGACGTTTTCATTTAATTTATTTGTGTTTCATTAGCCAACCAGTAATTATCTGTTCTTCTCAACTGTAAAATGAAAGTGCATGTCTTCCAATAGATTGAAGTATGTCATTAATATCGTTTAATATTTTATTATAATAAAGTATATAGTTGAAATTTGGACTTCTGTAGGTTTCTTTCCATCCAAGAGTTTTCCAATGATTAATATACTTGTAGCGTTCCATTAAATAAAAAAAAAATACGTGTGGTGTCGCGGAACACCCGGTAGGAACGAAGTTCCTTACATTTTTCATTAAATATAAATTATAAAATCACACTGCTAAGTACATATACATTGCTAACTACTTATACATGTTGGAGTTAGTAAAGAGGCAAAGCAGAGTTAAGGAAAAATGAAAAGAAAAGCATTATTTGTAAAAAATTATTCAAAAAAGTTGTTTGTCTCATTAAATATATGAAGTTAGATTTTTTTCTTGGATTAAGTACGCTGCAATATAATAATATACCTAATATATTGAAATATGCGTCAGCACAGATCAATTTTACTTTTAACAAGACCGTGATTATGTATGCTTATATTTACAAAACCAAGTGACATTTTGACATATAATAAAAATAAACAAAACAAGTCAAGTAACAGGCTTCCTTAATAACACTTTTTCCCGTCTTAAGATTTTTGAACGTTTTTCAAATTTTTTGCGTTTGAACGCTTGGGCGGATAACGTTGTCCAACGAACTTAGCCTGGGCATTGGTAAAATGAACATGTGTACCAAATTTCAACTTACTCGGTGATCTTTCACTCAAGTTATTGTCATCGGTAGATTTCGTGACGGATTTTGCGTGACGGTGATTTTGTGACGGTGATTTTGGTCGTTTTTTTCGGATTTACTCCCGGGCTCCAGAACGTGCCATAAGGAACTTCGTTCCAAACACCGCGTTAGGAGATTCAAAACAAAGATGCTCCAAATAGTTTTATGTACTGCTCTCTGCACTGCCTAATGATAGAATGCCCCGGCAAGCGGCAAGGGAGAAAGTAAAGATAAATTGCCCTTATTCTCCTATTTTCCTCCTTTTGATTATGTAATTCACAAATTGGGGAAATGTGTGATTAAAAGATCATGCTAATGAACTTGTGCAGTCAACGAATATAGTTATATACAATTATTAGTTTATTCTTAAACTTATTAGTCAGATCTTCTTCCACCTCGAGGGGTAGTAGAGGGTTGACTATGGCGTCTCCAGGCTGGCCTATCCCAACTTATTCTGATAATATAGTTGGTTTTTTTTATTTATTTTTTGAGAAAACTTAAAAATCTATCGATCTGATTATAATAAGTTCTCCAAAATATCTGTTGGAACTACTTATTCTGTAAATATAATTAAAATTGGTAAACTTAATAGTTCATTAAATATATGATAGAAACTTGTTACATCCACTCTATACGGTTTTGGTTATCAAACCGGCCCTTATTTCAGGTTCCTACCTATTTAAGGTATCAGGCCGCCCCTTTTCAATTATTTATTTCATCCCCTTACCTTCACATAACCAAGTTAATATTTTGTCCTTTCTCAAACCCCAATTCTGTGCAAATGCCCAGTCTGGCCAACGGTAAATCTAGACCTTATATCATGTTGGAAGGAGTCAGTTCAATGTTAGTAAGTTTTTAAAAAAACACATTGATAAAAAAAATATATACATACATATATATATATATATATATATATATATATATATATATAATATTAAATATTCTAAACTATTCAAACAATATTAAATTTATAATAAGGCTTTCAAATTAACTTAATATTACAAAGTTATCGTATTTAAAATCTACTTTTATTAACTACATTGCTTTGTCTGTTTAAATATCACATAATTATCTAGTGAGTTTTATACAAATTAATAAGCCATAGTAAAAACGTACTGATAAATTTATCCTGTAATCCTAAATTAATAACAATTTTAATCTGGATTAATTAAAACTGAACTTAAATATATATATATATATATATATATATATATATATATATATATATATATATATATATATATATATATATATATATAAATTTAATATTTAAAACTGAAAGAAAAGGTAGTTTATTCAAGGGTTCTTATGAGTCAATGACCTCATTCTAGTTTTCTGAAATTCTATTTATTTTTATTTCATCTTTATTTCTGTGTTGTCCAAATGTCGTAATACAATTTTATTTTTATTGAGGCTTATAAGAGTTAGTATACGTGAAGGCTAGCTCTGGGCGGCAGTTTGATTTATCATGTATTTCTTTATCTCATTCTCTACTTTGTGTTGACATTTGATTTTGTGTGTTGACATTTAAGATACTTTTTTCTTTTCTTTATTGCAGTTAGTTTATATTTTATGTACTTTATTATAATTAATATTAATATAAATTTGTTCACAAGAGAACACTGATAAAGTGATCTTCGACGGCTATACCTATACATCGAAAGTAAGCTATTGCTCAAACCAGTGGCGTAACTAAGAAATCCGGCGCCCCCCCGCAGCTTTTGAAAATGCGCCTCCTATAGCTAACAAAATTTACCCCCCCCCCCCCCTACTTCTTTTTGTAAAAATAATTTATTTTGCAAACAGATTATTATTTTCAATTTTTTTTAATGATCGTGTACAGTACTATTACAGTAATTATTTTATTTTTATTCCTTAATAAAAGAAGTAAAATTATAATATAAATATGATGAAAACAAATCAACAACCTTGTTCCTTGCTTGAAGACTTGAACTGGATGGAATATCTTATTCACATATAGATGCAAATAAAGCCACTGAATACCTAATTAAGAAACTAAAATACAATATACAACTATGCACATCTATCTGCCAATTAATTAATGTGGCACATAGCTTCCTCGCGTCTTATTTTGTATTCTTTGATGATTTTATGCTTTTAACCCTTACGCCGGAACATGATATTTTACCCCTTTTGACGGAACATCCGTCTGTGAGACGGGAACACTATGAAAATTGTTTTAATAGCAGTATTCTTGATCCTATAAGTATAATTTGGTAAAAACAATAATACAACAATCTTGTTGTATTATTGTTTTTACCAAATTATACTTATAGGATCAAGAATAACCATTCATATAGTACCTTATTTTTTTTTTTTTTGCCCTAAAATTTTCAATATGAATTGTTATTTTTTATTTTGTATGTTTGAGAAGTATTTTCTTGTAAATATATCATTTCGTTGTTTAAATAATCTTATTTAAACAAGAAAATGATATATTTACAAGAAAATACTTCTCAAACACATAAAAAATAAAATAACAATTTATATTGAAAATTTTAGGGCAAAAAAAATTAAGGTACTATAAGAAAAAGGGATGTTTAGTAGTTTAGTCTAATGTACATTGGGACAAAGGAATGTCACACTTTTGTATATAAAGGGTGATATTCCTTTGTCCCAATGCACATTAAACTAAATATCCCTTTATCGTAGTAGTTATTTAGTCAAAGTGGGTCAGATACGACATAATTACCAAAGAATTGAATTAAACACAAAACAAACACTTTTTTGTTAAAACGTGTAAAATTTATCAATATATCGGAATATGGCGTCATTATAACAATCGATATTATCGATTTGCGATATCTAGTAGGGGCCCCATATACTGTAGTTCTACCGCAGCGATTGGTCTGGATGTTGGAGTTCGATATTGGGCATGGAATAGATTCGTTACGTTAGCTCTTTCTTCTTCTGAATCAATAGCCTCTATTTCAGAATTACTACTATGATCGCAGGGCTGACAAACTGGGTCAAATGAGGGGCCGGAAGAAGAATCGTCAGAATCAAAATTAGAATCTGAGTCTTCTATTTGAGGAATCGCTAAGCTCATTAATTTTATTGTGCAACTTAACACGTTTGGGGGAATTCTCTGAGCCATTATTCCTATAAATAAAACATTTTTTGTTGATAAAATGTACCATATTTAAGAAATAATAAAGAAACAAATTACTTATAGGAAACCCCGTTTGCCAGCTATTTACCGAATTGCGCGATAACCGGAACACCCGCCTGAGAAACGGGTATAAATTAATGCGTTAACAGGAAGACCCGTCTCACAGACGGGTATAAAAGTTGGCGTTTATGGGAACACCCGTCTGGCAGACAGGGTGAGTTCTAGCAAAAATGTACTGAATTTGAAAGTAGGGACCCTAGAGCTCCGAGAACGCCTTCCTCCACCAGTCTAGGAACTCACTGAGGCACATGTAAATAATAGGCCACCTAGCATGCCATGCAGCGCTCCTGGCACTATTTTTGTAAACAATACCCGTCTGTGAGACGGGTGTTCCGGCGTAAGGGTTAAAACTTATTATCGTTGAATTTATTTCATTTTCCCCCCTATTGATTTCAAATTAATCAAAATTGTTTTGATTAATTTAACATGAAATAAAGTAGCAATTTAGCAAAATTTAATTAGTCCTAACGGTTGAAAAAAGTATTTGCTACTGCTACTGGAAGAGGAGGAAGATGACGATATTTTAGTTATTAACAATTAGACGTGACGGGGCTCCTCTAGAGTCCTGACGGCTATATTATGATAGTCTGAAAAATGCACTCACCTTTTCAAATGAATTCTTCACCAAAATAATTTAATTTTACGCACAAAATAACTGAACGTAGAATAAGATATAAAAAATAGCAGAGCTTTCTAGCAAAAGGAAAGTTAAAGTTCACAGCAAATGACACAACCACCCCGCACGAGAGCTATAACTGAACAGAACTGAACTTGTTAAGTGTGATTAATAGATAACAATTCTTAAATTAAGGGAAGGGTAGAAAAGATAACAACTCTAAAGGGAGGTAAATTAGCTAGGTAAGAAAAGAGTTAGAAACTAAATATAAAGAGGTTGTGATAGGGAAGAAGAAATAAGGGCGGGAAGAAAGAAAGAGAAATACATATTGTATAGCAAAGACAAGCGGTATAGAAAGAGATGGAAGTATAACTTGTTAAAGTTTGGAACAGATTTTTCTTATCTAGTACAGCTAAAACCGGATTAGATAAGATAACTTTTAGTTGTAATAAACACTTTGATCTCCTGCCAGTCGAAAATAAAGAAGGGAGTCCGATATACTTACCCATATTATTATAGGTATAGTGACACTTAACTAGAAAACCAAACTGAGCAATACGCTCTAAACCATAACATCTCATATCATTCTCACCCTGTTTAATTCTATTATTTGTTTATCTCTCATTTATTTCTATCTCCAAAAAATAATTTTATTAAAATAATTCCGCCCACATAGAGTTTCTATTAATTTTTATTATTAAATATAAATATTATTGTTTATTCATTTTTCGGCGCCCCCTAGAGCAGGCGCCCCCCCGCGCCGCGGGGTTGGCGGGGGCGCTATTTACGCCACTGGCTCAAACCCTTTTCCTCAAACCTACCTAAAATAATCTAGATATTTCTCAGCATTTCTTTAACATTATTGTTTTACCGGGAAACGATTACAATTATTTACTCGAAGTGTAATCGACATCACGAAAACCAAATTCCTATATGCTTTTATCGCTCAAAAATATTAACTATCTGATTGTTATCAAGGTGAATTTTAAAGCGTAGTTAAAGAAAAAACGGGATCCACTAAATCCTGGAGTTTTTTGTCTTTAGAAAAAGTTATTAAGTTTTTCTTTTAAAAAGTTTTATTTACTAACTCTGTCGAAACAAGCAGTAGCGTACACAGAAAATTTTTTTCAGGGGGGGGGGGGGGGGGGGGCAACATAACCTTGAGAGACTATATGCGGGTTTAGCATACCCCATAATTTATTATAATTATTATTTCTACCCCTTTTAACAATCTAATTTCGATTTCTAACCTCATATTTAATCAAATTAAAATCCTATTAGATAACAACTAAACAATTGTCATACTTCTAAAACTTATAAAGAGGTTGTACAACTTTATAAAAACTCTAGCTACCAGACCTCAATATGGGTTTCAAATTACTTGTTGTAATCAATAAAAAACAATGTAACCATAGGTAAATAGTCTGCCAGATAACGTGGCACTTAGCTCCCTCTTCTACTATTTCGTATACTTTAATATTTTTATGCCTTTAAAACCTATTATTGTCAAATTTATTTAATTTTCCAAGTCATGATTTTTATGTCTCCGATTTCAAAAATTCTAAGCCAGAAAACCGTTTCAGACATAGGGGAACATTTTGCGTCCCATGCATGCCTTTCGCTCAATTTTTGCGATTAAACATCTTATCTTAAAAGTTATTTGTCCGATTTTAATGAAATTTTTATGGTATGCCATTATTAGCCAGGTTATAACATTGCTGGATTGCTGGTCTCATATAAGTTGCAATATTCTGCACCTATTCGTTTCTTTTCCAAATGCGCTCAGACATAAATTTATTTACACCTATATCTTAAAAAATACGCATCTGATTTTTGTGTAATTTGAATGGTTTGTTTAATGTAGTCAGCAGATAAATCTAGATTAATTTCAAACGTCTGCGCACTTAAAATGTTGCTAGATTGATACTTTAATTAATGTAAAATAGTCTTTCAATTAGTGCATAATAGTTCCTCGCGTCATACTTCGTAAACTTTAATGATTTTATGCTTTTAAAACTTTTTATTTGTAAAATAGGTCAAAATTTAAAGTGTCAATTTAGCAAAAATTAATCTGGGGCCATCTGTGAGCTACTTTCGATCAACCAAATTTCATGAAAATCAGATTAGTACTTTTGAAGACATAGGTGGAAATAAATGTAATAAATAAATATGGGACCAACAATGACTAATTATTATGCTAATTACCTGTCATACCAATTTCAATAAAATTGAACGAGTAGTTGTTAAGATATGTACTAGGTAATTAATTGGGACATTTAACATCAAATGGTTTCTGAGCGCTTTTTGAGTATTAGGACTTAAATTTAGTATTACTATGTAATATGTAAAAGTTTTGTCACAATATGGCTAACCGATTTATTTATATTGCCTCTGTTTTCACACTTAATATTGACCAACACTAGTCCGGCCCGAGTCGGTAAGCCCGGGAAATGCCATAGACAAGAGGACCCACTTAGTGTTCTACACACAATCCTGGTCCAAAACAAAAATTTGCTAATAAAATCAAACAACTCCCTTATCCTATCATTTCCCCGTTTAAGCCAGTCTAGTTTGCATCTCTTAATATAGTAAATTAAATTTCATCGGCAAAAGTCCGAGTTGACTCGGGCCTCATTTAATTTAATTATGTGCCATGCCGGCAATTGGGAAAGACTTAGATTATGCGTCCTAATTTAATTCCATCGACAAAAATTCGGGCCCAGCAGATAAATAGTGTTTAATGTTTAAATCTTATTGCCAAAAATCCGGGCCCACCTGACAATCGGGCCGGTATAATGTTTAATGATTTAATTCTGCCGGCAAAAATTCGGACCCACTGACAATCGGGCCGGTATAATGTTTAATTATTTAATTCTGTTGGCAAAAATTCGGACCCACTGACAATCGGGCCGGTATAATGTTTAATTATTTAATTCTGTTGGCAAAAATCCGGGCCCAGCTGACAATCGGGCCGGTACAGTGTTTAATGTTCTAATTTTATCGGCGAAAATCCGGGCCCATCAGCCAACAATCGGGCCGGTATAATGTTTAATGACTTTTGGTAATTCTATCGCCAATATTCCGGGTCCAGCCGACAATCGGGCCGGTACAGTGTTTAATGATAATTCTGCCGGCAAAAATCCGGGTCCAGTCGACAATTGGGCCGGTACAGTGTTTAATGATTTAATTCTGCCGGCAAAAATCCGGGCCCAGCCGACAATCGGGCCGGTACAGTGTTTAATTATTTATTTCTGCCGGCAAAAATCTGGGCCCAGCTCACAATCGTCGGTATAATGTTTTATGATTTAATTCTGCCGGCAAAAATCCGGGCCCAGCTCACAATCGGGTCGGTATAATGTTTAAATTCTATCGGCAAAAGTCCGGGCCCAGCCGACAACCGGACCAGTAAAGTGTTTAATGCTTTAATTCTATCGGCAAAAATAGGGCCCAGCATATAATCGGGAATCGGGCCGGTATAATGTTTAATGATTTAATTCTGCCGGCAAAAATCCGGGCTCAGCTGACAATCGGGACGGTATAGTGTATAATAACTTTAATTCCATCGGCAAAATCCCGGTCGAGCGCAATTGGGGTGATTAAGTGCATACACACCCTAATATAATACTACTTAATTAATTTCTTTTATTGGGAAATATTTACAGAAAATTCGAATGCATCTGATATTACTGTGCTCGTTTGGTTTTTAATGTATTGCAGGGCCACGTTATGTAATCATTTCGGGGGGGGGGGCCCTTGGGCCCCCCCCCCCCTGTGTACGCCACTGGAAACAAGATTGCCTCGAATACAAATAAAAATCTGTTTATTCCTACAGTGGTTAAGAAAAAAAACTGTTGGTCCGAGAAAACTGTAAAATACTTTCTCATATAGGTTCATATGTATATATTGTTATGGTTTCCAAATTCTACTTATTTACGATAAAAAAGTTGTATGCGGTTTCGTTTACATTAAAATAGGCTAAATTTACAATACAATATATTTTTTAAAAAGGTCGTAATCGTTTTGATAAAAGTTTTTCAATTTGTAAATAGCCTTTTGAGGGGTTAAACCCTCAACTGTTGGACTAAAAGAAGAAAAAATTTAATTTCACGTCAGAGTGAAATTTTTCATTAAAAAAAAAAAAAAAAAAAAAAAAAAAAAAATGGGTTCAACTGATTAAAAAAAAAAAAACACATTTTAAGTGATTACCTTTAAATTTGTAAATCCATTAAAAAAACAACTTTATGAAACATATAATTTTCCATCATAAATGTCTTTTTCATCAATTCAATTGAAGTATAAAATTGAAAAAGTGTAATTAGGTTTTATTTTTAAAACTGTACGTTTTATAATAAAAAAAAATTGAAGTTTAAGTTTGTTTGTTTAATCTAAAATAATTTTATATCTAAGTCTTTGCTAACCTGTTATCTCTCTTCTATCTTAATAACCAACGTATCTTAATAATTACCAAAGTGAAAATTGTCGGAGGTAGAGCCGTTCAAATATAATTTCCTTTGTTTAGTTAGTCTTTATTAATTTTTAGAGTAAATTTTAAGTTTCCAAATATTAATTAATGTTCTGAACATATTAACTTTTTTAATACATACATATGTATTATTATTAGATTAACTTGGTGATTATTGTAAACATAATTAAACTAGGCTTAACAGGATATTAAGTTTTAGAATTAAGGAAGAATCCATGAAACATAAAAATGTAATGCATGCTCAGAATAAATTTAAACAAAGTAAAGAGAATGAAAATTAATGTTTGCTTTATAAACTCCCATTTTATACTTGTTTGACTTAATTTAATGTTTTAAATTTTCATCTGTTTCGATTATATAAATCTATATTGAACTCGTTTACCTACAAACTTTCTCACGCAATGTACAGTTTTGCAACATGTTTGTAGCTAACCAGTGGCGTAGGAATTCATTTTTGACGGGGGTGGCTCGGCTTCCCGGGGGAGGACCCCCGGGAAAATTTTGGAAAATAAACGTTCAAAAACAGCATTTTAAGCAGTTGTAGACATATTTTAGAGCAGTTCTAATATTCGTAGGTTTCGACTTTTTAGAGAACAAATTTAAATAAGTATTTCTCTCATGATGTCTATCATAATTTAATAAATGTATAAGAATAAATTGTATACACTGTTTAAAAAGTAAAAATTAGATTTTATGCACTATTTAAAAGTATGAAAATAAATAAATTGAGATTGAGGTAAAGTGAAAAACAATTGGAGTCAAAAACAATTTACCATTCTCAGTTTGACACGATTCGCGAGAGAGCTAGGACCTGACTAAAGAATCAAAAAAGGCCGGGTAAAGAGGAAAGAGAAGAGAAGTCTCCTTATCTAGCTAAAATTCATAGTTGATAATGTCTAGAAGAATAAGGGTGGTTCAACCCCCTACTACGACCGTGGTTGTTTTTTGATAAACGGGGTTTGAGCCGCGCTTCTGAAACTACTGATAGCAAGTTGACAAAAATCAGTCTGATAAATCGAACGAAACTTTCTTGTCATCAACGACAGAACAGGTGCTATTTATTTTGATTGACTCAGTTAATCACGTCATTAAGATTTTATTTAGTTTAGTGTTGGTGAGAAATAGAAGTCATGATAACTCTTTGTGATGTGCCGACTGCCGACTTGTTGGCTTTACTAGCCGCTATCTTCCTATTTAAACCCACCCGTCGGCACTTCAAATAAATTAAATGTTTATAATATATACCATTTTATTAATGTTAAAAACATTTATTTGAAATAAAATATAAATGTATTATTTTCCAAATCATTCAACAAAATTTTAAGCATGTACTAATTTTTATTTTATTTGTAATTTTTTTGCCCCTTCAAATCTGACGGGGGGGGGCTCGAGCCCGATAGCCCCCCCCGTTCCTACGCCACTGTAGCTAACCGCGGGTTGTGAGACATCAGGTGTTTTAATCGTTCAGTTCTTTCGTTTGTACATTGACTAAAAAGCTGGTTGCGGGTTATCAAAATGTATAGGTACTTTTAGAACCTAGAGATTAACTTTATTTTGCCTTTGGTCGGAAATTGGCCCAAACCGGCTGGAAAATTCCGAAAAGTTGATTTATTTTTTTCTTTTTACCCCTCTTAAAATATTAAAGATGGAGGACGCAACTTTAAAGTTCTTTTCGAAGGCTTATTGTGGCTAAATATAAAAGTGTTTGTCCTTTTTGCTGAGAACAATCAGTATTTAAAAAGAACATACAAATTAAAATATACATTTTTATTAGCTTATTTTGAATATATTTATTTTATACATATTATTATGTTATATTGTTCAAAATAAGTTTAAAGAAAAGATAAACAAATATTGAAAAATAAATTTTGTTTTATTTACTTTAATTTGATGGGTTTAAGATAAATAAATGTTTGTTTTTGTAACACACCTTGGAACCTGGATAAACATTAGTTTAGCGTCAACATCCGAATGGGCATTTTCCTATACTACCGACATTTATTAAGGTACAATTTTATTTTTATTACTACGTTTTTATTAGGTTGCTTTCTTGTTGTTTTTATTAGGTTGCTTTCTTGTTTGTTTGTTTGTTTGTTTGTCCAGTACAAATCTTGCAATCGATTTTTAACTAACTTCCAGAGTAGCTAAACATTTGAAATTTTTAGAATAGCTCAGAACACGATGACAATGCATTATTTTAATACATCTTTCAGCAGAATTTAATTAGTTTTCAGCACATTTTGCTGCATGGAAAGTTAGTTCGGAAAAAATCCGCAAGTTATTTTATTTGTTTTGACATATCCCATAGTATTTACAATCTTCATTTTGACGGGTTTAAATTTGTGATTTTTTATTAAGAGGTAAACATTGAATGACAGCGAAAAGTAAATAAAGGAATACATTAATTGACGTGTGACAAATTCGGAACTATGTATTATTTTTTCACTAACATTATAATGTATAACAATGACAATTATATTATCAACATTACATGTAATTCAACAGAAAATTTAAAGTTCTTTTTATCTTGTAATTATTTATCGTATTACTATTATAGCATTTTTTAAATAGGTTCTTAAAAGCTATATTAAAAATTCAAATTTTAAGTTTTTGGTAGGATTCATACTATACGGAAAGTTTAAATTTTAATTTAATCAAATTATAATTATAGTTGGTTAGAGCATCTGAACTGGAAATACAGGAGGCCCGTGGTTCGAATTCCGGTGCTGGAGTCTATTTTTATCTTTCTGTTTCCCGTTGTTAATAATAATTATAATTTGATTAAGCTATATTAAGTAAGTGTTTTAGTTTATTTAAATTAATGTTATAGTTATGTTGTGAGTTTCAGATGTTGCAATGAAGTCTTTCAATGTGACAAATAATTTCTAAAACATAGTTTTCTTTTATGTGATGTATCTTAATTTATATTTACAATAATTATTTTAGCTTAACCTTAACTATTTATGTTTTAAATAATTTAGAGTACTAATAAATTAATAAATGTGTTGATTTATATTTTATCTTTATTATTATATATTGTATATTTTTTTATTTTTCAAGCCCAGCAGCACCATTTTCTGTTATAATATTAATAAAATATAATGTAATTTATTTCATGGCATGGCCTATAAATATGTTAGCACTATGATACAGTCACTGATTCCTAACATAAATCCCGCGCGGATATTGTGACCGAATTTCATATTGTGACTAAAATATTTGTTACCTGCCTTTACAGCCTTGGAAAGCAAAGATCCTTTTACTCAAATGAAAAAGCAGGCAATTTAATTTTTAACCTTAAATTTGTCGGTTTAACTGATATACTAGTTTTCGGTTGGGCCACAGGGCCACCTTACATTAGACTTTTAACTCATTTTCCTTGTGACAGGGACCTGAATCTAGTGCCAAAATGCAGAGCCCTTTTCAAAACTGGGTTAATTAAAATTACTTGCTATCTCGTGTTTTCTGAATTTTCCTTCTTAAAGATTCAATTCTCTTTTCTTAGATTTGTTATTTTTCCATTTAATTTGTGTCGGCTTTGCTTTCTAAAATAACGTTACTAACAAAATCACAAGATACGTCTCTGAGTCGCCTGTACTAGAGTAACCTACTGGGTCTCTAGTTTCGAGGATACTTGCGTATCCCCGTGTGAATAGGGCCTAAATTGTGTTGATGATTTTTTTTTTTTTTTTTTTTTACTTACTGATTTTTTAGAAAGTTTTAATGTTTTAATGAACTGAATTATCGAAATATTAATATCAGGACAAAATTGAATCTTTCGTTTTTACTCGTTTATGTGACATAGATTTAGATTTTAATTATTATGAATTTACACGTTATAGGTCCTGACTCCAAGTTAAGCTGCATCAGTGTATAGATAGAGCTACTACAGATGAAATTTTACTGACTTCGATTAAATTTGGTTTTCGCTTATGTAGTAGAGCCGCACCCCAAAGTGAAACAACCAAATCAATTTTAGCTCCAAATTTTGGGCGATGCCCCTCTCTAAACGGTGATATTAAATGTATATATCCTAGGGCCTGCAGCTAGTTATTTATTAATTGATTTGATGTTCCTCTAACTCTTTAAATAAAACATAAAAAGTTCTTTGGGGCTTAAACAGTGAATACCTTATTAATACCTTATTTTTGCTTGCTATTTTTGTAGGTATAGAGATTAATATTAGTTAAAATCGACGCCAAAATCGTTTCTAGTGTAATTTTTTTTTTTGGAATGGTATTTTATATTTAGCTGTGTTTTCAATTTATATTATAGACCAAGAATTGGAGGGCGAGAGTGTAAGGTAAAATTTATTGGGTCTATACTTCAGTCGTAGATAAGGAATATTGGGCGAGGCTGGCTCATCATCTGCCAGGGTCCCCTATAAATTCTCCCGGTAAGGAACAGGTATCTCTATGCCAAGCAAGGATTCACTAATTCAGCGTAAACTGCTGATAATCTGACCATCTGACCCGTTTTGTCTGGGGACTTGGACCAGGGCGCCACTGCCCAGATAGGAGGGAGAACATGTGCCATAGTCGTGAGTGTGTTACTTTGTCGTTAAGCTACAGCTTATGGACTTTTTGAAATGATTAAGTTGTGTGTAACGTTAGTTGTTTCCTGAATTTACTGTAAGATTTAACCTTTACACATTTCATAATTTCCACAATAAACTATTTAATTTCACATAAATGTATGATTTATATATATGTTTTTATTTAAATCACTTGCTGTCTTGTTGTCAAGATAAAAAAAAAAATAGTTTTCAGTGTTTTAGATAAACTTGTCAAGAATAGAAATCGCAGCATGTACGGCTCTTAAATCGCGTTAATCATTATTAAAAAAGGGAATGGTTTATTTTATGATTATATTATCTCTTAAAATAAACGAGTAACTTCAGTGACACAACAGGGTTATATATATAGTATAAATTTAGTTAATACATGAAATTTAATTTTACATTGTTAAAAATATCGTGTTGATGAGTCTAGGTAATTAAGTATAAATTATCTTTCTAACCCGAGAAACTGGAGCATCGGAAAACCTAATTTAGTTATATCAAAGTCAATTTTAATATGATTTATGCTAGTACATATTTAGCTCGCGTATTCTAGTGCTAGTAAAAAAAACATGTCTTTTTCTGTGGCTTTTCACGTGTATTACTTTTTAATAAAAGTTAATTAATAAACTTTTTACTACGTTTTTATTAGCTTGCTTTCTTGTTTGTCCGGTACAAATCTTGCAAACAAATTTTGGCTAACTTCCCAAATAGCTAGACACTTGAAACTTTTAGAATAGCTCAGAACACGATGACAATGCATTATTTTAATACTTATACCCATCTTTCAGCAGAATTTAATTCGTTTTTAGCACATTTTGCTGTATGAAAAGTTAGTTCGGAAAAAATCCGCAAGTTATTTTATTTGTTTTGACGTATCCCATATTTTTACAATCTTCATTATGACGGGTTTCAAAGTTGTGATTTTTTATTAAGAGGTAAACATTGAATGACAGCTAAAAAGAATAAGTAAATAAAGAAATAAAATAATTGACGTATGACAACCAGGTTTGTCTACACTTGTGTACTAGATATCGGTGAATATTTTCTACATCTGTATTTCTTTAACTTGTACTTATTTCTCTTCTCTTACCCTCCCCTACACGGGGCCATATCGATGGCCATGGTTTAGATTCGGTGTCGGTGAGATCCGTTGTTCAAAGATTTGTCCTTTTATATAGGTTTAATATCAGCTCTCTAGATGGTAGTCATTTGTGTGAAGTAAATAAATTCGGAACTATTTATATTTCACTAACATTTGATATAACAATAAAAATTATATTATCAACATTACATATTATGATTCAAAAGAAAATTAAAAAACGTAGTATATAAAAAGTTCTTTTTATCTTGTAATTTTTTTATTTTAATTTTAAGTGTAAAATCAATTTTAACTTAATTAGAAACATATTTGCTCTTATAGTCTGCTTGAGAGAACAACTCCCTTGCACTTTGAAATGAAATGTTAGCATGCTAGCTGTTGTTTAAGCCCATAGAACGAATGAATTAGTCAACTATACAAGTAGGCTATTGCTTCGCAACAGTATTTCAACATAACGATAATGTATCTTTATTTGAAATCCCCATCAAAAGAACTATTAATCTACATAATATAAATTAACATTCATTTTTTTTTTTCTGCTTTAAATTTTGTTGAATAATAATCATTTTAATTTATTTTTTTCTCTGTGATATTTTTGATGCCTTATTGTTCTTAAGGATGAATATTTTTATTTATTTTTTATCTTCTCTCAAACTGAATCTCAAATTTAATTAATTGAAGGAAATTTGGTTATTCTCTTTAACATGCACTGTTATGAATCTTCCTTATATCATCTGTTTTGAATTACCTTACATACGGAAGGTGATTCAAAGAGTGTAAATCCGATAAATTCATGCAAGATTTTGATTATATTTCCTGTTTGCCCCCAGTTATTTTCTTACCTCTGGTTTCTCCTATTTTCCTTCGCTTTTTTTGTTGAAACCATTATTTCAAAGCCTATTGGCTTTGATAATATTATAATTGACTAGTTAAAATAAGAAATTATCGGCTGTTAAATTTATCTACTTAACATTTTATTCATATATCGACAGTGTACCTGCAAAACCTCGTAACCCCAAAAAAATAATTTTTCAGGAGAAGCAAAAAACGTTGTTTTAAAAAAGTTTATTTTTATATTTTCTTTATATTTTTTTTTTTATTTTAATTAATTTTACTGATGCACTTAAACGTATCCCACAACTAGTTAAAGACTTACATGCATGGGGAGTAACGAGGTTTTGAAACTTTGTCGTATACGAGGTTTTTTGTACACTTTAGTTAAATGATGAATACGAAGTATTACTATAATTTATATAAAAAATTATTGCTTGAGGCTTACTAGCTTTTAAACATAGGTAGATATTAATAATATCTATAAAAAAAAATTCAATAAACAAAATATCTCGATTTTGAGGGTTACGAGGTATTGCAGGTACACAGTCGATATACATAATATGTATATTGTATATACATATATTTTTTTTTGCCCTTTCTTTTACATCTTTATTAAAACAAAACAAGACTACTATTAAACAGGCATCGGCCACTTTATATAATATCTACTTGATGTAAATAGTGTAAAACGTGTCTCCCTTCTCGAGAATTTGAACTCACCTGATATAAGTTTATGATGATATATAAGTGATATATAAGTGATATATAAGTGATGATATATAAGTGACTGATATATAGGTTTTTTTGTGAGTCGAGAGTATGCTAACGCTATCCACTTAGCTACGCCGATCCTGTTTGTATTTTTTCGGTATTTGTAGAAAAAAAGGAATTAGCTTGTATATTTTTAGCTTTATTACTATATACTAGATAGATTACAGTCTAAATATACAAGGTAAAGAAAAAAAAGCTAATTAATATACTTTTATTGTATCTAATTTTAGCATGAAATTTGTATGAGGAAGAGCTATTATGTATCACTACGAAATAATTCTATTCTAGAACTATCGAGACCGGCGTTTAAATTAATTAATGGCGTGTTGTTCAAGGTGCAACAGTGATTTGTATTATTTTTTTTTAAAAACATAAATTATTTATTTCAATGGGTAAAATAAAATTGAACTCTATCCGTCTTACAGGTTTAAAATTTGTCTTCCCTGGAAATTTTTCCATCCGAAACCCCAGAATAATATTTAGATATAATAAATAGATATTCATTTTTTAGTCTAAGTGAGAAATTGTTTCTAAATTTATAGTGATTAAACCCATCTGCAGGTATCATAAGGGAAGTCTCTGGTGCGTTCTCTCAGGCATCGTTGACAGTTGTTTTATATATTTCAGTTGTTTGTCTTATGCAATTTAGAATTATTCAATCCTGGTTGAAATCAAATCTGTCAATCTCTCTATTCATCTTGTTCTTGTTACTGTCAACCCCAATTTTATTAGTAGCTGCTTGTTTAGAGGTAAGAGAATAAACTTGTAGCCCAACAGACACACTCGACAAAGTTTTGCAACAATGTAGATGTTTAGGTTGAAGATTTTTATTTCATCTCTAGCTTTGTACTAATGTTTTGCTGTAACTTTACTTTCTTTTTGAGAAGCAGAGTAACTCCTCGTTTTTGATCATTTCCTTTGCAATGGATACTATGTAAATCCTGTCTTTAATGGTCAGTTTTACTATTTTTAACATATTGTAAGTCCTATTAATCGAAAGAAACATTTGGCCACTAATAAATGTAACATGTTTATTTAATTTTAGGTCAATCTTAATATGGTTTTACTTTATCATATAAAGAGAAAGTATTTTGATGGGGAAAAGAAATTTGATTTTGAGATTTTAATGGATTTACACGTTCTAAAGTCCCTTGAGTCCAAAAAAGTGGTTTTTAAAAAACGTCTGTTGTCTGTCTACCACCTGACAATTTTGATAAAATGTTCAATAATAATTAAATATACCTACCAAATTTGAAAACTAATAAATGAAAAATACTTGGTTAAGTAATTATAAACTCGTAGTATATGAGAAAGTTTGTCTGAGTTGTCTCGAAGCGATTTTTTATTGCTGGTGCTTGAGAAGTGCTAAAATTACGTAGACATATAGTTACTTTATTTAAAATACAAATTTGCAAAATTCCTGTGTCTCCCTTTTAAATCAAATCATTGCGTATTGTACGAATTACTGTTCATATTATTTTATGATATCACTGATCAAATATAAAGTTAATTAAATCATATATTGTTATTTTATGCTGTTACAATCTATTGGACCTCCTAATTACTTCAATAGAGTAATTGACGTTTAATTGTCGCCTGCATGTAATTAACGCTTGAAGTGGGTTAAATACCTACAAATATGACCCAGCTTACTATCATATCTGATGCTTTTGATGGTTATGATTAATTTATTATTATGAGGCTTTGATTAATTAACTTTTCACAAAACAATTTGCATTACTACTATTCTTCGTCAAGTAGGTACACGTCAGCAAATGATGCTTATTTATTTTTATTGGACCAATATAATATTGATATTAGTAGAACGTAGTTCATTATTAAAAAATTAATTATGGGTACATTTTAACTCCTTATATATATATATATATATATATATATATATATATATATATATATATATATATATATATATATATCTACAGGGTGGTCCAAAAGTCTCCCCCCCCCCCTCTTAACTTTTGAACGGTTTGAGATAAATTAATGAAACTTGGGGGATCTCTACCATGCAAAGGGAAGTTTGTTTTCATGCAATCACCCACTAGGGGCAACCACCCACTTTGCCCCCAGGCCACCCAACTTCAAAATTTCAAATTGGAGTGTATATTTTTGATAGCATATTTGGATTCTACGGTGAAAAATAATAAACTTTTACTTGTAACTATTTTTTCTATCTCCAATATTTTACCCCCTACAGGGGGGCAAAGATAGTAAAATAACCCTTCCGAAATAGTAAAAAAATAACACTTAGATCGTTATAAAATCTAAACGGTTTGAAATAAAGTCATGGAACTTGGGGGATCTGTACCATGTAAAGGGAAGTGTTTAATTATCCACTCGCGTACTAGGGGCGACCTCCATTTTGCCCCCAGGCACTGAACTACGATTTTCTACGATTTTTATACCTTTGCCCCCCTATAGGGGGAAAAATATTAGAGGTAGAAAAAATAGTTTGAAGTAAAATATTTTTATTTTTTGCCGTAGAATCTAAATCTTCTATCAAAAATATACATTCTAGGACAAAATTTTGAAGTTAGGTGGTCTGGGGGCCAAATGGGAGGTTGCCCCTACAGCGCGGTTGCATGAAAACAAACTTCCCTTTACATGGTACGGATCCCCTAAGTTTCAATAATTTATCTCTAACCGTTTAGATTTTACAACGTGTTATCGGTAGGGTAATTTTGCTATCTTTGCCCACCTATAGGGGGCATAATATTGGGAATAGAAACAAAAGTTTCAAGTAAAAGTTTATTGTTTTTCACTGTAGAATCCAAATATGCTATCAAAAATATACACTCCAATTTGAACTTTAGAAGTTGGTTGGCCTGGGGGCAAAGTGGGTGGTTGCCCCTAGTGGGTGATTGCATGAAAACAAACTTCCCTTTGCATAGTAGAGATCCCCCAAGTTTCATTAATTTATCTCAAACCGTTCAAAAGTTAAGAGGGGGGGGGGGGGAGACTTTTGGACCACCCTGTATATATATAAAATGAATATTTATTTTATTAAATAATATAATTTTATAAAAATAAATACAGAGAACTAGGCTTTTATCAATGAATTTATTTAAATATTATTTGTTTATTTTACGCTAATAAAAACACATTAACAATGTAATACCGTGTTTTTGCACACTGCAATAAGGTACACAATTTGTGATAGTGAGAGACACCAAGGGATGTGTCACGCAAGTCTGTATCTGATAAGTCCTGTAATATATATATATATATATATATATATATATATATATATATATATATATATATATATATGTATATATATTTATATTATATATATATATATATATATACATACATATAAAATGAATATTTATTTTATTAAATAATATAATTTTTTCCGTGGTAGGCTGTGAAATAGTAACTTTAGAGCCTAAAAAACATAGCTAAAATCCATTTTTTCATTACGTGGACTCCTAGCAGTAAAGAAAAAAATCTTTTACGTCCTAGGAACTAAAAGATTTTTATTTTCCGGCGGGTAGTTGTCAAAACTTCCGTTAGTAGTGCTGCAGTCTTTGTAGAAATGCTTCTAGTACGATAAAAATCCGCTAGATGTCAATGTGTTTTATTTATCTTTTCTTATAGTGTAACCTCTTTTTAAGTTTTCTTTTTTTAAGTCTTAAGTATGTACTAATATTTGTTATTATTATATGTTGATTAGTGATTAATATTTTATGTTTTTTCATTGTCTGCTACCCTGGAAAAAATAGCATATGCTACGCTAAATGTAACTGCCGCGGTAAAGAAAAAACTCACTTCACAGCCTAGTAACATAATACACTATTATAAAAATAAATACAGAGAACTAGGCTTTTATCAATGAATTTATTTAAATATTATTTGTTTATTTTACGCTAATTCTGCACGGGAACTGGTGTCAAAATACGCACTCAGCTCACCGCTCTAATATTCCGACCTAGAGACTTGAAAATTAGGATATGCATTTTTCTTGTCTCTATTTAGTTATATTGATAAAAAACAAAATGTCTGGAAGGTGCTGACTCTGGTGGATTTTAATCAAAAATACAACTCAAAATTTATTAAATTCTGATTTGACGATTTTCCAGTCTAACACCCACCCACGAATGTTTTTTACCCTTTTACTATAACAAATTAAATTAAAACAATTTCAAATATTCTTGTAATAAAAAAGAGGAAAAATAAAAAGGGATATTGTTTAAATTTATATTGATAGAGATTTAAAGAAGATAGAAAAACATTTATAAGTAACGGATGAGAGGAAGGATCGAATATCCGTTGATAAAAAAAGTATTGAGCAGAAAATGTTTTATTTTTACTTTCTCATATAAAGAGAAAGTATTGTGATGGCATGAAAATTCGATTTAGAGATTTTGATGAATATACAGGTTTTGATGTCTCCTGAGTCCAAAAAAGAGGTTTTTAAAAAGTCTGTCTGTCGTATGTGCAGACGGGTGGAGCCTATACTGCTAGACTAACTTTGACAAAATTTGGCATACATTTTCAGAAAAATCATACCCCTAGGTGAAATTGATAAATGAATTTAAATCCAAATTTGGGGGCGCTACCCCCTAAAAACTCTGAAATAACGTGAAAAAGAAAATACTTCTCGAAAACGGTTTCGACTATTTTGATTAATAAATTATAAAATGTAGTCCATTTAAATAAGAATTTAACGATGTAAGCAGTTTCCACGGAAAAAATCTAGTTTCCGAGATATTGATGAACATAAATCTGATTTTGTTTAAAATCTATAGCAAAAAGTCTTAGGGATTTGAGACCGAAGTCGGTCTGAGTTGTCTCCGACCGATTTTTTGGATTAAGTTTTGGTTTGGTCAGCGCCCAGTGCTAAAAATTAAGCCAATTGTTTTCACATATAACATAATGTCGTAATCTTGTTGTGTGTCAAGCAAGTTCATCTCTTTCAGAGCTATAGAGCGAGCAGTACAACTTTGGAACTATTTCGACTGAGAGATTGAAGCCATTTGACAAGCTCCTCAACTTTTCCTCCCGCGATCGCTTGCACCCATTGGCAATGTTTGACTCATAGACGTCTATAATTGTAGGAACAAGCCTCAAGGAATGTGTGTCAGATAATGACCTATCTTGCCACCTGCAGATGAATAAACTACTTTTCTCATGGGACACAAATTAGTTTTTAGTGGATTCCTAGTCACTGAGGTGTGACTGGAAATGAAATGGCTAATGGCTAATGCATTAGCACAACGTGGCTTACAAATAAATATAAAACAATACTAAATGAATTATGAGTTTGGCTTTCCCATGTAGTGTATTTTATATATATATCCTCACGCTTTATTGAACTTTCTTTTATTATTATGCCGCATGCATATTTTAATTGATAAATGTTTTGAACTGAGAGTTAAATGCAATGATTTATACTTTTCGTCGATTACTTTCTTACTCAAAAGTAATAAAAAACTAAAAGTTTTAATCATTCTATGTGATGGCAGAATGGCATTTTGACTAAAATGATTTACAATATAAAGTTTTAAGTTTAAATCAACGATCTATTTGTTAGTTTTATCTAAATCTACGTAGAAGTTGGTTCGATATTTGTATAATCAACGAGAGTAAACTTTGAAACTTTTTTCTTTTTATTTATCAAAGGTTTGTGTATCTCTTTCTAAGGTCCTTTTTTTTATTGAGTTAAATATTATCAGAGTTGGACTAACTTTGTTCTTCAGATATATAGAATTGATTTAAGTGATTGGCTGAGGTTGAGTACACTGAAGATAGGTTCTTATCTTGAAAAAGGAGAAAAAAATATTTCACTGATTAAGAGAAAAACGGAAATGGAGTCAAGGACTTTTTCCTTATAATCGATTCTAAACGGTATAAAAAAAGAAAGAAAAAAAAAAATATATTGACTTCATATCAATACCTCTTTAAATTCATACAGTTGACGAAGAAACAACTAAAGTCCAATTCACACACGAGTGGCGTATGGCGACTGGCGTGGTAATGGCGTAGCGCTGGTTTGTGCCACCTCTATGTTAACTTATAGCCCGATGTACACTGGCATGGTGTGGCACATGACGCCTCCATCACGCCCCTCGTTGCTTATCAAAGTGGCGCACCACTTGCAAACCATTTATTCCTTAGTTTTGTTTCTTCTATTATGTGTTTTTTTTGTTTTTAAGATAAAAAATAAAATAAGATAAAGGTGCTAGAATTTTGTAATAGCATTTTTGAGACATCTGGTAATAATTTTAAAAACAAACTGGGTACTCGTTCAGCTCCTGCATAACGTTGAACGCTCCACCAGTTTTCCATTTCTCTAACCACACAGGATGTACTCAAAGATTTCTTCTCAAAATTAATAATATCCAACAAATCATTCTCGTCGTCATAAGAGGAAGAAGACATTCTCCTGGACAACATGTAGCAGTGAACTAAACCCTTCATAACGCTAACTAACGCCATACATGTGTGGAAAAAGCGCATCACGACCGATCCTCGCCCGTCCCACACCAGAGCCTCGCCATAGCCACGTCAGTGCCATACACCACTCGTGTGTGAATTGGGCCTAAGAATAGTAAAAAATCCCTAACTCTAGAATGTATTCCTCTCTATGGTTCAATCTTTTCTTGTTTAAAAGTGAAGAAAATTTGGGCTCTTTCCCCACTTAATGGGGGTTATAAGAGAGTGTTTGATGAGGTGGTCTACTTTAAGAAAGTACTTTCTTAGTCTTACAAAAAATTTCAACTTAAAGCAGGCCAAGTTTTTCAAATGGGCAGAAGGGGCATTTGCCGTGGGCACCAATTTTAGAGGGGCACCAGAAACCGTGGGGGAGGTGGAAGAAAACATAGCAACTTTTTTTTTGTTATTGTTCGTTGACTTTCTGGTACCAGAAACTACCCCCGTCAGCCCAAATTTAGGCCTATAAAAAAATCTTTGCCCTAAGCGCAAGGTAATTATTATCGGGGCCTGACTTCTAAGGCTATAGCTATAAGATGTTTGCATCTTTTAATATTGAAACATGAGTAAGTACGTCTATACCAATTGAAATTTTACTTTCTACTTGTTACTTTTTGTATTGTAAGCACGACAAATAATTTGGCGTAGTTATAGACGTTCAAATAGAAAGGGTTTTAAAATTTTCGTTTGATGAACTCCCTTCAGGCATACATAAAGTCAAAGTTGAGATTGGGTTTAACTTTGCAATGTATATTTTTTTTTTTGGTTAAAAGATTAAAAATTCTTTTATATACTCTATCTTGTAAGGGTTTGGTTTATATGCCCTAACAATGATAGGAACTATAAAATCGAGCAGAGCTAACTTTTACGAGCTTAGCATAGAATACTATCTCCTTAGAAGATGGATACCCATTCCTTAGATTTAAGGATTCTCATGAATTAAATAAGTCTTATCCTTTTCAAGGTTATCTTTTGCCTCTTCGTTTTCGGGTTCCTTTGGGAGTCGTGGACATAAAAATAAATACGATCATTTTTATGTTAATTCAAAACCTAAGTCATGCAGTCGTAAACCATCTAATGACGAATGAAACACGAAATTCAAAATCAATACATATAATAGTATAATATTATCAAGCTCTTTACTACTAAAGATTAAAATAAAGTCAGTCCATCGTTGCTGTAAATTGAACTTTTCACTAATGTATTTTAAAATGTTATTCGTAGATAAATATATATGGGTTTTTATTATTAAAAAAAAATCGGATGAGGGGTGTCTCGGAACATTTTCTTACCCTATAATTCCAAAATGGTGGCAGATATTAAGTTAAAATATAGAGGAATTATTTATCTTCTAGAAAGGTATAATTAGTGCGAATTTCAGCTTAATCGGTGAAATAGTACCGAAATTCTTTAGCGTTGAAGTTTTAAGTTCAATAGTCATTATTTTAAAAATAGTGGCAGATGACTAAACGAAATTCAGTGAAAATGTTTGTTCTATAAGACACCTTGTGTTGGTGCAAATTTCAGTGTGGTATTTGTATGACACAGAAAAATAGGTTAATGACGTCACAAATTTATGATTTTCCGGGCGTCACATCACAACTATACATGTATGGACAGATTTTGGTAGAAGTATAAACTCTCTTGATTAGAAACTGTGGGAGTTATGTTTGAGACAGACAGACAGTCAAAAAGAATAACTGACAGACAGATCCCCAAAACGGATAATTCCGTTATAATATCGGTTTCGGATTTGTAGGTTGAAAACAATACTTTTCTTTTTAAGGTTAGAAAATGTAAAATATAATCCTGATTATTTTGTTTTGTCCAGGTTATTTTGTTTTGTTATTTTGTTATTAATTCTTTGTTGTTAATTTACAACGTACAGAACCAGTTAATGATTGAAACACAATGCCTAATAATAGGATTATAATTTTAGTTTTCGTGGTAAAACTAAAGAGTATATTGTAATCTAATATGTATATCTAAAACTAAAATCTGTGGTGTAGTGGATCGGCGTTCCCACACTGGTTTTCCGCAGTAAAAAAAAATCCAATTTATTGCTAAATATTGATTTGGTATAAAATGATTGGTGTAAATAATATTACAATACTTTACAAATATTTGTATGTTGATCTTAAATGTTAATATGAAATTATATAAATACAGCTTTCCTTATAATTTGTCAAATATATTTGGCGTTCCCACACAGGAAAATTTGCCACTACACCACTGACTAATATGATATTGTAATCCTATTAAACAATCTTTGATAAATTATTTACAGTAGTTTACTTTTAATAGTCAAATTTATTTTGACAGATATTCACTTGTTCAACTGTTACGACGCTACGTTTGTATCACTAACCACAGTATTAGCCAGGGCCGTCCTATATGGGGGGGGTCAAGCGGGTCAAGCTGCCCCGGGCGCCAAAAAATGTTTGGTAGAAGCAATTTTGTCCGAAAATCGAAATCGCCAATATGTTTTAGTGCTTGTTAACTCTGGCAATAATCCCCCCCCCCCTCCCCTCGGTAGAGTTTTTGTTCGGAGGGGGGTGCTTAGGCATCTTTGACCCGGGCGCCTTAACCCCTAGGGACGGCCGTCAGTGTCCGCTCGTTATACGTTACTTCTCTGTACATGTGAGTTTACAACTCTCCACAGAGGGAGGGGGCCCCTAAAGTATTTGTTGGTTTTGTTTCTCCATCAAAATGTATCCATGTTCTCTATTTATTAATCATAAAAAAATAAACAATGTGACAAGGGAACACAGAGGAAAAAGAGTGGAGAACAAAAGAGTGGATACATATTTATTCGTGTGTATAAAGGCTGAGTAATATGCCTGAGGAAAAATGAATTTTTTGTTGCCATTTTAAAGTTTTGCTGGAATTTCATGAGACAAAAGGTGGCGGGAAATTATAAGTTGAGAGGAAGGGATATGATATCATTAATTAAAGGCAGATAGGCGGTATTGTGACGTGGGGACAGAGGGCGCTGAGGGCAATTCGTCCGAACTCAGGCGTGTTCAGGCTTAGGCTACTTTGGTATCTATCGACCATTATAAGTTACTTATCATCTCGGTCTCCCCCACGTACCTTTTTCCTTCTTTTAAAAAATGTAATCAGTATTATTCTTTTGGAAGTAATATATTATTTATGGTTTTTATCTTTTATCTAGTATGTTAAAAATTTAAATTGAGTGATAGTTCAGATTGAAATGGATTCTCCTATTGATGAATTAAAAATCATTTTAAAAGGGTCGAAAATGCGTAAGTAACTCCTATCACAAAGCCCTTTGAAAACATAATGAATCGATTTTAATTAAATTTGTTTTACATTGTAGTTCTTACAATATGATGTACAATCTCTCAGCTTTGACTGAGAGTTGACTATAAAATTATTGGTCAAATTTGAGCCAAACCAGCTGTTTTACTTAGGTTATTATCACACTTAAGCATAGTTATTGGCCCACATTTGAATTTATACAGAAACTGGGAATTAATTTAAATTTAGAGAAGCTGGCTTTGCTCTCTTTATTTTTCTATTTCAATTTTTTTTCTTGAAAATATCACCATATTGAATGTAACAACCCATGTCAAATTAGCTAGTAGTATAGTATCAATACCAAACTTAAATGATTTATTAATCTTTAATTTGATTTATTAATGATTTATTGATAATTTTAGTTTGATTAAACTATGTATTTATGTTCGTTTTTATGTGGGTCGATCAAGGGTAGTAATAAACAATAAGGTGAATATTTCTTAAAATTGGCTATATTTCGCCCCACTCCGGGGCATATTCATGCCTTAAGAAGATTACGTTAACAACTCTTTAACAAGAAGTAAGAAAAAAGTTATATATAGACCACATAGTGGTTTCGTCATACATCACAGTCAACACTTACTAAATGTTTTGACACTTACTAAATGTGTTGACTGTGATGTATGACGAAACCACTATGTGGTCTATATATAACTTTTTTCTTACTTCTTGTTAAAGAGTTGTTAACGTAATCTTCTTAAGGCATGAATATGCCCCGGAGTGGGGCGAAATATAGCCAATTTTAAGAAATATTCACCTTATTGTTTATTACTACCCTTGATCGACCCACATAAAAACGAAGATTAAAAGAAGGGACAAACCTAACTACTATATATGTATTTATGGTTAAATAAAATAATAGAGTGACAATAAATTTAAAAATAATATTGTTCTGTAACAGAAAAGTATATTTTTTAAACTACCTAAATATACCAGTTATCTACAAGTAAATGATTCTATTTTCCGGCGAGTTTTGTGAATGTAACAAGAGTTTTCAATTGTTGGTTACATAAATCACGATATTATTATTAATTATCTTTGAAAGCAATTTATTTTATAAATACTTTTTTTGTACAATTTACTTATTGTTATTATTTCGTGCAATTTAATAGAATTTAATCATAACTAAAAAATGATGAATATAACATTTGATATTGTTAAAGTTAAATAGGTGTTGGAAAGTTACCCGCAGGCAAGGAAACAGGTGCCTAGATCAGCCCCACTGTAGATTAGCTAAATAAATCGAATAACAGGCCCCCAAACACGAGCCACCCTACCTAAATCAGTTAGAGTAACTATAACTTTTACAATTTTTTTAAACGTATTTTGGAGTAATATTTTTATATATTGGTAGATAAGCGGCAGAAAATGATCAAAATTCCTAAAGCTCTCGATTAAAGATTTAATATAATATCATACGAATAGGCAATTAGTAAAATATCCTTTTCAGTGTATGGATTATGTACTAGTATAAGTGCTACGTCTAGATAAACTCTTCCCGATTTTAAACAAAAAATTGGTTAGGCGTGAAGTCCCACGTAAAAAGGGTTTCGTTGGTATTGTGAACATAAAATTAGTATAAGGGGGGGGGGGGGGGGGACAATTTTTTATGTTTTTTGAGTAAATGGCATGACAAATTAAACATGTTCTACAAGTGTTATATATTTTTGTAATCTATAGCCTTCAATACCTTTCATTTAATACCCCACTCAATTTTTTTTTTTTTTTTTACGTGACAGGAATTAGCCGCCATATTGGATTCCCAGTTAATCAGATCAAATTGCTATTCTTATTTTTTCTATGGCCCAGCAGACCGCAGTTTTAGGGGGGGGGGGGACACGCAAACTTTTTATGTTTTTTGAGAAAACGGCGTGGAAAATTAAACGCTTTTCACGAGTGTTATATATTTTGTAATCGACTCTTCAATACCTTTCATTTGATACCCCACTCAAAATTTAAAAAAAAAAAAAATAGCATGACGTGATTTATCCGCCATTTTGGATTTGAACAGCTAATAATTTTGAGTTCGCTATATTTTTTCTGTGTGCGCGTCAAAACGATCTTTAATATTGGAAAGTTTCATGTTTCTATCTCTTTTTATTCAAAAGTTATTGGAACTTGAGTGAGAGACAGACAGACACATGAACGAAACTATAAGAGTTTCTTTTTTTGGTTTTACCAACGAAACCCTAAAAATGAATTTTTTAATGTGACTGCTCGAAATGACCGTAGTTAGATATTTACAGAGAGCTTTGCTCGCTTTTTTTAGTGGTTATTTTCGGGATGTAAGGTGATTCTTTGATGTCATCTCTCTTTTACACCTGTTTGTTTCCGATAATAGAAGCAACAAAGGTGTAAGAGAGTTTTCAGGTACTAATGATTGAAAGAGAAACCTTAGCCGATGTCCAAATTCAAAGCATTCGCTTCCCTAAAAGCAAATTTAATACCCTTCATTAATCTTTCGGAGATTACTGATCAAAGCAATCTAATGGCTTAGCTTGATAATTATCGACATTTCACGTTTTATCTTTAGAATGAAACATTATTAGTCAAGAGAGTGATATTTAAGTATTAGGACAAATAGTCTGACCTTTAATATATACTAAAAATAATGACAAACTTAATTAAAGAGGCTTCTCTTTGTAGCTGCTCTTTTGTAAACATAAACTAAACAAATCATCATATATTCTTGAAATTAGTATGAAAATAAATGTGCGAGTTTAAAGTGATTATTCTATTGGGCTTTGACTAAGAGATGCTTATCATATTTTCACTGGTGGATAATAATAATGATGCACAGAAATAAACCTATTATAGCGATGTTATCTATAAACCTATTTAGCAATAAGATGTATAAATTTAGCAACCGTTAAATTATGAATTATCCTTAAAATTAGTGAGGTACGGTTTAAATAGAAAAACTACATAGTTTGACCAACTAGTTTCGTGTAATTTGTACACATCGTCAGGGTATAACTACAGATAATAGACGAAATTTAGCAATGTTAATCTATTTAGCAATGTTAATCCCTAAATAACATAGATTAATATTTAATTGTTTCCTGGTAGATAAGTTTTAATAAAAAGAAACCTCCTCACTTTGAAGTCTTGAAATTTTTTATAATTAAATATATTTATTTTCACTTTCATATAATGTTTAATTTTTTTTTTTATCCAAAAGCTTAATATTTTTTTATGTTTGATCACCTTCTGCGAAGGTATATAGAAAAAGTATTCTTTCCCCCAAAAAATCCGAAACCAAGACTTTCACGGAAGTATCCGTTTTGGGTGTTTTTTATACCACTTGAGTGGTTGTTAGTCAATGTTTGTACATATTTCTGTCTGTCTATGTGTCTGTGTCACGCATATCTCCCACAGTTTTTAAAGTTGAAACTTAGTACAAAAATCAGTCCATAGTCCTTACATGTAGCTGTGCTGCCCATTCATAAAATTATGACGTCAATAACCCATTTGCTGAGTCAGCATCTATTTGTGAAAAAATTTTAAAACTTAAAAGATAAACATTTTGTTTTGATATTAGCCTCCATTTTGAAAACAACGACTTTTGAACTTTAAAACTTTAGCACTAATATAATTTCGCCAATATCAACAAATGAAGTTTTAATAGACATTATTTAACATAAAAAACAAAATGCAACAAGCCCGATCGAAATAAATTAAAAAGTTCAAAAGTTATGGGTTTATTATAAGGCCAAGCGCACAATGGAGACATAACAGTTTGGAGACTGTGTCTGAACTGTCTTAGTTGTTTCTACCACGTCCCACTTGTATTACTACAGCCTTGCACACTGGAGGCAAGACAGTCGGATATCTTGTACCCAGCGAAATAGATCTCGTGGATATTGCTGTGATTTGTGAATAACAGTCTCCGGACAGAAGTGTGTCGGGACATATCATATAGGCTGGAGAACTCTTTTGGCTTGCACCTGTCTTTGCTTTCAGTGTGCGGACTCTCATATACTGTATAAGCCCTTGAGGTTGAGACAAAACTGTCAGCGGGCAAAAAGTAATCCTATGTTCGCCTGGCCTAAGGGTAAATTATTTTGTTATAGGAAAGAGTTTGTTTATATTTTAAATTATTTAATATTAGGTATTTATTTTATCAGCTGTCTAGCTGGTTGTCATTTATATGTTTATATGCTGTCATAATAATATGGTAATTATTCTCAGAGATAGTAAATTGATGTTGCATGTTGAATCTGAGATCCTCCCCCCCCCCCAACCTCTTCTCCCCCTCCAACGTCCAAAAAAATATATGTTGGTATAACTATTTAAAATAAATAAATAACAAAAATATAAAAAATCTCCGCCACCCAGTAGGTATTGACTGTGTTGTAACATATTCGTTACTAATATTAAATGTTATACTAATGTATTAAGAAAAATTTTTAATTTGCGTTTTTATACCATACAGTTATCACAAATAATGTCCAATTTTTGTTATCTTGTTATTCAAATAATTCAAAATGTGCTGGAAACAGCGAATATTAAAGTATAGTTCAATTCAATGCCAATTATTGCGAGAAATTAAAAGAAAATTATGTGGCAGTAGATTTATAAAAAACCTCTTAAATATAAACATAATGTTAATAACTTAATATTTACGTTTTATATACCTATACATCTTTACTATGGTGTTTTTGGTTTTGAATTTTTTATTGCTACAAAATTATCTATTTTTTAAGTCTCCACTGAAATCCGGAACATTTTGGTTTCCCAATAACACTCTCTGGGGCACCGAGAATTTAAGTCCAAAACCGGGACAATTCTGTAAATCCGGGATAATACTGTTAAACCGGGACAATACCAGAAAACCGAGACTGATAACCCTTCTCTTGACTCTTGAATTATTTTGGATGATTATAAAGTGTAGGAAATGGATGAAGGTTACAGGCAAAACAACTAAGCTTAAGTTTAATTGGTAACCATTTTAAAATTTGAAATTTTAAAGGTAAAATAATTCGGAAATATTTTGCCGATTGAGCTAAAATTTGAACTAATTATACCTCTCTTATTATTCCTCTTGATTTCAACTTAATATCTGCCACCATTTTGGAATTATTTGGTGAGGAAAAGTTCCGAGACGCCCCACGTCCGATTTTATATTCTTATTTTTATCTGTTGACTCCAATTTATGGTTATTAAAATTATGTTAATCTAATAAAGATTTATTCCAATAGTGTGTTTATTTTAGCGGTTAACCATTTTATTTACCCCTTTCAAGTGGTTATTATTTTAAATATGGTTAAATATATAGTTAATATTTATATAAACGATGATAAATCTTAAAATAAATTGTTGTGAAGAGATACGGTTTGAATGTAGCAGTCTCATAAATTAGAAATGCCTTGACTCAGAACAAAGATTTTTATTATTATTACTGTGTTATAGTCTTCCGTTTCTTCCTCGATGTCTACGGTTGTCCGTATTATTGTCTCTCCGCTTGGAAGAGAGACACCGTTTTTCTTCTTTATTGCAATGTTTTAATTAAAATAAAAGGCGGTCCTCTTGTCGACTGTTGTCTTGTTTCTGTTGTGTGAAAGACTGTTTAAATGAATATTCAAGTCGCCTGTAGCCTTGGGCTAAAACCCTGTCTGTTTCCGCAGCGGTGTCCTGTTCACTGGCCCAAGCCCTTCAACTAGAGACTTGACTCAAGCAAATTTACCTTCGTTATACACCGAGAATCCTGAAACTCCATTAGCTATTAACGCCCTACATATATTTGTATTATATATTTATATATTTGTATATAGTATATTTTATTTGTATTTGTAATACTGCTTGTCTTAATACTCTTGGTTTATACTTTATTATGAAATATTATCCCTTACCTTAATGTACGGAAAAATAAGAAAAATAGGGTCTCACAACATTTATTATTTATTACCCATGCAAGACCTGTTGCATCTAATAAAACTCAGTTGTGTCATTTATCATTATTCTCTACTCCATGTCAGGGACGGATCTAGGTTGTGATGGATATTTTATACCTGGTTTTTTGTACTACTTTGGTCTGTGTAATGTTGAAATCACTGCGCTGGTTGCACACAGTGATTTTGAGAAAGAAGGGAGGTAATTCTAGCTGCATCGTTGTGTATATGATCGCTGATAGCGCATGTACTTTTAATATCCAGGTCACTGCTACTGCAATTCCATCTAATCCTACATTGTACATTGTGCTACCCTGAACCGCTTATACACTCACTCTAATCGACAAATCACTCCGATACCCACCTCCTCATCATTTTGTTTCTAATAAATTACATTTTTCAACAACACTTCGTTCAAGCTGACAATCCCTTCACAACTTCTTCATTAAAATCGTTGTCCATAAAAGAATATATTATATCCACCTTTATAATAATAATTTATTAGATATTTTATTCCTTGCATAATTATAAATCTGAAATAGAACATGAAGGAGGCATGCAGTGAAAATATATACTATTTACAACTATAAAATATATATATTTAAAAAAAAACTGCATATATAAAGGTTATAATATAAGTAATATTGGTAACAAAAGTATTTATAACATATTTAAAATTTAGGAATAAAGTTTATTTTGATATTTTTCTTTTAACACATGGGAACATGTTTTATATTACGGTATCCCCGTACTCTTCATCAACTACATCAACTATTTTTGTATTAAAAAGAAATCATCAATAATATTAAAATTATAAATCCTAAATTAGTATTAGAGTGTACTTCTATTATTATAATATCTTGCAGTTTGATCAAAGTCATTTAAGAAACTATAAAATTATAATTGTTATATTGTACATTTATAAAACTTTATTAAAATAAACATTTATAAATAACTAAAAATAACATATTTCTAAATATTATTAATTGTTCTAATATTATTATGTTTTAATAATCAGAAAATCAAAATAGCAATGCAATTGCTATGTTAAATTTATTTTTTAAGAGATCGATTTAGTTCTAATTACTTTTATTCGATACAAGTTATTAGAAATATTGAAGATGAAGACTTCAAATATATATTAATGTAATTTTCATTATTATTATTTATTTGTTTGTACGTGTAAAAAGAAATGATAAAACTATAATCTTAACAACACTTCTAATAAAATACTCTTATTTTTAAGCACGCATCTTTTCTTTACAAAATTCATTGTTGTTATTGTCTATATAATATATCTGGCACGTGCCCAAAAGCTTATTTAGAAGTTATATTGTTTTTCTTGGAAATATGGAAGGGAGTTAACGATTATTTTACTTCATAGCTGAAGGTTAGTTTATAAGCCTGATTCTTGAGATATCCCTATTTGGTAGTTGTTTTTTTTGTTGTTTTTAACTGGATTATTTTGTCTCATGTTGTTTTCTTCCTAATCACTCCTTCTTTTTGAAAACGTTTTTTTTCTCTAATTTCTCAGAATTGCCAAAGAATTAAGAAGAGAAAGTGGGGAGACTTCCTCTTTTGTCTAAAGCAGTCCAAACCAGATTAGATTTAGTCCTTCAGTACTCCGTTAACTTTCCTCGTAGCAATATCAATGTCTATACTTTTTTTTAAAAAAGTTAGTTCTTAAATCTCGTATTTTAAATAGCGTTTATTTTATATCACAACATAAAAACATTAATTGTTTCTACCTAGATGAGCTCACTGATGATAATACAATCTGCAATAAGTAATAGTTATTGTGGTTTATCGTAAATGACAAATTTTGCACTTTGAGTTTTATTGAACTTCAGAAAAGATGAATGGGTTGCTATCTTTACCTTCTAAAATTTCGCCAATTAAAGAAAATCTTTATCTTCTATGTTTGAGTAAGTTTTGATATTATTTATTATAGTTTAAATATTAAATGTACATAATTCTTGATATTATCTCGGGTGCATATGACCAAGTTGTTGAATACTATAAATTATATAAAATAATATAGTTATAAAAAACAATAAATAACATAACATATATACAATATACAACATCATCTAAACACATATTTTGAATACTTTTTATCTGAACCTATATAGAAGATACCTACTTATTGATAGTAGGGGGTCTAAAGGAAAAAATTAAAAGCTCACTTTCGCAATATTTCGATCCCTCTTTAGTTCATCTTCAAGCTGATTGGAAGATTACTATTCCATCCTGTACTTGCTAAAAAATGATTTTACTCTAACCTAGGCGGATATTGTCTATAGTTAAGAATATTTTTTTTTCTAAAATTCCATAGTTATGCTATTATTGTCACTATTGCTTAATATCTCTATAAAACTTCAAAACATTTTTTTTTTTTTTTTTTTTTTTAACCAAATTCAACTTTCCATTTACTTACTATAATTTGTTTATTTTTTTTTATATTGAAAAGCTTACTAGGGTTTATTTTAGAGTATCATCGAGAAGACCATGTATTGAGTATACAATACACGTTTAATATATTCTCTGATATGATCAGCATTGGTGTTTATATAATACATAAATGACAATAACGGAATGATCTGAAAAGAATTGAAAAGTGATATATTTTAGGGTTTTGGTTAGAAATAACATAGTTAAGTTTGTTAGAGTTAAAAAACAATTTTTAACCAGAACTTTCATTTATAAACTCAGTTCTATTACAAGTTGCTAATAAAGTCAAATTACCTCAGAAATATTAACATCATTACTTTTGCGAGATACCACAAGTTCATTAAGTTTAAAAAGAGTAGATTTTATAACATTAATTATTTATTCTTGTACGAAATGGCCTTTGTAGCTTGACTTGCATTAACAACGAAATTCGTAGATTAGGTCGAGATTTTTTGATATTTACACATGTTTAATTAAATAAATAATATAATATAATAATAATATACGTTTATTGTTTGTAAACAAAAAAATGTTTGTACAATGGAATTCAACTTCTAAAATTTCACCTAAAACTTTGCAAGATAATTAAACTAAAAATTACTAAATTATAACAAAAAATGTTCTGATAACAAATTAAACAACAACAACCAATTAATAATTAAATTTTCTAGACTTAATAATGAAAAAGTAATAGAATAAATATATACAAATACTTGAAACTTGTAGACAAATAATAAGTTAATTATTGTTCCATGATAAAGATGCGTGTTTTTAACGCTGCGACGATGAATCAGTATAAAGATTTAAATTTGTTGATGTCCTCAATAATTAATAGGTCTTAAAGTTGATTTTCTTTGGTAAGATTGGTGTGAATATGACTGTTAATCCATTTTTGCCTGGCTTCTTTATAAATGGGGCATTCCAATAAGAAGTGAATTAAGTTGTCGTGGTGACCCATATTACAAAAGGGACACATATTTTCTAAATAATTTTTTTGCAATTTTTTGTCATAGTATAGTTGACATACTTTCTCGTTTGCTATTCTAATTTGACTGACAAGCCTGAGCTGATGAATAGGTACTTTGAACTGGAGATATTCTTCGCCAAGCCCAAGAGAACTGATGTATTTATACCTGACATTGTATTTCGATAACAAAATGGATTCAATATCTTTACTTTTGTAATAGATTATTAATTTTTCTATGGTGTTTTCAAATTCTTTTTCAATTTCTTCTGTTTGATTTAGTGTGGTTATGTAGTGAGCATTAGCTCTGGAGAGTAGAAATTTAAACTGTGAGAACCAATTATACTGTGTTTCTGGTTTATTATTCTTCTTCTAAGAGATGAGAAGGATTTTAGGAAGCCTTGACTGGTCCGTTTTTAAGATTTTTACCCACCATATAAGGGCTCACTTAATTACTTGGACAATCACTGAGTCAACTCCTACTTCTGTTCGGACATAGTGGTCAGGAGTACACCTCGGCCAGTAAAATATACATATAATTAAATAAATAAAAACCTGTTTATTTGTCTAAATCATAATTATTGTTACTTTTTGTCTACTACCGTTATTTTGTCGCATGTCATCTATCGTCAGTGGTTGAGTACAAAATTAGCTTGATAGCAGTTACGCTGAAACAAATTTGGTAAAATGTGTAATTATGATTGTGCTTTAGACAAATAGACTGAAGTTATTTAAATAGTGTTTTATTTATTTAATTAATTATATTTTCAAATTTTAAGTTTTTGGTAGTATTCATACTACGGAAAGTTTAAATTTTAATTTAAATCAAATTATAATTATTATTAACAACGGGAAACAGACAGAGAAAAATAGACCCCAGCGTCGGGATGGATAGATCCTGACGCTGGGGTCTATTTTTCTCTGTCTGTCTCCCGTTGTTAATAATAATTATAATTTGATTTAAATTAAATATATTTTATGAACCATTATTAACCAGTACTTTAAGCAATATCCTTATATTTTTATAACTCTCTCTCTCTCAACATTTTTTAATTTCAAATTGTACCCTAGGGTCATTCTGAGTCACTTTATCACCAAAAAGCAAAATCGCATTTAATTTTGATTTTTAAAGTGTAAAATCTTTATTTTATTCGCACTATATCACTGTTGTAAAGTTTGTTAACTTGACCGTAAACATTTTATCATTGTCGTAGCCGTTCCTTTTATCGTTTTAAATTGGACAATTCTAACGACCACCATAAAAATAAATCTGATAGTTTGAACAGTATTACTTGAATGTCCCTTGACAGAGCATAGGTCCCGACAACTTTTTCTATTACCGGTTTAAAACAATTCCACTTCATTATGCAAATGTTTCTTGTATTCTCTTGAACATTTGAATAATTAATTTAGATATATCAGTTATTTACCGTATCAATTTTAACCGTACTTCATTACTGAAGATATAAAATGTATTTAGACATTGTTAATACTTAAATGTATACAACCAGTTTCTCTTTTTGTTAATGGTTTCATGCGAGAGACGATGACGTGAGGTTCAATAATACAGTCTTCCATTGACATGATACTAGAAATGCGGCGCATAAAGAACTCATTTAGACAAATTTTCATTTTGCTCTTTTACATCCCATATTTTTCAATATGGCAGGAAACATTTTTGTTGGCGATGTATAACACCGTGATGTTGGCATTTTTTTTTTTTTTCAAAATGCTGTTAAAATTTGAAATTTTTGTAAAAATAGTCAAACATTATTTTCCTCCTTTTCAAGACCTTTAAAACGATGTTACCTTGTCATGTTGACTAAAATCTTTATCCAATTTTTAAGTTTTTGGTAGTTTTCATACTACGGAAAGTTAAATTTTAATTTAAATCAAATTATAATTATTATTAACTACGGGAAACAGACAGTGAAAAATACACTCCTGTGCCGGGATCACGGCACAGGAGTGTACTTTTCACTGTCTGTTTCCCGTAGTTAATAATAATTATAATTTGATTTAAATTAAAATCTTTATCTTTAGCCGTCCACTATATTTGCCACTATTTTGAAAATATTAAATGTGGGATTTCAAAAATCTATAGACATGTCACAAATAATAAGACGCACCTGTGCGCAAACTTTTGTTAAAATCGGTTAATTAAGCTCTTTCTTCAAAATATACAACAATTTTACATTATCTGCCAGTGTACTGCGTACATGCCACAAAAACGCTTAACGCAAAAGCGTTCCGTGGTTCGATTTAACCACCTGCAGACGTAAATAAGCATTGGAATTTTCTTCAACCATGTGACCCTTTATATCTTCCAATTCTAATACAATTATTCTAAAATATTTACTTCTCTTAAAATACATCTACATAATATACATACATATATATATATATATATATATATATATATATATATATATATATATATATATATATATATATATGTATATGTATAACATTAAAGTTATGTCTTAGAAGTAGATAATGTATTTAAAACCTTAGATTATGCCTTTTATTTGTGTAGTTGTGCTGTATTCATGATCGACTCATCTATAATAGCATGTTCTAAACCTTGAATCGATTAGGTCTTAATCATTATTGATCCTGTCATAAATATTATAACTAAATATTGACATTTAGTCAATGCTTCTGTAATAGTTTGCCTTCAATAAGTATTACGAATGATTTTGATCATGTTTTCAACAGCATTTAAATGCACAGTTATCCACACGCAAGAGTATATTTGGGTAGCCTTTCAACAAATATAGTTTTGTTGAATTAAATATTTCTAGTTTTTTTATAATTCAAGGGCTATTATAATCAAATAAGGGAGAAAAAGATGATCTTAATGCTGCATTATTAGTACAAGACGGGCAAAGATTTTATTCGTAAAAGAAAATTTCAACTCCTCAATAGCTGAACACTAGACGGAACCTTGGAATTTTAATTTAATTTTTTTTCTTCCAGTTAGATATAAATGAATACTTAGCCATGGATAATTTCCTAAGGATTTTCAATGATATAGTTTGAAAGCGTGCATCTGAAAAACAAGCCGATAGGAACAAAACAAGGGGAAGGGGTTTTTCGTTCGTGTTACATTGCTGATCGATTTTCTTCGTTGAAGAAATTTTCTTGAATGATTAACGAAGAAGAATATCCTTTAAGAGGATTCAGAGGAAAAGGGTGAGAACAGTCAGGGGTAGAGAAACAGCAAGACGGAGAAACTGTTTCTACTTTTTCCATTGTTTCTCTCGCAGTTGACCGAGACCTGCTAAAAAGCCGACCCCGCGGTCATTAGGTCCGGTAAACCCTTGGCTCAATCTAATTTTTTACCATCTACTTTAGTAGATAAAATAAGAGGGCTACTGAACTTCAAATGAAATAATATTTTAATGATTTGATTATCTTTTTTTCTATCTAAATAAGATAATATAAATCAGAACTTTAATAATTCGTATCTAAGTTCATTTATTCGATTACAAATAATTGATAAATAAATAAATAAATAAAACAAATAAATAAATAATGAACTAGACAGTTCAACGAGACTAAAACCAAAATAAATATATATTTTTGAAATTTCTTTCTTTATTTGCAACTATATGTATAATACATTACATATATATACAATAATAGGTAAATGGTTTAAAACTATTTAGAACAGCAATGGCAAATCCTCCAAAATGGAATACAGGATAAAAATTAAATTGATTACATCATTACATTAATATCATTATTTATTTCACAATTATATACAAATATGCTCAACCACGCTCATATAAACGCGAAAAACACATACATTCATAGATATTTATATACATTTTAACTTTTCCTCACTACCTGTCGCTGCCCGCGGTTAAATAATTATTTATTTTTGTTTTGTTTTTTTTGCTTGCATTATGCTTGTTTAATTTTGACGTTTTCTGTGAGTCTAAATTATATTTTTAAGTAATTTTTTCTAAGGAATCTTTCTAAGGAATCTTTTCAAGAAACCAAAAGAGCTTGATATATTGTTAAAAAAGGTGAAATAAAAGTGATTTCAGTAAAAATTTGTGGACTCGTGATTTCGCTGCAGCGATGCAGCGACAGTAAAAAAAATAATTCAAGGATTCGTAGAAAGGAATTTAAAGTTAAAGGTTAAAAGTTAAAAGTGAAAAGTGTACAGTCAAGTATGAGTCAAGGTGCGAAATCGTCTGTGAAGACTGACCCGGAGGAGACCTGCGAGACGAACAAGGATGAGGGTAAGCTCACCTTAGATTTAGTTAAGCGGGACATCCGCTCGCAAAAGAGAAACATAGCACAAACGCGAGCGGATGTCTTGGCAATAGTTAGTAAGGTGCAAGCCCGTCCCTCAGAAGAAAACATAGCCAATAAAAAAGTGCTTAGCTCGGGTCTTAGCGATTTAAAGCACCAAAGTGACGTCTTTAGGGCTAGTGTTACTGAGCTCTCTAGGCTTAGACTTGACGATGACAAGGTCATCGTTGATCTGACAGATTTTTTAGACGAAATTGACAGTTTTATTAAAGAAACTGAAACAAAAGTTTTCCCCCCGACTAGTGAAACTCATAAATCGAAGTCTGTATACTCCGTACGTTCATCTTCTAAAAGCTCGGTAATGACAGGCATGAGCGTAGCCAGCCAAAGAGTATTGGCTCAATTAGAAGTTCAACAAAAGGAAAAGGAGCTTAAGCTTCAGCAAGTGCGTATTAAGGACGAGCGTCGGGCTTTTGAAGCAAAACTAGCTGAGCAGCGCCGCGAATTTGAGAGGCAATTAGAAGAAAAGGGCCTTGAATATGAGGCACAGTTAGCTATGAGTAGGATTATAGCGGAAGGGCTAAAAAATAAAGAGCTCTCTCCTAAAGATATTAAAGATGTAAAACAAGTTCTAAAAGAGTCACGTAGAGCTCCAAGTAACAAAAGTGATTCGGAATTCGTATCCGCATCGCCCGTACCTAGTGAAAAGGTGCCTACTAGTCGAGGCCAACCCCAAGCTAAGTCCCTAGATCATGTTGATATAGACCAAAGTAAGACGCAACCCCTCAAATTTACAGATGTTAAACCACCCGAGCCCCTTCTATTGTTATCGAAAATGCAAGTCTTAAACTCTTTCGAACCTCTCCAATTTTCCGGCAATAGTTTAGATTTTCCTACCTTTCGAGAGGAAGTTCGTACCCACCTCGAAGACGGTATTCTTTCCGAAGACGTAAAAAAAATGTTCCTTACTAAATTTCTGAAGGGAGATGCCCTTAAATTTCTCAAAAATAACCCCTGTTTATCTTTTAAGGAAACAATGGAACGCATAGAAGAGAGGTTCGGGAACCGCGTAGCGGTTACCGAAGCTTGGATAAAGAGGTTGACTGAGGGGCCTCATTTTACGTTTAGAGATGGAGAAGCTCTTCGTGAATTTTCGGACTTGATAACGACAGCTAGCAAGGTCCTTAAAGGGCCAAGTTACACAGAAGTCAGCTCCAAACTATGTTTGAAAAAGGTTGTGGGTAGATTGCCTATAACAGTCAGACCTAAGTGGGTCTCTAAAATAAAAAATAAAGATGGTAACGAAACTATCGGTGATTTGGCTACTTTCGTAACCGAAATAGTTAGGAACTATAATCACCCTGTGTATAGTTCAGTAGAACCAGGTTATCAGAACCGTATTACGTCTCATCCGTCAACGTCAGGAAAGGCATACGTAACCAAAGCGCTTCGCGCGACGTCAGAATCGGAGCTGACGCGACCTGTCAAAGCAGACAGCAATTCAAAACATTTCATTAACAGTAAATTGAGGAACGAAACCTTGTCACCGAGTTCGGCTGGCGAACGCGAAGTTGATTGTTTGTTCTGTCAATCAAAACATAGTTTAGATGATTGTCAAAATTTCGCCAAACAAGATTGGGATTATAAAAAACAATTGATTGAAAAGTTTAAATTATGTTTTTCATGTTTAAAACCCTCACATAGTGCTAAAGGGTGTAAAAATAGATCGCAATGCAAAATAAAGGGATGTGGTAAGCGACACCCTACATGCTTACATCGACCTCAACGGGATAATACTTGTAAAGGAAAAAATGAGGATGATAATAAAGCATCAATTAGAATCGCAAACGTAGAGGATAAAATCGATTTGAGGGGCACTACCGCGTTTATTATTCCAGTACTAGTCCATCACAAATCTAACCCCGACTTGAAAGTAATAACATACGCGATATTAGACGACGGAAGTGATGCCTGCTTTATAACAGAGAGCTTAAGAACAGAGTTAAATATAAGTGGCGTCAGTACCAAGTTAGATTTGCGGACAATACATCAAAGAAGTTCAATTAACACCTCTAGAGTACCGGAATTAGTCGTAACTAGTTTCGATGGTTCCTCCAACATTGAGTTACCAAATCAAACGTATACTAGCGAAGTAATTCCAGCATCATCCAATGAAATCCCTACACCAACTCTTGCGGAAGTCCATCCTCATCTTCGTTGCTTAAAAGAAAAACTTCACCCACTTATGAGTAAAGTCGAAGTTAAAATTTTGATCGGGAATAATTGCCCTAAGGCACTATGCCCCCTAGAGGTAATTAGAGGCCAGGGATCGGAACCCTACGGCGTAAGATCGGAACTAGGTTGGGGAATTATTGGACCGAAATTTGTAGCCCATCCCGATAGAAGTAGTTTAGCTTCACAAAATATAAGCATGAAGGAAATAGTAAACTTGTTACAACCGATTCCAACGTTCGAAGCTAATAATTTTCAATTAGGTAAGTCGCAAAGCGACAAGGCCTTTCTTAATAAAACCGAACGAGGCTTAGTCCACCGAACAGATCATTCCGCCGATCATTATCAGATGCCCCTACCTTTTAAAACAGACAACTTAAATCTCCTAAAAATCAGAGTAGAGGAATCTCGTTTGGATTCACTTAAAAGAAAACTCAGCAACCCACCGTATATAGCCGACTATAGAACTTTGTCCAAAGTCCAAGATGTCGTGAAAACTATTAAAGAAGTAACAAAGCTCTGCTCATTGGGGGGTTTCAGGTTCCACAAAGTTATTTCAAGTAGTCCAGAGGCACTAATGTCGATCCCCCCTAAGGATCGAGTTGAGGGTTCAAAAGATTTCGATCTTCTGAGCAAACTCTTAAGAGAAAGAGCTTTAGGGACAACTCGGTGCGTTGAGTTTGATAATTTTGAATCTAGAGCATTCGTACAAGAAAAACCCATGACAAGGAGGGGCGTCCTTTCCACCGGAGCATACAGTCTACGACCCGCTAGGCTTCTTAGCACAATTCGTGATTCCAGGAAGTTTATCCTTCAAGAAGCATGTAAAAGAAACTCGTCGTGCAACAAGATTCCCTACGACTGGGACTTAGGGCTGTCAGATGACATTAAACCTAAGTGGGAACAGTGGCTGATGGAGTTAAAATGGCTTAACGAAAATACCCTTCAGATTTCACGCTTCTTCAAACCCAAAAGAGGCAAAATTATAAAGGTCCAGCTGGACCACTTGTCCAATGCTTCTTCCAACGGGTATGGACATGTTTTATATTGGACATATATTAGATTTATAAATGAACATAGTAAAATCGACTGCAATTTTCTCTTTGGAAAGGCGAGAATTCGCAGAAGAAAGGTGCGTCTTAAAGTTTGGAGACCAGAAACAACTGGATCGGCCCGTACATTCTGGTGTTACTACTACCTCGCCAACCAGGTTCTGGCCCCGCCAAAGAGCCATGAATGAAATTGGCACAGGGCCAATTTGAGGAGCCATGTCGCTGCCCGCGGTTAAATAATTATTTATTTTTGTTTTGTTTTTTTTGCTTGCATTATGCTTGTTTAATTTTGACGTTTTCTGTGAGTCTAAATTATATTTTTAAGTAATTTTTTCTAAGGAATCTTTCTAAGGAATCTTTTCAAGAAACCAAAAGAGCTTGATATATTGTTAAAAAAGGTGAAATAAAAGTGATTTCAGTAAAAATTTGTGGACTCGTGATTTCGCTGCAGCGATGCAGCGACACTACCTATAGTAGGAAAAGTATTGTTTTCACCAAAAACTTTTTTCAATTATCCGTTTTAGGTGTTTTTAAGACCTCCTGAGTGTTTTCAGCATGACGTCTGTATTGTGTGTTATCATCGTAGCGTTAACGTTAAATACCAAGGTATTTAACCTAGAGAGTTGAAACTTGGCAGAAAAATCAGTCCTGACCTGTAGTGGTGCCGCCCGGAAAATCAACTTTTTCCGCCATCTTGAACCCAGTTTGCTGAGTCAGCAAACATTTAAAAAAAATCGTAATAAATCGAAAATGGTCCTGATCAAGTTGAATTTTAGCACGAATGTACCTTTCTGTATGACAAACAAGCCCACCATATTTCATTTTGATATTGGCCGCCATTTTGAAGTTATCAATTTTTGAATTTTGAAACTTTGACGGTTAATAATACCGAAAGTATAAATAGGGTTTTGACGTATAGGATATCGTTGGAACCGGAAAAAATTAAGGAACAAATATAAAAAAAAACCCAATGAAATTCCATATTAATTAGTTTAAAAGTCATAAGCGAATATAATTATTTATTAGTGCGATAATTTTGATGACGTCAAAGTTTGTTTACATCTGTCAAAATACCCCCAAACTTCAAATAATTAAATAAAATATAGCTATTAAAAATAAGGTTTTTTTTTAAGAATGATAATAAAGCAGTTAGTTCAGAACGGTCACCCATCCAAGTACTGACCACGTCCAATACTGCATCCTCCTGCAGCACTGGAGGGCCACTAAAGTGGCCTCTGAAGTGAGGAAAAGTTCCGAGGTACCCCGTACCCGATTTTTTATTTTAAGACACCAGATTATCTCTGGGCCATCATCGCTTCAGACGTCGGCGGGGATTTTCTGGGAGGGTTGGAATGGATACAGATTAGACAAGAGAGTTATCGTGATTTGAAAGGAAATTATGGGAGGAAAGGTAACGGGATTTAGCTAGGTCGGGGACGAAGAGTAAATTCAATTTTTAATATAACTAACATTATAATATTTATTGACTCCTCTAAGAACTCATTTGTTAAAAATTCCTATTTTTTTTAATTTTAAAGTTATCCTATTTCCACTTAGAGCCCTTTAAAAATGAAATTACTTTGAATTCCAATGGTTAAAAATTGGGGACGTAGGAGAATAATTGCCAGGAATAATTGTAGGAAACTTTGTGGGAATAATTGTAGGAACACTTTAATAATAGTATGTGGTTTATAGATGGGTCACTTGACGGATAAATTTTAGAAATCGACAATGAATGTTATAAATAGTATTACTAGTTCAGAGTTTCATTAGGCTTGAGGATGACCCAAGAGAGGGTCGAAATATAGCCAAGGATGTTTTGAAGGAGGTTGTTTGTTTTAGTTTATCACTCAAGTGACCCACCTATAAACCACATACAGAATCATACAAAGGGATCAAATTTCTTGCATGAATGTTTTGTCTAAACTGCTATATCAAAGTTTGTATTGCTCACCTCACTTAATTTAAAGGTGAAAATAATAATTGATTTAAGATGCCCCAAACCCCCCAAAACCCACCCAACGAACGCCCATCAAACGAACCAATGAAGAGGAGGTTTGGGCACGATTCGTCAGTTTTAAATAGTAAATTTATATTTCCAATTATTCCTCTTTTGAACTATCGTCTGGAATTTTCAAAAACAAAGTTTTCACTCGCTACAATTTGGAAGTCTTTGTTGAAAACAATGCTGTGTAGAGGCAGCAACAAATTCTATGTAAATATGAGTCACCCTTTGTTTAGTCAACTCAAAAAGCATTTTTGTTGCATTATTCACTAATATGTCACTTTATAAGGTGGATCCTTATAAATACTTAATTTTATGCTCAGCTTAAATCTAATTTTAAGCACAATCTTCCTATCCCTATCTACAGTTTCACACTGATGAAAGTATTGTGAATTTAAATAATTTTCCAGATGGTAAGTGATAGTATAGCACTGGTATCAGAGAGTTATTAGAGCGTAATGAATGATTCATGTTACTTCCTTCTTTTGAGGTCCCCACTTTGAAATTTTAGCCCTCACATGATTATTCACTAACACTATTATATTCATTATTCAGTTTACTTGAAATTCCGTAGGTTGTGAGTGGTCTTGAAATAAATCCATTTTTATTTTATTGTCAAGTACCAACTTGCAGTAATGGTAATTTTATTTCTTAAATCACCGTACTGGCATAATCTTTTAAGAATCAAGTTCGAGACCATTCTGATTTTAGCATTCTACAAAATAAAAGTGTCAAGTGTCCTCCTTGATGGTGGAATGAAGATCTTTTAATAATAGAATTAGGACTATCTGTTCGATCTCTTGACTTCTGGAGCCTACTTACAGACTTATTACCGAATAAGAGCATACTGAATTAGAGCTTCGGGAATGATGCAAGCACAATAACCACTCGCATCTTCATCGAATACACCTCACGTCACTCCAATCTAAATTAACTGTTTAATTTGAAACTCTTGGTAGCCAAAGTTATTGTTTAAATCCGTAAAGTAGTTCTTTTAAGTTATATAGCAAATAAATGTTATAGTGTAAAGCTAATGGGAACGTTACAGTAAACTTTGTTTCAAGAAGAGCTCTAATTCCTTCATATTAAGGACTCGTATTAGAACCTTTAAAATTAAGTTGTCACTCGTGTTATCATACATTATAGTTGTTTACAAAAAATATTAGCATCCATATAGTCGTTGATTACTTATTCTTTTCTTCTACCTCTATTTAAAATCTTAGTTTGAAAAAATTCTTTCTTAATGGGAGGGTACATAAGTATTCAAAATATTGACTCATTTCCAAGTACCTCTAAGTAAAACGCCAAGTAGCCACGTCCAAGTACCTCTAAGTAAAACTACAAAAATGCAGCGTCACATTCACTTTTTAGCAGCTAAACTCTATAGTGAGTTGCCGGATAATTTGAAACGGTGTAAATCCTTCTCTATTTTTAAAACAAAAATAATCTTATATCTAAAACAAAATAATATGTTATAATAATCAACATGTATCATAGCATAATAATATTATTTTTATTATGTACGTATATACGTGTATATGTATGTATGTGTGTATATGTATATGTATTTATCTATGTATGGGTGTATGTGTGTATGTATGTTTGTATGTGTATATGTATGTTTGTATGTGTATATGTGTATATATGTATGTATGTGTATGTATGTATGTGTGTGTGTATGTATGTATATGTGTGTATGTATATATATATATATGTGTGTATGTATGTATGTATATAGTATATGTATATATGTGTATGTATATATATATATATATATATATATATATATATATATATATATATATATATATATATATATATATATATATGTATGTGTGTGTATATATGTATATTTTTTTTTTCATTTTAAAATGCGTCTAATACATGTTTCATTATTTGTAAAAACATTATTATTTAATAGAAGGAATAGAATTTTGTTAAGATAGTAATTATGTGAATGTTTTATCTCTAGGAAGTTGCTTGTTATGATTTAAATCTCTCCTTATCTTCTATGTAGATATTTATTAAAAACCATAAAAATACATCTAACTAAGAATAAAGTCAAGACGGAGCTCTCGCTCTAGCCAGTTAGGCTATTGAGGGCTCTCACAAACCTTGTATTGTTTATTTATAACAAGCTTTGTATTGTATGTTTTTGTACTATTTTCATATAGCTTTATGCTAATTATGTTACCTTTATATTGTGGAATAAAAAATATTATTATAATATTATTATATTTGCGGCGACACTCTTTTGCCAATGAGTGTCACACTCATTGGCAGACTATTTTTGTTAAATATTAACAGTTCTGGAAGGGAAGCCGTTAAGTCTTTAACACCTTTAAAGACCCTACCAGAACTCTAGATACTATAAAAAGGAAAAATAAAAGAAACCACGTAATTAAAAATTTATGTAAATAAACGCATTTTTCTTCTTACAAAATATGCGACCTATGAAAAATTTCTAAAAAACTGTTTTTTGACAAAGAATAACTATGATTTTTTCTATTAAATTTTTTGTTGATTTTTTAAAAAATAGAGGGGAGGAGGGGACACGAAATACTCGGTGTTCTAGGACATATTTTGGGGCAAAGATAAATTTGAACAAAAACGTATAATATGTAGGTATATTTGTACTCTGGGCGTTCACCTCTTTCATTTATCACCCTCACATGACACATTTCCATTAACAAAATATGTTCAACTCCTTGTTTTTGAGGGATGATTTTTTGAGGCTCCCCACAATTATGTTTGGGTTATTACTATTACACATAACATACTACAAAAAAATTCAAATCTTTCGTAGAACGGGTTTGTTACCGTCGGACCAGACCAGGAATGATTAAAGGTCCTCGTTTTTGCCTAAGGACCTAAAAAGTACTCAATATGGTTGATATAATCTGTGTTGTATTGTTATAATTTAAATGTGTGTTACTAAATAATTTAATTGTTTTTAATGTTTGGTACGGCTTTCTTTCGACTCCTACAACTTTCATGAACAATTCAACATCGTTTTTTCCATTTAAAGTCTTTTCTCTAGTTATAAATTATGAATGTTATAAAGTTAAAAGTTATAACTTCATAGTTATAAATTAAATGCTATATTTACGTGTAAGTTGATTTTTGTATGTATTAGATTTTGAAGGGCATAAATATACTCTGCCAATTAGTGTGGCACATAGCTTCCTCTTGTCCTATCATATATTTTTATTATTTTATGATTTTACTATCTATTTTACTCAAACTTATTCCATTTTCCCTCGTTTATTAAATTTGTCAAACATTTTTTGAATTTTTACATGAATTTAACTATCAATTTATCAAAAATTAAAGGGCACAGATAGTTTCAATTAATTAGGGGCTATCTGCGGTCTACTTTCGACAAGCTATCGAAATTTCATAAAAATCAGATGAGTACTTTGGAAGTTGTAGGTGTAAATTAATGTAGGATTGTAGGCATATGGAAGAGAAACAAGTAGGCGCAGAAGTTTGAAACTTATATGGGACCAATAATGGGCTAATTATACCTTCAACATTTCATTAATATTAGAAAGTATATAGTTTCTAAGATATCTTGGTTTACGAAAATTGAGCGACAGACCGACAGACAGAAACGGAACCAAAAATGTTCCCTAATGTCTGAGACGGATTTCAGTCTTGGAATTTTTGAAATCAGAAACATTAAAATTTTCGTTCTTCAGAACGATTACAATAGCTTTCGGTACCGGTAACGTAAGTGTTATGAAGAAATATTTCGACAAGTTCAGTTCTCAGCATAGTTTAATGGTATTTGATTTTCTATTGTTTTGGTTTAAGAGATAATCATTAGATGCAACATGTATTAACGACAACATTTTTATAAATAATAAGATCTTTAATGTTAGGATAGTAATATGATAGGATATGGAGCGTGAGTGTAGGTCATCATTAAAAGTAGTAGGAAAAGTCTCTCCAGGTAAAATATTTATTTTAAAAATCAAAGCAGCCTTCGGCCCCTTTAAGGCCATCTTCAGCTCCTAAACAAACAGTAACCGAACACTAATTAAAATGTCAAAAAAATAAACTGAGACAAATAAATACGAATCAACAGTCAAAGGCAACTAAAAGTAACAAAAAAACAAATAAAAATAAAACATGATGCGTAGGCTTCCGTGGGTCGACTTGTCATAAACAGCTTAGTTTTCTGATAAAAAACTTCGTCATAAAGGGGTTGAAGTCCAACGTTTCGCTTCCACTACTGGAAGCATCTTCAGGGGTGTGGTGCTTCGTGATGTTTACTTTAAGCGACAACAAGACATACTGAATGACTTCAGCCCCTTTGTGACACGGATTTCACGGAAAACCAAGCTATTTATGAAAAATAAAACTTGCAATAAAATATAACCATAAAAACTAAGCTAAGAATAAATAACTATATAAAGCCAGACACTGGCACAAGACTAGCTCTTGTTCTGGCTCCTGCCAGAACAAGATTTGAACATGACCTTTAGAAGAGATGACGCGTCTCCCTCTCATCGTCGTTTCCATCCGAGCCCATGCGATGCTGGCTGCGCTGAATCTCTATTTTCTTTAGTGAGTCCAATTGTCCGACCTTTTGGGCAAAATGCATGAACCCACTTTATGTTGTGCATTGAAGAGGCCAAGTTCGTGAAGGTACCGGTAAAACTTACTGTTTGCACGTAGTAGGTGCTCTTTAGCTCTTATTTATAAAAGCGCCATGTTTGTCCAATATAATCAGTTTCACACTCTCCGCAGACCATAATATAGACTTATAGACCTCGCTTTTGTTCTCTGGTAAAATCGGGTCTTTTACAGTACTTAGTTGAGCCCTTAACGACCTATTTACATTGAAAACCACGTTAAAATTATATTTGGCTAAAGTCCTCGCTAACCGATCCTAAATAAGGGATAACCATGTACTGTCTTGAGGCCACGTTCAACACTAGCTTCCGGATTTTCTTCTAGATCATCATATCCTCTGAATATCTTTCGTTGTTCCGGTATAAGCTTAATAATTGTCAGAATGAGAGGGGTGACGTGTCATCTCTTCTGAAGGTCTTGTGCCAGTGTACGGCATTATTTAGTTATTTATTCTTAGCTCAGTTTTATGGTTTTATTTTATTTATTGTTATACTGTTATATTGCTTCCGAGCTTACCGAAGGTAACAGAAGCATTGTGTTCACTTTTGAGAACGAAAAACTTTTATGTCTCCGATTATAAAAATTCCAAGACAGAAATCCGTTTCAGACATCAGGGAACATTTTTGGTTTCGTGTCTGTCTGTCTGTCTGTCTGTCGGTCTGTGTGTCCGCGAATTATGAAACGTGTGACGATAACTTGAGTAAATGTCGACCGAATTTGATGAAATTTGGTAGACATGTTCATTTTACCAATGCCCAGGACGAGTTCGTTGGACAACGTTATCCGTCCAAATGTTCACGAGCAACGCTCGCGTAAACGTGAGCTTCAAATTTAAAATTGGAATTTTATGTCAGGAAAAAATTCTAACTTCATCTATTCAATGAGAAAAACATTTTTTTCAAATTCAATTTTTTAGTAAAACCAACAGCGACACCGCTATGAAGTGTTAAAGATCGCTAATACTAATATTAATAGTTTTTAGTTTTTACACAATAAACAAAATAACAATAAAGTAATATAACAATAATTTTAATGTTAATATAACAATAAAGTACATGATAGGATGCGAGGAAGCTATGGGCCACACTAATTGGCAGTCTATTTTATTTGTTTTGCTTCCGAGCTTACCGAAGGTAACGGAAGCATTGTGTTCACTTTTGAGAACGAAAAACTTTTATGCCTCCGATTTTAAAAATTCCAAGACAGAAATCCGTTTCAGACATCAGGGAACATTTTTGGTTCCGTGTCTGTCTGTCTGTCTGTCTGTCTGTCTGTCTGTCTGTCGGTCTGTGTCCGCGAATCGTGAAACGTGCGACGATAACTTGAGTAAATGTTGCCCGATTTTGATGAAATTTGGTAGACATGTTTATTTTACCAATGCTCAGGTCGAGTTCGTTGGACATCGTTATCCGTTCAAGCGTTCACGCGCATCGCTCGCGTAAACGTGAACTTCAAATTTAAAATTGGAAATTTCGGTCGGGAAAAAAATCAAACCTTATCTATTCAATGAGACGAACATTTTTTCAAATACAATTTTTTTAGTAAAACCTACAGCGACCCCCCTATAAAGTGTTAAAGATCGCTAAAAAATGCAATAAACAATAAAGTAATAAAACTTTAATGTTAATATAACAATAAAGTACATGATAGGATGCGAGGAAGCTATGTGCCACACTAATTGGCAGTGTATTTTTTCTTAATGTTAGTTGCCTTTCTCTGTTCTTATTTATTTGTCTCGGTTTCTTTTTTTACATTTTAATTAGTATACGGTTATTGTTTGTTTAGGCACTACAGATTGGCCTTATAGTGGCCGAAAGCTGCTTTGATTTTTAAATAAATATTTTACATGGAGAGACTTTTCCGTCTACTTTTAAGTTATGAATAGGTTGATTTAAATATATTTTGCTTAATCTGAGTATCGAAAAAATAATGTTTAATTAAACGAAGTATTTAAAAGTTTAGTTTAATAGCTGTAAATGTATTATTGTATTGCATGCTATTTAATGAATCATCACGTTCACCGTTCTCGTCCAACAATGTGGCTGAAGATAAGACGCGCGTACTAAAGATACAACGTTAATTTGTTCAAGAAATGCTTCTGGTTCGTAAGGAGAAGAGGAAAAGAACGCGACACATGCTTTCACATGCCACAGCCCTACCCTCCATACTAATCCTGTGCGCTTACCCTATTGAGGCCAGCCCTTCCTATTCTACCCTTGTTCTTTAACTAAGTTTTATTGCTTTCCGTGGGGAGAGCTTCTTTTGAATTTCCTTGCTCGAGAATTACACTTTGTAAGGATACGATGTCCTCATCCATTTAAAATACCTCCTTACATTGAAGAGAACTTTTATTACTGTGACGAATTTCTTTAAATCCTTGTCGGCTGTCGGCTCCACTCGACGAAATTACTTAAAACGAAGTGAAACTTTCTCCTTGTTTATAGCTCATAGTTAAACATGAATATGTTGCGATTCGTCTTTTTAATTCTGGGAAGAATTTTATAGATATTTCTAGTCTTCACAGTCATGTTTGATCAAGTATGATAAAGTGCTTCATTATTTTTTTAAGTTTAGAACGATGAAGTCAAGAATAATGAACTCAGCTGCACAATATACAAGTTAGCAGTCAAACACTTTCAAGATGTGAATCTATATTAAAATACTTGTTTATTTCTTTTTTTTCAGTTCGGTTTGATCTTGACTAACTGAAAAGCATTCATTCTACAGTTTCAGGTAATAACATCCTATAATCAAACTTTATATATATTCTTTTAAACTAGGCATATACTAGTTATTTATGCATAAATGGTTCTTGAGGCAAAGCCGAAGGACATGGTGCATAAATCCCGAGGCAAAGCCAAGGGACTCAGATTTTTGATTCCCGAGGCGTAGCCGAGAGAATAACGCTAATTAGCTCCCGAGGGAAATTATTATCGCGAGGGGAATTATAGCGCTTTACTCCCGAGGAAAATACAATATTTTATCTCCAGTAGGGAGAAAATACACATTTTTATCCATTGCACAGTTTTTATTTATTATTTTAATAAATATCAATAATTGTTAGCACTTTTAATAGCAGATATAAGAGATTCAATATTAAAAACAAAAAAGCCTTGCAGTTAAACTCAAATAGAAGGTTATTTAGATGCAGGTTTAAACAATCATAAGCGCAAATTACAAATAAGGTCGAAAATGCAGTGGCGCCAACCTGATTTCAACAACTTCACTACATTAGCCATTCATTCACTACTATTTATAAAATTATTAAGTTGGCAATCCTTCTTTTTCTCCCTGGTTTTACTTTTTCTCCCTACTTTTTGAGTTCAGGAAAGAAAAGACTTACTTTAGTCCCTCTAAACTAATCCCAAATCATAACTTTTTCTCCCTACTGGAGATAAAATAATTCTGTGATCTAAAATATTAAGTATGCAGATCATAGTCTTCATCTCCAATTTAAATATAGTAACACTGTCATAATAATAACTACCTTATAACAGTATGAGTACCCTGATTCAGATGTAGGTAATAAATTCAGTAGTGATTTTACTCTTACTACGTTAACATTGAAAATGATATAATTTTGTTAATTTTATTATGAAATTTTAGTGATAATATTGTTGTTATTACTTATTTACTAACCTCTCTCTTGTCGCAAAATGATATTATAGTTAATAAATTCTAAGACGTTGATACGAGTGCAATAAAGTAAACCTATGCAGTCCAAAAATGTATACACTTTTCACCAATAAAACAAATAAAAGAAGTGTTCAAAAGAATCCTTTCTCCAATAAAATATAAGAACTGTATATGTGGCAAAATTGGCAGATTCCCTATTTATCATCTACCATTCTATATCTAAAATAATTTCTGCATAAATATTATGACTAGCTTAGTAGGGTAGTCGGTGGGAGGTGATTTCGGAATACTGTCTATATAATATTTGAGAACTCTAAATTACAACACTTGAATATAAATCCAAATAATATTTTTAATATAAAAATATGTATCTAAATTATTTTAATTGTATAATGATTGTTTTATATTTTATACAAATTATTTCTCTGTGCTTTGCTTAATTGTATTAAATCCACTACTAAAAATATCTATAGCTGCAGTAGGTATAACATTTTTTCACTCCTCCTAGAATTCCTGTGGTCTACTCATAGATTTGGTATGTGAGGACACGCTCTGCTCTTGCCTTTCATGTCCATCACGTCCGAATTACAACACGTTCAGAATATTTCTGGAATTCAAGCCTCGCCATTTCTTTTTTCATCCATCATTCCCTCCTTTAGTTCAATAAAATTTTGACTATGGTGTGCTTAGAGTACAAACAAAAAAATCTGCCGATGTCTAGCTCATATTAAACTTTAATATTGTCACAATTGATTACATCATAAATTAACAAAAACGCAACAGACTACATATTATATTGTTAGGTATATCTTATAAATAATATTATAAATAAAATAAAACACTGTATATAAAATAGTCTACTAATTAGTGTGGCACATAGCTTCCTCGCGTCCTATCGTGTATACTTTAATGATTTTAATATGCTTTTATAATCAATTATTGTCTAATTTATTCCCTTTCCTCCTCCCCATTTAGACGGGAACAAAAATGTTCCCTGATGTCTGAAACGGATTTCTGTCTTGAGATTTTTGAAAGGGAAGAAAACAAATTTTTGATCTTCAGAACCATCACATAGGTTCCTTTACCTTCGGTAAGCTCGGAAGCAAAACATGCTTAGTCGAAAACATATCTTACTCCTCCACGATCTGTCTCAGAAACGTCTATGTTAGTACTGGTTAAGTTAGTCTGTTTTAAAAAGTTTGTCTGTGTTAAAATAGTTTTCAGCATACGCCCTTTTAAAACTTGGATCATCATAGTATGAGATTTTCCTTTTTTATTTTATTATTTTGCTTCCGAGCTTACCGAAGGTAACGGAAGCTATGTGATCGTTCTAAAGAACGAAAAAATTTTAGGTCTCCGATTTCAAAAATTCCAAGACAGAAATCCGTTTCAGACATCAGGGAACATTTTTGGTTTCGTGTCTATCTGTCGGTCTGTCGGTATGTCATTCAATTTTTGCGAACCAAGATATCTTAAAAACTACACGTCCGATTTTAATGAAATTTGGATGGTAGGTCATAATGAGCTCATTGTTGGTGGTAAGCGCTAATATGTTTCTCTGCCACATGTGCACAAACATACATCTATTTACACCTTTAGCTTCAAAAGTACTTATCTGATTTGTATGAAGCTTTTATAGTTTATTGAAAGTAGTCCGCAGATAGCCCTAGATTAATTTCAACCTTTTGCTAAATTGATACTTTACTTTACTTTACTTTTTTTTCTTGGATTTGTTATGCAAAAAAAATCCATACAATTTTGACAGCTTAAAAAAACGGGGGAAACAATTAGAAAAATTAGACATTAATAGCTTGTAAAAGTATAAAATCAATAAAGTATGTGATAGGATGCGAGGAAGCTATGTGCCACACGAATTGGCAGTCTATTTTTTAATCTAGTAGGTAATTGCTTTTAATCTAGAATCTTTTAATCTCTAATCTAGAATACTTGTATCAGAAGTATTAAAGCATTTTCCTTGCTGTTTTAAACAGCTCTTTAAAAATTTAAATTTAGACTATAAGTAACTGGGTTAAATTGATAAAACTAGTGCAGATTGATTTTCTTGCGGTAATGATAATCGTTAAAGAACTCTTTAGTTGAATATTTTAGTATTTTTTTCTCTGAATTTTTATCTTCTTATTGCGTTTTCTTCCTTTTTGTCATTTTATGTTTTATTTTTAAGTCCACTCTAGATTTAGCAAGTTGGTTTGCAGCCAGGCTTTACACAAAAGCTCCATTAACATAAATATTACTAAGTTTTGTTTTTTCCTCCCCCAAAACTGTTGGTGCCTTTAGTCTTTTTTATATTATGAATAAAATGAAGCAAAACTTCATGCTTACTGTTTCTTAACTTATAGAGTTTGAAACTTTCTTTGCGACACAAAAATAATAAAAACTACGAACAACTGTTTTTAATTGGATAAAAAGCTTCTCCAATAGTACAGCTAATCCGTGTGCGTAGTGCTATATTAACAATAACAGTAAAACTAAACAGATGCTGAAGATAATTATTTGGCTATAAGAGAAATTCTTGGAGAATACATCTCTGTGTTCTTATAATATTCATTTTTTATAAGTTCTAATTGGTTATATACTGCTCAGGTTTACGTATTTTTATTTTATTTTATTTTATCTTTTATTTGTATTGTTTTTATCCGAGTAAATTGAAGAAACTAGTTTCTTTCTGTGGGAGATAAGTTCTGAGATTAATAAATACATTTAAAGAATATTATAGTATAATACAGTTAATATTTTTGGACTGATAAAGCTTCCCTCCTTTTTATGAATAATAATTTTATTATTATTTACAAATTAACTTTTTAATTCCTCATGTTCTGTTCGGAGTGAATATAAATAATATCTTCATCATTTTACAACGAGTATAAAGCCACATGGCTGACTAATGCACCCACTCATACTTACTGCCATTAATGTGTACCCACTTCCAGATGAGCTTGTAATTTGTAATTTGGCAAACATAGCTTTTAGCCTGTTTAGCCTTTTAACCAAAGGAAAAAATTCCAAAAAGGCTCAAATAATTTATAATTGTTTATACTTTTTTTTCAAAATGGTGGACGCAACTATAAAATAAAGTGTAGACCTTTTTTTGGAGGGATAATTGTAGCTAAACGGAAGTCTTATCAATAGCTCTTGCACCAGCGATATTGGATCCAATTGCTCTAGAACCTTGAAATTTGGAAATTAGCTTCCTATTATGACAAAAACAGCTTTTTAAAAAGGTTTTCCAATCGGCCATTTTTATCGTTTACGCAAGCGTTAAGCGAGAACGCTTGAGCAGATAGCGTTGTCCAACGAACCCATCCTGGGCATTGGTAAAATGAACATGTCTACCAAATTTTATCAAAATCGGTCTACTTTTACTCAAGTTATTGTCACACGTTTCAGACAGGGGGTCGCGGACACAGGCCGAAAGGCAGACAGACAGACAGACAGAGAGACACGAGACAAAAATACGTGTGGTGTCGCGGGACACCCGGTAGGAACGAAGTTCCTTACATTTTTCATTAAATATAAATTATAAAATCACACTGCTAAGTACGTATACATTACTAACTACTTATACATGGCGAAGTTAGAAAAGAGACAAAATTAAAAGTAACGAACTGTTTGTACCTAGCAGAGTTAAGGCAAAATTAAAAGAAAATCATTATTTGTATAATTAAAGCAAGCGTCTTACTATAAATATATATTGAATATAAGAAAAAAGTTGATCATGATGAGTTTATAATGAAAGAGTATGTTTGTTAAAGGAGTTTGGATTGAAATAGGACTGTTTTCTACCTACCCGGCCAATTAATTTAAAATATTATAAAATATATCTCTTCCCTACTCAACAGCTTCTGCTTGTATCAAGGTGAAATTTTACATGATTATATTTTATTTATTTACAAAACAAAGTGACATTTTTGACATATATAACAAAAAAAATCAAAACAAGTCAAGTGACAGGCTTCCTTAATAACACTTTTTCCCGTCTTTTTGAAGCTTAAGTTTACGCGAGTGTTGCTTGTGAACGCTTGGGCGGATAACGTTTTCCATCGAACTCAGCCTGGGCATTGGTAAAATGGAATGTACCAAATTTCATCTAACTCAGTGATCTTTTACTCAAGTTATCGTCATCTGTAGATTTCGTGACGGTGATTTTGTGACGGTTATTTTGTGACGGTGATTTTGGTCGTTTTTTTTGGATTCACTCCCGGGCTCCAGAACGTGGCATAAGGAACTTCGTTCCAAAAAATTTTCCCTGATGTCTGAAACGGATTTCTGTCTTTGAATTTGTTAAATCGAGACATATCATTTTTTCGTCCTCAAAAGTGAACACAATTCTTCTGTTACCTTCGGTGAGATCGGAAGCAATAAAAGGGGAATTGAGCCCAAACTGATCTTCTGAAGTTATAAAGTTAATTCCTAGCAAAAGAGATTAGTACCTATATATGTATGAATAAAAGATACTCTCGCTCAGTTAAATATTTTTAATGTTTCTTGAAGGTAGTTGATAAACCCATCAAATTATATAAAACACATGACAAATGTCACTCCGATTTTGTGATCTAGAAGGATTTCCTTGCTTTAATGTTTCCTGAGTCTATCCACTAGTTTAAAAAAAATCATGTACGGAATGTGAAATTCGATTTACAAAATCAGTGTCACATTTCGATGTGATATCGGAAAATCTAATAGTTCCTTAATTCAAATTATACTTCAATAAATGCATACCCTGAGAACCAACTTTTTCTCTTCACTAGGAAAAAGGGTTAAACTCAAAATTTAAAAAAAGAATAATCAACGTAATAACAAATAAATCTATGCGAAATATATCATTTATACCTTAAATTTCCCAACACCTTTATTCTTTATGTTGTGAAAACTCAAGTTTAAATGTAGGTCAAATTTACTGTAGTAAATCGACACAAGAGCGATTTACTAGATTTGTTCTCTCTGTTACACGTTTTAACTCTAAAATTCCCTATAGGCTGTGTTACTACAAGCAAGGGAAAGGAGTATAAGAAATCCGCTTGATTTTACCCTCGTATATCGCAAGAGAAAAGAAAATATGGTAAGTAGGAAAATATTCTAAATCCTAAGAGATGCGTGCAGACATATTCTTGCAACTTTTGTCCTTCAGGTTACTCTTCTAAGCAAGTTTTGCTTTTACAACTTCTTTCCTTGTCGGTATAAATCTTTACATAAAAATATGTGAGAAGTCTTGGGAAATGATTTGAAGGAAGAGGATTAGTTTAAAGTTATTGCGTCGCAAGGAAGTGTAATTCATGTACGATTAAGAATGTGTCAATTTGAATCAATCTAGCGACTGGGCTAACTCTATCAGAATACAAGTCGACATTTGAGGTTAGTCCAGTTTAGATTTATTCCGATTTATAAATATATACCTCACGATGTATATAAAAAAATATGTGTTTATTACTATATTTATTTGATATATTACTCCAAGAGAAGTGAAGGAAATGAATTTATATTCATCATGATATTTAAATCGATCGTAAGCACTTAAACTATTAAATCACTCGGTTATTTATTAAAGACTATACTCGTGCCAAAAAGAACATTTCATTTAACTATTCAAAAGAGAAAACGGAAATTAAACTTTAAATAAAATTTACAGTAGTTTCATAAAGTAAAGAAAGTAACAACTTTTATTTATAATAAAAAAATATAGTTGGGACATTTATAACAAATGGTTATGAAGTAATAAAAGCTTTAAAGAAAGTCAATAATTTATGATGTACCTAGTATTGTAAAGAAAAAAATTGAGTTACAATCAGTGAAATGTTAGAATTATTCATAGTTAAAATTCAATTTAAAAAACTTCAGTTGTATTTTTTAAACGATGTTTCGTATATATAATATACTAGCCTTCACCCCGCTCATGCCAGGTATTAGTAACTATGTTTCCTACCATCATGTAGGCCTAGCAATCAAATGCCTAAATAGTGTTGTTTCCAAACCCTTCTTCGAATAGAATCAGAACTATATTATTATATATTATAATTCATTCCATTTCTAAGAATAACTTACTCTCAGAATCAGAATCTCAGAATACCACAGAGCTAAAATTATTATTTTTTTCTTGTTTTTAACTTTAATTATTTCAATTTAAGTTGGAGCTTTTCTTAATTTTTTGGATATTCAAAAATAAATATCTAGTAACTATTTTTTCAGAAAATGTAGTACATAAATTCCAAAATTCTATAATAAATCATTTTAAATTTAGAATTTTAGCACTATAAAAGGTTATCTCTCCAGTAAAGAACATAGAGTTCTGGGCTGCGGAGAAAATTTTCTTCAGAGCTTACCGAAGGTAATAGAAGCCGAAGCTGTTGATAAAACAAAGTTGTGATTCCGATTCCTAGTGGGGTCGAGATCACACTTATATTTATTTATATTTGAACTGCGCTGACGGGAATGAATATATAATGTGGGCAGACGGGTCGAAATTAATATAGAATTATCTGTGGGCTACTTTTAACTAAAACAAAAATTTCTTCAAAATCGCTTTTAAAGTTATCATCATCCCTGGTGCTACAGCTCTCGAAGGGCCTGCACCTGCAAACAGAAGAATCTTTTGAAGATGTAGTTGTTAATAAAAACAAGTTTGGGCACACGAGGAAGGAACCAATGGGCGCAGAAAATTAATTTAGGACCAACCTATATTAATTAATCTAATTAACCAACCAATTATGACCTTCCATTCAAATTCATTAAAATAAGACGAGTAGTTTTCAAAATATGGTGGTTCGGAAAAATGTTGTGGGACAGAGCGACAGACACAAGATAAAATAGACTGCCAATTGGTGTGGCACATAGCTTTCTCACATCCTATCACGTACGTTATTGATTTTATACTTTTACAAGCCATTATTGCCTCATTTGTCTAATTCCCCCGTTTTTTTTTTATCTGTCAAAATTGTTTGGATTTTTTACATAAATTAAAGTATCAATTTAGCAAAATTTAAAGAGCGCAGACGGGTCAAATTAATCTAGGGCTATCTACGGACTACTTTCAATAAACTATAAAAATTTCATACAAATCAGATAAGTACCTACTTTTGAAGCTATAGGTGTAAATAAATGTATATTTGTGCGCATGTGGAAGAAAAACAAATTAGCGCCGAAGGTTGAAACTTATATGGGACCAACAATGAGCTAATTATGACCTACCATCTTAATTTCAATAAATTCGGACGAGTAGTTTTTATAAGATATGTTGGTTCGCAAAAATTGGACGACTTATCGACCGACAGACATGGAACCAAAAATGTTCCCTGATGTCTGAAACGATTTTCAGTCTTGGAATTTTTGAAATCGGAGACTTAAACTTTTTTCTTTCTTCAGAACGATCACATAGCTTCCGTTACCTTCGGTAAGCTCGGAAGCAAAGTGTTCCATGATAACTGAAATAGATTTCTGTCCAAGAAATTTTTGAAAACGGAGACAAATTTTGTTCGATCAAAATGCTTCCGTTACCTTCAGTACGCGCTCGGAAGCAAAAGAGGGAATATTAAATCAATTAGACGATAATGATTTTTAAAAGCACAACATTATTAAAGTACCAGAAAGAAAGCGAGGAAGCTAAATTGGCAGAATATTTTTAGTAAATGAACTACAACCTTGATTGTTACGAACATTTTCAAAGCGTGTTATTTAAAATGGTTAATATACCTTTGGTACTATTTAATATTTTTTGATGAACCCTACAACATGTGCAAACTTTGTTTGGCGCACACCTCTGTGTAAAAATTATTTGATTTCGTTCAATCAATTTTGCGCCTATTAATTCGGAACGGTGGCGACAGACATATACATATTGACAGGAAAAGGCCGGATTCGGTTTTCGTAATAAATGAAATAAAATTATAATTCTGATCAATGCACAGGCAAAACTTAGTCTATACGTCTAGACCACGCAACGGCAGTTTGTTCTGGGTAATTCTAGAGAACCTTGCATTATCACCAGAATCCATCTTGTCCTGCTTCCAATAAGACTTTAGCTTAATTATATTAGTCTTATATAAATAAAATTAGGAACATGAATTTAATTATTATTTAGTGTTAATCATTAAATTGCATAAATGCTTTAAAAAAATCAATAAAACATGTCATTTTCACAACAGCTACTGTGTCAAAATAATTAAGAAGAATATAAACCTACGAAAAATTCAATTCCCTAATCAATATGCAAAATGTATTTAACCTTTCTCGGAGAATGAAACAAGTATAAACGAGGCCTTTGCTGCGGACTTTTTCCGCACAGAAGTCTATTTAAATATGAGGTTTATCATTAAGAATTGTAGCGTCATGAGACCACTTGACAATTGTTGAAAACTGTTTCTGTCAATGTGGCAAAAAAAAAACCTCGAGTGTTTTAGGCCCTTCTTTAGATTTCAGCGGGTTATGTTTAAAAAAATTCATATTATATTCTTAATTTCTAAGCAATTCCTAGTTTAAATAATTATTTGAAGTGAAATATGGTTGTAACTGAGGTACGTACTTAAAAATACCGACCCATGTACTTGAAAATATAGCAATTAGCCATGTGGAATGAAGTGACAGTGGGTTGCCTCGCAGCTTGCCTCGCTTGTTTGAAAGTGGCAATTAGAAGTATGGTCTATGTGATGATGTAACAGCATTCTACCTGTCCCCTTATCCACTTTAATTACCTGTTTACCCTCTTAATATCTTTTCGTTCGCTCAAATATCATTCACTTAATAATTTGCATTCATTTGTCACTTCTAGAAGCGTAAGCAAATTGTATATTAAGCAAAATTAAGGCTAATCTATAAATTAACTCCATTAAAGATCGCAGTAAAGTAGATATTTTTATTAAGTAATCAATGGAGTGAATTGAATTAAATTTGTGATTTGATTTATTGATCAAATTCAATTTATTGATAGTAAATTAAAGTTATTCAGATGGGCATTTATAGCATTTGATTCTTGATTTAATTTTTAAATTAAGAATGTTCTTTGTCTTAGTAATACTTTTATTTGCACAATTTTAAGAAGTTTTACTAAGTTTATATTTAATAAGTTGATTATACGATTTAATAAATGTATGGTTATTACACACCCAAGTAGAATATTCTTCTCTTATAAGAATACAGTAAAACCTGTATTGAATAAATTATTTTAACCTTATTGAATGCAATCATTTTTGTGATCATTTTTACAATTATTTAACTGCATAACTTTTTGAGAAATGGACACGAGTGGTGTATAGTTATTTTTTTCAGTGACGAGAAATTTGTCAGTTCAAAAATGTGCAGTCCTTGTTGTTTTAATAGTTTTTTGTGCAACTAGTGCGCAAAGTGGCACTTTGCTGCACTCGAGAAAAATATTTACGCACGAGCCGCAGGCGAGGGCGGAAAGGCTTCTCGAGTGCAGCAAAGACACTTTAAGTTCGAGTTGCACATTAAATTTTTCCTACAGTTAGTTTTTAATCTGTAAATAATATATAAAATAATAGTGTTCATCAACATGTAAAAGGTTTTACGATATCAACTAAACCAGCTGTTCTGTTTATAGCCAGTGTTGCCTTTTTTGCCTGATTCATTAAACCTGACTAAGCGCTGTTATTATTTTTCATCATAACACTTAGTCATCACATTTGATTTTTTTTTTTTTTTTTTTTTTTTTTTTTTTTTAGATTGTCTATCTTTACTTTATTATATTTTAACATTTTTTATATTTGATATACAGTGTTTAAACCATGTAGTTAGTTAAAAAATAATCATTAGTTGTCATGGTTATTATTATTATAATTTGGATTATCTAATAGTCAGGGTGCCCATGCCCATAGGCAAAAAAGTCAATTATACATACTCTTTCCAAATCTTTTTGTATGGCTTGTTTAGTCTGACACCTTTTTCCTCTGAAACTTTTTTTGGTTTTGGGGCGTTTTCCATTATTTGGGTCCTATAGCTTTGACGCCTCAGAATGGAAAATCGAAAAAAGTTCTGCGTTAGACAATATTAAAATGTTGAGTTATAGGGTTCAAATAATGTATCCTGAGAAAATCAGCTGGTTATTAATCATTAATTAATAATAATTAATAATAATTAAAAATAATTAATAATAATTAATAATAATTAATAATTATTATTAATTAATAATAATTAATAATAATTAATAATTATTATTAATTAATAATAATTAATAATAATTAATAATTATTATTAATTAATAATAATTAATAATAATTAATAATAATTAATAATAAATAATAATAATTAATAATAATTAATATTAATTACTATCCAGCTGATTTTCCCAAGATACATTATTTGAACCATATAACTCAATATTTTAATATTGTCTGACGCAGAACTTTTTCTGATTTCCAGTCTGAGGCGTCAAAGTTATAGGGCCCAAATAATGAAAAACGCCCTAAACCAAATACAATCACAGAGGAAAACGGTGGGAGGCTTGGCCTAAACAAGCCATACAAAGAGGTTTAGAAAGAGTATGTATAATTGAATTTGTTACGGTAAAGTAAAACGAGTGCGGTAAAGTAGTAAGTGCAGGAATCTGCTGTTTTGCGTACTATTTTGAGTGCGATAACAACCACTTTATCGGTCAACTGTAGGAAAATATCTTTTTTCCGTGGTAGGCTGTGAAATAGTAACTTTAGAGCCTAAAAAACATAGCTAAAATCCATTTTTTCATTACGTGGACTTGAAAAATCTTTTCATTACTCCTAGCTGTAAAGAAAAAATCTTTTACGTCCTAGGAAATAAAAGATTTTTATTTTCCGGCGGGTAGCGCTGCAGTCTTTGTAGAAATGCTTCTAGTACGATTAAAATCCGCTAGATGTCAATGCGTTTTATTTATCTTTTCTTATTGTTGTAACCTCTTTTTAAGGTTTCTTTTTTAAGTCTTAAGTATGTACTAATATTTGTTATTATTATACATTTGATTAGTGATTAATATTTAATGTTTTTTCATTATCTGCTACCTAGGATAAATCGCATATGCTACGCGACTGTGAAGTGTTTTATCTTTACCTTGGCAATATTTACTGTCTCGCTTCGCTCGACAGTAAATGTAATTGCCGCGGTAATGAAAAAACTCACTTCACAGCCTAGTAACATAATATACTATTACAGACTTTAAGGAACCTCATGGGGATTGCAGATCATTAAGTATCACCCCCGCGATGCCGGGTTGCTAGAAGACATTGTTTCCCTTTCCCCTCGTGTCGCTTCCAATTTTTTTTACTGTCGAGTCGATCTACCTAGCACTTAAGTTCTTACTCTACCTCATCCAAGGTAGTGTTATTGTTATTAGCCATACTTGCTTTCATAACCAACAGCAACCAAACATGCATCTCAACTTTGGCATACTTCCAAACACCCGCTCAATGTTGTTTCTCCTATTCCTTAGAATATTTTTTAACCTTAAAGCCTCCATTTTAAAACTTTTTACAAACTTGTCAACTGTTAAGTCCAAACTATAAAACTTATTTATTAGCTTAGTATTAGTTGTTGTTTAAATTTGCATTTCTGAGCCCTTACAAAATTGAAAAAGTATTTTAGAATATTTATATATTTTAAAATACTCTTTGCATAAAACTACAGAAAAACTCACTTACATAAAAGTGGCTTAGATTTTTTTTTACCCTTTTTCTTTGGATTATTCATGCTTATGCAATATTAGGCTATTCTATATTGGAAACAAGTTCTTAAATTAATCTGGATCTAATTATCGAATCCTAATCAGTATACAATTGGTAGTATTCTGTGATAATTATTCTGTGATAATTAATAATTAATATAACATTAATAAAACAGAGATGATTTAATTTTAAATAATCTATTATTGTCTAACTACAATATATTATACTCAAATTACAATCAGTCGATTGTTTAAGTCTTTCGACTATTTTTAATGACATGTATATATAGACTGACTGAAGAAAACGGGAATTAGTAGGTAGAAAATTCGGTCAGACAACTCATCATAAAAATAACTTTTCCTCGGCGGGTAATCGAACTCAGCCTCTTGCCGTTCGCTAAAGCTATTATCTCAGGAACTAGAATTTTCTCGGGAAAACGGCTTTATATAGTAAGATTCGAATTTAAATGGACTACATTTTAGAATTTTTTTAAACAAAATCGTCGGCACTGTTTTCGAGAAATAATCTTTTTTAGAGTTTTTGGGGGTAGCGGCCCCAAAATTTGGATAGTCAACCTATTCCAATTCTTGAGCCAACGGGTCAGGAATAGGCATTTTTCTATTGTCTAATTTCAATGCTTAACTGAGAGGACGTTAAACAATGATTACTTTCAAGATAGTTTGATTCTTATTTCTAAGAAAAGTTTACTGTTATACATAATACACCATGTATAAAATTAGACTAAATTCAGTATTTTTTTTTTATTTTTATAGTATGATTAATCTGTTTCATAAGGACTAGCCAGAATCCAGAATAATAATGAAAAAAATAGAAATGTTCAACAAAACCGGAAGCAGAGTCTTTTTTTTCCTGGAATTAGATATAAAAAAAGGTTCCTGCAGCTGAGACCTTACTTCTTCTTCTCTTTCTTTGCCTTAATCATTTTCGATTCTAAGTAGTATAAAAAAAAAATATATACGTTCAAACAAAGAAACAAACGTCCTTTTATTTAATTATAATAAAAATTCAAAGAAATCAAATCCATTTATGCTTCAGATTTTTAACATAAATAAATAAATTAATAATAATAAGTAAGTAATATGTATAGTATTTAAATGACCATTTCAATTTATATCAGTTCCACAATATTGTGATTTCTTTGACGTATTATGTATGTAGTGTGACACAATTATAATCCCTTTGTTAGTTTTTAAAATGTACTCAGATATCAGTCGACAGGAGGCCAGGATCGGTTTAGCAGTTTGTCGTAGTTTGTTTGTAAGAAAGTTAGATTCATTCAATTTTATCCGATGTTTTTAGAATATTACGAAGAAGGCATTCCTCTTCGCTTGATCAGAGTTTTTTGCCATCCTTGGTTAGCACAGCTTTAAGCTATTATATCTAATGTCTAATTTCAATTTATTTATAATGTGATCTTTCTACGGCATTTAGTTTCCAAACTACCTCTAGTATGTCCAGAGTATATAAAAAGAGGGAAGGATATCCTAACTCCCCGGAACGTATCTAGTGACCCCCCCCCCCCCAAAAAAAAAAATTGAGACCACAATCTTTACTACAATTCGTAACAAGGAATTACATTTGCTTTTGTATCTTTGTATCTTGTATTTGTACAAAATTACCCTGCACAGCACCTCCCTTCTTTCTATTTATTTACTCTTTTAACAACTTTTATATTTTATTCCACTTTTTACATTCAATTTACATCCATAAAAAACAACATTTATTAGCTTTAAGTGCACCATGATTTTACTTGTCATTTTTTACTACCATTGAGTAAACTCTTAAGGTGGGTTCACAGCTATCGGATACGTATTTGCGGAGGCCCGAAGGGATTAATCTAAGGCAACGCTTTTGCGGCGCCGCAAAAAGTTGGTTCCAAACCATCTTTTAGCGGCGTCACTTCAAACCTTCACTTCGTCCTCTGCTTGTTTCCCTTCTGTGTTATAATATTTAAATTGTTTTATTATAATATATTTGTATCTGTTCCTATACACTATTTTTACTTTTTCATATAAAGAGAAAGTATTGTGATGGTGCGAAAATTCGATTTTGAGATTTTGATGGATTTACACGTTTTGAGGGCCCCTGAGTCCAAAAAAGAGGTTTTTAAAAAATGTCTGTCCGTCGTCTGTCTGTGCAGACGCCTGGAGCCTTAACTACTGGGCCGATTTTGACAAAATTTGGCACACATGTTCAGAAAAATCATACCCCGAGGTGTAATCGAGAAATGAATTTTAGCTCCAAATTCGGGGGCGCTACCCCCCCAAAAACTCTGAAAAACGTGAAAAAAATGTTTTTCTCGAAAACGGTTCCGACGATTTTGATTAAAATTCGAAAATGTAGTCCATTTAAATATGGATCCAACGATATATAAGCAGTTTTCCGGGAAAAATCTAGTTCCTGAGAAAATCGTTTAAAACGTGGACGGAGAGATCCCAGGGTCGATTCCCCGCCCCGGAGAAGTTATTTTTATGGTAAATTTTGTTATAATTTTCAATAATAATTAAACGTATACTTACAAAAACTAATAAATGGAAAACATTGGCTAAGTAATTATGAACTTGTATATGAGAAAATTTGTCTGAGTTGTCTCGGACCTATTTTTATTATAAGTATCTGTGTTTATCTACGTTCTTTATCTGTGTTTATTATATTATCTGATCCTACATTATTTTTATTATATACCTATTTGTTATTTATATATGTAATAAAAGTCTTTATATATAATCTTATTATATACGTTTTTTTAGCAAGAGAACTAAATTCAAGTTGAAAACACAATTTTATAATTGGCTTTGTTTATAACCTAACCGACTGAAACTCGAGGGGAGGGAAACAGCGACTCTCCGTCACGGCGGCTCCCCGGAGATATCTGGGATATATTATTGTTATCTATATAGCCTTCCGCCCCCACGGATCCGCTAGCTGTGGGTTCACAGCTATCCTTGTTAAACTGTCACCGTGTAGACAACTTGAAGTCACTGTCGCTTCAGTCAGAGTTCTCTTGTGGCAGTTTTAAAAACCATCGGCTAGTGTCACGTTGAAATAGATCTTTGTTTCAATAAAATACCGCTAATAACCCACGTGCGGTCGAAGCGGGGGGGGGGGGGGGATAACGTAAATTGATGCTCGCTCATGGATTGCTTTAAACAATCTCTTGTAAAGTGATTTTTCCCAAGTGGCTTTATGATATTTTGCTACCTTTTTGATTTCTCTGCATAATTTTTAATATAAACTAAACAAGCTGTCTTTCATTTTTATTACTAGTTCAATTTTTCATCTTAAAATTATTAAAAATGTTGCAGCCCATGAGGAAAGGTTTCTCAGGTCGAGTTTACAAGTTCAAGTACATAAACACGAAGATTAAAGAGTTTTCGTGGGCCGTGTGAACTCTACTACTTCTATCGTTCACCTTTGCTTTATTTTGCTCTATATTCTTGATATATTGTTTTCAATTTGTTCTTAACAACTTGTTCGACTTGTTTAGCCGTTGTAAAACAAATATAGACTCGTGTAGCGTATTATCCTTCAAGTTCATATATCTCTCACCCTCTACAAGAATGTGTACACACTGAGTTTCTACAAGAAAGTATTCTTTGTTCTTTGGCTTTATTAAACTTTCCTACACAGTTTTAAAGGCTGCTTATACTCAACTTCAATGCTGTAGAACCTTGTTTTTTTTCTTTTAAGCTCGATTATTTATAACCTACATGTTTATAAAAGTAACAATAAATAACTTTTGAAGTTGAATAAGATATATAATTTCATAACATGCCGAATAGAAGCTCTATGCGAATAGAATATTAATTTATTTTCCAATTTAAGTAGATATTGTGCAATTTAACACTCCTCACATATGTACATATATATTTGTAAATTGGCAATTTACCAGACTCAGCTGGTTAAAGAAACTTCGCAGACAGCTTAAGATTTAGCGACAACAAATATTTTGGCTCCGGATAAGTTTAGAATATTTTTTTTTATTTTTAGGGTTTTGTAGATACTTCTCAAAACCCTTATGCCGAGGGTGATGTGTCCGTCTGTCCGTCGCTCTTTGGTTCATAGAGCCCGAACCGTTTAAGCGAAAGTGCTGAAATTTAAAACACTGGTGCAACTTCTTGACCCAACCACAGGAAAATTATATAGAAGTTCAAAATTTGATATGCGCATGCGCAATTCGAAAAAATGAATGAACACACACAAGAATGAGAAATTTTTTTTTTCGTGATTCGGGTGGTTTTTGGCCTATTTTTACTGCATTGGTAGGCGTGTAAAATATATTCGAACCATTACAATATAATTAGATATTGGTGAATGATTTACAGAATTCTTTCTACTTAACACAAGCAGGGAATGTAGGATTTCCCTCCACTCATTTATTCAAACTTATAGGGTAGATTTTAAGTGCCAATAAGCCATCTCATTATGTATTATGTAAAATGTTCCCCTTATTTTCCTCTAGGAATTTATTCGACTACCTCATAAACAAGTATTGATGAAACCCTTAAAATGATTGCTCCCCTCTAAAAATGATTTTCTTCCCTCCAAAAATGAGTTTCCTCCCTCCAAAAATGATTGCTCTCATCATAATGGATAGCTGGTAGAAGCACGCAATACTCTTTTCTCTTTTTCGATTATCTTAACTGGTAGCTGAATTACTATTTATTAATACCTTATAGTGGAACGAAAGAAAATTTCAGAACCTCTATAAAAATTTTCTTTTCGGGTTTTAAAGAAATGGTATAAATATAAACCAATGAGACAATACTTTTAAGTGTGAGCTTCATGTTAATTTAAAGATCGGACTTACAAAACATCATCTCATTTTGCATGCTTACTTCTTAGGTCAGGTAACTTAGCATTCTTTACGTATATTTCAAGTAGTTTTACTTTTATTTGTCTCCCTCTTCTCTCCGCTTTTTCCTCACGCTATATTATATTGTTTACAAAAACACATTACCGCGGGTTACAATATTTGCCTTGGAAAGCCCATTTTATCTTGAATCTACATAAGTAGATTTACCCTTTACCTCTCTCTTGTTTGCCCTCGCTATACACTCGACTAGAACCTGTTCACCGTTTTCCTTCTTGCTTAAAAAATAAGCAACATAAAAGATTCTCATGAGTGCTTAATCTAACGACATCTGGAATCCAAACTTAAAAGAATATCTAATCTCGTTTAAACTTAAAGTTAAGTTTATAGCACACAGACTATTTTTCCCAGCTACATTATTAAATTGTAAATCTTTATCGTTAACTCAATCTTTTTATGTAACGGTCTGAAATTGAGCATTAACGGGTTATTTATTCAATAATACTTCTTATGTGTGCAGAGCACCCTCTGTTTAAACTTGTTGCTTCATTATCAAAATTAAATTATAATTTCATTATACCTTGTATTGAAGTTCTTATCTATTGAATTATTATTTTGCTATTATTGTAGTTAAACTGAGGAGAGCTAGATAATTACATTATTCCTTTGCAATAAAATAGAAGTGACTTATATACATATATAGTATTAATAAGTAACTATATATTTGGCGTGGTATAATAAAATATAGTATAAAGGAATCGATAATTTCCAACGATTTGTTACACTATAGTTCTAACAACTGATAAGATGATGCAGAACATAAATGAAAATCTTTTGATGAGCCAAACATAGATGATGTCAATATATAAAATTTCTTGAAGACTCTTAACTAATTTCTACTGTCATAACATGATTTTTTTTCAATAATTGTAATATCTTTATTGATATATAAAGAGATTCATTCACCAAATTCACATGCTACATTTAACTGTGAGAAACAAACTCTATTGATATAAACAAAAACTAATAAGATCGAATACTTACTCGCCTGAATACTATTCGGCAGCATCTAAAATAGTTTTAAATTTGAAAAGGAGAAATTTAAAAAAAATTGAAAAATAAACAGTTGGTTTTGTTACTATATTTATTTTGGTGGATGTATATGTTTTGATATTCGTTTTGGTGTATACATACCTTTCATTTCCTTATTTTTTAAAAGTATTGTTGGTACAGTTAGTATATTTAAGCAGGGTTTACATGAACCAAGTATAATTGGACCAAGTCAGTTTTGACTTTACTTTGACGCTACTTGGATCGTGTAAACATTGTATCAACGTCAACTTGGTCATCCAAGTTGATGGGGATGGGTTCCGTCAAAGTAGACTTGGATAAAAATAAAAATGGCGCCCACCTGACAAATTATGAGAGCGAGCAATCAAAAAATGATAGATGTGAGGTTGAGCTAGGTTTTGTTCACCAGAAGGTGATATATCACCACTGATTTAAAACTTAATAAGTACAATTTAAATGGAAAGTTCTGGAGGGAAAAACATTTCACACAATCTATCTTAACCTTAACTTTATAGTTTATCAAAGCTCCACTACTTGGACTAAGTATACTTTGATCGTGTAAACCTTACTTCAAAGTTCCACAAACACTTGGACCAAGTGGATTTGATCAAAGTGACTTGGACCAAGTATACTTGGATCGTGTAAAACAGGCTTTAAAGAAGTAAATAATAACTTATTATTTTGATATTTTAGTCATTTAATAACCAGGCTAAAAAATTATAACGGGGGTGAAATGAAGGTATGTTATCGTATATCGTGACATTAGATCTCGTTATATTCTTTTGGATAGGTCAGAATTCAAGTCGATCCAACTAGAGGTCCAAAGACCACAAGTCTAACGAGTAACGAGAGCTTAACTTACGTAACCATTGTATAAGTCTTTCTTCTTTGGTTTTAAATTAAACTTACCTTTAAATCTTTTAGGTGCGAAAACCTCCATTGCCTTAGACCTTGAGTGTGGGAAGTATTGTGAAACGACTAGGGAGAGAGATGGAAATAGAGTGAGGAACTGAAGGAGGGAGAGGGTCGGGAAACGGGTTAGTCCACAGCCGGTGTTCTGGCAGACAGAGCATTTGCTCTGGGCTCAATACGTGTGTTATGGGCTCCCTAATGTTTATGTGTAGTCAATGACTTGTTGACCCATATAATGGAGGAGGCTGAATGGCATAGCATAATATACCTGGGGGTCTCCTCCTGGATCCAATACACCATAACACTCCATTAGTTGGCGCTCCAAGCATCTCCCCCTCCACTGCAGCCGCTAAATCCCACTTCAAACTCCACTTCATTAACTAATATAACTATCCTTATAGATTCAGACATCACTTTAAACTCAAAAGACCTATTCTCAACCATAACAAACCATTTATTATCCTACTTTCTACTATATTCGTGTTAAACTTCAAAACAAACCCCTAATGTATTTGTCATCGACCCTACATATTTTACTTTTTTCAGACTTAAACAAAATAGGTAAGTTAGTGATTTTGTCTGTGATTTCCCGTGTGTACGTAATTTGTACGATTATGAACCATAATATGACGTAATCAGTCTATAATTTTTTTTACAGTTGATTATTTTATTCAGCTAAGTATTTAAAAGAGATTGACTGAACAATTAATATTGTGACAACTAGCTGATGTTTCTTGATAAGCCCGCGTCACTTCTTAAAAAGGTTTTTCTATTTGCAATATGTTACTTTACAAGTTCTTCATACATGCACGTCTTGCCTTGGTTCATTAATTATCATGGTGAAATATTGTCTGAAAGTTTCTCTTCTTGATGACATAAATAAAATGTCTTCATTAAAAGTCCGTTTTCTACTAGATTATTTTTAAGCGACCGTTAAGCTCGTGACAGCGGGCTTAATTTTATATTTAGAAAAAAGTAAAGTTAAGTAAATTAATTTTGATAAGTTATTATATCTATTTGAAGACCAACAAATCGAAACAAACATTTACTTTATTAGAATAAATATGGTTGCCTAAGCTTAGCAATAACAAATCATTTCGAGGTGAGTCGTCGGGACACTACTCGTTTAATCAATGATCAGTTTTAAGTATACAGGGTGTCCTGCAATGTGATGTCAATACTTTTGGTGGTGAGCCAATATAATTAGGTGAGACGGTTGAAATGAATCTGGCTATCTGCAGGATACTTTCTACAAACCAATATTTCTTGAAAATCAAGATGAGTATACATTTAGGTGTAAACAAATGTATGTTTATGTGCACGTGGAAGAGAAACAAATAGGCGCAGATGTTAAAAACTTCCAATTATGACCTACCATCCAAATGTCATTAAAATCGGGTAAGTTGTTTTGAAGATATGTTGGCTCGCATAAATTGTGGACCGACCGACAGACACGGCCCCAAAAATTTCCATGATTCGAAACGGATCTCTATCTTGGAATCTTTGAAATTGGAGACATAAAAAATGTTCGTTCTTCTGACCGACCACATAGCTATTGTTACCATCAGTAAGCTAGGAAGCAAAATTGGATAAGGTGCAAAGTTAACGAAAGTTAAGTATTTGGTAACATTTAAAATTAGCTTTTATCGAAAATATCCCTATTTTAAGTCAGCAATAATATAAGATTTAAATAAACAAAAGTAGGTGTATACCACATAAAGTGGTTAGCTGGAATGTGGATGGTTTTGGGAAAATCCCAAACTGTAAGAGGTGCTTGGGGGCCATGTTTTTTGGAACGAAGTTTCTTATGGCACTTTAGAGCGCCGGGAGTGAATTCGATAATAAAGACCGGTAACGAAATTCACCGTCACAAAACCAACCGTCACGAAATCGACCGATGACAATAACCTCAATAAAAGTTGACCGATTTAGTTTAAATTTAGTACACATGTTCATTTTACCAATGCTCAGGATGAGTTCGTTGAGCAAAGTTATCCACCCAAGCGTTCGTGTGCAACGCTCGCGTAAACATAAGCTTCAAATGTAAAATTGTAATTTTAGGACTAATTTTTTAGTAAAACCAACAGCGACACCGCAATGAAATGTTAAAAATCGCTAAAACTATTAAAGCGGACCTAATAGTTTAAAATAGAGAAAACAACGTTTTTACCGATATCTCACCTTCTAACCTAACGATTTTAATAAAAATTCATATGCATCGTCTAAAGTTTAATTGAAACAGGCATGTAAAATTTCAACTTGGTACAGACAGAAGTATTTTTGTAGATAAGTGATACATTATATAATTATTGATAAAGAGACGTACGGTACGAAGCCTGTCGTTGGGTGGAATACTAAGAATGCAGGTTGGCTTCCTCACTACTCTCTATTACAATCATACTCTTTAACGTATCATAATTATCTATCTTCTCAATATTTGATACATATTTATTTTATATCATTATTATGTATACCTATATCATCATAAATTAAATAAAGAAAAAAAAGTTCTTTTATTTTTTTTAGTCTTTTAATTAAGTATAAGTAGTTTACGTAGTATATGTTTTAATTTTGTCCCTTTTCTAACTCCGCCATGTATAATTAGTTAGCATCGTATACTTAGTAGTGAGATTTTATCATTTATATTATTTAATGAAAAGCGTAAAGGAACTTCGTTGGAAACCACACGGTTTTGTTTTTTTCATAATTTTGTCGTGAACACACTTCTGATGTTCTGAAATGATGGGTATTTTTTAATATCGTGATTTTTACGGGTAAACAATAATAAAGTGAAAGAGGGGGATAAAAGAGCAAACACATCGATTTCGTATTTTTTATATTGATAAAATCAGTCGAAAATCCCTCACAAAAAATAAATTGTTATTATTGTATTATGTTATTTCATCCTTGCTGGTGCGTTGACAAATTACAATCGCTAAAACAACTGTAGTGTGAAATAGGAGATAAGGGAATATAATCCATCCCAGAGTTAAACATACATTTTATAAATCCTATATGGCCGCAGTAACTAAACATAATATATCTATCTACACAATTGTGTTCTGCCAACCTAAATCAGTGTTAGAGAATTGTGATAATAATTTGTTTTATCAATTATGAATTTTAACTACATAAAAAAATTTTGTTTACTATCACTAAGCTGCAGTGAACTATACTTTTCTCTTCTACTACAAATATAAAATATATTTTTTAGGCATAGCATGAGGTAATTCGTCTTTATTGATGTGCCTAATGTTAATATTTAATATCTAAAAGTAGGATTACACATATTTGTTTCATGATCTTAACCAATCAGGTATACTTAACTAAGAGTTAATTTGAATGTGTGAATAAATACTATAGTAATCAGTAGATTATCTGGGGACACGGCAGTGCCCCCGCCAAGGCTAGCACAGCTGCACCATCCTTTACTGGAACCAACTTACGTTCAAAAAAATCTGGTTCTTTGTCCCTCTTAAGGCTAATATAAGAACAGTCTATTCAAACTATTGTAAACAATTTAAAAAATTGTAAACAGCGCCACTAGAGCTACCTAGTAGAGAATTTTAAAATTAAAAAGTGAAGTTAAGGTTGATTTGACAGTTATCATAAAGTGTAAACATATTTACTTTATATGGGTATTTATTATTATTATCATGTACCGTCCAGATTTGTGTAAAATTATATATTCGAAGCCCTCAAAGAGGACCAAAAGAGATAGAAAATGGGCTATGTTTAAATCAGTAGCTGATGTTCAAAAAGAACAGGAGGCTAAGAGACGAAAAATTACTTACAAAAAGAAGTGAAATCCCAACAAAAATACTAGCGTAAAAAAATAAACCTAGTCACGCGTAAAAAGTTGTGAGTTCATTGGTTTAGCCAAGTCGCCCACTGTCCGAGTAAGTTCTACTAGGTCTAATTTATCCAGTGCAAGTAAATGATGTTTGTCTGTCCCTCTCTCTATTCTCTCGCCAAATCAATCTACACTTGGCAAAAACGCACCACAAAGAGGTTAAAATTAAATGCTGTGTCTTATAGAAATTTGTATCCTTGTTCTGCTACGCTCAAGTGAAAAAAATAATATTTATTATTTGATTTAAGTTTGTGGAGTGTATTTGCCAAGTCAGAAAATGTTTTTAAATTTAAACGCTTTGAGTGATTTGGGAAAGAGAATAGAGAGAGGGACAGACAAATATCATGTACTTGCACTGGATAAATTAGACCTAGTAGAACTTACTCGGACAGTGGGAGACTTGGCTAAACCTATGATCTCACAACTTTTTACGCGAGACGGCTTATTTTTTTACACTAGTGTTTTTTGGTTGGGTTGATAACAAAAGTAACCGTTTAATATAGTTAGTTTAGTACTGTTGCTTCATTTTAAAAAGGATATAATGATAATGATACATCTATAAAGTGGTGGTTGTCTATGAAGTTAGTCTGTAAAGTGGATAATCACTTTGGTCTCTATTCACTTAATGCTGCATTAGACAGAGAAGGAGAAAATAATTGAGTTAAATAGCTCGAAATCTCGGTCAAAACAACCGCAACTTAAACCAACGAAATATAACAATGAAACTGAAAATTGGATACTTAAAGCGTGTTTTTCTCCCTACTTAGTGGTATAACCGTGAGGTGTCAAATCTTTTATTTTTTGGAGGGTTAAGCCCACATGAGGACTCTCACAATTGTACATTTAATAGTTTAAATGCATTCATAAAAGTGCTTTGTTAAATTTTTAAACCATTATATAAATTGAAACTTGAGTATTAAAATATTATTATGTAAGATTATTATTTGTTAAAAATCCTTTAGTCTCATATTATAGTTCATATTTTTAAGATACCAGTTCAGTTTTAAATTTATTTAAAGAAAAAAATAAATAGTTTCTTAAGGAGTACAAAGGGTTCTATTGACTATGAATAATAGATCACTTAATGGATTTTTATATTAATTATAATTAATATTTCGAAGTAAGTGTTTAAGCGTTTTAGGGCCTATTTGTTATGAGCCAAACTCTGCGTTCATTTTTGAGAACGAACCGTGGTGACTTTTGTGGAGTGCGTTAGCTAACGTGCATTATCCATTAAGGTTGAAAGTTGTCTGTCCAAAAAGTGTTCTGTCCAGGAGGCATAGAATAGATACATAGAAGTCCAGGATACATAGAATAGAGATTATCATTATCAAAGTATGTATATCGCAGATATGTGTCTCGAATCTTTTTTTAATGTTAAAAGCAGTAGATTATCGCGCAGGTTAAAAGAAGATTGAAGAAAACTATTTTATTTAGAAAGAATGTGAAGGAGAGAGGGTGTTTATTGTAAACTCAGATGTATATTAATCGCAAATCTTAATTTCTCCCTGGAGTTTGAGTTTAAGCAATATGGTTTAAATTTGTATATTGTTAGACATCCGATAAAGTATTCTTCTTAAGTTAGAGTCTTGTTTGTAAGTCTTTACAAATAATATACATACTAACGTGTCGCTGCACTGAATGCAAGTACGCATACTTAAGAATATTGAGTTGTAGTAGGAGCGTAAAGAAAAATAGTTGTTAGTGTACCAAATACGGAAAGTTGTCACATTGTATCATTGACAAGGATCTTTTTATCTTATAAAGAAGGGTCTTGGTAAGTGACAGTGACAACTTCATTCCTTTGTCTAAGATTAAGTTGATTTAATCGATGCATTTTCTCCTGTGCTTGTGAAACCTACTTGCCCATTCTAGATTTGATAGTATCTGTGCCAAACTTGTGTCACTTCTTTTATTTATTTCTTTCATTTCTCGTTTATTTTGTCTTTAAATATTTTTTTTATAGCGTTTAGCTGTTTATTTTAAGAGTTTAAATAAATATGATCATTCTGAAACTATTTGAATTTACAAACCTTCAAAAGAAAGTAACCTACTTCCTCTAAAATATACATTTACTCAAACACACAAATATATCAGCTATTTTACATTAAATTTAGCAAATAGTTCTTAAAGTAGTTATTAGCCTCTAAATAAAAGAGCCTTCAGAAAAAATAAATCACTTCCGGTGCATTTGGTATTGGAATTTTTTTTATGTTAAATCATGCGGTTTAATTCTTCTAACTGGTAACACTGTTTTTAGGTGTTTATCTGCCTTGCTGCAGCACTTTAACCCATAATGAGTTGTTTTGAAGTGCGTATTAGTGGATTTCGTGATTCGCCGGTATTACTTTTTTAAAAAATCAAATGAAACTTGATTCGATGTTTAAGAATAATACTTTTTATTTTTGGAGGAGATTAATCCTGATTATTGATTATTATCTAAATAGCATTATTGAGGTAAGCCACTTTTGTTTTAACTTTGTTCTGTTAAGAGATATTACATATTCAAGATTTTATGTCCAAGCACTTTATGTCTTATGTAATACTTATATTAAAAAATCCTTGGTAAAGAAGAGTTAATCCTTACTTTTAAACGTATGTATTGAAGAAAATAATTGCAGAAACTTCCACTTACCTATTAGAGGTTTTTATCAGTGAGCTGATAATCATCTATATTTTTCATTAAACTCATGATATTAAAGGGAAACTAATCAATATTTCCTTTATGTTGTATGAAATCATATAGTTAGAATCAACTTTTGAATACTTTACTTATCCTATTTGACTTTAAGATCTGTCGTAATTTCTAGAACTCTGAATTATAATTTAAATACGAGCTTTATGTTAAAACTTTTCGAACTTTGTAGCGCTCGAGTTAATGTTATTAACTTGGGTGATAGTCAACTAATTCTGACTATATTTAACAGTTTAAGTATTAAACTGTAGATCCGTGTGGTATAATTAAAGTTACTTGTGTTTGTGTATGTGTTTAGAGGAAGTAAGTAGGTTGTCTATACAAAACTAACTTATTGCTCCACGCTACATGTGTGTTTGGTAATAACTTCGTTTAATTCACGAAAGAACCACTTAGTGCTTTAGCATTATTGCATTGTGTCTAATCCTTTTTTAATGCCCTTGATTCAATGTTACTTAGTTGTGCTTATTACACATAATTTGTTTGGTATGTCGTTCTTTCTCTTTATCTAGAATTGTAATTTACATTAGGATTTGAAAGAGCGAACTGATTCTATGGGATGTGGAATGTTTCATACAAATTGAAGGTATGGAATATTTCTTGACTTATATTATATTAGGTGTGGAGAAACTTAGAACTTGGTGTAGATGTTATTAGTAAGTAAGAGCGTGTCGGAAGTATACTGAGTTAGTTAGGTAAGGCAGTACAAGTTAGCTGGGAGTTTCATTGAGAAAGGTCTGGTATAGTTGTTTACAATATAGTGGAGCAGGCAGACAGTAGTGAGTATATGAGTGAAAATATGGGTCACTGCACTCTCCTCCCCTCATGGCCTCAGTCTAAACCTTGACCCTACCTCGCCACTCCACAAGCCCACCGCAATCCGCCTATCTACGCCTTTATTCTCATACCTTTTTTTTTATTATCTCATTTATATAATTACTAATTATAGGAGTATCCAAATTATTATTGCTTCCGAGCTTACCGAAGGTGGAAGCCATGTGATCTTTCTAAAGAACGAAAATATTTTGCCTCCGATATCAAAAATTCCATGACAGAAATCCGTTTCAGACATCAGGGAACTTTTTTGGTTCCGTGTCTGTCGGTCTGTCGCTCAATTTTTTCGAACCAACATATAAGTAAAACTAAACGTCCGATTTTAACGAAATTTGTATGATAGGTCATAATTTGCTCATTGTTGGTCCCATATAAGTTTAAACCTTCTGCACTAATTTGTTTCTCTTCCACATACGCGTAAACGCATTCATCGACCTTATATATTCTGTTAATGAACTCAGTTTTACTTTTTCTTTCATCTCAACAATACTACAGTCAACCAGTTCTTACTATGCTTCTAAGCAATTACTCCAACGTGGTTACGGCTAGACGGTGATCTCTCTATGCAGGATATTTTGAATTTTTTTGTACTTCAATATAATATAGTTGTATCAGCCCTTTGTCGCAGGCCCAAGTCTTTGACAGGCTATGCGCCACTGATTATTATTTTTATGTAGGTCGACAAGATCAAAAAAATTGCTACAATTTCACAGAATTTTTATAAGATTTTAGCAGATTTTAATATATCTGTCAATTAAATTCTATAATTATTTATCATCTATCCTATATCCCTTGAAAGTCCTTAAATATTTTAACTCGTTGTAGATCAGCTGTAAATATTTATCTGCCCGCAACCATTAAAGATGAGAGAAGTGCCTTTTGATTAATGATAAAAATTGCATTACCAAAATTTAAGTTATAATAAAACATAAATTAATCAATTTTTTACCTTCTATAAACTCTTAATGATTGAAGTTGAGAATCTATTTCTACTGACCAATAATGAACTAAATTAGAAAAAAAAAATGTTGCCGACTCTTCTACATAAAATTAAGTTTTAATAAAGCCTATTTATAAATATTTAAATAAGGAGATAACTAATATGGCTTTTCGAGGATAGCGAACTCTCATTGGCCTTTCTTAAGTAACTAATTTAATTGAATAAATAACTTAGTTTATTTTATCTCTCTCTCTCGTAATGTACGCAAATACACAGGCATCTTTTACAGGCACAGCTTTAATACTTTTATATCTCTAAGGGTAAAACGTTAGGATTTATCTTGTTTCTTAAAAAAAATAAAATAATAATAGGGTTGCAGTCTCTTGGACATCCTTTTTTTTTTATACTTAGATTTGATTAAAACAGCAAAGTTTCGTTATAATTCGTTTTATATGTAGTCTAAAACTAATTATTTTTTTCATTAAGTGCATAAAGAATTGTTAAATTTTTGTCAAAAGAATTAAAGTGATGTTTTAATAATTAAAAACATTAAAAAAAGGTTACAATTTATCAAGTTAAAGTAAAAAAGTTTTTTTTCATTTTGCAAAAATAAATCTCTTTTAAATCATTGTAAAATATATTTCTCTCATTATCGGTGCTTTTTTGAAAGTATTTTCTTGTTTAAACTTTACGATTAGTTTATTGTGAGGTTATCTCCGGTTCCTGCTCTTTATCATATTAGGAAGTTTTTGAAAATGTTGTCGAGATGATTACCGTCGTCTTGAAACATTATCTAAATTAGTTTGGAATTATTAAAAAACTTAGAAATTAAGGGTGGAAGCGAAAATTCCTTTAATATTGCACGAATTTCTTTAAACTCATTTAAAAGTACTTTTATAATAAAAAAATTTTTTTTGTTTAATAAAGTGGTAATTTTATACGAGTAGACGATATGAAAGTAGACAAAGCCTACTTAATTTAAATCAAAGAGGACTTAGAAAATTAATCTTTATTAAAAATAGTTTTAAAATATTTTACTGAATTTTAAGTTTCTATTAAATGAGACCTGGATTTTTGTTCTTTAATGAAAATTCTTATCTAATTGTACCATAATATGTAATGCAGCAGGAATGTAATAAGTACATACATGCAATCTAAAAAACCAAAGTTTCACATTATTAATTTTTTTTTAAATTAAATTAAGGGAAATATTTGTCTCATGACTTAACAAGGAACCTTGTTTATAAGAATAAACCATTAATTTTTAATTATTACTAGTAAAACGTTAATCAAATTTTATTTAAACTAGGCAGAGTTCTTAAGTTTAATAAGTGGCCCTCTTATCCACGAATAAAAATAATTATTACCTTATAAGTTGCTCTGTTGGAATGTTTGAATTGGAAATTAAAATCCACTTCGTCAATATATATATATATATATATATATATATATATATATATATTTTTTTTTTTTTTTTTTTTTTTTTTTTTTTTCTACAGTAAATCACAAGTACTAAACTCTTCTGTAATGAGTTTTAAGTTATCTTCGTAAATTCCAGTAATAAACACTAATTACGGTTATAGAAAGAGAGGAGGAAGCACTACTTATGGAAAATAAATTTATTAACATTTTTTTTTAAGTATAGGAGACTATACAGTGTAAATCAAAGTAATCTCTATTGGGAATAAATTATTAAATTAAAAAGTTTTTTGATTATGGGAATGAGAAGATGGCTGAAGTAGAAATTTATTGCGCACTTTACATATCTTCTCAATTTCAATTTCTGCCCTTTATTCACTCATCCTTAAATTCTTTTGAGTTCAAACTGCCTGCCTTTACTATTTATAATAACCAATTAGAGAGATCGAATCCAAGGTCTGATTTAAATGTATAAAGTATATTTATAGCCCTACTTAAGTATAAATTAAGAACATTTGATAAAATTTTAGTTTAAAAAGGTAACTGATTAAATCCTCGAATTTAATCGGAAACTCCTTTTTCTTTAATCTTCAATCAAATCAAAAATATAATAGAGCTTTTGTTCATTTGATCCACTACGCGCGTATATAATAAAATATTATATACGTAAACGTATATAATACGTTTACGTATATAAGTAAATAAAAGTATGACGTTTACAGTAAATAAAATTATGAAAAAAAAAACCAGCCCCTGTCAGCTACTAGCTCGGACTTGGAAGTCAACATAAATTTGTTTCTGTTAGTAACATAAAAATGGTTTATTGGATATCTTCGAGATCTTTATGCGGCGAATTCTGTATATTATCATTTTCCTTTATACCATGCAAATTATCGAAGGGTATAAGTTTAAGTTGTATTCCATTCTGTGCAACCTAAAGCGGTCAGGAATTCAAGGCAGGCTCCAAGAATGATGTCATTCCTTTCATTAGATGCTCGCACCATCCCCTTTGACTTGAAGCTGCAAAGTTGTATAAAATGCTACACTTTTAGACCTCGAGTTCACTAATTAATCGCAACCAAATATTACTACCGTGTAAATTACAATTGAAAATATGTTTAAGGTTTATACTAAAGGGTTTATAATAGTGTGAAGTTTATAATAGTGTGTATGAGGGCCTAAGCCTAAGGGCTCATTCACACTGGGATTCCGGAATGCGATTCACAAATGCGATTCGTGTATGAGATTAAAAACAGTATCAAAATTCAGTATCTCGGCGGCTTCTTCCCCCCACTTTTCCTAGTTTGATCCCACTTTTATTATACACATATGTATTTAATTTTTAAATAATTAATTATATTATATTTACCATTATTTTCATAATTAACCTATATTTTATTTTAGTATTAGTCATAGTTTGAAATTCATCTCATTACATATACTTAGCATAGTAATGTACCAGACGTATATAATAAAAAATTATATACGTAAACGTATATAATACGTTTACGTATATAAGTAAATAAAATTATGACGTTTACAGTAAATAAAATTATGAAAAAAAACCAGCCCCTGTCAGCTACTAGCTCGGACTTGATGCTTGCCAACAATTGTTTTCTTATGTGATCTGACATCGATAATATTATCATCCTAAAGAGATAATGCACCATTTGTAAATTATTCATTCATTTGACTTTTCTTGACACCCCGATATTTCATTGTTGCGAGATACTTATAAAAGCTTTACGGAACCAATATTCTTAATCTTTGTGAAGAGGTACATAAAGCCTAGTTATTTCAAGCAGTGAGAGGCTTGTTCTCTAAGCCAGCAGGATTTAATTGGATTCTCCAGACATGGCCTGGTATATTTATAAGTATTAACTCCTCAGCCATATTCGCATCCCCCCTCGAGACTTCCCCAAGCATTTCTATGACAGGTAATTATTTTACCCGTAAATATTTCCCCCTCTCTTTTCTCGAGGACAATATATTCTCCGCTTGCTTTGATTCATAAATCCGTAGTATTTAAAAATCTGAGCGTGAGATTTTAATGGTAGTTTGAATTTATTTAATTCATACGCGGTTTGAATATAAATCGTCATCATATTTTTTTGTTTTACACTAATTAAACCTGTTTTTAGGAAGTAATTGTATATCTGATTTGATTTAATGTTACGTGAACGTCTATTATATTACACATTTAATAATTATAATGTTACAGTTTAATATTTTATAACCTTCCGGTTTTTTAACAGCCAGCCTACGGCTGTTGAGCTGCCAAGTACATAATAATACATTGTATTATACAGATACATAATATATGTTTCTGGAAATTGTATAAAAGCTGGTACTTTTATAGTAGCTGGTAAGTTTGCAGGAAGGTTGTACAGTACATACGTGCTTACATTTAAAATTATTTGTGGAATATTATACATAATTATTCTTCAATGTGCAATAGGTGGTTAGTTGTATTAATATTAGATAGCACTTGTGGTATCGGATTTTGGGAGATTTACAATTTATTTTTATGACCAGTTGTCATAATTATCTCCATCGTTAATACCTTAGATTGAATTTTGTACTTATTTATCATGTTTTAAAATTATTTTCGACACCTAATGGACAACTAAAGTCTTCAAACTAGGCAGGCGTATTAAAGTTAAAAAGATCTACAGCCTTTTTCCTATTACTTTATGTCGTATATTCATCGGTTATATCTTATATTTAGTGGTGGGCACGTTTCACACCCACTTCAAATTTGCCTACGCTTGCCCTATCAAAGTTAAAACCAAAGAATTATATATTTTTGTAATCAGCTCGACGTACTCTTTATATGATACCCCTCACGGTGTCGAAAAAAAAATTAAAAAAATTTAACCCTTAAGTTTTTTACCCTAATTTTTTTGAAAAATATTTTTTTTAAATCGCTATATTTTTAAAATATGTGGGTAGGTACAAGACATATACATGCCGAATTTCAAAGTGATCGGACGAAAGGTGTAGCCGTGAGAGCACGCGAGAGGACGGACGGACAGACACACGCAGGAAAATATAAGGGTCCTTGGTTTTGCCTACGGACCCTAAAAATTGATACGTAGTAACAAACGTAAGACCTTTTTTCTATCTCACGTATAATATAATATTAAGATTATTTGTTATTATCATAAAATTGTCAGGCTTATTCGAGAAAATTCACCTTTTTATGAATATCTATTTTACTCAGAAAATAATTTAGTGAGGGTCATGAATTATTGGAAGATTTGTTTTTTTTTTATGTTGAGAAGGATTCGACGTCTAGAGTAAGTTTAATTCAAAGATCGAGTTCTTTGTCAATTTTAGAATTTCCTTTCAAATGCAAAGGAATTCTCAAAGATCGTTCCAATATATCTTTATTGGAACGACTTATCCCTTGGGATAAAAAAAAACATGTTTTCTGTATTGATACATCCTTCAAAAATCCAATTGTGAACCATTGAATGACAACTTCGTCGAATTCTCTTCCAATCCTTACTTTTGTGTTTCCCATCTCTAAAGCATTAGATTAAGTTTGAAATTTTCGACATAATGATTATTTTCGATTTTAAATGTAGTCGGCTCCACTGACAATAAAAATATAATATCCACGTATTACTGTTTTCAAGAAAAAACGTTTAAACAAAATGTGTGTAATATCGCTTATTGACAGAAAAATTTTAACAACAATGCATATTTTTTTTAAAAGGTATGGAACATGTATGTTTTTATGATACTGGTTCACTATCTAACTTATGGGATATATTGGAAATCATGAAACATCAGATTTTTTTTTTTAAACAATTAAGAAAACTTTACTTTAATGGTCATGTACTGCCAAAAATGCTTGTAAATAGTAATAATTAAATTACCCCTCTAAACTTTAGTTCTTTCCAACGGTGGTTTTAAATTCTCTCACAGCAGTTTATTTATGCTGAAACAAATATTTTAAATAAACACTGTATCTCGAAATTAAAATGTCTGCTCTTTACTTGTATGATCTTTTTTACTTCCTTTTAGGCGACAAATATGATGATTTATTTTTGAAGCTGTAGTTTTAATATTTTCCAATGCTATGCCAATGCGGATGGCACCCCTGGGCACGAAAGGGAAAATCAATTTACGTACTAAAATACCTTATTAATTATCGACATTATTCAGATAACGATAGTGTAAACATTAATGTTTATTCCCTGTTCATATCAGAATATCAATTAAAATTATCGCTTAAACGATTAGTTTGAATTATGTTTCAATGAAATCAATGTTAATAATGTACCTATATTTATGCAACAGAATTTACTAAAACGCGATCTCTATCCATATATACCCTGTCAAGGTTTTATAATTTCCAGTCAAGTGCTCACGACGGAGTTTATTAATAGACTCATATGCAAATGGTCACCACGCCGCTTATGTATGTATCTACTATTAGCATATGCAACAGTGTATTGTTAGGCTAGATACAATATTATGTATGCGCATATATTATAATAGTTAACCCCTCTCGTCCTTCTTCCCTTTAAATGCATTTGTGATTTTCTTTAATGTCAATATATGAAAGTGTTATGGGCTTTTACGTGTCAAATATTGTTTTCATCATGGCCCAAACACCGAAATATTTGGGTTCTTCTATAATTAAAATCTCAGAGATGAAATATGATATGCCTTAGACATTTAGTGTTGATTTAAAGAAACATGTTTGATTAATATTCTTATTGAAATTGAATTGGTTAATCCTAGCAGTTATAAAAAATATCGTTGGTCGGTATTAATGATAGCTAATAATAATACTTTGTATTGACAGAATTCGAATTTAGTATTTCTATAAAGTAACGACCTCACATGCATCCCTTGAAATTGCTTCTTATGTATAAATAAATGTGTTCTTGTAATAAAAGTCTTGATTAGTTAGTCAAGTATTTGGAAAATGCTGTTAAGATACGAGTACATAACATTTAATAAATATCTGTAACAATTTGTATGCGTTACTGCATTTAACTATTTCCGTACAGGTATAGCAGGTATTAAATAATTTTTCTAGACACAAAAATCGTTTCTCTTTTCCGATTTCATTAGTGGTTATAATTGTATATTAAAATGTGAGCTGCATTGCAGTTAACTCTAAACATAAAAGCTTTTATATGCAGTCTATACTCCATATTTCTATCCTTAGTACATTCAAAGTTTAAACTTACGCTAGCACATTATAAAAACTCTATGATATTGCTACTCGTACATATTTTAACATTATACCTATTTCTGTTTTAGAAATATTGTGGAAATAAATAATTTGCTTATGGTTCATGAATCTGTCCCTCCAAGCCGGACAGTTACCGAGAAGTTTTATGTCAAAGTCCTCACACGCCTCTAAGCCTAAAGAGAGACGATTGGTCCTCCATTATGACAATTCCCATTCGCCCACGTGCGTCGTTGGTTGAGCGAGAGTTTTTGGTTCGGGGGTCAATCAACATTACCAATTCTCATAACTCTCCTGATTTAGCACTGAGTGACTTCTTTTTGGCCCCTAAGCATATATATACTAGAGTACGACTCTTAAACTAGTCTCTGACACCGTATGACTCGCCCACTTCATATTTCTTATATTATAACTCTAGTTCTTCCATAATAGGCACTGATGATGGCTTTGTAGAAGCCGAAAGCTGCTTTATAAATAAACAAGTATTATTTATTATGAAAACAGTTTCTTTGTATTTATTAAGACGCCTCCATTAACATTCTTATTCCTGTTTGCATATTTTAGTACAAGTTCAAAAGGTATCTAATACAGATTTTAAGCTCAGGATTAAAAATAGTAAAAAAGTATTTTTTTTTTTTTTAACGATTTAGTAAACCTTCTAAAATATTTAGTGATTATTTTTTTGAATTAATATTTTTGGTACATAAAGTAAAAAGATCAAAACGTCGGAAAACCTATTATGTTGTATATCATTGAAACTCTCTTAAAGATTAAAGTAATTGTTGTTTTGTACAATTTTGTCATATTTATTCAAAAATGTATCGACATCTTATTTGCAGTGACATCACATTTGCATATTTTTTTATACCTTTTAATTTTTAACTTTTTCGGCGAAACATTTCACAGGCTTAGTCAAATTTTTAGGGAAAATAATAAAAAAATACCGTAGCACAACGCTGTATTCTAGATTGAGAAAACAGTTTCGTTTTAATAGGGACATTGTTTTACATACTGCCTTCCATATTCTAAATCAGGAGTAGTACGTTAGCTTCGGCACGAGTCACATTATTCTTTTATTTCAAATATAGTAAAAATATAAATAAGTGATTTTTTCGGTAAAATGTATTATTAATAGTTAAAGGTTTTTGGGTTATGTTTTGTGAGTCGGTGTATTATAAGCGAACTTTTTTTTTTTTAATAGTTTTTAAAGAAGAAAATGTATTGTGCATATTCTTAACTTCGTGCAAGTTGTATCTGAATTCAAGATGTTAGGAATAAAATAATTTTATCATTAATGGTTGCGACAGTAGTAGTCCTTTAATGATTTTATAATATATATTCTATGTATAATTGACTGCGAGGGGGAAGAAAGGAAGAAGTGAAATAATGGGATAAATGAAGAAGGAATATTTGCCTGTTTAAACCTCGAAACGATGGCACGTTTAGATCGTAATGCAGAGAGCCTGGCGTGACCCCTGGATCAAATTGTTTTATAACTCCAGTTTCTACTTCCTTACTTTTCACAAGCTCCGTCTTTTCAACAAGTGCACATTAAAAGATTTGACGAAAAAAATATGTTTGTTAAAATATTATTACGTTTTAGTAAAAAATAGAGTTTAGTGATTAAATTACGACTGTTCATTGTTTAACTTAATTTGGATTGACCCTTCCAACCCTATATAGTATTGCCACGTTTAATAAACAATTTAAAAGGATAACATTATTATTAGTATTTGTAGTTTACATAGCAATAATTATACTGGAGAATATTCACTTAAAAAATGTATATTATTCTACGCTTCTATTTTTCTGATATTTTTACACATTTTTGACTTTCAATTTTCTTATAGATTAATAAGTAGATTAATCTACTTATAGATTAATAATACCTAATTAAGACTAGATTTCTTTATTAGTAGTTATTTATTGTTGTTTTTCGGAGTTATGCTTATTTGGTTGTGTAGTGATTACTAGTTCACTTCGTTGTATAAACCATAATGTATCAAATGAAGTTAATAATTTAAAAATAAAAAATAAAAAACGAGTGCCTAAGATATCTTTACGTATAATTTAACTTCACTTTTGATGCTTTTCCTCAAACATCACTTATGAGCAATACCGATCCTCCTGTTACTGTAAATTATCGTGGCTATATTGTCAAAAACGTTTCAAATAATAAACGACTAAATTCTGCTTCTTAATAATAGACTACCGCCTGTATTTTACAAAATTCACTTAACTCTATTGCTATTGTTTGAGCAATAGCAATTTAAATAATACTAAATCGTTTCATAATACTTAATGCTTAATAATAGGCGACTGCTTTCTTATTGAAGCACGTTCTCTAATATGTGTGGCGCTCTGACTCTCGACCCCAATGATGTGACACCACATACTCTGCTGTAACATACCGTTTACTGCAGCTAGAAAACTTTTTGTGCAGAGAAACCAAAACCAAAACCAAATAGACCGTTTGCATACTATAGAAACTAAACAATACAACCTTTGTTATCGTATATATGTGTTATCGTGAAATTCACTCATTACGCAGCGATGCACAGAAATCCAGCCACTATATATATACTGTACAGTATATACAGTATATATATATATATATATATATATATATATATATATATATATATATATATATATATATATATATATATATATATAATATATACATACAGTGTGTCCCAAGATAGAGTATCCGAGAGGAAAAATTTTCTTACTTTTGGGTTTTTGAAAAAAAGTCATTCATTATAAAAACTCCTACTTGTTCTTAAACCTCTAAAAGCGATAAAATTATCTTGATTTTGTGAACAGAATGTTCTGTTTTTTGAAAACTTTGCGCAGAAGTAGGTGGCAATACATTTGAATGATAATAAATAAATAAATAAATATATTTCTCACATGGTATGGTTAACATGATAATATTACATGATAATTAGTAATTATAAATGTTGTAAAGCGTAATATATAAATATCATCATACACATTTTAATTTCACAAAATCAGTGGTGAGTAATAATTTGTTTAATTTTATTTTTCAAATCTGTTAATTTTTTTGTGATACTTAAATAGATGTTAAGATTAGAACGATTAATTACTTGTCGTGGTGATGTTTTTTTATTATTAATTTATTTAACTAGCTTATTATTTAATTTATATGTTGTTTTTTTTTCAAAACAGAAATTAATATTTAATATTTATTCGTTTTTTGCAATTCTAAACCACTTTTCTAAATAATATTTTTCGATTACATCAAAAATAAGGGTAGTTTACTCTTGTTCATATTTTAAAGGTTTCAAAAAACAGAACATCCTGTACAAAAAATCAAGAAAATTTTATCATTTTTAGAGGTTTAAGAACAAGCAGGAGTTTTTATAAAGACTTACTTTTTTTCGAAATCCCAAAAATAAGAAAATGTTTCCTCTCGGATACTTTATCTTGGGACACACTGTATAATATAGATATATATATATATATATATATATATATATATATATATATATATATATATATATATATATATATATATATATTGCACACACTGTACAGAAAATCAAGAAAATTATATCATTTTTAGAGGTTTAAGAACAAGCAGGAATTTTTATAAAGAATGACTTTTTTTCGAAATCCTAAAAATAAGAAAATGTTTCCTCTCGGATACTTTATCTTGGGACACACTGTATAATATATACATATATATATATATATATATATATATATATATATATATATATATATATATATATATATATATATATATATATATAATATATATATTACTCTAATTAGCTTTTAATTAGATGAACCAAAAAAACTTATTTTTCCCTGAAAAAAGGTATAATTTATGGCCTTATTATGTTAAAATATTAATATAATTAGAGGGATAATTTAAATAAATTGTAGTAATTTTGAAATTTGTAAACCTTTAGGTTACATGTTACAGTTTTTGCAATAGTAATCCTTCTCTCTTAAATAGCTTATAATAACTTTAACTTCTCTATAAATAACCAATTAAACTAGTAATGTGTTTTTAAATTTTAATTAGTTTTTGCTGAAAATTAAATGTTTTAGTTCATGTTAATTTTCCATGTAAATTCCACCACTTTTTAAAAAATGTAATTAAAACTTAATGTTTTTTGTTTTTTTGCGAGGTAAGCAAATATTTATATATTATTTTCCTACCTACAGGGTTGTATATAAATGATATATGCTTAAAATGCGACATAATTTAACTCAGAAATGGGTTAAAAAATCATTGGCAATTTCAATGTTAAATACAATTATTATTATGCAGCTGTGCAAACTGTTAAAATTCCCTTTAGTATGGTAATAATTTTTATCAAAAAACTTTCAATTTTAATAGCTCTGAATAAATGAACACCCTATAAATTTTAAAACACATAAAATAAGAGTAAATATTTATAAAAGATCTCTATAATTCATATTTATTTTGTATATTCTATTATTTATTATAATTTGATTGCTAAAAGGGAAAATTATAATTGAATAATTTATAACAAAACAAAAGCTTACTTTTGCATTATTTAATAAGATATTCGATTATACATCACCACCAGTGCCCAAATGAATACAACACAAAAAACAAACACAATAAATTATGTATAAATAAAAAAAGAAATATTAACCATATATTGTATTTTCATAGATGATACAGACATAAAAATGTATCTTTACAGCAAGCGAAGCGTTTTTAATTTATCATACCTAGGTATATTATATGGTTTATGTGTATGTGTATATACACGTACATGATGAATATATATATATATATATATATATATATATTAAAGCACACACACACACACCGAGTTGAGTGAAGGAGCCTTATATATATATATATATATATATATATATATATATATATATATATATATATATATATGGTGGAAAATCCTTTAATTTTAAAAGAATGGCAACCAGATGTTCTATTTAAAATAATATAATATACTAATTGAAGTTTTTCTTTTGTGGACTTGGTTTTTTTATATAAGTAGTTGGTTGTTTCTTTGGAATGTAAGTCCTTATTATATTTGATTAAAACAAGCTTTCGCCTAGGGAACCTAGGCTTCTTCAGGTTTTTGAAATACTGTAAATTTAGAGAAACAAATGATCAAAATGAAAACGAATTTTGGAAAAGAAAGTCTTACCAAAGTTAATTTTGATTGTTTTAATGTTTTTTTGAAAAGAATTAATTTTATTTTTTTAAATGACATACCTAATCAAAAATTTTGAATTATTTATTTTTATTTGTATTAAATATAATATTTGTGTAAATGTTGCTTAATTTATTGGTGTCTTGTTTCAAGTTTATGTTGTTAGTATTTGATTTTATGTTTTAGGCGAAAGCTTGTTTTAATCAAATATAATAAGGACTTACATTCCAAAGAAACAACCAACTACTAATATAATATACGTTTGTTTCTTTCCTAAGGAAATTCTAGTTGTTGAGATAGCGCAATAAAATATAACGCAATAATAGATTAGATTAATTAATGCATTTGTTTAATCTATTGAACCACAATATAATTGAAAATTAAAATTATACGTTCGTCTAAAATCTTGAAACATGTAAACATTAAATTTAAGCTCTACATATATTTACATGAAATAGTCTCTGCATGATTATTTACTGTGTCCTTGTTGTAGTAATCGAAATGTGTTTTCAAAAGAATAGCTCTAATATCCAGGTGTTATACTTAATTTCGGGGAAATAAGTCACGTGATACTGTCATGTAATTAAATATATATATATATTTCCTCTAAAACTAAAAAAAAAAAATGATTTGAAAATATTGAGTTAAGAAGGGAAGAACTGATGGGTTCAGTTTGCTTTTTTTCCCCCTGGTGAGTGTTATTTGTTTGATTAGCCTCGATTCCGTTAATTAGTCCGTGCATGCGGCCTTTGTTTACACGCTCCAAGTCAACTAATCAATTAATCCCAGTCCATAGTAACTGTATTTTTTATAATCATTTCCCTATCCCTTTGACCTTAATTACTATCTATTTTCTGGCTTTTTCAATAATATTTGATAAGAAATTTTATTGATTATTTTTAAATTTATTATTATATTCATGATTTGGTATAACATGTAATTATTCTTGTTTGTTATTTAATATTTTACGTATTTAGATCCATATTTATTCCAAAAAACTTTGGGACAAAGGAACATTACACTTCTGTGAGTAAAGGTGATATGACTTATGACTTAGTCTAATTAACTATTAAGATAAGAGAATGTTTACTCATTAACGTAATTTAGGGTGGGTAGTCTGGTAAATGTGAGTCTTTAAAAGATTAAATAATTAATATAAAAATGCCATTTTTCAAAACTGGTCTTATTTTCAACCATTTTATATTTTTTGGTTTCTGTATTCTTCACCTTAGTTCTATCTATGTGCAAAATTTGGGGAAGATTGAATGACGGTAAGTGGTTCAAAATTGGGGTAATAGGTGTGCGATGAAACTTAAGAAGCAAATTAATTTGACGCCATTTTTTTTTTTTTTTTTTTTTTTTTTTTTTTGGTTTCTGTGTTCTTCACCATAGTTGTTTCAATGTGCAAAATTTGGGGAAGATTGAATCACGGGAATTGAATCACGTTCAAAATTGGGGAAACGGAAAAGTGCGATGAAACTTACAAAGCAAAGTAATATAAGACCAGTAAAAATGATAATTAAAATTTGAATATGCGATTCTTGCATTATAAAATTAGGAGCTACATTGTGCCACTTCTATAAGGTATTTATATCGTCTCAAAAGTTTAACCCTTATTTTTTTTATAATAAATAAAACAAAATTTTAGTTAATTCTTTTTAAATTGTACTTTTATTTCTACAATGTAGTGCCTGATTTAAAGTTTTCATGAGTTAGTGTTTTTGAATTATAATTTATGTGAGCTAATATTTTAATCATTCTGTAGAATTTATAAGTCAATTGTGGTAAAAAGAATTCAGTTATTTTCCTTCAATGAAAAAATTCTTATAAGTGGAGCAAAGATTAACTTTATCAGTTTGGTTGTTGGCCGATCTTTTTTACTTTGGATGCCAAGGGAAGTAACAAACTGCTATGTTCTTTTTATTAGGATTAAGTGCAGCTCTAGTTGTAGGATAAGGATGCTGTAGGTGTTGTGCCATGGCCCAAGATTCCTTGATGGGATGACACCCCCGGAGACTTGATCCTCTTTGCTTCGTCTTGACTCGGTCTCGTTACTTTTAATTATGAGATTATTCACAAGCCGGGTGGCAGAATTTCATTTGCCAGCCTCCTCTCTTGGCTTTCCACCTCCTTCGTTAAGTTCATGATTTATCTGGGTTAAATATTCCGGGGATGGTCTTGTTCTGAAAAATGTTGGCCCTCAGTAATTCGAAACTCCTTGTTACTAACCTTGGTTTATAAAGCAGCAGAATATTCGAGACCTCTTGTAATATCTTGTTACCTTAATTATATGTTTTCGGCCCTTCTTAATTAAAATGTTATTAGCCCTACTAATGAGACATAAGATAATGTAGTCGTACAATTGTTTTAACTGCAATTAGATTATGCCTTAAAAGATGTTGTTTTTGTACACGTTATTTAATTGAATCCTTCCATTGAATCAATAATTTAAATTTGAATTATTAAACTTGATAGTTATGATAGAAGATGGTAATGTGTACAGTCCTAATCTAACTGAGCAAACAAATAGAAGGAGCCTAAAGTACCTACGCTAATGCTAAGCCTATTATCTAATATCACAAGTAAACCTTGCATTACAGAGCATTCTGGCCTCACCCCTTTCGAGATTAAATCTACAAACTCCTCCTGCCGGACAAACAATATAACCGAGCAGAGTGGTAGCTAGACCAGTCCTAACCTAATTATTATAAGATTAACATTTATCTAACCTATTATCCTAATAATAAGCCTAGAGTTCCTAAGCTAAACCTTATCCAAATATCACAATTATCTGGTCTCCGCCTTCCTTGGTTCAAGTGAGTAGAGAACCCGCCTGTCTCCCGCGTGGAACATATCATATAGATGGGGCAGGAGGTGACGGAGAACAAAATTAAATCTTAGCTTAACTTTTCTTAAAGCTAAGCACTCCGTCCTTAGATCTGCCAGTGAATCACATACATACTTCGATTATGTGGCTCGCCATCAGTGCCGTGAGTCAGTAGAGGCTACACTCATTTGTCAAGAAGTCCCCGTGCTTCAGGTGAGTGTGCCCATTCTCAAACGTGCGAGGACGACGCTTTCCTCTCTTGGAAAGCTGATGTCTGTTTATCATGTCCTAATTTTAGTTTTGATTCTTCTTAGTTATGTGGGGACCTGCTCCCAAGCCGTCTTGGCATCGTCTAGCCGAAAGGGAGTGATGTTCACCCCCTCAGCAGCCGCTGTAAGGCGGCTTGAGTGGTCGCTTCATTGCCAGGGATACCGCTAATGACCCAGTATCTACACTAGAGTACTTCGTTGAAGCGCGTAAGCTTCGTTCGCGGCTGTAAATTTTTATTATAAATGGGTTGTCGCTTAATTTGTATTTTAGTGAGAGTAGTCCGAGCAGATGATCACCCTCTTGCTCACATCCTCCTCACTGCAGGATCTTCTCGATGGCACGAAGCTCGGCAGTGTTCACACCTGCAACCAGACACAAGGATCAGAGCATTCATTGTCTTCGCTCTCGAGTGCAGGGCGTACCCCGAACCCTCTCTTGATTTGAAGCCATCAGTTTAGAACCCCCCCCCCCTGCAACCCTGGTATGATTTCTGCCCAAGACGTGGTCTCCTTGGGCCGTCTGGTCTGTTGAATATGGATCGCGAATTCCAGCCCCTCATTGGAGTAACTCGTGAGTGATCTACTCAATCACCTTTCTCTCTTGGATTCCTGACCTCTGACTCAACTCACGGCCCTTAACTGCAGTGGTCGAGTCCTCATATCAAGCTATTAATACTAAAGGCTCAGCGCGTTCTCTTAAAAGAATTCTTCGTGTATAAAATTTCCTGATTTGCATCTCACTGCATTGCCAAAGGACAGGGTTATCTGCTCCCGGCGATGGATTCTGACCTTAAAACTCTGTTTGTTAGAAATTTATTGATGAAGCTGAACGTGCTACGAGTTTTAATAATTGTCTCTTTTATTCTTTTTAAAGAATTTTCGATCTTAATAAACCAAATTTCATAAAATGATTTATTATTATATTACTTATTTGTTTCAGAAGAAAATTACCTTTCCACGATTTTTCATGGTGAGCTTATTTTTTTAATCAATTTATAGAATTTTAAATATTAATTTATATCAGTTTTAAGGGTATGAAAATAGCGCAGATATTTTTAAAGTACATTTACATATTATATAATATACACATAAAGTGTGTCCACGGATTCAGTGCACGTGCGGAGGAGTAAATGACAAAAAATTTCCGAGTTCAAATTTAAGCTGGGCATCAGCCCTGCTTTGTCTTAAACAAGAGTTAAACAAATTAGTCCAATTAATTAATTTACAGGGTGTTGTTACGATTAATATTCAAAAATTGTCTAGAGTAAAGTCTTTGTTCTTAAATTATAAAAAATTGACATTTACACCCCACGTTCATTCAATCCTTGGACACACTGGATACATTTACTTTATTTTGACTAACACATCTAAATATACAATATTATAAATATAATTAGTGTTACTGATAATACGGCAAAATTATTCGCATACTTTACAGTGCAATCTGAAATATATATATGTATATACTAAACCTTCGTAGAAGGAACGTACGGCATAACTTAGTATTTGAGAAATTGGCGATTTAGCAAATATTTTTCATGTGGACTAGTGTCTACTTATTAATTAATTATTTGCTTACAGTTATTTGAATTTATAGAATATGTGATTTCATTGTGGATTAGTTCAGATTTATTTAGTCTTTTTAAGTTATTTAGAATAAGGTCACAAATTTTTATCATCCGAGTTGGTACAATCAAAATCAACCAAAATTTCATATTCATGTTTCATCAGCAATTTATCAACTGCATTTAGATGCAGTTGTTAAAGGTTCATCCTATTATTTGTAAAGAAAAACGTGATTGGTGTCCTGAAAATTATTTTGGTATAAAAATTCTATAATTCTTTAACTTCTAAGCGTAGTAAAAAGAATTAACTTTAGGCTGCTTTTAATTAAAGTGGAATGTTTAGCTTGGCAAGTCCTGGCCTCTCACAAAAATTTTCAGACTCGTTTTAACCCTCAAATCTTTGTATAAAAAAAACGGGAAAAAGTCAAGATAAAACGATGTAACTTTGTTCTCATTTTTCTTCCTTTTACCCAAATTAAGGATTAAGGTAGGTTATACTGAAATACATTCTGTTCTTAATTAAAGTAGCTTATTCCTATCTTGGTCCTTTTTTTATTCGAAATCTTTAGTTCTTTTTGCAAATTATTTCTATTTCTTTCATTTTTAACAAATAAAAGTAGTATATAATGCCGTTTGTTTATCTTGTAAAGAAGGAAGTATGACTGATAGTAGACCATCAAGATTATGTTATTACTTATAAACTATATTGGCCTTGTTAATAAATTAATTATACTTTTATTTTAGCTTTACCTAATTATTCACGTTTTTAAAAACAAAAGCACTAAAATAAATGTGACTATACACAAATAAACGCGTCAGTTCCAGTAAAAGAAAAATAAATAGATAAACGCGTCGGATTCAGTAAAAGAAAAATAAATAAATAAACAATAGAGAAAAAAGTGTGGGAAGGGTAGAACTCTCCAGCTAGTTGTTTTATGGGCGCCGGGCCTCCTCCTTCTCTTCCTTACACGGTGCATCTGAAAATACATACTGTCCTTCATTTCTTTTCCTCTTTCTTTGTGTATTATAAGAAGATCTGTGACAAAATGAAAACGTTTAAAACTAATGTTGATATATTTACTTCAATAAATTGAAGTTTTATTATTGATTATAAAATTTGTGTGATACGTTTATTAATATTTTATTACTATGTTGCATAATTTTGTATTGTAACATACCTTACATTTAATTTTTATTTCATTAAATGTAGAATATATCATATTATTGTTTTCCTCTTTGATACATAAATCGTAAACGAACTTTTGGCACTTCTTTAGATTGTTACTCACATTATTAAAGAAACAGTGGGGAGTAACAATCTGCAGAAGGTGTACGGGATGTTCTTCTTTAGACTTTTACTCCCTTATAAAAGCAGAAGTACATTGGACTAAACATCCCTTTGTCTTAAAATTTATTTAGCCACGGTATGATTGGCTATGCACCTCTTTCTGCTTTAAGGTCTAATGCCATGTTGCATTACTTTTATAAAGAGTCTTTACAAGCTCAACTTAGTAACGTGAAGGATTCCAGTTAGGAATGAAAATAAAAGCGGTGTACACGTTACTATCTTTGGCAACTGCGACGCTGAGTACGTTGGTCAAACGAGCCGTAGCTTTAAGATACGAGCGAAGGAACACCTTCAACGATCTGATAGTACGTTTAATCAGCACCTTACCGATTATAATCACATGCACGCGCAGCACAAGAACGGCTTCCTCCAATATGTGCAAAAAAAAGGCTTAAGCTAGATTCGTTAGAGAAATTGAAAAAAATAAAGAGTCAACGCAGAGCCAGCGAGAGGAATCCTAACGAGAGAGGGGATGGTTCGCTTCTGATAAGGACTCTGGTTTCGGTTTCTACTAGAATCAGTCGATCAGTAGATGTCGATCTGTGACATGAAAAAGACTCACCTCTCACTGAAAAATGTTTTTATTTTTTAATGTAACTCATTTCTTTCTCAATCGATAGGCTGTTTTATTTATTTAGTTTATATTTAACTTTCTATGTAGCCCGCATTTTTATTTATTCATTTGTTTTTGACTTTTCCAACTGATTTTTGCATATTTTATTATTTTGTTCTTCTTTTTACTTGTTATTTACTCTTTTTTTTGTTCTTTACGTTTTTTTCTGGTTTTAATTGTTATTTAAGTTTTATTGTGATTACTTACAGCCTTATGAAGGCTGAAAGCTGCTTCGTATAAAAAAACAGTTTAAATTTACGTGGAGAGACAATTTATGTTATTCCTATAAGATGACTTCCATAGACGCTCCTATATCTAACATAAGTGTGTTATGTTTTATCCTCAGACTCTAAGGACTAGAACTCGTTAAAATGTTGTGTATATTAGACGTAATGGCTAAGCTATGAACAACTCATAATGATTCAATATTCCTGAAGTCGCTTGGCACTAGAAGGTCCAAGTTGCTCATTTTTCTCATATCAGTGCTCGATAGATGAAGGTCTTGGCTGCTCATCTGAAAGATCAAAGAGAAAGATAAGCAAGATACTTAAAAATGATACTTAAGAATAAAAAAATATACTATTGAGTATGTATGCAGTAATGAAAATACCTTGTGTTGTAGAAGGCTTAGCTTGGGTCGGTGGTTGATCATCAGGATCGTCTAGTCGTCGTCATTATCAGCGTAATATTTTTCTGTCTTGTCGCAGATTCTTTCGCAGGTCTCACACAATTTATAAGTACAGGTCTGCTCTCTTAAAGTTTCCTTCGGTCTCTTACTATTCCCATTACAGTTCTTCTTACATTTGTAGGAAATCAGCGCCTAAAGTTTGTCGGGTGCAGAAGATTTCATGGTGGTTATTAACATCATTTATATTCCACCCCAATAGTTCTGTTTTTATTTATTTTTTTTTTTTTGTACCCAGCCACAGCTAAACCTGGTGGTTTTCTCTCAGCGAATGGTATCGTGTTGAAGCTTTTTTTTTGGGGGGGGGGGGGGGGGGGAGTGGCAATATTAGAGGTTACATTATAAGCGATGTTGCATGAACACTTTTAATGTTGGGTGTAAAAGAAAATAATGAAACCAACTTAAAAATCAATGAATAAATTTAATTTATTGGTTAATTATTTAGTTGTATAATATGTAGGTAATTAGTTTGTAAATAATTTGTAGACAACTTATTTAATTAAATTATTTTAAATATGGATATTGATTGTTAAAGAATGGAGTAAAACATTGAACAATTTGCATGCATTGAGAGAAAATTAATTTATTTTATTACACCTATAGTTTCTCTCCCTTTTTCCGGGACCACAATTTAATTGGATTGGATTCTCAAGAGTTGAAATATTTCATTTCAATCGAGGGACTTTTTACTGATTGAGACGGTAGAGTTTGAGTTGGTTGACTGTTAGGAGGGAGGTTTGGCTTGGAGCAGATGGGGGGCAGGCGTAGTTGAGTTTCAATTAAAATGGCGTCTATGTCAATAAAAAGTGTCAATATTGCCTATGAGAAAACCGTTTTGGTTTTCTCTCTCTTGTTCATCCGTTACATTGTGTTGACTAGAGTTGATTGAATCAAGCCCATTGCTTCCAGTCTGTAATGAATTTCCCTTACAAGGAACTATGCTTTTCTCCTATTATATTTATATTTCTTTCTAGCCCTAAATAAATAAAAAAAAATAATAAAATAAAAGTAGCAAGTGCAATACACCTTTTATATTTTAAAATAAATCTTTTTTAATGAAAAAGTTACAATTAGAGAAAAGTCATATTAAATTGATAAAGTATCAAAACAATTTTAAATTTCCATTATGCAAAAAAACCAGGGGCATTTTCCTCATTTTTCGAGACCAAAGGTATCGGTTTCTTTTTCAGGAAAAATGGATTAAAAATGGAAGTACCTACTCCCGACAAGTTCTCTAGTAAATAACAACATACCAAGTCACATTAAAATATTTAGAATTAAACATTATAATGCAAAGGATTATTATTATACATAAGCATATTACACTAGTAAGTATTTTGTAGTGAGAAGTCTATTTAGTGTAGCTAAAAGAGAAATGTAGACGAACGTTTTGACTAAATTTCCTTTCCATGGGTAACAATTTAAATTATTTCGGTTCTATACTCTTTACTTTTGACTAATTTGATTTGTCGCTAAATTGATTTCTAATGAATCCCCTCGTTGTCAATTTACTTACCATTTGCATCAGAAATTCTTGTATTACATTACAACCCTCGCCCTGACCCTGTCAATATAACTTAATTGTGTGGATAAAATGTTTATTAATTCATTCCACTGTTAAATTTTATTTTGATTTACATATACTTTATCTAGTTTCAAAAGAAAAACTAATTTTCGAATTTAAAAATTGATTGGATTATTAATATTGTAGCATTGTTTAGCTTAAATAAAATTAAAATTCTTGTAATTTTTAATAGTTTAAAATTAAATCATCTAAGTAAGTATTTAAAGGAAAGCAATTTGGAGCGTATTTTAATAATCATATTTATACGCCTTACTGTTTGTGCCACTTGAGTCTCAGTGATCTTACTTATGATTTTAAAATTCGGTGCTATTATTGGCTCCCCAACCCCATTTTTTGACTTTCCCACGCTGTCAACGCACTAAGACTTATTTGGCACCAACTGTAGTCATAATAATAATAATATGTAGTGCATAAAAGCCCGTGAAGGGATAGGATTCTTAAAGGGCTTATACAACTATATATCTTTGTAACAGATGATACAAGTTGGCGTGTCGCTCCATATGCGATAAATAAGCCATTGTATTGGCTTTCGTGACCAAATGGACGCCACTTTACTTAAGTAGCTAGTTAGGGGCTCCTTGCCGAAGTCAGGAATCCCGTAACCTCCAGAATCCAAAGCACAGATGATGCAATGAGCTACAAGGATTTGTAAGGTACCTCCTTAGTCATTAAATTATTTTTTTAATGACTTTTTGTTACAAAATAACATCCACTTTATTTTGATTAAAAATAGATGTAGTTTAATGTTTAAATTAATTAATTTACTGAATTGACCTATGAAAAAGCTTTATTATACTTCAATTTTTTGCCTGTTAGAAGGACCGACACTTTTGATTTATCTTTATAATTAAAGCAGGACATTTCATATCATAGTGTTATTTAATAAAATTAATTATGGTGATTTTACTATAAAATTTACTTTTTTGATAATATTGTTGACTTTGTTGGTCTGTTTTAGATTTTATCTTAACTTGTTATTTATAAATATTATAAAAGCTATAATATTAGGATTTAATGCTGTTTTAATGTTAAAAAAAAAGTTTTAAAAAGTATAGTAGTATCACTAATAAAAATTGATTTGCGAAAGAACATGCAAGAAAAGATGTTTATCCTAGCGACGAATATTGATAGCATGTTCGTATTCTGAATCCCTTTATTTTAATTTTTATTTGCCCCTGTCTCGATGTGATTCGCATGATAGATTCGCTGTGGTAGAGATTTTAATCATAATGCTTGCAATGTATCGGTATGCATATTCGTTTCACCAGCTAAACTTTTTGGTCCAGTTTGGAGTGTTTTTTATCTCCCATTCAAGGGCATTTTAATAAGTTCTTAGGTCGTTTAGAGAAAGGTATTCAAAACGATTAATAAGTGCAGTTTAGTTTGCATAATAATTACAGCCGGTTGGTGGGTAATGAATTACATCTCTGATTTTCGAATGGGTCGCCGATCGATGGAACTTACGATGTAATTACACATGGTTTCCTCTATTGTCACTCCCAATTTAACAAATTATGCTTCGACTGTAGCAAACCACATTTCTGGATCCGTGAACCGCAAATGGTGGTAATTTAAGTGAAAATAATGAATTTAGGTCCTCTGCGTATCCGTGGATGTTCTTTTGCATATGATGTTAATGATAATCTTATATCTAAAACAATATCTTAATTCCGTGCAAGTGGCCATTGAAGTTTTTTTCATTTATAATAATTACCTTTTTGTGAAACCATCAGGAACTATTTTCGTTTACAATAACTCTCCATAAGACGATGAAAATGCCTTCATGACCATACTTTTACATTAAACAGGGTTTAGTCCTAGGGCAGTTATTTAACCTAACTTAACCCCGGTTATTTATTAAGTTCACCTCTAATAAACTACTCAGGTCTGAAAGTGAGACGTTCGGAATTGCCGAGATATTTCCAACTCCGCTCCAGTTCACGCCTTCAATTGATGAGGCCACATCTAAAAAGTTTCTACCGGGTCTAATGTTCGACATCGGTGCAACTTTGCCTCGTAACATGAGTTTAGGAAACCAAGAAAAATCCAAGGCTAATCAGCGCTGACTTACTTCTTGCCTTAACAGATAACAGATAATACTTCTTCGAGCCCTGAAAAACGATGTTGGTGTACACTTGAAGTGGTGAATGTAGTATCATATCCCTTACTTGCTCATTGAATTCTACCCTCCTAAAATAACTCTTACCTTTCCACTCTCTTAAATTTAGTGGCTTCTATTAATAATTCTACTTACCATCTTAGATAATGAGACCTACTCAATTCTTTGAGTGCAGATTATATAACTTATATAGCCAGAGCTCAAGTTTAGGGAACAGCGGATTTTAATCTTAAATCTAATCTACAGCTCTTCATTGATTATAGACCCTCTCTAAAAATTACTCTGGTGAATGGAAACTTACCGGTTATTCTTAATCTAATGGATATTTATGACTCTATTAATGTAGGAGAAGGTGGAGCACGTTGGGACACGGGACACCAGGAGACACTCGTGTTTTAAAGACATTTTGTCATGTTATGATGGCAATAGTTGCAGCACGGCAACACTGACTTTAACCTTTAAGAAATAAATACATTATATATCCCTCAAATATAATGTGATATTTGGCGTAATAATTTTTTGTTTCGGTTGGTGTGAAGTAAATTTGTGCGTTTGCGGAAATTTATGTTTCTTTTCTTTATTTTAAAAATAAACACCGCGTTCTTTGATTAAGTTGAGCATAATGTTTCTTCGAAGCATATAAGAATGTTAGAAATCTGTTTGTCTTCTATTTTATTTATATTTTTTTGTGAGTACGTATTAAATATTGAAGTTAAATAGTGAATACGAGAATAAACGGTATGAAACAATTATCACTACTCATAGTTTTCTGAGATTTTGAAATTCTGCTGGATTAACATTTATTTCGAATTAACTCCTAATATCGAATAAAGTTAAATGAAATATCTTTTCAAATGCTAAAATAAATGACCTGTGGTTTTTGTCGTATTAAGGCAATTTATTTAAATAAATATTTATATTTTATTAAATAAATTATATTATATTGTATATACTAATTTAGTCAAGTAATTTAACTTAGAATTTGTCCTTTTATTTTAATTAGTTGGTTAATTTATCTCTAAGTTTGACGGATGCCTGTGCGTTTCGCTGGCACAGCATGTGTGGTATTAACGAAGAAGAATCGCTAGCGTCTGCGATTATGGCTGCTCCTGGAGCAGGCGGCTGCAATTCCTCAGCCATTGACACTGGCGACTCTAGTAATTATTGCTAGAGTCGCTTACTTAGGAAAACGGTAACATACAAACTCAGAAGAACAGTCCTCCGCGTCCGCGATCGACGCTGAGCGACTATTGCTGAAGTTTCGTCTAGAAAAGCGTACCTGTATGCCCTCAGAGAGGATTTATTCCAAAGTAAAACGTGAAAGATTGATGTTTATATAATTAATAAGTTCAGGAGTGCATGTATGAGGAATGCCATCACTTTTTGAGCAGTTAACAAATTATAGGGAACAGGGAACGTTTCTTTCATTATTTTAGAGAGGAAGTGGAGACAAAAAATTGTTATATCTACTCATTTAAAAAAAAAAAAAAAAATAAGAAACAATTTCACGATAAGCGTTCTTTATTCGTTATATTAATATTAAAAAAAAAATCAAAACGAAGGAAAACAAACAAGAACCAAAGACAAGAAGTATTGGTATGTAGCCAAGAAAAAGATTTCATAAACAACTACTAACTCAAAAAATAGTAGTTTGAAGTTACAATACAGTCCGTGTGCGCTGATAGCAGTCCTAATCTGAAACAAGAATGATCTAAACATTCCGGTAAAGTCTCTGACTCCGAACCCTGCTCACGCAACTACTTGCCTGCTTGCACTACTGCCACCCTGCTTTAACTACACTATTTCATTCTCCCGCATGTTTCCTGAGTCGGAACCTGATACGGAACCAAATACTTTTGGCGAGTTTACGGATCTAAAGGAGAGAGCCTGCCCCTCCCAACGCCCCCTTCCCCTCCTCTAGGTCTGTCCCTGTATGTCTAGCTGCTGATGATACCTTTATATTTTATTCTTTTTCCTGCTACTCGAGCTAAATGTCCCATAATTAATCACTCAATTCCTCTTGTTACAGCTCCTTTCACCCCAATCCATCCAGATAATCATCGTCACCGTACCAAATAATACAATATATATTTTTAAGTTAATTAATAATATTTATTATCTTACTTCCCTCAATCTTTATTTTGTGTATTACTTATAGATCTTCTATTTATACTTCCGTTACAATTTATTTAAGGTGTTATACTTTAATTTGAATTAAAAAATTATTTTCTTCATTACCAAAGACACTATATCTACTTGTGTCTTATGAAGTAATTCACTAGTACTCTGACAATAAACTCAAACACTTATAGTAAATACGAAGTGCGGTGTGATAATGGTATTGATTTATTTAATGTTTGTTTATAAGTCACTGAAACCATTATCATTTGACGTTATAGCTGGAAGTAGGAAGCTTTGAAAAAAAGTCTTATTAATACTTGAGCGCTTCATCCATTTATATTTCCGTATATTCTTTAAGGAAGGAAGTATCTTTGCCTTTTAATTCTTCATTCTTGTGGCTAATTTAATTATCTTGATACTTAATGAAAGACTCGACTACTTGAGCTAATGCCTACTTAGTGTTTTAACTCCATTTAAGTACTGTTCTCTAAGTCCTCGTGGTAACTCAATTAGCTCGTCTTAATGCATCTTAAGATTCTAGGTTAACTGCCGCTTTTCGTTCTACTTTCTCACAACGTTCTATTTTCTTAGCTAAAGATAATTCTATTTTCCACTTATGTAATTCTTAAATAAATAATAATTCAAATAAAAATACCACTTTGAATTAACTTAATAATTTTAATTATACTTTAAGATCCAGTGGTCCTAAATTGAACCTTTTATTAGGGTCCGTAGGCAAAACCAAGGACCCTTATATTTTCCTGCGTGTGTCTGTCCGTCCGTCCGGTCGCCTGCTCTCACGGCTACACCTTTCGTCCGATCACTTTGAAATTTGGCATGATGTGTCTTGTACCTACCTACATATTTTAAAAATATAGCGACTTAAAAAATATTTTTCAAAAATATTAGGGTAAAAAACGTAAGGGTTAAAATTTGTTTATTTTTTTTCGACACCGTGAGAGGTATCATTTGAAAGGGTGCATCGAGCTGATTACAAAAATATATTATTCTTTGGATATAACTTTGATAGGGCGAGCGTAGGCAAGTTTGAAGTGGATGTGAAACGTGTCCCCCCTTCTATCTCGCTTATGTGAAGTGCAAAAAATTTGAAAAAATTCCTGAACATTCTTCGACCAAAAGTAAAGATACCACTTTTTGGAAATTTCGAAAAAATATCATTTTATTTTTATTGACAAAATACGTTTTTTTATAACTATGGTCTTTTCGATGTATTATTTATAAGGTTGTAGTCCGGTTCAGTGGCAAAAAATACTTTATCAGTAGTTTGTTTATGTGTTTTGAGAATATCAGACCCATAGGATAGTTCAAAGTAAGCTTTTTAGCATTTTAAAAAACACCATCAATAGGGTACTACTTAAACTATACGCAGGGTGGCCTACGGACCCTCGCTGTGTGCTGACTAGTACACACTTGACCTGTTTATTTATCTTAATATGTCTGTCAATCTATCTGTCCGTCGGTATATACCTTAATAAAAGAATTTTTTAGAGAGATTATCTCTTTTTATATATCTCATTTTTTTTTTTTTTTAGGAGTGTAACAAAATTAGTGGATTACATCTAAATTAAGTGTGTTTTGGCTCTTTATGAGGTGCTTATTGAATTATTGAGTTTTAATAATATATCTATTTTTTTTTTCTTTGGTCTTAAGGCATATGTAATAAAAAAAAATTAATATTTAAATATATTAATTTATTCTGAATATTTCGCCCAATCCTGGGCATCATTATGTCTGCAGTAGGGTGGGCCTTAATAATGAACATTTTTTAATTTTAGCTCCCAACCCCTAACTTTGTGCGAATACATGAGAAAATGATTTTTGAAAAGTTTCAGGTCAATCGGAAAATTTTAAATGGTGCCGCTTTTTATTTGAAAATTGGTATATAAAAAAATCAATAAAATAGCGATTATTTCTAGAAAATTTCAAAATATCACGTTTATAATGCAATATTATCCGTGATGTTTTATTATTTACATAAATGATATACTTTTATTAACTAATATAACTCAAAAGTAAGGCAATAAGTAAAGAGATACATTTTTTAGAGATATACATACATAGCAAAATAGTGAAAATTGGGAAACAATTTTGTTTTTCGTATGAATTTCGTAATTATTTTAATCATATGAACAATAGTTAATGCTTTAACATACATTAAATGGTACTACAGGTTGTGTGCTTCATATTAATACGTATTAACAATGCATACCTATCATAGTTCTTTTTAAAACTAGTAACATACATACTACTGGAGTCAATGAAGCTATAACATAAGCCACATTTTGAACGAAAAAGACCGTCTTTTGAGTTTGAATATCTTTTATGCATTATTTTTTATTTTGGATTGCAAACAAGGAATAAGGGTTTTGGGGGTCGCTGATTACGAATTTGAAGTCAAGAATAAAAAATTAAAAAAAATGGCGGCCCTAGGATGGCGGGAAAAATCTTCCGTTTTATACGAAATTCGTGATAATTATACATAAATTAAGAACTAAACATCTAACCAAAGTTTTTTTGTTGGTCGCTGATTATGAATTTAAGGTAACAGTACAGAATAGTAGAAAAAATGTTTGATTTTATTAAAATATTCATAAAGCAATAACGTGCATTGTATAACATACATAATAAAATAGCAAAAATAGTGGATATAAAAAAATTGTAATTATTCCGTTAAAATTTTGATGTTACACATTCAAATATTTAAATTGTTTCTAGTTTACGATGTTAGTTATAGTTTGTTTCAGTATATTCTTAATTGAACCCTTTATTTAGGTACTCTCATCTACCTGACCCCTAATCTGCATTCCTGAGCCCTCGGCCCTGAGGCTCAGGAATGCACACTAATCCTAGTTATCCTTTACAATAAAAATACAAAGTAATGAAAAAAAATCTTTTCTTTTATTAAAATATTAATAAAGCAATACCATAGTGCAAAAATAGCAAAAGCAATGAAAAAAAAAAAAAAATGTAATACTATGTACAAAAATATTACATTATTAAATATTACAAACGAAAGACTTTATAAAAAATCATTTTGCAACTTATTTTTACTTTCAAATATCCTTTTTTCAAGTTCCTTGTTTCAGGTATCCAGAAGTTTGAATTATAATTTTATCATAATATATATATTTTATTTCACTGCTTTTGCTATTTTTGTATTATGTTATTAAAGGATTACTAGGATTAGTGTGCATTCTTGAGCCTCAGGGCAGAGGGCTCAGGAATGCAGATTAGGGGTCAGGTAGAGGAGAGTACCTAAAAGAAGGGTTCAATAAAGAATATACTGAAACAAACTATAACTAACATCGTAAACTAGAAACAATTTAAATATTTGAATGTATAACATCAAAATTTAAACGGAATAATTACAATTTTTTTATATCCACTATTTTTGCTATTTTATTATGTATGTTATACAACGCACGTTATTGCTTTATGAATATTTTAATAAAATCAAACATTTTTTCTACTATTCTGCACTGTTACCTTAAATTCATAATCAGCGACCAACAAAAAAACTTTGGTTAGATGTTTAGTTCTTAATTTATGTATAATTATCACGAATTTCGTATAAAACGGAAGATTTTTCCCGCCATCCTAGGGCCGCCATTTTTTTTAATTTTTTATTCTTGACTTCAAATTCGTAATCAGCGACCCCCAAAACCCTTATTCCTTGTTTGCAATCCAAAATAAAAAATAATGCATAAAAGATATTCAAACTCAAAAGACGGTCTTTTTCGTTCAAAATGTGGCTTATGTTATAGCTTCATTGACTCCAGTAGTATGTATGTTACTAGTTTTAAAAAGAACTATGATAGGTATGCATTGTTAATACGTATTAATATGAAGCACACAACCTGTAGTACCATTTAATGTATGTTAAAGCATTAACTATTGTTCATATGATTAAAATAATTACGAAATTCATACGAAAAACAAAATTTTTTCCCAATTTTCACTATTTTGCTATGTATGTATATCTCTAAAAAATGTATCTCTTTACTTATTGCCTTACTTTTGAGTTATATTAGTTATTAAAAGTATATCATTTATGTAAATAATAAAACATCACGGATAATATTGCATTATAAACGTGATATTTTGAAATTTTCTAGAAATAATCACTATTTTATTGATTTTTTTATATACCAATTTTCAAATAAAAAGCGGCACCATTTAAAATTTTCCGATTGACCTGAAACTTTTCAAAAATCATTTTCTCATGTATTCGCATAAAGTTAGGGGTTGGGAGCACAAAATTTCAATACTTTTTTTTTCACCCCTATGATGAAGGCCCACCCTAGTCTGCAGGCAATGCTGTGATATAAACATTTTATCACAGATGTTTAGAATGAAGGAGTATCAGTGAATTAGCTTTACAACACTCTAGTGTTGTAAAGAGTTACTGTTGGACACTCGAGTGTTGTATAGCCATAATATCAAATGAATAACTTAGTTTTTTCGGTAAAATCAGCGACATGAAGTCCTTAGTTTCGCTTCCACTATTAGAAGCATCTTCAGGAGTATAGAGCATCATTAGTTAACTTTAAGCTATAAAACTTTTTTTTTTACATTTTCTTGTGAATTAAATACATTTACAATAAATGGGCCTAACTAAACTCTTAAATAATTGCTATTTTTTTTAGATAATTGACTATAGATATTTCAGTAAAATTTGATACTTCTTTTATGTTTTACTTTTCCTTACCTTAAAGGAAATGTATTATTTTAAAACAAATTATAATTATTATTAACTACGGGAAACAGACAGTGAAAAATACACTCCTGTGCCGGGATTTGAACCACGGGCCTCTATATTTCCAGTATAGCGCTCTTCCGTCTAAGCTACGCAGGAGAATGATTTTTCACTACCGTAATCGATAACTAGTCCCGAATCCAAGCTTTCAATATTCATATACATTTAGACAGTCAATATTTATGACATTAGAACTAAATCAAGAATTAACGCTTATAATTATAAAGTACTCAATTAGTACCTGTACCTTGTACAATCAATTCGAAATTCAATTTTTAAGTTTTTGGTAGTTTTCATACTACGGAAAGTTAAATTTTAATTTAAATCAAATTATAATTATTATTAACTACGGGAAACAGACAGTGAAAAATACACTCATGTGCCGGGATTTGAACCACGGGCCTCTATATTTCCAGTATAGCGCTCTTCCATCTAAGCTACGCAGGAGAATGATTTTTCACTACCGTAATCGATAACTAGTCCCGAATCCAAGCTTTCAATATTCATATACATTTAGACAGTCAATATTTATGACATTAGAACTAAATCAAGAATTAACGCTTATAATTATAAAGTACTCAATTAGTACCTGTACCTTGTACAATCAATTCGAAATTCAATTTTTAAGTTTTTGGTAGTTTTCATACTACGGAAAGTTAAATTTTAATTTAAATCAAATTATAATTATTATTAACTACGGGAAACAGACAGTGAAAAATACACTCCTGTGCCGGGATTTGAACCACGGGCCTCTATATTTCCAGTATAGCGCTCTTCCATCTAAGCTACGCAGGAGAATGATTTTTCACTACCGTAATCGATAACTAGTCCCGAATCCAAGCTTTCAATATTCATATACATTTAGACAGTCAATATTTATGACATTAGAACTAAATCAAGAATTAACGCTTATAATTATAAAGTACTCAATTAGTACCTGTACCTTGTACAATCAATTCGAAATTCAATTTTTAAGTTTTTGGTAGTTTTCATACTACGGAAAGTTAAATTTTAATTTAAATCAAATTATAATTATTATTAACTACGGGAAACAGACAGTGAAAAATACACTCCTGTGCCGGGATTTGAACCACGGGCCTCTATATTTCCAGTATAGCGCTCTTCCATCTAAGCTACGCAGGAGAATGATTTTTCACTACCGTAATCGATAACTAGTCCCGAATCCAAGCTTTCAATATTCATATACATTTAGACAGTCAATATTTATGACATTAGAACTAAATCAAGAATTAACGCTTATAATTATAAAGTACTCAATTAGTACCTGTACCTTGTACAATCAATTCGAAATTCAATTTTTAAGTTTTTGGTAGTTTTCATACTACGGAAAGTTAAATTTTAATTTAAATCAAATTATAATTATTATTAACTACGGGAAACAGACAGTGAAAAATACACTCCTGTGCCGGGATTTGAACCACGGGCCTCTATATTTCCAGTATAGCGCTCTTCCATCTAAGCTACGCAGGAGAATGATTTTTCACTACCGTAATCGATAACTAGTCCCGAATCCAAGCTTTCAATATTCATATACATTTAGACAGTCAATATTTATGACATTAGAACTAAATCAAGAATTAACGCTTATAATTATAAAGTACTCAATTAGTACCTGTACCTTGTACAATCAATTCGAAATTCAATTTTTAAGTTTTTGGTAGTTTTCATACTACGGAAAGTTAAATTTTAATTTAAATCAAATTATAATTATTATTAACTACGGGAAACAGACATATAGAGGCCCGTGGTTCAAATCCCGGCACAGGAGTGTATTTTTCACTGTCTGTTTCCCGTAGTTAATAATAATTATAATTTGATTTAAATTAAAATTTAACTTTCCGTAGTATGAAAACTACCAAAAACTTAAAAATTGAATTTCGAATTGATTGTACAAGGTACAGGTACTAATTGAGTACTTTATAATTATAAGCGTTAATTCTTGATTTAGTTCTAATGTCATAAATATTGACTGTCTAAATGTATATGAATATTGAAAGCTTGGATTCGGGACTAGTTATCGATTACGGTAGTGAAAAATCATTCTCCTGCGTAGCTTAGATGGAAGAGCGCTATACTGGAAATATAGAGGCCCGTGGTTCAAATCCCGGCACAGGAGTGTATTTTTCACTGTCTGTTTCCCGTAGTTAATAATAATTATAATTTGATTTAAATTAAAATTTAACTTTCCGTAGTATGAAAACTACCAAAAACTTAAAAATTGAATTGGAAATGTATTATTTCAACCCAAAAAATCCGAAACCGATAATTCAACGGAATTATCCGTTTTGGGTTTGTGTGCGTCTGTCTGTCTTTCCGTATCATGCAATAACTCCTACAGATTTTTAGCTAGTGAGTTGAAACTTGGTACAAAAAATCAGTCCATACATGTAGTTTTGCTGCCCGGAATTCACTAATTCTTGACGTCACTAACCTATTTTGATGAAACAACAAATTTCAAAAATTTGTACAAATTCGAAATATTTTCTGATTTGCACCAATTATTTTATACCTATTTTTATAAGACAAACATTTTGATTGAATTTTGTTTTGATATCTGCCGCCATTTTGAAAATATCGACTTTTGATTTTTAAATAGTAATGTGTTTATTTAAATTTTTAAATACCTCACAATACCGGACCTCATTATAACGGACCCCTCCTTATACAGGACTTAACTTTTACCGGAAAAAAAAAATTTATAATTCACATAAATAAAAATCTGTTGTCATTTATAGGTTTATGTTTGGTAAGAAAAACTTCCGGGACATTGCTGCGTCCGATTTTTTAAAACTTATTTTAATGGAAGAAGTTTTTTTTTTTTTTTTTTTTTTGCATGTACAACATACAATAATTACATATTTACAAAAATAAAAATGATCTATTAATAGAGGTAATTTACATTTTTTTCCTATTAAAAAATTAAGTACTACACCCATATTGTATGTTTTTTTATAATCCACTGTCAAGCAATTTTGAAGTATGACTAAATACATCGTAACTATGGGGTTAAATTAAGAAATATATACTATATAATATGGAAATAATATAAGGAAATGGTATATTTTTGTTTATTGAAATATTTTCAATTCACCACTTTCAATCATGATTGACTAAACCTGTTGAATGTGGAAGTGGGCGTGCTTCTTTAGCCATTATACCTAGTAATGAACTTTAATTTAACCTCGTTAAATTACTTATTATGTATATAACTTTACCCAAGCTACGATTAATGTAATTTGCTCGCTTTTCAATAAATAAGTTATTTCCTCTGATTTTTCTTATACTTCTAGAGTTAATGAACTAGGTATTGATAGTTCTAGAATTATTAGTTCTTTTCAAGTTTAAATTATATAACTTATTCAAACCTTCTAGATGAAATAAAATAATAGATCATAATGATTTATGATTGCTTTAATTTTATACTTCGCTTAAAAGATACTACATTTAGTTTAGTGGTATGTACGAGTATATAATTTTAGAATTATCTATTTGTCAACTATATGAAACAATTACATTTTAATTGTAGATCATGAATAAATAGCTAAAGATAATAAATGTGCAGAATTCAAATAAATATATGTTTAAATATTAATTTTATATTTGCTTTAAAATAATAACATCAGACTCAGAAGAGGCCTGGTTAAGTTATGAACAAAGACGGTTCCAGATTTTGAACTTAGAAGCATGAATTGTTTTTGTCTGTCATTTGTTATTAAAGACGACTTATAACTTCTTCTATGAAGGCAAAATTAATTTTAAGAATTTAGCTAAAGATTGTTTGGATAATGGTACCTACTTAAACTTTTAAACCTCAAAAAGGGGGGATTACTGGAAAATATAGTTAGTAGTTAGTCAATTTATAAAGCTTCTATGAGCTGACAAATATGTGACACCTTACTGGTCAGTTGACCAATAACAATAAAATAATACCTTAATCCATTGTTGTCTTCTTTGCCTAATTATTATGCGGGCATAGAAACCTTCGAACAAACCTTTAACACAGCGATTAGTCAATCTATCATAGTACATTACGTGTCTAGTGCGGAAAGTAGCATTTTGTATGCCAGTGTTGAGTTTGCATCCGAGCGACAGCGAGGGTAGTAAAACCACACGAGCGAAGCAAAATGCAGTTTTCGCACGAGTTACGTACCGTACTTTATCTACCATTGTTGGATTTTAATAATAAATAAAGTAAAACATATTTTTAAACTTCCTGTATATAAGTTAGTATTTCTCTTTTGATAAAGATGGCATTAATTCATTAGTTGTATTTTGTGCCGAATTAATTATTTCGGGAGGCGTATTATTCTCGTAATTTTCGTCATAATGACATAAATCAATCATTGTTTTTCACTAAAAACATAAAGCAAATTAGTTTTGTTAAATGTATACAAACTCGCTAATCGTGCGTTAAGGTGAAGGATTCAACTTTTTACCGCATTAGGGCGGAAAAAAAGAGAAATTATGAATCACGCATGCGCAATGAATACAAGTACGTAAAGAATCACTTTCTACGCATCTACACAGAGATTCAATGTTTATATCTCGTATCAATCGTAGATAAATCTATTAATCGTCTTGTGTATATATGACGATCCTCTAAGTCTATATTATTGTTATTGGTCAATAAATGACAATAGGAGAAACTCTTAGTAAAATGATTTAAGATTATATTACGTAACAATTAAAATACTTTACTATGTAGGAATGCTGGTGAAATAATTTTTTTTTTTTATGAACATATAACTTAAATAAGAATTTAAAAATTGCTATACTTTCCCTGGTTTGTTAAATTGAAAGAAAAAATAAGCGATTCTAAATATATATAATACAATGTTGAATCCTTGAACTGTACAGTCTACCCTATTATACAGGCGCTGATTGGGGGTTGACCCTGTTAAAAGAAGCCTCATAATGGACTTCGATGAGGATTGCGTGAAAAGACATTTTTTCCTTAAAATTTCTCTTTTACCATTGATTTTCTATTTCTTTTTCAAATGACTCCACCCTTTTTTTTCCTCCAAAGTTAATTTCCATCGACCTTTTTAAACCAATGAAGTGGCCAGGTGGAGTAATAAGGGCTGATCTGAGTTAAAAACAGCCCTTTACTCGGCCTTAGATTCTAAAAAAATCTCTAAAAGTACACTTAGGATTTGCTGTGAAATAAAATGTATTCTTAGAGTGAGAGGTTTATAGAAGTTGAAAGAGGTTGAGGTCGCCAGTATAAAAGATATTATTGGTTGAAGGGCGGCTTGGTGCCCCAGTGTCGTCTCTGCCGAGGGTCAATACACAATCCTAGGTCTGTCTTGCCTTTGTTTATCGTCTAGTCGGCTCGTTTCTTCATTATCAGGGCCGTTCTCTCGTATCCTTGAACTTATCCCTTAGTAAAGAGAGGAAATTACATTTGAGTTTTGTACTCGTATGTAACAAACCCTTTACTTATTCGCTCAATTACGGAGTCAAAGCCCTTAATACTGGGTCCTTTCGCTGTGTTTTAATGGTTGTAATAAAAACAATGTGAAAGCAAAATTCTATGATAAAAATGTAATCAGTATTTCGTTACCATTTGAAATTTATGTTGACATAATAACATCTGAGATATCCTCTCCCTCAGATGTTACGAATAATCTAGCAACAGTAAAACCTCGATTTTATCCACTTAATCAAACGTTCCTCACAAAATGGTAGATGATATCTAATTTATTATTAAATTTAGTCCAATTTCAGTTACATGTTATCGTTTGTCGTTTGTTACCAATCTGAGATTAATAAAATAAATGTTTAAAATCAATAGTATTAATTCTTGTAACAATGGTATGATATATAAACTTACCTTTGGGAATTCAATGTAGTAAGTTCTACAAATATCCAGTACAAATAACGTAATCCGAAATACGAATTTAATTTTGAAAATAAATTGCAGGATTTACTCTATAAAACGTTATTAATATTATATTTATTTTCTCTACTGTCAGTAATAGAATTTTATTATTACTTTCTTTTCCTCTATTTTATTTTCTACATTTAACCAGTGCTTTGAACGTTTTTTGTTGGTTTGGTACAGTTTTTTTTATTTAATTCCATTTTTAGTTTATTTATATTATTTGTGTAACTTCTAGTACATAATGATTTATCAAAACAGGTTTAGTTTTCTCTAAAAGTATTATTAAATATTTTTTTTCCTTGGCTTTTTTTCTCTCGTTTCTTTTTGGGTATAAATAATTTATACAGTAATTCCGTCCAGGTTTGTGTATTTTGCATAACGACTTTTAGTCGACTTCAAACTCTTATAAATCTTGAAGAGAAAAGACAAACAACTAAACTTCTACGGTGAAAGAAATTTAGTTTGTAAGAATTATTTTATAGATTGTATTTAGGTTAAGATATTTTTCACTTGTTATGCTTAGAGATTTTTTTTTTTTTTTTTTTTTATACGAGGAGAGAATTTGCAGTGTAAATAATATACAATTATTTAATAGACATTTGGCTCGTCTATAAATTGGTTGTTAATCGCCTATAAAAGAGCATGGGGCCTAAACTTCTGAACCGATTTAAAGTTTTGCACAATAAGAAGAAGATTTTGCTTCTGGTCTTACCGAAGGTAACGGAAGCCAAGTGATATGTCTGAAGATCAAAAATTTAATGTCTCCGATTTATAAATCTTACCACAGAAATCCGTTTAATATTTTTTGGTTCCCTGTCTGTCAATCGCTAAATTTTTTTCGTACCAACATATTATCCTAAAAACTACTCGTCAGAGTTTAATGAAATTTTGAATAATAGGTCATAAGTAGCCTATTTTTGGTCCCATATAAGTTTCAACCTTCTGCGATCATATGTTTCTCTTCCTCATGCGAACAACCATGCATTTAGTTTTTCGATGATTTGTCGAAAAATTCCACCAGATAGACCCAGATTTATTTCAATTGTCTGCGCTCTTTTAAATTATTTATTTTAAATACATTTAAAAAACCCAAACAATTTTGATAGATTTAAAAAAGGGGTAAAATGACATCAATTTGACAATAATAAATTGTAAAAGCTCGAAATAGGACGCGAGGAAGCTATGTGGCCAACAAATTGGCAGATTATTTTAATTTAGAGTGACACTCCCCAAAAAGTAATAAAGCATGTTTCTTAAAAACGTTTCAATTTTATCTGATGATAGTGGTCCAGCCAAATAATAAATGTATGTATGGAAAATGAGCATAGAGGTAGAAAAATGGGACAACTATATCAAGAATACATAATAAAGTGTATCTTAGTTGTTTAGGAATTATATTAATACAAGTTATAGAAAATCGTGATTCTGATTCGACAACTTTATAAAAATGTAATAAGTTCTTAATAAATGTTTCTGAACAGTTATATAATATTCGTGACTTTAATTCCTCCTGATGGATTTAATTCAACATTTACATTTAAAAACTTAGTGTTGAACTTATACCCTCTTTTTTGAACTTATTTCTCTTAATGGACCCTTTAAGTATTTTAGTATTTAGTCTGAAATGCTCTTTACATTAAACTAAAGTTTCCGTAAAGTTAAAATTTGTCACAACATACATTTATACAAATATGGATAAATTCACCAAAACTGTGTTTCCTTTATAATAGATAACCGTTGTCACCCTTTCTACTTGAACAATTTCCTCGTATTACACTTTTCACCGATATACAACAAGAACTTTTTCTTATTTGCATTAAATTTTAATTAAGACACAAAATTACGCGTGCTGAATTTCAAAAGTTTTCAAGCGAGTTTGCCACCGGTAAATTAAAAGTTTTTTAATATTGATATAAGAGACGTATAACTTATTTATTTTATATAACTTCTGCATACAAATTAATAATGGAATCTTGTATAATATTAAATTAAATTTAAAAATAAATATTAAAGCTTGATTTGTTTGATTATAAAATTTTTGTTAAGAATCTTATGTTAATTTTTTAAAATTTATTTCCCTTTAAATTCTTTTAGGTTCCGAAAGAAATTATACAATTAAAAACAAATCATTGACATTAGAAAGAAACGTTCAGTCCATTACACTTCTTTAAAAATAAAAATGTATATTTTATTTATTTTTAATACGCTTAAAATAAAAATTTTCTTCAGTTCTGGATTTATATTTATGATTTATTTTTTTAAATTGTCTTTCTAAATATATATATACCTATATATATATATATATATATATATATATATATATATATATATATATATATATATATATATATATATATATATATATATATATATATATATACAGTATGTCCGCGGATGGAGTTGCCTATACGTGTAAATTCCAAAAAATTTAAATTTTCGAAGAAAAGTCACTCTTCATAAAATCTCCTGCTTGTTCTTAAATGAAGATTTATAGTATTACTTTTTGTTCAAAATGTACCCTGTACCCAGAGAGTACAATTTTCTAAAATAGTACAAGAGGAAATCGGTCCAAATTTCGATTATTCAAGAAAAAAGTATTCTTTATAATTACTTTGACATACTATACCAAATTTATTATTGTTCGCACAAAAATATCGATGATAAAATTTTAAAAATCCCCCCTCCCCTGCCACTTATAAAAAATCAAATTTGTCTGATTCAAATACATGTGGGGCGTGGGGTCGATTTTAAGGTCTCATTGAGTACATTAAAAGTTCATTAGTGCAAACGAAAATAATTGTAACTATTAGATAAACATAATTTCGACAAGTGTTTTTCATCCCAACAACATGGCGTCCAGAGGGATGTATATATGTTTCAGTTTTTTGTTTTACATTGTTAATATTTCTTTTAAGCAGTGATTGTTTTTTAAAGATAAAAGTTATAGTCAGGGTGCCCATAGGCAAAAAAGTCAATTATACACACTCTTTCCAAACCTCCTGCATGGCTTGTTTAGGCCAAGTCTGACACCGCTTTCCTTTGTGATTTTAATTATTAGGACTTGTTAAATAATGATTTTCAATCACAAAAATGATCAAATTTATCAAAGCACATAATTTATCGTCAAAATTTGACATTTGAACTTTTTCGGTAACATTTGGTTTTGTAATATGTTCAAGATGAAGTAATGATTTAGAACTTGAAAGTGAGTTTGATTAATTAGATTGTTTTATTGCAAATAGGTATTTCTTTCATTATTATCATTAAAAATTTTATTTTTTTATAAAATTCTTTACTTTTTACTATTCTTGAGAGAGGTAGAAATTGATTTCATAATTTATACAATTAAAATTCAAAAGTAATATTATTTCTAATTTTACTCGTTTTATTGAAAAGTATTCATATATTATAATCATTAAAGATTTTATTTTTATAAATGCTTTATTTATTCATTTATTGAACTTATAAGCCTTAGGGTGAGTTCAGATAAAGTGATTTTACTGATTATAATCCCTGTAAGCTGGTATATCAGTCATTTAAGCTAATGCGATATGTAACTGATCAAAGTGATCATCATATGGTGATCACAGTGTTTGAACTGTCCACTTTAGTGGACTTACAAATTTTACTTATACATCTGGATCTTATAGTTGAGTCTGAATGTCCACTATAATGGACATTTCATATCTCAGTAACGGGTGGTCCAAAAATTTTGAAAAAATTACTGAGTGATCTAGGGGTCATAAGGGGTCATAAGAATTGACCCTCTAAAAGAAAATTTTTTACAATGAACAGAAAAAAATCGGGTGCGAAAGGGTATTTAATTATATTTTCCAGTGTCTTAGTTCGTATCTATTCAATTTAGATGAAATATTACTGCATTTATTCCCTATTTACATTGAACTTCAAAAGGACTTAATTAATTTTAAATGTGTTTGAACGGTCTTCAATTTATATTGAAAGCATATCTTTAGTTACAAACCATTGGGATACGTAAGCTTCAAAGAGTTTAAAATGTTTTACCTGTTGAGTTCCTTACCTCGTCAAGTTAAAATTTTTAAAGTTTGAGAAAAGCATGCTATGATGTTTCATAAAAGAAGCTGAGCTTCTTATTTCCCCTTTTTACTCGACAAATTTCGTTAAATTTTCAAACGTAATTTGATTTGCTTTTATAGTTAAGGCTTAAATTAATTTAACTCTTCTGAGTAGGCTACTTAGTCTGAGCCACTAAACGCCTCTTGGAATAAAATTAAATTTTGAAGTATCTTGAAGGCGTTGCTTGGATATAGAAGCTGAAAGGAGTGTATGTTACAGTTACTGTACCTGAGGATAAGGTTTAAGCTTTAAGAGTTTAGGAAACTGAGAAAGATCTTAGTTTGGTGTGTACTCCTCCCCTTCAAGTATTACTTTGCCTGCATTATCCTTAGGGCCTTATAAAATCCAACGCCATCTTAAATACATGTATATATACTCTCAGTGCTGTCATCTTACATTTTGCCATCAAGGTGATCCTCAAGTTTTATCTAGCCACACGCTAGATTATCCTTGAGTTTCCAACCATAAAATTTCCATTTGTAAGTCCTCGAGTAGAAACAGTTTTTACTTTACACTTAAACAGGTCTTCTCTTTGCCTTCAGTATTATAAAGCACGCCATTACTTACAATCATGCAATCATTCTAATGTTTCACCTAAATGTTTTCATGGGTTTGAACTTAAAAAAGCTTATGCTAATTGCCTAACCATCTATCTTTAATATTTACAGTAACAAATTATTTTATAGTCTTTTTCTCAAAGAAACCGGGAAAACCATTGTAATGGTTGGCATACTTAATTTTGGTTTGTGCTAAATAAACATAAATTAATTTTTTTCTGTGTTTCGTTACAGATTCGATCGCTTGTTGGTCAACATTTAAGATCTCATTCCTAGGTATCGTATAATATTGTTTTATTTATATATTTGTTTGTTATAAGTACTTATCGAATTTTTCTTTGAAATTGAATGGGAAACATTTTCGATTAAAAGTATTTATTGATTTTAGGCTTTTACAAGCCATTATTGTCTAATTTGTTTCCCCCGTTTTTTTTTAATGTGTCAAAATTATTTTGATTTTTACTTTTCCTCACTACCTATAGTAGGAAAAGTGTTGTTTTAACCAAAACATTTTTTTTACTTGAATTAAAGTATTATTTTAGAGTTAATTGAACAACAGACCGACAAACAGACACAGAACCAAAAATGATCCCTGATGTCGATGTCTGAAACGGATATCTGTCTTGGAATTTTTGAAATCGGAGACATAAAATTTTTTCATTCTCCAGAATAATCAAGTAGCTTCCGTTACCTTCGGTAAGCTCGGAAGCAATAAAAATAACTAGTGTAATATATTTAAATATTATAATTTGTGTTACTACTATTAACAAAAATTGCCATCTGTGAAATTGAAGTATATTTTGTCAAAAATTCAAGTTTAGCATAACCCAGAAACATCAGAACACCACAAATGTAGAGTACTTTGTGTTCTCTTGTTGTTTTTATTTGTATATTTTATCCGTGTATATCAGGTTTGTATATTTTCTAATGATATATTTTCTTAATTGTTGTCTTAAACTAACATCTTATTCTCATTTTTTATCTGTAAAATTATACAGTTTTGGTATCCATATCATAGTTTAGGATTTAAAATGTGGTGGACATTTTTAAAAATTTCTAATTTATAATAATAAGTTATTAAAATATAGTTTGCTATTAATTGAAAAAATGACAGCATAGTATTTGAAAGTGTGGTTGTTTCTAGGTGTTTCGATTTACAGTAGGGTCACACTTATTTGTATTCATATGATGGAATGTTCACACTTTTGACAAACCATCCAAATTTCTTATAAATCCGATGAGTACCTTTTAACAAATTTTTTATTGGCATAAGTAACAAAAAAAATCTTTGTGTTTACTGGAGCCATAATGTAATTTTGAGAGGGGTTATTTTGTGCCTTTTTTTAATTTTGATATTTTGTAAGGGACTGGAGCTTTTTAATCAAATTTGGGGAAGGGTAATATGGACAATTTTGGAGTATATATTTATATTTTTTAATTTTCTAAACGAAAGTTTTTGATTGGATTTTTCTTAGGGTTGTTTGCAGGTATTTAAACGGGTATCATAGGCAGTCTGTGGACTGACTTAAGAGTGGACCAACCTGGCATTTGCCTAGTAAATTGAGGGAATTTTGAAGAATGATTTCTGAAGTATATTTAGTAAAAGAACATCTAATTATAAATAAAAAAATGAAAAAAAATCATAAATCAAATAAATTGGCCAAGAAAGTGCATTCAGCACACACAAATTTGTTTAAAGTCAATTTAAAAACAAAAGGTAGAGTTCGTTAACAAGCGTTATCCACCCAGTCAATCAAGATGGCGGCCATAATTTTTTTTACTGTAGTGAAGTAAAACAAATCCTATAAATGTATTTTTATTGTTTATACGCAATGGAACTACACCGAAGCGTCTAACAGGACGCGGGGGGGGGGGATTTTAAAGATATGGTATCAAAAAAAGAAAAATTGTGCGCATGCAGGAGAGAAAGTAATGGGCAAAGAAGGTTGAAATTAATATGGGATCAACAAAGAGCTGATGATTGTGACAAAATCTTAATTAATTGAAATCAGATGAGTGGTTTTTAAGTTATGATTTGCTGATTGCTGAGTTCTGGTTTGTCCAATGGAGGTTTGTATAATTATCCGTCGTTTGTCCCACCCTTAAGTGGTGGCTATTGTGTCCTTATGTGGCTATTGTGTCCTTATGTGGCTAGTGTGTTCTTATGTGGCTATTGTGTCCTTCTGCTAGCCCACAAACTTATTTTCATTATTAACCATATCTATAAATTAATTATCCGATTTTGAAGAACTTTGGATGGTTTGTTAAAAGTAATACACAGATTGTCCCATATTAATTTTAACCGCCTGCACCCTGCACGCATTTAATATTGAATAAAAATAAGTGTGTCCCCACTGGGAACCGAAAGTACAACTTTGTTTCATTAATACATATCTTTGAAATTACTCATCCGATTTATAAAAAAAAAATATGGTTCGTCAAAATTAGCCCATAGACGACGCAACTTTGCAGTTATGTTTTTTATAAGTAATAACGCTAACAGAGGGAAAGTTATAGGGATGCCCCAAAAAATAGGGATTGACTTTTTTTAACGGAATAGAACTTTGTGATAAAGAGAACGCGTAATAGTGTTCCCTCTTTATTTTTTTTTAATCAAACAAATAATCGCCAAATAAATTAAATTATAACAAAATCATAGTTATTCTTTGTCAAAAAACTATAAAGTGTTCCCCCATCCCTCAAATCTTAATTTTAAGTTTCTGTACGAAGTTCGAAAAGAAACATTATATAACGGCCCAGTCTGTCTGTCTGTCCGTTGGCATGTTTTATTTCATAAACTACTGTAGATAGGAACATGAAATTCGGCACACAGGTGCATCTCGGCATTTGTGACAACTGTACACTTTTTGGAGTTTTTACACTTAATATTTCCAATATGGCGGGTGACTAAAAAAAGTTTTTGACTTGTTATATATCAATTTAAACGTTTTGAAGTGTAGAAAAAGAATATGCAACTATTAAAATTTTACACTTAATAGTTTTAACTTAATCGTACAGAAACAACACTTACTTACGTGAAGCGCGCTTTACTTGTTTTATTTTATTTTGGAAACAGATTGAGTTAGACGCTTCGGAGTAGTTCCATTGCGTTTGGACAATAAAAATGAATTTATAGGATTTGTGTTACTTCACTACAGTAAATGGTTCAAAGTGTACCTAAAAGAAAATTATGCCCGCCATCTTGATTGACTGGGTGGATAACGCTTGTTAACGAACTCGACCTTTTGTTTTTAAATTGACTTTTAAAAAAATTGTGTGTGCTGAATGCACTTTCTTGATCAATTTATTTGATTTATGATTTGTTACATTTTTTATTTATAATTTTATGTTTTTTACTAAATACTTCAGAAATCATTCTTCAAAATTCTACTTTTTAACTTGGGGAAGTTAGATATATTATTATGAGTAAGCCAGTAAAAGCTTTTGAATTTATGTACACAGATGTTCGTGTGTGCGTTGGTGTATTGCATGAAACTTTGCCAACTCGAGACAGTAAATATCGGGAGAAAATGTTCTGTCACGCTCCAAAAAAAAAAGAAAAAGCACTTGTAAAGCTGAAATAATTTTTGAGTGGGATCAGAATTAGGGACTAGTTTTTATCTGAAGTTGGTTTCGAAAAGCTTATAGTTCCAATAACCATTGTGCAAGAAGAGAATCCAGAACCGTAGTTTGAATTTACTAGTTTTGTGGACTTACTGGGAGCTTTACTCTTTTTTTTAAAGTTTTTAAATATACTGGTAAATCTGATCCTCCTTGTAAAAGCAAAGGAGGCGAATAAAAACAAATACATATTTTTATTGGCTAAAGAAGACTTGGCAAAGTAAAGAGGATTAGTTACTTGACGGGAGCTTGAACGCAGTTGATTTATAAATTCAACAGATAAAATAAATTTACTGTACCACTAGAAAATATATGGAAGGATTCAAGCAGCTTACTCGATTATTCTAAAAAAATAAAATGTTTTGTCTAGTAATATTGTTGTAGCAAGGTGTTTTGATGACCTGTGATTGGTTTTTGAACAGTATTAATTTCTATTTGATCTAGAGGAATAAACTGTTACTAAGACTTAAAAATAAAAAAAAAATTAGAAAGAGATGGAATACATTTCAAGAGCTATTTTTCCTACTTAATTTAATACATCACTATCTGCTTATCTTCTCTAGTGTCATATTAATCAAATTCTAGTTAGATCAACTTGGTTCTAGAAATTCTGTTCAATATCCCAATTTTTTAATAATTCCAATTTCCTACCCAACGATATATAATAATACAAAGCAGATCAAGCTTATTATTAGTTATAAGATAGTAATAATTAGTGATGTTATTCATACGTTAATTAATAATTAATATAATTTGTCATAATAAATCAGAGTAATGCCTTTCAGCTTTTTCAATTTGACTAAAAAAATACCTAAACCACGATTTCGATATACTTTGGCATACATGTATAGAAAAATCATACCCCGACGCGAAATCGATAAATGAATTTTAACTCTACAAGTTTCAGGTCGCTTCGCTCTGAAAAATTGAAAAAACGTGAAAAGAAATTTTTGAAAATGGTTCTGACAATTTTGATTAAAATATTATAAAATCTCTATTTAAATACGAATCCAACCATATGTCGTTTTCCAGGAATAATCTTGCTCCTGAGAAAATAGTAACAATTTAAACGCAATCAGTGAGAGGTCGTATTCGATTCCCAGCCAGTGAGAAACTGTATTTATAGTAAATTTTGATAAATTGTTGAACTATAAATAAATGTTCCAGTGACAACCCGAATCAACTAACTAAAGGAAAACACCAGACATAGAAATTATGTATATTAAAAATTTTATTACGAGATGTATCAGACTGATTTATTTAATTCCCAGTGTAATCAAAATAATTAATGAAGTACATTAGATTTAAGAATTTAATTTTTTGTAACCCGTGTCCGTTATTTATAAGTTTAACCAAGGAAGCAGTTGAATTTGATTTCTAATAATCTAATTTGAAATATATTTTCGTGAAAAATAGATGCAACTGCTTGCTAAATCAATGGGAGTTAAGTTGCGATGTCTGGTTTATTCCTTTTTTTCTTCTTAAAGCATTTTTAGCTTTCAAACTAAATACTTAAAGTAATCGAATTACAACCTAGGATATCTATGTTAATTTTATATGAAGTTTTCTCATAATTTAATTGTTTCTTATTTCTTATCTAGAAAATATCGCAGAACCATTTTTATATTCAGGCATTGTGTATATACCGAACATAAATTTTGTTGTAACATTTTATGTTAAAATATATGTTTTGATAGATATTGCTCTTCGTCCCTACTTCTGAATTAATTAATACTTCAAAGGTGCATTTATTCATAATGTCGATATATTATTCATATGAAAGGATACAGAGTAAAGGCTAGCTATCAATATTCATGTGTTTATATACACGCATATATGAACAATGTTATATATTTTATATCATATAAATTATATTCTTTTTCTTGGTAATGTAAGAGTAAAAATGTTAAGTAAAACCGTGCATAGTTATATGCTTGGGTGGATATAGAACGAAAGGGAATGAAAGATTGAAAAGAAAATGATATGTGAAAAATGGAAAGAAAGATAATTATTTTTGGTAGAAAGTTTGTTGTTGTACAGCTGTAATGAAAACATAGAGGGTGGACAGAAGTGATTATATGAAGGAAGTTTAGGCACAGTGAAGGCAGAAAGATTTGGTGGGTTGTGAGACAGTGATTCATGTATTCCGAGTGTCAGAGGAACCGGTTTGTATCTGAGATCTCCAGCTGGTGTAGTAGAGGGATCCATGTTAAGACTGACAGTAACACCCTGGACTGACGTCCTCTGATGAATGACTACTTTCGACAAGGGGTCATCTCGGCCACAACCTCAAACTTTTTTCTCTATTCCAGCCCCTTTCACATGCTCCTTCCTTGTTTTATGGAACTGACAACAAAAAAGTTAAAAGGCAAAAAAGGGGTGAATTAGGAGAAAAACATTGTAGATAAAGAAACTCGATCTGGTAAAGTGAACTAAAGTTGAAAAACTGCAGCGTTTTTCTTCTCATGGGAGTTAATTGGAGGCATGTCGGGAACTTGGGGTACCGTCTCCGAGCTACATCATTGTCTTCCACTTGAGGGAGATGTTTTCACTCTGTTTAATTCGTTGAAAAGCTTGTATTTATAAGATATCCTCCCTTTTAGGCTGCCCATGGAAGGACAACTCTTATATCTTAAACTGAGCTTTTCTCCAAACTATATTAAGTCTGGAAATAAAACACAGTAGAAGAAAATCTTCTTTACTGGAGCTTTTCTTTCCGGTGCCGTGCTCTTGGGGTCTGTCAGTATTTCCTAATGTTATAACAGGATGTTACAAGGGATCCCCTAGACTCTCTTCTATACACGCACAACATTAACAAAGGGCAAATAGGTTCATGTTAGAAAGAGAAGAAAAGCTGTCGATATACCCCTATACCTTACTGACTCCCTGGCCTCTCATAAAACCCTACTACTTCGCCACCCTTAAGCCCTTTACTCGAACAGACCAAACTCAAAACAATACCACATATCCTTCATTGACAATTACATTTTTTTCTAACATTTCCTTATTGATGGCACAATTACCAATCTAAAACCAAGTACTAATAAAATGTCACAATTGTGGTTGTATTGATAATGAGACAATTTTAAGCTAGCGTCATAAATACAAACTAGGCATCGCGTGGCTCTATCATTGAAGCGAGCGTATAGTAGGTAATAAATATGTATTGAATATTGAAAAAATAGATAATCATGAATCATGATTAGTTGATAGATTCTTACTATTCCTCAAACGAACCATCACTTTTTCTATTATTATAAAATGTATGACTTCACTACGCAAAAACTTCTGCTTGTATAAAGTTGAAATTTTACATGCCTTCTTCAATTGTACTTTAGACGAAGTTTAGAAGAAGTTTTATTAAAATCCTTGCGTTAGAACGTAAGATATCAGTAAAAACATTGTTTTCTCTACTTTAAACGTTTAGGTCCGCTTTAATAGTTTTAACGATCTTTATTAATTCATAGCGGTGTCGCTGTTGGTTTTACTACAAAATGTTATTTGAAAAAAATGTTCGTTAAAATTCCAATTTTAATTTTGAAGAACACGTTTACTTGAGCGTTGCGCGCGAACTCTTGGGCAGACAACGTTGTCCAACGAACTCGTCCTGAGCATTGGTAAAATGAACATATCTACCAAATTTCATCAAAATCGGTCAACTTTTACTCACGATATCATCGCACGTTTGAGACACACACGGAGCATGTAGGAAGCTCGCTAGGCTAGCTTCAATAATAAATACTATGTTGAGATTTTTATGGATGTACACGTTGGACGTTATGTCCCCTGGATCCAAAAATGTTGTTATATACATTTTCTGTCTATTGTTTGATTCCTGTTGTCTGGAGCCAAAGCCACTTGACCGATATCGCTTAAATTTAGCAAATATGTTCAGAAAATCACACCCCGATGTTAAATCGAGTATATTTTTAGCTCTAAATGTAGGGGCGTCCCCCAAAAAATACAAAAAAATAATTAAATAGTTTATTAGTTATTTATTATACCTCCCAAAATTACAGCGTGGTTTATGCCCTTCTTTAAAGCATGTTCGTTAAAGCATGTTTTCTTTTCAAGTGATTTAATTATATTCATCAAAATAGTATCTCGATTGGTATTTTATGTTCACATTAGAGACGAAATATTACTGCAAATATTCTCCTACTCACCTTGAGCTTCAATAGGGACTAATTAATTTAAATGCTCTTCAATTCGTATTGAAAGCATATCTTCTTTATAGTTGGAAACCATTGAGACTTCGTATGCTTCAAAGAGTAAAATATGTTCTTTCAGTTCTACCTGTTGAGTCCTTACCTCTTCAAGTCTAGAATCTTTTATGTTAGAGCAAAGCTTGTGTTTCATAACAGGATTTAAGCTTCCTTTTCCCGCATTTTTACTTGTCCAATTCGTTAAATATACTAAAACATAATATGATTTGTTTTTGTAGTTTGGGTTTTATTAATTTAATCCTTCTAAGTAAGGTACTTACTGAACCACTTAAAGCCTCTTGGTTTAAAATTAAATTTTGAAGTATCTTGAAGGCAATCGTTGGATATAGACGTTGAGAAGAGTGTTAGTGTATGTTACTATTATTGTACCTGAGGGTCAGCTTGAAGTGTTTAGGATACTGGACCAATTTTGATGAGATATGGCAAAAATGTAAAGAGTAAATTTATTAAAGCGGACCAAACCGATTAAAATAAAGAAAACAACGTTTTTACCGATATCTTACGTTCTAACGTAAAGATGTAAATGAAACTTTGTATATACATCACCTACAGTACAATTGAAACAAGCGTAACATTTCAACCTGATACAAGCAGAAGGTTTTGTGAGTTAATGATTTATATTTTTTATTTAATAATTAATTGGAGTAATATATTAATTGGAGTAATAATAATTGGAGTAATAATAATTGGAGTAATAATTAATTGGAGTAATATTTTTGTTTGATTTATCGTACCAATTTTAGTGTTGGAATAGATCTCCATTGTGCCACTTTAATACGATCAAAAAGATTAATTGTCAAAATCTATCTATCTAAGCAAAGCTAAATTGCGATAGTGTTTATTAATAAACTTTAAATTAACCATGGAAAAAGAAAGGAAATTCTTACGAAGACTTTGCATAAGAACAGTCGAATGAAATTTTAAAATTCAATAATTTTCTTAATTTTTAAAGTTTGTTTCACTGAATTGGATAATGGATAGTGATTAGCCTCTAGATTTAATTACCATGTACATCGTTAGAGGTTTATCAGTTTTAAGTTGGTGTTGTTAATGATAGAGGATAGGCAAAGATTGAGTGTGATGTCTACTAGAAACTAGAATTCTTGGGAACTCAAGAGCCGAGAAGTTGCATTAATTTAGAGAAGTAAATTTAGTTTGCTTTCAATTGTAAATTCTCTCTTGGACTGAGCTAATTGAGTCTTACTAGTCTCTTGCTTGTATGTTGGCGCCTCGAGGCCTGGCCGTGGCCTTCCTGCCACCAGATGTAGGTAAGCATCACCAGCTACCCTTGCTTCAATTTTTACGTATTTTTTTCCGATTTAAAATTTCTCTCCGAGAGGTTTTACATACTTTTTTCTATCTTTTTGTCAATTAAGTTTAACGATAAGAAAATGAAGACAAGTTTTACCTTAAAGGGTTTCCTTGATTTCAAGTTGCGTCTTACCTCTAGTATCTGAATAACACTCACTCACACACGTGTATATATATATATATATATATATATATATATATATATATATATATATATATATATATATATACATATATATATATATATATATATATATATATATATATATATATATATATATTAAAGCACACACACACCGAGTTGAGTGAAGGAGCCTTAAATATATATATATATATTATGGTGTTAGTACGGATATAGGCTGAATATATTTATTAATATTATTATTTTAACTATCATTGGACACTTTCTAGATTACAACCCTTAAGCCTTCTAACAGTTTGGTTGAATTGAGTCTAAGATAATCTGGCGTAACCGTTTTGCAATTGCAAAACGGCTGAGGGCAGGAAACTGAGAATTAGTCCTAGTACTGTAAATTAACCGGGAATTGATTTTTATGTCAACCACAGAGAGGGTACTTTAACCTCTCACAGCCCTCTAGCATCATTTCCTGCTTACCTAATGCTAGCTGCTATCTCTGATACTGATGATATTTGTAATTCTAATCATTCTAAAGTGGTATAATCTCGTTTTTATGGAAACTTAATATAAAAATATAATATTTTCTGAGACAGTTCCTTGAGCAATTCTGCTTATAATATATATTTATGAATGTAAAAAAAAGGTAGGTAAAATATTTCATTATTTTTATATAAAGTATGCTAAATAAACAAAAAAAGAAAAATTACCACTCCATGGGGAAGGAGATGTCTTTATTTTTCGATTAACTTTTGGTTTATATTTAGAAAGTTTCTCACCTATTTCAATGTAGAATGTAGCTGAAATAAACTCAAGCTGACTGATGTACTTATACTGATGTATTCTTATACCCATAGCCCATAAATAATTTAAACTCAAATTACATGTCCTGAATTTTCATTATTGGATTAATTAGTTTCTAAGGTTTACAGTCAGAAATTGATACAATTTTTGTCGTATTTAGCTACTTACAGTTAAAGTGGTAATTTTAATAACTCTTTAACAGTTTATTGGTTGATTGTTCATGTCACTTGTTTTTTTTGCTTCCAAGCTTAGCGAAGGTAACAGAAGCTATATGATCGTTCTGAAGATCGAACAAATTTTAAGTCAGAAATCCGTTTCAGACATCAGGGATCATTTTGTGGTTCCGTGTCTGTCTGTCGGTCTGTCAGTCGGTCTGCCGCTCAATTTTTGCGAACCAATTTATCTTAAAAACTATACGTCTTATTTTAATGAAATTTGGGTGGTAGGTCATGAGTAGCTTATTGTTGGTCCCATATAAGTTTCAACCTTCTGCGCTCATTCGTTTCTCTTCTATATGCGCACAAACATACCTTAATTTACACATATAGCTTCAAAAGTACTTATCTGATTTGTATAAAACTTTTATAGTTTATCGAAAGTAACCCGCAGATAGCCCCAGATTACTTGAACCGTCTGCACTCTTTAACTTTTTCAATATTTCTTTTTTTGGTCTTTGAACATTTTGAACTTTCTAATATCCTTATAGCGATCACTTTAGAAGTAAAAACTAAAATATTCTTATTCTCTTTGATGTCAACTTAAGTTTTTCACATTAAATTTGTTTTTAATGAGATTTTAATAGAGGGAACATAGGTTAAATACTGTTTCTTCTGATGCAAGTCTGTTGGTACCCTTCAATCCTAAATTAGCTAAGGTTTGAATAGCAATAGTACCTGATAAAAAAAGCTATTTTCTAAGGATATTTTCCTAAGAAAATATCCTTTTTATGTCAACCACATAAGAAAATATCCTTTTGCGTGGTTTTCTTGAGGAATAAAATAATTTTAAATTATTTAAGTTTTTCTATTAGGGTATGATTTGTGGTATTTTCTTTTTTTTCTTATGTTGTTTTACTTTGATCCTTTCGCTGTAGAGATTTTCCTAGAAGGTTTTAGTGCTGCATCAGCGTAGTCATGAGATCTAATTAAAAATTATTAATAGAACGAAGTTATGATTAAGTTTTAATGAGAAATAAAATGTTTCATTATCTTCATAAAGTCATTCCTGCACTTGTTCGCTGCTAATTAAGTTTTGTTCCTCCTCTCTAACAATGAATTAAACTTGGCTATAAGATTTTGTATTAACAAGAACGGTATTTCAATTATAAACTCAAAATGACTATTACATTTTGCTTTATTATTATTTATTATATAAATTTGATCTATTATTTCTTTATTTATATAAATATAATATAGGTTGGAGATCGTTCTTACATTCTATTTATGTAGTTTAAAGTATTATTATGCTCGCTAAATTGTTTAAATATGGGAAGAGTGTTAGTGTTTATATTGAAATAGGTACATAATAAAATAGGTATATTATTTTGTAAGCATAAACACTAACCATAATGAATATAACTCGAAGAGTAAATAAACTACCTTTTTACAAATAATTATTAAGGCCCCTATACACGGTCAAACAGTTTGCAAAAAAATTTTGACCGGGCATGGGGCTGTTTGATGTTTGAGCAAACATGATTTGGACGTGTATGGCCTAAATTTGCCCGACATCAGGTTTGCGCAAAATGTTTAATCGTGTATGGGGGCCTTATGGGGCTGTTTGATGTTTGCGCAAACATGATGTTTGACGAGTATGGCCTAAATTTGCCCGATATCAGGTTAGCGCAAAATGTTTGATCGTGTATGGGTGTATAAACTGTTGCTATCCTTCTTTCTTCAATTTTGTTTTATTATTTTTAATGATTATAAAGTTTTATTACTTTAGAAGTCTGGTTCAGTTATAAATTAAACTTCACTTGACAGAAAAATATATCCATTCTAAAGCCTGAGAGGTCTTTCAGGAAAAAAAATTAAGCGATTTTTGGTTGAATTGGTTGCAACTGTTCTATACGGTTTTGAGTTGTGTGCCGTCATCCATCAAACAGTGCTTAGTTGGCTCTTAGTGGAGCTTCGCTGGATTCTGTCAGCTTTATTAAGATGAATGTTAAGAGAACAGTGAAACAATGAGATGATGTTATTTGTTAGCACATCTCCTCCATTATTATTATTATTATTATTATTTTTTTTTTTAATGCTTCAAGTTATTAATCTTTTTAACCTTATTTTTTAGTACAAATATTTATTAAATAACTGAATGGATTTTTGCTAGAACTGAATATTGACTTTTAAATAATTTTTTACAAAAATAAGTTCACCTAAGAGACCATTTACGAACTCGAACTAAAGACTTTTCTTGTATGCATTTGCTGTCTGGCTACAGTTTGAGCTCACTCTGGTCCAAGCCACAGTAAGAAGCAGTGTTCCCCAACAACCACCTTGAGAGACAGCATCATAAACCCAAGTACTTTTCATTGAATAACCAGGTCGAAATTTCACCATCTTCTTTTTCAGGAAGTGAAAGAGTTGGTAATGAGTTATTTAGTGAACATTTTATATCAATGAATCAATGAATATTCGTGGAATACAATGCACAAATTCAAAAAAGTCTTATTATTTTTGTTGTACAAAAATGTGAATATAAGAACAATAAGTAAATTTCTACTCATTCTGTTTACTCCCATCAGAGAATTGCACTTGGCTATAAGAGTTTGTAACAAAAAAGCTATTGAAACCTCCTGTCAAAACATCAATAAATCTGGTTTGATTCTTGGTGTAAACATATGAGACATCTTACAGATGAGCAATGAGGCTGATTTCACACATCTAATTTAAACGTCTTACTTCGAACAAAATAAAATATATAGCATTTGACTGCAATCCCTGCAATACACTCATCGATTTTCCTCTTTGTATTTTGTTCACTGATAATCATATATCTGAGGAAAAATTAATTGATTTGTTTTTCATCGTGTAAAATGCTTAATGCATATAATTGTTATAAGATTCAAAGTGTTTTCTTGTCTGAAGATCTGTAAACACATTCTAGCAAGACTGAACATAAAGTACTATAGGTCTTCTAGGAAGTACACGTTGTCCTGGACTGAAAGGACAACGTTAACTGGTTACATCTCACTGGTTTACGTTGTTAATTATTTATAACTACATAATCCCCCCTTATAAATACCCCAACACTGGGTGAAATCCCTTCATGACTTATAGTCTTCACCCAAAGTCTTAGCGCTTTATATTGTGACCAATCACTGAAGCCTACGCAATAGTAAAATCTAGACGTAAGTGTTTTCCTGTACTAAAGTATATCATGATTAAATTATATAACGATACCGCTGTTTTAACTAAAATAAAATAATGGAATTATTAATTATATTCTAATGAATTATTCAACTAGTTGTAGAATTCTTGAGTTTAAACTTTAAATATTACTTTAAATTTTTATCTTTATTTTAAGTTTGAGGATGCTATGCAAATGGATATAAATAAGTTTTTTAAAGCATTTTTTTCCATAAAATCTTGAACTTACTTCACAACAACGCTTAAAAAATAAAAAAAAACTTTATGATTGTTTTTATTTGACTATTGCACTTTTTCACGCCTCTCGATTTTGCTGGGTTATAAATATGAAAATGGAGAAGTAGAAAGTGACGAGTTAAGGTTATGAGTGGAAAAAAATATAGGAAGAAAAAAAGTGAAGTTTTTTTTTTAGAAGTCGCGAGTAGTTTTTTACTGCTTAGAGAGAATGAAAAAAAAATCTGTCATAGTATATTTATTCATCCAACTTTTTTTTCATTATTCTAAGACTTGTGTACATTTTCTTGTTTTTTTAGAATGATGATTTTTTCCCCCCCTCTCCATCTCGAAAAACTTTGTTTCCTTCTCTATTCCGCATCGTTGAGCATGAAGAATCCTGAAAGGGCTTTTGCTTGGGAAAAGGGGTCACAAACCCCTTTAAAAAAAAAAAAAAAAAAAAATGATATTACAATATTAAGCATAAAGAATATATTATTTTATTTATTGAAATGTAGTTTCATAAGTAAAAAGTAACATTTTTTTATTGATAGTTTTAAAAAAATCAAATTTTCTTTTTATATTGTTTTTATTTTTAAAGGTATCGCTCACTACATGTTGCTCTTTTCATTTACTTGGTGTATGATGGTTTGGATTCAACAGTTGTTCATATCTTCACTCCTTTAACCTATAGTATCATATAACATTTATAACTCGTGGGGTTTTTTCCCCCTTCAAACTTTATTGAATTTGCATGAGGAAATGTTGTTGGATATATTTTCTCTACCTTGAAGAAAGGATGTAGAGTATCAGGGCCACACCCTTTGGGCTTGTGATTTATATATTGTCGTTTAGATTCAAGCCTGTTTTTTTTCTCTCCCCTTTCTTTATCTTTTACTGTTTGGTTTTAGTCCACGATGTATAATGTATTAAAAAGCAACCCATTCTATAAAAAGATGTACTGTAGTAAATAAAAATTATTATTAATAAAATAAACTTGATTTCTTCAACATCCAAAATTGTCGGCTTATTTTGGAAAATGTTTTACTTGTTGTAGAGAATATCTCCTCGCCAAGTCGAGCACAGCCGTACCATCCTTTACTGGAACCAACTCACGGCAATTTGGATCCCTCCCCCTTTATTATCCTAGTGAAGATACTTAGATATATAAAATTAATTTTAATTTAAAGTTCATTACAAACTGAACCAAAAATATAAAATTTCACACCTCTACCCATAGTAGTTCATAATAAGATATATGAGCCTAAAGTTTTGTTATTTTGTCACTCACTGATTCACTCATTATAATTCTAATGCACTTCTAACAATCCTCGTCCTCGAAACTTGAATTTTTGTATATATATATATATATATATATATATATATATATATATATATATATATATATATATATATATATATATATATATATATATATATATATATATATTGTACAAATAAAGGAAAAATTAAAAAATCCTCAAAAATCTGGTTCTTTGTCCCTTTCAAGGCTAATAGAAAAACCGACTAATCAAAATATTGTAAAAAAAAAGTAAAAATTAAAAAATTGTAAACATAGCCACTAGAGCTACCTAGTAGAGAACTATAAAACTAAAAAGTGATATTGAGGTTGATTTGACAGTTAACTTAAAGTGTAAACATATTTACTCCAGATAATTTTATTTAGTTCAATTTGAATACCCACCGCGTTCATACCTTTATTAGAGGTATATTATATTATAGATTGAAACACTAGTGTAAAAAAATAAGCCGTCTCGCGTAAAAAGTTATGAGATCATAGGTTTAGCCAAGTGTCCTACTGACTGAGTAAGTTCTACTGGGTCTAATTTATCCTGTGAAATACATGATGTTTGTCTGTACCTCTCTCTTTTCTTTTTCCCAAATCGCTCTACATGTTTAAATATAAAAACTTTTCTGACTTGGCAAAAACGCACCCTAAAGAGGCTAACATTAAATGCAGTGTCGAATACAAATTTGTATCCTTATGCAGCGACGCTCAAATGAAAAAATAATATTTAATATTTGATTTAAGTTTATGGTGTGTATCAATAATTCATGCTTAACTATTTATGAAGTATTATTTTCTATAAATCGTTTAAGGCCCACATATATGCTCCAACTTGTTCGTCAAGCTAGTTTGATTCAAAGTTTGACGCCCTGGGTGCACCATATCAACACATGCAACTCACAAACTTCACTTGTCCACCGTCAAACTTGCTTGTCAAGCCAAGTTAGACAAACAAGTTTGATCGTGTATGTGCGCCTTAAAAGCTTCTCCTCTCTGTACAAATATATTAAAGCCATGTCACTGATAGCCAACATTTCTTTTTTATTTAGATTTATTTATTGAATCACTTGTCAATAAAAAAAACAAAAAAAAAAAACAGGAAAAGAGCTCAATTTGATTGGGTCTGATTGTGAAACTTTTTTTTAATACGAACGTTCCTTTTTTTTTTTTTTTTTTTTTAAAAAAACCCCAAAAGTTAGCGGCAATCATTCTGTTAGTTCTAGGCTGTATAAAATTGTTTTTTGTTCTGATGTTTTTGCATCTCTAATTGCTTAGTGGATTTCCAGATTTTTTTTTTCCTTTTTTTGCCCTCAATTTGAAACGGTACTTGAGATTATTCATTGTTTTTTGACCAATCCTCAGTGACTAGCTTTTTCCATGTCTAGTTTGAAATAAATTTATTGACCAAATTAAATTGTAATATTCTGGTAGTTGATTTGAAAATAAAAGTAAACGTTTTATAAATAGATTTATTGTGTAGAGCTTCGGGACATATTCAGTGTCAATATAAAACAAGAGATATAAAATTCCTTAACATCAAATTGTTTGGGAATTTTAAATATATGCTCTCAAATATTACAATAGAAGTTCTAAAATAAAAATAAATTACACATACAACCCATTCCAACAGTTGACCCTTTTATTGACTTCTAATGGCTGATTTCTTTCAGGCCAAGCAGAGAGTCGGTTGTTCGCTTTGAGTTTGAAAGCTCAACAAACATGGTTACCTTCAGTGGCGTACGAAGGGGGGGGGGGGCTGCTCCCTCCGTAGTTACTGAAGGTAGCCCCCGAAATTATTACATAACTTGGACCCACAATACTTTTAGAACAAACAAACACATTCATAACCATAACATATGCATTAGCATTTTCTGAAAATATTTGCCTATGAAATTAAATACATTGAATTGAATTAGGGTATACGTATACCGTTTACTAGAAGGGCCAGGTTTGGTCCGGAATATAGAATATGGATTAAATAAGTACCTTAAATTAAATTAGGGTGTTTACAACTTAATCAGCCCAATTTGCCCAATTGCCAATAGAACTAAAAACTATAACGGTCCGGATTTTTGCCTAACGAGATTGTCGGTTAGGCCCTGAATTTTTCCAATGGAATTAAATGCCTTAAATTGAATTAGGGTACATAAACTAAATCAGCCTAATTGCCGGCTCGGTAAGAATTAAAATAGTAAATACTATACCGGCCCGATTGCCGGCTAAGCCCAAATGTTTTCCGATCGAACACTAAAGAACAGACCAGTTGGGCCCGGAATTTTAACGATTGAATTAAATGCATTGAATTGAATTTGGATGCCTAAACTAAATCAGCCCGCAACCGCCGGCTGGGCCCGGATTTTTGCTGATCGAATTATAAACACTAAACAATAAACTGGCCCGATTGCTAGCTGGGCCAGGATTTTTCAGATATAGAAATGAGTAATGCATTGAACTGAACTAGGATGATGAAACTAGCCCAATCGCCGGCTGAGCCCGTAATTTTGCCGATTGAATTAATTGCATTGAATGGAATTGTAATGCGTACCCTAAATCTTTGTACCCTTACCGGCTCAGCCTGGGTGGATGCTGATTTTTTAATTGTACTGAATTAAATTAGGGTGCGCACATTAGAAGATTTAGACCGGCCTGAACCAACTTGGATTTTTGCCGATGGAATTAAATGAATTGAATTAAGATGTGCACATTAGACTGGCCTGAACGGGAAAAGATAGGATATGGAAGTTAATTGGATTCAATATGCTTCTTTTTTTTTAGAATGCCATTTCTTGTGGCGCTTTGTTTAGTTTGAAATAGAGTTTCTTCCAAAAATATTTGTCATATTATACCTCTTTGCCCTATTTAAGTATTTAATTATGAAAAATAGTAAAATGGATAACGTCTAGATAATACTGCTTCTCATGAGAATTTGAATGGTAATGGTAGTTTGTAAACCAATTCGATTTATAAAAAGAAATACACAACACATTCTATAGTAAAGCACGGCTATCCATGTGGTGCATTAGTAAATTTGGGGTATGCTAAACCTAGACCTCCCCCTCTCTGTGAACACTACTGGTTACCTTAATAAACACATTCACAGAATTGACGTAATTGAAGAATCTTTTTCTCTAAGCCTGCTAAAAAGCAACCACTTTACATGAACGATCACAGTAGAATTGTCAAGCATTACTGGTTATAAGATGGAATTTTACTCGAATAAAGTATAACGAAAAAGCATTAGCGTACTTTACTTCTTGACTGGCCTGCCTAGGTCTGCAGGTATAGTTAAGAAAAATATGTTATTAATAACAAAAATATTCTTATGGGGTCTCATGTGATATAAATTGCTGCCTTCCCTTCCTTAATCCTTTTTAGAGAACGGATAAAAGTCACCAAAAACTATTATTAATTAATATAATATCCATTTTTTCTCTTTATTTAGATCCCGTATATTGTGTTTTACGTAATTTTGTGTAGGACAAATAATATTTTTACTGTATACTTTCCTTTTACCATGTCACAAAGAGAGAAAAAAACCTAATCTGGATACTTTTCCTTTTGGTTCTTTATTCAGAGAAACAATTTATATCCATAAAGTGGCTGGGAATATTGCGACTACAGAGCTAAAGCTACGAGCTTTTTTTCTGTTTAATCTTGCCTTGTTGTCGCTCCCAATCCTCCTACGTTAAAATAAAATAATGAAAGAAAAGTCGATTGCAATAGACACAGCCGAGAACGTTTTTTCATCCTTAGAGATATTTCTGGAAGTGTTTATTGTATTTAAAATTGAATCGACGAAAGGAAATTGATAGCATTTATTGTAAGAGAAAAAAACACGTACGCAAATTTTTTTTTTTTTTTTTTTAACAAAACTTGTATATAGTTCCTTTTTTTCACCAAAGTCTTGAAATTTTGTTAAAGGGAATGACTTTTAATTTGTCTTTAGTAAAAACGTAAAACGTTTAATTGTTGTGTGTATTACCTGACTTTCTCTATTTAATTAAAACATAATCTTAGTGTACATTTGTATATTTTTATAAATATTTTTTGGCTAGTGAATAATTTAATCAGTTTTTGATATTGCAGTATTAGGTAACCTTGTAGCTATTAATTAATTTACTACTAGGTATCAGGTCTGTTTCTGAAGTTTCCAAGAGTGTGCTAATTAAATTTTTAGTATAGTTTTACCGAATAAATATGTAACCTAATATTTAAACTAAACTCTGTCGTTTCCAATTATTATTATATACCTGCATTATATGATGTCTGCTCGTGCCACTTTGTTTTTATGAAATCCTCTCTAAGATTTTCTTTCTACATTAAATGCTCAGCTTTTATATATATATATATATATATATATATATATATATATATATATATATATATATATATATATATATATATATATATATATATATATATATATATATATATATATATATATATATATATATATAATGCGTGTTGAACACGGGTATTTAGTAAAAGTTTTATTAAAATAATTAATTCAAATAGGTTTTGAAAATTAGCGGCTCATATTATACTTAAAAACACACAAACCAAGTTGATAAAATGTTTGGATGACTAATTATCTTATGTTCTTAAATAGATAATCATTTTTTTTTTTTTTAATTAAGTAGATTGAATTATATAGATTTATTTAATTAGCTTATGTTCTTTAAATAAATAATTATCAACTTTTTAAAATAATATATTATTATTTTGCAAATAATATATATATTTATATACTTAATTATATATATATATATATATATATATATATATAATATATATATATATATATATATATATATATATATATATATATACTTAATATATAATATATATATATACTTAATATATATATATATATATATATATATTAAAATAATATATTAAAAATATTATTCAATAATAGTATATTATTTTATTTTAATAATATATTAAATTTATATAAAAAATAATATACATATTTTGCTTCCGAACTTACCGAAGGTAACGGAAGCTACGTGATCGTTCAGAGAACCAAAATATTTTGTCTCCGATTTAAAATAATTCCATGACAGAAATCCGTTTCAGACATCACGGAACATTTTTGGTTCCGTGTCTATCTGTTGCTAAATTTTCTTAAAAACTACTAACATATCTTAAAAACTAAACGTCCGATTTTAATGAAATTTGTATGGTAGCATAGTAAGCCCATTGTTGGTTTCAACCTTCTGCGCCTATTTGTTTCTCTTCAACATGCGCCCAAACATACATTTTTTTACACCTATCCTATATCTTCAAATGTAGGCACTCTCTGATTTTTTGAAATCTTTTTTTAAAAATATTTGAAGTCTGATTTTTATTAAATTTGGTTGGTTTGTCGAAAGTATACCGCAGATAGCACCAGTTTATTTCAACCGTCTGAGCTCTTTAACTTTTGCTTAATAATTGATACTTTAATTCATGTAATAAATCAAAATAATTTAGATTTATTTAAAAAAAAAACGGGGAGAACAATTAAATTAATTAATTATTCAATAATACCTTGTAAAAGCATAAAATGAAGTATACGATAGTATGCGAGGAAGCTATGTGCCATACTAATCAGCAGTCTATTTTAAATAATATTTACGTTATATTTTAGTCTATATTCAGCACGAGTATTTTTATAGTCAATGACTTCTTTACATCGTTTATCTCCTCGGTTTCGTGATTTAAAACATTTGTGTTCTATTATTTCCTTGGTTGCTCTTATATTTATCTGGTGTAATAAAATAATTATATATCTTCAATAAGAAGGGTCTCGATTTATTGTTACTGATATAGATGATATAGTATTTAAAATGTATTTAATTTTTTCTATTTTTGATCTTAAGTGGTACCTACTGTCAGCTCTCCTGCTTATTTCTATGTTTCTGCTATATAGATCTCTCTCTCTCTCTTTTTCTTATTATTGTTAAGATTTATTTATTTTTGATATAGAAGCAAGAACGACGTTGTAACGAATAACGCAAGTTTACTCATAACGAAAATATTGTTACATATTTATATACTAAATTAAGGCAGGGCGAAAGTAAATACTTTTTTATTTACATATATAAAAGAAAATGATAAAATATATTATAAAGAGAAGTAGGTAGGAAAAGTAATATATTATTGATAACATTTTTAATAATATATGTACTTATATTATATTAAAACATACATCAAACATATTTTTATCTTTGCGTCACATAAAATATTGCCTGATATAGGGTATACATGCATGCAGTCGGCGTCTCTGGCTTGTTACGTCTACCTTTAAGTAAAATAAACTAGCTTCAATTAAAATTGGTAAGAGGGTGTTTTGGGAAAGTTTGCGTAGGTACAGTATGGTAAAATAATTTTAGTAGGAATTAAGTGTGACGGTGGTTTTAAATTATATTGAGTAGTAAAAAATGTTAGTTATTTATAAACAAGATTTTTTTTTAATGCAGTGGCTATTATGCGAGTATTATGATTTAGTTCTAATTCTCAATGTCCACAGTTTCAAAACAATAACCTTTTTGAAGGGGTTTGTCAAATTTTAGACAATAGAATAGAACAGCAGGTTGGAAATGAGTCCATTTATCAAATAGATGATGATTCACCATCTTGACAAGAAAATTAATTCAGCTTCTATATTAAATTCGAAGTTAGAAAGGAATCCTGACATCTTAAATTGAGTGCAAGGTCAAACATTGTCCAGTTCAACCGGATCTTAGAATTTAGCACCCCTACTCAATCTTTAGGTCAATATGCCCAGACCAGTGGACCTTTCAATTGATCTCAAATCTCAAATTCAATCAATTTTCCCCCGACGAGAACAATCTGGTTTAGACATGATAAAGGAAGAATTAGCCAGAAAAACACCACTCTTGCCAGTTTTTTGTAATCTTATTCAACTTTTAATTGAAAACTTGTGATAAAATAATAATAATATTGATGTTTTTAAATAATTGTACCTTCTTTTATTTTTGTATATTATGAAAATAAATTATTTTTTCTTTTTAATTTTATAATTGTAATTTATAAATTATTCCGGGGTTTTCTTTATTCCAATATCTGGCAGGTATAGTAATATTTAAAAAATTAAAATTACCATAAGTAAAATAAAAAAAGATTTTTCTTTTACTTTTGTTCCAGATTTATGAATATGTAAAAAAAAAATAAACAGATTAAGTGTGTGCCTGTCAGCACACAGCGAGGGTCCGTAGGCCACACTGTATGGTGTTTAGCTGTAAAGTGTATAAACAGTGTTTTTTAAAGATGCCAAAAAGCTTACTTTGAACTATCCTAAAGGATTTTTTGCCACTGAACCGAACTAAAACCATATAAATACATCGAAAAGACCATAATTATAAAAAAAAACGTATTTTCGTCAATAAAAAATAAAATAATATTTTTTTCGAAATTTTAAAAAAAGTGGTATGTTTACTTTTGTAAGATTTTTTGCACTTCACATAAGCGAGATAGAGTTGGGGGGGGGGGCACGTTTCACACCCACTTCAAATTTGCCTACGCTTGCCCTATCAAAGTTAAAACCAAAGGATTATTATTTTTGTAATCAGCTCAACGTACCCTTTCATATAATACCCCTCAGGGTGTCGAAAAAAAATTAAAAAAATTTAACCCTTAAGATTTTTAACCCTAATTTTTTTGAATATATATTTTTTTTTTAAGTCGCTATATTTTTAAAATATGAGGGTAGGTACAAGACACATACATGCTAAATTTCAAAGTGATCGGACGAAAGGTGTAGCCGTGAGAGCAGGCGACTGGACGGACGGACAGACACACGCGGGAAAATATAAGGGACCTTGGTTTTGCCTACGGATCCTAATAGGATACATAAAACGTACAATAAGGAAAAACAATCTTGATGGTTGATGACTATAATACCAATCTTTTCTATCAATCGATAAAATCTTCTCCTTCTATTGAAGTATGTAAAAGCTTTCTAATTAGCAGTTTCTTCTATTCAGGTTGTCTTGTTGGTAAATGATCAATATAAAGAGAGTAGGAACTCATTTTGATTGCCTCATGGGAATAGTTGCATTTCTCTTTTAGTACAACGTTCCGTTTTACATTTCCATTATTGTGGGCAAGAGTTTTCCGTAATTATCATGTTTCTGCATTAAAGAAGAACTATGTACTGAAAAATTGAAAGTTTTGTAGGGTTGGGGTTTTTGAGTCTTCATAGCATATTGATAGACGTTGACATTTCCCTCTCTTGTTCTGTAATTTTGAACTAAAACTGTTTTTTTAGTGATTGACTATAACATTAATTACCAATTCCAAGATTGATTCCGAAGTTCGGTTGTGATGAAATGGGTACTTATAATAGATTATTTCTTAGTTGGGCCTTTTATTAATTTTTCTTTTTGTTTACAAAGCTGTAATGGCCAATGGCCTTAACTAATTTGGAGATAATTTAATTCGATTCAAAACTATCAACGAAGAAATTGTATAATTAATTTATTGTAATTAATTATCTGACTGACTTCTTTTTATAAATGATTGAAAAAATCGGCACGACAAACTCGAACAAAGCTTTCTCATGCACATAGTGAGACAAAATTAAACCCAACAAAATCTAATTTTATTTTTATTTTTTCAATATATTTATGATGCATACTATGTACTATATTATATTAATTAAGTTTAGTGTGTTAAATGTTAAGTGAAATATTATTTATAATTAATAAATATTAACTAAAATCTAAAGGCATTTTGATTTTGATCTTGAACCTTTTTGATTTTGATGTTTGCGCAAACACGATGTTTGACGCAACATGTTTGAGCAAACATTTTGCTCAAAATGTTTGATCATATATGGGGGCCTTAAGTTCAACAAAAAATCCTATTTTCTTTTTATTTTGTAAATTCTAACTCACCCATGTCTTTATTATTCCAAATCATTTCACTTCTATGGAACTGGTATTTTTACTTTCTCTCTTTATACGTATAAAGACTCTCTTATACGTAGTGCATATTATAAAGAGAAAGTATTGTGGCAGGTAATTCGATTTAGTATTTTGGATAGATTTACACGATTTAAGGTTCCTTGAATCCAAAATATTCCGTTTTTAAAAACGTCTGTTGTCTGCTGTCTGAGAAGTCATGTGGATACTAAATTAATGGGCCAATTTTGATGAAATTTGGCAAACATCTTCAGACAAATCATACCCCGAGGCAAAAACAAGAAATTAATTTGAGCTCTAATTTTTATATAGAAAAATCATAATCCCCATAAGTGGATGAAAATGTTGTAACTGGAGTAAAGCTAACTGCGTTGTTATGTAATATTTTCTTTTTGTCTCAATGCATCCGCCTACGTAAAAATGAGATAAAAAGCAAAGTTTTTTGTAATAAACAAGGCAAAGAATTTTTTTTTATCTCCTTAATTACCTTTGAACTTTTCATTTTTTATAGGCTTTGTTTTTCTTCTTTTTTTTTTTTGTACTTGTAAAGACATTTTTAGGTCCTTTTATTTAGACTTAGACTAAGCTGACAGCAATTATCGCAAGGGAGAACACATCTACAATTCATTCCTTACAGATAAAGAATACATTTTTTAAATTTAATTTTTTTAATCCCCAACATTCAAGCGAAGTTTTGTTAATTTATGCTCCTTAATTTTCTTGTAATTCTTCGGAGTTAAGATTATTTAGTACGAAGTTTTATTGCATTTGTTTGCTTTATTATTACGCAATATATCTATTATACACAGTGTGACCCAAGATACAGTATCCAAGAGGAATATATTTCTTATTTCTTATATGTTATTTTTGGCTTTTAGATTTTTTTTTTTTTTTTTTTTTTTTTTTTTTATACAAACTCCTGCTTGTTCTTAAATCTCCAAAAATGTTATATTTTTCTTGATTGGTACGGGGTCTAATTTCTTGAATACTTTAAAAATAATACCGAGTGTAAACCACCTTATTTTAGATGGGATCGAAAAATAGTAATTAAAAATGTGGTGTTTTAGAATTGCAAAAAAGGTGCATATTAAATTTTAGTTAATTTGATGTATTATTAACTTTTAGTTTATTGTCTAAAAATAATCAGTAAGCCAACAATAATGACTAGTTCACACTATATTTTAATAATAAACGAACTCTCATCATCTCATCGTAGAGATGTGAAAAGAGACAATACAATTAAATGATTAATATATTTTGTTTGATTTTTTTAACACTTAAGGGTTTTGTGATAGGTTTTTATAATATTATAATTATTAATTACTTGCTTCAATGTTGTACACAATTTTTGTAATTTTCTTATATAAGCTTATTATTTGATTTGTAAGTATTTTTATTTTTTCATAAAATAAAATAATATTTAATATTAATTTATTTGTTGCAATTCTTTCTGTTTTGATACCGACAGAAATAAGGGTAGTTTACTCTTGTAATTCTCCAGAAATTAAGAAAATATTAAAAATTCAAATTTTTATATATTCAAAAGAATATGTTATTTTTTAGTGGAATAAGACCAAGCTGTCGCTTTTTTAAAGAATACATTTTTTCGAAAACCTATTAATAAGAAAATGTTTCCACCTTTACATACTCTATCTTGGAACAACACTAAATATAGAGTGAAACTGATGCACTCTGTAGCTTTTATGAATTAAATTCTATGAAATTGGAAGTATATAAATGTTTCGTTATGAAATGAATTAAATTAATCATAATATTTTTATTACACTTTGTATCACTGCCCTCTGAAACTATGTACAATTAATTAATTAATTAAATTAATCATAATATTTTTATTACACTTTGTATCACTGCTCCCTGAACCTATAAACAATCAAAATAAGTTTCCTCCCAACAACCTGCAACGATTGTGACGTTTTAAAAGTTTTTAATGCGGCCGCTTACGTGTGGGAAATCTAGTTTCTGGAAAAATTTAAGGGAAAAAGGGAAGCTGCAGCAGTAAAAATATACATGTATATGAAACAATTTATCGACTCATCTTTGACGAGTCTATTTTAATACAATCTTGACCCATATTTTAGCTCTCTTTTATGATTCAAACTCACATTGTTTTGAAATCTGTAATAGTGTGAGGTAATCTTTGCATCTCGAGTATCAGTGATAGTCCGTTTGTGGTTTTTTTGGCTTTATTAATCGAGTAACTTAATATTTAAAAAACTTGGCCTCTTTTATCAAAGTGTTTGCTAAATTTAACATATGGTTTAATATATTAAAATCCAGAATTATTGATTGAAGAGAGAAAAAAAAAGAGTGTCAGGTTAGGAAAATTTCTTGGGTTAATAGTGTACCTGATCTATTATTGATGCTACTTTTTGATCTATTTTTGGTGATTGCGTTTTTTGCTTACGAGCTTACCGAAGGTGACGGATGCATTGTGCTCACTTTTGAGAACGGAAAAGTTTTATGTCTCCGATTTTAAAAATTCCAAGACAGAAATCCGTTTCAGACATCAGGGAACATTTTTTGTTCCATGTCTGTCTGTCGGTCTGTGTCCGCGAATCCTGGAACGTCGGACGATAACTTGAATAAATGACCGATTTTGATGAAATTTGGTAGACATGTTAATTTTACCAATGCCCAGAACGAGTTCTTTGGACAACATTATCCTTTCAAGCGTTCACGTTCAACGCTCGTGTAAACGTGAACTTCAAATTTAAAATTGGAATTTTAGGTCGGGAAGAAAATTAAACTTCATCTATTCAATGAGACAAACATTTTTTTCAAATACAATTGTTTAGTAAAACCAACAGCGACATTGGTAGTCTATTTTATTTATTTATAATAAAAGGCAGTATAAATAATAACTAACGCATATAAATGTTTAACTTTCACGAAGCACTATAATTAGCTAATAAACAAATTAAATAGGTACTTAATAATAATTTTAACTACCATAAGCAAATAATTTTACTTTTATGGCCATTTTGATCTTAAATACTTTTCAGACCCCAGGGAACATTTGGTGTCATGTTGGTGTGTCATTCAATATATTTTCAAAACTAAATCTTGAAAACTGCACGTCCGATTGATGATATTTGGATGGTAGGTCATATTTAGCACATTGCTGGCCTCACATTAAGTTCATTAGATTCGCAAACTTAATATTGTTTAAAAATAATTGTGACCCCCACTGAGAATTAAATCTTAACAAATCTTCTATGAGACCATGCGTCCAATATAAGGAGGCGAAGAAACCATGTGCCACACCATTAGCAGACTATCTACTATAATTTAAAACGACATAACTCCTTTAAATTGGTCTTTAAACCTGGTAAACGGTCTTAATTCAGTTCATTTATTCAGAGTTCATTTAGGCTGTAAAGCTCTATACTCTTCTTATGAATTAGCAGAACCTTAAATTTTATATCTCTGATGATACTGCTTACCCGAAACAAATCCTGCTAATATCGACGATAAGCACTTTCAATTAATAACAATTTGCTGGGTAAACCTTTTAATAGTTATATTATAAATATTATTACCAGAATCATTTTAGGGAAATTCTTTTGATTGTTACTCCCCTTATAAATAAAACAGCGGGAAGTAACAATCTAAAGAAGGTATGAAATGTTTCTCTTTAGACAGTTACTCCCCTTATAAATACAGAAGTGTGATATTCCTTTGTCCCAAAGTACATTGGACTGAACATCTCTTTGTGTTAATAGTTATTTAGTCAGTCATTTATATTATAAAAGAACATGAGGGAGTAACAATCTAAAGAAGTACCAATTTTACATTGGTAAAATTTCATCCTCGTCCTTTACAAAGAAATGTACTTCTAACTAAAAAAAAACCTATTGTATTCTGTTAGAAAGCAAGATAAAAACCAAAATTAATTTTTGTAGTTCCCATTATCTTACTCAATCCGAAGAACTCTTCTAACTCTAAATTTGCGCAGGTGATAAAGCTTCTAGACTTAAAATTCACAGAGCACCTACACTTGTTCAAATTGCAGAAGTGTGGAATTCTATTTAGACTCATTTAAGTAAATTTCTTGTGGACTACATCCTACATCCAGTAAACCCTCTTTGCATGTCTGAAACGTTTAGTTTACTGCTATTTTGTCTTTTTTATGTGTTATGTCGTGTAATTATAGCACGTTTAGTTTAACTCTTATCTTTAATTTGGTTATCATTATCTAAATTACTATTGTAATACCCAGTATTATAATAGAGGCACTCACTTATTGTATTTATTTTTTATTAATTGTAAGGTAAAAAAAGACTGACAGTTTGTGTGGCAAATTGCTTCCTCGCGTCCTAGTTTTGGACGAGTTGTCCAATGAGATTTAACTCTGACGATCCCCAGCGGGGTCACGCATTACTTTCTACTTCAAATTTGCGTAATGTGTCACATACCGTCCGAATATCTTCGAAATTGGTGTACTTTTAAAGATGAAGTTGTTGCGCTTGTAGAAGGAAAGAATTGGTGCATTTTGAAGGTCGAATTTTATATGGGACAAGCAATGGACCAAATATCCAAATTTCATTAAACTTATACGAGCCGCATATTTTGAATATGGTGGCCTGAAAACATGTTGACAGACAGACATGAGACCAAACATTTTCCCTAATGTCTGAAACTATTTCTGTCCAGGAAAGTTTTAAATAGGAGGCAAAAAGAAGTTTGTTCGTTAGAACGATTAGAATGCTTCCGTTAGCTTTTGCAAGCTCGGAATCAGAAACAATAACACTTTGAAAATATGTTTTGACGTGCAGTGATAACCTATTTCCTTCTATTACTTATTTATATATTACTTATATTTATATTTTATTAACCACATAAATTGATATTTTTTTCACAAATTATTGTCTGCATACAAGATAATGGGAGAATATATTATGCTTTAAAGTAAAAAAAAAAATCGATAAAATTTAAATGAATATCCCAAATTATTTACCATGTCTTAAATATAATCAGATGTATCACCCTGGCTTTCGATTCTATTAAAACAGCTAATTTTTTACTTAATATCTTCTCTTCATCCACTACTTTGCTGCTTGGATCCAAAAGTGTTTTGATGATTGCTGGGATGGAGTTTCTGGTATCGCGACTTTAGTGAATCTAAATAGAGTATTGTATGCTCTCAATGTCCACACAGCATTGTGTAAACAAGTGGGAAGCTCCTCGAAAGAATGGCGCCACCAGGTTTCGGCCTGGAAACCATGACGATGACACTCCTGGTTGTAATACAACTAGGAGGGGAGTCATGGTTGACGACCATATCTTCACACGATAGTGTTAAGATTTCGGTCCCTAACCCGGGTTTGATGAATGGGCCCACCTAGGTGGCCTGCATCTTCGGGTGTAAAAAGCCCCCCGGAATAAAATAAAAATAAAAAATTCGCTAAATGTATTCAATAATAACTTTTTTGTTTTTATGCGTTATTTTTCGGTAACTTTCACCGTTTATTTGATGGCAGTTTATGACGTGCAGTCATTATTCTATGTTATTACACAAAATTTGTCCACACCACACACATAATATGTTTTACCTTTTTATTATTATAAAGTATTGTTTTACTTTCCCATATGCGTTGTAAAAACAGTATAAAAAAAGTATGCCACGAATATACTTTTTTTGGTGGATTTACACGTTTTGAGGTCCCCTGAGTCCAAAAAATGGCTTCAAAATATGCTTTCTGTAGTCTGTCGTCTGTGCAGATGCGTGAAGCCTAAACGACTGGGCTGATTTTGATGATATTTTGTTAACGGGTTCTAAAAAATCAATTCTCAAGGTGAAATCGAGAAATGGATTTTAGCAACAAATTTAGGGGGTGCTACTCCAACAAGTCTAAAATACTTAAAAGATTTTTTTATTTGAACGCGGTTCAGATAATTCTGATAAAAATTCTAAAATTTAGTCCATTTAAATACTAATGCAACCATATAAGTGGGTTTGCCGGAAGAATCTAGTTCCCGTGATATCGATGAAAATATCTGATTTAGTTTAATTTCGAATACATACTTTTTAAATATGCTTAAAAATTAATCAATTAAATTAGTTATTTTGGGATTTAAATACAGTATCAGTTAGATTTATTGGACCAATGTTTTACAGATGTCATTGTGACATTGGATAAGACAAACTTACATTTAAATATTAATCCTTTTAATTGGGATTACTTGAGACCATTCGGATTTATAAATCGATGCTTTTTCAGTCATTATCTGATTTTGGCATTGTTGTGTAAATTCTTGCAAAGTGAAAAAGTGCAAAGAAGTGCTGTTAATAACTTTAAAATAAAGGCTAAGTGCCTATGTCCTTAAACAATATATTATTACGTATATAATTTACTGTCAGATATAAAATACTCTGCCAATTAATGTGGCACATAGCTTCCTCGCAAAGAAAAGACCAAATTATGAAACATACCTTGATAAACATAATCAAAAAGTTGGAACGGCGCGGCTCTGTTCCAGTAAATATTTAATAAAGTTGAAGAAATTTAAACATTTGTTGGAGAAACAAAGCCTCCAACAAGCACCAAAAGTTTGAGCACATATAATTAATAACATATAAAATAAACAAATATAAAACTGCAACCAAATCGTAGAAACCGCTGTATAAACAGTTTTTTTTTTTATTTTACCCCCCTCAAAACTAAAAATAACACAAAATAGAATATAACAAAAATTAATCTACTATGCAAGAGCTTTTCAACGATATACATCATATTATAAAAGATTAACTTTAACATTTGTACCCCTGTACTCTGAGGTACCAATTTATATTTTTAAAAAACAAATAATACAAAAGGGCATTCATTTAACTAATAAATACATATAAATAAAAAACCTAATATCAAAAAAGTATTAAAACCTTTTAACCTACAACAAAATTATAAATTGGTACAAAAGTATATGTACACATTTTTTAAAAAATCAACAAATAAAATAGCTTTAATGTACATATCAAGGCCTTTAAAATGATATACAACACAATATTAAAAATAAAAAAAGTGGTCACGTGACACGGCTCACGGGAAAAAGTTTACTCTCATGTTCTCAGGAAGTAAGATGAACTATTGAAATAAAATATACTCAATTTAAAGAGCATTAGTGTGAGATTCAATCGCCGTAATCAGAAATAAAATCGGCCAACTATTATAGAAACTATGGCCATTCAAAGACAAAAATGGAAAAATATAAAACCAAAAAATAACAAAATGATCACCATCTAGGGTACAACCGATGATGATACGACAAAAACTCATAGGACTAAAGTTGTAGATCTTTTAAAATCAGTCACCACTTGTGCTATCCATTTTCTAATACAACTTACCGTTTAGCCGCAATAAGCCCACAAACCAGCTTAAAAATCAAGTCACCCATTTTTATTTTTTTAAGGGGGGAAGGAGGGGGAAAAGTGAACTTTGTATAATTATTTTGGTCCACAATATGGACGTTGCGCGTCGAATGGCGCTAACCACAATTCTCTAGCTCTTCTGGAAGTGGGTAAACATTAATGTCAGTCAGTGAGTCAGTAAGCCATGCGGCTTTATAATATAAGACTCGCCGGCGTCAGCTGGCCTACGGCCAGCTTTTGCCCGTCGAGTGGCCAGGTAGATATATGCCAGGTACTTGTATATAGTAGTTGGTACTTGTAAGATCTGGTAATGTTGTAGGAGGTTGTGGGATATTGTAGCCATCAGGTGGGTTAATTATACTGTTATAATTCCCAGTCTATAAATGACAAAATAAACAAACGATAAAGCAAACAAAGAAAAAAAGTATGAAAGCTATTAACGTCTAGAGGAGCTGAGCTAGTATCTTTGAAGTTGTAAAGCGGATTGAGTAAGGTGGGGTGACAGGAGCGACGGGAGAGGATGGGAAGTTCGGACATATTCCCGTCTCTGTCTCTTTTTATGGCGCGGCACTATTAAAGTAAATATGTATTTAATAACTTTGGTACAATCATTTTTCGGAGAAACAATGCATCTAACATGCGCCAAATGTGGTGCACATATAATTAATTTAATAAACAAATAACCCAGCAACCAAATCGTAAAACTGCTGTAAAAACAGTTTTTTTTTTTCAATTTTACCCCCCTCAAAACTAAAAATAACACAAAATAGAACATAACAAAAATTAATTCTGCTATTCAAGAGCTTTTCAGCGATATAAATAATATTATAAAAGATTAACTTTAACATTTGTATCCCTGTACTCTAAGGTACAAAAAAAAAAAAAAAATGAAGGGACATTAATTTAACTAATAAATAAATATAAATAAAAAAACCTAATAAAAAATAAATTATTTAAACCCTTCAACCTGCAAGAAAATTATAAATCGGTACAAAAGTTCGAGTACAACATTTTAAAAAAATAAACAAATATAATAGCTTTAATGTACAAATCAAGACCTTTCAAATGATATACAATACAATATTAAAAACAAAAAAAGTGGTCACGTGACACGGTACACAGAAAAAAGTTTAGTATCAAGTTTTCAGCAAATTGGATGAACTATTGAAATATAAGAGCACATATAATAAATTTAATAAAATAAAATTTATAAAAAAAAAAAAAATCGTAAAAATCGCTATAAAACAGTTTTTTAATTTTACCCCCCTAAAAACTAAAAAATACCACAAAATAGAACGTAACGAAAATTAATCCACTATTCAAGAGCTTTTCAACGATATACATCATAATTATAAAAGATTAACTAAGACATTTGTACCTCTGTACTCTAAGGCCTAAGGTACCAAAATTATATTAAAAAAAAACAAACAATACAGCCATTAATTTTACTAATACATAAATAAAAATAAAATAACCTAATAACAAAAAAATATTTAAACCCTTTAACCTACAACAAAATTATAAATCGGTACAAACGTACGTGTACAACATTTTTAAAAAATAAATAAATATAATAGCTTTAATGTACAAATCAAGGCCTTTCAAATGATATACGACACCATATTAAAAACCAAAAATGTGGTCACGTGACACGGCACACAAGAAAAAGTGTACTCTCATGTTCTCAGCAAATAGGATGAACTAATGAAATAAAATATACTCAATTTAAAGAGCATTAGTGTGAGATTCAAGCGCCTCAATCAGAAATAAAATCGGTCAATTATTTTAGAAACTACGGCCATTCAAAGTCAAAAATAGAAAAAAAATAAAAACAAAAAAATACCAAAATAATCACTATTTAGGGTACAACCGATAGAGGTACGACAAAAAGTCATAGAACCAAAGTTGTAGATCTTTTAAAATCAGTTACCACTGGTGCTATCTGTTTTCCAATACGACTTACCGTTTAGCCGCAACAAGCCCCAAAACCGCTTGAAAATCAAGTCGGTCATTTTTATTTTTTTAGGGGGGGAAGGAGTGGGAAAAGTAAACTTTTTATAATTATTTTGGTGCACAATATGGACATTGCGCGTCGAATGGCGCAAACCTCAAGTCTCTAGCTCTTCTGGAAGTGGGTAAACATTAATGTCAGTGAGTGAGTGAGTTAGCCATGCGGCTTTATAGTATATAGACATATTAATTTAGCACGATTTAAAGTGCGCAGAAGGTTGATATTAGGCAGGTGTTATCTGCAGGCTACTTTCGACAAACCATAAAAATTTCATAAAAATCAGATGATTACTTATAAAGATATAGCTGTAAATAAATGTATGTTTGTGAGCATGTGGATGACAAACAAATAAGCGCAGGAGGTTGAAACTTATATGGGACCAACAATGGGCTAATTATGACCTACCATCCAAATTTCATTAAAATTGGACGTGTAGTTTTTAAGATATGGTGGTTCGCAAAAATTGAACGACAGACCGACAGACCGACAGACCGACAGACCGACAGACCGACAGACCGACAGACCGACAGACCGACAGACCGACAGACCGACAGACCGACAGACCGACAGACAGACACGGAACCAAAAATGTTCCCTGATGTCTGAAACGGATTTCTGTCTTGGAATTTTTGAAATCGGAGACCTAACATTTTTTCGTTCTTCAGAACGATCACATAGCTTCCGTTACCTTCGGTAAGCTCGGAAGCAAAAAACTGAAGAAATGAAATCCATGATTTGTTAATTCAGTACAAACAAACAAATGTTTAAGTATTGTTTAGAATGTAGTTCAAAATGAATTCCAACAACTTGCGCAGTTACAATCAATAACAGTCAAACAAATTGTCTATCTATTGTAAATTATCTATGTATTGCTTCCGAGCTTACCGAAGGTAACGGAAGCATTGTGTTCACTTTTAAGAACGAAAAACTTTTATGCCTCCGATTTCAAAAATTCCAAGACAGAAATCCGTTTCAGACATCAGGGAACATTTTTGGTCTCGTGTCTGTCTGTCTGTCTGTCGGTCTGTGTGTCCGCGGATTATGAAACGTGCGACGATAACTTGAGTAAATGTAAACCGATTTTGATGAAATTTGGTAGACATGTTCATTTTACCAATGCCCAGGACGAGTTCGTTGGACAACGTTATCCGTCAAAGCGTTCACGAGCAACGCTCGCGTAAACGTGAACTTTAAATTTAAAATTGGAATTGTAGGTCAGGGAAAAAATCTAACTTCATCTATTCAATGAGACAAACATTTTTTTCAAATACATTTTTTTAGTAAAACCAGCAGCGACACCGCTATGAAGTGTAAAAGATCGCTAAAACTATTAACAGTTTTTACAAAATAAACAATATAACAATAAAGTAATATAACAATAATGGTTATAGTACATGATAGGATGCGAGGAAGCTATGTGCCACACTAATTGGCAGTCTATTTAATATTGTAGCCTCTTCTCACAGGTATCTTACCCCTCAAACTTATTTAAAAATTAGATTAAGAACGTTTTAGAACTGCTGTATTGCTTTGGCTCTCCTGCTCAAAGTCTTTTTTTACAGTGAGTTTTTCAAACTAATCTTAAAAAGGTTTTAATATTTACTTTACCGTCACGTACAGTGCTTTTCATTTGAGTCTTGAAATGTTCTTCTTTAAAAACCATCTTTAATTTTGATTATTCTAATGAAATCCCTGAATACTTAGATTCAATTTATATTCTATCTCTCTTTGAATCAATTTGTATAATCTGTTAAAGCCTGAGATAATTGACGGCTTTTTGATTAAGGATAAAATAGACGGAAGAGTAAACTTTAAATATAAACAATTTGAAAGATGGACTTAGTTGGTTTTTTTTTTTCATTTATTTGTTTATTATAGTTAGTGTTTTTGTATTTAATAAAATTAAACGTTTTGATTTGGTGTATAAATTTAGTTGTAATAGATTCTTTAAATTAATAAATCATTTATAATTTGGGCCAACAGCAGGTTATAGCATTGAGAGTTAGGTTTTAATAATAAAAATTTGATTTGGTTTTTTTTAACCCAACATATTTGGATTAGTCCAACTAGCCATTGTTTTTTTGGATGTTAATAATGATAATACTTCTAAATTATATTTTTAAGTTTTTGGTAGTTTTCATACTACGGAAAGTTAAATTTTAATTTAAATCAAATTATAATTATTATTAACTACGGGAAACAGACAGTGAAAAATACACTCCTATGCCGGGATTTGAACCACGGGCCTCTATATTTCCAGTATAGCGCTCTTCCATCTAAGCTACGCAGGAGAATGATTTTTCACTACCGTAATCGATAACTAGTCCCGAATCCAAGCTTTCAATATTCATATACATTTAGACAGTCAATATTTATGACATTAGAACTAAATCAAGAATTAACGCTTATAATTATAAAGTACTCAATTAGTACCTGTACCTTGTACAATCAATTCGAAATTCAATTTTTAAGTTTTTGGTAGTTTTCATACTACGGAAAGTTAAATTTTAATTTAAATCAAATTATAGTTATTATTAACTACGGGAAACAGACAGTGAAAAATACACTCCTGTGCTGGGATTTGAACCACGGGCCTCTATATTTCCAGTATAGCGCTCTTCCATCTAAGCTACGCAGGAGAATGATTTTTCACTACCGTAATCGATATATAGAGGCCCGTGGTTCAAATCCCGGCACAGGAGTGTATTTTTCACTGTCTGTTTCCCGTAGTTAATAATAATTATAATTTGATTTAAACTTCTAAATTATTATTTTAGAGCTCTGAAAAGTAGGAGAAGAATTTATGTTGAGTAAATAATATAGAATGTGAGGCAAGAATTTTATAATTTATCACCTATAGAATGTTGACATAAATAAAAATGTGTAGATTGTTAATCAAAATCAAAAACCAAGGTTGTTGTAACAAATAGAAAGAAAAAAATATAATAACTCCTTCTTTCTTTTTTTGTGTAGTGATAATTTCTGTTATCTTCCTCTTGGTGAGACACATTAAAATCAAAATGCAAAAAAAAAACCTTTTTTAATATTGTTCAAAAGTAGTTAAGGGAATGGAAAAAATATTCTCGGCTTTGTTTATTGTTATAAAATTTTCTTTCTTTCATTATTACGTAAGTGGGTACGAAAGACAATAAGAAAATAATAAAACAGAAAATAACAGTCAGAGCTTTTACTCTAGATACAATATTCCCAGCCACTTTAGGGAGATTATTGTTTCAATGTTTTTAATTTCTTTTTTTTTTTTTGGTAAAAGTCCAGTTTTACAAATAGAAAAAGAGAACTCTTTTAACAAAGTTCTTTATAAATTTCCTATGAAACCCTAAAAACTATATCTGTCTGACTTTACACGTGTTTAAATCTTTCCTGTATAATTAATTTTTTAATAATATATTTTTGATAATATAGGAATAGAATTAAAAAGAAATGGTTATTCAATTTTTATTCACTTTTACTATTTGATTTACTTTAATGTTCCTACTAAAATGTCCAAACTTGCAAACTTAGGTGTCATTCAAAGCACTTTAGTTGATCATAAAGTAAAGTCATTAGAAACTTTCATACTTCATCTCTTATTGACTATTAAAAACTCTTATTCTTTCTTTACTACGGATTTTTTGCTTTTTTTTAAACATTAAGGGAGATTTATTTGCGCAAGGTCTTATTTTAAGTTGTAATTATTGTGTTTAAAGAGACGTTACCATCTTTATGTAGGACTATAAATTATTATTTGTCTTTTTTACTGTAGTATTCGGGATAAGATTAAGATATCGTTGCATTTTTACTTTACTTGGAGATTTGGAAAATGGGACATTGTAAAAAGTAGTAAAACTTGTATAAAAATTTAAAGAAAAAAAAGTAACACAATTCTGCTTTAAACCCACTTAAAACTATGCAGGCTTCCTTCGACAATTTAAAGACAAGCAGAAAGTTTGTGGTAAGTGCCCTGAGGGGTATCATGATGGGGCACTTCTATTCCTTTTTTAAATTAATAATAATTATTTATTTTAGAAGATAAGAGATTTTAAATTGTATGTTGTCAATAAGAAATTAAGAAAATACACACCATGAATTCTTTTATAAAAATGTATTTTTAACTTTTATCAAAAAACTGAAACAATTTATCCAAAAATTGAAACATGCACGTGAAATTTCAACCTGATACAAGTAGAAGTTTTTGAGTAGTGAAGTGATATATTTTATAATATTTTAAATTGAGTGCCGGGTAGATATAGGGAACAGGATTGTACTACAACCATACTCTTTAACTATAAACTTATCATGATTAATTTTTTTCTCAATATTCAATACATATTTATTGCAAGACGCTCGCTTCAATGATAAAAAAAATGGTTTTCTTTTAATTTTGCCTTAACTACGCTAATTACGCTTTTTCTAACTCCGCCATGTATGAGTAGTTATCATCGAGCAGTGAGATGTAATAATTTATATTTAATGAAAGGAGTAAACAACTTTATTCCTAACGGGTGTCCCGCGACACCACACGTATTTTTTTTTCTTCAATTATTCGTTTATTATAGTTATTGTTTTTTATTAAAAAAAAATGTATTTTTAATTTTTATCCAAAAATTGCGTCACTTATAGTGGATTTGTAACAACTTCTAGTGGGGGATCTGCATCTCTTTCTGTTGGCTAAGTGTCAAGAGCCCACTGCAACTTTCTCAGTTCAAGCACTGCTTCTCTCACGTTCCCTACTCCGTTGTCCTGGCTCAAATTTCTTTAATGCCAACTCTACCAAGTGGTATCCATAACAGAAATAAGTTTTCCCTAGTAGACTGCCTCCATAATTCTACTCCTCCTAATTTAACCCTTGAGCATGATTTGCAAGGTGTTGTAAGAAAGCCATTTATTTTTGTTGTAGAATCAATCACCTTCTAACGCATTTAAGCTTAATGGAGTCAATATAAATTAAACGTTTGTTCTTATTTCATTGTTTTTAATTTCAGGAAATCATGAAGAAGTGATTGTTGCTACTTCAGGAAGTCAACTGTAACTGTGAGTGCTTAAACAATACTTTTTTTTATTATAAACCTTTAATATATAACATGTATTATTATAATGCATTAGGTACATACACTGATATCAGAACAATGCTCTGGTTTGTTTTGGGTCGAAACAAAGGTCTATTGTTCTTACATGAGCAGTGTATAGAGTTTGTTTCTTCTGTATAAAACAAAGTTCATCATTGTATTATCCCGTGTATTATAGTTTCTAAGCCTCATAGTTAAACGTTTATGGGTAAACCAATAATGTTGGGAATTGTTATGCTATTGTAAAATGTCTTTCATATTTAAATCTATTTAGATTATTATATCACACCGGATTATTTTAGTTTTCATGTCTCAAAATCGTGTGTTAGACCTCTTCTCCTATTCCCTTTGAAGCTTAGTTGTTTCTAAGCCAGTTGTAATAAAGTTGTCTACCCCGAAATTTGTATTTTGGAAATTGTAATTAAAAACAAAAACGTTTCTCATCTCCAATTATTCCTAACTTAAGTCTTTCGGACTTATTACATATTCTACACCGAGAATGGTCAATACATTTTCTTATTTTATATTAAAAGCTTTATGAATATGTATTATGGGTTTAATTTGGAAATTAGTGTAATCTATACCTCGTAGTTAGATACATTTTGAGCATATTCCATAACTAGTCGTGTTTTATGAATTAATTTCTTAAATTAGTTTCCTCTCGCGCTCTCTATCGAGGGTTTACCAAGGCGATATTGTTGCGTGCATTTAGTATTTTATTTAAATTTAGTATCGCTCCATGCAGTGGCGTAACTATGGGCCCACATTGCGGGCGGCCCCCCAATCCTGAACGCATGAGGTTTTTTTTTTTTTCTTTGCTCATCGATTTTATTTGGTAAGGGCCCCCCAAAAATTTCTTTCGGAGGGGCCCCCAATCGTCTAGCTACGCCACTGGCTCCATGTTTTGGTGACGATTAAGGTGGCCTTAGGGTGGTCGTTAGTAGGGTTAGATTGTTTTAACTATTGCCGTTCTGATTGTCATAACTAAAAAACGTGCTAGTTTATTGCGGAATGATATCGCATCCGTCCAAATTTAATCTCTTGTCTGATATTCCCGCTTCGATTCTCAAAGAGACGAGATATGTAGGGTGATTAATCCCTCTTTCTCATAATTTGACAAAATACAACAGATTGAATCTAAATATATATCTCTGTGACTCTTTAAGAGATGGTTATCAAAAGACCGCGGAGGAGATAAATAGAACAATAAGAAAGAGTAAAAAGTAGGCTTGCATATCACTCCTCTTGTATGCTCTGACGGCATATCGTAATCATTGTGGACGTGTGTTAGGAAAGATAGGCTTTCTTGAGGTTGTGCTCTTTTTAACTCGAGGAAGATTACTTAAGATATACTTTGTGAAGTCAAAGAAAGTAAATTGTGTAAAATTATTCAAATCATGCACCGTGTCTTTCATTTATGATCTGATAACTAAATTATAAGGACGACTAGCCCTAGTCACAGTTGGTTAAAGCGGTATTCTACATGTTTCTAAATGTCCTATTTGATAGCGTTTAACAGGACCTTTTCTCTTATTTTCTTTGAGTGAGCTTACTATAATAAAACTATGTCTTTAATATTTCGTGAAATTATACTGCTTTTTAACTCTTCTAGTAGGCACTGCTGTTTGTATAAATACGTTTGGGTTAAATATGTTACTAGTTTTTCATGGTTAGAGTTTAAAGTTAGTCTGCAGTTTTACTATAATTGACTTTTATTGACTCAAATTAATCAAGTGTTTACACTAATTATCCTGGTTTTCATAAAGGGAGGCAAGTTGTAAATATTGTGATAAGAGCTGTAAAGTGTGTCAGAGGAAGGTTGGTGGTAATTTTGTATTTGTTTAGTTTAGGATAAAGTTGGTGTTCCAGCCTTTCCACCGGAACCTCCTGCCCCGTGGAAAACTCAACATAAAGTTTTCACATCCATTAAACCAAGGAGAGAAAAAGATTTACAACTTAACGCCCTCCAAAATCTGTCTTTTTTTCACAAGGGATCTCCACCATGAAAAACCCAATTACCTCCTACTTCATCACGTAACTTATGATCTATTACAGTCTCCATTGCAGAGGATATCTGAACGAATGCCATTAACCTTAATTCTTTAAAATATGTTCTTTGTTTTAATTATATGACAACTACTTCTAAACAATATGTCCCAAACGTGACTTTTTCAGTATTAGTTCTTCTATTATCTTGGTTTCTTCTTCATAGTCATCATATAATGTCTCCAAACTCTTAACATCTCTAAACTCGAAATGCAACTTCTTTACTCTTTCCATTGATACACCTACTATTCGTTCTTATTAAGTACAACCATAAAACACGAGGAAGCCTCTAAAACAGATTTTTTTTCACCTTTATAAATAATAAACTTCGTGGTAGTGTCATTCAACCCCTTCATCCCTTCAATCTTGATATAGACGAGATGTATTTGAGATCAGATAAAATTACACTATTTTTAATAATCTGGCCTTTGCTAGATGGCTTTATTACTTTTTAGAGTCCGAAGGCCAATATGAGGACCCTTGTACATTTCTGCACTTATCTGTTTGTAACGCACCTGATCTACGAAAGTACGCACAACCAAGGACCATTGCTAGATGGCTTTATTACTTTTTAGAGTCCGAAGGCCAATATGAGGACCCTTGTACATTTCTGCACTTATCTGTTTGTAACGCACCTGATCTACGAAAGTACGCACAACCAAGGACCATTGCTAGATGGCTTTATTACTTTTTAGAGTCCGTAGGCCAATATGAGGACCCTTGTACATTTCTGCACTTGTCTGTTTGTAACGCACCTGATCTACGAAAGTACGCACAAATTTAAAACTTTGCAGTTTATCTTTATCTGTTATAACCCAAACACAGATTATAGGGAAGCCTAAAAAAAAAAAAAGCCCTCAAAAACGAGGTGTTTAAGAAGGAGTTAACTTTTATGTAAGGAAATTCCGCCGAGGTGCAACTTGGCCATAGGTTAGCGGTTAGCCCATTGTTGGTCCCATACACGTTTCAACCTTCTGCGCCCATTTGTTTCTCATCCACATTTGCACAAACATAAATTAATTTACACCTTATAATCTTCAAAATTATTTATCTAATATTTAAGAAATTTGGATAGTTTGTTGAAAGTAGCCCGCAGATAGCCCCAGATTAATTTCAAAAGCCTACGCACATTAAATATTACTATATAAATTAATACTTTTATTCATGGAAAGAAATCAAAACAAGTTAATAAAATATGAAATTAAATAAATTTTATAATCATGGATTGCAAAATTGTAAAATCATTAAAAGTATGCGCCATAAGGCTGAGGAAGTTAGGTGGCACACTTACTGGCAGACTATATATTGGATATGCAGAATACAAAGATGTGGGAAGTGATTGAAGAAAAAGCCTATCCCGTAAGTAGTTAGTATGATTTATATAAACTTTTGTTATCTTTAATGTACTTAATATTTAAATGCAGAAGCATTTTTTCCACAAAATTTACACTTGCCCTTATAAACATCCAAATTACATATTATTCATAATCAATTGATTCCTTTTGTAATAATTCTTGAATTGAATAAATTGTCATTTTCATCCATGATAGTTACACTGATAAGTTGTTATTGGGGTAATAAGTCGGTCTATTGGTCATCATTAATCTGAGCTTCTCGGAATACAGTCGTGTATCACTTGCATTATCACTCATAAATAATATCGATAACGATCTACGAGTATAAAGCAATCTACAGAACTTTGATACTACCTCCAACTAATTCTAAACTTTATACATTACAACTTTGAAAACGAGCCAAGTATAAATCAGTTACCTGTTGTCTTCGTTCATACTTAATTCCGGGCAATTATTTTAAGCAATTGCTCTTCTTATAAGTTTATTTAAATAAGAACATCATCTACGCTATTATTATTTCCATGTTTTGCATTTAAATGCTTTGTGATGATGAAGCAAGATGACTTTCTATCTATTTATGTAGTTTTAAGTCTTTAAGGTGAAGGAAATACTCCTCGTATGTATTCTATTGTGTATTTGTCTTTAGAGTAAAGCTACCTCTAGCAATGATTAATTTTACTTCTAATAGAAGTTCAAAGATGCATGCGCATATATAACCCAAAGATACGTTAACTTTAGATTTAAATTAAAAATAAAGTTCTAACAAATATAGAGTTATTTATTTAAAGTCTCAAACATATTAAATTGTGATAAAAAGACAAAACAACCGTGATATATAAATAAAAAATACGTGTGGTGTCGTGGGACACCCGGTAGGAACGAAGTTCCTTACGCTTTTCATTAAATATCAATTATAAAATCGCTGTAATAACTACGTATACATGGTGGAGTTAGAAAAGAGACAAAAATTAAAAGTAACTAACTATTTGTACGAGCGGAGTTAAGGCAAAATTAAATGAAAATCTTTTTATTATCTTTGAAGCGAGCGTCTTTCAATAAATAATGTATTGTATATTGAGAAAAAAGGTAATGATAAATTTATAGTTAAAGCAGATGGTTGTAGAACGAAAAAGAACTGTCCTCCCAGGCCCCGTCGGCATATTACTCCAATTAAATATTAAAATAAAAAATATAAATCATTAACTCACAAAAACTTCTGCTTGTATCAGGTTGAAATGTTACATGCTTGTTTCAATTGTACTGTAGGTGATGTATACAAAGTTTCATTTAAATCTTTACGTTGGAACGTAAGATATCGGTAAAAACGTTGTTTTCTTTATTTTAATCGGTTTGGTCCGCTTTAATAAATTTAGCGATCTTTATCACTTCATAGTAGTGTCGGTGTTCGTTTTACTAAAAAAAAATAATAAAAAAAGTTGTTTGTCTCATTAAATTGATGAAGTTAGAATTTTTTCCCGTCCAAAAATTCCAATTTTAAATTCGAAGCTTACGTTTACGCGAGTGTTGCGCGTGAACGCTTGGGCGGATAACGTTGTCCAACGAACTTGTCCCTGACATTGGCAAAATGAACATGTGTACCAAATTTCAAGTTATCGCCATCGGTTGATTTCGTGACGGATTTTGCGTGACGGAGATTTTGGTCGTTTTTTTCGGATTCACTTCCGGGCTCCAGAACGTGCCATAAGGAACTTCGTTCCAAAACACGTGTATAATAAACATTGTATATTAGTTTTAAAATAAAAATGCGAATTTGTAAGAATCGGTAAGTACATTGTAGCGATCAAAGTCACTATATGACAAGTGTTGCGTGGTCTAAAATCTTAGCGTCAAAAACCTTTTTTCATTCTCTCAAACGAAAATTAAATATTGTAGTATAGTGTGGCATTAGTAACTCGTCTGTTAATTCATCAACTTGAACTTTCCTTCTTAAAATCTGTCTTTTCCCTATTTCTTTCTGTGTGTTAAAAAATATTGAAGTTGGCCTGCACAGTCGAACTGCAGAGTGGCCCTAACGTCCATTTATAGTTGTAAGACCTAATACAGCAATTGATTTATTCTTCTGTTTGTAACCCCAATGTAATTTTAATGTGAGAAGAACTAATTTATTATTTAATAAATTAGTTTTGATTTATTATTCAATGTTCTGATTTGATATTGCTGTATATTTTTCTTTTTCTAGATATTTCAGCAATATCCTTTCACATATTCTTCATTTCTGCTTTTGGTTATACTTTAAGACAGTTTAAAAGTTTTTGTACTATACATAAAATATAAAAGAAAAAAAAAATACTAATAATAAATCAAAGATTATCTGATGCTATATTTATGTTGTTAATTTGTAACTCGCTACCTATTTTCTTTTATAGAGGATCTCATCTTATATTCTTTCTTTTATTTCTTCGTTTTTGTATAACAATGTAGAATTGTAAACTTGATTTATAGTTGAACTCCTCCTATTTTTATATTTTGTTATTTTGGCAACATAGGATTCAAACTGAAGTACTTATTCTTTTATGTACTACCTCCCTTTGGTGTCTTCGTCTTCACTTCAGCTAATAAATATTCATTGATATTATTTGGACTAGAATTACTGCCTAACTAAGTCAGTGTAAGGGTTGATATTAAGAAAAAAAAAATCCTATTCTAATAAATATTCAGCAGGCTGTTTAAATAAATTTATATAACCCGTTACTATTTGCTAAGCACTTTTCACTATAGTGCTATTTAGTGCTTCACTATATAGTGAAACTTTCTATTTAATCAATTTATATGATTAAACCTTTCTTATTAATTATTACTTCAATCACGGTTTTATAATTGTGACATGATACCTTCATATTATAGTATAATAAAGGAAAATAGCACTTGTGCTGAATTCATTTTAAGTTTCGTGCAGACACTTGAAGCCTTGCCCTCAATATAAACAAAAAAATATTTGTGGTGTCGCGGGACACCCGGTAGGAACGAAGTTTCTTACATTTTTCATTAAATATAAATGATAAAATCCCACTGCTAAGTACGTATTCGTTGCTAACTACTTATACATGGCGGAATTTGAAAAGAGACAAAATTAAAAGTAACTAACTATTTGTACCTAGCGAAGTTAAGGCAAAATTAAAAGAAAATCATTATTTGTACCATTAAAGCAAGTCTTACAATAAATTGGTATTGAATATTGAGAAAAAAGTTAATCATGATGAGTTTATGGTTAAAGAGTATGTTTGTAGTTGGTAGGAAATAGGACTGTTTTCTACCTACCCGGCCTACTAATTTAAAATATATCTTTTCCCTACTTAAAAACGTCTGTTTGTATCAGGTTGAAATTTTACATGTCTGTTTCAATAGTACTTTAGACGATGTGTAAGAAGTTTTATTAAAATCGTTACGTTAGAACGTAAGATATCGGTAAAAACGTTATTTTAAACGTTTTGGTCCGCTTTAATAAATTTTGCGATCTTTATCACTTCATAGCAGTTTCGGTGATCGTTTTACTAAAATAAATTATTTAAAAAAGTTTTTTGTCTCATTAAATAGATAATGTAAGAATTGTTTCCTGTCCTAAAATTCCAATTTTAAATTTGAAGCTTACGTATACGCGGGAGCGCGAGCGTTACGCGTGAACCCTTGGGCGGATAAAGTCTAACGAACTCATCCTGGGCATTGGTAAAATGAACATGTATACCAAATTTCAACCAAATCGGTCATCTTTTACTCAAGTTATCATCATCGGTAGATTTTGTGACGGTCGTTTTTTTCGGATTTACTCCCGGGCTCCAGAACGTGCCATAAGGAACTTCGTTCCAAAAATACTATTATAGCAATGATATTTAAAAGTATGGTATGTAATCATATTCAGTTCACCTATCTCTCCTAATTTCGATGTCTGGATATAAGTTTAACGTTTTAAATTGGCCTAAATCAGATACCCTGAAATCAAATTGATTATCGTCAATCGAATCTTTCTGTACAAAATAGTCTGCCAGTTAGCTTCCTCGCGTCCTATTATTGGATGTATGATCAAATAAGATTACGATCTGTTTCGATTCCTAGTGGCGTCACACTTTTTTCTTCCGAGCTTACTGAAGGCAATGGAGGCTATGTTATCGTTCCCTCGCGCCTTATAGTGCATACTTTCAAATGCTCCTCTATACTCTCGTGGAGTATTCTCGCATTATACTCAGCGAGGATACCCGAGGCGAAGTACTCGCATGCACACTCTCGTCCTTCGTGGCGAGCACCTCATTGCCATGACTCCATGTTCCTCGTATCCCCTTTTTCTCGGGACAATTAACGTCTCTGAAGCGAAGTCTTGTGAGGTCTTTGAGAGGTCTCTCCACATTCTCATTCCTCGCCCGACTTCGGCCAACTTCGTGAGAGTCTGGAGGGGCCTTAATGATTTTATGCTTTAACAACCCATTTCCCCTTTTTTTTATATCAGTAAAAATGATTTTAATTTTTTACAAGAATGAAAGTATTTATTTGGCAATATTTAATGTGCGTAGGTGGTTAAATCTAATATGGGGCAATCTGGGGCAACTTTCGACGAACCATCCAAAATTCAAGAATAGCAGTTGAATACTTTTTAGAATATATAGGTGCACATAGTTTCCTCTCTACCTATTTTCTATAGTTTAATGATTTTATACTATTACAACCAATTATTGTCAAATTTATTTAATTTTCCCCTGCTTTTTAAATTTGTCAAAATTGTTTTGATTTTTTAACATGGATTATAAAGTATAAATTTTCCAAAAATTAAGGAGCTCAGACAGATGAAATTAATCTTGGGGCAGGCTACTTTCGAAAAACAATCCAAATTTCATTAAAAAAAAAAATCGGATAATTACTTTTGAAGGTGTGAATAAATATATGTTTGTGGGCTAATTATGACCTACCATTCAAATTTTATTAAAATTGGACAAGTATAGTTTTTAATATATTATGTTGATTCGCAAAAATTGAGTGACAGACGACACGGAACCGATAACGTTCTCTGATGTCGGAAATCGCAACGGATTTCTTGAAATTTTTGAAATCGGAGACATAAAAATGTTTTGTTCTTCAGAACGGTCATAAGCTCGAAAGCAAAAAAAAATGTATGTTTGTGCGCGAAAAGCAAACAATTGGAAGAGAAGCAAATGGACGCAGAAGGTTGCTTGAAGGGCTATTCTTGCGACAAAAAAGAGCAAGGATGACAAAAAAATAGTTCTAGAAGCAAATGGACGCAGAAGGTTGAAACTTATAAGGGAATGGGCTAGACTTGCGACAAGAAAGAGCAAGGGTGACAAAAAAAAATCGTTCTTCAGAACGATCATAATGCTTCGGTGAAGCTTGGAAGCAAAAGTCTAGAGTTAAGCTTAAACATAAACCAATTTCTTGGGTTAATAGTGTACCTGATCTATTATTGATGATACTTTTTGATCAATTTTTGGTGATTGCGTTTTTGCTTACCGCTTTGCTTACGAGCTTACCGAAGGTAATGGAAGCATTGTGCTCACTTTTGGGAACGAAAATGTTTTATGTTTCCGATTTTAAAAATTCCAAGACAGAAATCCGTTTTCATCACAATACCTCGGAAATCGTGAACGCTTGAGCCTAACTGTTCACTAAGCTTGGTTTTTTATGATCTACCATTTTAATCCGAAATGGCGGACTTTCTTAATAAATTTTGTAATATTCTTCATAGATTCTTAGACTTTCTTCATAGAGCTATTAGCTATTCATAGCTATTATTTCATAGATCTATACATCTTGAGAATAGCTTGATCAAATGTCTTAAAATTTGTAAATTAATTACTTCTTATGACATATATATATTGTAGGAAGTAGGAAGTACTTTTTAGGGTTTTGTACATTCTTCTCAAAACCCTTATGCCGAGGGTGATGTGTCCGTCTGTCCGTCGCTCTTTGGTTCATAGGGCCCGAACCGTTTAAGCTAAAGAGCTGAAATTTGAAATACTGGTGAACTTTTTGACCCAACCACAGGAAAAATATACAGAAGTTCAAAATTAAATATGCGCATGCGCAATTCGCAAAAATGTTGTAAACTCAAAAATTTAAAAAAATATAAATTTTTGAGTGGGGTATCAAATGAAAGCTGCTGAAGAGTAGGACGCAAATATATATAAGCTTTTGTAAATTTTGCATTCCTTATTGGGTAAAAAAATCAAAATATACCCCAAAAAAATTCCCCCCCCCAACCACTATACTTCGGCTGGTCCTAAAATTTCGAAATAATTCATGCTAATACCTTATTGTGGGGCGATGAAAATTCCGGGAGTTCATCCCAAATTTTAAAAAATTGCCAATTTTGGGCGCGGAAATTTGAAGTGCGCCAAAAATGTTATTTTTTTAAAATTTTGAGTTGGGTATCAAATGAAAGCTGCTGAAGAGTAGGATGCAATGATATATATACATTTTTAAATTTTGCATTCCTTATTGGGTAAAAAAATCTAAGTATACCCAAAAAATAATTCCCCCCCCCCAACCACTATACTTCGGTTGGTCCTAAAATTTCGAAATAATTCATACTAATGCCTTATTGTGGGGTGATGAAAATTCCGGGAGTTCATCCCAAATTTTAAAAAATTGCCAATTTTGGGTGCGAAAATTTGAAGTGCGCCAAAAATTGTATTTTTTTTTTAATTTTGAGTTGGGTATCATATGAAAGCTGGGGAAGAGTAGGATTCAAATAAATATTTGCTTTTTTTTTTTAATGTTTCATTCTTTATTAATTTTATAAGTCAAAATATACCCCAAATAATGTCCCCCCTCCCTATATAACGGGTGGTCCTAAAATTTCGAAATAATTCATGGTTATACCTTATGGTGAAGCGATGGAAATGGTCTGAAAAAATGAATTTTTCTAGTCGTTATTACCGATGAAAAACATTTTGACCCCCCGGGGGATCGAACCCGGACCCTTGAGATCGAAGTATAAAATCATAATTACATAACGGGCATGCTTAATCTTCTACAAAACCCTAAAAAGTACTTGGAAGCAAGTACTTCCCTGTGATTTTTTAATTTCAAATGGCCATGTAAGTGTTTAGAAGCCAAGTCCCATTACTCACCTATTCATCACTATATATCTAGGAAGTCATAACACTTGATTAGCCGAACTTGATATATTACTTACATTACTGGTTTAGATGTTTGTTTTTTTTGTTATCCATCATTATAAATCAAAATGGTGGACTTTTATAAGTAATTTTTGCAACTACTTGATCTTGGACCTAGGAATTTGAAAATGAATTATTTCTAATGACAAACATTTCGTGTAAAAGGATTTTATAATCTACTGTTTAAATTCAAGATGGCGACCATATATATATATTATAAAATAAGGTGATAAGTCCAGCCCGAACCATTCTAATTAGGAAGTTTAAATTTTATAAATGGCTACTCCTCAGAACATAAACAAGATTTTTTTTCGATATCAACTTCTGAAGGTAAAATGGGAAGGGGAAAGGAAAAGAGACTAAGGATTTAAATATTTGAGAGGTAATGAGGGAGCGGTTAAGTTCTGCTTAAAAATATGTTGAAACTTCGAGAACATTCTTAGGACGAAAGACCATTCCTAAAGAGTAGAAATAAAGATATGAGAAGGAGAGAATAACCAGCCCGAACAACTGCGGGACACATATCAAATAATTATTATAATAAATCATTATATGACTGCTATGGTCATTTACGTACAATATATATAATTATTACATTACTTTGTCACAACACAATGGTTTGATATTATACATATTTATTTTCTAACTTCGTTTTTTATATGGGTCGATCAAGGGTAATTGATTAAAAATTCAACTGAGGTGAATCATTCTTAAACTTGGCTATATTTCACCCCTCTCCGGGGCATGAACTATTCAAATTAAATTATGTATTTAATTTGGATAGTGACCAATTTATTATAAATAATTATTTAATAATAACTAATCGCTATTATTATATGCATATGTATAAATATTAAGTATTCTCACTTCTTCTTTTCTAAGTATTTAATTTAGTCACGACCCTCTGAATAACTTATTTTATTCAGATTATAGAAATTAACAGATTACATCGCTTTAATGTGTTGTTTAATGAAAACAAAACAACATTAAAATACAGTTAAGTAATGACAAATTATGTATTGGCGTTTAAAAAAATGATTTATAAATATTTTACAGTAAAATTCGACTGATTATTGTTGTTATTATTATTACAATATTTTGTTCCATTAACATTATTTTACAAAATACATTTCTTAGTAAGAAAGAAATAAGTGAATAATCAACGAGGATATTTATCGCTCTTCAGACTTAATTCCCCTTTTTATTAAAACCATTTTTATCCTTTCTATTATTCTTGCTTTTATGAATTCATTTCTCGATCAAAAAAAATAAAATAAAATAAGAAATCTTTAATAATATCGTGAAGTTTTTAAGGTTTAACACGGAAATTGCAAATCATAATGGGCTTTTAACTTTTTATCTTGAGCCTCCTCTTTAAGTTAAAACATTGTTATGAAGTACTTTTAGGAAGCCTTTTTCCCTTAGGAAAGCGGGTTTAGTTAAAGCTTTTAAGCATTTTAAATTAACCATCTTTTAAAAAGCATCTCATTCTAGCAGTTTTTTTTTTATCCAAGCTAGAAAATATGGACAAAAATGTGGGGGAAGGGAAAGTCAAGTGTTTTTACGTTGCGTCTTTCTCATTAAAAGTCTCTTTAAGGTTTTTTTTTTTTAATCATGTTAGAAATTAAATATTTTTTTATTATTACCCTCTGCTGTACGATAATGATGGTAATTTTTAAAAAGTTTTATATTAGTTATTATATTGTGAAAGTTATTCTAAGTTGGCCCTCCTTAAAAACACATTTTAACCATTATTATGTAGTCTTTATATTATTAACAATAGGAATTTTGTTTGTTACATTAACTTTTTTATGTTATAGTGCCTATACTTATATTATGTACACTAGCTTAATACCCGTACTTTGCCATGCAATTTGTTGTGTTACTCGCTAAAAACCATTTAGAGAACGGCTATAAATTAAATAACTTCTAGATTTTTAATAGTGATTTTTTACTAAACAGATTTATTAATTATAAAAGTTACAATTCACTTGATGTTGATAATTCAAGTTTTACAACGGACAAACGCACGCGCAGTTCTACTGAGTACTCCAAGTAACAGAATTAATTTTGGGAAGATGATTATCTCCATTTTTAGGGTTTCGTTGGTAAAACCAAAAAAAGAAACCCTTATAGTTTCGTTCCTGTGTCTGTCTGTCTATCACTCTGAACAGTTCCAATAATTTTTTAATCAAAAGAGATAAAAACATGAAACTTTCCAGTATTTAAGATCGTTTTGACGCGCACGCAGGAAAAATATAGAGAACTCAAAATTATCAGCTGTTCAAATTCAAAATGGCGAATAATTCTCGTCACGCGAATTTTTTTTTCTTTTTAAATTTTGAGTGGGGTATCAAATGAAAGGTATTGAAGAGTAGATTACAAATATATATATCACTTAGGGAAAATGTTAAATTTCTGAGCAATTTTGTCAAAAACATACAAATTTTTGCCCCCCCCCCCCCCCCCCCCCCCCTTACACTAATTTTATGTTCACGATACCAACGAAACCCTTTTTATACGTGAGTCTTCACGCCTATCCAACTTATTTAAATATTATATACATCCAACTTTATTATTTGTTCTGTATTTGGTTATATTAATATATTATTGTTTTCTTTTGGTTACTATATTAATATAACTAGTTGAAGTTTATTTGTTCGAATTTAGATTTTATTGCTGTCATTTTTTTTTTTTTATAAAGTGGTTCGAGAAAAAATGCATGATGTAACCCTTAGGGGACACTAAGTCCCCGATGTGTGGGACTCTAACCTATTAAAAACCTCCACTTGTAGGACGCCTCAGCCCATGTTTCGGCTATTGGCGCCCAATGCAGTTGTGTCTGTTGAGGAGTATACTTCTCTGTGTCTCTATTACGTCTAGTAGAGGAGGACACTCCTCCATTAGGTATAGAATGTTTGTAGAAATGAACCATAGGGCTTAGCGTATAACTAAAATTATGTGGCTGGTTATTTATAATTTTGTTTATTTCAATATTTTAAGTTGAAGCTGTGTAAGGTATATTGAGGGAGTTGTATAAGGTAAATTGTTGTGTCGGTAGTTGGCTTGTAATTAAAGCTCTATTTTGTCTTGTAACTGTGTGTTGTTCAATATTCCGAAATTCAGTGTAAAACAGAGTCGTATGCCAGCATATTTACTGCGATATTAAAATTGTCAGGGTCCTTTGTTCTCATTAGAGAACCTATGGATCCTTTCCATAGGTTCCTTCCTTAAGAAAGCTCTCAGCGCATTTTTCCTACATAATTGGCAAAGATATTCCATCTCGTGGCTGGCTTTGAAATTTTGCCGGTAACTGAGTTGGAGGTTTAACAGGTCTTGAATTCTATTGTAGAACTCCAAAAGGGATTCGTTCTGTCTAACTATACAATACACATTTCTATAATAAGGGTGTAAGTATCTCTTTTAACTTTATAACTATAGATATTAGGGCTTGTTTTAGATCTTACCGTGTTAATCTTGGTATTGTTAATCCCTTCGGCCCCATTGCCTTTTTTCCATTACACATCAAACTAAACACAAGGTATTAATCACTGATGACGCTCAGGTTTCTCGAGCTGTGATCCAATGTATCTTAAATTCTATTTTTGGACTTTCCTTTACAATATTAGAAAAAATGTATTTAAAAGAAATTCAACTTTAAAGTTTTACCTGCATTTATAAAGCTAATTTCAAAGTTCAAAATAATATCAGATATTTTAATTTGATATCACCAATGTGTCCCTTAGTCGCCAGCTACACCTGGTCTGCCCTGAGGCTAGCAAAAAAAAACTGGGCAACATTTTGAGAGCTAATTTTCTGATATATTCACCGCAGTTTTTGCTGTGTTCGATGGTCACGCAACAAAAGCGTTACCCTTTTATTTATTGCTTCCTAAAAACAGGTGAATTGTTGAAGTACAACCAAGTAATTTAAAATTCTTATGGGCTCAACCACTCTCAGTTTATATCGATCTCATATATTAAAAGTTACACTGTATTTTTTCCCTGTTACATTTTCCACTGAAACTCCTCTGCAAAAACTTTTTTTATTATTAAAAAAAAGTGATACCACGCAGAGAAAAAAATAAACTTTACATTTTTTTTTTGTCATCTTAACTTTTTCCTGCATATCATTTGAATTAAATGGAAGGACTCTTCTCTAAAGACATTTTAATGAGTGGTTGCTAGAAAATATTTTAATGATAGTGTGGGAGTAATATCAAATGTTTACCTCTTTAGTCGAGTGGCATTAAGACTAATGACTATTCCAAGTAGGCGCTTGCTATATTCATATATAAAATAAATCATAATATATTCATGAGTGGTGTGACCAAGAGTATCATTGAAAGAAAGAAAAAAATAATAAAAAATGAAATAACATGTAAAAATTTTATTTAAATGGCAAAAGAACTGTCTCTTAAGTGGAAACAGAAATATAATTATCATGCCACTCTATTTTATCTAAATTTAATCGTAATAATTGCTTGTTGATAAATCCAAAAATATATACATGAATTATAATTTAATTATTAAATTGTTCTCTTGAGTTACAAAATATTATTATTATTTCAACTTTTTGTAAAACTATGGTATTAATTAAGCCTGGTTTGCATGATCTAAGTATACTTGGTCCAAGTAGTGGAACTTTGATACACTATAAAGTAGATGTTAAGATAGAGATGTGTAAAATGTTTTTCCCTCTAGAACTTTCCAGTTAAATTGTACTTATTAAGTTTTAAGACAGTGGTGATATATCACCTACTCGTTAACAAAACCCAGCTTAACTTCACATCTGTCATTTTTTGACTGCTCGATCTCATAATTTGTTAGGTGGGCGCCATTTTTATCAATGTCTACTTTGATGGAACCCATTCAACTCAACTTGGATGTCCAAGATGCTGCTTGGCGTATAATGAATATGTTGGCTTCGGTGTGGAAACTTTGAGTTTATTCTTATTCAAATGACCTCGGTCAGATTAAAATTAACATATATTTTAGGTAACTTTAAAAGTGTTTAAGAACATACGCAGGCATGGGAGCTCATTAAATCATTGAAACTTTATAATTTTTCAATCTGGTATTTTACTTAGTATTTCCAGTACTATTACTTAGTATTTCCTCCCTGAAGGAACCCCCGGGAAATTCAGATAGAATCTAAGTTCCAGAAAACCAGTATAAGTACGCCGTTCTTCTCTCGTCATCAGTATATTTGCTTATAGTTGTATATTGTTGTATAGTTGCTTATATATTAGCAATATAGTTGTTGCTTTGAGTTAACATCACGATGCGCCACACCCTTGAAGAAGCTTCCAGTAGTGGAAATGAAACGTCGGACATTTAACCATTCGTGACGTGGATTTAAACGAAAAACTAACTTATTCATTAGGATTCAACCCGCGTAAGTCGGGCACTAAGTAAGAAATTAAAAGTTGAAATATATTCTGACAAATACACAAAAGAGGTTTCTAATTTCATTACGTAGCAGTGTGTGTTTCCTGTCACTCTATGATTTTAATGGAAGTAGGTAGCGTGAGCGTAACGTCAGTTTATGTTTACATCTGGAACTTACAATTAACAGGTGTTTAAAGACATGTATTTCAGCGCACTTTCTGACTCATTCCTTGTCTAAAGTACATCCACTAAAGATTCAGCATGAGTGAAAGAGAATTTTTAGAATACCAGAAGTGTACAAAGATCAGAGGAAACATTGCCTTCTATGAGAATTTCCTTGTACCGTATGATTTTCAAAGTGATCAAATAGCTGAATATTTCCCTTTGTGTTAAAACATGATTTAACTCATGTCAGTAATTCTAGGGAATATATTAAGGTGGTAGAAATGTCGGTGTGGTCGCTTTGTCCTTTGAAAGGAAGCCTTGTAAATCACGAGGTAGATGCGCCCTTTTGTACTGTCCACAACTTAGGGAGTGTCCCCTTGACTAGACTGGTATAAGGCCCATCCCTTTAGGGCTTGTCTTATATAGAGAAAGAACATCTTTACTTCTCCCATTCCCAAGTCCGCACCAAATCCTTCCTTTCGACTCCCGGATCTGAAGGGACGAGATGACCCTTTCATACCTGTTTTATATCCTTCCTATGTCCCGATTCTATATCATAAACTCGTGGTAGGAAATGTCTTCAATTATATAAGAAACACATTTACAATTCTATGATTAGGAAATAGAATTTCACAGTCATCATTTTAAAAGAAATAATATAGCATTTATTGAATTGTTTTATATTACTTCGACATTTTGATTTACTACAAAAATCTTTTAAACTCAAAATTTTATTGATTTATAATAAAAGTGTAGGGCAAATGAATTTGATAATTATTGCTGCAATGAGCAATTCGCATTATCAAACTCAATAAATAACTCCTCAATATTATTATTTTATGATGAAATAAAGAATCCGCTTATTGAAATAGTAATACGGTTTGTATAAGTTAATATTTTCAATTTCCCATAACCTTTATGACTATCGATAATTGCAATGAAAGATGTAGTCGTCTGGAGGCATTGTAGAAAAAGGTAATCTACCGTTTCGTAAAACAATAATGAAATCTTTTTATAAACGTTAAATTTTCTCTATCTAGTTTAAGTAAAGGAAAGTATATAAATGGCAATAGAGCGTATAACTTAATTTGTTACTTGTTACATTTCTAATCTAGTCTGATGAACAGTTAACGCTTCACTAAAGCACCAAGAGATTTTCTTTAGTAACTCAATAAACTTTTGTATTACGGTCTTGTAAAGCTTTCCCGGTGAAATCGACCTACCATTACTCTATTTTTATACGACTAATTGAAACGTACATCAATAAAAAACTTTCAAGGCATAAATAATTGTTTATTATAGAAGCTTTTTTTGTCTTAGGAGATAACTTGTTTTTTTTTTTGTTTTTTTTTTTATTTTTTTTTTTTATTTTTAAAGCAAAGAATTGATTCATTACGAGTTTTATTGTTAATAAGATTATAAATGATGCCACTAAATATTTATTAGTAGACTATTTTTTTTTAAATATTCAAAACATTTAAATTTTTCTTTTTTTTAAAAAAAACATTTTTTTAAAACAAGCTTTTATTCGTATTCTTCACGGCAAACCCTTTCATTTGATGTACCCATATCACGGGTGGGCTTAAAAAATAACTAGTCCGCCATCTTGTGCTGTCCACCATATTGGATATAGAATGACTTCACTTAGCTAACCATGCATTGTCATCCAAACTAAACATGTATGCAAAATTTCAATTCAATCGGTTGAGGATAACTGCTTTAAAATTCAGTTGCTAGATTTGACCCGAACATACATACATATATACAAACATTGCAAGTTAAATAAAAGCTTGTAATAAAAAGATACAAGGATTTGGAGCATTCAAAAGAAGGCGAGTTTAATCAAACGCATATTGAGATTAGCAGACGATATTTACACTTATTGTTTATTATAATTTAATTGTTTTAATTAGAATCAATATGACATATTATAATATATATTTCATAGTTTTATTTTGCATTTTCTTTAACTTCAATACTTTCACACGTTTAATTTTAGATTCCCATTAGAACGTCCAATGTGTTTTCAATCTATAAATAAACATTCATTACCATTACATATAATCTGCCCTTATTCAAAATTATGAATTGATTTTAACAACGTAGTCATATCGGGGTCGATTCCCTATGAGAGGATGGCCTTACTTTTATTTATTACTTCTACTGGAATTTTTGGTATGCCGCCCACCACTCGGCATTTTGGGTTTGAAAAACCTCTGAGAGTGAAACTCAAGTGAACTTTTTGCCTTTTCGCCTCTCAAAAACTCTATAAAAAAAAGGTGATAATTAAATTTGAATAATTTATGTCCTTGACAGTTCCCCTTTTTCTCGACAATTTTCTCCGACCAATTTTTGAAATTTTCAATTTTCGGCTAGCTTTACAGGTTTTTTTTTTTTTTAGTTTGAAACGAAAGAGATAGCCTGTTGACATATTTTGTTATTTTTTACTTTTTACGTCCAAAACAGTTATGAGGGCGTTTGAAGGATCTGGGAATATTATTGCCAGAGAGGGAGGAGTGGAGTCCTTGCATATAAAATGACAAGCTGCCTGTCTTCCGCTAGAGTTTCTCTAAAGCCTTCGCTTTGCATTGTCACTGACAACCCTTCTCCATTCCACTAACAACAAATAATAACATCTCATTTTAGAAAAGGAAGAAAACAAAATCCTTACGTACTTTCCTCACATTTTTTTTTTATCTCTCACATATATTTCTACTGAATTATCTAAAATAATGCTCTTCTTAAATTTATAGTAAGATAGGAATAAAAATATTATGTTAAGTATTACACGCTTCAAGTGTCTATTTATTTTAAAATATAAAACGTCACAGTTCTTAATTTTTCAATATGTGATGTAAAAATTTTAAAACATATTATGGATTAAAAGAAAATGGTTTATTCTCATCTTTATTCCATGTTGACGAAATTTTTTTTAGAGAATATCTTTTATCTACTCACGGTAGCAAAATTAAGCATTGTTGTACTGTTTTCAGTCATTTTTATCAATTTTATCGAATTTTATCATTTTACAGTGATTATTAAAAAAAATTAAGATAATAAACAGCTGGTTATAAATAAAAGTCGCAACACTGATTTCATTTTGCCTTTGTTGTGTGTTAACTTAATGACTCAAACTTTCGTATTTTTAGAACTTTCATTTCTTTAAATCCTTTATCTATTAAAAAAAAAAAAATATATATATAGTAATTAGTGTAATTTTTCTGCCGTTAGTAGATAAAATATTGTATAACGATGCACCAAAGGAAACATTCCTGACTCGTTTAAAGATTACCTGCTTCGGTTACACCTTAGCAGGTAATCAACATTTTCCTGACTCGGCTTCGCTTCTGCAGTAAATTTGTTTAGTCTATCCTCACATTCGGCTCGGAACTAAAACTTAATAAACTTGTCAGCATAATCCATTTTCCTGCCTAGTAACATAAATAAATATTTGTTCTTATATTTAGCGCAAGATTTAACTGTAAGTGAACCAATTAATGTAAATGTTAATTTTGCATTAGGTCTCAAATACATTCGCAACATTTGAAGTAAATGTTTTTTTGAAAATGTAAAAAGGGCTAGAGTAAACACAAATTAGACACATTTATTATTTGCTCTAATTCTAATTTTCAAATGTGAATATCTTATTCGGTTGTTTGCTTGGGGTGCTAATGCTTTATGCTTAAGTAATTCGCAGAGAGGTCGGTATTTAAGCGTAATAAGGCAGTCCAATATAATTTTAAACCACATAAGTGTATCTAGATAATTATATATTTCTAAAATATGAACGGATTCAGTCATTTTAAAAGGGAGTGCAACATTTAAATCTTAAGGCATATACTGAATATTGCTTTACAAGGGTAGAATATAAGTCTCACCCTTATATTTTAACCCTGGCCGTTCTAGCAGGCTTCTGTTAAAAAAGTTCAAGATGCTTCCCCTGAAGAAACTTTCAACTATGTGGGAGTTTATTGCTTTTATTGGTCTTTTGGGTAGGAAAAGAATCATTCCCTACACTCGAATTTATCTCTAGTTCCAGCTTTGTACCCGGAGTGGACTTTGACTTTGTATGTAACTACCTTTTTAATTATCCTATATACTAATTGGTGTAATACTATTCTAAGTGAACGGTTATCTCTAGGTTAAGTCCTAAGTGAAGTCTGAGCTTGGGTTGGCAACCCTGGGCTCAACGCGTCTGCACAGAAACTGACATTTTTTAAAAACCACTTTTTTAGACTCATCGGACCCCAAATCCTGTAAATCTATCAAAATCTCAAACAATCCAATGTCATCACAATAATTTCTCATTATATAAGTGTATACAAAGTATTTGAGAAAGTAAAAATTAATTTTTATAAAATGAGAGAAAAATTCTAGCGAGTTAGAAATTATATTTCAAAATGGGATCGTTTCTTGGGAGTGTTTTACAATTTGTGAGTGAGTTATAAGAATGTTTTACATTGTATTACTTTGTAGTCTTGCATGACTTTTATTGTTTTTAAAGTATCTGTTTCAATTTATTTATTATAATGCCTTTCTCGAATTATATTTTGAGCATATTTGAGGATTTTTTATTAGCTCATAAAAGCATTACCTAAGAATTTTGTTACTGTTATATTTATTAGGTTATCCGAATTAGCTATTAACTTTAAATAATAATTAGTGTAAGAATCCGCCAACCTCTATCGCAAGTTAAAGAAGCCAACGAAATTGAAAAAAGTAGAACTTTTTTATCCAAGGTCTTGTAACCCCTTTTCTCTTTGAGGAAGTCAGCTTCTTTACTAAGATCAAAAGAATAGGGAAACCCTGGCGATGCAAGAATCTACATTTGTTCAAGGAAATTTGGGGAAAAAATGAGTTTCGTTGAGGGGTGGTTTTTGCACCACTGGGGTTTCCCATTCCTTTGATATTTTCTAAAAAGCTGTCTAAAGGTTAAGACTAAACCAATCTCCTTTTTTTGAGTTTTCCAACAACTTCTTTTCTTTTTTTTTTGTAGACTTTCTTATTTAAAAAGTACCGTAACTATCCTATCATACTTATTGACGGTAGTCCGTCGACTACTTTCAACGAGTTCCGTACCATACATCATTTACTCATTACAAATGTACTTGATTTAAAATGACGAAGAAACCGCAAATTAAGGGCTATGAGTGTCATTTGTTAGAGTCTTTGATCCATCAAGGGAAAACCTATAGTTAATGTGATATGAAGTATATTTATCACCAGAAAATTAAAGCGAATAATTAGGTTGTGTTATTGACGACAGACATATTATGACAAGCTATATTGGCTGCAACTGACTGCTTGTTCAACAAAATAGTAAAATTATTACAAAGCTGGTACATATAACTAAACTAGAAGTACTAAAAATTATTTATTAAATAAGGATGCACTACTTTATTTAAAAATAATATCATATTGTTTACGATTTATAATTATTGTTATCTCGTGACTTAGAAAGGTTATGGTTTTACAAAAAAAGAGATATTCATAACAGGTTTTATGGTTGTATTTTTTCTTATTTTTTACTCCCTTAAAAATTATGAATTATGCATTTTCTCGTGATTTGATGCAGTGTCAATTAAATTGGTGAATAATTATAAATAATTAAGATTAAAAAACAGGATAGTATTGTAATACGTAGTTTTTTTACTTTGTGGGGAGGACATCGATTATAATAAGTGACCAATTTAAAAGGATATATAAAATTGAGTGATAAGTTGATAAGTGACGAGATAGCTTCCTAACTTCCTACTGATTGGTAAAGAATCATTAATATCATTAATAAGATAGTGATCAGATTCGTGTTTTAGTGTCATATTGTATTTATAGCTATTAAGAATGGTGTATGGAAACTCACCGGGATAATTTTTTTGTAGATTAGGTCGTAACACGATAAAAATATTATAAAAAGAAGTGTTTCTTATAATTTTCTTTTAAAAATTAGGGAATATAATAATTTTTAGGGTCCGTAGGCAAATCCAAGGACCCTTAGATTTTCCTGCGTGTGTCTGTCTGTCCGTCCTCTCGCGTGCTCTCACGGCTACACCTTTCGTCCGATCACTTTAAAATTTGGCATGTATGTGTTTTGTATCTACCCACATATTTTAAAAATATAGTGACATAAAAAAAAAATATTTTTTAAAACAATTAGGGTGAAAAAACTTAAGGGTTAATTTTTTTTTTTTGACACCGTGAGGGGTACCATATGAAAGGGTACGTCGAGCTGATTACAAAAATATATAATTCTTTGGATATAAATTTGATAGGGCGAGCGTAGGCAAGTTTGAAGTGGGTGTGAAACGAGCCCCCCCCCCCCCCCCCCCTCTATCTCGCTTATGTGAAGTGCAAAATATCTGAAAAAATTCCTGAACATTCTTCGACCAAAAGTAAAGATACCACTTTTTGGAAATTTCGAAAAAAATATCATTTTATTTTTATTGACAAAAAAAGTTTTTTTTTATAATTATGGTCTTTTCGATGTATTTATATGGTTGTAGTCCGGTCTAGTGGCAAAAATATACTTTATCAGAGTGTGTTTTGAGAATATCAGACCCTTAGAATGGTTCAAAGTAAGCTTTTTAGCATTTTAAAAAAACACTGTTTATACACTTTACAGTTAAACACTATATAGTGTGGCCCACGGACCCTCGCTGTGTGCTGACTAGCACACACTTGACCTGTTTATTTATAAACATTTTTCACGCACTTACAGGGTGTTCCAGCTCATCAGGCACACAGAGCAGGGTTTGATTCTATTAGATATATCGAAATATATATTTGTGATTTTTGCAATAAAATTCTCTGTAACTAAAAAACTGATATAGCTAAAAAGATGCTTCACCTTAGAAAGTGCATTAAATTCCCTTTAACAAAATCTCAACATTTGCTTGTGAAGCTTTATTGAAAGTGAGAACACAACCATTTTATAAACTAATAAAATGTTTGTTTAAAAATGACAACAAAAATATGATCCTCCATATTTTTATACGACTATATGTTTGCATAGTAAACATATTTTTTTTGAATAGCTAAAATACCATGCCAACTTATAAGTTTTAAAAAGATGTAAAATATGCTGTACCTTGCTGAAAGTATGGAACAGAAAAGCAAAAACATTGCGAATAATTCGCTAAAAAGTTTAATAATTTTTGTTGAATAAGAAATTATTTTTTAATATAAATATCGTTTTTACTTAATATACAAATTATACAGCAAAAGATAATTAATTAAAATAGAGAAATGAATAATGTTAATATAACTTAAATCGAAAGGATAGAAAGGGAAGTACATTATAATAGGATGAATGATTAAAAAATAAAAATGATTGATTATTGCTGATAATATCCTACTCGTTTGTATGAAAAAGAAATAACTCTCTGAATAATTGTAAGGACTTAAGCAGGCCCTACACTGTCAATCCGCTTGATCAAAACAGCGCGTCAAGCTGATTGATAAGTGCTTTAAGCAGCCTTGGGGTGCTTCAAGCATACTATCAATCTCTTCATCAACACTCAGTTGTAGCGGAGTTTTCGACTAGTAAACTGCTCCTCCTGGACTGTAATAAATCAGTATTGTGTAGATGCCATGGTTTAGAATTAGGATTTGGGGTTTCTAATCTTGACAGTTGTTGCTCTCAAGCGGAAATAAAAGTTCCAGAGGAAACGACGTTGGTCAAAGGAGTGGAACTTTCCATAACTCGGGACAATCACGATATAAATCAATGAGGAGGCTAATAAATTCTTGATCGGCATTATTATCTACAATGTCCGAACCTTCGGAAGCGAGTGGACGGTCCTCCATCGCTGGTGTCGAGCAGGTGATTGACGGAATGCTTGATCAAAATTGCTCTAGACTATATAATATGTAGGGAAATTATTATGATGCCAGTTCCATACGTCTCTAGCATAATGAGAGAATGATATATCAAGCATAATGATGTATCAAGAAATGAGTCTGGAAGCTAAACTTTAAGAAAGTTGAAAAATAACCACCTTATTACTTAAGCGAAATGACGTCCATCCGGTTAAGGAATCCAATAATGCGGTATATAAAGCTATTGCAGCGACACGCTAACCCTGTGTCATTCATCATAATAATTGAAGACCATTGGCAAGCCTTAGCTGTCCACGGGTTTTCCACCACGGATTATTATAATTTGCTAAAAGTGATGAGTGCATTGATATTTTTCTTGTACTCGAACATTTATTCCAACTTAAGCATGAGAATACAAAGTACTTAAGGTTGTAAACTTGACAAGGACACATAGATTCCGATAGTTAAAGGACAAAATGGCCAAGAAAAATACTAGTAACGGCTATTAGTAACAAATATTCTACCAAAAACATGGAAAAAATACTGACATTTCTTTGAAGGCGCAATAACAACTGATTAATTTTGGAGTTATTATTTTTTAGTAACTTTATTTTCATTAAAGTTAAATTTATTGCAATGTTGTTTAGAGTATCATTACTTTTGTTTCTCCCTGTTACACTTGAAGCTTTCCTTTTTGATGTTCATCATCCCTAGAGTTTCCAAAGTAAATAATTAGGCTTAAAAATTATGCCACTTTTAAGTTTTTTTATACATCCCTAGGGTAGGTAAAAACCCTCTTGAACAGGCTTTATGTAAAAGTTAACTTAGAGGGATCTGTTGTAAAACATTTTGACGTTTATTATACAACTTCTTTAATCTCAGAGCCTTAAGTGTCAAATATTTATTCCTCTTTTTAATCTGAAAACTTTTTAGTTGAAACTGATGCCGACAAGAAGAAGTTAAGAATCGGGCGCAAGAGACAACTTAAAGCAAGACAAAAACTTTTAGTACTCTATGTGACCAAGAAATGACTGTGGACCACATCCTCTGTAACTAAATAAATAAACATAATTTTGTCAAGAAAAAAAATGACATTAGATGGTATTTACGTAATTAGGATTTATTAAAGGTAGCAGAAATGGTTTGTAAAGATTGGTACACGTGTTGGGGTTTAACAGATTATTTGATATTTCTAAAGAAAATCGAACTTCAAAGGATTTTAAATGAGAAGAATTTTGGGAATATTCCCAGTTTACTGTCATCTGTCTGCCCTGCTTTGTAACGGATTAACTTCTCAAGTTATCTTTTTTTAACCAAATTTTATTACAAATTGTAGTTATTACTATTATCAATCTTTTATTATTAATAAAATCATCACGTTTCAAAATAAACAATCGTCAACATTCCCCAATGGTACCCTAGAAAGACAAATTATAATAGACATAGCCCATACCAAAAGATTTCTACAAAACAACCCTCAAATTATAATAACCAAATCGGATAAATCAAAAACTACTGTGATATTAGACTTAGCTACATACAAAGATAAGATGAATGAATTACTCAACGATAAACAAACATACTGACGATTACGTACAGACCCAACAGATAAGTATAAAAAAGATTATAAAATTATTATAGATAAACTCTTTAAAGGTAAATACACCGATAAACATAAACGGGCTAATTTAAATAATAATAACACGTTTTGTCCCCGGATATATGGGCTTCCAAAACTCACATAAAATAAAAGATGTCCCCTTAAGACCAATTATAAGCCAAATTAACTCCCCATTAGAGAAACTAGCTAAATTTATTAATCCCTCCCTAGATAATGTAAACAGAAATAATCCTTACGATATTAAAAATGCCCTCCTACTAAAAGATAAACTTAAAGATATTACTTTATCTGAGGATGAGATTATGATATCTATTGACGTAGTCTCACTTTTTACCAATGTCCCGTTAGATCTGTTCTACAGAATTGTCAGAACTAAATGGGAAGACATTATCCCTTTTACTCCCATTAAAGATAAGAATTTATTCGTAGAATGCCTACAACTCATCCTTAATAATGGCACTTTCCAATACAATCAGGAATTTTAAGCTCACAAACATGGGATACCAATGGGTGGAGCGATGTCCATTAATGTGAGTGGGATTGTCCTTAATTATTTATTAGATTCCATCCTCGCTAAGTATGAAAATAAACCAAAACTCATAGTGAAATATATTGACGATCTTTTTATCATCATAAAAGCTACAGAGATAACCCCATTTTTAAATACCCTAAACGCATATCACAGTAGACTTAAATTTACCATGGAAAAAGAAATTAACAAATCAATTAATTATTTAGATTTAACCATTAAAAGAATGGAGGGAGGTAGCCTTACCACTATATGGTATGAAAAGAAAGAAAAAAGTAACAGATTCATTAACTATAGGTCAAACCATCCTCCACACCACAAGATAAATAGTATGAATAACCTCATTATAAAAGCCTTACAATATACAGATAGTAGTCACATTAAAACTATTAAACCGATTATTTTTCAGAAACTTAAAGATAATTTTTACCCCGTACACAAAATTAAAGAATCATGGTATACAAATATAAATCACAATAACAATAACGAGAGCATACTAGAACAACCTATAGCTATAACCAGTAATTATACAAAAATTTACTAGCTTACCGTACATTAAAGGTTTATCTGACCAATTGCCAAAACTTATGACGAAGATGGACTGTCCAGATTTTAAATTTGGCTTCAAACCATTAAATAAAGCTAACAGGATGTATAATAACCTTAAAGATAAAATTCCAACGATTAACACTATTGGCACAATATATGAAATTCCCTGCAAAGGTTGCCACAGAAGTTTTATAGGTGAAAGTAGCCAAATGCTAAAAAATAGAGTGGAACAACATAAATATGACCAAAAAAAAGGAAATTCGAACACAGCGCTAAGCGGTCATACAGCGGCTACTAAACATGAATTTGATTTTGAGAACACCAAAATATTGGTTAGAGAAAGGACCACGAATAGAAGGAAAATGGTAGAAGCCCTTAATATGGCCATAAAATTGGAAAAATCAGTGAATATTAAGACGGACTCAAGATCACTTAACAAATTTTATAGTGGCATATACCTATATGATTCAAATCATATTTTCCCGCCGAAAACATAACACTCTGTAAAGGTTTTTAATTAAATAGGATTTCACAAACTATAGAATAATTTTAATACTATAACTAATTTTTATTTAACATGCGCGATTAAACTAAAAACAATATTGAATATAACTTCGTTTTATAATATAGTGATAACAAAGATAAGGGGATATGAATTGTTATCAAACTGGGAAGGTTACACAATGTAAACTGTTAATTTTAAAACTTATTCTAGTCTTTATTTTATCTTTCTTTCTGTTTTTATTTAGAATATTCTACCAAATACCTGTGATATTGTTAACTTGTTAATTAGTATTGTTTTGGGATTGAGATGTGAGGGTGCGATGTGTGTTTATACGGTTAATTTTATTTTTCTTCGACATGGCGAAGTTTTCACTTTCGTGAAGTTTTGAATTTTGAACAGAATGACAACAAAATCAATCAGATGGTAATTCATATCTAGTTATGTTCTCACATACTTAAATAGAATATTAATATTTGTCATTTTAAGTTTGTTAATCAATTATCATTATTATAGATTGAAATGACGTGCAAATTCACTGTTTGTGAAAGATGACAACCGATGTAATAAAAATTAAATTGATGAGGGAACACATAATAGTTAACCAGGTAAATTTAGATTTAAATTGTGTTTTACTGAGATTTAATTTTATTTTTTTTATAAAAAAATATATTGATACGAGATATTTTTATGTTAAATAGATACAAAGAATGAATATTATGATGTATTAGGCTTGAGAATGACCGGCAAGGTCGAAACGTTGCCTGGAGCGAAACCAATGTAAAGTATTAATTTTTACCCAAACAAGGATCCACTTACAAGAAATATATGTAGTTATTACTTTTTTAATTAAAAAATGTAATACAAATTCGTAATTATTATAATTTTATGTGCGTATAATATATATATATATATATATATATATATATATATATATATATATATATATATATATATATATATATATATATATATATATATATATTATATATATATAGTAAGAGAGAAGATAATACGGTTGGAAAATAATTATTTTTGTGACCGAAACATAATATTATTCATATTTTTGGCTTTTAAATACCTCTATAATATGTATGTACATTGTACATATATATATATATATATATATATATATATATATATATATATATATATATGTACATTGTACATATATATATATATATATATATATATATATATATATATAGTATATTTATATATATTGTATATGTAATATATATTTATATATTTTACTTATTTTCTTTCTTTAAAAACAAAATTTCTTTTCGATCTTTCTTTATACTTTTTGTAGAAATTTCTTTTGAGAAATTTGGCCTTTTATATGGTTTTAATTTTTTATTATTTATTAAATATAATAAACAAATAATAAAAACATCCACTCTTCTTTATAAATTGCTATATTTCGCCATCACTTTATGGCTTCTTCAGGCTACAACAATAACAAATTGAAAATAAATTATTAATAATGTCATTACTTTAAGTTTAAAAAAAATTTCCTGAAAATATACAAACATTAATTCTTGGACATTACCTTGTACGTTCCCTCTCATATAAGTCTTCTTTTGAAAAAAGTTTTCTTTTAATAAATAAATGTAACATTACACAAATTGTGCAGCTAATTGCAGTGTGCAAACACTGTATTTTTATTGCTAATGTAATATACATATATATGTATATTATAAAGGTATTTAAAAGCCAAGAATATGAATAATATTATGTTTCGGTCACCTAATTATTTTCCAACCATATTCTTATTTAAACTAGAGTAAGAGTGATTAATAAATCTATTACTCTTAAAATATAAAGTACATAACTTGATCAATTTGATTAATAATTTCATTTCTCATTGAAACAGAATTAATCTCTTTTTTTGGTTTTGTAAAAGACTTTATTTACGTACGACTTTACTGCGTTTTGTAGAATTCATTAAATTTTTACAGCACTCACAAACTATGCAATACTTACCAATATACATTGGCATTGGCACCGAACCTCTACAATATAATCATGTCGGGTATCCCATACATTGAAAATGTTGATCTTCCGATTCTCGCTGATGACACTACAATATACTGTAGCTCGTGGCGTCTAGACACGATTTGCAATAGACTAAATAAAGCTTTTAATAAAATTACAAATTACTTTAAAGAATGGAGAATTAAAGTTAACCAGACTAAAACCGAAGTGATAATATTTACCAGATGTCGTCCTCGCCTATCTTAACCCCTTAATTTAAAGGAGCCGTTATAGATGGGAAAGATCAAATCAAATACCTAGGTTTACTCTCGATAAAAAAACTAAATTTTTCCAGACACATTAAAACAAATCTCAATAAAATTCAACACACATTATATAGTCTCTATCCTTAAAGCTGGGTTTACACGATCCAAGTGGACTTGGACCAAGTCAGATTTGACGCTACTTTGATTGTGTAAACAAGCTATCAAAGTGTACTTGGACCATCCAAGTTGAGTTGGATGGCTTTTTTTGATCAAAGTAGACTTGGATGGAAATAAAAATGGCGCCGACCTGCAAATTATGAGAACGAGCTTTCAAAAATGACGAGTTTGTACCGTTTGTTTACAGGAAGGTACAGTTTCGTTTATTTGTTTGTTTTGTTTGGTTCTTACAGTTATTTTTGTTTTATTTCATTTGCAAAATTATTAAAATTTATGATATATTTGAGTATCAGAATTATGATTTTGAAAATTTTGTTCAAACTACTTGGACCAAGTCCACTTGGATCGTGTAAACCCAGCTTTATTTAGCAAACGGTCCAAACTAAACCAAAACAATAAATTAATAATCTACAAACAATTAATAAGACCCGCCCTTACATACGCCTGTCCAGTCTGGAGCTCCGTGTCTAAATCAAACTATAGGTCCCTACAAGTACCCCAAAATAAATGCTGTCGAATAATTGATAATTTCCCTAAATTAACAAGAATTAAAAAAAGACTGCCAATTGGTGTGGCACATAGCTTCCTCGCATCTTATCCACGTACTGTATTGGTTTTATGCTTTTTTTTACAAGCCATTATTGTTTAATTGTTTCCCCGTTTTTTAATTTGTCAAAATTGTATTAATTTTTTACATGAATTAAAGTATCAATTTAACAAAAGTTAAAGAGCGCAGACGGTTCAAATTAATCTTAGGATATCTGCGGGTTACTTTCGATAAACTGTAAACGTTTCATACAAATCAGATAAGTACTTTTGAAGCTATAGGTGTAAATAAATGTAGTTTGTGTGCATGTGGAAGAGAAACAAATAAGCGCAGAAGGTTGAAAATTATATGGGACCAACAATGGGCTAATTATGACCTATCATCTAAAATTCATAAAATCGGACGTGTAGTTTTTAAGATATGTTGGTTCGCAAAAATCGAACGACAGACCGACAGACAGACACGGAACCAAAAATGTTCCCTGATGTTTGAAATGGATTTCTGTCTTGGAATTTTTGAAATCGGAGACCTAAAATATTTTCGTTCTTCGATAGGATCACATACCTTCCGTTACCTTCGGTAAGCTCAGAAGCAAAATCCACGCTAAACTAAATCTTCCTGACATTCAACAATTTATTTTTCAGCAAACCCAAAAATATTTCAGGCAGTGTCAAGACAATCAGGCTAACCAACTATAGTAAAAAATATTGGTAACTACAAATCAGTGATCTAACAAATAGATACAAAAAATACAATCATAAGAGAATCAAACATATACTTCTAGATAGCATATAATATGTGTTAATTACAATATTATTTATTTTTTAATATAAGATGTATCTAATCATTGTTATTAAACCTTATTATTGTTATACTTCAGTTTAATTGTGTTCTATTTACCTTCACCATTATTATCATTAAGTTAAAGGGTATTTGTTAAATTTTCTTCCCCTATTTGTTACAGCTGTTGTTATTGTTATCTTAAATATTATTGTATCATCTATTTAAATCTTGCAGGCCGAGAAAAAAATACTTTGTTTTTGTCTTTGACACTGGTTCTGATAAATTCGAAACGAAAAAAAAAAAATGTCTTTGTAAATATCTCTTAATAAATTTATTTATTTATTTAATACCAATATATGAAATTTCACTTCGGGAATTGATTTAACCTACACGCGCTTTATTAATTTATTATTATTAAATAATACGCGCTTTATTAAATTTATGTAAGCGTTCGTGTATCGCACGCACCTGTTACTTGTAATAAGTATAAACTAGCCTAGATTTATTTTACTTTCTTATTATTTTTTAATGTGTAAATATCATTTTTAATTACTATAGTTCTTTCTCCTTATATACCCTTTGTGTAATGATACCAGTTTAAAAAAAGAAAAAGCCCCGTGAATTAAAAAATAGTGCTGGTTTTTAAGATATGTTGGTTCGCAAAAATTGTGCGACAAACCGACAGACAGACACGGAACCAAAAATGTTTCGTCTGATGTCTGAAAAAGATTTCTGTCTGGGCATTTTTAATTATAGGCATAATAAGTTAATTAATTTTACCTGAATATTTGACCCCCCCCCCCCCCCAAACCGCGTAAGTCATCGTTCCAATCGGTTAGAATTGAATAGGATTGAATCTATTAAGCTGGAATGTGGTTTATGCAGTTCCATGCATACTGATGGCAATCAAGTTACCATGAGTAAAGTTTGCAAGATCAAATGCCGTAGTTTAATCCGATCTATACTAAAATATTCCCTTTTGTGGTTTCCTTATAATGAACAGGTCAATTTTCTCTTTGACTTTTATTTACAACAGTTTTACTGTAATGAATACTTGCTCTATTATTCTTATTAAAATATAAATAATAATGTCACTATTAATTCACTATTTCGCAGAGTATAATATATACAGGGTGACCTGCGATAAATGTGAAAAAATGAAGTAGGTTGTTCTACGCCTCAGGGGCTACACAGAACGCTATAATATAAACCATGGATCAAATCTTAACCGTTCTCCCACAAGGTCAAATTTTATAATTTTTTTAAGATTGCATACCTTTGCTCATAAAAACACTTATTGTTCCAAAAGTATAAAAGCTAGAACAAAATGTTTGGTTTCGTTGTCAAGCTGACAACATTTTGTACAAGAAAAGTGTCACATTAAAAGTGTAAGATGACAAAAATGTATACAAATTTTATTTTTAAGAAAACTATTAAAAAATCAATTTTTTGTGTTTTCATAAGTTGGTAAAGAACCGAACTTAAACTTGCCGGACTTCAGAAAAAACTTCCTTATTGTATAACTTTTCGATCAATATTAATATTATTACCCATTTATTAGGCGGAATTTTTAGTAAACGTCGCTGAAAGTAAAAAAGAAACATGTGTATTGTTACTATTGTTGACTTATACGTGAGTATATAAAACAAATCTTGCACTTTTCATCTTAACATCGGGTAGACGAATCGGCGTCTATACAGACTTGTTACGCTACCAAAAAGGCATGTCTTTGGTTTTTCTTTCTCGACTAAAGCGGCCTTTACACTACACGTGCATTGCACGCCGGGCCATTTTTTATTTTGGCGCGCCGAGCTTAACATGACACGCCGTGCGCCACACACTGTAAATGCAGTTCACTCTGTGACGTGATCACAGTGTTCATACAGTGATCTTTTAGTGTACACGACCAGTTATGCCTGTAGTAACGAAAAATAAAGCTTGAGCAGTTTTGTTGATTGGCGTAATACATGAAGATAGCTAGGAGAAACGGAAGAGGAGGCAAATATAGACTAAAAATTGGTTGAAGAAGAAAGATAAGTATTCTGACAGGAGATTTTTGAAAGACTTACGCAAAAATCATGTAAGTGATTATAGAAACTATTTGCTGCTGGATGACGAGACATTTATTTATCTGTTGAAAAAGATTGGGCCCCGCATCGAAAGATAACACTAAGCTGAGAAAAGCTATAACGGCTGAACAACGGTTAGTAGCAACTCTTAAGAGTGGCCCACATACTAGCTTGTTGGCACGGTGCCGGATGGCATGGCGATCCGAAAATCGTCTTGATTGCTATCGCGCCACGCATTGCATACTGTGCTATACACGAGTTATATTTTAATATAGTGCTGACTCTGACAATACTTAGAAACACTGACAAACACATACACTCACTGCTTAATCTTGATGTCAGAGCTGATATGTCTATATAAGCTGACCACACCCAAGGCTCGGCGCACTTTATTCATTTTTATTTTGCCACTTGTATTGTTATACATTTTAAGATCGGCTGCTGTTGTCTCCAACACCGGTCTAAATCATAGAGGCAGTTTATGTAACTTTTCATTTTTGTTTGTTTATTAAAAATAAACTTTTTTTTAAAAAGATATATTGGTGAGTGATTCACATAATTCACGGAGACCTCAACACACTGGCACGTTTCATCCTTTTTTGGCACCTTTTGCTTGAACGCCATGCAATGCACGTGTAGTGTCTGGGAAATAAATGGAATAACGCAAACTGTCTCTCCGCGTAAATTCTCTCTACGTAAAAGTTCTAGTAAAAACATAAATTCTACGTGGAGAGACAGTTTTTGTTATTCCTTTGAGACAATATACTGTCTCAGCAGACGTTATAACCAATGTCTCGAGACGGTCTATAGACTTATCGCGCTACGAGTCTACTAATGTGGACTTGGCTTTTGAGGATTGTGATGCGTTCACGTTTTATACATTCACCTTTTTTAAAACCCATTTCTTTTCACCAACGGTTGAAAATGATTTATTATTGATTTGTTTTTACCACTTCTGTAGATTTTTTAATCAACGATTTTCATCCTGTAAAAAAACAAAAAACAAACGAGGTTATTAAACCCTATATAACAATATGAAAAATATCCAAGCCAAGGTGATTTCGAAGTATTATTAAGTGCAAATTTCAGTGATGGTGGTTTCATTCCTTTTTTACTAGACTAGACAACCATAACAGTTTATTAAATATTTGAAATGTTTGGTGATTTTTTTCCCCCTTGCATAGTAAATGGAATATGTTTGTTAATTTAAGAGCGACGTGGGGTAGTTAAGTGGTTCTATTAACAGGGGTTGTGTTGCACCTTCACACCTCTAGCCTCGGTTACGTTGTTATAAAGTACCTTGGCATGTAGCCCTATCTATGTAATACCGAGGGCTCACTTTAGATTCCACGGCACGCTTCATGCATTTCTAATTAATTCCTTGTTTCTCCTTAAAGTCTGAACCCTCTTGGGTTCGGTGTGCTGCTTCTCCGCGAGCCCTTTACTACCTTCCAATGGCTATAACTGTTAAATACAAATGAACTCAAGTTGCACGAGTAATAAACACTTTATAACACTTCTGTGCCTACACCTGCATCGCATAGTACATCGCTTTGAAATGTCCCTCCACACCGTAATTACTCTTATATTGAACCCATCAAACAATATTTTATGGACTTTTTTTTACCAGCTGGGTTTTTATTTTTATCGTTTATCAATAATGCATCTACGAGTTACTTATTTTACCCCTCGCAAATAACCTTACAGAAAGGCTTTTTTAATAGAAATATTAAAAAGAAGTTAGTATCTTGATATTCCTTTTTAGGGTCCGCAGGCAAAAACGAGGACCCTTTTTTATTCTTGAGCTTGTCTTTAACGCACCTGATCTCCAAAAGTACCCAAACAAAAAAATACAAATACAAATACAGATATATTATGTTAAATAACCCAAACACACCCATGGAAATTTACATTTTATGAACATAGGTAACTTTGATTTTACAAGTGGTTTGGTTTTACACTTTGGTTAAGTCAATATACTTTTCTTATCTCTTTGTCTAAATAAGTATTAGACAAAGGGATATTTTGTCTAATAAACATTGGGACAAAGGAATATCACAATTGTTTACACACAAAAGTTAAAACATCCCATTATCCTAATATGGGTATAACGAATATTGTGTATGAATAATATTCGATTATGTTAATATACCCTTAATATTATAGTCGATTGTAAAAATGTTTGAGAGTGCATATATGTTTCAAATTGTTATTATGTGCTGGAATTAAAAAAACGAATTTATTTTTTGGTTTTCAACATCGCGTAATCGAAACTTTACGAAATAATTTGGTTCATTCTTCTAATTTTGTATATATATATTGTATATATATATATATATATTCTAATATTTATATATATATATTTTTTTTAAAAAAAACTATTTACTTTACCGAAATATTGCCCGATTCCAATTTATTAAATTGTAAAAAGGGACAGTTTAAAAAAAAAAACCAAGACAATCGGACATTTAGAAATAGGTGGGTGTTCAAGTGCATATTTACCGAAGTGGATCTTAATTTGGTATGCCCTAGACACTTATACATTTAATAGTATTTTGTATAATATTGTTTATACTTTTATAAATTCATATATTTTAATATTAAGATGGTTACTGTTTCTTGTTTTATTTTAGTAAACTTTAGACAATCCAAAATATAGACATTTACAAAAAAAAACCCTTAAAACCTAAGTAAATAGTACTTAAAGGATTAACTTAAAAGTGTAATTGGATTTTCTGTTTTTATTCCTTCTGATAATAATACATAATACCTTCATTGTTTCGGGATTAGTAATAATAAAAAAAAAGATACACACGTTATTTATTTATATATATAATGTTATATTTAGTTATAAAAGGTTGATAGGATATTCTTTTCTTTATTTTATTATTATTTCTTTATTTTGTTAATATTATTTTTTTCCTTTTTGGTATTCCTAGTGGAATATTATTTCGAGGTAAAAGTGTCCATAGGAAGAATTGGTTTGTGCAAGTCCAGGTTTAAAATTGACGAGGGTTTCAGCCTTCTAGTATAAGGGATTAGATGCTTGCCAGACAAACCTAACATACACTCTACCAATATTCCCCTCGAGGCAATTCTAAAACTAACTCTTTTCAGAACATATACATACACACACACACACACACATATATATATATATATATATATATATATATATATATATATATATATATATATATATATATATATATATATATTATTTGCTGTTACATGTCATATTGCCTTAAAGTTTATAACATTTGAAAGGAAACGTAAAAGTTTTTGAGGTAATTGAACGGGAAAAAAGTCATCCATTTTAGAAATCAAAATATTTAAAAACCAAAAGAAAAATACAACACATTTTGAATCTACCTGTTACATTTGGACTTGTTATGCCATTTTCTTCATTTATTGTTTTTATTTATTTAATAAAAGTTTTCTTCTAGAAATATAAACTGTATTATATTATAAGTAGCGTTCTTTTTACTTTCTCATATAAAGAGAAAGTATTGTGAGGGCACGAAAATTCGATTTTGATGAATTTACACGTTTTGTGGTCTCCTGAGTCCATGAAAGTGGTTTTTAAAAAATGTCTGTATGTCTGTCGTCTGTGCACGCGCGTGGAGCCTAAACTATTGGGCAAATTTTGACAAAATTTTGCATACAATACATGTTCAGAAAAATCATACTCCGAGGTGAAATGAAGAAATGAATTTTAGCTGCAATTTTGGGGGCGCTATTTCCCAAAAACTATGACAAAACATGAAAAAAAATTATTTCTCGAAAACGGTTCCTTCGATTTTAATTAAACAATTCTAAAATGTAGTCCATTTAAATACGAATCACGAATCTAACGATATAAGCCGTTTTCCCGGGGTTAATCTAGTTCCTGAGAAAATAGCGGACAGAGAGAGGCCGGGTTCGATTCCCCGCCGAGGTGAAGTTATTTTTATGATAATTTTGATAAAATGTTTATAAACTCTTGTATGAGAAAGCTTTTCTGAGTTGTCTCGGACCGATTTTTAATGTATTATATAAAGATATAAAATCTATAAATGAGAATTTATATATTTTAACAAGATTGATTCATTTCTCTTTACTAAGCCCAAACTGACAATGAAAAAACATTTTTTTTCTTAAACTTTGTATTGAAGGCAGCAAAGTTTTGCTGACTAGTTACTAGCTAAAAATTAATAGGGGATTAGCAGTTTTTTTTATCACATATATATCGTTCTACAGTCTGTAACGGAACCGAAGGTAACGGAAGCTACGTGATAGTTCTGAAAAAACGAACATTTTCTTGTGATTTCAAAAATTCCAAGACAGAAATCTGTTTCAGACATTAGGGAACATTTTTGGTTCCGAGTCTGTCTTTCGGCCTGTCGGTTTCTTTGTCTGTTCTCTTCCACATGTGCACAAACATACATTTAAATAATACATTTTAACAGTCCACTCTTTATATGTTGCTAAATTGATACATTAATTCATATAAAAATCAAAACAATTTTGACAGATTAAAAAACGGGAAGGGGGGATTAAATCAATTTGACAATAATTCAATTGGTATTAAAATCATAATACGAATAAAATAACGAAATAAACTTGAGGAAGCTATGTGCCACACTAATTGGCAGAATATTTTGAAAAACAAAACTAAAATTATTGTTCTTTTATCAATATTAAACTTGAGTGAAATGTTATACCTAATTTGTTAATTTACTTGAAACAAGGGGTTGGGGCATTGCTCTTACCCATCCCTAGTTATGGATGTTTGCATTCCCCGCAAAGTTTCCAAGACTAGGAACAGATGTTTACACACATCCCTCAACAAACTAATAAGGTAATTTACATTAATCAATTTAAATTTCCCTCTTACATGTTTATATATGTTTCTATACTAACTATGTATACGTTGCCCAAGAAACTATGGCGTTACGTATGTAAACATAATTCAAACGTAGCATTTCCTTTAGTATCTTTCTCCATTTCGTCCCTCCAATATAGACTAAATGACTTCTTTTATAAATGACTGAAATTAAAAATCAATTAAGAACTAATGTACATTGAAAATACCTGGTAATTAGTAAGAATGGATCCATTCATGAATGGATTCATTTATCGTGCATTCATTCTTCATACGTGGGATATTAATATTAGGGTTTGGACAATAATAATTACTAATAAAATAATATGAAACATGTTAATACAGTTTATTTTATTAGTATTATATGTGTGGTTATCGTCGTATACATATTACTGTGGCTTATTTAGGATAAATATAAGAACAGAGGTTATAATGTCTTTATTTACTTCCAAGCTTACCGAAGGTAACGGAAGCTATGTGATCGTTCTGAAGAACGAAACATTTTTAGGTCTCCGATTTCAAAAATTCCAAGACAGAAATCCGTTTCAGACATCAGGGAATATTTTTGATTCCGTGTCTGTCTGTCGGTCTGTCGTTCAATTTTTGCGAACCAACATAATATCTTAAAAACTACACGTCCGATTTTATTGAAATTTGGTTTGCAGGTCATAATTAGTTCATTCTTGGCCCCATATAAGTTTCAACCATCTGCGCTCATTTTTTTCTCTTCCACATTGCGCACAAGCATACATTTATTTACCCCTATAGCTTTAAAAGTACTTATCTGATTTTAATGCAACTTTTATTGTTTATCGAAAGTAACCAGCAGATAGCCCCAGATTAATTTGAACCGTCTGCGCTCTTTAACTTTTGCTAAATTGATACTTTAATTTATGTAAAAAAAAATCCAAACAATTTTGACAGATTAGAAAAACAGGGGAAACAGTTATACAAATTAGACAATAATGGCTTGTAAAAGCCATAATAAGGTTTGTAAAATAAAGTACGTGATAGGATGCGAGGAAGCTATGTGCCACACCAATTGGCAGTATATTTTTAACGGGATTCAGTGCAACTAATTTTAAGAAAATAGAAATGTAACTGTATAATGTCAAACGGAGAGGAATCATGGACCTTAGGGAGCTGTTCCTTTTCTCACAGTGATGGCAGTCAGGAGGTCAGCTTGTCAACTCTTATCAGACTTAGGGCCTGTCAGTGTGCACGCTGGTTCAGATATGGATTCGAAAACAGACGCGATAATTGAACAGAGTAGTTAAAGCGGAGTATTGGGTATGAATAAATGTATAATTTCAGTTACACTTTTAAATTTAATTTTTTCTTACCTCTAGAACTCCTTCAATTGTTTCCTTCATGAAGTATTAATCTTTTTTTAATTTTACAGTTACAATATACTTTAATAAAATTGATTATTTAAAAACATATATATTCCTAGCAAGTGTACCATTACTGGCCAACAAAAAGCACAATTGATACAAAATAACTTTCCTGGTAAAAAAGAACAACTGAAAAATTACAATAACAAAACTGACGACACTTTTTGGGATTGCTATTAATTTTTTAACACTACCAAGGTCCTTTATAGACAGAAATATAAATACATTTTTTATAAAATCCCTCAATTCTTCAATAAAGGATGTCAAGCTGTTGTGTCAAGGCAGAAAGAATTCCAGAAGCACTCTTAATCCAGCTCAATATGTTTCCCATTACTAAAGTGCTTTTATCTACCAATTCAGTGAACGATTTGGAGATATATTTTGAAGTATATCTTTCTTTATAAATTCTTTAAATTACTGATAAGTATTTTATATTTACAACTATGTATAGACTGGTTATAGATATTTTTTTATAACCAGTTTTTTTTTCGTTTAAATCATAGACGTTAGTTTGAATGTCGGTTGAGGGAATTACGGTCAAGGGTTATGGTATTTTACGGTTATAATATATTGAAGGAGATATATAAGCTTTATATAGGGAGTAAGGGCTTAAAGTCTGCAGGGCATTATTTGCTTTTATGACTTTTAGTCGGGGTGCTTTTATATTACCTTCTAGTGTTACGATATTGTAACATCCAATGGATGCAAAAATCTAACACAGATATCAAGTCCATTTTTTTTTATTTTTCGGAAAAATTGCTTTTTCGCAGTGATGGACCGGTTATTATATCCCATTGTTTTTGTGGTAATTAATGAGTTGATATAACGATGTAGTCTTTTGTCCTTTTTTATTGTCGGAAAGAGTTTTGGTCGTAATTCAAAAAAAGTAATAATCGAACCAATGACACTTTTTTTAACATTATTTTGTGAAGTGTTTTTATGAGTTTGTTATTGCTTCCTGAATGTGGTGAAATCTGAATTTAAATGTTTGAAAGCTATTATTTAAAGTATTGGAATTTTAGGTTGAATTGATCTCATTGTTTTTTATAGTGAATTTTACTAAGTATATATTGGTGTATGGGGCAAAAAATTACAATTAAAAAGATAAAGTGACAATTTAATGTTCGAATTATTCCATTTTAATGTTAGTAGTTTATTAATTCATACTCTTTCAGACATTTTGTCCACTGTTTATTTTTTATAAAAGTCATTTGTATTATAGATTATAGATGATAGAAATTCCGTTAAAATTGTTACATAGCTTCAAATTCAAAGGTATAGATCCTTTAGAAACATAAATTCATTTATTAAGTGTGATTTTTAATAGGTATCATAGGTTGAAGTAAGTGGAGGTGGATGGATCTTAAAAGTTTTGCTTTGAATTTCTTCAGTTTCGTAGATCTTTCTCTCGAAACCCTTATGCCGAAGGTGATGTGTCTGTCCGTCCGTCGCCCTTAGGTTCATATCTCCCGAACCGTTTAAGCTAAAAAGTTGAAATTTTACCCTTTTTTACCCTAACATAGGAAAAATATAGAGAAGATAAAAATATAATATTCGCAATAATTTGGTACACTCAAATATTTCTACTTTTTTAAATTTTCGAGTGGGATATCAAATGAAAGCTGCTGATGAGTAGGTTGCAAATATATATAAACTTTTTTAAATTTTATATTCTTTATTGGTTTAATGAGCTAAAATTACCCCCAAAAAAGTACGCCTCACCTAACAACACAATAATGGCTAGTCTTAAAATTTTGAAATAATTCATTCAAACACCTTACAGTGGGTCATTGCAAATAACGGGGGGAATTTCCAAATTTTATAAATTGTAAATTTTGTGTGTGTACATGCGCAGTGAGACAAATATTATATTTTTTTAAATTTTGAGTGGGGTATCAAATGAAATCAAGAGTAGATTACAAATATAAATATATACTTATTAAAATTTTGCATTCCTCTTTGGTTTTATGAGTTAAAATATATCCCAAAATATCCCCCCCCCCAACTATCCTATTACGGCTAGTCCTAAAATGTTGAGTTAATTATTGCTAATACCTTAGTATAGGGTGATGAAAAGTTTCCGAAAAAAAATTAATTTATCTATATTTGTAAACTGAAGATTTCTCCTTGTCCAGGTCTGTTGGGTACTCTGTTTTTACGTCTGTTTTTAAGTTTACATATTAAAACCAAAACGTGTTAAACCAATGTGCTATATTTCCACCCCTTTGGGTCATTTTCAAGCTAGAACGCAATTACAATGCAATTAATTATTACATCTTATTCAAGCTTTACCAGTAATTATCAAAATATTTAATTATCTTAAAATCTGTTACACAATTTTTTATCAAATTTTTACATTATAATAATTTACTCTTATTTTAACTCTAAACATTATAAAATTTCATACCTTGTTTATACAAATGTTTCATTAATTCCAAGCCTTAAATAACTTAATCACATTTCTAGTTAATTTTATTTATTATATTCTTAATGTGAAAAGGAATTTTACTCTCGGATTTATGTTGTCTAAGATAATTTATTCTAGCTTTAGTTTTACAAATTTTAATATTATTATCTTTCAATATAAATATTTCTTTTTCTAACTCAGTAGAGTTTACACATTGGTTTAACATGTTTGGTTTTAATATGTAAACTAAAAAACAGAGTACCCAACAGACCTGGACAAGGAGAAATCCTCAGTTTACAAATATACATATATATAGAGGGAAATATACTACCAAATAAATTAATTTATCTTGTTATCATTATTGATAAGAAAACATTGTGACCCCTCAGAGGATCGAACTAGGAACCAGAGAAAATTGAAGGGTTTTAATTGTTTGTTTGATTTTTGGGCCTTCCGCCTAAATTTGTTTTTATTTTTTTATTTTCATATAGAGCTGGGTGGCGAAATAAAAAAATGTTTCATAATAAAAAAACGGATATGCTTAATAATCTACGGAACCCTAAAAAGTACTTCCCTATGATTGTTTTCAGTTGGTGTAGGTTTTTAAATCAGGGTCCTATAAAAAAGAATATTATTCCTTTCTATCGAGTTGACAATTAATCCCTTAAATTACTAATTAGTTGTAAGGTCACAAAATTGTAGACTCGGTTGTCAATCAACTATGCTGAGTTCTTTGTAGGCCAGTTGGTATGATTAAAGAGCCTTGTTGGCAAGTCTTGGTGCGTCTCTTCTCGATAGACCATCCATCATTCCCCCAAGGAGAAAATCTCCATTTTACATTTCTTTCTCGTTCGACAGCTCTTCCGAGAGTGGCAGACCAAGCTCACGTAACCTAGGTAAATCCATAATAGCAAAGCTATCCTTTCCTTCCCATCGCAACTTGTTTCTATACCCAAGCAATTCTCCGTGCTGCTTTTATAAGCCAATGAATAATACATACACTTGGACGAATTGAGACTTTTAAATCGTAATGTAGATCGATACAGTTGGTAAATTTAAAAAACTTCATTCAAATTTATCTTTAAATACAATTGTGTCACCTTTCAGTATGCAGTTTATTCTCTTATAAAAAGTACTTCTTATTTTTTTAACTATAAAAAAGTCTGAGTGTTGATAATGAAATATTTGCTTCCGAGTCTATCAAGGTAGCAGAAGCATTTCGTTCACTTTTGGGAGGTGAACATTTTTTCCTCCTCCAAAATTTAAATTACCATTTGCATTTTTTAAACCTTCCTGAACAAATTTAGTTTCGGTCTGTCTGTCTGTTTGTCCAGAAATCCTTCTACACGCATATAACTTCCACAATTATAGAATGAATTTCCTTACGGCACCGGGAGGTCCGGGAGTGAATTCGAAAAAAACGGCCGGTTACGAAATCTACCAACACGAAATCGACCGATGAAGATAACCTGAGTAAAAGTTGACTGATTTAGTTGAAATTTGGTACACATATTTATTGTATCAATGCCAACGACAAGTTCGTTTGGCAACGTTATCCGCCTAAGTGTTCGCCCGCAACGCTCGCGTAAACGTAAGCTTCAAATGTAAAATTGGAATTTTAGGACGGGGAAAAAATTCTAAAATCATCTATTCGAGGAGACAAACAACTTTCATTAATACAATATTTTAGTAAAACCAACAGCGACACCTCTATGAAGTGTTGAAGATCGCTGAAACTATTAAAGCTTATTATCAACTACGGACTATTATCGACTACGGACTATTATCAAATACGAGTATTTTAAACAAAATCGTCAAAACTGTATGGTTTTTTACCCTAAATTAGCTAAAATTTATTTCTATATTACGCCTCGGGATATAAATCTACTTTATTCCACATTTTGGTATTGGCTTTATTGATATCGGCTTAGTCATTGATGCTCCAATGCTCTAACAACATTTTTTTTTAAACAAACCACGTTTTGGGCACCTGTATTTATTTATAATAAAATTAAATTGTATATTGTATCCACATATACGATGAAAGTGAACTATTAATAATGAATGTATTCTCATCCCAAAGTTGCATCCTCGGTTGGGATATAATTTAGTTATTATAAAATAGTTTAAAACTAGTGATACTAAGGTTTTAATTGCATTAGAAAACTAAAAATACTCTTAATTTATTATTAGGTTGTAGATAGGAAAGATTTGTTTAGTGCCAAGCATTACCACCTTAAAGCAATAAAATTAAGGAAGTAATCTAAATTCAGGAAACAACTGTTATCTTAAGATTCTCCATTGCTCCCAACAATTATGTTCAAATAACACGAAAAGGTGTCGGTTAATACAAAACACGATCTGCTTCGATGTGGATTTCATTCTAAACTAGTTTGGTAATTGATTGCCTCTATAAAAGCAGGGATGTCTAGATCACTTTTCCCAAGGATATCAGGTAAAGAGAACAGTACGAGTTCTACCACTGATAAATCAGTAAGTTTCGCCCTCTTGATATATATATATATCAGTTAAAAATAAATCAGCCAGAGTAGCTGACACGTAAAACAGATAAATCAACCAATAAGATGGATTAAACGAAGCTTTAAGTTAGAAGAGAAAAATAGAAATAAAAGAAAAATCTTGACTATTAAGTCCTAATCTGACAAAATACGTTCTACAATAAAGAATCTGAATTAGATTAGGCTTTTTCTGTTATCCCCAAGAGTTGGGATTATTGTGAGATGGTTCAACTTTGGGGTTACCCATGAATTATTGTTTTTTCGTCAGTCTTAACAACACTCATCGGGTTTTTCTTTCTTATTTTGTGCTAAAACTGCGTTTGATTGAAGTCTCAAATGAGGAGCCTTAAAAAAACAAAGAAGAAACAACAATGTAGTTAATTCCCAACCTCACTTAAACCACCACTTAAGTCGTTTTCTCTGAAGAAATCTAGTTCCCGAGATTATAGCTAAAAAAGATAGAGCAAAATATTTTTGTCCCTAGGCAGAAGTTGCTACGTCAGACTGCTCTTAACTAGAATATTCTTGGTTAAATACGGTTAATTACTAGTTTGCTAATAAATATTGCTTTATCGTTTTAACTATCCGGTAATCTTTACTCTTTGAATTTTATTCTACTTTAAGCCGGCCATACACGTTGCGGTATACCTAACAGGTAAACCTTTTCAGGTAACCGGTAACCTGTACAGGTGAACCGGTGTGTGTGGGCTAAGATAACTGTGCAGTTATGTCATAATTTGATCGCACACACGCACCGGTTTACCTGTTCAGGTATACCTAAACGTGTATGGCCGGCTTTATGTGTATTCTACGTTCCAATGTCCTCGTTTACTGTTCATGGTTATTATTTCGTAATTTTACTTAAAAGAGAAACAAATCACAAATAAAACTTATATTGAGACTAAAAACTTATATTAGATGCATAAATATATAAAGGTTAAACTTTAAAATTCAAATAAATCATAAGTAATATAGGTTGAATAAGCTTTGATGTAGAAAAACATTGGTGTTTTCCTACATCAAAGTTTATAGTAAAACCTTGCAAAGAGAAATGAACTTATTAAATATTGATTTTTTTTAAAAAAAAAAAAAACTTTTTTTATAACCATTAGTGTTATAAAAAACATAAATGTATAAATGTTTAAATAAATTATAAAATGTTACTGTTACTTATTTTAGTTGTTATTGCTTTGTTTATATTTGTTATTAGCCTTCACCCCGCGCTCCGCGCAGGGCTCGTGCTAGGAATTAGTGACTATGTATTGTCAAGTAGGCCTAGCAATTAAATGAAATGCCTAAATGGTTTTATTTCCAATACCATCAAAGAATAAAATCAGGACTATTTTATACATCATTCATTTCATTACTAAGAATATAATACTCTCCAAGTCTATCTTATAATATTGTAGGAGTCTATATATTTAAAAAATAGCCAATAGAAACTAAGTAATATACTCGTAGTAATAAATAACAATGCTAAAAAAGGATAAAATAAACGTAGTCAAAACCAATTAGACTAGGACAATCATCAGATGGTGCATTAATTTAATTACCATACTCTTCTCTCGATACGGCAGTTGCACCAGTAAATATTTAATAACTCTAGTTCTAGAAATAAATGATAAAATAGTAAATACTCGATTTAAAGAGAATTAGTGTGACGTTTAAGCACTCCAATCAGAAATTAAATCGGTCAACAATTGCGGACGCCATAAGAGTTCAAAGTCACAAATTAAAAAAAAAAAAAATTAAATTTAGCACTATTTAAGGTAGAACCGATGGTGGTACGACAAAAAGCCATAGGACCAAAGTTTTAGATCTTTTAAAATCAGTTGACGTTGGTGCAATCAGCTTGTCGATACGACTTACCGTTTAGTCACAATAAGCTTCCATAAAAACTTTAAAATGTGTCCGCCATCTGTAATTTTTTAAGGGGGGAAGGGGTAATTTTTTTTTAACTTTTCGAATTTTTGCAGTCGGTTTGGGCCAATTTCCGACCAAACGCAAAATACCGCGAGTCTCTAGGTGGTTTAAAAGTACCCAAACATTTTGATTAGCGAGACTGTGGGGTTTGTTTACGGTGGTTCAACCTAATTTTTTTAGGTTATGTTTTATATACTTTTTTTTAATAAAATTGTTAATAACTTTGGTTCTACTCAATATTTTTCTATGAAACCAAGCCTACAAATTGCACAACATGTTTGCGCCCACCTCTGAAAAAAATAATCGATATCGTTTAGCCAGTTTTGCGGCTATAAAGTTTGACTGGGGTGACAGACATACACACATACACGAAAAAAGTTAAGGCCGGATTCGGTTTTCGGAATGTATAAAATGAAAAAGTATCCAAAGAAAATTCAATTCTGATCAATGTACAGACAAAACTTTAATTTTATATATAGAGATTATTGTTTTGTAGATATATGTTAATTAAAATACTAAAAAGAGCCGAACCCTAGACCAAAAAGCTCTCCCCAGCTAAGGCTGAAAAATTCATCAAAGAATAAAAAATATGTGTGAGACTCCCACGCATTAGAAGTCAAAAAAAAAAAAAAAATTATGTTCCCTCCTACATAATATTAATATAATATAATTAATACATAATATCTTGGTTTTGTGTCAAGGGGCTTTTATAAAAATTAAACAGAATGAACTAATTCATTTTTGTTTTTTTAAAATTATGGATATATTTCGTCCCTTTCTTGGGGCATTACAAGGGCATATACAAAAATTAGAATTTCATAAACCTTTTACTGCAATAAACATTTTTCCATTTTAAAGATTTAGTAAAAAATATATAGTAAATAAAATATAATTACCTTTTATTTAAAAAAAAAATAAAAAAAATGCAGAAGTTCTGCAAGAAGTCACATGCGATTATTTTTATATAAAAACAATTACTACACATTATAGCACTCCTGCGATTAAACAAATAGGGGAAACAATTTATCAAATAATGTCCTGTGAAAGCATAATATCAATAAAGTATGTGGTAGGATGAGAGGAAGCTATGTGCCACTCCAAATTGGCAGTCTATTTATAAAAATGTTAGTTTTAGACCAATATTGATAAAACATGCCGACTTGACTTTGAAATCAAGAGGGGGTCACTGCGTCTAAACGAGATTACGAAAAGTTATCCCCCCCCCCCCGGGCAACGCAGTGTACTTCAGCTAGTGTAATAATATTTATACGTGTTGAGCGTATATAATTTCATTGACGTTGCTTTCTAACATTGCTTCGTTATAATTACTTCTTTGAAAACAAAATTAAATGTTAAAAGTATGTCTAAAGACCCCCATCCACGATCAAACATTTTGCGCAAACCTGATGGGGGGAAAATATAGGTCATACACGTCAAACATCATGTTTGCGCAAACATTTTGACCGTGTATGGGGGCCGGGGCCTTAATCGACATATACCGGTTAATAATATTCATTTCTGATTTTTATATCTTTGATCCCGCTTTTGATGTAGTTAATTTTCCAATAATATAAGTAAACATGACAAAAATAATGTTATTGTTTGGGAAGAGAAATCGAGAGAATATTTGTCGGTAGAATATTAATTTACTTTGCAATAATTATATAACATTGATGGTATGGGAAGTTGGGATGTATGTTTACATTTCTCTGGAAATTGTTTTCTGATTTAAGAATTAGGTACTTGATATATTTTAAAATAAATTATGTAAAACGGTTCCAAGAATTTTTACTAATAACTTCTAAAATGTAATCCATTTAAATTCTAATTATTTACCCATATTAAGTCATTTATAGGGAATAATTTAATTCCCGAGGTATTAATGAAAATAAATATTTTACGAAGTGTAAACAATCACCTGTTGAACACTTTAAATGTATTAAAAATGAATTGATTAAACTAGAGAGTGTTGGATTTAAATTCAGTCTTACTGTGTATTACAGAAAGTTTGTCGTTATGATTTTTTTATATTTGTGCTTGTCTGAAGAATGTTTGATATATTGGTTTGTTTTTCGGTCTGCGTCTTCTCTCGTCGAATCATTTAACTTCGAATATTATTTTTAGCCTGTGTATGTCAGCAAATCCAGCAGGTTCTTCTTTTTTTTATTTCATTCACTTATTTTTTACTATTTCCTTTGAATAGTTTTAGAAGTTATAACTCTGTTTGTTCTAAGTTTTACTTTCCAGCTTACTGTATATTATGCTTTCTATATCAGAGCTTTGATGAATCTGTCTATCGATTCGAATGATTTTTAGAGTTTGTGTAAGAAGTTAACAATAATAACTGTCCTTGAGTGCTTTATAGGTAACTCTAAATTTGATTTTACCTTGTTAGATTACGGCTCTAGTACTTTTCGACTTGAGCCATAGAGAACATCGATGATTTATAATTATACATAAGGAAAATAATAATTTATTTTAAAAATGATTGTAAATAAGAGACAGCTTATACTATAGCTCATTGTATTCAAAGGAGACAGTTATTAAATTACTAATAAGTTATCTAAAAATTATCTTTATCTACTATTAATACGAAATATAAACATTATAGCTCTAAGTTAGGATATGAAGCGTCAGTGGAGGTCATCATTAAGTGTTGGAATAAAAAAAGTCTCTCCACGTAAAAAAGTTTATTTTTATTTTTTTATTATATCTCTGTTTAGTTACGTAGAAAGTGATTCTTTTCGTAGCTGTATTTATTACGCATGCGCGTTCATAATTCTTCTTTTTTCCGCCCTAGTGCAGAAAAAAGTGGAATTCTTCACCTTAACGTACGATTAGCGAGTTTGTTTACATTTAACAAAACTAATTTGCTGTTTGTTTAATTAAAGTAACTGTTTATATCGAGTTTTTAGTGAAAAACAATGAGTGATTTAAGTAATTATGACGAAAATGAGGAGAATAATACGCCTCCCAAAAAAAATAATTCGGCATAAAATACGACTAATAAATTAATGTCATCTTTATCAAAAGAGAAATACGAAATTACATACAGGAAGTTTATTATTTTTTTTTCTGGATTTATTATTAAAATCTACAATCGTAAAGAAAGTTCGGTTCTCAACTCGTGCGAAAACTGCATTTTGTTTGCTCGAGTGGTTTTACTACCCACGCTGTCGCTCGGGTGCAAACTCCACACTCGCATGCAAAATGCTATTTTCCGCACTAGATGTGTAATGTACTACTACATTTAACGATACGATAAAAGAAAGATTTTTTTTTCTTAACTCTTTATTGTTAATTATATGCCTTGTTATCTTTTGGTTAAATTGATGGTTTAATAAGCTATTCGACACTTCAGAAGTTTGGCAGCAGTTATTTCTATTTTGTCAACACTGTGGCACTGTAGCATTATATTTATCAACTATTTGGAGTGTTCCTGGATGTTTTTACTTAAGTATTATTAATTGTTTACAAATACAATGGTTGTAGATAAACTTTTATCAGATTTTATTGGCCATATAAATTCTATTTTCCTGTACAAGAACAGGAGATTAGTAATAATTCTGACATCAATAATTATTTCAGAGAATTGCCCCTTTAATGAAATAGGGAGTCAGTACAATGTTTAATTTAAGCAGGGCCCTCTACTGGACTTCTTGTTTGTTTATGTCGCAAGTGAAGTAACGCGAGGCATTGTTCAACTTACCGGATATGTGGAGTTCGTGGAACAGCTTCTTTCTATTGAGTTTTTGCCTTCTTGGACACCATATGTATGAATTTTTTATTCCCTCAGTAGAGTTTAAAAGTTGTCTGTGAGGAAACTTTACAACTTGTTTTAAGTCTGTTAATCTTCTTATAAGATAGAAAGTTTAGCGAGGGTTCTTTTTGTCGCATTTATTCAATAGACCTACCAATATTTAAGTTCAAAGAACCCGGACAAGAATATTTTTATAGGATACTCACAACTGTTATAATCCTTTGACATACTAACTAAAAATTAGTTGTTGACCCTGTGAAGATTTTGAATCTGAGAACCACACAAACATATTTTTGACATTTTCATGTCTTGACTTCGGCACATAAACTCAAAAAGCGTTACACACGTAACAGAAGGTTAGGAAGAGGTAGAAGGTAGTACGTAGTGGTTGTAGAGAGAGCCTTCCCCCTGCGGGCTCGGCGTCGTAGTGACTATACCTTCGCCTTGCGCATAACTGGCTCTGCGCTCCGACTTCCGCTCTTCGCTTCTCGCTACCGCTCCAGCAGTCGCTCGTGTGCCCCAGCGGCGCCCCCGCCCCACCCTCAAATACAACTTCTGTTCTACTGCTCCGATTTGCACCGGACAAACGCCATAACCATTAGAATTTTATTTCTAATAAACTTACATGCATACATTTTTTTTTTTTTTACTTTATTTTTTTTATTTTGTTGTACTATAATTTTGCTTTTCTTATAAAAATATGGGTGAAGAAGCTAAACAATTACTTCTTAATAAACTGAAAAAGAAGAAAAGTACTTTCTTTCTTCATGCACAACATAATGTTCGATTTAATTCCTAATTTACAAACGCAAGAATCTGCACGATCGAATTTTTTGACATTTTCATGTGTTTACTCATGCACATAAATTCGAAAATTTTTATTTCGATTTATTTCTGCCGATAAGAAGTATAGGTAAATTTAATTTTTTTTTTTTATTATTGGGATACATTCTGTACTTGTTGTGATAAAGGTAGGTTAAGATCAGATCTACTTTATATTTGATTTAGGTTAAAAGTGTTAACTAAAGTTTATCCTCATAAAATATTATGTTATTATTTTTTCTGGTTGCTTACTAGTGAGTATTAAGTGTCGAGGGTACTAATAAAATATATAGTCTGTTGCTGTTTTTCCTAAAGAGATATATTGTTGCTTCAGAGCCGAAGTAATGACGCGTAAACGAATCGATCCTGCTTCAAACCTCCTAACACGAAACTACTTCAAAACCACAAACACTCTTAACAGCTTAAAACCAATATAGAAAAACTTCAAATTATTCACCAAATTATTTTGAACGAAAGTCTCTGGGAAAAACTCGAGTAAAAAGTTATCAAGTCAACACTTTAAGGAATGGGAAAGCGTGAGGATGTGTAGTTTAGTGTTAAAGAAAAAAAGTTAGGTTTGAGTTAAACTTTTTAACAAAAATAGAGGTTGGAATATATAGTTGAGAAATGGAGTTTGGAGTTACCTAGAAGCAATATATTCAGGTGAACAAGCGACTTTTTACTTGTTTTTCGCAAGTTCCTCTGGCTAAACCAACAGGTGCTTATTCTCTTTCTATATTCAAGGAAATCATAAAGAAATATTAAACTATTTCCCTAACCATGTTTGGAAGTGTGGGCCCTAAACTACTGAGCAGATTTTGATGAAATTTGGCATACAGGTTTAGATAATCATACTCCCATGCAAAATCTAGAAATAAATTTAAACTCTAAATATGGGGGCACTACCCCCAAAAATTGAAAAAATAGACAAACCTATTAGTATTAGATGTTTTCTTGGAAAATATCTAGTGGTTCCAGAGAAAAAAAATTTAGACGCAAAGAGTGAGATGTTAGGTTCAATTCCCCGCTAGACAGGGGTTATTTTCATGTTATAAGTAGTTTTTATGATAATGAGTAGTTAAGTTCAGAAAATTCATAGGTGCGAAGTCAAGATATTAATTTTAGCCCCCCAATTTGGGGAACCTACCCCCAAAACATCTGAAATCGTTTAAAAAAAGCATATAATTAAAACGGTTCCGTCGATTTTTTTTATTTTTCATTAAAAAACATATAAATGTAGTCGATTTAAATACGAATCGAATCATGTTTCTCCGTTTTCTTGGAAAAAAACTAGTTTCCTTTATATCTTCTATGGTGGGTCGTGAAGGGGTGATGGGTGATAAAAATTACTTCATACTAGTAGTATTTAAGTATTTGGCTATATTTCATCCCTTAAGGGACATCTTCAGGCCTGTAAACAAGGTATTTCTACATTATTATCTTTATAATTTTCAGCCAGGTTAATAATTATGAATCTAAACAATAATTTTCTCAATCTTACTTTCTATAATTATTTTTAACATTAATCCTTATTTCCTTATTACACATAACTATGAATTTAAATTAACAAGAACAATAAATAAATTAAAATAAAAGATAATAAGAACCAACCTGTTACAATGTTAAGTGGTAGAGTCAGTAATAAAACATTTTAGATAAACTTTTTAAATATATAAAAATTTTTCATAACATAATCATAAATAAACTATCCACTATTAACATTTAACATATAACTATTAAAATTTGATAAAACTAAATTAAAAACGTGCTAAAAAAGTATTACATTCTTTATTTTGTGGTAACTATTAGAAAGTAAAATGTCCAGGTTAATTGATAAACATTTTTTTTTGATAAACTGTTTATCAATTAACCTGGACATTTTACTTTCTAATAGTTACCACAAAATAAAGAATGTAATACTTTTTTAGCACGTTTTTAATTTAGTTTTATCAAATTTTAATAGTTATATGTTAAATGTTAATAGTGGATAGTTTATTTATGATTATGTTATGAAAAATTTTTATATATTTAAAAAGTTTATCTAAAATGTTTTATTACTGACTCTACCACTTAACATTGTAACAGGTTGGTTCTTATTATCTTTTATTTTAATTTATTTATTGTTCTTGTTAATTTAAATTCATAGTTATGTGTAATAAGGAAATAAGGATTAATGTTAAAAATAATTATAGAAAGTAAGATTGAGAAAATTATTGTTTAGATTCATAATTATTAACCTGGCTGAAAATTATAAAGATAATAATGTAGAAATACCTTGTTTACAGGCCTGAAGATGTCCCTTAAGGGATGAAATATAGCCAAATACTTAAATACTACTAGTATGAAGTAATTTTTATCACCCATCACCCCTTCACGACCCACCATAGAAGATATACAAATTATAGGGGACCACAGCTCTTTAAAATAGTTTCCTTTATATATTTATGAAGATAAAACGCATTTAGCTGAAAATCCACCTTAAACCCTTTTTAAATGTGTTTAAAATTAGACTGCCAATTGGTGTCGCACATATCTTCCTCGCATAATCCATCACGAACTATATTGATTTTATTTTTGCTTTTACAAGATATTTTTGTCTAATTTGTTTGTTCCCCCGACTTTCGATAAACTATAAAAGTTTCATACAAATCAAAATCAGATAAGTACTTATGAGTATTAGGTGTAAATAAATGTATGTTTGTGTGGATGTGGAAGAGAAACAAATGAGCACAGAAGGTTGAAACTTATACGGGACCAACAATGGATTAATCACGATCTACCATTCAAATTTCATTAAAGTCGGACGTGTAAGTTTTAAGATATAATGGTTCGTTTTTTTTTTTTTTTTTAAACAACTTGAAATAAATAAATGTTTTAATTTTAAATTAAAACATTAATTATGAAAAACATTTTTCTACTTCTTTGGGGTTCTGGTATTTTTTACTTCTCATATAAAGAGAAAGAATTGTGATGGCGCCATAAATTCGATTTTGAGATTTTGATGGATTTACACGTTTTGAGGTCCCCTGAGTCCAAAAAAGTGTTTTTTTTAAAAAAATGTTTGTCTGTCTGTCTGTCTGTGCAGACGCCTGGAGCCTAAACTACTGGGCTGATTTTGACGAAATTTGAAATACATGTTCATAAAAATCATACCCCCTAGACGAAATCGAGAAATAAATTTTAGCCGCAAATTTGGAGGGTACTACCTCCAAGATCTTTGAAAAAATCATGAAAATAAATTATTACTAGAATAAAGTTCCGACAGTTTTAATTAAAAATGTAGTCCATTTCAATACGAATCTAAGGAAATAATCCGTCTTCCCGGGAAAATCTAGTTCTTAAGAAACTAGCTTCAAAAGCGGACGGAGAGAGCCCGGGTTCGATTCCCCGCCCAGGAGATGTTATTTTTATGATACATTTTGATAAAATTTTAATAATAATTAAATGTACATACGAAAACTAATAAATGGAAAACACTGGGCTAAATAATTATGAACTCGTATATATGAGGAAGTTTGTCTGAGTTGTCTCGCATCGATTTTTTATCTTTATATTCGTTTTCCCTTTTTATATTCGCTTCCCTGCATTTATTTATACCTTTCCCTGTGTCCTAAAACTGGTATTGCTTAACTCGGTGACCGGTAAAAAATCTCTATGCATCATTAGAATTATTATTTCTTATATTATTCTTAATTTCTCAAAGCAGAAAAATAATAATATTTATCTGCAGAATATTTTGAAAGGTAGACATCGATTTAAAATTTTGTTAAATTGTTCAATTACTTTAAAATATAATTAAGAAATTATCAGAGTTAAGAAAGGTAGGTATATTGGCAGTTAAGATGGAGATAGCTGTTCAAATGAATGTACTACTGTGTTTGTAGAAGGGATTGGATGAATTCATAGAGTTAAGGTACTCGAGAGACGGGTGATTGGCCTTTTCTAATAACTTGACGAGTCAAGGGAAAGGGAAGTAAAGCAAGGGCCCGTCAACAGTCGATATCCATCATTCCAACTCCAACTCGAGCTACTCTCTCTCAAGTTTGAACCAGTAGAAAATTCAATGGGTAAAATCCACATTGCCTTGTAGAAACCAACCTCTCTGTACTTAACTCAATCCACAATGCCTTCTCGGTTGGAGTTTGGCCTTGAAAACTTGGCTTGTTAGTTAGAAATTTACCTGTGTTACATCAACACCTGTACTCACTCTTACAAATTCCACGACTCTGCGACTGTGAATTTGCAGTTTAAATTAAATTGACTGCAATCAACCATTGTAACCACAATTGACTGCAATTCCTTGCAAACAATTTTGTCCCAACCTAAATTTACCTAAACTTTTTTTTACCTAAATTTGGTTTTAACTGACTCGAGTTAAACATGTTATTGTTTAGGGCATTTTGAATTTGGCCCTCTCAGTACTTTTCAAGGACGATTAACTTGAACTCTGTAAAAAAGAATTTGTTTTTAATCAAAAATAGAATGTTGAATTAGTCCCCAGGCCACCATAAGAAGTAAGTCGCTGATCGATAAAGTTTTCTTACCTTATGGAATCGCTTATTTATGTCGTGTCCACCGATGAATTGGGTATATGGCAACTGGGCGCTGGGCCATTTCTTTTTTTTTACATGCCAAACATGCCCTTCTGCGGGAACGAGAAGTGATAGATAAAGTTTTGATTTTCACAGGATCGTTTAATTAAATTATTTAAAAAACAGTGGTACAGGTGGCCACCGAAAAGAGTGGGCCTTTCACTTTTCAACGTCCCCGCAGAGCGACATGTTTGGGGCGGTGGACACCCCAAAAGGCCCACTCTTATCGGTGGCCACGTGTACCACTGTTTTTTAAATAATTTAATTAAACGATCCTGTGAAAATCAAAATTTTATCTTAGTCCAGTCAACGAAGACCAAAAAACCCCGAATAGGGGAAATAATTCGTGTAGTCGCTTTTAAATTTTTGTACAGATTAAGGAGATGTAATTGGGGTGGGGGAGTCTAGGGGGTGGGGGTAAATAGAGGAATTAATATTTTGTAAGGGGGAGTCAAAAACCTATGGAAAAATAAATAGAGTGTGACTTAAGGTCAGAAATCCCTAATAAAAGCTTTCTTTTGCCCCCTAATCCTACTTATTATTATTTTTTTACCTAATTTTGAGCGCTTGTAACTCAAAAATGGTTGGAGCTAAAAGAAATGTTTAAAGGACCTTTTTTTATATAAAATTTAATGTAGTTTAATTTTGTCATAGACTTATTTTCGCTAGAGTCCGCGGTTTTCGAGTTATTCAAGAAAAACATGAAAAAGTTACCTTTTGGGGACCCCCACCCCCCCGCTCGCCCCCCACCGGTGGGGATTTTTAATATGTTGTTCATGGCACACCTCCCTACCATTGTACAAAAATTTGCGACTACACGAATTATTTCCCCTATTTTTCCTTCGTTGACTGGACTATCTATCTCTTTTCAATGTTCCCGCAGAAGGGCATGTTTGGCATGTCAAAAAAAAAGAAATGGCCCAGCGCCGAGTTGCCATATACCCAATTCATCGGTGCACAAGGCATATATTAAGCTATTCCATAAGGTAAGATAACTTTATCGATCAGCGACTTACTTGTTATGGTGGCCTGGGGACTAAATATAAATGTGTTTCAAAGAGACAAAGGATTTTTATTAATTGTTTTTTTACGTCCCAACTTACAAAGTATTATGCGTCAATCATGCCTTTACCCCTCGGTTAACTCTCGTCTAAACTGGTACTTATAGTTTCAATCTTAAAAGATTTGTATTTCCAATGCATACAATTCTGCATCGTATCATTGTAATTTTATTTTTTTACAAAATCAAGTGCAGATTTTATCACATAGATCGCTAAGTTTTGTCTGGCATAGATATGTTAAATTTAAAGAGTTTAATTGGACCGACATCTATTGCAATATCTTTGAATAAACCACTCATACAGGGTATTTCCCAAATAATTTGATTTATATTTGTTCCACTTTGATTTATTAGATTCAGTAGACTGAATAATTGAGAAAAATAACCTAGGTTTAACTTTTTTATTAAAAATTATTGCTTATAAAAAAATAAGTCTCGGAGAGGAATTGATTGGTAGGTGTAAAAGGTTATTCATTTGGGTTTTTAACCATTTTTCTAATATGTATAAATATATGTTATTTTAGACCGATACACGTTTTTAGACTGATTCTGTTTTTTTATGGATAACTGGATTAATATATAAATGTTAACATGAAAATCGTAGAAATGTCAACACATGCCCTCCTTATGTAATATGGAACGATTACAGGGCATTGACATTCTCTCAAAGGTAGCAATATTTTCTAGTTTGGTTTTTACGACTCCTATACCTACAAGTGCATAACAATACATGGGGTATAACGGAACAAACAAATGCATTTATTCAGTATCTTTTTATTTTATAATGGTCACATTGCATTATTGCATAACTTAAATTTATGCTTTAAACTTAAATATTTTCAATAAGCTTATTTTTTTTCTTTCTGTGCCTTATATCATTTCCACATATTTATATAGTAAGACAAAGCCATACATAAAGTTTTCTATGAAAAATTGTTAAAAACCAAATATGTACATAAATAGTTATTTATGCACCTAGGGAGTAAAGTAAGCCATTATTCCTTAAGCAAAAAAGTTAGTTTTTGAGGCGAAGCCAAAGGAACCATGGTCCCTACATCCCGAGGTGAAGCAGAGGGAATAACTCTTGGCTGCGCCTCGGAAGCTAATTATCGCGAGGGGTATAATGGCACTTTACTCCCGTGGTACATACAATATTTTATCTACAGTAGGGAGAAAATACACACTTTCATTCATTGCACAGTTTTTAGTTCTTATTTAATAAATAACAATAATTGTTAGCACATTTAATAGCAGATATAAGAGATTCAATATTAAAAACAAATAAGAATTGGAATTAAACTCAAATAGAAGGTTATTTAGATGCAGGTTATAAACAAAGATAAACATGGCCAAAAAAGCGTAGTGCCACCAACCTGATTTCAACAACTTCATTACATTAGCCATTCATTTTCTACTATTTATAAAATAGTTAAGTTGCAATCTTTACTTTTTTTCCCTACTTTACTTTTTCGCCCTACTTTTACTTTTTCTCCCTACTTTTGAGTCCAGGGAAGAAAAGACTTACTTTAGTCCCTCTATATTAATCCAAAATCATAACTTTTTCTCCCTACTGGAGATAAATTATATTTTTATGTATTGTTTAAATCTCCATGGATTTAAACAATACAATATTAAAATTTAACTTATCCATATGAATTCAAATTACTGAAAATATTATAGTGTTGATATATGCAATACTGGTCCAAGTAACACTGCTAGCCAATAATAATAAACAAATTCCTATAACAGCAGGTAATTAAATAGAAGGGGCATTTCTAACAACTAGGGAATGATCAGAGAATATTGTTGGTGTTTTGATATTAGCTTTTTGAATTACTCGAGTTCTCACCTCTTCTCTTCTTTACTATGCCGCTGCTTACCTACGTTTAGAAAGCAACGAGATTGTGAACATATATGTTATTATAAATGTATGTGAACTATAAGTTGAGATTAACATTCTTTATTTATTTTATCTATTTTAAATTGAAACAAATGTAGACTAGTTCTTTATAAAGAATATTTGGGGGTGGGGGATCTATGTATACTGGATGCATTTTTCCCTAACCATTTTTTACTCCTAAATAAATATAATCATGGAAGTAACGTAGGTTCTCTAATTCAGGTATGTAGGGAATAGACTATTTAATTTGGCTATTAAGAGCTTATACTGTTCAATTATGTAATTATTAAACAAAAGGAAGGAAATTCTGTTATTTTCATAAAACTGGCGGGGAAAACACTCATTATAACGCAAATGAGTGGCAATAAAATTTTATAGCTTCACCAATTTTATTTTCTATCTTTATCCTCCTTGGTAATCAGTTGCAGGGAGATAAACTTTGTGGTATGGAGAGAATAAGAGAGAGATCGTATAATTTACCGGCAGTGTTTATTCATTAAGAAGTTTTTTTTGTAGGTTGTGCTCTGTGTATTTCGGTCGTTTGGATGGCTGAGTTAGCCTAATAATAATATTGCTGGGTTATTCGGAGGCTGGGTTTGAGTAGAAGGGTTAGAGAATTGTAAAACGTCGCCTCTACCAGTCTCTGTCCCTTCCCGTCTTCTAATTTGATTAAATTTCGCCCTCATTTCCTTCTTGGCAGTCAACCCTTCAAAATATGTTTTTATTTTTCATTTAACTCCTTCCTCCTTTTATCTTCTTGCATTTTTCCGAGAGATATAACCTGTTTATTTTTCAAGGTAATAAATAATTTAGTAGAGCCAAGTTTTTTACGTTCCCTGTCTTCGTTACTGTTTTTACACTGTTGATAGCCTCCTCACTTTTACTACTTTTTTCCTCATCATTATCATCCTATATGAAGTCAAATTTCATACAGGATCCTATAATCATGTAACTTTTTCTCGGGATATTTAAATACGTATGTTCTGTATTTAGGATCCAAGTCATATGAAAGAAGAGCTACGTAATAGTACATTACGCGTCGAGTGTGGAAAGTAGCATTTTGCATGCGAGTGTGGAGTTTGCACCCGAGCGACAGCGAGGGTAGTAAAAACACACGAGCAATGCAAAATGCCGTTTTCCCTCGAGTTGCGTACCGTACTTTATCTACGATTGTTAGATTTAAATAATAAATACAGAAAAAAATAAACTTGCTGTATGTAAGTTCGTATCTCTTCTCTTGATAAAGAGAAGATAAAGAGATAAAGAGAAGATGGCATTAATCTTGAGTTGTATTTTTTGCCGAATTAATTATTTCTGGAGGAGTATTATTCTCTACATTTTCGTCTAAGCCACTTGATTCATACATTGTTTTTCACTAAAAACTCGATATAAACAGTTACTTTAATAAAAGAATAGCAAATTAGTTTTGTTAAATGTAAACAAACTCGCTAATCGTGCGTAAAGCTGAAGAATTCCTCTTCTTTACCACGCTAGCCTGGCACAGGAGTGTATTTTTCACTGTCTGTTTCCCGTAGTTAAAAATAATTATAATTTGATTTAAATTAAAATTTAACTTTCCGTTGTATGAAAACTACCAAAAACTTAAAAAAAAAAAAAAAAATTGAATTTCACGCTAGCCTGGTAAAGAAGAGGAATTCTTCTGAACCATGAGACGCGCATGCGCAATGAATACAAGTACGTAAATAATAACTTTCTACGCATCTAAACAGAGATATAATGTTTATATTTCGTATCAATCGTAGATAAAAACTTTTATTTGCTAAAAACAGTTTTTTTTCATATTTAAAAAAAAAGAAAATACAAAACATTACATACATTTACATAAATGTTTAAAAACAGCTATATTAATAATTAAATTTTTCATATACTGTACCATCAACAGCTGACTTAAGATACAATTATAATCACAATTTATTTCTATTAAAAATTACCAATGTACTCGTAGAACAAACGTGCATCGTTTCTTTTATGTACACAAAGAGGTGCTTAAACATCAATGGTTCTTTAAAGCTGTATAACAGATATAAAGTACAGAGATTTTAAATGTATTAAAATTTCTCTACACTTACTTACTTAGTCGAGTCCTCTTCTACCTTGCAGTGTTGAGGAGTACCAAAAATGTCTCCACCTTTTCCTGTCCAAAGACATGGAGCGAGCACTTTGCACAGATTGTCCTCTCTGGGTGAGGGTGGATGTTATATTATTTCTCTACACTAAGACTGTTATGTTAGCCCCCCTGTATATCCAATGTTACATCCCAATCAACATGGCTTTGTCCCTAAAAAATCCACTACAACTAATCTGGTTTCCCTTTTCTCCTATCTTGCTTCTCGCGTCTCTAAAGGTTCTCAGGTAGATTGTATCTATTTCGACCTTAAGAAGGCATTCGACCTCGTTAACCATGATATCCTCCTTAAAAAACTTCAGTCCATTGGTTTTTCTCCCCAGTTGTTATCATTTTTCCATAGCTACCTTTCCACCAGAACATGCCAAGTAATGATAAATAATATATTGTCATCCACCTACATCACCACCTCTGGAGTCCACCAAGGCTCTATCCTTGGACCTCTTCTCTTTCTCATCTTCATAAATGATCTTTGTTCTGTTATTAAATGTCCCTTCCTTCTATTTGCTGATGATTTAAAAATATATTTAGACGTCTCCAACGATTCATCCTGCTCTTTCTTACAAACTAATATTAATAACATCTTGTTGTGGTGCAATACGAATAAAATTAGTATTAATGCTGATAAATCAGTAGTTATCAGTTTCAGTCGTCGTCGCTGTCCAATGCACTTCGACTACTTCGCTCTCCGCTTAAACGTGTTTTTTCAGTCTCTGATCTAGGAGTTCTATTGGATTCTAAGCTCAAATTCAACGAGTACGTCGACTCAATAGTTGCAAAAGCTTCTCGTCGCCTAGGTTTAATTCGCCGTGTTTGTCATGGCTTATCAATAAAGTGCTTCCTTCTTCTTTATATTGCCCTTGTTAGACCGCTTCTCGAATATGCTGTCCCAGTGTGGAATTACCTTTTTCAAGTTCGCTCTGATCAGATCGAAAGAATTCAGCTTTTATTTGTCAGGATTTGCTATCTTCGATTCTTCTATAATAGGATTTACTATTCTTACGAATCTCTTTCTAACGCCCTGGGTCTTTACACCTTATACGATAGAAGAAGGGCTTTTGAAATTTTGTATCTATCCAAGGCTCTAATAGGTGACTACTGCTGTCATGAGGTTAAGTCTCATGTTATTGTCCTTCCTTTAGGAAAACGTGCTAGCAGATTTGCTTACATTAAGGAGTTATCCAATATCAGCACTCTTGTCCGCTCTGTCTATCAAATTAATAATTTATTCCACTGCAATAATAACATTCCATTACCACTCTGTCTAACCTTAAATCAATCCTAGTTCTCATGTGTTCCTTCAATTGACAGTCATGATATTTTTCTCATGATACTTAATCTTTGATTTTTTTACTCTTAACTTCAAACAACTTCTCTATAGCGCTTAACTTGTAGCTTTTTTAAAAGCTGTTTAAGGCTATTAAAAAATTATTTAAAAAAAGACCTATAATATAAGATTTTAAACGACTACCTCTTAACCAAAATTAACCATAATTATCATCGAGTGCTCGAGAAGGAGTTAGAAGAATAAAGAGTTCTTGCAGCGTATAAAATTGAGAAAATTAAATATAGTTCTTTTTAACGGTGACGGACAATGACTTTTGTCTTAAATTTTCTAAGTCAATATCTCTTGCAAAATGACCCCAGCCATGTTTTGTTTTGTGCATTTTCTGATATCTCCTAGGTATTTGCTCTACAGTCTTTTCGGTTTATGCAAAGAAACAAAGAGGTTAAAAATATTGGAAATCCATGCCTATAATGATTCAAATCATTAATATTATTGCACCCTGGTAGTGAGAGGCATTTTTATATTTTTCTTTCATTATTGTTTTATAATAATTTTAATGACAAAAAGCAACTGTAATATTCTGTATCATGAAAGAGTAAACAATTCCTCCAAGAACACATTATAGTGTCTTCTCTATAGAATTCTAAATTACGGTGACTTGAGGCTGAGGGTGTGAAATTTGGAATGGTGTCAGTATATTAGTATAGAGGGCTGATAGAACTATTGAAGACTGAAAGGGTGGCCACATCATGGGTCAACCCTGTTAATGAGCTTGGGGTCCAATCGGGATAATCAGGGCTACTGGGATTTGTGTGAGGCGGCTTCTGTAGCTCATTTACACCACCAAGCTTGGGCCCTTTGAACCCCAGGGGGCTCCACCGTCAATTAATATTAAACTTAAACCAATTCCATCCGCTCTCGCTATCGGACCACTACTTAACTGCTTTCCTCTGAAAACTCTAGCCTTTGAGCTTTTAAAATATTACGAAATTTCGTCCTTTTACCTAAAAGTTTATTAATTTTGAATCCTAAAACTGATAGTTTCAAAGGAGAACTTTACCAACTACCACCAAGATTACATTATGAAGTGTTGATGAACTTAAATATTTCAAACTTCTCTAAATTATACAATAAAAACGAACTCTAGGTAATAATTTTCTCATAAGAAAAGCTAAAAAAAAAATAATAATAATCTGCCAAATGGTGTGGCACACAGCTTTCTCGCATCGTATCACGTACTTTTATTGATTTTATGCTTTCACAAGTCACTTTTGTCTAATTTGTTTAATAGTTTCCCCGTTTTTTTAATCTGTCAAAATTGTTGTGATTTTTTACTTGAATTAAAGTATCAGTTAAGCAAAAGTTAAAGAGCGCAGACGGTTCAAATTAAGCTGGGGCACTCTGCGCGTTACTTTCGATAAACTATAAAGGTTTCATACAAATCAGATAATACTTTTGAAGCTATAGGTGTAAATTAATGTATGTTTGTGCGCATGTGAAAGAAAAACAAATGAGCGCTGAAGGTTGAAACTTATATCGGCCCAACAATGGGCTACTTATGACCTACCACCCAAATTTCATTAAAATTGGACGTGCAGTTTTTAAGATAAGTTGGTTCGTAAAAATTAAACGAAGACAGACATGATGTCTGAAACGGATTTCTGTCTTGGTATTTTTGAAATCGGACACCTAAAAATGTTTCGTTCTTCAGAACGATCACATAGCTTCCGTTACCTTCGGTAAGCTCGAAAGCAAAGATCTCTTGATTGATCTCTAATTGAGCTTAAATTATATTTTAATTCATATTTGGTGGTATTGAATGCATCTTCTGCTTTCATCATGAATTAAAAAATGTGCTATTATAAGTTAGGATATTCTTCAATTATACTTAATGTCTCAATATTTTTGAAAACGAAGTTAGTTTTTAAGGGAAAAAAATAAAAACATCAACAAGATTGCCTATATTTTACTACGTTTTTATTAGCTTGCATTCTTGTTTGTTTGTTTGTCCGGTACAAATCTGGCAATCGATTTCTAACTAACTTCCCGAATAGCTAGACATTTGAAACTTTTAGCATAGCTCAGAACACGATGACAATGCATTATTTTAATACTTTTAGCCATCATTCAGCAGAATTTAATTAGTTTTCAGAAAATTTTGCTGTACAGAAAGTTAGTTCGGAAAAAATCCGCAAGTTATTTTATTTGTTTTGCCATGTCTCATATTTACGCAATCTTTATTTTGACGGGTTTCAAATTTGTGATAGATAAACATTGAATGACAGCAAAACAGTAAATATCGATTATATTATTTATCGATTATATTATTTCAAATATATCGATGGCATGCTTTAGATTTGGTGTTGGGGAGATCCGTTGTACAAAGATTTATCCTTTTATAGGTTTAAGATCAGCTCTCTGGATGGTTGTCATTTATGTGAAGTAAATAAGTTCGGAACTATTTTTTTTCACTAACATTATATATTATATAACAATAACAATTATATTATCAACATTACGTACGATTCAACAGAAAATTTAAAAACTTAGTATATAAAAAGTTCTTTTTATCTTGAAATCATGTAATCTTATAACGTGTAGCCTCTGTTTCAAATCGACTTTTGTATTATCTTTCTTCCAATAGTTCTCCTTGATTCTCCTATTGTTTTGAACAATTCTTTTAAAAAGTTAGACCCTTTTCGGATATTGTGTGCGTTTATATCTTGGTAGAAGAATTTCTATGTATAAAGTTTTATTTATATTTTGCGCACATTTACAAACTTTAACAATTATTTAATTTGCTGTTACATTAGGCTAATATTTTTTGTTGAAAAGTGTTGCTCCCGAGCTTACCGCAGGTAACGGAAGCTATGTATAATTCCGGAGAACAATAAATTTTTATGTCTTCGTTTTCAAATATTCCAAGACAGAAATCCGTTTCAGACATCAGGGAACACATTTGGTCTGTCACGTCAATTTTTGATACTTTAATTAATGTAAAAAATCAAAACAATTTGGACAGTTTTAAAAAATGAGGGAAAATTAAATAAATTTGACAATAATATTGGTTTTAATAGTATAAACTCATTAAAGTATACAAAATAGAACGCGAGGAAGCTATGTGCCACACTAATTTGCAGAGTAGTTTTAATAGTTGGCATGATTTTCGAGTAGGTACTCGCTTGCTTCTAGAATAACTACAGTAGAATCTCGATAATTCGGACCTCTAAAATCCGGAGCCTCGAAAATCCGACTGCCTACAGAAAAATTTAATAACTAGAAATTCTATAAAAAAAAAAGTTCCGAAAGGTAAAAGTGGGACATCTCTTGCAAAAAAGTATGGTGTGGGGTCATCTAAAACGAAAACGAGATAGCATACTGCGATACGCGTCAAAGCTAGATTCTGAAGAGGGGTCAAAAAACCGAAAAATTACGAACGGCAAATGATACCCTTTAGAAGATGCGATGTACATAGGGTTTTCCCAAAGAAGAAGCTCAGGCACACCTTTATCAGGTCCTCGTTTGCGAAAAAGTTGTTTTACAGCATATTCGAAAATTCGGACAAATCGGTAATTCGGACAGTGTCTGGTCCCAATTAGTCCGAATTATCTAGGTTCCATGTATAAACAATTTTTGTTCATTAATAAAAGTGATTGCACAATGGCACGTTTATTTTTGTGATTGTCGTTGACCGTGCAATAGTCAATTGGAAAGAAGACATAATAAAATCAAAATGATACATTCATGTTAAAGGACACCAAGTTTAAGAAGATTGCACAATTTATTGAAGAGGTTTTCTAAAATATTTTGCTAAAAGCAGTTCAGCATTAAGCCCTTGGGGCCCTTCTATATACTTTGTGAAATAGCCCTTAACATTAACCCTTAGTCCTTAACATTAACTTAAACCGCGTTATCTTATATTGAAGTAAGAAAAGGATTACAAGAAAGATTTGATTATTCTTAGAACACATCGAATTTACTTCTTTATTGTATTAAAATAAAATCCAATAAATCTAACAACTTAACGATTCTATTAATTTCCAGTTTTTTTAAACTAAGTTTTGAATAATCCATAATTAAAAAAAAGATTATAATGCACTTATTTAGTCTATTGAAATTCTAAAGAAGAATTAAAAGACAATGATATAAATCAATTGTTTCCAATATTCTGTATAGAATGTTGGTAGAAATTGCTGATATGATATTCCCTTATTATATTATTCGATTAGATATTGAATAAAACACTTAGTTATTATTATGTTGCGGGTCAAACTCAGAATCTGACCACTACAATTAGTCTATCAATTATACAATTACTAATCTGATTTTAATTAAATTTAGTATCTTTCTCAAAATGTCAATAATCTAGATTTACTTTTTTAAATCCCATCTTTAGACTCCCTCTTTTAGGAGTTGACATCTGTAAATATGTATTCTTAGTTTTTTTTTAAATGCCTTGTACTAAGTAACAATGAGAAACCACCTCCTCTAGACTCAAGAAGATAACTAAAAAGGAAGAAATTTAGCTTTTTACTACGTTTTTATTAGCTTGCTTTCTTGTTTGTCCTGTACAAATCTTAAGCCGCGTTCACACCGGACGCGCATCCTTGACAAACAGGGGTTTGCAAACGTTTGTCCTTGTTCCCAGTTATTTTTCATTATTTTCTTGTACAGTTGTACACTCCATTATCAAGTACTAAATAAAACTATATTGCACTTGCATTAACTTTGTAATATGGTTCTATTAAAACGCGGTGTAAGCGCCGGCTTATTTATTATCATTGGTGAGTTAGTAAATAATGGCAATAGTAAAAGAAGACGAAGAGTCTGGATGTCAAAAAAAAAATATATCCTCGATCATCCCTGATTTTAGATTATTATTTCTACAAAAATAAAACGCCAAAACATATAAAAATTTTATACAAATAGAAATCTGTTCTTTTGATGGAAAAAAGATAAATATCAATGTAATATTTCATCTAATGAGGGCCCATAGGCCTGTACCTTAAGTAATAAGCTTGGAAGCAATATAATTATTTTAAAAAATAGTATAACGCATTTTTGGACTTTTATGTCATAAATAATATATTTATCTGTTTATCCGGATATTTTTAATCTTGGATTTACATAAACTCATCTCTAGTTTCAATCACTATTTATTAATTACTTATATTATTAATTATAATGTTATTTGATGCTATAGTCATAAAAAATAATACGAATGAAAAAAATATACATTTCCCGGGTTAATTTTATACAAATAGAAATCTGTTCTTTTGGTGAAAAAAATATAAATATTCCCCCATAGGAGGCATAAAGCCCATAGGATAGGAGGCTCGTGTCCGTAGGCCTGTGCCTATACTAATAAGCTTGGAAGCAATATAAAATTATTTAAACAAATAGTATGACGCATTTTTGAACTTATATGCCATCTTATCTATATATTTATCTATTTAATCCGGTATTTTTAATCTTGGATTTACATAAACTCATCTCTAGTTTCAATTACTATTTATTAATTAGTATATATGATTAGTTATTATATAGTTATTTGATGCTAGTCACAAATAATTCGAAATAAAACAATATCTTTCTTGGCTTTCCATGTCCAAACATAGGCTGTTTGCGAATGCTCAAGGAGTTTGCTCAAAAAGCGTCCACACCAAACGCGCACGAACAGCAAACATCCTTTGATGTACCGACTCTACCCGGAGCACCCGCGAACACAAACAAGCATTCGTTCGTGCGCGCGGTGCCGTCCACACCGGCCACGCATCCCTGTTTGTAAACACGATGCGCGGCCGGTGTGGACGCGGCTTAACAATTGATTTTTAACTAACTTCCTGATTAAGTAGAAAGCTGAAACTTGCACAGATTATGTATTACCAATGACAATTCAATAATCAATAATTAGAATTACCAAATTATTACTATTAGTCGATAAATCATTAAATTTCTTAAATATTTAGGCGGTCAAATTCAAAATCAATTGTAAACAAACACGACCTGTGACAGCTAAGGAAATCCACAAGGAAATTTTAAAAACGTAATATATAAAAAGTTCATTTTATCTTTTATTATTTGATATAATATATTGATACATTTTAGAAATAATCTAGCTCTATGTTATGAATAATGTTGTAATAATTGTTATAATAATGTTGTAATAATTGTTATAATAATGTTGTAATAATTGTTATAATAATGTTGTAATAATTGTTATAATAATGTTGTAATAATTGTTATAATAATGTTGTAATAATTTTTATAATGTTGTAATAATTGTTATAATAATGTTGTAATAATTGTTATTATAATGTTGTAATAATGTTGTAATATTTGTGGGGGATCCAAATGACCCCCCACCCTCTTATTGTGAACGGTTTGAGATAAATTAATGTAACTTTGAGAATCTGTACCTGATGTGACAAGCACATTAAATACAGTTATGCCCTCCCGAAAATAGTAAAAATATAAAACTTGTGTCATAGTAAAATCAACGGTTAAAGATAAATGAACTCGTGCACTAGGGAAAACCATCCCAGTTGGGGTGGCCCCTAAGCCACACCAACTTTAAATTTGAAATTGAATATGTATTTTTGATAGCAGATTTGGAATCTTCAAACATTTTTTTCTACCTCTAATATTTTTAAAATTCCTAAACAAAGCCAAAAATGAACAAAATAAAGGCAAATATTTGTCTAGAAAACAAGTTTTTAAAAAAGAAGGATTAAAAGATTAAGTAAACTACTAAAACTACTCTAGAAACATTATAAAAACATTTATAGAATATGAATTTAAACAAAAGAAGATTATATCAATTTAATTAAATTGACAAAAGTAGATTAATGATGTTTTTTAATTCATAAAATTTATTAAACTGAATTTAGCTAATAAAAGCTAATAAAATTTTTATTGAATTTTTCTAAATTACTTTTTTTCTGAGAATATTGTATAAATAATTCCTTGTTTAAAATCTGTATTATTTTTAAATTCTAAATTTAATTTTACAATCAAGGTTTTATCTTTGAAGAAGAGAACCAGATAATTTTACTAAATCTGTTTTAAATAAACCCCCATATATATTTTGGATTATTCTTATTCATTCATCTGACTACTTATTTATTTATTTCGAAGACAATAAAAAATATATCCGACACATCTCTCTACAGTTTTATTCATTCTCGATTTAGGCTCGGGCAATGATTTTTATGAGCCCAGTATTTTAGGCTCCACGCGCCTCCATAGACAAGACTATACCATAGCCTTTACAAATAACATATAAGACATTTTCTAATCCATGTTATTGGACTCAGGGACATCAAAACCTGAATTTCTTCCAAATCGAATTTCCATCACAATATTTTCTTTTCAAAATGATGAAAATATTTATTTTATTTTTTATTATTATATATATATTTTTTTTTATCAAATATAATTATTTTTATCAAAGCTCTATTAGCTATTTAATTCTATTTTTAATTAATTAAAAATAGAATTAGTTTCTTTTGTCTAGTATTTTCGGAACTTACAATACAAGAGTAGTATAGGCCATTTATTGGTTCGCTTACATTATTATACGGGTGCATTAAGCAAATCCGGCTTCGTTCTGTTTTAATACAGGACACAGGACGGCGGGAATCGACCATTTAAAATTATAAATCAGTGTGAAGTACATCTGCCTTACCTCCCTAGGATTCGAATCATCGCCAAGTATATTGATAATAACCTTGGTTTCAGGGGAGAGATTTGCGTGTACGCTAACCAATCGGCTTCGCCGGTTCTCATTCGTATAACTTTTAATACTTTAAATTTTCTAGATTGCTGAAAATACTATTAGAACCAAAATTGAACACCATATTAGCAATTATAAGTTTTCAATAGTAAAATGATAATCTTCACTCTTTTTAGGGTCCGTAGGCAAAACCAAGGACCCTTATATTTTCCTGTTATATGTGTCTGTCCGTCCGTCCGGTCGCCTGCTCTCATGGCTACACCTTTAGTCCGATCACTTTGAAATTTGGCATGTATGTGTCTTGTACCTACCCACATATTTTAAAAATATAGCGACGAAAAAAATTATTCAAAAAAATTAGGGTAAAAAAACTTAAGGGTTAACATTTTTTTATTTTTTTTTCGACACCGTGAGGGGTATCATATGAAAGGGTACGTCGAGCTGATTACAAAAATATATCATTCTTTGGTTATAACTTTGATAGGGCGAGCGTAGGCAAGTTTAAAGTGGGTGTGAAACGTGCCCCCCCCCCCCCTCTATCTCGCTTATGTGAAGTGCAAATAATCTGAAAAAATTCTTGAACATTCTTCGACCAAAAGTAAAGATACCACTTTTTGGAAATTTAGAAAAAAATATTTTATTTCTTATTGACAAAATACGTTTTTTTTTTATAATTATGGTCTTTTCGATGTATTTATATGGTTGTAGTCCGGTTCAGTGGCAAAAAAATACTTTATCAGAATGTGTTTTGAGAATATCAGACCTTTAGGATAGTTCAAAGTAAGCTTTTTAGCATTTTAAAAAAACACTGTTTATTCACTTTACAGTTAAACACTATAATATAGTGTGGCCTACGGACCCTCGCTGTTTACTGACCAGCACATACTTGACCTGTATATTTAGAATTGTTACTAGTTATAAGTTTTCAACAGTAAAATAATTATCTTCACTCTTTTAGAATTGTTACTATACTACTAGTTTACTGTTACTGGCTACTAGTTTACTGTTACTATACTACTAGTAGTAGTTTTGTGGACAGTAGACCTTGCTTCCAAAAAAACAACAACACAATAAACCTACTCTTATAAATCGATTTAATGACTAAAAGAATCATGCACCTGAAATTTCTAGAAAAAAAAATTAAAAGCTAATTTTTTTTGTTTACTTTCTAATGTACGTAGTAAATTTAATGAGAAAGTATTGTGATGGCGCGAAAATTTCATTTTGAGATTTTTATGGATTTACTTGTTTTGGTGTAAAAGAGGGTTTTTAATATGTCTGTCTGTAGTCTGTGCTGACGCGTGGAGCCTAAACTATTTGTCCGACTTTGATGAACTTTGGCATAGAAGTTCCAGAAAAATTACCTATATCCCGAAGCACAATTGAGAAATGAATTTTAGCTTTAAATTTGCATGTGATACCCAAAAGTAGTTTCGACGATTTAAATTCAGAACTAACCATGTAAGTTGTTTTCCCTTGGGAAAATCTAGTTCCTGAGAAAATAGCTTTAAACGCAGGCGGTGGGTTCGATTACCGGCAGGGGAAAAGTTATTTTTTTTATGGTAATTGTAAACATTTAAATAAAAACAACCATATATATCGATTTTAAAGACTTCAAGGAACATTCTTGCCAAATTTGAAGAAAATTGAACAACGCGTATAGTGGAAATTCCAATTAGTCCCGTCTGGACATAGATCTCACAACGGTCGGTCAGTTATTGAAAAATATTCCTAGTATGTACTTCTGTAAACAGTAGACCTCGCTTTAAAATAAACAACATATATAAATTGATTTATTGACTGAAAATAGAAGAACGTCTTTGGTCGAAATAATAATAGTATAATAATAGTAGTAGTAAATAATAATATTTTATTTTATTAATTTATTTGAAATTTTATTTATTTTTAGTTTAATACTTGTGTTAAATAGAAATTTATGGTTATTCTGTTTCTAGGAGAAAACCTGGGAAAGCTAAGAGGACAAAGTTTCTACTAGATGTAGAGGTAAGAATTCTTAATTATTTAATAGAAAAGTTTCTTTTGATAATTGGATTTGTGTTAGACTACTGTGGTATTAATCCGTGGAAAACTGTAATTGCAACTTTATTATAACTAGAAATAATTATAAAACTGGTGTCCAAATAATTTTTACTAATAGATTATTATTAATTACTCTATACGAGCAAAAATATCTCGTTTGGACTATATATATATATATATATATATATATATATATATATATATATATATATATATATATATATATATATATATATATATATATATATAATATATCTATATGTATAATATATATATATATATATATATATATATATATATATATATATATATATATATAGAAACAAACAAAACTCAGGTTTCGGTCACAAAAATCGTCACTATGTTACAATCCCGACGTTTCAGTTTTTTTAGGGGGTTCGTTTAAGGTTTTAAGTAAAAACCGAAACGTCGGGATTGTAACATAGTGACGATTTTTGTGACCGAAACCTGAGTTTTGTTTGTTTCTGTTTATTTTTACGGTCGAGAATTTATTCATTTATATATATATATATATATATATATATATATATATATATATATATATATATATATATATATATATATATATGTATATATATATATGTATAATGTATATATAATATAGAAATGTATAAAGGAGCGTTTCCGAAACAAAGTAGCCAATTTTCATATTACTTGATCATATTCATATTATTGACTTGTGAGGTGAGCCACTGCAGCAGTCTACTTCATCCTCGTTTTTCACTACCCAGAGAACACTTTTAAAAGATAGGAGCTCTCCAAGAATTTTAAATAAAACTAGATGGTTGGACAAATTTAAAAGTGTCTGAGATTTCAGCGTGAAAAGTTTACCTACATCGATATCCTGTTTCGCTACAGCTCGATAGAGAAGGAATCGGCTTGACTCCTTGGCACGCTGCGATGATCCATCTTTTTTTTTGAATTTTTATGCATTGCCATAATGTTGTTAAGCCGAGCCATCCATTTGTAGATTGAATGCTCAACCACATTTCGAACCAAAAACGTCTGTTTCGCACAAACTCCTCAGCAATAATTTATGGAATGCAACCTTCGGGTATTTTTAATACAGCAAGGCAGTAATTTACATGCCGCTAAGTGTGGAGTTCTATATTAGATCGAGCCGACGCCTGATATGTTGACATGTAGTTAGAAGTATATACATTGGTGTTTTTGAAAATTATTGATTTGGTCTTTCTAGTATTCAATCTAATGAAATTTTGTATGAGAAAAAATATTTTGGGCTTATACATTTGGAGATTTACAATATACTGCGAATTCTATATTTGGTTTTTATTTTATATTTGGTATAAAATATAAAATTTATAGTCAAAGTTTATTTTATTGTAATTACTACTTCTTGCGTTATTGTAATGAGATCTAATATTTTAATTTCTTAATAAGACAACATTTAATTAATGATTGAAAACACTTATTTAGTCTTTAACCTCCCGTAGTCCGTAGATAGGTGGCCCTATTAGGTTGTAAACTGTTAAAAATATCTAATGTTGGTCTCAAAGTTTGGCTTTTTGGTTTTAACCGGATGAAAGTGGTAGATATTCTGTTCGAAATACTTGATGGGTTATTATTACAAGAAAACTGTGTACTGAATGTCTAATTATGAAAGCAATTATATGAGTTTTCCCTTCACAAAATGTAGACTTGCTTGGATTTTGATTAGTATGTATAATGTGTACGTCAAAAAGTCAAGTTTATTTTATCTTTATTAAGTGTACTCGTGCAAAGTTTGCTTCCGCGGTGTAAGGATTAGAGAGATTGGAGACTTAACCATATACAAACTTGGATTAGCCTCTTATACTTGAAGCTTCAAGTGAGCCACAAAACCGTGCAGACGGCATACAATAGATCTTGTTCAATTTATGTCCAGTACTCGAAGATGAACAGTGAAGATGGAATAGTGAATAGCATTCAGGTTGTTTGCTTACCATTAACAATCCCTTACCAACCAAATTCACTGTCATCTGAATTTGACCTTTCAACTAACTCAATGATAGCAATTGTTTGTGTAAGGCAGATACTCAGGGCAATGAACCATAGGAAAAAAATTTTTTTTTTTTCCCTGCTTGTTTGATTTAGCTCTATAAATAGTTCGTGTTCTGAACTGATAATGTTTGATATAGTGCAATCAAAATAAATTATTATTGGTTATTAACATTATTATTTTTGTTTGTACCAGGGAGCATTGAGCCTGACCTGGCTACAAATCTAGAATTAAATTCTAAAATGAAAGAATAAGGTAAATGAAATATAGAAGAAAGTAAGTGGATTGCAGGTTTTAAGTAAGTGTTATTGGGTAGAGGGTACAACATGAATACAAGTGAAAGTGTATGTGTAACTGTAACTGATATAGATGTGTGGGTGGATGAAGGTAAAGCTTTGGAGCTGGGTACCAGCTGTAATGAACTAATTGTACTTCCCTGGGTACCAGGGCAACTATTAATAAAATTATTCCTCTCTGATACTTAGGATGTAAAAGATTTTAATGGATAGATAAAGATGGTTAAAATAAAAGAAAAATGACCGCCAACTGAACCACACTTGATTTTAACTGCACACAGAGCTGCATCCTTATCTGCCTGGTGCAAGCTCTTTTCCCTCCAATCTCTAATTTCCCATTATTGCCAGTTGAGCCAGGTTTGCCACCAGAGCTGAGGAGGCCAAGCATGACCTATAAACTTGGAGGTTCCCCTCAAATATTTCCAGGGCCTTATTACAAGAAGGCACCTTGGCTGGAAGCTCTAAACATTGTAGGTAGATGGGGTGGCTCACTGGCTACAGGAAAAGGTGTTCATAGTGTCTTGAACAAATTTAGTTAATTATTTATACAGGTATATGAATTTACGTCAGAATGCTGGATAAAGAAATTAATCAATTGTAATATTAACTAAAATTAGTTTTAAACATAATTAAACCTCTATAGAAATTGATCTAGATGTGTTGTTGTCCGGCTTGCTTTAAGGAGACCACTGTGAAAGAACAAAGTATTCAAATAACAAATGATAAAATATAAATTTGCCCAAATTTACTGTGGTTTTTAGGTGATTGCAAATTGCAATCCCCAACAGTAATGTATTTTTGCTTCCGATTTTACCGAAGGTAACGAAAGCATTGTGTTCACTTTTGAGAACGAAAACTTTTATGTCTCCGATTTTAAAAATTCCAAGACAGAAATCCGTTTCAGACATCAAGGAACATTTTTGGTCTCGTGTCTGTCTGTTTGTCTGTCTGCCTGTCTGTCGGTCTGTGTGTCCGCGAATTATGAAACGTGTGACGATAACTTGAGTAAATGTCGACCAATATTGATGAAATTAGGTAGACATGTTCATTTTACCAATGCACAGGACGAGTTCGTTGGACAAGGTTATCCGTCTAAGCATTCACGAGCAACGCTCGCGTAAACGTGAACTTCAAATTTCAAATTGGAATTTGAGGTCGGGAAAAAAATCTAACTTTATCTATTCAATGAGACAAACATTTTTTTCAAATACAATGTTTTAGTAAAACCAACAGCGACACCTGTATGAAGTGTTAAAGATCGGTAAAACTGTAAAATAGTTTTTACACAATAAACAATATATCAATAAAGTAATATAACAATAATTTTAATATTAATATAACAATAAAGTACATGATAGGATGCGAGGAAGCTATGTGCCACACTAATTGGCAGTCTATTTTTTATATACAATAATGTATATCAATAGAATATTTGAGCTAAAATACATTTTGCTAAAGAATAAAGTAAGATTGAATATGAGTTAGTAACTTAGATTAAATATACGTTGGAAATGATTAAAGCGAGTAAAAAATAAAACATTTTAGCTGAATACTGGAGAAAGGATAACCCTTGTCAGATATTACTACAAAAAAATGAAGAGCTACAGTTTTCAGTATATCCTTGACTCCTGTGCAACTAATTGCAACCCTTTGAATCCTTATTTTTGCTACGAAATCCTGCTAAAAATATAGGCCACACCCTGTCCAAACATTTATCAACTCACGCTTCATAGAATGAATTACATCTATATTTCATGTTGAAAAGGTTTTTTTGATAATAATTTTTATTAAAAAAAAAAAAAAAAAAAAAAAAAAAAAAAAAAAAAAAAAAAAAAAAAAAAACAGAAGTCTAACCCATAATTCATTATATACCATTTAAAAAAAATTGAATTGTTATAAAATCTTTTTCACTCTATTATAATGATGATTTATATTTGGAAATCGGAAATTTAAACAATTATAGATTCGATTGAATTATTTTATTAATTAAGTAGGATTAAATTAAATAGAAATAAAAAGAAACAACTGAGATAATTGCTTTACTGGCATTTTGTTACAATTACGCCTCTTCTTTTGCAGTTTTTTGTTTTGTTTTGTATTTTTAGTAAAATTATAATTCATTGTCATTTAAAACATAAAGATAATTGCTTCGAATATTATAACAAATTACAGGTATGTAGTCTTTTAATTAGAGATATTTTGACACAATAAAATATAGTTCGTCGAAGGTTTTATAATAATCTATGTTTTGATCAACATATTAGTATTATATTGTGGTTGTATACAACAGAACAATATAGATAGTACTTTAAAGTAAGTTTTGGGTGGGTGAGATACTACCTTAAAGTAACTTTTGGGTGGGTGATATAGTACTTCAAAGTAACTTTTGGGTGGGTGATATAGTACTTTAAAGTAACTTTTGGGTGGGTTAATGAAGTAGTATTAAGTGATAAATATACTAATGTACTATTTTTCTTTTATCAATAAGGAAAGTATAGTTTAAGAAAAGGTAGAAAATGTAGAAATTATAATTTTTATTGAAAAGGTTAAGCCTCTAAGGTCAAATAAAGAAGAATATAGAAAATAATTAAATAGTTGTTAGCCATCTCTTTTTTAAGACTAGTTCTGATAAAAATTAAAAGAACAGATGAAATGTTGTCTTATAATAATTAATCTTCTTTCTTGGGGTTTCCTTATCTACAATTCACTCTCATTTGGCCCGGTTCTAATTAGGTTTTCCAGCCTTTTTTTAATGAGTACTACTGCTTATTAAAAAGAACCATGATGAAAGGTGTCAACAGAAAATTTCATTTTAATGACTTTTACCACCTGTAGATTGTAAATGCACTAATGACTAAAAGCTTTTCACTTTTATTTTTTATGACTTTTACCACCTGTAGATTGTAAGTGCACTAATGACTAAACGCCTTTCACTTTTATTTTCATGACTTTTACCACCTATAGATTGTAAGTGCACTAATGACTAAACGCCTTTCACTTTTATTTTCATGACTTTTACCACCTGTAGATTGTAAATGCACTAATGACTAAACGCCTTTCACTTTTATTTTCATTAAACACACTCATACTTCTTTCTACTCTACTAACTATTTCTAATTCAATTTGTTATTTTATTTGTTCAATTCTTAAATAAATAGAAAAAAAAGAAGAAAAGGTAAGGGAAGAAATAAGAAACTAAAGCCGGATTTATGACTTCAAGTTTACCTTACACAACTTAAAATTTGTTGTCCAACATCCTTCCTTTAAACAAGAGAAGTGGGAAGTTTTTTTCTCCTTTTGTATTTCCAAATCGATATATAAAGGGGAGAAGGTTTAAGAAGTATTTTCTCACTGGCCTCCCGGTCCATCTCATCCTCTTTCCAAGTAGTTTTTACTTTTTTCCCATTTCAGTGAAAGCACCTTGTTCCATTGTCTGGATGTCCTTCTTGCAGTGTCTCGCGCACCTCATCTTTTGCTCCGGCAAGAAAACAAACTACAACTCAAAAAATAAAGCGTTTCCGCCCTCCCATTACTACCAAAAAGTATTCTACTCAAACGCCATACTTCTTCTTCACTTCCTTCTTTTATTTTGGAGTATTATCTTCAAATACTCATACTTTTTTTTATTCTTAAAAAAAGAACCATGAAGACAACACAGCTCTTCGAAAGAAAACTCCATCCTTTTCCGCCCGTTGATCTTTTTATTCCTTTCTTTTGTGAAAAAGTACAGTAAGTATACTATGTATATATACATACTGTTTTTCGCTCATCTCTTTAATTTTTCTGAAATATACATTGAGACTAATGGCTTCCTTTTTCTTGTTGACTCATAAACTAAAATTTTTTTTTCATAATTGTTTCTCTGCAATGAATAGAAATGTATAAATTATTAGTTAATAAATGTTCTTTTTCCTATTTATGTCAGAAATAAAATTAAGATAAACGAGCAGTATTTTTTTATAATTTTTTTTGGTAGAATTAGGATAGTAAATTAATGTGTTCCTAATTATGTTTTTTGTTGTTTTAAATAAAGTTAGTTGGTAAAGTTAAGTTTTGTAGTAGATTATATATTTTTACAAAAAAAAACTGAGTAAAATGTCTCTTACTATTTTTCTTTTTACTACTTTTAAGATTATTTAATTAGGACAGTTCGTTAATATTCCTTCAAATTAATGGCTTAAATACTGTCCTTCGGACCAATTTAATACCTTTAATACCAATTAAATCCCTTGATATGTTTGAAGTAGTTATTCTTCTTTGACTAGTTATACTTCCAATAACATTTATTTAACATTCACTGCATAGATAAAAGATAATATTAAATTACCTCTCTCGCTTAAATCCCACTCATGAATCGAAGATTATATATTATTCTTTCCAATGTTTCTTTGCAATGATTTTTGTTTTTTGTTTTTATCACTGATATATAATGAACTGTTATCACATAAATAATTCATGGAAAATTATAATCATAATTTGAATGCTTTTATACTTATGTGCATTTATTATTGAAACATAAAAATGCTCCAATTCCAGACAACTCCAGCCGAGCGTCTTTTTTGTTAATGCCAAGGTTGTATGAGCATATTTCTTTAACCTTAATAAATGAGTTGGATCTCAAGTATAAATTTCTTGTGTCGTTACTGCTGGGTAATATTAGTTTAAACTATTTCATAAGAGAGTTTAAGTGTGTGTTTATAAATTAAAAATCACTGTTATAAGTGTTTGAAGTCGAAACTAAACTTACACTTGAGAGCAAATTATTCCTATAGTATCAACGTTTTTTCTTTTTAGTCCGTCCATTTTATTCCAAAGCGTTATAGTTTTCATGTTTCCTTGAAGAGACAAACTTAAATCGTTCAGAATGGTAAATATGTCAGCTAAATATGCAAGCTTTACTATCCATTCATTATTTAATAATTGTTTTAAATTTGGTGTATGAGAAATTGTCGAATTTCTTCTTTTAGTTAAAACAAAAAACGGCTCTGTATCTCAACCCTAACACCCGCATGTAGAAGTATTTTATTGTCAGAGCCCATACTGCCGCATGTAGAAGTATTTTATTGTCAGAGCCCATACTGCCGCAAAGCACAGAAAAGTGCCCGTATGCTATTCATCATTTACAACTTTTACCGCATCACTAAGAACTTGATGTAGTTCAGGAGATATTTGTTTGGATGCTCATTATTCCCGATGAATGATGATGTGGTGGAATGATTTCAAAATTTCTAAAATTTTCTCAACGATATTTCTCACAAAGCAGAGCAAAATAGCATTTTTACTAACGTTTGTAGTCTTGTCCATTTGAACCGTAAAATAGTCCGATTGCCATATCCCTTGTAAAAAAATGAAATTGAGTATTGAGTCTTTATTTAAAAATATTTTTTATGATTTGTAATTTTATTAACTTTTTATTGAAAACATTTACTACTTTAATTAAAAACACGATTCGATGGTGGCTTTTTTTTTTTTTTAATATTATAGGTGTCTAGTCTGTAATAAATTCATTCAAATTAAAAATAAAATGGAGGCACAAACGAAAACAAATTAAATCATTTTTAAGAGAGCACAATGTCACAAAAATATCCATACACGATGAAATGAAATCGAAAACTGAATTTATTTTAGTGGGCTCTTTTTTATTTCTCATTGAAAGTTCGGGGAATGAATTTAAGGGGAAATGGAAAAAGGGGAAATCGCGGTTTATTGACTTTTTAACAAAATTCTAAAAATAGCCATGACGAAAATAAAGAGGTCATCAAAGTTAATTTGTCAGCAGCCCTCTCTCTAATTTCCAATAATAATCATTTCGTTACTGGTAATTCTTGTTTATGCAGGTCTTTCATATAATATTGTGAACTACCAAGTATTACACTCGTGCTACATAGCTTCTGATTTTGTACAAATAAGTTTTTTGTTATTATTATTAATTTTGCTTCCGAGCTTACCAAAGTTAACGGAAGCTATGTGATCATACTGAAGACTAAAATTTTTTATGGCTCCGAATTCAAATGTTCCTAGACAGAAATTTGTTTCAGACACCAGGGAACATTTTTTGGTCCCGTGAACCTAATATCTTAAAAACCAAATATCTTAAAAACTACTGTCGAATTTTACTACGTTTTTATTAGCTTGCATTCTTGTTTGTTTGTTTGTTTGTTTGTTTGTCCGGTACAAATCTGGCAATCGATTTCTATCTAACTTCCCGAATAGCTAGACATTTCAAACTTTTAGCATAGCTCAGAACACGATGACAATGCATTATTTTAATACTTTTAGCCATATTTCAGCAGAATTTAATTAGTTTTCAGCAAATTTTGCTGTGCGGAAAGTTAGTTCGGAAAAAATCCGTAAGTTATTTTATTTGTTTTGCCATATCCAATATTTACGCAATCTTCATTTTGACGGGTCTCAAATTTGTGATAGATAAACATTGAACGACAGTAAAACAGGAAATATTGATTATATTATTTATCGATTATATTATTTATATTATTTCAAATATATGAATGGCATGCTTTAGATTTGGTGTTGGGGAGATCCGTTGTACAAAGATTTATCCTTTTATAGGTTTAAGATCAGCTCTCTGGATGGTTGTCATTTATGTGAAGTAAATAAATTCGGAACTATTTTTTTTTTCACTAACATTATATATTATATAACAATAACAATTATATTATCAACATTACATACGATTCAACAGAAAATTTAAAAACGTAGTATATAAAAAGTTCTTTTTATCTTGAAATTATTAATCTTTAAAATTACTGATCTGATATTTTTAAGAAATTTAGATGGTTTTGTTACATGTAGCCCACAGATTCACAGTTTCCGCATTAATTTCAAACCCGTCAGAGTTTTTAAAATTGGAGACAAAGCATTTTCGTCCTTCAGAACGGTCACGTAGTTTTCATTACCTTCGATGTGATAGCAAAAAAATAGGGAAAATTAAATAAATTTGACAATAATAGATTGTAAAGACATAAAATCGTTTAAGTATATATATGGACGGGAGGATTAACAACATTTATTTTATTAATTTTATGTAGTTGTTCTTTGTAGATTAATTGTATGTAGATGTCCTCAGCTGTCCAACGCCCAGCAAAACTAACAAGTAAATATAGTAATCCACCAATTCATCAAATAATTTAAATGTATAATCGCTCTACTCTAAAATTAAAACTTTGCCTTATTCTCTTTCTATATAGCCACAACGCCTCATAGATTTAATAATTATACGATATAGACTCTTTTGATCAAAACTTAATGATGAGGATGGCAACCATCTTCATCTTCTATGGTCAAAACCCTTTTCTAAATTCATATCTGATGGCGCCAGGCCTAAGCTTCACATTGTATATCAATACATTTTTACTTCCATGAAAATGGAAGTATGGTGATACCCTCCAAAACGTGATTCCGAGATCTCTGTGAAGGATGGGTCTTACGGACCCGGGGGTATCATTGAAATCCGTTTCATATACATGTATGTCTGTGCGTACGTATGTATGTACGTACGTACGTACGTACGTTCGTTCGGAACTTAAAACCTTTATAACATCGCTTCAAGACATCGTATTGAGATGCGGTTTTCGGCATTTTTTAGAACTTTGGACGGAAAAACTGATGGCGCAAACCCGAACATCGTAGCTTACGACGTTTCGGAGCTACAGTCACTTAAGCACGAAATCGGTCTGTCGACGATAACTTTAGTAGGCTTTATTTGATTTCATAAAGCTTTATTATTTCATAAGGGGTATATATGTGTCCTATATGGTAGATTGTACCTATACTTTTTGAGCAAAATCGGACAAGCGGTTTGGGAGATATTGGTATTTTAGTGTTTTTTTAAAGGTTTTTTCGGAACCAAATTGCGGCTAAACTAAAAGTCGTATCGAAAAGCAGATAACACCAGTTTAACCAATTTTAAATAATCTACAACTTTTGTCATATGACTTTTTGTCGTAGGACCATCCCTTCTACCTTAAATAGTCATTTTTGTTAAATTTTCGACTTTGAGCTCTTATATTATTCGAAATAATTGACCGATTTATTTCGGAACCAAATTGCGGCTAAACTGTAAGTCGTATCGAAAAGCGGATAACACCAGCGGTAACTGATTTTAAAAGATCTACAACTTTGGTCCTATGACTTTTTGTCGTAGGACCATCCCTTCTACCTTAAATAGAGACATGTTTTTCAGTTTTTTGTTAAATTTTCACTTTTTTTTATCAGCTGATTCTAAATTCTTTTATTATTATATTCTTATATCGTATAGTTAAAAACAAGTATAAAGAAAATGTAAACAAATAAACAAAAATTGAATAATTAATTTTTTTGTTATAAAGGATAAAGATTAATAAATTTGTTTTGTTTTCGCATAAACTCACCTATAGAACTCTAGATGTAAACAAACCTCCTTTCTCTCTTATCTTTTTACATTCTACCGACATTTATAAGGTAACATTTTATTTTTATGTTAACTATATATTTAATTGTGTTTATTATCATTATTATTTTTGTTTAATTTTGGCTTTCTGTTGCAAAACTATAATCAATATTAGCTGTTTGTACGATGTAGTTTATACTGAGTTCTCTCTTGCTCACGTATTGACACCACAACATTTCATGGAAGTCATGTGTGGGATTTCCACACCGGTACTTAATATTACTTTATACGTACCATAAATGACCTCTAATATAGATGATACTTACAAAACAAACATATTATCAAGTAATACAAAGTTTATAAGTTAAATAATTGGTAAACGATAAATACTAATATAAGTAACGTAATTTTTTTTGTTAAGGAAATACAACTTTGATGCGCACTAATTATTAGGAATTCTTTTTCCATCTTAGAAAAATATATGCTACACGACTGTGAAGTGTTTTTTCTTTACCTTGGCAATGTTTACTATGGAGCTTTTGCCGCGATAAAGAGAAAACTCACTTCACAGTCGAATAACATAATATACTATTTATCTACCTTAACTGCAATTGTAATATTTTTATTTATATTTAAAATATTGTATTTTCTTTCTAACTTTGGCTAAACAGTTTTTCTTTTGGAAAAACCTTACTGTATTCAGATGTTCAAGGGTTGAATATTCTCGAGTACTGCCCCGGAGGAAAATGTCGAAATTCTCTCTTCTCTAACAGAATACCAAATTTTCGAATCCCTTGGACAAACTTAAAGTAAAAAGTGTAAAAGTCAGCAAATTTTTATTAGACGTGACTGTTTTACCCACTTTAATTTTCTTAGAGGTTTCTATGAAAATTAGAAAAGTAAAGAGATTTTTTTCTTAAACATAATTTCACACTGTTTGAACATCTTCTTTGAACTTTTGTCTTGATCAAAATATTTCTTTTATTTAACCTTTTTAATCTTAGATTTGATTTTGAAGTTTAAGGTTAGTTTATATTCACGACAAGTTAACTGAGTGCGACCGAGCTTTAAAATGCTTTTGTCAAAGAAGCAGTTTTTAACTTTTATGTGCTGGAATAATCTTTCTAAGACACAAGATTAGATTATTTGTTGAGCACACGAATTTCTCACTTGAACTAAGTAAAACAATTTTTTGTCGTGAAAACGTTTTATACGGCAAAATTGGCAATTTATAGTTTATGAAAACGGCGTCATTTTATTATTGTTATTATTAGTAATTTCAAGTGTTGTGGAAAATGAAAAATATGAGAGTGTAACAAATAAATTATGTTTTGCCTAATTTTTAACTCTGAAACAAAGCGAGGTGGGAAAGAGTTCAAAAAGTATAATTTTTCCTGCCAATGAGAGAGGTCTACAGATCATCTAACTTTGGCCCATTGTTCGCCTTTCACCCTATACCTTCTAATTAATATATTAATTGCATCTGTTGAAACATCTATTGAAGAGATTTCCTTTTTTAAAATTTTATGTTTCTTTTTCTAATTTCTCATATAAAGAGAAAGTATTGTGATGGCGCGAAAATTCGATTTTGTGATTTTAATGGATTTCCACGTTTTGAGGACCCCTGAATCCAAAAAAATTATTTTTATAAATGTCTGTCATCTGTTTGTCCAGACGCCTGTAGCCCGGAGCATTACCCCGAGGCAAAATCTAGAAATGATTTTAGCTCCAATTTTGGGGCGCTGCCCCCCAAAAACTCTTTACAAAAACGTGAAAAATAATTATTTCTCGAAAACGGTTCCATTTTGATTAACAAATTCTGAAATGTAGTCCATTTAAATACGAATTTATGATATAAGCCGTTTTCCCAGGAAAAACCTAGTTCCTGAGAAAATACCTTTTACCTCCAGGCGGGAGAAGAATTTAACTTAACTGCCTGGTTTTTAGGGTGTTAAGTGATTTAACTGCCTGGCCGAGCTACTGGGAGTTATGGCATAACTCCCTGTAAATTCAGTGCAACCAACTTAATTCTAGTAAAAGAACTGCGTTTAAACGGATTTTACGACGATTTAAGTTTGCAACACTGTTTATTACAAACATGACTCGCAATCAGATGTTTTTAAATATTTCTTTGTTTTGTTTCTAAACGCTCCGTGTTTTGAGTAAATGTTCCATTAATTGTGTTGTTTTTAATTACATTTATTAGTTCTTTTTTTAAATTTGCTCGTTTTTATTTAAGTATAAAGTTACGTAAAATAGATAAATAAGGAATGATCATGGAAGATAACTTAGTGGACCTTAATGAACTGTTTTCAAACATTCCCAATGATATCGTACAAGAGGCAAAACCTCCCCTCTGAAAGAAGCGACCTCCGTGCGTCCAAGGTAAAATCTTGTACGTACCTCGGGAGTAAAAACAACTTGCACCCTCGCGATAATGAACTAACGTTATGGTTCCCTCGGCTTCGCGTCAGGAACCAACTTCATAGCTCAGGGTGCAATCACTTACTTTACTCCCCTGGTGCGTAAATAACTATAAACGCGGACGGAGAGAGGCCGGGATCGATTCCCCGCCGAGGAGAAGTTATTTTTATGATACATTTAGATGAAATGTTCAATAATAAATTAATGTACGTACGAAAACTAATAAATGGAAAAATATGGCTAAGTAATTATAAACTCGTATATGGGAAAGTTTGTCTGAGTTGTCTCGCACCAATTTTTTTTTATAATATTATTGTTTTTATGTAAAAAGCTGAAACTTTCTGATTACAATGTAAAAAAATATTTTTTAAAAATGATTTATTAGTTGTTAGTTCTTTTTCAAACAGTATTTTTTATATTATATATAATGAAATATATATTATGTACTTTAAATTTGTTTCTATGATTTCTTGGAATCTTGGTAATTTGTAAACTCATATTTTTATCTCAGTTATAGAGACTAATCAATAAATTCTTTATTCTAACACCACTGACACAATACATTTTAAATGTAAACAGAAAATCAGTTTTTTTTTCTTTTTTATTGATTATGTAATTTGTTTGGCTTTATTTTGTAAAACACAATTTAAATCCTTTAATTTTAAATGCTATATATTTAATAGAACTTTTTATACTAGCTGGTACTAAAGGAAAAAAATCGGGTACGGGGTACCTCGGAACTTTTCCTCATTTCAGAGGCCACTAAAGTGGCCTCTCCTGCTGCTTTGCAGGAGGAGGAAGCAGCATTGGACGTGGTCAGTAATTGGATGGGTGACCGTTCTGAACTAACTGATTTATTATCATTCTTTAAAAATAACTTTATTTTTAATAGCTATATTTTATTTAATTATTTGAAGTTTGGCGGCAATTTGACAGATGTAAACAAACTTTGACGTCATCAAAATTATCGCATTAATAAAAATAATTATATTCGTTTATAGCTTTTAAACTAATTAATGAAACTTTATCGTTTTTTTTTATATTTGTTCCTTAATTTTTTTCCGGTTCCAAAGATATGCTATATGTTAAAAACCTATTTATACTTTCGGTATTATTAACCGTCAAAGTTTAAAAATTGATAACTTCAAAATGGCGACCATATCAAAATTGAATTTGGTGGGCTTGTTTGTCATACAGAGAGGTACATTCGTGCCAAATTTCAACTCGATCAGGACCATAATCGATTTATTACGATTTTTTTAAATATTTTGGAAAACAATACTTTTTCTACTATTAGTAGTGAGGAAAAGTAAAAAGGAAGAATAAATATTTATAATGCACAGGAAGGTAAGACCGCAGTTTTTCTGATATTAAACAACTTCCCTCAAAATAATACCGAAAATATTTAATGTGCATTCCAATTTAAAGTTTTGTTCTGTTCTCCATTGAACTTTAAGATAAACTTTGGTCCAACCTTTGAGTAGGGACGGATTCCAAATGAAAATTTTAGAATGATATATTTATAGAAAAATGTAAATCATATTAAATCTTCCAAACTATAATTTGAATACTACAGAAAATATTTCTAACCCAGAGATAAATTGTATATAAATTACAAAATTTGCTTTCATGTAAGTAAATTACAGCAGAGCTTTTTCCAGAGGTTTTGGAGGGTAGCGACCCTAAACTTAGAGGTAAAATTAATTTATCGATTTCGCTTCGGGGTATGTTTCATTGAAATCTGCCTAGAAGTTTAGGCTTTACACGTCTCCACAGATTACAGACGACAGCATTTTTTTTTTTTTTTAAAAAAAACACTTCTTTGGAGTCAGTGGACCTCAAAATGTGTATCCAATAAAATCGACTTTTGTTGGACATATTGCTAGTAAATGATTAGTAATATTTCTTTTTTTGGTCCCATTTGAATTAGAATTGCTATAAATGCTTTATTTAATGCCAGAAACACGAATATAAAATCATTTTCGTATATTTTAGTAGTTTGGGTACAAATAGTTCCTAATGTATAATTTAATCTCAGGTGAGAAATGGCTTTGTTTTGCTTACAACGTTTAGTAGACTTTTAGTGCTTTTTTTTTTTTTTTTTTTTTAAATATTATTTTAGTTCTTATTAAGGGTACATGGGTAGGTACATATATCAAACCCTATAATAATGTATATCGTTGAAAAGCCCGCTTCAATAATAAAGTAATTGTTGTTATGTATAATTTTGTCATATTTTTACTGGTCTTATATTACTTTGCTTTGTAAGTTTCATCGCACATTTCCGTTTCCCCAATTTTGAACCACTTCCCGTGATTCAATCTTCCCCAAATTTTGCACATAGAAACAACTATGGTGAAGAATACAGAAAACAAAGAAAAAAAAGTTGAAAATAAGAACAGTTTTGAAAAATGGCATTTTTATATTAATTATTATTGTTTAAGAGAGTATAATTCGAAGAACTGCTTTATACGAGTTAGATGCTTAGGTTATAAAATAAAATAATTTTTTTTTTTTACTATTCTTTTCTTATTTACTTCAATTATTTTATTATTATATCCACCTCAAAATGACCCTGTGAACCTACTCAAATTAACATAATTTACGTTTTATTCTATTCATCCCGGACTATCTAATGTAATGATTTTTAAGTTAAATAATTAATTTTTAACAAGGTAGAATTATATACCCCAGACTAAAATATAGGGCCTAAAACACTTAATAGATAGCTGCTTAGAATAATTGAAGTCGTTAGTTACCTTATTCAGTTTAATTATTTTAAATAATGCAACAGTAGTCTATTGGAAAATTCTTCATAAATGTTACGTTTTTTGTTTTTTTTTTAAATATATATTTTTTTTTAAATTATTTTTTTTAAAGATTTATATATATATATATATATAACATAAAAGGTCACATAAATTATTCGAATAAAAATAAAGTAAAAAAAACCCTTAAGATCTATAGGTATATTATCCGTAGGAATGGGAGAATCCCTTAATGCCAGGGATATAGATGAGAGCCTGAGGCTGGAATGGAATTGAACATATGAAACACGGAATAACTAAACCCTAGACTGTATATTACTTGAAAAGAAGCGCCCTCTACCTTTCTATAAGCTCATATGTACTATCTACAACTTATATAGTACTCTATCAGTATGATAGGACGATTTTTTCTAGGAAAAAGTCTTAAACAAGACGTTCTTAGATCGTATCTTAATATAAGAAGACAAAATTGAGTTATTCATCATCTTACATCTTTCAAATCCATTTTAATTATAATAATAGATAAATATACGCATATAAAAACATATAAATACAAATTTATTGATTTATTAAAACAATGATGGTATTAAAAATGTATTTACAATTTTGTACACAATTATTCACTTCAGCTTTAAATTGAGTTTACTTCTAGCAACTTTTTAGGGTCCTTAGGCAAAACCAAGGACCTTTATATTTTCCTGCGTGCGTCTGTCTGTCCGTCCGTCTGTCACCTGCTCTCGCGGCTACATCTTTACCTATCCACACATTTAACATAGTACCTGTATATACACATAGTACCTACCCACACATTTTAAAATGTAGCGACTTAAACAAATTATTTAAAAAAAAAAAAAAGATACAACAATCGAAGATAAAGTACGGTACAAAAATCGTGCGAAATCTGCATTTTGCTTTGCTCGTGTGAATTTATATATATATATATATATACAGTGCTCGATTTCTAGAAATTGAGGTGCCGGAACTACAACCTACCCCTCTTTGCCCCCCCCCCCCCCTCCCGTTAAAGGGGGGTCCGGGGGTCCTCCCCCGGGAAAATGTTGAAAAATGAACGTTCAAAAACAACATTTTAAGAGTTTTAGACATAAACCCACACTGCAATCAGGTGGGTTTCGTGTGGAAACTTATATCATTTTAAGTAGTATTTTTTATAAACAATTTCTTGATTAACACGCCACATGTTGTTATAATCCTCTCAATAAATAAATAGGTACCTACTTAGGTTTATACGAATAATTAAATCAACAAAACATTCTCTCTCTCACTCGCCCTTGGGAGTTTCGTCACAGCGTCTCTGCACAGTACTTATTTAATTCGATCCCTGCCTTAAAAAAACCTTTGTTGTTTCAGGTTATCATAATTTGGTAGTACATATTTAATCTCAACAAATAGATATTTTTTGTATTTTGAAAAGAAAAATATTTGCCAGTTTAATACATGATGTCCCAAATCAAATTTGTAGTGACTCATTAACAAATAAAATTTTAACAAAGGATTTTTAAAAAAAATCTTAGTGCTGATAATTTTATTTTTTATTTATCAGAGAGAGAGGTCCCGGAACGCCGTTCCGCCGCGTTCCGCCTCAAATCGAGCCCTGTATATATATATATATATATATATATATATATATATATATATATATATATATATATATATATATATATATATATATTGGTATATATAAATATTCTAGAGTAGATAATGTGATCATTTCCGGGATTCCTAGCACCAAGAACGAAGAGATGCCTGCTATACTCGATCAAGTAGCAAAAGCAATCGGTGTTAGTTATAAAGACGAAGATATTAGCGCGGCACATAGATTACCTTCTTACAATACGGAGATGCCCAAGCCAATAGTGGTGAAATTCGTAAGGAGATGGCAGAAGGAGCAGTGGATCAGGGCTTACAAGAATAACATCCGAAATGAAAACAAGGGACCAGGAATAGGGATAAACAGGATATGCGCCAGTTTCACCGACGGTAGATTCTATATATCTGAACATTTAACTCAAGCAAACCGTCATCTTCTTAATAGAGCCAGAGTAACTGCAAGAGACAAGGACTACAGATATGTTTGGTACTCCAACAATAAGGTTTTAGTAAGAAAAAATGAAGGTGAGAAAGTTATCCTAATTAAAAAAATGTCAGATATAGACAAATTATAATTTGCCATAATTCAAAATTAACATAATACTTTATCTAAAAAAAAAAAATGTTGTAATGAAATATTTCAAAATTCCCTCTAATAAAAATCTTTTAACAATAAATAACTATGTTACAATACCTATAATTCTAAAATTAACTACAATTATAAAAAGCAAGAGTATTACTCACCCAATCAGTATCGGTAACTTCGATCATTTCTTATTATATGAGGTTTCGTCTATTTTATATTTATTTCTAAACAATAATCATGTAAACACAGCGATAAAAATCTACATATTCGATAAACTTGTTATGTTGTTAAAAGAATGGCAACTATTTATTTTACTATTAACGAATAAATTATATTACCTACCAAACAACGCTCAGATTACGTTGCTATCATTAAATGTCTGTGATATTCATTTATGCTTTCTTCTTTTTCTCTCTGTCTTTGTTTTTCATCTCATTGGTTTTTTGATATTGTTTTGCTTTTGTTCTTGTTGCTCATGTATTTAATTATGGTAAAACTGTATATGAAGAAATTACTAGTCACAAAAATCTTTGTAAAAATTAATTTACGATTAATTTGTTAATCTAGTCATACCTATATCTTAATGTTTGTGGATATTTTAAGTTTTAGAATAGTAATATATACTAAACATTTAAATTATACATTTAATTATACTTCTTATTTAAATTACACATCTACTTATAATAAAAGTGTAAAAGATTGATAAATATAAATTTAGTTAAATTTTTATCTCAAAAATACAAATGAATAGTGAATATTTAAAATCATTAGATTCATTTAATAAAATAGATGAATTTATAATCAATGACTACCGACTAGACAGACTTAAGCAAAATTCTTTTACATTATTACATACAAATATCAGATCAATAGCAAAAAATTATGATACATTGATATTACTGTTACAAAACTTAAATAGAAACTTTGATTTAATAATTCTAACAGAATGTTGGCTCAAACAATACAACAGCTACTTCGATATAGACGGTTATACAGCATACTATGATATCGGATGCAATAGAGCGGAAGGTATCGTAGTTTTCTGTAAAAACCATATTGAAGTACTGAACGTTGTAAACAGGCCAATTGCTGGTTGTAACAGCCTATCCGTACAAATCAAATCACACAACAAACATATCACCCTGACCTCTATTTATAGATCAAGTGAAATTAATTGTGAAGATTTCCTTACTAATTTAGAACTATATTTAAATGTAAATACCACAGCAAACCACATTATAGCCGGAGATATGAACTTGGACCTACTGACTGACAGTACCATGAGCAATACTTACTTAAACATGCTTAGTAGACTAGGATTTGTTAGTTGTATAAACGATGTGACAAGAAGAGTTGATAACACCGAATCGTGCATCGACCATATCATGGTAAAATGCAACGATAAACAACAACTGACATCTTTTATTTTACAAACAAAAATTACGGACCATTACCTTACAGGACTATCTCTAGACATTAATAAACAGCACATAAATACAAACCGTAACAAACAAACAATAACGATATGCAAGACAGATACAAACAAACTATCGACATTAATTGAAAACATAAACTGGGACCAACTGTACAAACATACTGATGCAAACATAGCAACAGAACATCTAGTTGACGTACTTAAACACAATATTAAACTAAGTACAACAACAACAGAAACATACGTGACTTGCAGAAAAAAGAAACTAAAACCTTGGATTACAAGTGGACTGGTTAAATCTATTAGACAAAGGGACAACATTCGGAAAACTCTAGACAAACAACCATTTAACACGAAACTCAAATCTAAATACATTAAATACAAAAATATGCTGACCAAACTGATCAGGAAGACTAAGTCAAAATACTTTCAGGACAAACTACCCACTGACAAACCTGATTCTGCTCGGACATGGAAAGTAATAAACGAATGTCTGAATAGAAAGAAATTTGTAGAAAATAAAATAGCTACTCTTCACTACGATGATAAGACTTGTACGGATAGCGCTGAAATAGCAAACCAACTTAACAATTTCTTCCGAAATGTAGGAGAAAAACTCGCCAAACAAATAAAAACCAACAGCAATACTGACACTGTACAACAAGACATAACCATAGACATAAACAACATAATTACCCAATTTGAACCGATTACTGAAACTGAAATTAAAAAACATATAAATAGTTTGAAATCAGACACCTCACCTGGGATTGACGGCATCAAAGCACAATATTTGAAAACGTCTCAAAATTACTTAACTTCACCTCTAACCTACGTTTGTAATCTCTGTATTAAGCAGGGAGTTTTCCCGAACATACTGAAAGAGGCAGTCATTACACCAATTTACAAACAAGGGGACAAAACTGATCCGTCAAATTACAGACCGATATCATTAATCTCTAATATTTCCAAAATATTAGAAAAATGTATCAAAACTAGGCTAACAAACCATCTAAAACAAAATCACATAATATCGTCAAATCAATTTGGTTATATGGAGAATACAAGTACATCTGACGCAGTCTATAGACTGACCGATTATGTTACTAATGATTTAGATGTGGGCAACAAGTCTTTAGCTGTTTTTATCGATTTAAAAAAAGCTTTCGATACTGTTTCCCACACTATTTTGTTAAATAAACTTGAATGTATAGGGATACGGGGGACTTGTCTTAAATTATTTAAAAGTTACCTAACAAACAGAAAACAACAAGTTAAACTAGACGGTAGATTTAGCGAACCAGTTATAGTAAATTTTGGAACCCCCCAAGGAACGGTGATCGCGCCCTGGCTATTCCTGGTTTATGTAAATAACTTACTAAAACTAAAAAACTCCTATTCAGAAATAATTTCCTTTGTCGACGATACTCTGGTATATTTCAGAGGATCCACTTGGAAGGAAGTTCTAACTAAAGCTACAAAAGGAATGACTGAAATAAAATCTTGGTTTGACAACAACTTACTTACTCTTAATCTAGCTAAAACCAAATACATGACTTTCTCACATGACGTAAGAGGACAGCCGCATCCCGACTTGACTAGACTTATCTTACACCAACCTCAATGTACTAGACCGTTAGACTTCACCTGTACATGCAGTTCCATTTTAGAAAAAGTAGACTCTATCAAATACCTTGGGGTAATGATTGATTCTAACTTGAATTGGAAACTCCATATCGACTGGGTAGTCAAAAGAATCAGAAAAACATTTTACAGTTTTATACAGATAAGAAACTTGGTTAACAAGTCCACACTAAAAATTATATACCACGCCCTCGTAGAGTCAATTGTAAATTATTGTATACTGTCTTGGGGAAGCGCAGCCGAAACTAATTTAGAGCCGTTGTCAATAGTACAAAAAACTGTTATTAAAATTATATTGAAAAAACCAGTTAGATACAGTTCGGTGCTTTGCTACCAAGACCTGATGGTGCTGCCTATTCATCTACTTTTTATGAAGGCAACCCTGATGTATTTTTTTAACCATGAAAAAACCGATGTCCATCATAATTATTCAACTAGACATAAAATAAACAATAAAGTACAAATTCCTTACTGTAAAACAACAAAGAAACAGAGACACGCTACGTACCTAGGACCTAAATACTACAACCAGCTACCTGACAACATCAAACAAATACAAACAATTAACACTTTTAAACAGAAACTAAAACCCTACCTATTCTCACTTATTTCAATAGACAGCAACACTAGAAAGTACTGATAACAACATCAATGAACTATATTATAAATAAACATCGTATAAAATAATCACTTTTAGAGAGACTTTTAGATCACAATAAATACGAAAACAATTTCTAAGAGACGAGGCCCTCGCTCTAGAGTTTCTCACTCTACTGAGGGTCCTTACCAAACAATTTTTTTTCTTTAAAATAAAATGGGAATATTATTGAAAAATATTATATGTGAAAAAATGTAATTGATGTACTTATTTTTCTTTTTGGTGAAATAAATATTATTATTATTATTATTATTATTATATATATATATATATATATATATATATAATCATAAAATTGATGGATATATAGAACCGAGAGTTTGAACATTATATATTTTATTTATTTTAATATAAATAGTAACCCGTTTTATTCTCAATTTTAAAATATCATGTTATTACCAGCAAAAGGTTATACAAGATATGAACAATGTGAGAGTGTTTATATTACACCAACTTATAGTGAAATATAATATATTCCTAAATTGAATTTGTTATTTAAAATATGTTTTACATTCTTTTTATTAAATTTGTTTTTATGAAAAAGTAGTTTATTTTTATTGTCTTAAATAAATAGAAAATAAAGAAGCAACTTTTACATTTCATAAAAAGAAATACTATGAGAAAATATGAAATTGATTCAGAGGACTTGTAAGGAGACGAAAAGTGTAACAAGATTGTAATAAAAATAACATGTAGGGTATTTTCCCCCTTATTTTACAAAAAGAAAACAAACACTGATTTATGATTATTTTAGAGGATCTGCGCAGTGACGTCTGAGGCAGTATAAGTTACGGGTAGAGAAGGACCTGGTGGTGGGGGTAACGTGATAACCTGACGTGTCCTTGTCTCGTTTGGAACGAGACTAAGGGCTTTCTAGAACCCTTAGCCCTCAGAACTAGGTTTTCTAACGAATTCCTCCTTCAGTCCTATCCCGTGTTCAAGTAGCGACAAGAGATCTTCTTCAAGCAAAACAATATAACACCCATCTTCCACTACAACTACAAGTAGGAAATATTTCGACGACAGGAATGCACGGCATGTTTCTCGGACAACAAGGTTTTCTTTACAAAAAAACATAACCTGCTCTTTTCTCTTGTTCATTTATTTATTCTTTACTTTGTCTCTTATATTGTATAAAGCGATAAAAAGTAACACCTTCAGTTCAGTGTGAATTGCCTATTGTATATTTTGGTACCAATTATTATTATTATTATTTTAACTAATTATTGTTACGGATTTTGGCATTGTATTTATAATTACATATTTGTGATGGATTTTATTAGAATTCATGTACAATTAAATTCATGCTTATTAAATTACAGTGTCCCAACAATGAGTATCAGACTGTATTTTTTTTTCTAATGAAATTTTTACTTTCAAGAATCAATTTCCAATTTTTCGAAAATAAATTTGACATAATTCTGCGTTTGGTTTACAAAGTTGAATTCAAGGTCTAATATTCGGCTTATTTTGCTTATTTGTGCTAATATATGATATAGCTGTTATATGGTTCTTTATCGAAAGAATGTTCCTTTTCTAAAGGGTAGTAGGAATATTTAAGGGCTAATATAGGAGAAGATGTCTGTTATAAGTTGAAGAGAAGATAGGCCCCAACCTTATTTCAGATAATTGATCCAGCTATTTTATAAGCGTAATAAATTGACAAGTTATTTGTGACGAATTTCTTTCATTTTTGAATTCTCTTTCATAAATCTAATCCTGGTGCTCAATCCCTAATAAGTTATCATTTTGATTTAACTTCAATTAGTCCAGTTATTTTTAGTCAAAAAATGGCTTCTGTTCCAAAAATATCTGAGCTAATTTTGTTTTTGTTTTTTTGATCGCTTCATTTTGACGTTCTGAAAAACATTTAAAATCGGCAACGAGATCGTGGTCGCCTTAATAGATATTCAAGGGCAAAGGTCAACAAATTCGGTTATTTGCGAATAGCTTGCTTTCTATATCTCGGATACCAATCTAGGTGGTTATCAAAATTAAATATCACAAAATTTCCTACAAAAAAAGACTCATTCATTTTTAACGTACAATGGACGGTTTACGGAATATAGGGCGATGAAAATCTGTGAATATCTAGTATCCGTAACCGAAAATGAACATAGGCTTCCTTGTGTGAAATTTTATATTCTTCAATTTTGATCTGATTCTCAATTGGTCTCCGAGCCATAGGAAGTTAGGAAGCGAGATATTCGTAAAAATAATTAAAAAGTGGTGCTGCGACGGATAATAGATATTCATCGCCCTATATTCCGTAAACCGTCTATTGTACGTTAAAAATGAATGAGTCTTTTTTGTAGGAAATTTTGTGATATTTTATTTTGATAACCACCTAGATTGGTATTCGAGATATAGAAAGCAAGCTATTCGCAAATAACCGAATTTATTGACCTTTGCCCTTGAATATATAATATTAACGTGACCACAATCTCGTTGCCGATTTTGAATATGTTTTTTAGAATGTCAAAATGAAGCGATAAAGAAAAAAAAAAAAAAAAAAAAAAACAGCTCCGATTTTTTTGGAAAAGAAAGATCCTAAAATGACTACTGGACTAAATACGTTAAAACGATTGTAAGAAATATTCCATGTTTTTTTCTTCATAGTTAAAGAGCTTCTTTAGTTAATTTATTATATTTTCAGGCATGAATAAAAAGTTTTTTTATCTACGATTGATACAAAATATTTATAAAAATTTTATCTCTGTTTATATGTGTAGAAAGTGATTCTTTTCGTATTTGTATTCATTGCGCATGCGCGTTTCATAATTATTTTTAAGAATTCTTCACCTTATCCCAGGATTAGCGTCTTTGTTTACATTTAACAAAACTAATTTACTAATTTGTTTAATTAAAGTAACTGTTATTTTCTGTATTTATGATTAAAATCCAACAATCGTAGATAAGTACGGTACGCAACTCGTGCGAAAACTGCATTTTGCTTTGCTCGTGTGGATTTACTACCCTCACTATCGCTCGGGTGTAAACTCCACACTTGCAAAATGCTACTTTCCGCACTAGACGCATAATGTACTATAGTCACTACCCAAGTTTTTATTTTCTCTCTCTCGTCAGGTAGGTCCACCTCTTAGTATTTTAGCATAAATTAATGCGTAATTTATTTTTTCATTCCTGTTAATCCTTTTAACCTTTTTGATGTCGGTTTGATTAATAAAAAAGTAATTTATATGCAAATTGTTATTTGCATCAATCTATTTATTTATTTTTCACACAGGTTTCTTGGTGGGAGCAATTTTTAATTAAGTTTAACATTAAGGGTAACGTATAGGTCGGAACCACAAAGCATTTAAATGGCAGATAGAGATATATCATTTAGAAGCAGAACGAGGATTTGAACTTATGACTTTTAAACCAAGCAAAAACTCTTTTAACCTAGATACGTCACCCATTATTTAACCATAAGTATTAACTATTATTTATAGGCACTTTAAGTATAAACCTTCTCGTAAAAACCTATATTTTATAGTATTATCAACGAATATACTGAGGATTGATACTCTACACTACATTATGTAAAAAAAAAACTAAAATTTTTGTATTTTATTTTTATTTCTTTAGTATATATGTATATATACATGTACATATATACATATATGTGTATATATATATATATATATATATATATATATATATATATATATATATATATATATATATATATATATATATATATATAGAGAGAGAGAGAGAGAGAGAGAGATAGAGAGAGAGAAAACAATGTTTATTTATTAAGGATTACTGTGATCCCATGTCTAAAACTAATAATAATAATAATAATAATAATATCTTTATTTTCATAATGTTTTACAAGCCATAAAACTTTAGAATATTGTCAACACTTTTTATAAAAACACTGCTTAAAATATCACTTGGGAATACATAAATTATAAAATATTAATTAATAATAAAACTAAAATAAATAAATAATAACAATATGAATAGACAAAATAATAGTCTATTAAAATATTAAATAAATAATTAAAATAAAACTAATCCTACTTTAAGTCCATTGCATCGTAATCAATACTCAAAACAATGTCAATTTGCTCTATTGAGAAACTCTTGGTGAGTATAGTAAGGGTTCTCAGAAAGAAAACCCTTAATATACTTTTTAAAAGCTTTCTCAGGTAGCTCCTGAACACTTCTTTCTAGAGAATTGAAATACTTGATGCCAAGAATGCTGTGACCAACCTGTGATTTAGTTAATCTGTGAGGGGGAATGACCAGTCTGTCTCTATTTTTTGTATTATAGCTGTGGGTCAAACTGTTCTTGTCATATAAATTAATATTAGTCCTTATGTGTAGTAGTGAATGATAAATAAAAAGGTTAATGACTGTCATAATCTGTAATTTTTTAAAGTGTGGTATACAAGTTTCGTCATGTTTTAACCCTAGAATGATTCGAATGATCCTTTTTTGAAGTAAAAGCAGTTGATTTGTGTTAGTATGGCCCCACATTATTATACCATAGCTTAGCCTACTTTGAACTACAGATTTGTAGACTGTGACCATTGTCTCTTCAGGTACTCTGTTTTTTAATTTTCTAAATACAAAAACATAAGATGCTAGTTTTGAAGTAATGTTGTCTAAGTGCGGTTTCCAAGTCAGTTTGTCGTCGAGTGTCAGTCCTAAGAATTTAATAGGTTCTTGCTTTATATTATTTTTCAGACTTAGTAAAAGGGTTTGTGTTTTCTCCACATTCATTTTATAGTTATTATCATAAAACCATTTTCTTATTTTTTCTAATTTTATCTCAGCTTGGTGACGGAGGAGCTTTTCGTCTTTGTGCTCCATGGCTAAGTTAGAGTCATCGGCGTAAGCTATTACTTCTAAATTACAGTCAGTTTCGATGTCAGTATCATCATTATTATGTCTGAAAGTCTGTTTGTCTTGTTCTAAAAAGTGTGGCATATCATTTGTGGTCATTATGAACAGCAAACAGGCTATTATCGAGCCCTGGGGTGCCCCTATGTTTACTTCTGTTTGTGAAGATTCCTGATTGTTGAAAACTACATGCTGAGGTCTGTGATTAGACTATGATCAGTCAGTCTGAAAATTATGATTTTTTTCGAGAAGAACTTGACTGCGCCGCTTCCTTTCAAATTCCATTAGGTCTGCAGCTACATTGATTTATACAATTTATTAATTGGAAATTTCATTATTTTTATTTTGCTTCCGAGATTACCGAAGGTAACGGAAGCATTGTGTTCACTTTTGAGAACGAAAAAAATGTTGTCTCCGAATTTAAAAATTCCAAGACATAAATCCGTTTCAGGCGTCAGGGAAAATTTTTTGTCTCGTGTTTGTCTGCCGGTCTGTGTGTCCGCGAATCCTTAAACCGTGTGACGATAACTTGAGTAAATGTCGACCGATTATGATGACATTTAGTAGACATGTTCATTTTATCAATGCCCAGGACGAGTTCGTTTGACAACGTTATCCGTCCAAGCGTTCACGCGCAAAGCTCGCGGAAACGTGATCTTCAAATTTAAAATTGGAATTTTAGGTTGAGAAAAAAAAATCTAACTTCATCTATTCAATGAGACAAACATTTTTTGAAATTCAATTTTTTAGTAAAACAAACAGCGATTCCTCTGTGAAGTGTACAAGATCACTAAAACTATCAATATTTTTTACACAATAAACAATAAAGTAATATAACAATAATGTTAATATATCAATAAAGTACATGATAGGATGCGAAGAAGCTATGTGACACACTAATTGGCAGTTTATTTTTTGTTGTTGTGGAATTAAAAAAAAATACGTTTTTCCCTAAGAAGTTTTACCTACAACTATTGGACAAACAGAAACTCTTAAATGTCAGTCTACATATTTAATACTAATTTATTTTCAATTTAATACCACAATTAGCTACCATCAATATTTTATTTCATCATAGTGTATACACTGTATTAAGTAAATTAATATTAAAATTTATAAAAATTAATTTTCATTGAATGTTGGTAAGCTAAAAATGTAAGGAACAAATATAAACTTCTTTTTTTTAAATTCTTTAGTATAAATGATATGGCGGATATATGCAGGGCCAGTTTGGCGCCGCGGTCATATCACACCATTCCACAAATAAGTAGTAATTTAGCGGTGGACTGTATATAGGTAATAACATATATATATATTTATAATGTGGTCTTCTAATAATAAAAGTGGAGAATACCTGATGGTAGTACAGGGTCGAGGGCGGCGTAACACACACATGAGCGGGTAGGTAATAGCTGCACTCTCCTACACACACTGACGGATTCTTCCTTTGGCCGCTAGGGCTAAACGTTACCGCTAGGGGCGCTACGGGCAGTATCCCTTCCACATTGTTTTAAGAAGAACCACGATCGAGATAGATATATAATAATAATATATAGAAAAACAACTGGACTTTTAACATTAAATCCACCACACCGCCCGCCTTGGCAGACCCAAAGGACGGTCTGTCCAAAAAAAATGCAAAACAAAAAAAATATGGGTGTGGTAACTTCACTAACTATAACTAACTTAAAACACGCAAACACACACACATTCATAAAATCTAAGATAAATGGTTAATGGTTGAATAGAGGGGCAAGCTTACGGACAGGACGTTCGTAAGTGCCGGACTGGGTAGTCACAACTGCAGAACGGACTACACCATCCTTCCCTCGGTAAACAGACTTGATCCTTCCTAAAGGATAAGACAACGGATGGGAATAATCTTCCTTAATCCAAACGACATCACCAACAGATAGATTTTTATCTGATGTGAACCACTTTCCCTTTTGCTGAAGGGTGTGTAAGTATTCTTGTTCCCACCTCTTCCAAATACGTTGGGTGATTTGGGTCGTGAGTTGCCACCTAGACAACCTGTGCTCGTTGAGATTTGTAACGTTGTACTCAGGTAGCGCAAGCAGAGGACCACCAACTAGAAAGTGCCCTGGTGTCAAAGCTTGATATTCGTCCGGAGAAGAAAACATGGGGTACAACGGTCGAGAGTTCAGAACGGCTTCGACTTTGGCCAGGATTGTGATGAACTCACTTAACGTTAGAATCCGAGACCCTATCGTGCGGAAAAGATGGTATTTCACATTTTTTATATTAGACTCCCAAAGGCCATTTTGGAAAGGTGCATGAGCTACTGAGAAATGGAACTTCACCTGATTAATAGCTAAACCATTGACTAAGTCAGATTGAGTCTTACTCGAACGAAGAAAGCTAACTACTTCTTTAAGTTCCCGATCAGCACCTTTAAAATTGGTTCCTTGGTCGCAGAAAATATCGGAACACAAACCACGTCGAGACACAAAACGTTGGAGAGCTGCAAGAAAATCCTCGGAAGAGAGGCTTGTCACTGCTTCAAGATGGCACGCTTTAGTTGAAAAGCAGATAAAGAGCGCGAAATACGCCTTGAAAGTCGCGGCTTTACGACGTAGACTTTCCTTTAAGATAAAAGGGCCCGCAAAGTCAACCCCAACGTGTGAAAAAGGGCGACTAGGGACAACACGCGCTGAAGGTAAGTTACCCATAATGGGCGAGGGAGTAACAGCCTGAAACTTACGACAACGAATACACTGGTGTATCCTATGCCTAATAACACTATGAGCTGACATAATCCAGAACTCGCGTTGAATCAAGCTGCGGACAGTTCTAGGACCTGCATGCAGATAACAACGATGATAATGATCTATTATTAAACTTGTAAGAAAACTAACTTTAGGCAAAAGGTAAGGATGTTTACACTCGTAACCAAGAGAACTATTTGACAAACGTCCTCCAACACGTAACATTTTATCATCATCTAAAAACGGTGATAACTTCTGAAGTGATTTTTGACAAGGTTCATTTCTTTGAAGATTTGAAATGTCACTAGCGAAATAAGTTTGTTGAGTAATATAGACACACAGTTTAAGAGCAGCACGAAGTTCATCTACTTTTATGAGTCCAGTAGTGCGGGGATTAACACGATAACGAGTATTTTGAATAAAACGTCGAACATAACAAACAACACGTTGAAGACGTAATAAAGAAGAAAATCTACCTATAAATGAGTCTAGAGATAAATCGGCAGATCGAGACAACAACACTGGAGCTGTAGACTTCACTTCAGGTAACTGATGAGAATTAACAGGAACGAATTTACTTATAGGCCAACTTGATATTGGTTCGTAGCACCACGAGGAACCGTTGAACCATTGAGTACAAGAAGCTAAGTCCTTAGGTGATAAACCACGAGAAGCTATGTCAGCGAGGTTCAACGATGACTCTATGTGTTGCCATTGAGATAAGTGAGTAATCTCGAGAATAGCAACTACCCTATTTGCCACATAAGTCTTTAAACAATAGGAAGGTTTATGTAACCATGAGAGAACTATGGATGAGTCAGTAAACAGATGAGTAGAAGTAGGTTTAACACGAGAAATAAAGGATTGTAGAGATTCTAATAATTTAGACAACAAAACAGCACCTTGAAGTTCGAGCCTCGCGATGCTTAAGTTTTTTAATGGAGCAACCTTAGTTTTAGACTTCAATAAATATACTCTAACAGATCCGTCGTTATTTTCAACACGTAAATACGTAACGGCTGCGAATCCTCTTTCTGAAGCGTCTGAGAATCCGATTAACTGGCACTCACTATTAGAAGAAACAAACAAACACCTAGGAATACTGACATCGGCTAACAAGGGAAATTCTGTTAAAATGTTATTCCAAAGATCAAGTAGAATCGGTGGAAGTGAATCGTCCCAACCTATATTTGACTTCCAAACAGCTTGTAAAATAAACTTCATAAGAAAAATTAAAGGAGAAATATAACCCACAGGGTCGTACACACGACTAATATAAGATAACAAACTTCTCTTCGTACAAACATCCAGATACTGAGGTAGATTGATCCTATAAGTGAAACTATCTGTGGAAGGTATCCACTGAATACCTAGTATTTTAACAGTAGGACAAGATTCATCACAAACAACTAAAGGTTCTGAAGAAATGTCTTGTTGAAGACTTTGTAAAAACTCACTAGAGTTACTAGACCACTTATTTAGAGTTATTCCACCCTTACGTAACAAGGAACAGAGTTGCTCTTTCTTTAGTTTCAAATCCTGAACTGTTTCACCTCCACACAAAATATCGTCGACAAATGAATCGTCTAAGAGTGTAGTAGCACCTAAAGGAAAAGCAGCACCTTCGTCCCGAGCCAATTGGATTAAAGTGCGTTTGGCTAAGAAAGACGACGGTGTCATACCGTAGGTGACTGTTTTTAATTCATACTCTTGGAGCGGTTCACTGGAATTTTCTCGCACTAATATGTGCTGAAAAAGACAATCCTCCTCATCTAACAATACTTGACGAAACATCTTTGTAACATCGCAAGTGAACACATAGGGGTGTATTCGGAAACCTAAAATAACATCACTAATCTCCACGTGGAGCTTAGGTCCGGCAAACAAAACTTCATTGATACTTAGATGAGAATGACGAGCACTACCGTCGAAAACGACACGAATACGAGTAGTTAAGGAAGTAGGGTTAGAGACACAAAAATAAGGTAAGAAATACTTCCCTGGCCTAGTGGCAATAGCCATATGGTCTAATTCCTCGTATCTTTTCAAAAAATCAAAACAAGCTGTTTTTAACTCCGGCTCACGATGAAACCTGCGTTCCTGAGACAAAAACCTGCGCAAAGCGACAGCATGCGATTGAGGAAAATTTAACTTAGAGATGTCGACTTTAAATGGGAGCTTAACAATATATCTGCCGTTTGAATCACGACGATGCGTTTTTTGGAACTGCTCCTCACAAAATTGATCACCAGGACTCACACACTTAGGTCGGATAACCTCCTCTGACTCCCAAAATTGATGCACTAATTTATTTAAATTATCTTCATTAGATCTAGAAGGAACGGTACACGTAGCTAACGTAATTAATGAAGAAGTGTCGACAGAGGCTTGAGTGGGTCCCATCACAACGTGACCAAAAATAGTAGACAATGTTCCTAATGAGTTATCTAAAACAGGGGATTGATTTGCCGTTATTATTTGACAAAACAAATCGTTGCCTAACAAGAATTCAACAGGGCGAGAATCATAAAAAAGAGGATCGGCAAGGTTTAATTTAACAAATGTTTCAGCGAGCTTCGGTGACAATGGTGTCGAGGGAACGTTACCTATTATTTTTTTAACAACAACAGCGTTAGTTTTAAGTAACGGATATGTTTTACCAGTAGGTCTTAAAACACAACAAACACTACCAAGCGCTTCACCAACGGGTGAAGAATTAAGACCTGCAAAATTTTGGTAACACGGTTCAATAGGTAATTTTAATTTATTTGCACAGTGAAGAGTAATAAAACTCGAAGTCGATGCACAATCAATAACCATACGAATATTAACAAACCTACCTGAGATATGTTTTACACCGGCAAGAGCCGTACCCAACAACACAACTTGAGACGAACTATCCTCTTGTATATTAGATTTGTTCGTACTAGACATAACGTTACCAGTTTGGTTAGTACTGGTTAAACAAGTTTGACTAGGACTAGACTGGTCATTAGACTTAACACCCGCTACCGGGGCTGAAGAAGCTTCAGTAGAACTGTCAGAGTGAGAGGGTGAACTACGTGGGAAATGCAACGTCGTATGATGACATAGGCCGCATATCCGACATCTATTTTCTGACTTACAAGACGGTAATCTATGGAAAGTAGATAAACAGTTAAAACAAGCATTTAGGGATTTAACTAACTCATTGCGTTGACGAGGTTCCTTAGCTGTGTACTTAGGACAATTAACAATAGAATGTAATTCTGAACATACAGGACATTTTTTAATTTCATTTCCCTGCGATTTCGATTTATTTACACGTCCACTAGACACATTTAAATTTGAGTTAGAATCATTATAAACCTGATTAGGTGAACGACCATGTTTGTCGGTAATTAAAACCATCCTTTTACTAGCAGGCTTATATTCTCTAGAACTAGAAACAGCAGAACTCTCAGGTGTATAACTGCAAGCAGAGAGATCTAACATTCTAACTCTTTGTTTAACAAACGATATTAAATCGCTATAAGCGGGAAATTCAGTTTCAGAAAATTTAAGTTCAAACTCGCGACGTGTGATATTATCAAGTTGACGAATAGCCAAACTAAAACATATAAAATCACCGAGATCAGGAACTGAGGAATTTTTGAGACCTGTGACGCTATCATGAACCTTAGACAAAAAATGTTGAAGTGAGTTCGCAGTAGGTTTGGCTGGGGGAGCAAACGGTTTTATAAGTTCTTCTGCGTAATGATTAGCTTGGATACGACTGGAATCGTAACGCTGACACAACGCGTCCCATGCTACCGGAAAATCATTCGGAGATTGAAATGAACGGACTATTTTAGCGGCTTTATCTCTTAAAGCGCCGTGGAGATAATGTGAACGCTCAACATGGGAGAGACGTTTGTTATTAACAATAAGTGCGATAAACATGTTCTTAAAACGAGGCCAATCCCAGACATCGCCGGAAAAGTGTTTAAGTTCAACAGGGGGTAACACTGTGCGAGGATAAGTAGGTCCGAAAGGATAAGTATTTTCAAATTTATTCAAGTCAGTTTCCGCAACGGCAGAACCAACATTACTAGATTTAGTAATTTTATCTTTAGCGGATTTAATAAAACAAACTAACTCATGAAGAACTATAGTAGAATCATAACAAGGAGCATATTTGTCATCAAGTTCACAGTTAAGTATATTTAAATATTCAACCGTTTGTTCAAAAGTAGTAACAAGTTTGTCCACTCCTGAACATTTAACAATAAAGTGATCCTTCTCTGCTTGACTGGCAGAGTCGGAGGGTATACTATCATAAATAGTTTGGACACTTTTAAAGTAAGCCTCTTGTTTACCTTCAAGAGTCTTGATCTTATTTTGAGACGTTTGAGATCTCGTAGCCATTGTGAAAACAAAAAAAATAAATGTAACAACAAAAGAAAATCACTACACGAAAATAAAATATTTAATAATAAAGCGACTCTTCGTAAATTAAAGAGTAAAACTCCGAAAAAAAATAATATTAAAATCAGAATTAACTTCAGAGAGAAAAATCAAAACTATAACCAAGAAGAACTCTTCAAAAAGACTAAAATAATATTCTCCAAAAGAATTAAATAATAATTTAGAAAAAAAATTAAAAGAAAATTAATTCTCAAGAAAAATTGCCTCACGATACTATACGTGATATAAATAAACTAATCCTCAAGATGAATGAAATAAAAAACAAAAAGAAAAAACAAGTGCCGTGTCGCGGAATTGAAACCAGAACCTTCACAAATTTGAAAATAATAAAATCGTAGTATTTATTATGACATATGAATGACATCAAAACAATAATAAAGATAAATTAAAGATTCATTCACTAATATGAATAAAAACAAAATCAATACTATTAAAGAGTATTGGGTAAACAAACGAGATTGAATTTGAAAACAAAACAACAACAATATAGCACTCGCTGAAGCAACGGCTCCTAACGGTACTTTATTGGATATACCTTGACCCCTAACAACGTTATCAGTCATACAACCTAGACTACGGTAATTTTTACTCCACTTTTTAACACTATATAAAATATTACGTGGACCTAATTCAATACAGAGGTTCAGCGGGATTTTTATAACTAACGAAATTGAACCACTGTTATGAGTTAGTGAAGCCACCACACACATATAATATTTTATAATGGGACACAATAAATAAATTATAAAATTAAATAGATATAGATAGAGATCCGGCACGAAGCGAGACCATAAATGTGGCGGATATATGCAGGGCCAGTTTGGCGCCGCGGTCATATCACACCATTCCACAAATAAGTAGTAATTTAGCGGTGGACTGTATATAGGTAATAACATATATATATATTTATAATGTGGTCTTCTAATAATAAAAGTGGAGAATACCTGATGGTAGTACAGGGTCGAGGGCGGCGTAACACACACATGAGCGGGTAGGTAATAGCTGCACTCTCCTACACACACTGACGGATTCTTCCTTTGGCCGCTAGGGCTAAACGTTACCGCTAGGGGCGCTACGGGCAGTATCCCTTCCACATTGTTTTAAGAAGAACCACGATCGAGATAGATATATAATAATAATATATAGAAAAACAACTGGACTTTTAACATTAAATCCACCATGATAGGATCAGATGATCCTTGGAAATAGTCAAAAAAGCATTATATTAATAATTATGGTTATAAAATATCAAATTATAAATAAGAAATTTTTCTAATTAAGTAAAATTTAACACAGAGATTTTCTAAAATAAAGTATGAATCAAATTCTTTACATCTCTCTAAACAAAAAAATTGAACATAATTTTATCTTTTTAAATAATTTTGTTAAAGAATAACGACAGTTAGCTATAATTTTGGGATATTTTTAAAATGAAATCAAGTCATAAATTTCTGAATCTTATTTATTTATTGTGTCTCTCTTTATTTTATTCAACTTGTATAAATAAACAAAGAGGAAGGTTTGTTTATTCGTTGATATAACAAAGTGTTTGGAAAGCGCTTATAGCTCCAGATGGTCTTCTAAAGTAGAAATAATCTCTTTAGTCTGTGAAGGAATGTAAACAAAAAACTAAACACAATGAATGCCAACGAGATGTTTACCAATTTTCCTCATATGTTTTCGAACTGTTCAAGGATCCGTCTTGGCAATATCTGTTATCTTTATCTGTTGATACATATAAGTATGTTACATTATTTAAATTCTGATATCTGAATAGAAGCACAGATAAATTGGACTTTGAATTGATCTAAATTTAAAATTTCAAGTTAAAGTTACTCACTAGAAACTGTAATATATGTCGCTGTGTTAGTATCGTATTATCTAAACATTATCGTTGTTAGTTCAACCAATCATATAATGTTGATATCTTATTTTAGATCAGTTTCGAAATTCGATTATTTTATTATAAATATTTTGATAACAGTTTTAAGTTTGAACTGTAAACAAATGTTCTGTTCTGTTTTTCTTTTGTTTAATTAAGGAAAACTTTTGAATTCTTTAACTAGAAAGTGAACAGCTAAAAGCGCAAAAAAAACTAAAACAAATGACGGAATCTTTAATTTTCTAATGAGTTCCAACTCCCCATTCTTGGCCTTAAATGACCTGAGGCGTCTGTAGACATAAAAATAACTATGTATGGCGTGTAGGGCCATCATCAAAAAACTTGGCCATCTTGTAGTAGGCATCATTATATATATTATGTGGCATTTTTAGGCATTACTAATCAACCTCTTTCATCTTCAGGTATCATTGAACATCAAAGTTTCAAGAATCGTTAGGCAGTTTTTAAGGCTCTCCCCTACTCTTGAAGAATTGCGTTTATTAATTTGAGGCCTCATTTAGATGGAAAGTCAAAAAAAAAAAAAATAAATAAATAAATAAAATACAATAAATAAAAATAGGTATGTATAACACATTTCAACAAAATCTTTTTCTCTTTTTCTCAAATCCATAATTAGAGGGAATTAAAATTTAACAATTTTTTAATTTTCTCCATTTATTTTTGTTCAAACATTTGAATAGTGTTCGACAGGTGATTGTTAAAACTTTGCTCTTGATTTTCAGGAAATTATTTTTTTTTTTTATTAATATCTTGGAAACTAGGTTTTATTCCGGAAAATCTACTAATAAATATTTAATGATTGATTTGTATTATTTAAATGAACTACATTTTTTTTTAAACAAAATCTGGGAAAATAGTATATTATGTTAATAGGTTGTGAAGGAAGTTTTTTCTTTACCTCGGTAATTATATTTACTGTCAGCGAAGTGAGACAGTAAATATTGTCAAGGTAAAGAAAAAACATTTCACAGTCGTGTAGCATATGCTATTCCGTGGTAGCAGACAATGTAACAACATTAAATATTAATCAATATAATTATAACAAATATTAGTATGTACTTAAGATTTTGAGAAAAAGAAACCTTAAAGAGGTTACACTATAAAAAAAGATAAATAAAACGCTTTGACATCTAGTGGATTTTAATCGTACTAAGAAGCATTTCTACAAAGATTGGAGAGCTAAAAACGGCAGTTTTAATAACTACCCGTAGTACGAAAAAAAAAAAAAAAAATTACCTCCTAGGAGGTAAAAAAAAAAAATTCTTTACAGCTAGGCTTTAAATTTAACGCCGGCTTTTTTTTAAGCTAGCCTTTTTTAAATTTAGCTTAATGAAAAGATTTTTATCTACGATTGATAAGAAATTTAAACATTATATCTCTGTTTGGATGCATAGAAAGTGATTCATTTCGTCGTAGCTTTATTCATAGCGCTTGCCCGTTCATACTGAGGTGAAGAATTCCTCTTTTTTTCCACCCTAAGTCGGAAAAAAGAGGAATTCTTCACCTTAACGAACGATTAGCAAGTTTGTTTACATTTCAATTTGCTGTTTTTTTAATTAAAGTAACTGTTTATATCGAGTTTTAAGGGAAACAATGAGTGATTTAAGTAATTATGAAGAAAATGAGGAGAATTATACGGCTTCCGAAATAAAAAATTCGGCACAAAATACAACTAATAAATTAGTATTATCTTAATCAAAAGAGAAATAGTACTTACATATAGGAAGTTTATTAAATATTGTTTTCTGTGTTTATTATTAAATTCCACAATATAGATAGATAAAGTACGGTACGCAACTCGTGCGAAAACTTCATTTTGTGGTTTTACTACCCTCGCTGTCGTTTGGGTGCAAACTCCACATTCGCATGCAAAATGAAACTTTCTGCACTAGACGCGAAATGTATCTACTATTTAACTCCACGTAATGAAAAAATGGATTTTAGCTATGTTTTATTGGCTCTAAACTTACTATTTCACAGCCTACCACAGAAAAACAATTTTTTATCTAAGGATTACCGTGAATCCAGTTCGTCAGAACCATTGTAGAATTATTTGCTCACTGCCTTAAGAGTTTTTCGTGGATAGCACCCCTAGATTTTGAACTAACTAATTTTTTTGATTTCGCCTGGAGATATGATTTTTCTGGAAATTTCTGCCCAATTCCATCGATTTCGGCCCAGTAGTTTAGTAGTAGTTTAGGCGTCTGCACAGACAGACTACAGACCATAGACAAACATTTTGGTTGTTGTAACGTATCTGTGGTCACATGTATAGAAACAGAAAAACCAGCAAATATTATTTGTATGTAAGTGAAGTTTTTTTCTGCATACATATAGATCAAAATTTCAATGTAATTTTTGGATACATATACTTCTTAAGTATGAAATTAAAAGATAAAAAAATATTGAAATACTTCTTAAGTTTTAAACAAACTTAAGCATACCACTAATTAATAATTATGTTCGCTTATAACTTTTAAACTAATTAATGGAATTTTATCGTTTTTTTTTAAAAATATTTATTCCTTATTTTTTACCGGTTTGAACGATATGCTATTTGTTAAAAACGTATTTATACTCATGGTATTATTAACCGTCAAAGTTTCAAAATTACGGCCAATATCAAAATGAAATTTGGTGGATATGTTTTTCATAAAGAGAGGTACAGTCGTGCCAAATTTCAACTCGATCAGACCACTTTTCGATTGTTTACAATTTTTTTTAAGTTTTACTGACTCAACAAACTGGGTTCAAGATGGCGGAAAATATTGATTTTCCGAGAAGCTCTACTATATGTAAGGACTGATTTTTGTACCAAGTTTCAACTCTCTAGCTTAAAAACTGTGGGAGTTATGCGTGACACAGACAGACTGACATCCAGCTAAAATCCACTCAAATCGTCTTAAAAACACCCAGAACGGATAATTCCGTTGAAATATCGGTTTCGGATCTTTTGGGTGAAAACAATACTTTTCCTATATACATTCGGAGGTGAGGATAAGTAAAAAAATACCCAATTATTAAAATGAATACAAGAAATTGTCTCTTCACGTAAAATAATACTTGTTTATTTATGAAAGAGGCTTTCGGCTTTTATAACAGAAGTATACTATTTCTAGGAACCAGAGCAATCATTGAAAAAAAAAATTAAAAATAAAAGGAGTTGAAATAAATGTAAAGAGAAAAAAATTGAGTACAATGATTTATGTAAGGCAGTGAGATAGAATATTCGCAAGGACTTGACTAACAATACGAACAACGTAATTGAAACAGTCTTCTAAATAGTTCCACACAAAAACTCAAATAACTTGGAAGTGGATTACAAAAACAAGATAAAAAAGAAGAGAAAAGGAGAATCTATTTACTGCATTTACTGCAGGTACTGAACCAACAATGAATAGAGAGGAAAAACAAGTAGAAAATTCACCGAATCCTATAATAACTACTATAAATTGAAAGTGACATGATCTCCAATGAAATAATATTTACATTTCCTAAATTGTAAAATTGCAAGAGAGAACTATTAAATGGAATCATAGAACATAAGAAATATCAAAGTCATGGAAAATAATAGGCAAACAAAAGACAAACAGAACAAAATAAGTCTATAGAGTAAGATATGATTCCGATCAGGTTATTCCCCAATTGACCACATTCATTTCATTAACCAGATTATTGAAAAAATCTTAGACTTTAACAAAATTATCTTAAAATAAGTAATTTTAAATAAATAAGTATATTATGTATAAATAAATATTACAACAGCAATGTAATACCGTGTTTGCACACTGCAATAGGCTACACAATTTGTGAGACACCAAGGGATGTGCCACGCAAGCGTGACACATAGGAACTGTTCCAACATCAGACATTACGTCATTAAGATGTTGGCTCGGCATTATGCCATGTGCTGCATCGTTTCGTGGCATCCGACTCATCACGGCGGTTGCGCCGAGCCAACATCTTAATGACGTAATGTCTGATGTTGGAACAGTTCTATGTGTCACGCTTGCGTGGCACATCCCTTGGTGTCTCTCACAAATTGTGTAGCCTATTGCTGTGTGCAAACACGGTATTACCTTGATATTGTGTTTTGCCAGCCAAGCAAGTATGGTGGTATGAGAGCACGCTCGTCTCTGATAAGTCCTATATCTGATCTTCTTGATCTGGTATAGGTCCAGAGTTGGTCGGTTCTCTGATGACTTGGACGCGACGAAACGATGCAGAACATGGCGTAATGCCGAGCCAACATCTTAATGACGTAATGTCTGATGTTGGAACAGTTCCTATGTGTCACGCTTGCGTGGAACATCCCTTGTTGTCTCTCACAAATTGTGTAAATAAATATTAATAGGTATATAAAAGAATACGCTTTTATAAAGCATGCAGTACAACGAAGATTTTTTTAAGCAGCCATAGCCCTTCGAACGATCACAGTATATGTGTATGTGACTAAAAATAAAAAGCATGAGGCGCTATCAACAAATGACAAAACTGACAGATATTTCTGGAAATAACTTATTATAAACGAAGATACATGTATAATGTATTTGCATATATCTATTCAAAACATATGGAGCGTGAGGAGGCAATCATATCTGAAATGGTTGGATTATAAGGGAATTTGTCTGAGATTACAGAGAATACGCTTCGTATTCACTGAGATTTTAAACGAGACTATGTACAAATTTAGTAAAAATTGACGAGGATTTGTATTAATTTTATGTAATGGTAAATTTTATTCTAAAAAATTAATGATTTTTAGTTTAGGTGAAATAAATTTTATTTTTGTTTGATGTTCAATATTCAATTTACACTTACATAAAAGTGTTTGAAAACACTTAACCATTTAATAATAAAAGGAAAAATTTGAATCAAAAACAGTTTCTTTATTAACAACTATAAAAAAAAATAGAATTTTATTTTTTCCATTATATAAACGACTCACAATAAATCAAGAAAAATACTTATTTAAACAAAATAAAATGTATTTATTTTTACATAGTTCTTTCAATTATGGTCTAAATTATTTTATAATTAAATTCATTTGAAGTTTTTCATTTGTTTAAAAAATATAGAAAACAATTAAAAACAGTGAACATTTATTTATATTTCTTTCAATTATACTTCAAGGATTTTATAATTTAATCTAAATTATAATTTAATAATTTAAACTTGATTATTGAATTTGTCAAAATTTGAATCTTTTGCAAAATTACTAATTTATTTTTAGACATGTTTAATTTTTTTGTTTCTATTATAGTGTTAACCAATAAAATATTATAAAAGATTGTTTGTTTGCCCTTCACACAACCTTGAACCCTTAAAATTATATTGTACGATGTTTGTAATACAAACTATCACTTCTTCCTCTTTTTCATTGTTTGTCATTGTAGAGTTGCTGGAAAATTAAAAAAATGTTTTGGAAAGTTGCATAATATTGTGCAGGAACAACAACAATAAACAAGACAGCTAAATGTATCTAGGAGGAGACAAGAGTCGCCTCAGGCTTTCTAGAATTTAATACATGTTTTGTGAAAAGTAAAGCTTATAATGTCTAAAATTTTATTGTATCTGGTATTCTTCTAGCTCTCTTGACTCTAATATTTTTCTCAATCCACGAAATTGTATCAAGAACATAAAAGATGCATTATTCACTGAGTAAAATATCGAACCAAAGCTATAAAACGCTAGAAATCTAATTATTTTTATTTTTTTTGCGCTATCTTTTACGTCCTATTGTACAGTCAAACTACACTTCTTTCTAATCCTACTTTTAAATATAATTTGGGTTTCGTAGATCCTCCTTAATACCCTTATGTCGTGGATGATGTGTCTGTCTGTGCGTCGCACTTTGGTTCATATTACATCGCAAGGAATTCGCCCACTCTACTCATATACTCGATGTGATCATTATTGTTAAACATGTTTCATCTCTCTGGGATTCGAACTCACCAGATTTGTCGGTGTTATTGGTAGAAAACTTAATGGTATTATTTTGTAGATTTGTTTGCAATATAAGTAAATTTATATGTGAAGTAGGAAGTAAGTAAATGCATTAACTTAGCATCGCGTGGCTCTATCATTGAAGTGTGCATATTGCAACAAATTTTGAATGTTAAGAAAATAGTTAATCATGTTGAGGGTAATAATTAAAGAAGATGAGGGGAATGTGGTGGGGTTAACGGGTGCATTCCTACATTGCCCTATACAACTGAACTTCTTCCTAAGTCTATTTTTAAATATTATTTGGGTTAGATCCTCCTCAATACCCTTATGCTGAGGGTGATGTATCTGACTGGCCGTCTCACTTTGGTTCATATCTCTCGAACTGTTCAAGCTAGAGAGTTTAAATTTAAAACACTGGTGCAACTTGTTGATCCAAACCAAGAAAAAAGTATAGAAAAATGTTGTATTCTTATACATTTTACCACATTTTTGCAATTCGCATAAATGTGGTAAGCTTAATTTTTTAAAAATTGTTTCGAGTGGAGTAACATATGAAAGCTACTGAAGAGTAGATTAAAAATATATATATATACATCTTTTAACTTTGCGTTTTAGTTAGATTTATGAGTTAAAATATCCCCCCCCCCCCAAATATATTTCGGCCGTTGAACATTTTCCTTAAAAAAAATTAATTTACACTGTTGTTATTATTATCGATAATAACAATCGATCATTATTAACTCCCGGGGGATCGAACCAGGGACTACCCACTTAGTTTTTTTCTTGGTGCCTTCCATTTGTATTTGTTCTTTTACATTCATGTATATTTATACAGGGTGGTCCAAAAGTCTCCCCCCCCCTCTTAACTTTTGAACGGGTTGAGATAAATTAATGAAACTTGGGGGATCTCTACCATGCAAAGGGAAGTTTGTTTTCATGCAATCGCCCCCTAGGGGCAACCACCCACTTTGCCCCTAGGCCACCTAACTTCAAAATTTCAAATTGGAATGGGAATGTATATTTTTGATAGCATATTTAGATTCTACGGTGAAAAATAATAAACTTTTACTTGAAACTTTTTTTCCAATTTCCAATGTTTTGCCCCCTATGGGGGGGGGGGGGGGGGGCAAAGATAGCAAAATAACCCTTCTGATAATACGTTGTAAAATCTAAACGGTTAGAGATAAATTAATGAAACTTGGGGGGATCTGTACCATGTAAAGGGATGTTTGTTTTCATGCAATCTTACAGTAGGGGCAACCACCCATTTTGCCCCCAGGCCACCATACTTCAAAATTTTAACCTAGAGTGTATATTTTTGATAGCAGATTTAGATTCTACGGCGAAAAATAAAAATATTTTGCGTCAAACTTTTTTTTTCTATCTCCAATATTTTGCCCCCTATAGGGAGGCAAAATATTATTTCAGCGCCTGGGGGAAATATGGTGGTTGCGCCTAGTACGCGAGTGGATGAATACACACTTCCCTTTACATGGTACAGAACCCCCCAAGTTTCATTACTTTATTTCTAAAGGTTTAGATTTTATAACGATCTAAGTGTTATTTTTTTACTATTTCGGAAGGGTTATTTTGCTATCTTTGCCCCCCTGTAGGGGGAAAATATTGGAGATAGAAAAAATAGTTTCAAGTAAAAGTTTATTATTTTTCACCGTAGAATCCAAATATGCTATCAAAAATATACATTCCAATTTGAAATTTTGAAGTTGGGTGGCCTGGGGGCAAAGTAAGTGGTTGCCCCTAGTGGGCGAGTACATGAAAACAAACTTCCCTTTGCATGGTAGAGATCCCCCAAGTTCCATTAATTTATCTCAACCCGTTCAAAAGTTAAGAGGGGGGGGGGGGAGACTTTTGGACCACCCTGTATAACATATTATGTATAAATCTTCCTAAATCAGTCAAGTTTTACACAGATCGCTGCAGGCCGAGAAGATAGATAATATTTTATTGAATTCAAGAAGCTCGCTAAACTCACTTTAATCAATAATATCTAACCGTTTAGATTTTACAACGTATTATCAGAAGGGTTATTTTGCTATCTTTGCCCCCCCCCCCCCCCATAGGGGGCAAAACATTGGAAATTGGAAAAAAAGTTTCAAGTAAAAGTTTATTATTTTTCACCGTAGAATCCAAATATGCTATCAAAAATATACATTCCAATTTGAAATTTTGAAGTTGGGTGGCCTAGGGGCAAAGTAAGTGGTTGCCCCTAGTGGGCGAGTACATGAAAACAAACTTCCCTTTGCATGGTAGAGATCCCCCAAGTTCCATTAATTTATCTCAACCCGTTCAAAAGTTAAGAGGGGGGGGGGGGGGGGGGAGACTTTTGGACCACCCTGTATAACATATTATGTATAAATCTTCCTAAATCAGTCAAGTTTTACACAGATCGCTGCAGGCCGAGAAGATAGATAATATTTTATTGAATTCAAGAAGCTCGCTAAACTCACTTTAATCAATAATAACTGGGCATCGCGTGGCTCTAACATGATATTGCGATGAATATTGAATATTAAGCAAATACATAGTTAATCACGATAAGTGTCATAATCTAAGTTGTTAAGAAGTAGTGGAGGGTTGTAGAGTAGGGGAAGTGGGCCTTCCAACTACATCCCTACATCTACCATGCATCTCGCAGCCCCTTCCAGCTATAACTAGGCATCGTGTGGCTCTATCATTAAAGCGAGTATCATATTAAGCAAATAGTTAATCATAATGAGTTGATGGCTTAAAAGGATGATTTTAGTAAAGACCCGTTTAGTGGGGGAGAAGGGTGCCTTTCTACTATTCTTTAACGTACTCGCCCCGGCTATCTCCATTTCAACTATTGTCAAATGTATTATTTCACTTCTGCTTCTATCAAGTTGAAATATAACATGCATGTTTCAATTGTACTTTAGATGGTGTATATTAAGTTTTATTAAAATTGTTACGTTAGAACGTAAGATATTGATAAATACGTTGTTTTCTCTATTTTAAACGTTTGGGTCTGTTTTAATAGTTTTAACGATCTTAAATACTTCATAGCAGAGTCGCTGTTGGTTTAAATTCAAGCTTAACTTCTTACATTTTACAAAATATGCATCCTGTCTGTTTGTCTGTAAGTAATGCGTACACGTCTGACGATAACATTAGTAAAAGTTAACATAATTAGTTGAAATTTGGTTAACATGTTCCTTTTACTTGCCCCGTGGTGGAGAGTTCCAGCTACTTCACACATCATACATTTGTACATTGTACCGCCGAAGCGAGTATGATGTGGTCATTAGTAAGCTATATGAGCGTGCTTCAAAGTGTGGGGGAAGAGAACCCCTCAGGGGGTCCCCTCGCCCTACTCCGACCTCGAACCATATACACAGATCACATCTCATGACACGGATCGAACCCACTAGACAGCGTGGGGGAAGAGAACCTCTCATAGGGTGCCCTCGCTCTGCTCCTTCCGCGATTCATAGATGCGATTCAAAGTATCACGGCACGGCCCGGGATCGAACCCACGACCTCGAGTTGCCTCGTCTCAGTGATAGCTGCGCGGTGTCTTTAGCACCTCGGTCACCCTGGCTCCCTTGACAAGACTATGTTGAAGTTATCATTTAATTTCTAATTGATCTATTTGCAATTCATTAATAGTAGAGTAAAATTGCGGATACTATAACCAAATATATGTTAAAGCGGATTTTATAACCAAAAAAAAAAAGAAAAAACGGATACTGTAACTAAAAATGATCTTGTATAACCCTTCTGAAATATAGCTACTTAATGTATACAAGTCGTTCTGTGATTTTTTACAATATCTGGTTTACTGCAGTGCTATCTTAAGAAGTATTGTCATTTACATAAACAAACCTCTAATGATCTTCGAATGGCCGTAGTACAGTTTCGCACCAAGAATATGAATTACTCATGTATAAAATATTACAATTTTTAACTATGTAACACTTAACTTAAGAATAAATAATAAAATACGTATTTTTATTGTCTTTAATTTAATAAAAAAAAGAAACAACACTTATCCTACTTTAAAAAGATTAGTAAAAAAATCTTACTTTAAAAAAGGTTCTACATGTCTATACAGTACACATATAGATTAATGCGTTGCATAATATGTGTATAAAAAGAGGATAATGTAGGTTATTTTTATTTTCTTAGTGCGAAATTATCACATGTATGTATAAAATATACATTTAAAATTACAAAATAAATTTCACAGACAAGTATCATTTTATCAGTTATGTTTAAACGATGATCTATGCATATGCGTTAATTTTACTTGTAAGTAGGGGTATTTAAGATCTGTAGCTATAGAACATATATGCAAAAACATTATTAATATGTATTACCTATATGACCCCTCTGAAATATAGCTACTTAATGTATACAAGTCGATCTGTGATTTTTTTACAATATCTGGTTTACTGCAGTGCTATCTTAAGAATTCAGAAGTATTGTCATTTACATAAACAAACCTCTAATGATCTTCGAATGGCCGTAGTACAGTTTCGCACCAAGAATATGAATTACTCATGTATAAAATATTACAATTTTTAACTATGTAACACTTAACTTAAGAATAAATAATAAAATACGTATTTTTATTGTCTTTAATTTAATAAAAAAAGAAACAACACTTATCCTACTTTAAAAAGATTAGTAAAAAAATCTTACTTTAAAAAAGGTTCTACATGTCTATACAGTACACATATAGATTAATGCGTTGTATAAAAAGAGGATAATGTAGGTATTGTATAAATAACCTCTTACAGTAATAAGACTAATTATATACAGTTTTAAACAGTATAAATGTATGGGTACCATGTATATTGTATGTGCAACTACACTGACCAAAGCGAAATGTATATTTCGTACATTCCTAGACAACAACACTACGTTTACTTCTTTTATTAGTATCACAATAGTCTAAAAGAGTTAAATTTGTTGTGTTTTATTATTATTAGATGTTAAGGGGTAACCCAATATATTAACAACACACGCGGGGTAAACTTGTTTCTATATTAGCCTTGTGCAAGTGTACTCAGCGTTTCTTCACTAGATGACAGTTATACTATAGAAAAACATATACTATCGCTGGACTTTCATGTACCATATTAGACCAGCCGTGTGTAACTGTTTTATCATTAGGCGTTAAGGAGTAATTTATAAATAATAAATACACACTAAATAACATACAGATCCAATAAAGGTATATAGACATACACGTCCAGTGATGGCATACTCCAATGGACATACAGACCCTGTAATGGTACATATCTAACAAATGAACACGCAGGTCTAGTAATGGTACACCTAGTGAACATACATACCCAGCAAGAGTATTTGGACATACCTGTCCAGAGATGGTACACTTCTAATGGACATACAGACCCAGTAATGGTATATGAACATACAAGTATCGTGATGGCACACTACAATGGACATACAGACTCTGTAATGGTACATCTATAACAAATGAACACACAGGTCTAGTAATGGTACATATCTACCCCATGAACACACAGCGCTAGTAATGGTACACCCAGTAAGCATACATACCCAGTAATGGTATATACAAGTCCAGTAATGGCACACTTCAAATGGACATACAGACCCAGTAATGGTACATATCTACCCCATGAACACTGTAACATTAATTAGACTATCCTAGGGTTCCTTTACTAGCTAAGGGGATATCCAGTGAATGAATAGCATGTTGTATATAACGTGTCCCGTCATTAGACTATCCTAGGGTTCCTTTACTAGCTAAGGGGATATCCAGTGAATGAATAGCATGTTGTATATAACGTGTCCCGTCATTAGACTATCCTAGGGGTTCCATTACTAGCTGTTAACGGGATACTCAGTGAATAAATAGCCTATGGTATATAACTTGTCCAGTCATTAGACTATCCTAGGGTTCCTTTACTAGCTGTTAGGGTTATACTTCAGAATACTTGTACTATCATTGACACATGAATGTAGCATATTAGATCATCCTTGTGTACTAACTGTTCTATCATTAGATGTTAAATGAGTACCCTATAATTAAATTAGCCTGTGAAGGGTCTAGATAATAAAGACCTTTAATATTCCATCCCTATAATGGAACAGGCTTTGTTAAGTGGTACCCTACATATAATGAATCAACCCATGAAGGCCTAGGGAGTAACGGGACTATCATTTAAAACCTCATACAGATCTAGTAAATGCCTAACCTGTATACTACTACACAGTGCAAAGTAAAATTAATATTTAATACATTCCTAGAAAACAACACTATGTTTACTTATTTTATTAGTATCATAATAGTATGAAAGAGTTTAATTTGTTGTGTTTGTTATTATCAGATGTTAAGAGGTTACGCATATGAGGGGTATTAAAAATAAAATTAAACATCCTAAAACGCATTAGGGAGTAACGCATCAATTAATTTATGGTTTATTAAAAATTTAATGGTGGTATTTAGAGTTATATTTGATATAGGTTTGTATAGAAAATCTAAAAGTAAGGTATTTTTAACTTTTGAAAAAAATATGACATTGGTTGTTACTCTAAAAATCTATAATAGATTTAATATAATACATAAATGCTCGTACAAACAATGTATATTATGTGTTTTTTCTTCTTTGACTCTGTCTTGAATCTAGCTCTACTAGTTGTCAAAAAAAAAAGAACGCTGTCTTTAAGTGGGTTCTGTTATCTGGAAAAAAGTATAATGTTCATACAAATTAATTAATTTGTGTAAATTCCGTTTTGAAAACACAGTTACATATTATATTAACTATAATTTCTTAAATAATATTAAAATTTAACTATTTATTAAATTTTAATTTAAGTACTTACAGTTAATCCCATGTTTCATCACATCCAATTTCAAATAGTTTGCTGTGAGGTGTACAAGAAAAACCCGAAGATATGGGTTCGGGATATAAGATTTTTTCTTTTGACACTGTATTAATGACTATAAGACCTAAATGTCTTGTATTCATAGACACCTTTATTTTTTTATTTAAACTATTTCCTCTTTCAAGTGCTACATTTGAATGACATTTTCCAATGTGATAGGGGTATTTTGATAACTTTAGAACATGTGAAGGATTATATTCACATATTATCATATCCGAAGTTTTATCCATCTACAAAAAAATATATAAAAATAATTTATTACAACAACTTTAAATATACGATAAGTAAGTTTGTAAGTAGCATTTTTTTACTATTTCTATTAAAATTTAAAATATTTTTATTTCATCAAGCTGAATTCGTAGCTTAGATTGCATTGCATTTTGAAATGCTAGAGACAGATGTAATAAAAAAAAGGTTAAACCATATTTAGAGATGATTAAAGTTATTAAATAAGGTGAATAGTTTATTATTGTTTTTTATTATTTTTATAAATATAAATTTATTTAATATATTTTTTTCATCTTTTAGATATTTATTTATAAAGGATGTTTTATCGGGCTCATTAATTTTTTTAACTTTTTGAATTGGTTTATTAATAATTTTAGCCAGTTATAATTTAATTAATACTAATTCTTCATTTTATTTTATTTTAACAGTTATTTTTTTTTTCTAATTTTATCATTTTCAACCTCAAATTTATTTCTTTTTTATATTTTTTTTGAGTCTAGTTTAATTCCAACTTAATTGTTAATTTTTGGTTGAGGTTATCAACCGGAACGTTTATCCTCAGGATTCTATCTACTTTTTTATACTTTATTTGGTTCTTTGCCTTTATTATTAAGAATTTTTTATATTTATAATTCTTGTAATACTTTATTTTATAATTTGATTATTGTTGATTACAATTTTTATATTTATATTGGTTTATTAATGGGATTTTTAATTAAAATACCTATAATTTTTTTCATTTTTGACTTCCAAAGGCTCATGTAGAGGCACCTATTTCTGGTTCAATAATTTTGGCTGGTATTTTACTAAAGTTAGGAGGTTACGGTTTAATGCGAGTTTTTGGTTTTTTAAATGGTAATTATATAATAAATAATATATTTTTTATTTGTTTGAGTTTATTTGGTATAATAATAATTGGTTTTATTTGTTTATTTCAAGTTGATATAAAGTCTTTAATTGCTTATTCTTCAGTTAGACATATAGCTTTAGTAATTTGTGGTATTTTTACAATAAATTATTATGGTATATTAGGTTCTTTGATTTTAATAATTGGTCATGGTCTTTGTTCATCAGGTTTATTTTGTTTAGCTAATATTGTTTATGAACGTTCTTCAAGTCGAAGATTTTATTTTAATAAAGGTTTAATTACATTAATACCAAGACTTTCTTTTTTTTATTTCTTTTATGTGCAAACAATATGGCTAGACCCCCATCTTTAAATTTGTTGGGTGAAATTATAATTATTAATAGATTAATGAGATGGTCAAGTTATAGATTATTTTCTTATTTTTTGGTTCTTTTTTAAGTTGTTGTTATAGAATTTATTTATATTCTAATACACAACATGGTTCTTTATATAGAGGTTTAAAAAATTATTTTTCTGTTAATGTTCGTGAGTTTATATTACTCTTTTTACATTGATTGCCTTTAAATTTTATAATTTTGAAGATTGATATTTTTATGATTTGATTATGTTTGAATAGTTTAATTAGAATAATAATTTGTGGTGTTATAGGTATATTTTATATTTCAAACCTTGAAAAATGTTTCAATTTATATATTAAGATCATTCTTTTTATTAATTTTTGGTATTTTTATATCTGTCATGGGTTTATTTTTTTATATAATGATATAGTTTATATATTGGATTGAGAATTAATTACTATTAATAGTATATTAATAACATTAACTTTAATTTTTGATTTTTGTTTTTTAAAAAATTGAATAATTATTATTTCTAGTTTATTATTGTTTTTTATTATTTTTATAAATATAAATTTATTTAATATATTTTTTCATCTTTTAGATATTTATTTATAATGGATGTTTTACTAACGGATATTATAATGGATGTTTACTAACAGTTTTTTTTCTAATTTTATCATTTTCAACCTCAAATTTATTTCTTTTTTATATTTTTTTGAGTCTAGTTTAATTCCAACTTTATTGTTAATTTTTGGTTGAGGTTATCAACCGGAACGTTTATCCTCAGGATTCTATCTACTTTTTTATACTTTATTTGGTTCTTTGCCTTTATTATTAAGAATTTTTTATATTTATAATTCTTGTAATACTTTATTTTATAATTTGATTATTGTTGATTACAATTTTTATATTTATATTGGTTTATTAATGGGATTTTTAATTAAAATACCTATAATTTTTTTCATTTTTGACTTCCAAAGGCTCATGTAGAGACACCTATTTCTGGTTCAATAATTTTGGCTGGTATTTTACTAAAGTTAGGAGGTTACGGTTTAATGCGAGTTTTTGGTTTTTTAAAGGGTAATTATATAAAAAATAATATATTTTTTATTTGTTTGAGTTTATTTGGTATAATAATAATTGGTTTTATTTGTTTATTTCAAGTTGATATAAAGTCTTTAATTGCTTATTCTTCAGTTAGACATATAGCTTTAGTAATTTGTGGTATTTTTACAATAAATTATTATGGTATATTAGGTTCTTTGATTTTAATAATTGGTCATGGTCTTTGTTCATCAGGTTTATTTTGTTTAGCTAATATTGTTTATGAACGTTCTTCAAGTCGAAGATTTTATTTTAATAAAGGTTTAATTACATTAATACCAAGACTTTCTTTTTTTTTTATTTCTTTTATGTGCAAACAATATGGCTAGACCCCCTTCTTTAAATTTGTTGGGTGAAATTATAATTATTAATAGATTAATGAGATGGTCAAGTTATAGATTTTTTTCTTATTTTTTAAGTTGTTGTTATAGAATTTATTTATATTCTAATACACAACATGGTTCTTTATATAGAGGTTTAAAAAATTATTTTTCTGTTAATGTTCGTGAGTTTATATTACTCTTTTTACATTGATTGCCTTTAAATTTTATAATTTTGAAGATTGATATTTTTATGATTTGATTATGTTTGAATAGTTTAATTAGAATAATAATTTGTGGTGTTATAGGTATATTTTATATTTCAAACCTTGAAAAATGTTTCAATTTATATATTAAGATCATTCTTTTTATTAATTTTTGGTATTTTTATATCTGTCATGGGTTTATTTTTTTATATAATGATATAGTTTATATATTGGATTGAGAATTAATTATTATTAATAGTATATTAATAACATTAACTTTAATTTTTGATTGAATGTCAATGTTTTTTTATTTCTTCAATAGTTGTTTTATATACAACACATTCTTATATAATTTCAGATGAAAATAAAATTCGTTTTTTTATATTTAGTTTTAATATTTATTTTTTCAATATTTATAATAATTATAAGTCCAAATATAATTAGAATTTTAATTGGTTGAGATGGTTTAGGTCTTGTCTCTTATTGTTTAGTTATTTATTTTCAAAATTATAAATCACACAGAGCTGGTATATTAACTATTTTAACTAATCGAATTGGGGATGTCGCTATTCTTTTATCTATTGCTTGAATAATAAATTACGGTAGTTGACATTATTTATATTATTTAAATATTATTGAAGATTGGGTTTTTTATTTAATAATTTTATTAATTTTAGCTGGTTTTACAAAAAGTGCTCAAATTCCTTTTTCTTCTTGACTTCCTGCAGCTATAGCTGCTAATTCTGCTTTAGTTCACTCTTCAACTTTAGTAACGGCAGGTGTTTATTTATTAATTCGTTTTAGAGATTTATTATATATATTTAATTGCAATTTTTTTATTTTTGTCACTAATAACTATATTTATATCAGGTTTGGGGGCTAATTTTGAATTTGATTTAAAAAAGATTATTGCTCTTTCTTCTTTAAGACAATTAGGTTTAATAATAACGATTTTATTTTTAGGTTTTCCTTATTTATCTTATTTTCATCTTTTAACTCATGTTTTTTTAAGGCATTATTATTTTTATGTGCAGGTCTTATTATTCATGTTATAAATGACACTCAGGATATTCGATTTATAGGTGGTATTTATAATCAATTACCTTTAACTATTACTTGCTTTTGTATTTCAAATTTATCTCTTTGTGGCTTTCCTTACTTATCAGGTTTTTATTCTAAGGATTTAATTTTAGAAGTTATAACTTTTGATGGTTCAAATTTTTTTATTTATATAATTATATATTTATCTGTAGGTTTAACTGTATCTTATAGTGTACGTTTGGCCTACTATTCAATAATTGTTGGAACAAATTCCTATTCTTGTCAATCATATACTGAGGATAAATTTATAAATATTTCTATAATTTTTCTTGTTTTTATATCAATTATTAGAGGTAGAATAATTAGTTGATTAATTTTTTCAACACCATTTTTTTAATAATTTCTTTTTTAATGAAATTTTTTTCTTTAATTATAATTTTTTTAGGAGTTTTAATTGGTTATGAATTTTCTATTTTTTATTATAATGTTGATTCTTATTTTTTAAAATATCATTCTTTATCTTATTTTTTAAGAAGAATATGATTTTTACCTCCTTTGAGAACATATTTTTTAAGATCAAATTTCTTAAATTATTCTTATAATTTAAATAATAATTTGGAGTCTGGTTGAGGTGAATTGGTTTTCTCAAAATTATCTTTTTTTTTTACCTAGTAATTTTGAGAAAATTCACCCAATTATATTATTATAATAATTTAAAAATTTTTATGGTTTCTTTTTTCTTATTTATTTTTATGTTTATAATATATTAAATTCAAGTAGCTTAAATTTAAAGCATAATATTGAAGATATTAGGATAAGTATATACTTCTTGAATATTTATAGAAAAATATTTTTCATTTTTTATTGAAAATAAAATGTTTTTATAAACTATATAAATTAAGAGAAAAACGGAGTTAAACCGCTTTAAAAGATAGTTAGCAGCTTCTTTTAGAATCTTCATTCTCTTTTAACTAGATTTTATAAATCAATATTTTCATTAACAGTGAAATACCTCTATTTTGGTTTTAGTTAAAAGTATGGAGTTAATAACTCTATTTTTAGGTCGAAACTAAATGTAAATTTTACTTCTTTACTTTGAGGAAAATTCTTTTTAGAATAATTTTTAATTGCAAATTAAAAGTTATAATTTAACTATAACCCCTATTAATTTATTCATTCTAGGATTCCATTTTTTCATTCATGATAAAGTCCAATAATTAAAATAATAATAAATGTTGATGTGGTTATAAATCATAAAGTTAGTTCTCTTATTTGAATTATTTTAATTGTGGGTAAAATAATAATAATTTCTACATCAAAAATTAGGAAAATAATAGCAATTATGAAGAATTGTATAGAGAATGGTATACGTGCAGATCTTTTTGGATCAAATCCACATTCGAATGGTGTTATTTTTTCTCGATTATTTTTTGCTTTTTTGAGATTACAGAACATACAATTATTAGTCCTAATCTAATTAATATACTTAATATTATTGATAATGTTGTGATTATAATTATTTTTTCTTGAATTAAGACCATTCGATTGGAAGTCAAATATACTTTTTATACTAAAAAAACAACTACCTCATCAATAAATTGAAATATATAGGAATAATCAAACTACGTCTACAAAGTGTCAATATCATGCTGCTGCTTCAAATCCAAAATGATGTTTTCTTGAAAAATGGAATTTAATTGTTCGGATAAAACATACTAATAAAAATGTAGTTCCGATAATGACGTGGATTCCATGGAATCCTGTTGCTATAAAGAAGCAGGATCCATAGACCGAATCTCTAATTGTGAATGGGGATTCTATGTATTCGTACCCTTGGAGGATTGTGAAGTAAATCCCCAATAATACGGTGGTAAATAAGCCTTTAATTGTTTGTGTATGATTTTTATTTATAATACTGTGGTGTGCTCATGTGATTGTAATACCAGAACATAATAAAATTGTTGTATTTAATAATGGAATATCTATTGGATTAAAAGTTTTGATTCCCTTTGGGGGCCAGGTTATACCAATTTCAACTGTAGGTGCTAGTCTTCTGTGAAAGAATCCTCAAAAAAAAATGAAATGAAGAAGAAAACTTCTGAAATAATAAATAAAATTATTCCTCATTTTAACCCATTTGTTACTATAATTGTATGTTTACCTTGATAGGTCCCTTCACGAATAATATCACGTCATCATTGAATCATTGTTAATATTAAAATAATAATACCTAAAATTATTAATGATGGATTTTTTAAATGGAATCATATAACTATACCTGAAGTTATTGTTATTGCACCAATTGATCCTGTTAAAGGTCATGGTCTAGGATCTACTAAATGAAATGGGTGATTTTGTTTTTTCATAATTTACTTCACTTGAGTAAAGTGTTGTTAGAATTGAAAATACGTAAGCTTGAATAATTGCTACGGTTGTTTCAAATAATATTAATATAATTTGTACTGTTATTAAAACTATTACAATAATATTATCTGCGTTAGTGGTGTTATTTCCTAATAAACTTATTAATAAATGACCAGCAATTATATTAGCTGTTAGTCGAACAGCCAATGATCCTGGTCGAATAATATTTCTAATTGTTTCAATACATACTATAAAAGGTATTAAAATTCCTGGGGTTCCAGCTGGAATTAAATGGGCAAATATATGTTGTGTTTTCTGAATTCAACCAAATAATATAATTGCTAGTCATAAAGGTAATGATAATGCTAGTGAAAATACTAAATGTCTAGATCTAGTGAAAATATAAGGTAATAATCCTATTATATTATTAACAAGAATAAATATAAAGATTGATGTTATTATTAAAGTTAAACCATTTCTTTTATTTAATAATGTTTTGAATTCTATATGTAATGTATTATAAATAATTTGAATTATTTTTGAATAACGAGAATTTATTATTCAATATGAGTAAGGGAATATTATTATAATAATAAATGTTCTTATTCAATTTATTGAATAATTCATTGATGTTGAGGGATCAAATGTGGAAAATAAATTAGTTATCATTTTCAGTTAATCTCATTATTTTTTTCTTTAATTATTATTTTATTAATATATTTTTTGTTAAAGTATATTATTGAATTAATTATAATTAAAGATATTAAAAACATAATTATTAATCATATTCATGCAAGTGGTGATATTTGAGGTATAGAAAAATATTAAATTTAATTTTTTTAAACTTGACAAGTTTATGTTTTTTATAAACTAATTTTTCCATTAAGAGTATTTGTTAATTACTATAAATTGGTTTAAGAGACCATTGCTTTACTTTCGGCCACTCAATAAATTATTTTTTAATCATCTAATGAATTGTTTTGTTGTTACAGTTTCTAATGTAATTGGTATAAATCTATGATTTGCTCCACAAATTTCTGAACATTGACCATATATAATACCGGGTCGGTTAATAAAAATACATCCTTGATTTAATCGTCCTGGGATAGCATCAATTTTAACTCCTAAACATGGAATTGTTCATGAATGTAATACAACAGTTGCAGTTACTAGAATACGAATTTGATTATTTATTGGTAAAACAATACGGCTATCAGTTTCTAATAATCGGAATTCATTATTTATAATTTCATTTGTGGGTTTTATATAAGATTCAAATTCAATATTTTTGAAATCTGAATATTCATAACTTCAATATCATTGATGTCCAGGGGGAGGGAATTTAGTTTAAGTTTTTTTAAACTTATTTACGATATGAATCACTCACTGTCACTAAAGGAATCATAATTTATGCTGGAGTCAGTATTAAAATTACTTATACTGGTTATTTCTCCCGGATTTAATTTTTTAATTTTTTTCGTGCTTTTTTTCTTTTCATCGGACACACGTTTTTTAGGATTTTTTTATTCTTGTGAGTGAATAAATTTGATTTTATTAATTTTGTTATCTAATTGTCCACAGTTTATAACACTTATCAAACCAGGTTTATAATTTGCTATAAATTCTGCTTTAATGGAGGGAATTTAGTTTAAGTTTTTTTTTAATCTTATTTAAGATATGAATCACTCACTGTCACTAAAGGAATCATAATTTATGCTGGAGTCAGTATTAAAATTACTTAAACTGGCTATTTCTTCCGGATTCAATTTTTTAATTTTTTTCGTGCTTTTTTACTTTTCATCGGACACACGTATTTTAGGATTTTTTCTTTTTGATTCTTGGGAGTGAATAAATTTGATTTTATTAATTTTGTTATCTAATTTTCCACAGTTTATAACACTTATCAAACCAGGTTTATAATTTGCTATAAATTCTTCTTTAATTTTTTCCGTGAATCTATTGGGTAAAAATACATGTCCTTTGCATTCGTTGAACAAAATTCAAAGTTTTAACGCTGTGCAATATTTTGTTTCAGTAATTATTATTCTTTCAATTTTATAAGGATGATCGATTTCCAAGTCATCAATTTTTAAGTATTTAATTTGACCAACCTCAGCAGTCTCATTGAGTAGATTTAAAAGAGAGTCCCTATAAAAATTATAATAAAGTTACAAAAATTGCAATAATTATTGAATAATAACATAGAAAAATATATAAATAATTTAAATTTTAGTTTAGTTAAACAATGTTTTTAAACATTTTTTAATGCAGTTTCTTGTATTAATAATTTTACTTTTATCAATATTTAAATTATATAATATATATTCTACTTATTTAATTTAATTTTTCTTATTATTTAATTATTTACTTTTCAATTCATTACATTTTTATACTTACATTGCTTTGCTGAAATTTGCAGATTATAGTCGGTGGAAAACTGAGTTTCTTAAAGACTATACTCTGACAAGGAGATCGCTCTCCTTTTATGCTAGATATTTTTAGTGGTGGGAGAATTTTGTTTACGTATATCGTATATGACGAGTGGAAAATAAAAAATTGAATTTTTCGCTGAATATTATTTTTTAATTATAAAAGAATATTATCAGAAGGTAAAATTATGAAATGCAACCAGTTCAAACACATTTAATTTATAATAAGATTTAATACATATATATATATATATATATATATATATATAAATATTGCTAAGAAATACAGTGTTTTATTTTGTAATAAATTTGTCATGTAATTAATATCTTCTAGATGTTATTAGTCTATCCCGTGGGAAAGATAGGCTAATTAATCTAATTACTGTGAGCGTTAAATGACATCGTACGACTGTGATCTTTGATCTTTTCTGTCCCGATAGAAAAGATCAAACTGAGTTTTATTACTACATCATTGTTATATTCCTTATAATTAAAGCGACCAGACACATTGTTTCAGAGTTTACTATTATTAATTTATATATATTTATATATATATATATATATATATATATATATATATATATATATATATATATATATATATATATATATATATATATATATATATATATATATATATTAAGTTGAATAAAGGCAGAAAATATTTTAATTTATTTCTGCTAGAATATATGTATAAAAAATAGTAAGTTAAAAATAATATAATAGATTCATATAGGATTTCACTTATGTATTATAAATTCATTCACCTTATTTCTAAATGAAACAATATAAAGCTTCGTTTGATCTCCATCCTTGACACAATTCATCATTTATATACAATAGACCAATAATTGTCAAAAGAAAAAACTAAAATATTAAAGTAAGCTATTTTCTAATATTTTTAAAATTTGACCATTCATTTCACAATTACTCGACTAGGTTTCAGACCACAAATTACTAAAGCTATATGTCTAACTGAAGAATAAGCAATTAAAGACTTTATATCAACTTGAAATAAACAAATAAAACCAATTATTATTATACCAAATAAACTCAAACAAATAAAAAATATATTATTTTTTATATAATTACCCTTTAAAAAACCAAAAACTCGCATTAAACCGTAACCTCCTAACTTTAGTAAAATACCAGCCAAAATTATTGAACCAGAAATAGGTGTCTCTACATGAGCCTTTGGAAGTCAAAAATGAAAAAAATTATAGGTATTTTAATTAAAAATCCCATTAATAAACCAATATAAATATAAAAATTGTAATCAACAATAATCAAATTATAAAATAAAGTATTACAAGAATTATAAATATAAAAAATTCTTAATAATAAAGGCAAAGAACCAAATAAAGTATAAAAAAGTAGATAGAATCCTGAGGATAAACGTTCCGGTTGATAACCTCAACCAAAAATTAACAATTAAGTTGGAATTAAACTAGACTCAAAAAAAATATAAAAAAGAAATAAATTTGAGGTTGAAAATGATAAAATTAGAAAAAAAAATAACTGTTAAAATAAAATAAAATGAAGAATTAGTATTAATTAAATTATAACTGGCTAAAATTATTAATAAACCAATTCAAAAAGTTAAAAAAATTAATGAGCCCGATAAAACATCCTTTATAAATAAATATCTAAAAGATGAAAAAAATATATTAAATAAATTTATATTTATAAAAATAATAAAAAACAATAATAAACTATTCACCTTATTTAATAACTTTAATCATCTCTAAATATGGTTTAACCTTTTTTTTATTACATCTGTCTCTAGCATTTCAAAATGCAATGCAATCTAAGCTACGAATTCAGCTTGATGAAATAAAAATATTTTAAATTTTAATAGAAATAGTAAAAAAATGCTACTTACAAACTTACTTATCGTATATTTAAAGTTGTTGTAATAAATTATTTTTATATATTTTTTTGTAGATGGATAAAACTTCGGATATGATAATATGTGAATATAATCCTTCACATGTTCTAAAGTTATCAAAATACCCCTATCACATTGGAAAATGTCATTCAAATGTAGCACTTGAAAGAGGAAATAGTTTAAATAAAAAAATAAAGGTGTCTATGAATACAAGACATTTAGGTCTTATAGTCATTAATACAGTGTCAAAAGAAAAAATCTTATATCCCGAACCCATATCTTCGGGTTTTTCTTGTACACCTCACAGCAAACTATTTGAAATTGGATGTGATGAAACATGGGATTAACTGTAAGTACTTAAATTAAAATTTAATAAATAGTTAAATTTTAATATTATTTAAGAAATTATAGTTAATATAATATGTAACTGTGTTTTCAAAACGGAATTTACACAAATTAATTAATTTGTATGAACATTATACTTTTTTCCAGATAACAGAACCCACTTAAAGACAGCGTTCTTTTTTTTTTGACAACTAGTAGAGCTAGATTCAAGACAGAGTCAAAGAAGAAAAAACACATAATATACATTGTTTGTACGAGCATTTATGTATTATATTAAATCTATTATAGATTTTTAGAGTAACAACCAATGTCATATTTTTTTCAAAAGTTAAAAATACCTTACTTTTAGATTTTCTATACAAACCTATATCAAATATAACTCTAAATACCACCATTAAATTTTTAATAAACCATAAATTAATTGATGCGTTACTCCCTAATGCGTTTTAGGATGTTTAATTTTATTTTTAATACCCCTCATATGCGTAACCCCTTAACATCTGATAATAACAAACACAACAAATTAAACTCTTTCATACTATTATGATACTAATAAAATAAGTAAACATAGTGTTGTTTTCTAGGAATGTATTAAATATTAATTTTACTTTGCACTGTGTAGTAGTATACAGGTTAGGCATTTACTAGATCTGTATGAGGTTTTAAATGATAGTCCCGTTACTCCCTAGGCCTTCATGGGTTGATTCATTATATGTAGGGTACCACTTAACAAAGCCTGTTCCATTATAGGGATGGAATATTAAAGGTCTTTATTATCTAGACCCTTCACAGGCTAATTTAATTATAGGGTACTCATTTAACATCTAATGATAGAACAGTTAGTACACAAGGATGATCTAATATGCTACATTCATGTGTCAATGATAGTACAAGTATTCTGAAGTATAACCCTAACAGCTAGTAAAGGAACCCTAGGATAGTCTAATGACTGGACAAGTTATATACCATAGGCTATTTATTCACTGAGTATCCCGTTAACAGCTAGTAATGGAACCCCTAGGATAGTCTAATGACGGGACACGTTATATACAACATGCTATTCATTCACTGGATATCCCCTTAGCTAGTAAAGGAACCCTAGGATAGTCTAATGACGGGACACGTTATATACAACATGCTATTCATTCACTGGATATCCCCTTAGCTAGTAAAGGAACCCTAGGATAGTCTAATTAATGTTACAGTGTTCATGGGGTAGATATGTACCATTACTGGGTCTGTATGTCCATTTGAAGTGTGCCATTACTGGACTTGTATATACCATTACTGGGTATGTATGCTTACTGGGTGTACCATTACTAGCGCTGTGTGTTCATGGGGTAGATATGTACCATTACTAGACCTGTGTGTTCATTTGTTATAGATGTACCATTACAGAGTCTGTATGTCCATTGTAGTGTGCCATCACGATACTTGTATGTTCATATACCATTACTGGGTCTGTATGTCCATTAGAAGTGTACCATCTCTGGACAGGTATGTCCAAATACTCTTGCTGGGTATGTATGTTCACTAGGTGTACCATTACTAGACCTGCGTGTTCATTTGTTAGATATGTACCATTACAGGGTCTGTATGTCCATTGGAGTATGCCATCACTGGACGTGTATGTCTATATACCTTTATTGGATCTGTATGTTATTTAGTGTGTATTTATTATTTATAAATTACTCCTTAACGCCTAATGATAAAACAGTTACACACGGCTGGTCTAATATGGTACATGAAAGTCCAGCGATAGTATATGTTTTTCTATAGTATAACTGTCATCTAGTGAAGAAACGCTGAGTACACTTGCACAAGGCTAATATAGAAACAAGTTTACCCCGCGTGTGTTGTTAATATATTGGGTTACCCCTTAACATCTAATAATAATAAAACACAACAAATTTAACTCTTTTAGACTATTGTGATACTAATAAAAGAAGTAAACGTAGTGTTGTTGTCTAGGAATGTACGAAATATACATTTCGCTTTGGTCAGTGTAGTTGCACATACAATATACATGGTACCCATACATTTATACTGTTTAAAACTGTATATAATTAGTCTTATTACTGTAAGAGGTTATTTATACAATACCTACATTATCCTCTTTTTATACAACGCATTAATCTATATGTGTACTGTATAGACATGTAGAACCTTTTTTAAAGTAAGATTTTTTTACTAATCTTTTTAAAGTAGGATAAGTGTTGTTTCTTTTTTTTATTAAATTAAAGACAATAAAAATACGTATTTTATTATTTATTCTTAAGTTAAGTGTTACATAGTTAAAAATTGTAATATTTTATACATGAGTAATTCATATTCTTGGTGCGAAACTGTACTACGGCCATTCGAAGATCATTAGAGGTTTGTTTATGTAAATGACAATACTTCTGAATTCTTAAGATAGCACTGCAGTAAACCAGATATTGTAAAAAAATCACAGATCGACTTGTATACATTAAGTAGCTATATTTCAGAGGGGTCATATAGGTAATACATATTAATAATGTTTTTGCATATATGTTCTATAGCTACAGATCTTAAATACCCCTACTTACAAGTAAAATTAACGCATATGCATAGATCATCGTTTAAACATAACTGATAAAATGATACTTGTCTGTGAAATTTATTTTGTAATTTTAAATGTATATTTTATACATACATGTGATAATTTCGCACTAAGAAAATAAAAATAACCTACATTATCCTCTTTTTATACACATATTATGCAACGCATTAATCTATATGTGTACTGTATAGACATGTAGAACCTTTTTTAAAGTAAGATTTTTTTACTAATCTTTTTAAAGTAGGATAAGTGTTGTTTCTTTTTTTTATTAAATTAAAGACAATAAAAATACGTATTTTATTATTTATTCTTAAGTTAAGTGTTACATAGTTAAAAATTGTAATATTTTATACATGAGTAATTCATATTCTTGGTGCGAAACTGTACTACGGCCATTCGAAGATCATTAGAGGTTTGTTTATGTAAATGACAATACTTCTTAAGATAGCACTGCAGTAAACCAGATATTGTAAAAAATCACAGAACGACTTGTATACATTAAGTAGCTATATTTCAGAAGGGTTATACAAGATCATTTTTAGTTACAGTATCCGTTTTTTCTTTTTTTTTTTTGGTTATAAAATCCGCTTTAACATATATTTGGTTATAGTATCCGCAATTTTACTCTACTATTAATTACTTTGATTCTAATTACTTTATGTTATATTTCCAGGTATGTTCTTTATCTCTTTTCTTGAACTGGTATGTTTACAATTTATTTATTTTTATTAATAAGTTTAATCTAGATATATTTTTTTATCATTTTTTTATTTTTTTTTATGAAAATAAGTTTAATCTAGGTCAAAAATCTCAAGAAGTCTCCTTTCATTACTCATTTATTTATTTTATTAATCCATTAAATTATAAGTTATTAGTTTCAAATCGGCATTTGCCGTGTTTCCCCATTAAGGGTCTGTGTGGTTACATTATATAAATATAATTCATTACATTAATTTTAAATATATTAATTAAATACATTAAATTATATTTAAAAGTTAGTATATTATATACTTTGTATAATAATATATGTATTATCTTATTTATATATTTATTTATATCAGATAGGTATAAATTTATTATTTATGTATTTATTCTTTTAATTTTCCAAGCCAAAAATTATTATTATATACATCAGCCATTCTCTTCCACTCTGTGTCTTGTAACTCTGCCATGATCCTCCACCGCATATTTTCTTCAACCCCTCGTCCCAAGTAATTCTAGGTCTTCCTTTACCTCTATTAGCGTCAATTGGGTGCCATTGTGGCAAGTTTTTCGTCTATCTTCCATCGTTTGTTTTAGGTATATGGCCAGTCCAGGACCATTTTCTCTCACATACTGTTTTGCCAATATCCTCAATAATAATATTTATTTATTTATTTACTGGTATTATAATATATAGTACCAGTTGTTTAGTACAACCACTTATTTGACTTTCGGTCATTCCGAGTGATATTCAGCATGTTTCTTAACATGCTCCTTTGTGCCACTCTTAACTTCCCTAATGTTTATCTAGACATTACCCATGTTTGACAGCCATAGATCATGACAGGCAACACACATATATTCCATAATTTATTTTCCATTTCAGCTTTTACCTTTGACCTAAACAAATATCTACATCAGTATCAGTTGTAACTATTCCACCCTAAAACTATCCTTCTCCTTATTTCTTTCTCTTCCCCATCCACTTCCCTACTGATTATGCTTCCCAGATAAATATATTCATCTACTTCATCTAATTTTCTTGCTTCTTGTATTTCTCCTTCTATGTTATAGTTTTACTTTTGCCTTTGTTCATTTCCAACCCGATCTTTGCTACATGTTCTTCTAAGTCACTTATCCTAAATTAAACTTCCTTGTAATTTTGGCAACTATTGCAATATCATCGGCGAATTTTAATATATTCAGCCACTCCCCATTAATTTTGATAACCATCCCAGTCAAGGTGGAATAAAGCTTGTTCTAGGACTTCCATGAATATCCTTTCTGATGGAACATTTCCCTGCCTTATTTCTCTTTTAACTTTTACATTCTTTGCATTATTTTCATGTTTTATTTCTATCTCAGCTTTGTTGTAAATATCTTTAAAAATATCAACATATTCTTGATTGATAGCTGATTTATCCATGAAGTCAATGATTGCAGATTTGAAAAGAGAGTCGAATGCCTTCTGAAAGTCTTCAAATATTATGCCCAAGGGAAATTTGTATTCATGCGATGATCTAATAAGCTGTTTAACCACGTGCAGGTTGTCCAGGGTTGAGAAATTCTTGCGATACCCAGCTTGTGTTGCTGTTAAGTTTTCTTCTATCGGTATATCCATTCGTCTGTTAATTACAGCCATAAAGGTTTTATTAGTACCGATAAAAGACACATGGGTCTATAGTTTTATATATTTCTTGGCTCGCCCATTTTAAATAGTTGCATGAGGTGGGCGGTAAGCCATCATGCAGGGACTTTCCTTTCTGAAATGCACATACATAACTTCATATGCCTTAAAGTTTCAAATTTATTAAATTCACTAATGATGTATATAATAATTGTTAAGTAGATGATCTTTAGATAAATCGACGAAGCGATATAATGGCCTTATCGTGTGTATATCGTACGTAAAAAAAGTATTGGTTTATTTTTTTACGTCGTGATCAATGTCTCACCTGTTGATAGTTAAAACTACTTTTATGCGGGTGGTTTAAGTGATTGATCTAACCTATCTGGAATTCACCTGTTGCTTTCTGTCGAGACAAATAATGGGACAATATAACTAGGCAAGCGAAAGGTCATCTTGAGGTTGAAAAACTACGGTTCACAGCGAGCGGATCGTCGTGCGCCCTAATCTATATATGGCTTCCTTCAGCGGTGCTTTAAAACACGAATTAAACCTTCCAGTCCTCTTCTTATAATTTATATTTTTCTTTTCCATTTTAAAACCATTCTTTTAAAAAGTAATCATTGTATGGCGTGTTTTTTTTTTGTCCCTCTTTTAGCATTACTAGTCTGGTAGGGGTCGCTAAAAGGTTTAGAGTGAACCCTTAACGACCCCTACCAGAATAGTAATCATTATTTTTTAATTATGCGTTGTTTATTATTAAATAACATTATTTTTTATATTGCTTCCGAGCTTACCGAAGGTAACGGAAGCATTGTGTTCACTTTTGAGAACGAAAAACTTTTATGCCTCCGATTTTAAAAATTCCAAGACAGAAATCCGTTTCAGACATCAGGGAACATTTTTGGTCTCGTGTCTGTCTGTCTGTCTGTGTGTCCGCGAATTATGAAACGTGCGACGATAACTTGAGTAAATGTCGACCGATTTTGATGAAATTATATAAAATGTATTAAGTAGACATGTTCATTTTACCAATGCTCAGGACGAGTTCGTTAGACAACGATATCCGTCCAAGCGTTCACGTGCAACTCTCGCGTAAACGTGAACTTAATATTTAAAATTGTAATTTTAGGTCGGGAAAAAATCTAACTTCATCTATTCAATGAGACTAAAATTTTTTACAAATACAATTTTTTAGTAAAACCAATAGCGATACCGTTATGAAGTGTTAAAGATCGCTAAAACTATTAATAGTTTTTACACCATAAACAATATAACAATAATTTTAATGTTAATATAACAATAAGGTACATGATAGGATGCGAGGAAGCTATGTGCCACATTAATTGACATATTTTTAACTACTGTGATTATTGTTGTTTTTTATTTTCTATTTTTCGTCCAAGGAAAAGAATCGTAGCGATATTTTTGGTCCAGATTAAATTATTCTAGTTTTGTCTTTTTAACTTATTGGTTTGAATGTTATATTATTCTACCCCTCGCATTGAAAGATAAACGAATGATGCCTTCTAATGATATCAGTGGAGAAGATCAATAAAAGATCATTAACTAATACTGTCAATGCATTTACTTGCATTCAAATGATGTTTGATGCATACAATTTCATAAAGGATTAATCATGAACTAGCGTGCTACGATGATAACACACATACAGACGTCATGCTGAAAACCACTTAGGAGATCTTAAAAACACCCAAAACGGTTAATGCAGTTGAAATCTGGAAAAACAAATTAGGTGAAAGCAATACATTCCCTACAAGAGGTGAGGAAAAGTAAAAGTGGAAGCTTAGGAAAACACATTAATTAATAATATAACATTGATTTGTAATAAAACTAAATTAAAATAACACAAATTAATATAAAACTAAACACAAACAAAAATAAATGTTATGACACGGACTGGTGAACACCGTACTTTTGTTTCAGGGAAATATTTCACTGACTGTTTCAATTACTTTCCTTCCTGTTTCAATTACTTTCCTGCCGGTTTATTATTTTATTGAAAAATCAGCAAAATCGTACTTTCCAGCCTAAAAACAGTTAAGTAATGCTTCATTTTGCTGCCGTGAATATATAAAAGTATTTTTACTCTTTAGTAAATATATTTTATATTAAGGATATTACTATCATTTTGACCTAATTAATTTTCTAAAACAAAATCTGCATATTTAATATAGGGAAATAAATAAATGGAATAATAAAATTATTTTCATTATTTAAATTCAGTTTTAATTTTTTACCCCAACTATACTTAGTATTCTAAATGTATTTTTAAAAAAGGAAAACAAAACAAGGATGGCTTGTTTAAAATGGATGCAACATCTGTTGACTTTTTCCCTCAAATTATTTTTTCAACAACAAAAACTTTCATTTCTCCTTCTCTTTATTAAATACAATAAACAACTGCATTTTATACTTTCTTATTTTCATTTTTATATGTACATATGTGCTATATATATATATATATATATATATATATATATATATATATATATATATATATATATATATATATATATATATATATATTGTGTGTGTGTGTGTGTGTGTGAGTAAATTTTCCATGCAGTAAATATGGTGTACGTGCAATGCTTGTTGAGGGAAAAAAAGTTGCATATTTATTTTCATACTTACCTCAAGGTGTTCTGTTTCACCTTAAAGCGATTTGCCGTCTTCTTTTTTAAAAAAAATTATTGTTTGTATCTTGGTAGAATTGATAAACCCTTTCCTACTATTATAATATGCATTCTGTGTATACCAATTTCAAAAAAAATAATAGAAAAGATAGAGAATTTTTCGCTTTAAAAATGTTTGGTAAAAATGTTATTCAATATTCTAAAGGTAAGTCAGGTTTGAAAGAAATTTGGATTTTTGAATAGAAGAATCTGATGAATCGTAAAAATCATTCTTATGCAGATATTGATACTCCTTTATATCCCATCATATCTCATTGAATTAGTTTTAAGCATAAAGGTGGTTATCAACTTTTTCCTTTTATTTTATACTTTTTACTCTTCCTAACCTTTAATTTAAAGGGATGTATTGTTCTCACATAATTATCAGTTTTGAGTGTTTTTAAGACCATTTGAGTAGTTATTAGCTAACACAAATCAGTTTTTACAAGTTATGGTCACCAGTTAATAATGTCATTAAAACTTATTTTGCTGTAAAAAAAAATCATTTTGGTTTAGGTTCTATGCGTGTGCACGAAAAACTAAAGACAAAATTGTTTCAAAAACCTTTTTTTGTCTCAGGGGACCTCAAAACGTGTAAATCCATTAAAATCTCAATATAGAATTTTCGCACCATTACAATACTTTTTCTTTATATATACTTCGTATATTGAGGAAGTATAAACAAATTGTTTACTGTATTCGTTCAAAGAACCTAAGTATCATTAGGGGCCATAGGTTTACGAGGTAGAAGTAATAATTAAGTGTAAAGTTAAATGTGATGTTATTTAGTAAAGAGGAAGGATGTAACCATGACATATATTCTTGTATACCATAAATCTTTAGTAAAAATACATTTCTATTCGGATAAGTGCTTTTACTGCATTTATTTTACATTTTAAATATTCTATATAGTTGCAATAAAATGTTTGTCTCTAGTAAAAAATGATGGTAGAAAAGACAGGGTTGAGGGCCCTTGAGTTTTAACGGATAATAATTGTTATTGATGGTAAAGATACCTAAGGTTGGACTGGGTCCAACATAAAGGCTCTTATCACTAATGGAATGGAAATTAGAAAACGAGGGAACCAGGCAGAACTATGGGACTTATCCGTCTTCTACCCTCAACTTTCCTTTACAAACATTTACCTTAGTTTTTTCATTTCCTGGCTCAATATGTTATCATTTGATAAATAAAGTATCCGATAGTCATTTATCAAAATTGTTTCAACTAAAAGTTCATAATGAAAAAGTTGTCCGATATAACTCTTACTGAACATCCTCATGTACGAGTACATACTTACTCGGACCTCTGTTTTCTATTTGTTTGTTTGTTAAGCTTCCGTGGTTAAATTTAATTTATTATTGAATATTTTATTAAAAATGTATCAGACATATCATTCATCTACTGACGGTAGCAAAATTAAGCATTGTTGCACTGTTTTCAACCTGTAAAATGTAATTTTTCTTGATTCTTTTGTAACATGTCAAAAAAACACGCAGCAAAATAATAAAGTGTCAGCAAAATAACAAACAGGTTGCAAAATTATAAGAAAATTTTACTACAAAAAGGTTACAAGATCGCAGGTTATGAACTCACACACATTGTTCATTTTTATATATATTTAAGCGTAATATTCTGCTAAATATTTATATATTTTTACAAAATACCTTTAGTAATTATAATAATAAAACACATTTTATTATTTTACAGTGATTATTTAAAAAATTGAGATAAAAAAACAGCTGTTAATAAAATAAAGTGGCAACACTGAATTCGATATGCCTTTGTTTTGTTTTAACTTGATGACTCAAACTTTCGCATTTTTACAACTTTCATTCCTTTAAATCTTTCATCTATTAAAAAAAGAATATAATAATTAGTGTAATTTTTCTGCCGTTAGTAGATAAAATATTCTATGTAACTATGCAGCAAAGGAAACATTCCTGACTCGTTTGAAGATTACCTGCTTTGGTTACACCTTAGCAGGTAATTAACATTTTCCTGCCTCGGCTTCGCCTTAGCAGGTAATTAACATTTTCCTGCCTCGGCTTCGCTTTTGCAGTAAATTTGCTTAGCCTATCCTCGCCTTCGGCTTGGAACAAAATCTAAAAAACGTGTCAGGAAAATTCAATTTTGCTGCCTAGTAACATAAATAGCTATTCTTCCGGGCAGCAAAAGCGCAAAGCTATCGCCTCTCTTCTTTTTTTATCGTCAATGCTCAGCTCTTTTTATATTATATGTAACAATAACTTTTTATATTATATGCTACACTGTCAACGGAAAATCAAGGAATACGTTGGTGAACAGTTTATTAAAATGGGTCTAAATTTGAGATTAGCATCTTCATTCAAATGGACCATTTAATATGAAAGTTGAGGTGATTTGTTATAAAAATGTCGTTTATGTTTCGTGATTAGTAGGTTATTACGTCCTGAACTACTCTCTTTAACTCTTTAATGTCTTTACTTAACTCACTGCTAACAAACTTTTATTCCATTTATTTCTTAATTACCTTAATTTATTTCTTATGTTATATTTATTATTTACGAACCTCGTCTAAACAAATTGGAACAAAATGTACTACTCTGCTAGTTAATATATTTATTTTGACACTAAAATTTGAAGGTTGAGCAATATTCATGTTGTCTCTAGCGTATCTAGGGTACCTTACTACATAATATATAAACATGCAGTATCAACTTATGTTTCCTCGAATAATCCTCATGTTTCAATATTAGTATTAGAATCGTTTAATTCGTTTAGAAAATCCTTCACTTGTTTAAAACCCAACGAGACAATCCTTGTATCAATACAAAAAGGGCTCTTCCTTTTCACCTTACCTCGCCTCTCAGTCCCTTTTTAATCCCATCTCTATGCTGTTCGTATTGAACATTTCAATTAGCTTTCTTTGCAAATGAAGAATTAGTAAAGGATACAATAGAGATATAAAGCAGTACATAATATTATTGAATTAACTGAATATTGTATATATGCTAAAGAAATTAAATATTTTATCGTTAAAAAATGTTTCAATGTAAAAATGTGAAATTTTACAATTATATAACATGTACATGGACATAGAGTTTTTAATATGAATGTCTCTTGTACATCTTCCTGTATATTTATTATGTATCGGAATTTCCTTTGTATGCAAATGAACTAAATTAAAAAATATGAATTATTTAGTGCTAACCCTTCGTGGCCGGCTATAGTGGACAAACAAAGAGGCACGGGCGGCGCACTTTATGCGCCAATGCATTTTTCAAACTATAAATTGGTTAAATCCAGATTATCAAGATTGTGTTTTGGAAATATTGAAGTAAAAAGTCAATTGATGTATTACACATTTATTTTTCAATGATATCTTTAATTATAAAAATAAAAATTACTATAAAAAATCAGTAATTACTCCGTCAGCGTTCTGACTTAGTATTGGGCTTTCAACCTTAATTATCAACCCTATTAATTGTTATTAGTTGTCAAAGTCCTAAGATAACTCCTCACAACCATCATCCTAATCCTACAACTCATGCAAATTCGAAAAATATTGATCGGATGACATACTTTTTCTATTCCGGACATGGTGGCACGGGCGGCGCATACAGTACACCAAGACAAATAAACACGGCAAAACAAAGCAGAACGAAGCAATAATCAAAGCAGACTGTTTCATCTGTTTTAGGGGTCTCTAGTGGTAGGGTAAATTGAGGTTTTATTATTCTCGCATCGTGAATCTGTGATTTGCAGAACCTTTTTTACTCGTGGCGCACTCCATGCGCTAGCCCGTGTCTGGAAGGGTATTCGGTTATCGATCTTGCTTGAGGTATAAATAACTGTAGGTGCACATTATGTATTTGAAATCACAGAGAATAGTTTTTTTTTGTTTACCGAGGTCTCTGTTTCATCTCGATACTCGACCGTTCGGCATTCCTTCTGTCTGTCTATAAAGTTGTTGGCTACGCAGTCACGACCAAATGCGTTGTTCGATTTTTTCAAATTTTTCATCTTGTGGATTTTCCATGAAATCATTAAAATCGTCGTAATAGTTTCTTTTTCTTAGAATTTGGTATGAAAGTTATTTTTGATGCATCTAAATACAGCGTGGGAAACGGACTTTTTTGTGCGTTAGTGGGACGTCCAAGATGTTTCCAGCAAGATAGGGCAACAGATCATATGGCCAGAACTTCTACTCGTATATGAGCTGTTCTTAGGACCATGTTCCCTGCCAACCTTATCTCACGACAGGTCACCTAGGTCACCAGATTTATCTACAAGCAATTTCTTTTTATAGGGATATTTGAAAAGCTCATTGTGTATGAATCAAAACCTCGAACACTGGATGCATTGAAGAATGAAATTCGTCAGAATATCACTGGAATCGACACACAAATGTTGGAGAGAGTATGGGGTTTTCGTGAACGCCTCCAGCAATCTATTAATGAAAATGGTTATCACTTGAAGGATGTTATTTTTTGTACAGGGCCCACTGTTTTAGCCATTGTTTATGCTTTCCGTTTCAATTTATGAATACATTTTGCATAAAAAAATTGCTGAAGTTCTGATTATTTAAAAAAATGTCCGTTTCCCACGCCGCGCCCCACCTTGGATTTAAAAATAATTCTTAAAATTTGGCATGGCTGTTCCTTTAAATAATTTAATCGATGTGTATGTATTATTATTATTATTATTATTATTATTATTATTATTATTATTATTATTATTATTTGTTTTTGGAAGAGAGGTCTACTGATTAACAAAACTACTACTACCCAGGGGGAATATTAGAAGATGTACCTATCACATTATAAAATTCTTGCGCCATTAGAATTCATTCTAAGAAAAAATTAAAACTTGATTATTGGATGACACCAATGAAGTAATTTTTGTTAAAACCGAAAATCCAGAAGCTCCGTTACTCGTGATTGCTAGGGATAGTCATAAAATGGGTAAACTGACGGAGTGATTCATACACCTACTCATTTACAAACAGGAGAAGAGATCTATTAAATTATTTCACGTTTTAATTTTAGCTATAAATATCTACTGTTTTGACTCAATGACAAAATTAAAAGTGCTGGAATAAGAAATTTAATGGCCTTGTTTTCAAAGCTATTATCCTCGTGTTTTTTTATTTATCCATAGAACTTTTGTTTTATTATCTTTTGGTTGTTGAAAGAACGAAGGGTAAAAAAAAAAGTTCTCTTTGAAAAATTAAAACCGGAAAAAATAAACAATTTAAGTGGGAATTTCCACATCAAAGAGTTAAACGACGGAGGAGAAACATCTGAAGCGAGTTGGGTGTTTGAGAGTGGATCATTATGTGGTGTGACTGACGAAACAAACCGCTTCAATCTAACAGCGAACCACTGCTGCCTGGTACCTCTATCAACAGTACCAGAAACTCCGCAATCAATGGCTTTGATCAATGAAAAACCACCGAGTCGCTCAGCCTCAGCTGTTTACAAGACTCAGATTTTATAACATTCCTTGTGTCATCAATCCTTGTCAAGGAGGATTTAAACCGAAATACTCGAGAGTAAATAGTTAATTTTAGTTGGTCTGAATTCCTCCTCTACCGAGTTATTCGCTAAAACCGCAGCCTGCACAAGGTCTGATAACAAGCTTCAAACTTTTCCACTTAAATATCTCTAAATGTTACAACTATTTTGAAGGATTTAGAATACTTTTTTTATATAAATGGAGTAAAATTAAAATGATACATTTCCTTTTCGAGTTAACTGTTATTGCTAGGGATAGTCATACAACTAAGTAAGTTATATACAACTAGGCATCGCGTAGCTCTATCATTGAAGCGAGCGTAATGCAATAAAAAATAAAATACTGAATATTAAGAAATTTATTATCATGATGCATATTAACACGAATACCAAAGTTCAACCAAATCGATCAAATTTTACTGAAGTTTCGTCGGACACGTAAACGTTACTGACAGACAGGATGCATATTTTGTTTAAATTTAAGAAGCTCGCTTACGCTCACTTCAATTATCTATACCACTATTTATAATTCTAACACCTATTATCATGTATTTTAAAACTTTTTTATAATAAAATTAAAAAAGGAATCGTAAAATTTGTTAATGATATTGATAATTGTATTTCCAGATGAATATATTATGACAGAGGATGGCCTTTATTTGGGCCGAAACGTCTCAATTGTTAAAATAATTACGTCTTTTTATTACACCTCTTCAGCCATCTAATACGTAGGGGAGACCGGGGCACATAGGACCTAATAAGTTTTTTGTTCAGATAACTTCACCATTATTTAATAAAATTATGTAAATGAGAAGTATTTATTAGAATAAACATTTCTCTAACTGTTCTTAAATTTCATGATAAGTATTTTATTTTTATTTTTCTGTAAAAAGTCGATTGGTCCTATCGAGGACCTGTTGGACCTGTATGCCCCTATCTTTATGAGATTGCAATTATAAAGGTTAAAAATGTGGACAATCTGTTCTTTTAAACTAGTTCGGAATTTCAAAGGTAAAATCAAGGTTGTTTCAACAGTTATTCATTAATTATTGCACACGGGGCACACAGGACCGGAGGTCTTGTGTACCCCATGCCTTTAAGATCCTCTGTGCCCCAAGACACATGTCATTAAAAACATTTTTTTGACAAGATACACGACAGACTTAAACAAATGAAAACAATTTACACAAAAAAGATAAGACCTAAGTTTATCAGATACCGTTAATTTGTTTAAAAATTCTATATCAAAATAATGTTATATTTAATTAAATAAAACGCAAATATTTGATCACTTATCTTGAAAATTGAAAAAAGTGTGTAAAAATTGATTAAACGTAGTAAACTCTGCTAGCGATTGTTCACGACTAGAGACAAACTAACTAATAGATCATACAGATTTCCGCTTAGCAGCGCCACTATACAATCTAAACACTCAATGGACCTCTGTGCCCCGGTCTCCCCTATATCAAGAATTTAAAGGGTGTATCTTATTAAATTATTACCAATAATTTAATTAATTGTCTAATTCTAACACCTGTAAATACAAAAATATCATTATTAGTTTCTCTTAGCTTTTTTACTTTACAACATGTGTGCAGGAGAAAAGGCGTAGAGCCTAGGCTGCAGGGTCGATTTCGAACGAATATTTTGCGTAGAAAGGTTGATCAGTTGGGTCCATACTCGATCAGGCATCATATAGGAGGAGATTAAGTTCTTTCTTAGTCTGAATAGTTCGTTCGACATTTTAAATCTAAAACTTTTTAGAATTTTCAAGACGAACAAGACCTTTATTGGAGCCCCGACTCTAAGTACCAAGTCTGTGTACAAAAGAGTGGTTGTTCTTTCTACACATTGACTTCACCACTCAAAAATCTTTCTGTATTTTTCATCGTTTCAAGTTGTAGGGGATGTAGCTCAGTAAACTTATTTGCCGAAAAATGCGTTACATCGTCCTTCCTTTTTGTAATAGTTTAATTATTAATTAATTTATTAGGAGTATTATATTACTTCTTCCAATAGCAATATAATAATTTTACTTTCATTTTTAGGGTTTCGTTGGTAAAACCAAAAAAAAGAAACCCTTATAGTTTCGTTCCTGATGTGATTGTCTGTCACTCTGTACGGTTCCAATAACTTATGAACCAAAAGAGATAAAAAACATGAAACTTTCCTGTATTAAAGATCGTTTTGACGCGCACACAGGAAAAATATAGAGAACTCACAATTATCAGCTATTCAAATTCAAAATGGCGGATAATTCACGTAGCGCGAAAATATAAGTTTTTTAAAATTTTGAGTGGGGTATCAAATGAAAGGTATTGAAGAGTAGATTACAAATATATATACTACTTAGGGAAAGTGCTTAATTTTTGGCACCATTTTGTCAAGAAACATCAAAATTTTGCGTGTCCCCCCCCCCCCCCCTAAAATCATATTGGTGCTGTTACTAAAAATATAGAAAAATATGCAAAATGTCCGGTCTGCTTGGCCATAGAAAAAATAAGATTAGCAGTTTGATCTGATTTACTGGGAATCCAAGATGGCGGCTAATTCCTGTCAAGGGGAAAAAAATATTTTTTTAAAATTTTGAGTAGGGTATCAAATGAAAGATATTGACGAGTAGATTACAAATATATATACCACTTGTGGGTAGTGTTTAGTTTTACACTAATTAATTTTCTGTTCATAACACCAACGAAACCCTTTTTACGTGACTTCACGCCTACCAATTTATTACACTCTTCGCGTTTTATTCAGTATTAATGTATCCCAATAAATACCATTCAAAAAACTTAGTTGATGGTAAAATTGTTATATACAACTGGTTTTGCTTCCGAGCTTACCGAAGGTAACGGAAGCATTGTGTTCACTTTTGAGAACGAAAATCTTTTATGCCTCCGATTTCAAAAATTCCAAGACAGAAATCCGTTTCAGACATCAGGGAACATTTTTTGTCTCGTGTCTGTCTGTGTGTCTGTCTGTCGGTCTGTGTGTCCGCGAAGTATGAAACGTGCGACGATAACTTGAGTAAATGTCTATCGATTTTGATGAAATTTGGTAGACATGTTCATTTTACCAATGCCCAGGATGAGTTCGTTGGACAACGTTATCCGTCCAAGCGTTCACGAGCAACGCTCGCGTAAACGTGAACTTTAAATTTAAAATTGGAATTTTAGGTCGGGGAAAAAATCTACCTTCATCTATTCAATGAGACAAACATTTTTTTCAAATACAATTTTTTAGTAAAACCAAAAGCGACACCGCTATGAAGTGTTAAAGATCGCTAAAACTATTAATAGTCTTTACAAAATAAACAATATAACAATAAAGTAATATAACAATAATTGTTATATTACATGATAGGATGCGAGGAAGCTATGTGCCACACTAATTGGCAGTCTATTTTAGTTTTTATAACCTCAGCCAAAATCTGTCATTGCTCATTTAGAATCATTTATTTATTTAATTTATAATGGTTATTATTAGAATTTTTGAAATGTCATTTAATTAAAATATTAATTATTCGTTTTATTTACTTATATTGTTTCAAATAACAAACTTTTGTAAATTTACCTTTTTCGAAATATTTTAAAAACTTAGATAATGGTAAATTTGTTTTTTACAATTGTTTTAAAGTTGTAAAATAATTTTAATTTTTTGTATTTTCTTATTGTTTTTCTTTTAAATTGCCTTTTGTAAATTACCTACAAATGAAATATAACTTTATTCATTTCAATATAATTAAATATTTAAACTTTGTTTCTAGTTTGGGAACAACAGAAAATTCAAATTAATAACGATTGTAAAAGAGTAAATATTTCATTTGTTCACTGACCCTGTAAATCGTTTTTACAACCAAACGGACACTGCATTATTTAAACTGAATTAAGTCTGTAGAAACCGAAAGGAAATCGAGTAAAGATGGAAAATCTAAAATTGATATTAAAATTATGATAGAAGTAAATATTAATATTAACATTATTACTTTTTTGAAAAAAATATATTGAAAGTTTTGTATTGTATTAGGTAATTAAATAATCTATTTATTTACGGTTGCATGATAAAAATGAATTACATAATCAAAACCTTTCAGTAATACTTTTACCTGTCAGAGAACTCTAGTGCATATTAAAGTATCAATCAGGTTTTTGAGGAAAACAATTTGTTAAATTTTCGATGTATATTGTTCTGTAGCGGTGTGTCTTTAGAGGTGTTAAAAACACCTCTAGAATACTGGAGTTGGAAACCCCTGCCCCTGACTAAGAGCTAAACATTGAATGACAGCGAAAAGTAAACAAAGAAATAAATTGATTGACGTGTGACAAATTCGGAACCAGGGGTATCCAACTCCAGTATTCTAGAGGTGTAAGACCACTAGCGCTGGTCGGGCAGATGGCGGTTAAAATTGTAAACTACTTATGATCTTTTGACATTGCTCGAATTATAAAATATAAACAAATACTGGTTGTCAGACATTTGTACTATTTTGTAAATAAATATACGATAAAAAAACCAGCCTCGGTGGCTGTATGAGATGCGCGATTGCTCCGAATGCAAAAGTTCCCGGGTTCAAATCTAGTGAACTTAACAAATTAATTTATTAATTTATTTCTTTGAATTAAGAAGCTCGAAATCTTTTGAATGGTGTAAAAGATTTAGTTACAATATTAACCGAAATTCCCGTGGAGCGCTAGTAGTCTAACACAGGTAGATAAAGAGGGGAGTTGGAAATCTTTCCGTTTAAGGATTCTATGATCGCTGTTCGGAACTATGTATTTTTTTTTTCACTAACATTATATTATATAACAATGTCAATTATATTATCAACATTACATATGATTCAACAGAAAATTTAAAAACGTATTATATAAAAACTTCTTTTTATCTTGTAACTTTTTATTTGTATTGAAGTTTTCTAATTCCAAATAAATTTCGGTGATTGTCTCTTATGCTTCTTTGTGAAAAAGAACCATTCTAATCACTCTCAATATCATGTAGAAGTTACTGAAGGCACTTCTTTGGATTTTTACTTCCCTTATATAAACAAAAAAAACCCGAGGGGAATAATTATCTAAAGAAGGCGTTCGGAATGTTCTTCTTTAAATTGAAACTCCCCTTGTAAAAACAGGTGTGATTTTTCTTTGTCCCAAAGTACATTGGACTAAACATCCCTTTGTCTTAATGGCTATTTAGTCGACATTCATATTTTAAAATAACATCGGGACTAACAATCTAAAGAAGTACTGAAGTGCATACATTCTAACATTATTTACTTTTATAATAAAATAAATGTTTTCTTCGGCAGTATACTTTTTCCCTGAGCTTTTTGTAGATAGTTAAGTTTTTTATATATCTAGACTAGAGGTTACTATTTTTCTTCTTTAACGATTTTTTCCTCAAAAATATATAACATTTTCCCTTCGTCCTAGTATCCTAGCCTAATCTCCTCAAACCTTTCATAGTTTTTTCTCTCTATATTATCCCCGCCTTAGATCCTCACTCTTTTTTCAAGCCTTTAATAGTCTTGTCTCCATTTTACCTTGACATATGGTGTGTTTAATACTATAAGTTAACTATAAGTTAATGCATTTTACAGCTTTTTAAACGAGTATTTTATATATATATATATATATATATATATATATATATATATATATATATATATATATATATATATATATATATATATATATATATCAGCAATGTAATACCGTGTTTTTGCACACTGCAATAAGGTACAAAATTTGTGTAGGTGAGAGACACCAAGGGATGTGCTATACGTAAGCGTGACACATAGGAACTGTTCCAACATTAGACTACACGTCACAAAGATGTTGGCTCGGGATTACGCCATGTCCTGCATCGTTTCGTCGCGTCCGACTCATCGTCGGGCCCCTGATGAGTCGGACGCGACGAAACGATGCAGGACATGGCGTAATGCCGAGCCAACATCTTTGTGACGTGTAGTCTAATGTTGGAACAGTTCCTATGTGTCACGCTTACGTATAGCACATCCCTTGGTGTCTCTCACCTACACAAATTGTGTATATATATATTATATATGTATTACATACATTTTTTAAACCAATTTATTATTTGTACCATATGTGCTAACTTAATATTTGTGTATAGATAAATGTTTTATCTGATTGATAAATCAGACTCGATCAACTTTGACACATATCACTAAGAAGATTCACTTTAGGTTAATACTTAATAATTATCTAACACATCTTAAATTCTTATTAATGTGTAAAATTTAGGACAAAAACCGTGGCCATGAAAACCCCACTATCTATTACACGAAAATTCACTTTTGGCTTGATATTTTAAATGTGCTAAAAATGATACCTCTTTGTCACTACATTATCTTATAGAGTTTCAGGAATAGGATACGAGTATAAATCAAAAGTTAGTTACATATTCATTACAAGACAAATCTGCCTTACCTTAATGTAACCGTATTACGTGCTACTTCATCCGTACATAAATGATTATTTTCCTTTTAATTTTCCTGCTAAGGATGCCAGGATATTTTGCGATAAGGTAATATAAAGGGCACACGGGACTAAATGCGTTCATATTTCACATTTAAACATAGCGGCCCTGCCATCGTTGCATTCTTATCTCCAGCAAGACCACAATATTAGAATGCGAAAAGCATGTTTACCTACATAGTATTATGGTGCAATCTCCTTGTATAGATACACTTTTTATATATGGGTTTGCACAATTATTTCTTTCCTTCCATATGCTAACTTCTCAAATTTATTAATTTATAATTTTATCTCAACAATGCTAAATTGTTAATCATATGGAGATGTTATTTAACGCATAGCAATTAATTAAAAATGATAATTTATTTCTCAAAACGGGTTAAGTTACAATAATATTGCTTAAGAACTAATCTTGCATTTAGTGTAAAGTGGCATTTAGACGATCAACTTTTGATTGTCAACATAGTTGTCAACCAAATTGACATTCAATTTGACAACATTTAACACAGTCATTACTTGTTACAAAGTTATGTACACAATCTACAGTTTCTTCAAGTGTTTTGAGTGTGGTTTTTGGGTTTAAAATGGGTGAAGAATTGTTATACCTCGTTATTATCATGAATTATGTTAAGAAGAGGCTCCTCTGACATGATTTGTTTAATTTTTTATTTTACTCCAACCTGTGGTCCAACATCAAATTTCAACCACCAACCTATCCACAGACGATAAACATTGACTTAAACATGGCATTTTGACAACAAGGTTGACAACCAAGTTAATCGTCTAAAGCGGCCTTAAAGGCATTAACAAATTTTATAAATTTTTACACTTGTTAGTGTTGCTAAGGCTTGAATAATCAATTAAAGACACAAGAAAAAATAGTTTATGTTTTTTTTTTTTTTTTAACAATAATAAACCTGCTAAATTTGCTTGATTTATTTGATTTATTTTTTAGTTTTAAGTAATATTCAAGTACATCGTGTCCTATTCTTCTTATATTTGATTGAACTACTCTAATGATGTGGTACTTGAAATTAGTGGTACTGAAAAATTATAGTCTCACAAAATGAAAAATGTAACAGCTAATTTAATCTAATTTCAACATTTAAAATAATAATTCATTTAACTAAAGAAATAATAGCTAAAGAAATCATGCTTATGTCATGAGTAATTAATGTATCCGGGTGGAAGTTTATTATCCCCTTAAATTTAAAATAATAAATTAAACATTCTGTATAATAATGTGAGAAGCAAATAAATAGGAAGAACATATCCGGTATTTAATTAAATATTAATATTTTAATTTCATACAGTATTTAATCAATTTCTGATAAGTCAAAATGTAGAGCTTTTTATTTCGTTTTTTTTTTAATTATTTCTTTTTTTTATTTTAAAATACAATTACCTGTATTCAGAAAGCTACACACTTATAATGCTTTTAGCTTTGTTTTTAAGGGGAAAAAAGTGTTTTCCAGCTCAAATACTCACATATATATTAGGTTTATATTTTCAAATTTATGATAATGGACTTTAATTTAGTTATTTTCTGTTGGTGTTTCTACTCTTCGGTTGTACAATATGAGGCTGAGATAGGGTTACTGGTAATAAAAATAATTGTTATTGCCTGATACTGAAGGTAAAATTCTCGACACCTCTGGCTCGAGGTAATTCGCTTTGCGCCCCACTTGTTTTTAACTCGGCCATTACTTGATAATTGCATGAAAATACTGAAAAATTCAATTTAATATTGTATTTTCAAGAAACAGTGCCTGATAAAACCCAGTGTTATAAGATTTTAATTGTTTTTTTTTTTTAATTTTTGAGTTTTATAATTTCAATTAAGAACTTATTAAGAATTTATTGTAACATTTATTTGAGCCTGTGCTATTCAATGTAGAGGAATCTATATTTTCCACTTCGTCTATTGTAATATACGGTTTTGTTTATAACCTTCTTGCTGGATTCCCGTGTTTTGCTACGGTGTGTGTTATTTTAATGATTTTACGGGATATAAAACCCTTATTTCCTCTCTTAGAGATCAAATTTCAGAAGAATCCCTTTTTTACAGACATTCATATAATAATAAACTTCTTGTATGTAAGTTCGTATTTCTCTTTTGATTAAGATGTCATTAATTCATTAGTTAAATCACTCTTTGTTTCTCTAAAAACTCGATATAAACAGTTACTTTAATTAAACAAACACCAATTTAAAATATAAGCAAAATCGCTAATCGTGCGTTAAGGTGAAGAATTCCTTTTTTCCAACAGGGCGGAAAAAAAAGGAATTCTTCACCTCATTATGAACGCGCATGCGCAATGAATACAACTATGAAAAAAATTTCTTTCTATGCATCTAAAAAGAGATATAATGCTTATATTACGTATATCAGTCGTAGATAAATATATTTGCTGATTATATTAGACGAGCTCTTTAGGCCCGTGGCATCGGGCTTACTTTTATATTTAGAAAATAAAAGTAAAATAGACTGCCAATTAGTGTGGCACATAGCTTCCTCGCATCCTATCATGTACTTTATTATTATATTACTTTATTGTTATATTGTTAATTGTGTGAAAAATATTAATAGTTTTAGCGATCTTTAACACTTCATAGCGGTGTCGCTGCTGGTTTTACTAAATAATTATATTGAAAAAAAATGTTTGTCTCATTGAATAGATGAAGTTAGATTTTTTCCCCGACCTAAAATTCCAATTTTAAATTTAAAGTTCACGTTTACGCGAGCGTTGCTCGTGAACGCTTGGACGGATAACGTTGTCCAACGAACTCGTCCTGGGCATTGGTAAAATGAACATGTCTACCAAATGTCATCAAAATCGGTTTACATTTACTCAAGTTATCGTCGCACGTTTCATAATTCGCGGACACACAGACCGTCAGACAGACAGACAGACAGACACGAGACCAAAAATGTTCCCTGATGTCTGAAACGGATTTCTGTCTTGGAATTTTTAAAATCGGAGGCATAAAAATTTTTAAACACAATGCTTCCGTTACCTTCGGTAAGCTCGGAAGCAATTAAGTAACTTAATTTAGATATCTATGTTAGATATGTTATTATATCTATTTGAAGACCAACAAATCAAAACAAACATTTATTTTTATTGTATTAAAATATATGGTTGCCTTAGCTTAGCAATAGCAAATCATTTCCAGGTGATTCACCGGAACACTACTCGATTATGATCATCTTAAAATGTAGCGCAGGTGCAATGCATTATTTGGAAGTATCTGGCGAAATAGAAACGATATTTTTTTTATGTTATTACGAGCATTTTTTTTTTTTTTTTTTTTTTTTTCAAATCAGTGTTAATAATTTATGTTTTTTAACTAAGCTGGAAAATGCTTTAATTCTAATTTTATGTGAGTCTTCAGGGGCGATTAATATGTACTGTTAATATTAATAATATTAATTAATTATAATATGTTAATAATTAATTAATATGTTAATAATAATAAAAAAGTGGGTACTTCTTTAGATTGTTACTCCCTTATATTGTTTTAGAATATAAATAACTTTGACTAAATAACTATTAAGACAAAGGGATGTTTAGTCCAATTTACCTTGGGACAAAAGAATATCACCCTTCTGTTTTTATAAGGGGAGTAACAGCCTAAAGAAGAACATTCTGTACACCTTCTTTAGATTTGTACTCCTCTCTATTTTTTCTATAAAGGGAGTAACAATCCAAAGAAGTGCCAGTATTGTTATTATTTTTTTATCATATTTAAAATGACTATACCAATAATAAATATGAAACAATTTGCAGGTTTGAAGATATCCCAATTAAGGGATGAAATATCACCTTTTTAAAAAAAAAAAAAAATAATAATAAACAATTAATAAACAATAATAATAAACAATTGTGCACTTATTAATCACCCTTGAAGAATCAAATCAAAAATAGAATAATAAATATATAAAGGAGACAGCAAAGGAGAATAAATGGATTGTTATTTAATTGAAAAATATATCTAACATTTTCCTCTCAGTTACCTTTTCTTTCTTTTGTTACTTTTATTCTGATAATTTATTTCAAATACAGTTGCAGCGTCGTCTGAATTTCCTGTGGATTTAGTCTTCAGCTTGATAGCGTCATTTTCTTTAACTACACGAGGTTCATGTATGGTCCATGGAACCAGACGCTATGTTCCATTTAAATGCTCCTTTTGACCTTTCTACAATGATATAAAACCAGGATCTAACCTGCCGTATAAAAACCCATGCATTCTCAACACCGGGGTAACCTTGCTCGATAATTTATATCAATTTTATTGTTCTTCTTCTTGTAGACTTTACAACTCTGTACTTTTTTACTGTTATTTTCACCAGACTTATATGAGCCCCATCCATTGCTTTATCCTTATAGAAGACCTTAATGTTCTGTTAGTTTCCGCTTCGGAGAGCTTCATTATCTTTTAGTTCCCGAATATTACTCGGGTCTTTTTTAAAGCAAGAAAGGTTTCCTCGGTTCTTAGGATCATAACAATTTTTCCATGGAAAATAAAAATTATATCTTCTGAATATAAGTGTTAAATATTTTAATTTCCCAGCATTTATCTCAATTTATTTTTTATTTTTATATAATCTTGTTTTTATTTTTTATATAAAAAGAATAAATATTAAATTGGAATGTCTGATATACAAGGAGATTCATGTTTAGTGAACAAAAAATTAAAATTTAGATAGAACAGACTTAGATCGATTTTTACTCGTTCGGCAGCCATTGTCACTCAAATTTTTCAACATCATGTCTTTTACAAGAAACAATATACATACCAATATTAATTACTATTAAAGTCAGAACAATAAACCAAAAACCATTTTAAAGGGCATAAAATTTCCTTTAAAATGACTAATAATCTTGCTTCTGTAGATTAATGCAGAAGATTTATTTTGGAGATTTATGCAAAATTATGGTCCTCCATAACTACCTTATTCTCATAATGAACGAAGTGTTAGATAAGCTTAAGAGCTACCTATTTAAAATTTCCTTAAAAAAGTACGAAAAGAAACCTTATATAACGGTTCAGTCTGCCTGTCTGTCTGACTGTCCGTTGGCATGTTTCAATACATAAACTACTATAGCTAGGAACATGAAATTCGGCACTCAGGTGCATCTCGGCATTTGTGACAACTGTACGCTTTTTGGAGTTTTCACAATTAATATTTCCAAGATGGCGGCCAATATGGCGGGCGACTATAAAAAAGTTTCCAGTCAACATGACATGTTATACATCAATTTTAAGGTCTTGAACTGTAGAAAAAGAATATGCAACTACATATTAAAATTGCATACTTAATATTTTCAAGATGCCGGGCAACTAAAAAAAAGTTTAAGTTAACATGACATGTTAAACATTAATTTAAAGGTCTTGAAGTGTAGAAAATGAGTATGGAATATAATTTTACTTAATAATTTTTATTTTTTACTTAATAATTTTTGCTTAACCATATAGAAACCGGCGATTATCGCCTCACGTACTTACCTGAAGCGCACCTAACTTGTTTTATTAATTGATAAATTTATATAATTAATTTAAATCCTAGTTGCTGATGTTAAAAAAATTATATTTGTTGATATAATATATTTGCACGCACAATTTTTTCACATTAATCCTAGTTTTATTTATAAATATTAATACAGAAAATTCAAGTCAAAAAGAATAAAATTAAAATGAAGTAAACATGGGGCCATTACAATTTCGATTTTATATTTAATTTATTTATATTCACTTTTTAACGCTGATTCGACCAAAAACGAAAAAAAAAAAAAAATTATAAGTGAGAGAGAAAAGAAGGAAAAATACAGCGTAATTTAAGAGGATTGGATCTAATTAATACAATGGGAGGAAGTTCATTCATAAATAAGACCATCCGGTTTATTCGCTCCGTATTTTCTAGTCTCCCTTGCCGTTCAGAGTACTGAATATTCATGTTGGACCAGAATGCTCATTCTTATTCTACTGACATTGTTTAATTACAACATTTTCCCAGATTACATTATATTAAAACTAATTAAAATTAACTTGTTCCTCCCTTTTTTGTTTTTATCCTTTTTTGGAATTTATATTTAAAGTCATTGCATTTTTTATCTTCAAGAATAAATATTTAAAATGAACTATTTACTTATTTGGTGTTATGCACTCTTATTTAATGGTGTGATCAAAATGAATGTCATTTGAAATAAATAAAACCCAATTTCCAATAGTTTAAGTGAAATATATTAACAAGCTCTGCTACGTTAAACATGTGAGGGAAATGTCATCTCTATTGACATTGTACGTCTCCTATTAAATATTTTATCTCCAGTAAGGAAAAAAGTAATGATTTTGAATTAGTTTAGAGGGACTAAAACAGGCCTTTTCATCCCTGAACTCAAAAAGTAGGGAGAAAAAGTAAAAGTAGGGCGAAAAAGTAAAGTAGGGCAAAAAAGTAAAGATTGCAACTTAATTATTTTATAAATAGTAGAAAATGAATGGCTAATGTAATGAAGTTGTTGAAATCAGGTTGGTGGCACTGCACTTTTTTGACCATGTTTATCTTTGTTTATAACCTGCATCTAAATAACCTTCTATTTGAGTTTAATTCCAATTCTTATTTGTTTTTAATATTGAATCTCTTATATATGCTATTAAAAGTGCTAATAATTATTGTTATTTATTAAAATAATAAATAAAAACTGTGCAATAGACGAAAATGTGTACTTTCTTCCTACTGGAGATAAAATATTGTATGTACACCTCGTGAGTAAAGTGCCGTTATTCCCCTCGCGATAATTATCTCCCTCGGCTTCGCCTCGGGATTTAGGGACCATGGTTCCTTCGGCTTCGCCTCAAGAACCAACTTTTTCGCTCAGGGAATAATGGCTTACTTTACACCCTAGGTGGGTAGGTCCCTTGAATTAATTACTTTTAATTAACTAATTCGAATTATAATTATTATTAACTACGGGAAACAGACAGAGAAAAATAGACTCCAGCGCGGAGTCTATTTTTCTCTGTCTGTTTCCCGTAGTTAATAATCATTATAATTTGATTTAAATTAAAATTTAATCGTTCCGTAGTATGAATACTACCAAAATTGTAAAATATGAATTTCTAATTGATTGTACGAGGTACAGGTACTAATTGGGTACTTTATAATTATAAGCGTTATATTATAAGCGTTATTTCTCGGTCTAGTTCTTTGACATTAATGTTGACTTCTCAGACTTGTGGAAAAATTGAAAGCTTTAAATTCGGGTCAAGGTATCATTAACGTCAGACAAATTCATTTTCCTGCGTAGCTTAGTTGGTTAGAGCGCTATACTGGAAATATAGAGGCCGGTGGTTCAAATCCCCGCGCTGGAGTCTATTTTTCTCTGTCTGTTTCCCGTAGTTAATAATAAGTTATAGTTAATAATAATTATAATTTGATTTAAATTAAAATTTAATCGTTCCGTAGTATGAATACTACCAAAATCGTAAAATATGAATTTTTAACTAATTCGAGTAAATTTATATTAATAATATAGTAGTGGCAAAATTCTATATAGGTTAATATTTTTACACGCTAAATAATAAGGGTAAGAAATCGATATTGATTGATGGCATGTTATTAGTATAGAAGAGAATTCTCTCTATGTTGTGTTATGTAGGTTAGAGCCATAAAATTCGTATAGTGAAGCGTTAGGACCCTCCCTGTTCTTACAGGCCCAAGATATTTATAACATGGGGCCCACCCTAGTGTGTCTTCAAACCTCAACACGCCCTCACTAAGCCAACAAATAACGCCTCCCCCAAACAATATCTAATTCATTACAAATTTGATAGAAGCATCCAGATTTTGAGATAATTTTAAATTATCTTAGAACCTGCTGCAAGGAGATTTGTTCCTCATACTCCTCTTGATTAAAAAATGAAAAACATACTTTATTTTTAAATAATACAGATAAATATATCTCTTATAAACCTCTTAAGTACCGTAGATGTTCTCATTATGTGTGTTTTTACATAACAAATCCAGTCATGCACCATGACTTAATAAGCAAATTTTCAAAGTAATTGAATTTTGTTTTTGATTTGGATAGGTGAAAAAAAAAAAAAAAAAAAATGGAACACAGGGGTACGGGGTACAAAAGTCAAAATAGTATATACCCTTCAAGATGCATGTCGTTGGAAAGCTGTTTAAGAGTACAGTAATTGTTGTTATGTACACTTTTATCATATTTTCATATAAGAGGGGGGTAAAATGGAAAAAACACGTTTTTATGCTTTTTTGACCCTAAATGGACTCCAAAAATTCTGGCCAACGAACTCATCCTTTCTTTTGATATTATTGACATTTTAAAATTTGTTTGGATTTTTTAAGTGCATCCTAGGGAGAGATATCGTTTGGAGTGACACACATATATATACATACATATATTATATACATACATATATACATAGAAAAGTGTTAAATTTCAGGAATCGATAAGGAATGGTCTAAAACGGATTTCCATAGAGAAATTTTCAAAAATTTTGAAGCCATTGCTATAGCTTAATTTTCTTCGAAAATTCGCTAAAAGATTTAATTAAAAATAAATACGAAATACAACACCAATAAAATTTATCCATTCCGCTTAATTTTACTATGTTTTGTAGTAATTTTAAAATATTAATATTGTTCCTATCGTATAATAAAATAAACTGCGTATTCAACTTCGCAAATGTTTTTAATTTTTAATATCACTGAAAGTGGGATAATAATTAATTTTAATTGAAGATTTAAATCTTAATGAAACCTTTAGGTGAGAATGTTTAATACATATTACTTTATTCTTACAAGGCCTAGATACACAATCAAACTTGGCTTGTCAAGCCAGTTTGTATGGGTAAATTTTGCGTTTTAGATGGCTTGATGCGGTGTTCAAAGGGCGTCCAACTTTTGATCAAAAGTTAACAAACTTGTGTTATGAAGCCTTTGTTATTCACTGCTAAAATATATAAAATGCTATAGCATTTATACCTAACTGCATCGGATACTTAAATGTTCTACAATAGCTATTTTATAACACTAAAAATTAGATAAAGAAAGTAATTAGTACGATATTCATTCAAAATCTAAATCGGATAAAATTATCCGTTTATTAATTTTAATAAATGAGACAAAGAATGGTTGTTGGGTGAAAACATAATTTATGACACCCACACGTTCTCACTAAGCAATGTGAAATTATTATTCACATAATATAAATCAGGGGGGGGGGGGGGTATATTTTTCCTTGTTTGAGATTAATTAGTTTGCTTCAAAGTTTGGAATGATAAATATTTTGGCCCCGATACATTTTCCAACAGATTATGATAACTTTAGCAAATCTGTATCCGGCCTGAAATGAATCAAAAGTTTAAACAATTATCCCGACCGCATTCAACTCCCCCTTCCTCTTGTTCCCAGGGGAGTAGGTAGAGGGATGCTCCCCATTATTCTCTGGCGGGGTTTATCTGGATGTTGATCAATATTCAATTTAAATTTAGCTTTACAGGGAGGAAGTCCGAGAAACAATTGGATGAAGGGTTCTCTATACACAACACTCCACTCAAAAGACTCTAACTGTTGAAGTGGATGTAACCAAAGTAAATTTATCGCCAATTATCCGTTTGGGCAGTTCGAATAGAAGTCGCTAATTGTCTGAGTATTAATTGCAATAAAGGAAAACCAGAAATACGGGTAGACCTGTGTAAAAACTAGCTTAGTGTGACTGTGTGACCGTTCCACTACAGCAGCATCACAAGAAAACCCTTTTAACTAATTTGCTTTTACAGTCCGGCTCCAGGACACACAAAACCGTCTCCCCTCTTTCTCACTTCTATCAAGCTAGATTAGGACAAATAAACATCTTAACCACTATCAGTTTTCTTTCTATTAGAGAATCTATTTAAAGAGGGTGAAGGGTTGTTAAATACTACCGTTTGGAAAATACCAGACATCAAAGCGCACAAAAACTATTATAAAATAGGCAAGGCTAGAAAATCCTAACTTCCTTTTTTAAGGCGTCTACTCTCCAGATAATCGTAAACAAATGATAACACTCAAGCAAAATGGAAAAAAAACGTATTATAGAAGGAATGGTTATAATAGTATAGAGTTTTCCCCATGGTGTCTCTGACCTCTGAGTAAATTGGGGAGGGAAGACAACAAAAGAAAACTTGCCAATAGAAAATGTCCAGTGCTGTCGCTCCGATTTGTTTAATTTTGCTTCCGAGCTTACCGAAGGTAACGGAAGCATTGTGTCCACTTTTGAGAACGAAAAAGTTTTATGTCTCCGATTTTAAAAATTCTAAGACAGAAATCCGTTTCAGACATCAGGGAACATTTTTGGTACCGTGTCTGTCTGTCTGTCTGTCTGTCGGTCTGACGGTCTATGTGTCCGCGAATTATGAAACGTGCGACGATAACTTGAGTAAATGTCGACCGATTTTGATGAAATTTGGTATACATGTTCATTTTACCAATGCCCAGGACGACTTCGTTGGACAACGTTATCCGTCCAAGCGTTCACGAGCAACGCTCGCGTAAACGTGAACTTTAAATTTAAAATTGGAATTTTAGGTCGGGGAAAAAATCTAACTTCATCTATTCAATGAGACAAACATTTTTTTTCAATATAATTATTTAGTAAAACCAGCAGCGACACCGCTATGGTGTGTTAAAGATCGCTAAAAACTGTTAATAGTTTTTAAACAATAAAGTAATATAACGTTAATGTTAATATAACAATAAAGTACATGATAGGATGCGGGGAAGCTATTTGCCATACTAATTGGCAGTGTATTTTAAATTTTATTACTTTTATTTACTTCTAATATTATTAAAACTAGGGGCCTCTGCCAACTACTCGCTTCACTCGTCAAAAAGCGGCCGCTGCCTTGAACCTTCGCACATTTTGACAAATTGACACAATTTTTAATAATATAGATAGATATGCGTGGTACAAAAAAAAAATTTAGGAACATATCATCACAACTCCGTTTTCCTCAGAGACACCTTGGTGAACATCCTACTATAACAGATAATATTATTTGACTTCAATAAGTCAAAATTAAAGTCAAACGTAAACTTGACAGAATTACAAGGGAAATTTTATTAAAATGGCAGCTTATAGAAGATGAAACATAACTCACAGCATTATATTGCCCAAAAAAGTCATATGTTTCAATTTTTAATGGGGCAAGATCTTAAATTATCAATGAATGTTTTTAATAAATCAATATTAGCAATTTTGTTTATTAATAACCAACGACTAATATAAACAACATTTTTTTAAGTATAAAATATTTTTATACAAGTTATTACCTATATTATAACAAATTTATAATTTAAAAATATAGGGTATAGTTTTAAAATATTAATAGAGGTTGTTTTCCTTAGATTTATTTTGCTCCCGAGCTTCCCGAAGGTAACGGAAGCATTGTGTTCACTTTTGAGAACAAAAAAGTTTTATGTCTCCGATTTTAAAAATTACAAAACAGATATCCGTTTCAGACATCCGTTTCAGACATCAGGGACCATTTTTGGTCTCGTGTCTGTCTGTCTGTCTGTCTGTGTGTCCGCGAATCTTGAAACGTGCGACGATAACTTGAGTAAATGGCGACCGATTTTGTTGAAATTTGGTAGACATGTTCATTTTGCCCAGGACGAGTTCGTTGGACAACGTTATCCGTTCAAGCGTTCACGCGCAACGCTTGCGTAAACGTGAACTTCAAATTTAAAATTGGAATTTTAGGTCGGGAAAATAAATCAAACTTCATCTATTCAATGAGACAAACAATTTTTTCAAATACAATTTTTTAGTAAATCCAACAGTGACACCGCTATGAAGTGTTAAAGCTCGCTAAAATTAAATAGTTTTTATTATGGAGAGAACTCGGGGAGGGAGATAGACGAGGGGAATATGAGGTGGTTTGGTTCCCCCACCTCTCTATTTGACCTATTTCTTCAATAGCCCAGCGAGCCTAGGGACCTCGAGACCAGGCTACAAGGCTTCATTCGGGAAGAAATTAAATAATTTAGACATTAATAGATTTTATAAGCCTAAAATCATTGAAGTATACGCTATAGGACGCGAGGAAGCTATGTGCCACTCTAATCGGCAGTGAATTTTAGATGCAACAAGCATAAATAAAAAAATTAATATACCGAATAACGTAAAACAATTTTTATCCTTAGGTCATAATTACAATTTACCATACAATAAAAACAACAAAGACATTTTAAAGTTAATAATTTATATAGAAGAATGCCTGCATAAATTAAATACTAGTGAAAACCATAAAAACGGCCTTCGAAGCCACCTAATTAATAAAATTATGAATTTTCAAAAAAACAATAAATCTAAAAATTTTCCTACGGGGACAGCACAAAAGCAAATCATAATAGACACTAAACTAACCAATAACTTCTTAAAGAAAAAGAAAAATATTTTATTAACAAGAGCCGATAAAAGTAATATAACAATAATCATAACAAAAGATTTATACCAGGAAAAGATGAATTCATTATTAAATGACAATAGTCAGTACAGAAAAATAAGAAGTGACCCAGACATTAAATTGGAAGAAATTAAAAAAGAGTATAAAAAAACAGTACAATGATTACTTGATAAAAAGTATATAAACAAAGAAGAAAAAACAAAACTAAATATTAATAACTGCAATTTTGCCAAAATATATGGATTGCCTATAATACATAAAGAAAATACCCCACTTAGACCTATAGTCAGCAATAATAACTCACCCACTGAAAAATTGACTAAGTTAATGTCCCCAACTCTTAACTATTTATGCAAAAATAATAATTATGACTATAAAAATTCATTAGACATTAAAAAATCCCTACAAAATATACAAATAAATAACGATGAACCACTTTTTTCACTAGACATTAAATCGTTATTCACCAGTGTCCCTTTACAAGAGGTGTATAAAATTATACAAAACAAATGGGGACAAATATATCCGCACACTAATATTAAATGTAAAAACACCTATCTGGAAATTTTAAAATTCATATGTGGAAACAATTATATCATTTATAACGAACAACTGTACAGACAACTAAAAGGTACCCCTGTGGGAAGTTGTATTTCCACAAATTTAAGTGAGATATTCATAAACGAACTATTAACACAAGCTATTAACAAGTTAGAAATAAAGCCAAAATTTTTAGGTAAATATGTAGACGACATCCTCATTATAACAAAAAACTCATATATAGATGAAACTGTAAAAATCTTTAATGAACAAAATAAGAATATTGAATTCACCCTAGAAAGAGAAGTAGATAAAAGAATTAATTATTTAGACTTGACTATAATAAGAGAAGACAATGGCCAGCTGTCAACTACCTGGTACGAAAAAGAGATCAAAAAAGGTTTATTTCTCAACTACCATTCCACCCACCCATTCTATCAAAAAAGAAATTCAATTATTAATTTAATAAAAAAATCAATATCGCTTACAGACAAAAAATTTATTCATACACTCAAAAATAGAATTTTCAAAAAACTGGAAAAAAATAGTTACCCCCATAAAATTATATATAAATTCTGACACATAGCAGTAACACACACAACAGAAATAGATAAAATAGATGACACAAAATTTTATAAATCCCTTACATATATTAAAGGGCTAACTGAAAACATTCAAAAAACTTTTAAAGAGTTTGATTGTAATGAAATAAAATTCGGTTTAAAACCTGTAAACTAGGTAAAAAACAAGTTTCACCACAATCTAAAAGACAAAACAGATAAATTTAAAAAAACTGATGTAATATACAAAATTAACTGTAAAGATTGCAATAAAATATACATTGGAGAAACAAAGCAAAGACTAGAAAATAGAATAAAGCAACATAATTACGACATAAAGGCAAAAAATGGGAATACTGCCCTCTCCATTCACACAGCTACTTAAGTACCAAATAGATAAAGAAAGTATTAAAATAATAGATACAGAAAGGAACGAAACTAAACGAAAATATCTCGAGGCCGCATATATATATCAATGAATGAAAATTCAATAAATCATAAAACCGATTCTAAAGAATTAAATAAATATTATTCAGCCATCTTAAAAATATAAAATAGTAATTTCAAATCATAATTCCCGCCGAAAGAAAAACTTGTAAAAACTAAAAATAAAAAAAATAAAGGAAATCATAATTATCAGTTTTATAAAATAAATAATAAATTTAACTTTAAATTTCAAGTACTAATTATTAATTATATAAAAAGGTTGTAAATCACAAGTAAATAGTTTGAATACGTAATAGGAAGGTTGCAATATGTTACCCACAGTTACTAAGGTTTTTTTATTAATTACGCTAGTCCCGGTTTTTAGTTATAAGTTTTAAATTTGTTTTAATACTGAGTTAATGTTTAAAATTTGTGTTGCCGTTATGTATAAATTGTTAATGTTATGAGATGTTCGGAAGGAAAAAAGTGATTGTTCAAATAAAATCGACGAAACCATAAAATGGTGGATACAAAAAAAAAAAACTTTTTATAATTGACCGACTTACAAGGTAATTGCCAAGTTTTTATATATGTAAATAAGAAGAGTTATGTAATGAATAAAGCAATATATATATCATAATTTTATTGTAATGCAAAAAGGTAAAATTTACTTTTAAATTAACGATGTTTTAGGCATGAAGATGACCAGGAGGTGGTCGAAATATAGCCGAATAAAAAAAACAATTTAGTTGTTTTATATATAAAAAATTATTACCCTTCACGACCCACACCATAGAAGGCTAATAAATTAAATAAGGGACAACAAATGATTAAAATTTTTTGAAAATTATAAAAACAAGTAAAAAAATAATGAAATTTTTAAAAAAAACAATACGTACAAGATACGCTTATTTTTATTTGAAGTGAATTATATTTATTAGGTGGTGCTAGTAATGGTTTGAATATCAATTTGAATACTAGCTGGATATTAGTTCCAGCGAGAGTTGGGTATTCTACACAGTATAGACTCTTTTGGAATTTATATTATAATGTTATATCTAGCAAGATTAGGCAAGGAGGGAAATGAAGGTTGTGGCTCTGGCCTCAACGATATCGCTGCATTCCCTTTATCACTTTACTCTGATCTTAAACCATTTAACTTAGTCTTGAACATGTAACTAAAACTATTATTGGAAATATTATAATATATATATAAACTATTATTGGAAATATATACAGGGTGACTGGCGTTATATGTGAAAAAATTAAGTTGGTTGTTCTACGCCTCAGGGGCTACAAAAAACACATTAGCCGTTCTCCCATAAGTTCAAATTTTATGGGTTTTTTTTGAGATCGCATGCCTTTGCTCATACAAACACAAATTGCTCCAAAAGTATAAAAGCTAGAACAAAATGTTTGGTTTCGTTGTAAAGCTGACAAAATTTCCTATAAGAAAAGTGTAATTTTAATTTTTATTCCCTCAAATTACATGTCAAAAAATGTATACAAATGTTATTTTTAAGAAAAAAAAATTTTTTTTTTCTTTGTGGTTCCATAACTTAGAATAGAACCAAGCTTAAACTGTTCGGATTTCAGGAAAAACTTCCTTACTTCGATTTTTCCTTATTCGAAATTTTCGATAAATATTAATATTAATACCTATTCATAAGGCGGAATTTTTAGTAAACTTCGCTGCAAGTAGAAAAGAAACATGTTTATTGTTGCTATTTTTGACTAACAGGTGATTAAATAATTAAAAACATATTAAAAAAAACAAGACTGGTTTAGTATACTCACCTATATTTCAACAAAAACCACAATAAACATGTTTCTTGTTTTACTTTCAGCGAAGTTTACTAAAAATTCCGCCCTTTGAATAGGTAGGTATTAATATTAATATTGATCGAAAATTTAGGAAATAAGGAAGTTTTTCCTGAAGTCCGAACATTTTAATCTCGGTTCTATTCTAAATTATGGAACCTTAAAGAAAAAAGATTTTTTTATCTTATCTTAGAAATAACATTTGTATACATTTTTTTACTTGTAATTTGAGGGAATAAAAAATGAAAATTACACTTTTCTTATAGGAAATTTTGTCCGCTTTACAACGAAACCAAAAATTTTGTTCTAGCTTTTATACTTTTGGAGCAATTTGTGTTTTTATGAGCAAAGGCATGCGATCTCAAAAAAAACATAAAATTTGAACTTATGGGAGAACGGTTAATATTTGACCATGGTTTATATAGTGTTTTTTGTAGCCCCTGAGGCGTAGAACAACCTACTTCATTTTTTCACATATAACGCCAGTCACCCTGTATATTCGTGTATATATCCGCATTTACTGCTAAGTAAGTTTAGAATAGATAAAAAATTTAATCTGGCGAAGACTAAAAAATAGAAAATAATATTATATTTAAAAAAATTAAAACAAGGTTTTATAAAACATGAACTATTAAGGAGAAAATAACTATTTTAACAGTCTCAGTACTACGAGCGAGAATAGTAAACGAATGGAGTAGTCTATTAACAGTTTTTGGTATTTGTTGATAACGCCCAACTGTAGCTGTTAAAAAATAATTGTTTTCTCTTTTTTATTGCATTTTGTATAAAATCATGTTTTTATTATTTTTTTAAACAAAATATAATATTATTAGTTAATGTAAATTAAAGGAATGAAAAGTTAATTATGAAGAACAGTCAGGTAGAAACAAGTTCATAAAACGAGAAACAGATCCTCTTGAATAAAAAAAAGTTTTATTTCTTGAAAATTAATTAGGTTTTAGACTTTTCCACTTACAAAGGGACCAAAAGAAAATTTTAATGAAACAAACCACATCGCTTGCTTCAACAAGTTATATTACACTTTATTTGTGTTAGTGGCAAATAAGAAGAAATAAAAAGAAAACCAAAAAACAGTATGCGATGAAGTATCAGAGATAATTATATTAATTACAATTATTATAATTTGTGTTTCTTTTTAGTTAAAAGGAAAGTAAATAATTATTATTATCCTTTTTTATGCCCTTATATGCCTTTTTCCTTATGGTAGATTTTTACTTATATTTTAAGATCATTAATATATTTAAAGTCACACCCTATTCAAACCACAGTCATTTTTCCTTTGAAAGTAATATTCTTTGGTGGGAACCTTTCTTTTTAGCTGAATAGACAACAAATCTTATCACCTGAATATATATATATATATATAATTATATTAAATTATATATAATTGTATATATATATATATATATATATATATATATATATATATATATATATATATATATATATATATATATATATATATATATATATATATACAATATGTATGTGTATATTAACAAAGTAAAAGAGGCGCCCCCATACCATTCTTTTACTTTGTTACCCACCTACATTGATAGATAACTATAAAATGTTGAAAAGTAGGATAGGTAACTAAGTTAATAATTATTTTGCCAAAGGGATATTTTGTACAAGTAAAATTTACTATAAGTTGGGTAACATGGTAAAGAGTGTCATACTAATTGATTCTCCCTCTCCTTGTCAACAATATTCTAGTTATTGATGTCCTGGTTTTCCGGCAAAACCGCTACACGAAGTGAACAAAGTCCTTGATTACACTACTATTGCTGAGATAAGCTTGGGAAAGTGTTAACAATAACTTGTAATGAATTTAGATATAGTCTTGATCGTTTTATGTTTACGTACCTCATTTATGTTGGGTTTTGAATAATTTTGGATTGATAAATGACAATTTATTACATTGACAAGAATATATGTATTTATAGCACAATATATCAATCTGCATTATACCTTAGAAGAGTCGGATTTATATTATAACTGAGGTTATGGGCCATATCTGATATGGGTCGTATCTGATTTTATTTTTATTTTTTGGCTCTAATTTTGATCGGATTTATTTAAAGTGGTCCGGTTGAAATTCTAAGAACGTCAATAGTTTTTAACTTTTCTCAAATTTCTTGGTCTTTAGGGATGAAATTATAAAAAAACATTACTATTTTTTATAACATTTTATTGGTGGCAAATTTTCGCCCACACCTGGGCATCTTCAGGCCTTTATCAATGTAACATGGTAAAAATGGAGTCTCTATAAAAAAATTCTCTGGAGTAACTAGAGAATGTGTGCAGTATATGTTACTCACTCCCAAACGTTTTATTCAAACTCTCTGCAGACTCCATTTGTACCATGTTATATTGATAAAGGCCTGAAGATGCTTGAATGTTATTTTACATCTTCATCCCTAAAGACCAAGAAATTTGAAAAAAGTTAAAAATAAATAAGGGATCAACAGAAGAATAAATCATACGTCAATAGTTTTTTTTTTTTTTAATATTTTAAATATCCACTCACGGGCCATGATATTAAAGAGGGGATATAAGAAGGAACCTATTGGGATAGCTAAAAACCTACGAAATTGATGCACAAACACTTAAGCACAGTGGCGTAGGAACGGGGGGGGGCTATCGGGCTCGAGCCCCCCCCGTCAGATTTGAAGGGCCAAAAAAATTACAATAAAATAAAAATTAGTACATGCTTAAAATTTTGTTGAATGATTTGGTAAATAATACATTTATATTTTATTTCAAATAAATGTTTTTAACATTAATAAAATGGTATAATATATTATAAACATTTAATTTATTTGAAGTGCCGACGGGTGGGTTTAAATAGGAAGATAAGGGCGGCTAGTAAAGCCAACAAGTCGGCAGTCGGCAATCACAAAGAGTTATCATGACTTATATTTCTCACAAACACTAAACTAAATAAAATCTTAATGACGTGATGAACTGAGTCAATCAAAATAAATAGCACCTGCTCTGTCGTTGATGACAAGAAAGTTTCGTTTGATTTATCAGACTGAGTTATGTCAACTTGCTATCAGTAGTTTCAGAAGCGCGGCTCAAACCCCGTTTATCAAAAAACAACCCCGGTCGTAGTAGGGGGTTGAACCACCCTTATTCTTCTAGACATTATCAACTATGAATTTTAGCTAGACAAGGAGACTTCTCTTTTCTTTCCTCTTTACCCGGCCTTTTTTGATTCTTTAGTCAGGTCCTAGCTCTCTCGCGAATCGTGTCAAACTGAGAATGTAAATTGTTTTTGACTCCATTCACTTTACCTCAATCTCAATTTATTTATTTTCATACTTTTTAATAGTGCATAAAATCTAATTTTTACTTTTTAAACAGTGTATACAATTTATTCTTATACATTTATTAAATTTTGATAGACATCATGAGAAAAAGACGAAATACTTATTTAAATTTGTTCTCAAAAAGTCGAAACCTACGAATATTTGAACTGCTTTAAAATATGTCTACAACTGCTTAAAATGCTGTTTTTGAACGTTTATTACCCAAAATTTTCCCGGGGGGGGACCCCCGGACCCCCCTTCCATAGGGGGGGGGGGGGGGGGTAGAAAGAGGATAGGTTGAGTATCTACAACCAGTGGTGGATCTAGATCTTGCGGGGCCCTGGGCGAGATAATATGGCGGGGCCCCCTAGGTTAGGGCGGGAATTGCTAATAAAAAAACAATAAAATAACTTAATAATAAACCACTTATAACTTGAACCTATATTACGGCTAATTCCCTTCGCTTTGGGGGTTCATCTCGACCATAAAAACGTTTTTGCTCTCAAAATAATTCAAAACTTTATAAAATAATTATAATACTGCTCATGATACGTTTTTAATCTAACAAAATACTTGAACATAAACACCTTAAATTACATAGTTTTCAACTAATCATCAATTTTTTGCAAACGTCGTCGAAGAGAAGCATTTCCTCTAAAAACATTTTTATTGCCATAATTAAACTATGTTATACTTAAGCGTTTTAAATTTACTCCCAGAATTCATGTTATCAGCTTGTGAAAAACTGTTAATTTTACATTTTATTATCGATTTTTTAATTGGATTTTCAAAGGCACATTTGAAGGGGGTCCTCCCCCGGACAATTTTGAAAAGATGTCCTCTCAAAACAGGGTTTTTATGCATCTCTGAAGTGAAATTTAATTTTAATACTTTGTCATAAACTAAAGTAAACTTATGGTGTAGTTTCTTGGCACAAATGTATGAGCACAAGCATTTTAAAGAATTTTATAATACTGTCTGCCCTATGTCCCATGTTATTTTATATGGCGCGGGGCCCCGCGGGTTATCTTAAACATAAATAAAAAAAATTATCTATATTTTATAACTTAATTATTTGACTTTTTTATAGCGAGGATACCCGCGAAAATATAGTTATGTACTCTACCATATAAACTAAATTCATCTGAATTTTATTATTCTAATATTTCAGGTTTTGTATAATATGGTACTAGGCCCCGCGCACAATCTTCAGTGTGAACTATAAATTTGCCTATAACGTATAAGTATTTTATTTTAATTTCCTATGGCGCGGGGCCCTCCAAGGCGCGGGGCCCAGGGCGGTCGCCCCCCTCGCCCCCCCCCCCCCCCCCTGGATCCGCCCCTGTCTACAACCCCCTTTGTTTTGATTTGTTGGTCTTCAAATAGATATAATAACTGATCTAAATACATATCTAAATTGATTTACTTAATTTCACTTTTTTTCTAATTATACAATTAAGCCCCTTAACGGCTCGTACTAATATAATATAAAGGACAGTTTATATTCCTTTGATTAAATAACTATTAAGAGATAAATGTTTCCTCTCACCTATTGATAAATCGATTATACTATCGTATTACCTACTTAATAATAATTATCTTTCGATGTTTAAGATGGCATTTTGTAACAATTAAACTGTAGTTGCAATAGTCAATAAATGTTAAAAAATAAAGGTGTTCAAATAGCGCTCAATGTGTATATGTAACAAAAAATACTGCGTTTTGAACTGATTTTTCGTGTTTAATATGTGTTTGTGTATCTATAGCTATCCCATTTGTTTTTCCCTAGCCGTATATCCCTCTTTAAGAACATTGCCCGTATATTCATGAGTGGAGGTTATATATATATATATTTTCTTTCAAGAGATATTGACTATCGTAAAACTAAGGTTAGCCACGTTCTTAGAATGCAAAAAAGACTAATTTAAAAAAATCCGATCAAAAAATAAAGTGGGTCAGATGCGACTCATGTATTTGCCTTCAATGATATTAACATGCAGAACAGCGAAAGAAATGTTGGACTCTTTAGATAAAAGATACGCTGGAGATATAGAAATAAATATATATATATATATATATATATATATATATATATATATATATATATATATATATATATATATATATATATATATATACTATATATATATATATATATATATATATATATACTATATATATATATATATATATATATATATATATATATATATATATATATATATATATATATATATATATACTATATATATAGATATACGAGTAGATATAGACAAAATGTAATTGGATGAAAAAAATAATATGACTAGATTATCCATGAAAGAAAACGAGACTTGAGAGGAATATCTATTAAGATCTGAGAAGTTATTAGAAAGGACAAGAACACTAGGCGCTATAATAGATAGCATAATAGTAATAATAATAATAATAATAATAGATAGGATAGGGCTTATCAGAGGATCACCAGTGAATTTCAATAATTTAGTAATGCAATTTGAAATTTAATAGGTTTCCATGAGTTTTAAAAACCTTTTTGGAAACTGTTTTGAAATTCAAAACCCCATGGAAAAGGTGATTTCAAAACTTTTTGAGTTCAAGGTCACAACAGCAAAGTAGTGTATTAAAAAAATAGCATGAAAATGGGTATTGAATTAAAAACAGAATTGAGACATGCGCTTTAAGTAGAGATATGATAACCTGACTTAACTATAACTAGTCTGGGAGTTTTCAAAAATTGTTGTGCAAACTGTTTTGAAAACTCCTCATGGAAACACTTTTTGTTTGAAACGAAAACAGTTTTCAAAACGGTTTAGAAAACTCATGGAAACGTAGTAACTATTAAAGATAAAATTAAGATTTTTTTTTTTTTAAGTCAAGAAATACAAGAATTAGGCAAAGAAAATACAAATAACATTCAAAGCATCAACATCAAAAAATTAAAAATAATAAATATAAACATAAAAATGTCAAGAGAGCACAAATTACAATAACAGGTACACCTTTTAAACACTTATCTTTTATAATTCTTGGCCTTGCTCTCCTAAGAGAATATTGACACTAAAAATTGACGTCAAATAAACAATAAAGTGTACCCTGTAGGTAGATTATTATTATATGTTTGGATCCTTGAAGGGTAGGAAGAAGAAGAAAACTAGTGCTGTTCCATGCTAGATGGCAACGTTTCGGCTACTCAAGCCATTTTTAAGCCTAAAAATTATATTTATTTATTAATATGACATTCATAAGAATAATTTAATAATTGATAACGTCACGGGAAAATCTATTAATTACCTCTATCCCTATACATTAAAATTCGGTACTCAAATTGAAAATACGTATTTATTAAAGTTGTACCTGTACTACTGAGTCTCATTTGGTGTAACTGGTAGTTCGCCACGGCAATATCATATAATTAATAATACACAGTGATTGTAATTGTGATGTACTTACTTACTTACTTATTACTTATTACTTATTACTTATTACTTATTACTTATTACTTATTACTTATTACTTATTACTTATTACTTATTACTTATTACTTATTACTTATTACTTATTACTTATTACTTCGCCCCGACGGTAAATTATCATAGCCTGTCCTCGCCTTTGGCTCGGAGGCTAATCTAATCACTCGTCAGTAAAATTCCATTTTGCTGCCTAATTACATAAATAACTATTATCTACTAACGGCAGAAAAAATACACTAATAATCAGAGACGGGAAAAAGTCAAACGTCATAGTCATATGATTATGTCATAAAATAGCCATTTTACGAGTAAACGTCATAAAATGGGTTTTTTTTTGGAATAAACGTCATAGAATGGCTTTTTTTGTCTAATGTTAAGCAAAAAGTTTTTGTTTTTTTTGTTAAGCAAATTTTTATATTGAACATTCGTGGTCCGGTTCCAGGTAAAAGTGTAGTTCAAACAAAAAACCCTTACACCAGCTTAGTGAAAGGCCTGGGCTCTTAATTCCCTGATCACTATCGGACTTAACTAATGCGCTTATGCACACCTGTAACTTGAGAGACACTGAGGGTCATCCCTAATTCCAAACTAGGGCTCCTGATCGGCTCCTTCTTGGAACAAATCTTATAATTAGAATCCAGGAAGGTCAAGATAGATTCTCCAATCAGCCAATAGTAAACCCACAGTAAACCCAGGGTTGGGCAGTTTCCTGATTAGCTGTTCCACAACATAAGATTTTGTATATATTCATGGTAAGGGATTAAAATGTTTAATTGCTAATTTGATTTCTTACTCGTGTTACTTATTTTTTTTACTTGGTAAAACCAAAAAAAAGAAACCCTTATAGTTTCGTTCTCATGTATCTGTCAGTCTGTACAGTTCCAATAACTTTTGAATCAAAAGAGATATAGAAACATTGAACTTTCCAATATTAAAGATCGTTTTGACGCGCACTCAGGAAAAATATTGCTAACTTAAAATAATCAGCTGTTCAAATTCAAAATAGCGGATAACTCACGTCACGCGATTTTATTTTTTAAAATTTTAAAAAAATTGTAAATTTTCATTTGTGGTATCAAATGAAAGGTATTGAAGATTAGATTACAAAACTATATAACACTTATGGAAAGCGTTTAATTTTCAACGCCATTTTGTCATAAAACACCAAATTTGCATCCCCCCCCCTTAAATCTATACTTCCGCTGATTCCAAAAATATGCAAAATGTGCGTTCTGCTGGGCCATAGAAATAGCAATTCGATCTGAATAACTGGGAATCCAAGATGGTGGCTAATTCCTGCCACGGGGATTTTTTTTTTTTTAAATTTTGAATGAGGTATATATAATGAAAGGTATTGAGGAGTAGATTAAAAAATATTATATAACACGTGAGGAAAGTGTTTAATTTTTCATGCCGTTTTAGTGTTGTGTGCCGTGTAAAAGTTTAATTGTCAAAAAACATAAAAATTTGAATCATGGGTGGGAACACGCCCAGGCCATAGCTGCCCGACTGAAGGGCAAAGAAGTTCGGAAATTGCCTGAAGGGTGAAAAGCAAATGAAAATGTATGCATGAAATTTGCTCCTAGCTCATCTGCCGGAATGGTCTTTTTCTAAGTTTAAAATTCTACTGACGGACAAAAGAACCAATTAGTAATCATTATATTCCCTTTTTATTATATAAAAGATTTAAAGAAATTGAAGTTGTAAAAAAAAACGAAAGTTTGAGTCACCAAGAAAACAAAACAAAGGCAAAAAGAATTCAGTGTTGCTACTTATTTTTATTAACAGCGGTTTTTTTTAGCGATTTTTTAAAATAATGACTGTCAAATGATAAAATTTGTTTTATTACTATAATTATTTAAGTTATTTTCAAAAAAGATATACATATTTAGCAGAATATTACGCTTACATATATATAAAAATGAACATCGTAGGAGTGTTTATAACCTGCGATCTAGTAACCTTTTTGTAGTAAAATTTTCTTAAAATTTTACAGCCTTTTTATTATTTTGCTGACACTTTGAACTTTTGCTGACACTTTGATATTTTGCTGACACTTTATTATTTTGCTGCGTGTTGTTTTCACATGTTACAAAAGAATCAAGAAAAATTACATTTTGCAGATTGAAAACAGTTCAACAATGCTTAATTTTGATGCCGTGAGTAGATAAATAATATTTGAAGACTAAGTTATTGTTTTATGTAGTAAAAAATGAAGGCCAAGAAGTTGTAAATTTATAAAGACAATTTAAAAATTAAATTCCACATGTGGAAAGACGTTCATTTTCATTTCACCGGAGCAAACTGGCAATTATGGAAATTTATATAAATTATCGGTACAAAAGGGCACAATAGTTTCCTGTTAAAGCTTTTACAAGAAGGAGAAAGAGAAATGCTTGTATGGTGGTAGGTCAAGCTTTGAATCATATTAAGGTTTGATTGGTTTATCTCTTGCCTGGTGTGTTGTTTAACCCTTACGCCGGAACACCCGTCTCACAGACGGGTATTGTTTACAAAAATAGTGCCAGGAGCGCTGCATGGCATGCTAGGTGGCCTATTATTTACATGTGCCTCAGTGAGTTCCTAGACTGGTGGAGGAAGGCGTTCTCGGAGCTCTAGGGTCCCTACTTTCAAATTCAGTACATTTTTGCTAGAACTCACCCTGTCTGCCAGACGGGTGTTCCCATAAACGCCAACTTTTATACCCGTCTGTGAGACGGGTCTTCCTGTTAACGCATTAATTTATACCCGTTTCTCAGGCGGGTGTTCCGGTTATCGCGCAATTCGGTAAATAGCTGGCAAACGGGGTTTCCTATAAGTAATTTGTTTCTTTATTATTTCTTAAATATGGTACATTTTATCAACAAAAAATGTTTTATTTATAGGAATAATGGCTCAGAGAATTCCCCCAAACGTGTTAAGTTGCACAATAAAATTAATGAGCTTAGCGATTCCTCAAATAGAAGACTCAGATTCTAATTTTGATTCTGACGATTCTTCTTCCGGCCCCTCATTTGACCCAGTTTGTCAGCCCTGCGATCATAGTAGTAATTCTGAAATAGAGGCTATTGATTCAGAAGAAGAAAGAGCTAACGTAACGAATCTATTCCATGCCCAATATCGAACTCCAACATCCAGACCAATCGCTGCGGTAGAACTACAGTATATGGGGCCCCTACTAGATATCGCAAATCGATAATATCGATTGTTATAATGACGCCATATTCCGATATATTGATAAATTTTACACGTTTTAACAAAAAAGTGTTTGTTTTGTGTTTAATTCAATTCTTTGGTAATTATGTCGTATCTGACCCACTTTGACTAAATAACTACTACGATAAAGGGATATTTAGTTTAATGTGCATTGGGACAAAGGAATATCACCCTTTATATACAAAAGTGTGACATTCCTTTGTCCCAATGTACATTAGACTAAACTACTAAACATCCCTTTTTCTTATAGTACCTTAATTTTTTTTGCCCTAAAATTTTCAATATAAATTGTTATTTTATTTTTTATGTGTTTGAGAAGTATTTTCTTGTAAATATATCATTTTCTTGTTTAAATAAGATTATTTAAACAACGAAATGATATATTTACAAGAAAATACTTCTCAAACATACAAAATAAAAAATAACAATTCATATTGAAAATTTTAGGGCAAAAAAAAAAAAAATAAGGTACTATATGAATGGTTATTCTTGATCCTATAAGTATAATTTGGTAAAAACAATAATACAACAAGATTGTTGTATTATTGTTTTTACCAAATTATACTTATAGGATCAAGAATACTGCTATTAAAACAATTTTCATAGTGTTCCCGTCTCACAGACGGATGTTCCGTCAAAAGGGGTAAAATATCATGTTCCGGCGTAAGGGTTAAACTTATTTCGGCCTAACTTTGTAATAGAATTGTCCTCAACTTCTCTCATGACTAAACTCAAATCTCTCCTCAAAATGTTCTAACTCTCTAACCTGTTTTTTGGATCTTTTATTTTCTTGAAATAAAACTCAGAATTTATCAGCTGTTGTCAAATTACAATATCTATTAGAAGAATAGAATAGAAAATAGAATAGTAGAATTAATAGAAAATACCCATTAATTTCCATCCTAATATATAATTTGAGTGCATTTCTAATATCTCATAATTTTTACAGAATTTTTTCATTAAAATTAATTTCTAATATCTTTCAAAGAACGACACATATTTATTATAGCACGATGTCAGATATTAAATAAAATTGGTTTTATAGTTTTTCCTTATTCTCTCACTATGATCTATATCAATAATATTTATCAATTATAAATACGAGTAACTCTAAAAGTTGATCCTAGGTAATGATCATAGAATATAATAAACAGGTCAAGTGTGTGCTATTCAGCACACAGCGAGGGTCCGTAGGCCACACTGTATAGTTTAAGTAGTACTCTATTGATGGTGTTTTTTGAACTATCCTATGGGTCTGATATTCTCAAAACACATAAACAAACTTCCTATAAAGTATTTTTTTGCCACTGAACCGGACTACAACCATATAAATACATCGAAAAGACCATAATTATAAAAAAACGTATTTTGTCAATAAAAAATAAAATAATATTTTTTCCGAAATTTCCAAAAAGTGGTATCTTTACTTTTGGTCGAAGAATGTTCAGGAATTTTTTCAGATTTATTGCACTCCACATAAGCGAGATAGAGGGAGGGGGGGGGGGGGGGGGGTGCCACGTTTCACTCCCACTTTAAACTTGCCTACACTTGCCCTATCAAAGTTATAACCAAAGAATTATATATTTTTGTAATCAGCTCGACGTACCCTTTCATACGATACCCCTCACGGTGTCGAAAAAAAAAAATGTAACCCCTAAGTTTATTTACCCTAATTTTTTTTGAAAAATGTCTTTTTTAAGTCGCTATATTTTTAAAATGTGTGGGTCGGTATAAGACACATATATGCCAAATTTCAAAGTGATCGGACGAAAGGTGTAACCGTGAGAGCAGGCGAACGGACGGACGGACAGACACACGCAGGAAAATATAAGGGTCCTTGGTTTTGCCTATGGACCCTATTAAGATCTTATGATGATGTTCAGAAAATTCTCGTCAAAATTAGGTTTACACCCAAAATATTTTGTTATTTTGTTAGCCAAATCACCTTAAAATTACTTGGCACGCCAATAAAAAATACTAGACTAAATTTCTACTTCAATTTATAGCGAATTCTTTTTGTTAATATAGAGAATCGAAGAATCAAACAAAAAAGTTTTTTTAAATAATGATGATATAGAGAATAAAAAAAATACATATTTTTCCAATTTTATTATACTTTTAATGCTTGGAATATTTAGTTTTCACTATTGACTAAAGGGACTTTAATTTGAAATATAAATTGGTATTCATTTGTGAAGTTGAATTTGTGGGGTTGAGTTTTTGATTGGTTCGAATTGGTTTGTGAGGCTCGTTTGAATTTAAACGATATAAAAGTATATTTTAGGATGTATTTTTACTGTATAAGTACTTTTTCCACCCAATGGATTTCAGGACCACTTACAGTTTATTGGTGCGTTTCAGTTAACGCGTGTGTAACAAAATGTTTTGGTAATCATATATTTTTCCCCCACTCTCTCTCTCTATCTGTGAAATATATCAGGAAAATAACAGTAAAAAAATATGGCTAATGCAAGTGCGCAACTTTTGGGGAAATTGTTAAGGAGTCCCTGTTGCTCTAAAAATATCTAGAACGGTAACGGGTAAACAGGAAAAATATATGGGACTCAGAGGATTATTCATGTAACACGTTTTCCCCACCCATATCACCCTCTTCTGACTATACGATAAACCTATTACTGGATTCACATGAGTGATCATAATGCTAACTAATTCCAGCCAATATACCTATTTTTTTCTGTTAAAACCTCTTTTTGGTGTGTAAAGGTAAAGCTGTTTTTATTCTGAAAAAATTTCAAAAAGCCCCGATTTACAACAGTATTTGAACAATAATTTACAATTAAATGACTGAAAAATCAACTATAAATTAAATAATTCGTGTGTTTTACCACTCTAGAGATAAAACTCTTAATTATACTATCTAATATTTATATATCTAATAGATGGGTATTTCCAAGGAATACAATTTTGTATACCATATTATAAAGCACCTTTAGCCTTTTAAGAGACAATTTGTGTTATTCCTTATATTATTTCCTTATATTATCTGACATTACTATCATATTGTTTGTTTTCTCTTAGCTTGACGCTTTATTACTCTCGAACTCATTAATCCACCGTAGTATGATTTCTAGGCATCATTGTTTTAACTGCACAAATATTATTCAAATAGGACTTTTATTAAATATTCCTTTCAAACAAGTTGAAGTTTTGATTTGTAGAACAATATTTGTCAAAAATTGTCTGAAATACATCAAAGTGTATCACTTATTTGACATCTATCTTATTACTCTTAAATAAAGACATCAGTATATATAGGTTCTATGCTGTATTCTACATGCTTCACAACATTGTCACACAATCTTATATAATATATAAGATTTTTGTCACAATTTACTTTAAAATGGCACAATTTCTTTTCTCAAAGAGAACTTTTGTCAACATGCCAATTTCATTTACTTTAAGAGCTTGATAATGACCCAAGAGAGAGGGGGGGGGGGAGAGGGGGAAATATTTCAAACCATTTTATTAAAGAGTAAGAATGCTAAATCTTTATTTATGATTACCAGTTAGACCGCGGAAGGAAATACAGAGTGAAATAATATTCAGAAAGGGCAATGCACTACTATGTAAATTATTGCTTATATTATGTTGCCGCATTACTATTTCTCTGGCCTTAAACTCTATCATTAAGGGACTGATCATAAAAGAGGTGTAGCTCAATAACCAAAAAATATCTTCTCATAGAATGATTGTATTTCAACTATTGACCTGTTTCGGCTGTTCTAATTCATTGTTCTTTAGATAATCTACTGTTTATGAAAGGCAAGTTGGCTTCATTAGAACAGCCTAAACCGGTCACAGGTCAATTGTTTAATTACAATCATTTGTTTAATTTTAATTAATTCTGTGTGAAGACTTATGGTTATTGAGCTACAACTTTTTTATGATGAGTCGCTATAACACCTTATTTGAAGAAAAATACAGTCTAAAGGCCCCCATTCACGATCAAACATTTTGCGCAAACATGATGTTTGCACAAACCTAATGTCGGGTAAATTTAGGCCATTCATGACAAACATCATGTTTGCGCAAACATCAAACAGCCCCATACACGGTCAAAATGTTTGCGCAAACATTTTGACCGTGTATGGAGGGCCTTAAGAATAGATTGATTATTGTAATTAATGCAATAACCTCTATATCTGGAGGTTTGCTTTTATTCGAGGAATGCAACAGTTGTTTAAGATTCTGGTGTAAATATAATCTTAAATTTTCCCTCCTATTATTTTATTGCATATATTAGAATAATTATTGTGTATGCGTGATTGAGTATTTTCTCCTAGATATTTCATTTTTCTTTTCTATAATCGTTAGATATTTTTTCTTGATGTCAGTTGTGATAGGAGATACACTCTAACGGTGGAAAGCGATGTAATGTTGAGTTGAGAGAGTGAGTGAATAGTGAGGAACACGCTAGGGTATGAATAGGTAAGTGAGTTGACGTCTCCGTTGTGCCTTTGTATTCTTGTTGAAGGGCGGTCCCTGGCTCCTACTCTCAATAACTCAGGTTGGAGCTCGACGATGCTCCCAGTGTATCAGTGCTAAAAGCTCACTCTATCTCACTTCTCTCTGTGCCTGCTTTCTCACGGCCTCTAGTAACCTTGCGAGTTAGGATCTCGGGTTCTAACTCATCCCTCTTACGCTCTCTCATATACTAAAAAGATACATATCATAATTCATATTCCCTTGAAAAGCATTCAACTCTGAACTTGCACATATTCACTAATACCACAGCAAACTTCATACATGTATAAACAAATTTAAATTCATATGCATTGCACACATTAGTTTTTACAGTTTAAATCATCCAACTAACAAAATTTATATATTTACAGTAAAACCTGCTAATATGACCTACCTGTCACCCTATAAAAAAAGCTCAACAGAAAAAAAACAGTCACACCTCTTTGGTCCCAGTGTAAAAAGTTCTTATTTCCTATTTTGTGTAAGATGACATTCTGTCTGGGGTGACCAAATTTGGTTGTTCCCTTTGGTGGTCATTCTATGGAGGTTTTGCTGTTTATATTAACATTGTACATATGTGTTATAATATGTATTCCATAATATACATTTGTAAGCATTCTGTTTTAAGTACTAACATAGTAAAGCACATTCATCTGTAATAAAATAAAATAAACAGGTCAAGTGTGTGCTTGTCAGCACACAGCGAGGGTCCGTAGGCCACACTGTATAGTGTTAAACTGAAAAGTGTATAAACAGTGATTTTTTTAAATGCTTACTTGAACTATCCTAAGGGTCTGATATTCTCAAAACACACTCTGATAAAGTTTTTTTTGCCACTGAACCGGACTACAACCATATAAATACATCGAAAAGATCATAATTATAAAATAACGTATTTTGTCAATAAAAAATAAAATAATATTTTTTTCAAAAAGTGGTATCTTTACTTTTGGTCGAAGAATGTTCAGGAATTTTTTTCAGATTTTTTGCACTTCACGTAAGTGAGATAGAGGGGGTGGGGACACGTTTCACACCCACTTCAAACTTGCTTACGCTCGCCCTATCAAAGTTATAACCAAAGAATTATATATTTTTGTTATCAGCTCGACGTACCCTTTCATATGATACCCCTCACGGTGTCGAAAAGAAATTATAACATTTTAACCCTTAAGTTTTTTACCCTAATTTTTTTAAAAAAAAAAAAAAATTTAAGTCGCTATATTTTTAAAATATGTGGGTCGGTACAAGACACATACATGCCAAATTTCAAAGTGATCGGAAGAAATGTGTAGCCGTGAGAGCAGGCGACCGGACGGACGGACAGACACAGGCAGGAAAAATCGACTGCCACATTATCTACTTACTGAGATTGTCACATTAGAGCCTTGCTTTCGGAGGTTTGGATTAGGCTGCTAACCACATGATTTCCCATGTTATTTTTATCATTTAGTTGACATTTTTTGGCTGGAAACAAATGAAATTTTCAATATTTTAAAAGATTTAAATGTTAAAATAAATACATTATAATTTTACTTTTTCTAGCCTAGCCTCAATGGTACTTTCGAATGTTTTTATGGCATCATAACTTAAAATGTTAAAATGAGCTGCAATGATAATGTAGTTTTAAGGATAAATTTATGTTGTATTGCAATACATGTGTGATTAATACTGGGTATGTAGAGCTTAGATCCGCGACAGAGTTGTACCTCATTACTTTTATGATTCGATTGCGATGCCTTCTGCTCTTATGTGAAGGTTGTTTGTGTTTTGAGGAGATTATAAAGGTTTACAACTATTTTCTGTATTTATTTTATTTATGGTAACACCCCCCTCATCTTATTGCATTAATTATGTAGATTTTGTGTTACTTAATTTATAACTGATATACAACATAATTAGATAAGAGTAAGAATATACGAGTAGTTTTAAATGTTGTTGGCTTATTACTTTATCATGATGATAAATTTGAGGCGTCTGGAAGCTAAGAGATGTTGTTTAAGGATTCACTCTGCTAAGGAACACTAACTAATCTAAAAAGATTCGAGTTTCGACATGGTTCAGACTATTACTATAATTCATCTTAGAAAGACTAATTAACATGAAGAGGTTAATCTCAAGTCTCAAATTTACATTAATCTTTCTCTTTAGTGTCTACTTTAATCTTCATAAACTTACTATTAAATAACTAAATTATTTTCACAGATACTTAAGTTGTTTTGGTTTTAATAAAAGTTTAAATATTCCAGTTGTGATATAAAAAAACCTTTTCTTCATAGTTTTCCTGTAAAGCAAACATTTTTCCTTCAGTTTGTCTAGAAAATGAACACATTTGGAAAAATGGTTGAAAGAAGTGGACAGGTGTTGCAAATACTTTTGACTTGAAGTATGAAGTTTGCTTTTGGATAATCCTTAAAGCATTAGATATATTATTTCCAGAAGGTCACACATTAAAATTTTGTCTTGCATTAATTAGCAAATTCAATTATTCCCGAAAAATGTCTTGTGTTCTTTATGATGTTGGAATTCTTAATACTATAACAGTTTTATTGTTTGGAAATGCTTTCGAATCTTCAACCATGGTAATAGAAGTTAAGGCTTCTATTAAAAATGTATACTTAATATTTAAATTTGCGAAGGTATTATAATATCTGGTTAATCTGATTACAAAATGTAGGACTAAGACTTTTATGTTTAGTTTCCTATAGTACGGTATATTATACTAGTAGACTTTATTGTTAACAACATTCGCTGTCAAATCGTCTTAAATTGCTGACACATTGTAAGAACAACAATTCTAGTTTAGTTGGTTCAAGCAGAGATACTGATGTAGTTAGATAAGACGGTGGCCCTCGGTGGACGTATCTCTTCTCAACGCCTCTTGACAAGCCTAACCGCAAATCCAAAGTAAAGTTTCACCCTATTGTTTCAACCCTTATCCTCCTAGTGGCGTTACAGGAGTTAGGAGAGGTTTCAAGTTTTAGTCGCCTCTGGTAGACGAGTGGGTTCCCACACAGTCTCAGACTCTCTTACTATTAGTCTGTTGTTCCCCTTCTTCTAATAAATTAGCTCAGTCGAAGTTTAAACTCAAGCAAGCTGTAAGGCCAGATATTTATCTGGCTCGATTTCCAGCCAAAAACCCTCCTTTTGTCTATTTCTCCACCACAAGTCTTAGCTAGCGGTACCAGCATCCGTCTTATTGGCTGCATTTCGGCTTCTTCTTTATTCTCATTTATAATATTCTCGTTCCAAAAAATGGACATCTTATACTTTTAGAATGATAATCTCTAAATCGGTTGTAGTTAGACGTTAAATTGTAAACTAACAAATATGCCACATTGGTTAGTTTACTTTAGTACTTTGTAGTAAAAACTTTTTGGAATTCTGTTGTAAAGTAACGAATATGTCATGTTCGTTACCAACAATAAGTGTACTAGAGGAATTATTTAAAGTGAGAGTTAAGTAACGAATAAGACAATAGTTGATTTGTAAAAGAGTATTGCCAGCCAAATTTTATGTACGGAATTTTTAACTAGCAAGTTTAAGAATTAAATCTGAGAATGAATTTTATTTAATGGTAAGTTATTCTACAATTAATACCCAGGTCATGCTAAAATTCTGTTTTAATTAATCCTATAGCCTCGTTTTTTTGTCTTTTTTTCATATTTCCTTAGAACTAAGGTAGGTAGAAATATGTTTTAGATATTTTTACTTCTTCAGAATGTGATTCCTTCAAGAAATCAATGCCTTCCTATTTTTCTAATTAAATTCTGACCTCACTGCCTTCCTTTAAGTTTAATTAAGTATGCAATAAGAGAGATTGTAATGTAAAATAGACTGCCAATTAGTATGGCACATAGCTTCCTCACAACCTGTCATGAACTTTATTGTTATATTTACATTAAAATTATTGTTATATTGTTTATTTTGTAAAAACTATTAAAAGTTTTAGCGATCTTTAACATTTCTTAGCGGTGTCACTGTTGGTTTTACTAAAAAAATTGTATTTGAAAAAAATGTTTATCTCATTGAATAGATGAAGTTAGATTTTTTCCCGACCTAAAATTCCAATTTTAAATTTGAAGTTCACGTTTACGCGAGCGTTGCTCGTAAACGCTTGGACGCAAAACTTTGTCCAACGAACTCGTCCTGGGCATTGGTAAAATGAACATGTCTACCAAATTTCATCAAAATCGGTCGACATTTACTCAAGTTATCGTCACACGTTTCATAATTCGCGGACACACTGACCGACAGACAGACAGACAGACACGAGACCAAAAATGTTCCCTGATGTCTGAAATGGATTTCTATCTTGGAATTATTAAAATCGGAGACATACAAGTTTTTCGTTCTCAAAAGTGAACACAATGCTTCCGTTACCTTCGATAAGCTCGGAAGCAAAATATTAGTTATAAACAAACAGTACAAAAATAATATTTTAGTCTCATACAATGTACTTGATATAGTTCGACCTCCCAAACCTTACTCCCTGCATCACAAACAAATTGTTCGACATTGTTTGCCTTTCCTAAACTTGCTATCTACGTTGTTAACTAACGAATATGTCACGACGATATCTCTAGCCTGATATCCTTTTAATTATACCATATCCACTATCTACTGCCCTCCCAGTAAATTTGTTTCTCAGCAAGTCTTCCAATTCTTATTTTAATCCTTTAGTCCTAAATTCATAGCCGGTGGAGACTGCAGTGGGGGTGTCGCGCTCGTAATACACATTCCTTCTTAAATATTCTATCTTATACCAATTACGATTTTCTCTCCTGGCGAATACACTTACTTCCCTTCAGAACCTAACAAATATTAAGAATATTTTGTAACCTTTAGAATATTTTGTAACCTTTTCTTAGCATAACATCACCCTACTAATTCCATATTTTGAAACCGATCCTTGGACCATATCCCTGTTCTTCTCACAATGGGCACTCTTCCGAAATTCCTCCTAAATCTAGACCGACTGACGGACTTGTTGACGGGACATATTTTCAACTCTGATTAACCCTAGAATGCTAACCTGGAGTCAAAATGACTCCCATTTTTTTTTCAACTACGAATGCACGGTGTCTGTAAAACACAGAACTCCCACATCTTAGCTATGCTATCTCCCACCCTTGAATGACCCTTCTACACTTCTATCAGTTTCACATTCAGATTCTAAAGAGGACATATCGTTTGTTTTTCTGCAGTCACGGAGTCATTTTGACTCCTGTTTAGTCTTACACGTAAATATTTTGTAGATCATTTTGATGCAGAATAGTATTTTTTAGAATAGTGTGTCGTGTTATTGTTTATTTTGGCATTTTAAATCTTATAAATTAAATATTATATAACTTTTAATTTAATAATTATTTCAAATTAAAGGTAATATAATTGTAATTTATTCATTTATAAGTATAAATTGTTATATTTTTTTTTGTCGTTATATGTCTAAATTATATAAAGTTAATAGAATATGAATATAGTCAAATCATGGAGAAAAAATACAATGATCTAAACGGCATTTATCACTTGATGAAGGAAATGACCGATTCAGAGACCGATTATGAAAAAGAGCGTATTCGACAATAATGGTGACGGTTGTGATTTGGACCCTGATTTGAAAATAGAAAATGCCTTTTTTGATCCCATCAGCGATGATGAGGAAAATGATAAATTAATTGAAACAATTTACGAAATAGAAAAACCAAAGGAAAGGAAAGAAAAAAGTTACATAAAAAAAAGTAAATAAAACCACTCCGGTAGATAACAATATCGGATATGTAATAGTAGTCCAGATTGAAAAACCGGAATTAAAAGGAAAAAAATGTGTCCCTTCAACTAGCACTAAAACGTGTTAAAAAAATATTGTACATATTAGGCCTTTATATTTTAATAAAACTAGGTATAATAGATTTGGGAGTCAATATGACTCAAGGTTAGTCTTAAGAGGTTAAAAAATATGGTTAGCGTTCTAGGGTTAAACAAAGTTCGACCTTAACATTTCACTAAATAAACAGAAAGCAATGTGCCACACCAATTGGCAGTCTATTTTATTATGCAATGCCAAGGAAGTGTAGGCACTGGACTATTTTCATCTTCACGTTACTAGCGCCATGTAAACAATAATAATATAATTCAAATTATAATTACATTATTTACAAAGGGAGACAGACAATAATACACAAAAGTAAATAATAATTATAATTTTATTTAAATTAAAATTTAAAATTTTCCGTAGTATGAATATTTCCTAAAACTTAAAAATGAAATAATAATATATTATATGTTAACATTTGTTAAGTAAATCAATAAAAAAAAATAAAAAAAATAAAAAAAAAAAAAACATAAATCATTTTATGGAATTCATCTTAAAGGATTAACATAAATTGTTTCTCCACATAAATTGACCATCATCACGTAACTCTATTTCATCCGCAATCGGCACTGCTAGGCCATCAGTAGTATAAATGCAGAAAGCTGTTTGATAATAATCGAATGATATTAAAGATAATTTGTGTAATTCCTTCATATAACGATATTAGTAAATTAATAAAAATGTTCGATCGAAATTATTCTATCAAAACTAAAAACAACAAGTTAATGCTAATTTGTTTAGTAAGAAAAGAATCAGCTTAGCCCTCTTTTCTCTCTTTTAGAATTGAAGCCATTCTTTGAGAGACTAATTTAAGATTAGCAGTTCCACCAAGACTTAGTAAATATTTGATCGTTTTAGCTCCTGAAAATTTTCATCGTTATAGCGACAGCTGTTATTTTAAGCTGAATAGAGAAACTTGACTGGAAAACAAGACTTCATCTCTTTTGTTTTAGCTCTGAAAAACTTAAGTTCCTTTATTTTCTTTTGTTTTAGTTTTTGATTCCTTTCAAAAACACTTTTTTCATTACTTTAAGTAAAAGTTGACTTATTTTTACTAGTGGTTACCGCAAAAAAAGAAAGAAAAACCATAAAAAGTTTTTTTAAAGCCAAGTTATAAAACACTTTTTAAATAACTTTTATCTTTAAGTATCTTTAAATATATATATATTAGAGTGCTATATTAGTTTTCTTTTTAAATTCTTTTAATAACACAAAGACGCTTTAATTAAACCGAATTATCCATCAATGGAAAATGATAACAATGTTTTCACCCGTATCTTTAGTTAATGGAGTTAAAACTAATATTCTCTTCAAGTTGTGAATTTGCTAAGTTTAATTCTAATGTAATTATTGATTTTAATAGGTTAAGATAATAATAATAAGCATCAAAGATAACTACTTCTTTAATTTGTTTGCTATTGAGGGGAATAATACAGAAGTTTTATCTAATTTTTACATCATTTTGATTGTTGTTGGACAATAATAGCTTGATAGATTGACTTAGTAGTCAAAATAAATGTAGCAATCTATCTTATTCTTATTGACGTATTAGTCAATAAATAAAAATTAAAGAAGATTATTTGTGAAATAAGCCGTTTTGAAGTTGATACTCACAGCATCTTCTTCCATTTAAACCTGTCATGGGTTTGGCTGCTTTTGCAAACTAATGTGACGGAGGAGGAGTTGCAGCAGCTACCCAACGACAAATTTATGCCTTCGGGCTCTCACAGTAATCAGACGTCCGATAGCAAGGAGAGTAGCACTGCCGCTTGGTAACCTACTTGGTTTTAGACTTGTTAAATATACAATCCAAATCTACAAACTTGGATTATGCGGCGAAGGATATTCCCACTGCTAGCTGTCATTTCTCGCTATATTATCAATGTCATTTGCATAAGCTTGTATATTCTAGACATTGATTTAGTATATACCTAGTGTGTGCAAGTGTTTTGATTTGACATACTATAGCGCAGTTGTCTCTCTCTCTAATAAATGTTGGAAAGAGACAGCTGGTCAACCTGCCTCAATCCTGTATTTACGAGGATGGCTGTCAGCTTTGTAAATTTCAGACTAAGTCGATCAGATTAAATCTGCAATTGTTTGTAAACGTTCATTCCTGTCTACTTTGTCGTGCAATTTTACTGAAAGTAGATTAGTCTCACTTTGTTATTAAACATTCCCCGATTCAATTAATTCCAGTTATAAACAATTTTATTTTATTTTTTTGTATTCGGTATTATAAATTAATACAATCCAATACAAATTTGCTGTGCTTTATTGAAATCTCATATTATGAAATATACATTGTTTTTCATAATGGGTGTTAGACAACTAAGTTCATTAACAACCGGTATAAAATTTATAGAAATATATTCCTGTTTCCTTGTCTGTTTGCGCAAGGCAGACACGTGGCGTTTTCTCTCATTATATTTTCCCCAGTAATCCTACTACTCGTACATTAACTTATTGGTACTACTATTTGCAGCAGTATTGCACATCTATTGTGCGGATGTATCTCCGCTATCCTGCACCCAACCTTTTGTTCAGGCAGCTAGAGCTTTGCGAACAAATAACAATCTTGTTAGCATTGATTATTTGGAGTTGCGTAACCGTTAGTCTTGCGGTGATTCTAACTGAAGGATGGGTAAAATAAGGCTATAAACGTGAAGCAATATTTTAGTAAGTGGTTTAGTTGGCTTAACTGACCTGATCCCTGTTCCTGCTAGGCATTGTTATTACCAAAGTTGCTTGAAGTAGACAGATTCATCTTAATCATAATAACATGAAATTCTCTAGTTTCTAGAACTGTTGCTAACCCTGATTTATTAGGCACCCCAAGACCTTATTGCTACAATATTCATAATGTACTAAGACGCTGGAGTGCCTCTTTGTCACATTTCAAGTGATAAACTGTGTCTGAGACCTATAGGCCTTGTAGAAAGGGATAGTCTGTATCACGTGCCCAGTGCTCACATTGTCCGCTCTCCTGAATATTTTAACAACTATTTATCATTTAGATTGACTGAAGCTTTATAAACTAAATAGCATTTTCAGCGGTTACCACCAACCACCAAATTTTACCTCTGACCTTAAATCCAAGTATTTAATGTTTTTTGTTCTTGTGAAAACTACTTGAGATTTTAAACATGATACACACGTATAAATTGAAAAACCACTAAAATATGCATGGCCGTAACATTCCAAGACAAAATAAATTCTCACATACAGGGAGTAAAGAGCCAAGAGGATAAAAATCGCTCGTACGTTTTCCCATCTTACGTTTCTAAAACTTTGTCTGACAACATAATTTTTATTGCTTCTTTAGCTAACCAACCGTAATTTCTACTTTTTCCATTTTTCCTGAAACCCTTTTTAGTTCGTACTGCTTAGGGATATCTTGTCAAGATATTATCAGTTAAATAGTGGAATTCCACCTTCCTTCCTATATATATATATTATTTTTTTTGGAGTATATTAATTATTATTTATTCTTGGTTGAATATCAATTTTTAAATTAAAATAATGCTGGAGTAGTTGAGTCGATTAGGACTTTTTTGGCATTGGCCTTATGCCATACAGTATTTTTCCGTTTAGGTTTTTCTTATATTTAATTTCAGTTTATTACTTTTCTTATTTTTTAAATTTTGATATTAATGTCTGATAAAAATGTATAGATTAATTTGTTTATGGATTTCTTTTTACTGTGTAATAGTGATAAGTGAATTAGTTTATTGTAATGGAGCTTTTTAAGAAATGAGTCTCTATGCAATTAATACTTTGCACAATGAATAATAATTAATTTAATAATAATAATCGACTCAAGATCCTCCTTAACACCACATTTTGAACTCAACGAGGATTATCCATTTGGACTTAAACATTCTCACTGTTGCGATATTTAAATATTTTTTTGGGTCGTGTTCAAGCAAAAAAAAAAAAAAATGTTTTAACTATTCAAATTGCTTATTTTATTAAACTGGGAATTGACCATGGAGGCCAGAAATAACGCAAAAGAGAGCCATTTCAATGCCCAATAATTAAAGCTGCCAAATTTATGAAAACTACAAAGTACAATTTACTAATTTTTCTATAAAAGAATACTTTATCATGTACTTTAATGTCATTACACAATTAAATTTATTTAGACGTTAATTACCCTCTATAAGTATATATTTGTAAAAACTAAGGATTTCCCCTTATGGTCTATCGGGTACCAAATAATTTTTCAAAAAATCACATTCCACACAAGTTTCATAATACGCTATATTCAGGGCCGTCCCTAGGGGTTTAGGCGCCCGGGTCAAAAGCACATGTGGCGCCCCCCTTTATCACCAAATTCACCTAGTATTTTAAGACGGGGGCCTGGCGACGCCCCCCTAGACGCCACGGTCAACCGGGTCAGCTTGACCCGGTTGACCCCCCCTAGGGACGGCTATTTCAACCCCTTTAGGTCAAATTCAAGTTTTCTGCACCAGATTTCTGGCATTTACATCTCTTTATCACTATTTCAATACTTGACTCACATATTAAATTACACAAAATTTATTTTTTTGCTATAATATCCTTGAAAGAATTCGAGTCTTTTGAAAAAAATAAATGTATTTTAGTTTTAGATTTAGAACGCAGCCAAGCACAGTAATAAAATAATGCGTATCATAAAATATTGTCTTGTTGGTATTTCTACTAATAATTATGTAATTTTTGTTTGCCTTTTTGTCACATTTAGTTTTAGTTTTTTTAAAGGTTAGGTTGACATTACGTGGATATTAAGTTTGATGGTATGTCCCCTTGGTAGAAGGTGTATCACATCAAAGTAGATGTGTCTCATGAGAATCGTTTTGCCAGGGTTTCACAACATTATCCAAGTGTTTGTAGGGAAGTATTTCAAGGAGCTGGAAAGCCCTTATAGAGGATAGGATGGGACGAGTGTGTCCAGACTTCGCGTTCTAGAACCAATATGTTTACAGAGGACCGTTCCATATCCTGCTGCTGAAACCTTCCTTCTATCCAAGCGTATGTAAACATGAGGGGGTGGTGGTTTTTCTTTCTCTGTCCTACTAACGTGTAAGTATCACTTCAATCTTACTCAAGGGGGTGGTTCCTGTAAACACATTCCTTACGTAATCTCTTTCCTTCCTTACTCAACATACATTTCCTTGAAAATTTTGTTTACTTGATAAAATCTGATTCAAATATACATTATAAATACACACACAAACATATATATATATATATATATATATATATATATATATATATATATATATATATATATATATATATATATATATATATATATATATACCATGATAGTTTAGCTGAGCGAAGCGAAGCTCTTATACTACACTTTGCATTTTTTCTGACGCACACTCCTCCTGAACGGCTGAACCGATCTGCACAAAATTTGGCTCGGTCATAGTGACCAACCGCAGGAAAGTATAAATCTGAAATGGTCCAAAATCGTACAAAGGGTTACGGGGTACAAAAGTGAAAATAGTATATGCCCTTCATGACGCTTGTCCTTGGAAAGCCCTTTACGAGTACAGTTATTGTTGTTATGTTCACTTTTGTCATATTTTCATTTAAGAGGGGGTAAAATAGAAACACAGGAAAAAATGCTTTTTAATTAAAGATAGAGATTTTACTATTTTTGATCCGATTTCAGCTGTTTATAAATACAAATGTTTATTGGTTAAGATTAAAATGCACGCTCAGCTCAATATTGCAAGCAGACAACTGCATTGCACACCTAGTTATGGGTTATAGTAGATACACCATATAATTGAAAGGATTTTTTTTTTAAACTTCTAAAAAGTGGTAGATGATCACTACTATTCCGAACCATATCAGTTCAGTATCAGGAGTATGCGTCATCCACCAAACATTAAACTGTACAATATTTAAGGTTGCACAATTTTACGTAGAATGTCAGTACTATAATGTCAGTAAGATAGATTGAATGGTTGTGGAATTAAGATGTTCTTTAATGTTATTGGCTATAGGCCGCATTCTGTGTTTGTATTTTTTCTTATAGCTTTCACATTCTACAAGAAATATAGAATCGTATGGTTTAAAGGAATTTCCTGCAATCTTTGATTTTTGAAGAAATAAGGCCATAATTTAGACCCCCCTATCTCTTTTCAGATTCTCTGAATATTATAAGTAATTTAAATGAATAATTATTTGATTGCCATGGGTAAAAACTATCTACATAGAAATGTGTGTTTATAGTTCATTCAAATATGTCATAACAGCAATGATGATTGACTAAGACACTTAATTGCTGACAAAAATAATGTTTTATATAAATTCAAATTTTGGATAGTCCGTAAAGATTTTAAAAAAAAACTATTATTTATTTCTGACTTACCATTTCTAGGAGAGTCGACTTATCTTTCCCGGAGATCTTTTAACACGTTTTCTCATACCTTTTATCTTTCTCCTCGATATTTTTTATACTTGATCCCTTGTTCTGACTTACTATTTGTTTTAGAATACAGCAATTTAGTTTCTCTGTAAGAGTAAATGTGTGGATAAGAGTGAGTCGATGGTGTTTTCACCAGGGAAAAGTGGGTCGGAAGAAAGTCTGTTTATTTCACGTGTCTTCTAACTCCGTGACAAAAAGCTAAGTAACTGGATAACTGACTATGTGCTAGACCAAGACTTGAGTCACGAGGCACGTTTCCTTTATATTGTACCCAACATAATGGCCAAATTCTGCTCTCTATCCTTTGTACAAGATATAAGGGTCCATTCCGTTTTTCGTCTTGCAGCCTCTTAAAACTATAGATGCAACCATCATATTGTCCGATTTAGCAATTTATTGTGTCATTAAAGTCAAATTATTTATTTATTTATGATTTTGTTTTTTAAACATAACCTTTTTCGTCGTCTCTACTGTATCAAATATCGGATATATATAACCTATATATTATATAGTTCAACTAATGTTTATACATGTAAATAATTACCGTTGTTTATGTATGTGAGCACATAAATTATTTATTTCCTACAAAGTTTGGGCGTCCAGATCGATAATCCAATTTACAATATTTTCTGTTAGTAGTAAATTACCCTTTTATACTTTCTTATATGCGTAGAATATAATAAAAAGAAAATTATCTGAAAAGATTCTGATGAATTCACACGTTTTGAGGTACTCCAAAAAAGTGTTTTTTTTAGAGGTCTGGATCCTAAACTACTGGGCCGATTATAATAAAATTTGGCATACATGTTCAAACAAATTATACCCCAAGGAAAAATCGAGAAATGAATTTTAGCTCAAAAATACCAGAGGTGCTCCCCAAAAACTTGATAAAATAGTCTGCCAATTAGTGTGGCACATAGCTTTCTCGCATACTTATTGATGTTTTGATTTTTCCACCTAATATAATAACTTTTTTTTTTAAAAAAATGTTAAATGGGTTTGTTTTAATACTCGAATAAAAGTCCCAATTTATCAATATTTTATAGGCGCAGGTGGTAAAAATTAACCTGGGACTATCAGCGTGCTATTTTCGACAAACCATTCAATTTTTCAAAAAAAATGAATGAGTACTTTTGAAGATATAGGTCTAAATAAATGTATGTTTGGGCGTCTATGGAAGAGAAACAAATACGCGCAGAAGTTAGAAAATTATATTTGACCAAGTATGGGCTAATGTTGACCTACCATCCAAATTTTTAATAATATCGGACGAGTAGTTTTTAAGATATATGTTGGCCCGCCTTCTACGAATTGTTAATATGCCTTCATACTAGGTAGGCCGGGAGGCTGAGATTTGATGGCAATTTCCTGTACTTTCGTAACTCCCTGTCACACGTATTAATCTTTTCGACTCTCTTCGGCTCTATATGACGTGCGGTGGAGGGAGGCCCAACAGCTGGAGACTGGATTTCACACCTCCTATAGCTTTTTAACTCCCTGTTATACTTTTCTGAGTTTTTAAGCTAAAAGTGACGTAACGTTTTTGACTTATGTTCCATAGCCTAAACATAAAAATGTCAAAACTGGAATCTATACCGTATTGCCCTCACCACGATATATATACCCAGAATAGATCCAAAGAAGCCTTCACTCTCAACTAATTAATATTGGTTGATGCTACCTTTACGGTAAGCTCGTAAGCATCATTTATCGATAACGTTTCCAACTGTTTCTTGAAAACCTTTGTTTGAGGGTCTGTATATATATGTAGGTAACTATTTGTACTTCTTAAATATACTTATGAAGTATACTTATAATGCGGGAAATCAAATTTTATTAAATGCTATGTTAACTTGTATTGCACATAATGTCTTCTAGATATGAGCATATTGTGTTAGTCAAGTCGTGTTACTATAGGCTGACCTAGATATTTTATTGTTGTTTTATCCATTAAATCATCTCAGTCCATTTCTTGGACAAATTACTTCCTTCTGTGTCGCCAACCTACCTGCTATCTCTTATATTATGTAGTATCATTTATATGTTCCACACGTGTCCTTACCTTAGGTAGACACGTGTGTGCCTCACCACTCCCTCTTCGTTACTAGGGTTTCTATATACCGGTTAATAATGTTGAAAAACAAGGACCCTTGACTCTGAAATATAGCGGCGCTGTTGATAAATAAAGCAGGCTAAGGGTCTTCAGTATCCTCCCTTATTTATATCACCACGTAATTCTTACCTTTTCAATTTTTAACGTTTTTTTGTTCCTCTACTACACTATTTCTAACGTTCTTGTGAAAAACGAAAGAAAGAAAGGAAACAAGATTACTTGGATTGTTTTTGTAAAGTTGCTTGAAAGATAGTTAAAAAGCAAAATTTGTATAAAATAAAGATAAAAACTTTTAACTTGCTGTTGGATTCTTTTTTTTGATATTATTGTATATTCAAAGAAAAACTTGAAAAAATTATCAGGAGAAGTCACAGATAAATTTTTGTTCTTCTTTAAATGGATTTTTAACACTTAACAAACATGATAAGCTACTGTGTCTCGATGGATGGAGACTATCAAGTTATTTCCAAAAAAACTACATTATTATAATTATCCTTTGAAATCTTCTCACCGAGGTATTGTTAATCAATTTCTAATGTAAATATCTTTGAATTGCACTGAGAAACACACGTAAAACAAAAACTGTAGACATAATTTTTCAATAAAGATCAATAGCAGTATTCGGTATTATTCTCCTTATAAAATAATTGAAGCGAGCGTAAGCGAGCTTCTTACATTCAACGAAATATGCATCTTGTCTGTCTGTCTGTCTGTCTGTCTGTCTGTCTGTCTGTCTGTGTGTAACGTTTACGTGTCCGACGATAACTTGAGTAAAAGTTGACTGATTTAGTTGAAATTTGGTATACATCTTCCTTTTACGAATACTCAGGCTAAGTTCGTTGGACAGCATGATCCGTCCAAGAGCTCGCGCGCAATGCTCGCGTAAACGTGAGCTTCAAATTTAAAATCGGAATTTCAGGACGGGAAAAAATTCTATCATCACCTATTCGATGAAACGAACATTTTTTTCAAATAACATTTTTTAGTAAAACCAACAACAACACTGCTATGAATTAATAAAGATCGCTAAAACTAATAAAGCGGACCTAAACGTTTAAAATTGAGAAAACAACCTTTTTACCGATATCTTACGTTCTAACGTAACGATTTTAATAAAACTTCATGTACATCGTCTATAGTACAATTGAAACAAGTATGTAAAATTTCAACGTGATACAAGCAGTAGTATTTGAGTAATGAAGTGATACATTTATAATAATAATATAAAAGCTATTACGGGTGGTTGATTCTTATAATTTATAGGTTTGTTTAGGAAGTAAAGCTTTGTACCGAGTACCCCCACTCTGCCTCACACTACCCTGTTCCACTTATCTTTAACTATGACATTCATCATGATTAATAAATTTTAATATTCAGTATTTTATTGCAATACGCTCGCTTCAATGATAGAGCCACGCGATGCCTAGTTTTGAACAACTTTTTCGTGAATTGAAACTTTCAGAATTAAGAAAAATGATAATTAAAGACAATTCGAATGAAAAAAAAAATATATATATATATCGATTACCTACCTAAATTCGATTAAAAATTCTCAACGTTAAGATTTGTTTGGATTCCGTAGGCCATTTTGAACCCATAACCTTGTGATTGATTCGAAGTTGCATGTACTACCACGGGACAAGGAATTATGTTAACGCTTCGAGCCGCAATTATCTTTCTTAGATCATTTGTAATACATTTAGTCTTTTATATTAGAGAAAAACTTTTGATGAATGTATTTCATCAATAACTTTACGAATTTAGTCCGATTTACATGAAATTTCTTCCATTCAACTCGTCTAACAGTCTTTGCTGCAATTAAAGATAGAACCAAAACAAAATAGACTGCCAATTGGTGTGGCACATAGCTTCCTCGCATCCTATCACGTACTGTATTGATTTTATACTTTTACAAGCCATTATTATCTAATTTATCTAATTGTTTCCCCCGATTTTTTTTTAATCTGTCAAAATTGTTTGGATTTTTTACATAAATTAAAGTATCAATATTGCAAAAGTTAAAGAGCGCAGACGGTTTAAATTAGGGTTATCTGCGGGCTACATACAATAAACTATAAAAGTTTCATACAAATCAGATAAGTACTTTTGAAGCTATAGGTGTAAACAAATGTATGTTTGTGCGCATGTGGAAGAGAAACAAATTAGCGCAGAAAGTTGAAACTTATATGGGACCAACAATGAGCTAATTATGACCTACCATCCAAATTTCATTAAAATCGGACGTGTAGTTTTTAAGATATGTTGGTTCGCAAAAATTTAACAACAGACCGATAGACCGACAGACCGACGGACCGACAGACCGACAGACCGACAGACAGACACGGATCCAAAAATGTTCCCTGATGTCTGAAACGGATTTCTGTCTTGGAATTTTTGAAATCGGAGACCTAAAATTTTTTCGTTCTTTAGAACGATCACATAGCTTCCGTTACCTTCGGTAAGCTCGGAAGCAAAATCTAGTCAAATAATTTTTGAAAGTGATTAGATAGAAAAACATGGTTAATTTTGTCTTATAGTTATAATATTCTTGTTTTCGTAAACATATATCATGGCGGGCAAATTGGATGCATGCATACCTTAATAGGGTAGTGGAAAGTAAACAAAACATGAAATGACCGTTACATCGCTCGGCACGCCGTCCCATCTCTTTCCTGGTTTAGCGTAATTACGCTATATGATTAAATATCATTTTTCTTTACAAACTTGGCCATCACTATTATCTCTACCTATCGTTTATCGCACAGTCTAATCAACTCTTCTTAATTTTACTCGTGTATAAACTAACCAAAACAGCCCCTCATTATATTTCTAAATTCTATATTGTGATACATCTAAAACGAATTTAGGCTGTGTAATTATTATTTATTTATGCATTAAACACAGTTTTTGTTGTTTTTACTTTCTCATATAAAGAGAAAGTATTGTGATGGCGCGAAAATTTGTTTTTTAGATTTTGGTGGATTTACACGTTTTGAGGTCCCCTTAGTCCAAAAATGTGGTTTTTAAAAAATGTCTGTTGTCGTCTGTGCAGACGCCTGAAGCCTAAACTACTGCGCCGATTTTGACGAAATTTGGCATACATGTTCAAAAAAAATTAACCAATGGTGAACTCGAGCAATCAATTTTAGCTCCAAATTTGCGTTACCCCTGGGGGCACTACCCCCCATAAAAAATTTTATCGAAAACGGTTCCGACGATGTAGATTTAAAAAAAGCGATATAAGCCGTTTCCCGGAAAAAATCTTGTTCCTGAGAAAATAGTTTAAAACGAGGACGGAGAGAGCCCGGTTTCGATTCCCCGCCCAGGAGAAGTTATTTTTATGATAAAGTGTGATGAAATGTTCAATAATAATTAAATGTGCATACGAAAACTAATAAATGGAAAACACTGAGCTAAGTAATTATTAACTCGTATATGAGAAAGTTTGTCTGAGTTGTCTCCGACCGATTTTTTATTATAACATTGATTGATTAATTAATATAAAATTGTAACCATCAATCTTTCGTTGAGTAAGTAACTTTTTTATTCTTTGAGTTTTTGTACCTTTTGTATAAAGCTCTTGACTTGTGTAAAGGAAGAATTGAAAATTGAGATTATTATTCTTTGCGGTACATTGTTGATTGTGGGTAAAAAATGAAGCTATTGTAAGGCTCTCACTGTGCCGTCGGAAACTACACTCCAGAGTTATTAAGCATAGAAGTCATAAGTTTGAAACTGTGAGGTATGAGAAACCAGTAAGGCATGAGAAACCAGTATGACATGGTTTTAGTTTAAAGAAAGAATATGCAAGAGCCCGGGATCTGAGGCTCTCCATTCTAGATCTGTAAGCCCGAAACATTCGACCCATTCACTCCTGATATATGCTTTTTACCCTTTTTTTTCCATATTCAGACGAATAGTTTCTATGGAAAAAATTCATATCCTTTATATGTGTGTCAGTTTTCATCACATATGTAAGCTTGCACTTCATCACTTCTCTTCCCATTCATCCTTCCCTACCCTCGATTTGTTGGTTGAAAATGGAATATTGAACAGGATTGATTTAAATCAATTCATATGAATTATTGCTGCTATTTAGTTAGGAATATGGGTCGATACCAGAGGATAATATATTTACTGCTATTTATACTTCATTTTTTTTTTTTTTTTTTTTTTTAAACTCTGCTGAATATGATCTTTAAAAAAAAAACCGTACAATTGTAAAGAATTTAAATCACTACTTTCCTAAAATAAAAGTTGTCGCTCTACATTAAACATAAACACATCAACCCATTATTATCATATTGGGGAGGGGTGTTATATATTGAAAACATGTACAAAGAATAGGTTTTTTTTATTTTAGTTCATATACTCGCTGATCTTTACAACGTTTTTCTTTTTGAGTTAAGTTTATCTGTGTTTGTACGTCTGGGAGATCTTTGGGAGAAGGCTAATAATAATTGTTTATTTATTAATGTTGGCCCTTCAGTGAGGTTAGTGTTAGTAGCTGATCCCATTTACCAAATATTATTATCATACTTGGCATAGTCGATATATGAAGGAGATAAATTATAAATTAGTTCGCATAATTTTTATTCAAATCATGTCTTGAATAATAAAATCGAATAAAAAATATAGATGTAAGAGCTGGTTTGATTTCTAGATTTTTTCTTATATATATTTTTGATAGTAAAATATAAGTTCATTTTCTTTTATTCTTGCCTTGTAAAATATAAGGGATATTTTTTTTTATATCTCCTTTAAAAGCCACCTATTGTATTTGTTATGTCCTCTTCTCAAGCAGTAAAATTATTTTTTTTGTATGTATTTTTCTTATAATCGTGATATTTAATCAAATGTAAAAGTATATATAGCAAAAAATACGATCGTCAATTTTGCCTTAATGTAATAAACCGTGGATTAGAAACAAAAATGATTATTTAATAAAATAAGCGAAAATAACACCTCTCTTAATATAAATTATCTTTTATTCATTTATTTTACCTATCAGCTGTAATTTATTCATTTTAATCAGACGGAAGTAAATAATGATTCGCTAAAGTGACATGTTTTTTAGAACTGAATCCAAGCTTAATTACTATTGAACTAAACATTTGTTATAAGATAAAAAATAAAAATTATTAGCATACAATTAAAAAAAGGCTGCCAATTAGTGTGGTACATAACTTCCTCGCATTCTTATAACAAACTGAAATGATTTTATGTTTTTACAAACCATTATTGTTGACTCTATTTAATTTTTTTCCCACCTTTTATTTTAAGTTTGTAAAAATGATTAGAATTTCTTATATGAATAAATATATCAATGAAGCAAAATTGATAGAACTTAGACGGTTGATATTTACATGGGGAATTTACATGATCCACCATCTAGGTCGATTTCAACCGTCTCCGCACATTACATATTGATAAATTTATACTTATATTCGAATACACATTTTGACAGATTTTTTAAAAATAAGGGAAGAATTAAATAAATTTGATAACATTCAGATGTAAAAGAATAACATCAATGAAATATGTGGTAGAATGCGGGGAAACTATGTGCCACACTAATTGCACACTATTTTTTTTGGTTTTAGCACTAACTCTGTAACTTTTGAATACAATGTACAGGACATTTTTATGCATGTTTATGTTTAGTTTTGAATGAATTTTGTTTCCGAGCTTGCCGAAGTATGTGTAGTAACGCTAGCTATGTGATGGTTTATTTTATGTTTCCGATTTCAAAAATTCTATTTTAGAAATCCGTTTCAGATACAGGGAACATTTTTAGTCTTTGTCTTTCTGTCGCTCAATTTTTACGAACCAATGTATCTTAAAAATTATACTCGTCCGAATTTAATCAACTTTGGATCGAACATGTTTCTCGTGTACATGAGCACAAACATACATTTATTTACATCTATATCTTCAAAAGTAATAATTTGTTTTTTATTAAATTTGAATGGTTTGTCGAAAGAAGCCTGCAGATAGCTTTAGATTAATTTCAACCGTATGCGCTTTTTAATTCTTTCTAAATTGATACTTTAATTCATGTAAAAAATCAAAACATTTTGCCTGTTTTTTTGGAACGAAGTTCCTTATGGCACGTTCTGGAGCCCGGGAGTGAATCCGAAAAAAACGACCAATATCACCGTCACAAAATCAACCATCACAAAATCAACCGTCACAAAATCACCGTCACGCAAAATCCGTCACGAAAACTACCGATGGCGATAACTGGAGTAAAAGTTGACCGACTTAGTTGAAATTTGGTACACGTATTCATTTTACCAATGTCCGGGATAAGTTCGTTGGACAACGTTATCCGCCCAAGCGTTCACGCGCAACGCTCGCGTAAACGTAAGCTTCGAATTTAAAATTGGAATTGTTGGACGGGAAATAATTCTAACTTCATCTATTTAATGAGACAAACAACTTTTTTAAATATTTTTTTTTAGTAAAACGAACACCGACACTACTATGAAGTGATAAAGATCGCTAAATTTATTAAAGCGGACCAAACCGATTAAAATAAAGAAAACAACGTTTTTACCGAAATCTTACGTTCTAACGTAAAGATTTAAATGAAACGTTGAATACATCACCTACAGTACAATTAAAACAGGCATTTAAATGAAACTTTGAATACATCACCTACAGTACAATTGAAACAACATTTCAACCTGATACAAGCAGAAGTTTTTGTGAGTTAATGATTCATATTTTTTAGCGAATTTTCAAAGAAAATTACGCTATTGCAATGGCTTCAAAATCTTTGTAATGAGAATTTTTGAAAAAATTTTCCATGGAAATCCGTTTAGGACCATTCTGAATCGATCCTTAAAATTTAACACTTTTTTTATGTATGTATATATATGTATGTATATATGTGTCACTCCAGACGATATCTCCCCTTAGGATGCACTTAAAAATTTCAATCAAATTTTAAAATGTCAATAATATCAAAAGAAAGGATGATTTCGTTGGCCAGAATATTTGGAGTTCATTTAGGGGTCAAATTTTTACAATTTAGGGTCAAAAATAGAATAAAAACGTGTTTTTTCCATTTTACCCCCATTTTATATGAAAATATGATAAAAGTGTACATAACAACAATTACTGTACTCTTAAAGAGCTTTCCAACGACATGCATCTTGAAGGGTAAATACTATTTTGACTTTTGTACCCCGTACCCTTGTGTACCAATTTGTTTTTTCATCCATGCAAATTCTAAACCAAAATTTTCCTATATTATCATAAGCCAATAATAGGCAGATTTCTTTGAAAATTCGCTCATTAAGTCATGGTGCATGACTGGACTTTTTTATTTTAATATTTAATTGGAGTAATATGCCGACGGGGCCTGGGAGGACAGTTCTTTTTCGTTCTACAACCATCTGCTTTAACTATAAATTTATCATTAACTTTTTTCTCAATATACGATACATTATTTATTGAAAGACGCTCGCTTCAAAGATAATAAAAAGATTTTCATTTAATTTTGCCTTAACTCCGCTAGTATAGTTAGTTACTTTTAATTTTGTCTCTTTTCTAACTCCACCATGTATACGTAGTTATTACAGCGATTTTATAATTTATATTTAATGAAAAGCGTAAGGAACTTCGTATTATTCATATTGATTGTTACTTACAGGGAAATTTCCTTTTCTATATGTAGAAATAATTATGTTCATTAATTTCATGAAAATGTAATGTATTCATGTGTATTCATATTGACTGATATACATAAAGAGAAATTTCTAATTCTATAATGTAGAAATAATAATGTTCATTAATTTCATGTAAATTTAAATCAGTATCAAGTAAATTTAGCGCAATAACAGCCCTGCTAAACTTATGAAAAAGACATTTTATAACGACATATTATTGATATTGTTGCGCAGGGTAGGGCGTGGTAAATGGTCAGAAGATCACTGAAATCGACACACAAATATTGGAGAGAGTAGGGGGAAATTTTCATGAACGCCTCCACCATTGCATTAATGAAAATGGTCATCACTTGAAGGATGTAATCTTTTGTTCATGGTCCACTGTTTTAGGCATTGTTTAAGTTTTCTGTTTAAATTTATGAATAAATTTTACATAACAAATTGTTGAAGTTCTGATTATTTGAAAAATGTCCGTTTCCCACGCCCCACCCTTATTTAAATCTTTATATTCTTGATGTTCTTCGAAGCGTCAATGTTAAATTTTGTTGAATTTAAACAATGGCGATTAGTGATTTTATATATGTTTTACAATTATTTTTAATTTTAAAATTTGTGTCTGTTTGTATTTTAAAGTTTGAATTAAATTAAATTCAATTAAAAATGTTAATCGGCCATTTTTCGGCCTTGAAAAGTGCTAAATTGAAAAAGAAAGTCATATTTGATATCTACTCGACGGTGGCTTTAAAACGACGTATAGTTTGTATAGGGTTGTTGTCAACTTTTTTTGTACCAATTTTCAGGCTCTAAATATGGGACCAAAAATTGGAATACTATTAAAAAATTATTTATATTAGAAATAATTATTTAATTTTAACGAAACTTTGTATTCATGCCTTATTTAATATTAGAAACTTGGAAAAAAAAAAAAATATTTGATAATTTTTCTACACATGTGTACATTTGGTACCAAGTGTACCTTTTGGTTCAGGTCAAAGGGGTGAAATAATTTTTTTACATTTTATTTTATCATTTATTTTTATTCATTAGCTTAAATAATGGACTTTTACATTGTTAGTTTTTTTAAATACATTTTTGGTACCTATGGGTACAGGGGTACAAAGGTACTTATTATACAATACCTACTTTTATGCATATCGTTGGAAAGCTCTTGATTATACCTTTTAATGTTGTTATGTAGTGTTTTGTGTTATTTTTAATTTTTATGGGGGTAAAATTAAAAAAAGTCACTATTTCCCCAAATATACATATATATCGATTGCTTCGCAGAAATGTATTTTTCTTTCATTTTATCGATGTTATTTATTTTATGTTCATCAATTTCGGTGGTTTTTACCCGTACGAACCCACGTTTTTCAAAAACAGAGATAAAATAGAAGAGTAACATTTTATTAAAAATTCAATATAATTTCCATTAGAATGAGTTAGTATAATTGGAAAAAAATGATAAAATTAAAGTCTTCTTGGAAAATTGAGGTATCTGCTCTGTCACTAGGTTAGCTTTGAATTCCTTTCATAAAACTTCGTGAATTCGATACTTTTTTCCTCGTTTTCCCTCTTTGAAATTCTAACAGCTTTTTATAATCAACTTGTAAAGCTTCTGTCAACCTCTTTCTTTTGAATTATTTAAATGAATCCTCGCCATTTGACGCCGAGACTGAATTTCCCGCGAATAACCTTTCTTACTACCACCCCCGGAAAAAAAAACCTTCTTGTTTGAATTTTTCCTATTGAAAATCTGGTCGAGAAAAAGGACCCAAAAGGGAAGGATGGGGTTTAAGGAAAATGAATTTACTCTGCGTAGAAAATATTGCAATTTGGAAAAAAGGCGGCCCGAGGCGTCATCTTTAACGGAACTCCCCGATCAACTATTTATGAGATGTCGGAAGGTGGAAAGAAAAGAAAAGTCGGCTGAATTATTAACACATAGCTGGAACTGATAGGCTTAGAACCGTAACAACGCTTTACGGCCAGACTAGTCTTGACAGCTCTCACTTCTCCGTAATATCAACTAGGGAAATCGTTTTCCCAAACTAAAAATAAAAAGCTACAAATGGAAATAGAGGAAACAAACGTTTTCTACATTCTCCTTATCTCATAAGGGGTTCTTATTTATTTTTTCACGACCCTATAATCGATTTTCCTTTTTATAAATGAATATAATATTCACCGATGTTTATTATAGATTTACTTGCATTGTTATCGGCCAGATTTTTTAATGATACAATCATCTTTAAGCTGGAAGACATTGCCACTCGACCGACCAGAGTATTACTGGGCTTTTTTTATCTGATCTTTCATTATCTTTTTTTAGAGTCCTTAGACAATTCTGAGGACCCCTTGTAATGTTCTGCTTTCTTCTGTCTTTCTGGAAGTCATTTATGCACCTGTATCTCCGAAAGTACAACACAAAAATCTGAAACGTTGCAGTTATGTTATCTGTAAAAATCTTAACACAGGAAAATTATAGGGAAGCCTCAACAAATCATCCCTCAAAAACAAGGGGTTAATGTTTAAGGTTTTTTTTTTTAACGAAAATGGGTCATAATAGTAAAATGGGTCATAAATGGGGGTTTAATAAATAAAGAGGACGTCCTCCTGTATGTATATATTTTCAATTTTGTGCCATATGTCCTTAAAAATTGTGTTTTTGTGGCCCCTCTATTATTTTTTTAACAAATCAACGAAACAATCACAGTTATTTTTTGTCAAAAAATAAAAATAGAAGATTTTTTTTATTATTATTCCTCCACTTTTTTCCTGTTTTATTTGTTGTCAGATTTCAGACCCCCCCCCCCCCCCCCCTAAATCATATAAATTTATATCACAGAAATGGTTGAGCTAAAGACTTCAGGGTAGTTGAGTTAGGACGTAAAAATAATGCAGTTAAAGGTGCATTTGTTTAACGTTATTATAGACATTAGCTTAAACAAACTTTATATGGCGTCAATTTTTATAAATGGCCAGAACACATATTATGTATATTAAAAAATGAAATTTCAGTTTTAACCCGGGGATGCGATTAGATGGGGGGAGGGGAAATTTAAAAGTAATAAACGCTGCTTTCTCCTATAAGTTGATATAAGAAGCTTCTTCAGTATTTGGACTAAATGAATAATTAATGAATTTTTGTAAATGATATTAAATTTATGTTTGGGGGGAGGGTAAACTAATAGAAATAAGGGGGAGTGATTAAGGAAACTCTGTGTTTAGATACTCGTACATAACTCTCGCATAGTAAAATGTTTTGTTGTTTCTTAACAGTAGTTTATAATCCCATCAAGTTAAAACAATACCTACAATATAATTATCACGCTCCAGCTGATAATTATGTACAATCTATATTTTTAACATTGACTTTCTTCTAAAATTTGTACTTTGTTAATAAAGATTTAATGTTTTATTTGTTTCAGATGTAACTGAATTTTCAACTAAAGATAACTGTAAGTTTGATTTAAATTATTTTTTACTATAATCGTGTTACTATTTTGGTGATTAAACTATTTGCAATCAACTTTTTCTATTTACATATTTGTTTTAACTAAAATTGATTTAAAAATCGAATTATTATACTAATACAGTAGAGCGTCGATTATCCGAACTAATGTTTTTTGGGGTGGTTCGGATAATAAAGAATTCGGATAATCGAAATTCACTAGAAATTTAAAAGGGAAGATGCAAAAACTTTATGCAAAAAGTATATTTGTTTTATTTATCTAGTACATAGTGAAAAAAAAATATAAAGTTGTATCACCTAAGATTAATTTGGCATAAAGAAGGTTGCAATAGTCATCTGCTTAATTTTTTACTATGAATCTCGATTAGTCGAATCCCATGACGTAATTTGAAATTTTTTAAGCCACTCAGACTGAGGATGAATAAAGAGTCACCACCAAGCTTCATATTTAAATCTACTGCTATATCACACAATATGGGTCCAGATATGGATATGGGCTGTCCAGAGGCCCATTTTTGCAAAAATCAAGTGAATGCAGCATCTTCCAACAATTTGGATTTAGTTTTTTTTTTTATAGTTTTACGATTTAAACTGCCCTCCTCACTGTCAAGATTAAGTGCACTTAAACCTTGGCAAAGTGATTGAATCAGAATTATTTTGTAATCGTTGATTTACCAACACCGAACTTGATAGCCAATGCCTTGGCTTTCACCTTTCTTCAGCCGCATAATAATTTCCATTTTATCTTTCAATGAAAGCAGTCCCCATTTCCTTTTTGCCGACATGTAAGTTTTACTTAAAATATCTAACCACTAAATAATTAAATGTATACCTCACAATGAATGATTTGAAACTGAGAGCATTAACATAACCGACCAACAGAACAGAAAGGTATTAAATGGAAATGCTGCAAATAATTCCACAAATTACATAGACAAACAAAAGTTAGTTCTTAGTAAACAAATGTTTAATATCTGCCCCGTCAAACTGAATTCATCGAAATCTGGTTTCCCTTTTTACAGCTAACATCGCTCTTTCCAGGAATTAATTTAGCGGTGGCTTTTGATTTTTTTTTTTTTTTTTTTTTTTTTTTCATGAAGCTAGTTCGGATAATTGAACGTTCGGATAACTGACGTTCGGATAATCGACGCTCTACTGTACATTATACATGGACTTGAATCATTAGTAAGATCGGATATATACGTAGTTACGTAGGATTTGGAGAACAATGTGTATTGATAGTATTGTAACTGTTTTAGCATGTGGTTACCTCCGATTTAAGCCTAGTGTTCAAGCTCCGGTTTTTACTCCACTTATTTAATAACTTATCTAGTTTATTATGACCATTCAAAAATGATCCAATTTCTGAAGTTACATTTAAAAGTTCTTAAACATTCTGTTGTTATAAGATATACAATCAGAAATTATTTTTTCCGAGGGTAATGTTCTCACTTCTTAATATTTCTCACCTCTTCTGATCAAGTTTTGATACCCTCATTTTTTTGATTGCCTTCATTAACGCTTGAGTTATGGCGCCAAAGTAATTATTTAGATTAAAGATGGAACAGAAGATGTTTTTAAAAGGTATATTGCTAATGTATTAGCGGTGCGATTATTAATTACCGTTTGTGTTCCTGAAGCATCCCTACATTAAACTTGTCTTTGTCTCTAGAATGAAGAGTGAAGAACACCTGTTGTACTTACTAAAAGGTACTTACACTAATAAATTTGAAACTAACCCTTTTGGTTTTGTATACTCTTAACCCCATAATATTTATTGTCTCAAATCTACATAATCTCAATTGGTATCATGATTACTTACTTCACAAGGTTTCACGTAAGACCAGAATGGTGATTAAATGATATTAAATTTAACTACTTTCAAAGTTACAACGTACGAACTCTTCCCCGGTGTATGTTGCTGTTACACCGTGTAGACTAATGACTGAATTTCTTGTGGGTTAGTGGGGTAGTTAGTTGATAGTTGCTATAGGCTTTGCAAGTTGCAAGACACTGAATGTTGAGTCCAAGACTGCCTGAGGCTATTGACCCAGATCCAGCGTTTCTACTCTACTCTCTACTCGGGTTCTATCTGCTAGGATGCGAGCCCACCAAGCAGCCTTCCTCGTCCCTATTAAACCAACCCCGTTATTATAATACCCATGGCTTTACTATCCTTATAAAAGCTTTTATGAAAGAATACAGTGTGATGAAATGTTGCCGCACCGTACAATACTTAATTTATTGCAATCGTAAATTTTTTTATGATTAATCTGCAAAATATGCCTCTTTTACTTTTCCCTATGTAATAAAATGATTAAAGTGTTGTTGTAATTAAGATAAAATTATTTATTTTTAGCAATTCAAACTTTATGAAGTATTTACTGATTAATAATATTAACGATAGAAAAACATTGTGGGGATGATTTAAAAAAAAATGAGTTTTTCAAAAAGAGGGATAAGACATAAAATAACAGGATAAGCTATGTGGCACATTTCCTCGCGTCCATTTTCATATACATTAATGTTTTATGCTCCTACAAACTATTATTGAAAAATTTATTTAATTGTTCTTTCCTCCCGTCCTTAAAATCTGTCAAAATTGTTTTATTGCTCACATGAATTTAAGTGTTAATTTATCGAAATTGAAAGAGTGCAGACGGTTGAAATTAATCTGGGGGATATCTGTTGGCCACTTTTGACTTACTTACTTACTTAATCCCGGCCTCTTCTACCCTGCGGTGTAGAGGCGTTACAAAAGGACTACCAGGCTGCTTATCTTTAGAAATTGCCACAGCTCTGGACCATGTCATATGTTGGGCACTCAGGTGAGAGTTGATGTTGTCAGCCCAAGTCGTTCTTCTTCGACCTCGCGGCCGAGTTCCTTGACATCGGGCTTCTAACACTTGCTTGGGGTACCTCTCTTCTTCCATTCTTTGAGTGTGGCCAAACCACCTTAGTTCCATGTCCGCGCCAGGTCAAATCCGATTTTATCAGTCCGGTTTTATCCTTTTTGTATCTTTTAATCGTTGAGTTTAAGGTGAATGAGGGATTGGCCCATTGCACCCTAGCTTGCTGGGGGGGGCTGCCTCCTTGAAGCTTGCAAGCCAAGCTCCTCCTTACTTCAAGATGTAGGTGTTATTACCATCTCTACTGCCTGAGACGGCTTAAGCCCAAATTCAGGTTGTAAGGAGTTCCCTCCTTTTGCAACACGGGCTTGGGACCGGCTTCGGCGGAGTTAAAACACTTTTGACAAACAATCCAAATATCATAAAAATCAGAGTATTTTTTTTATATATTATAATAGGTGTAAATAAAAATGTATATTATGTATGTTTGTACGAATGTGGAAGAGAAACATATGGGCGCAGAAGGTTAAAACTTACATGGGACCAACAATGGGCTAATTATGATCTACCATCCAAATTTCATTAAAATCGAACAAGTAGATAGTTTTTAAGACATGTTGGTTCACAAAAATTGAGCGACAGACCGTCAGACGTACACGAAACCAAAAATGTTCCCTGAAATTATTTCTGCCTTGGAATTTTTGAAATCGGAGACATCAAATATTTACGTTCTTCAGAACGATTATATAGCTTCCGCTACCTTTAGTATAAGCTCCGGAGCAAATACAAATGTAAATATTTGGCTAATAAATGTTAAAATTTCACTTCGAACATTTAATTAGATATTTTAATTCTATTATAAATTCAGTTACTTTTGGCTTTCAGAGACCTTGTATTCTTCTTATTCCTTGATTTGTGGACTTTTCATTAAAGAAGAGTTTAAAAGGAAAAAAAAAATTATTTATTATCCCCTCAAAAACTTGTCAATAATAATTAAAAAATAGTCATTATTATAAACAAAGTGTATAAAATAAATCAATTTAAAATCTCTACCACGTGCCGCATCATGTGCTTATACTTCACCGCTACTGGCTATTGTTATCGCTGTCCTGCTTTTGAGGTAGCAATCGTGTCTAAATAAAATGTTCCCTATTTCACTTGTATTATATGATGGCAGGGACTAGGTACAAAATATAAAGGTATCAGCTCCATAACATTAAATTGAATGCCAAACGGGATGAGAAAATCTTGTATTAATAAACCTATAACGTTGTTTAATCTCTAACATCTTCGTCGTTTTAATTTGAAGTAAAAATTTCAGTTGTTTTTGGAGCAATATCTCATTAAATTTTTTAAGTCGGAGAATTATACGTCTTTACTAAATTATAGTTTCTTTGAAAGAAGTCAAAGACTTCGGCTTAATCAGTTTTTCTTTTTTATATTTCGACTAGCCGGATCGGCACGCTTCGCGCGCCTTATCCGTCTAGGAGTTGGCGCTGTGTGTGAAAAATAATTAAAACAATATGATTAATATATCTTTATTATTACATAATTTTAGTGCAAGTAGGTATTTTATGCTTATTTTCAAACATTTTATCTAAATTAAATATATATCCAGCTGGTTTTTAGGGTTTCGTTGGTAAAACCAAAAAAAAGAAACCCTTATAGTTTCGTTCCTGTGTCCGTCTGTCACTCTGTACGGTTCCAATAACTTTTGAACCAAAAGAGATAAAAACGTGAAACTTTCCAGTATAAGAGATCGTTTTGACTCGCACACAGGAAAAATATAGCGAACTCAATATTATCAGCTGTTCAAATTCAAAATGGCGGATAATTCACGTCGCAAATGTTTTTTCTTTTTTTTAAATTTTGAGTGGGGTATCAAATAAAAGGTATTGAAGAGTAGAATAGAAATATATATACCACTTAGGGATATTGTTTAATTTTCAGCGCAATTTTGTCAAAAAACATCGAAATTTTGCGTGTGTCCCCCCCCCCCCCTAAAATCATATTTCCGCTATTACTAAAAATATAGAAAAATATGCAAAATGTGTGGTCTGCTGGGCCATAGAAAAAATAAGATTAGCAATTTGATCTGATTTACTGGAAATCCAAGATGGCGGATAATTCATGTCACTCGAAAAAAAATATTTTTTTAAAATTTTGAGTAGGGTATCAAATGAAAGGTATTAAAGAGTAGAATAGAAATATATATACCACTTAGGGATAGTGTTTAATTTTCGGCGCCATTTTGTCAAAAAACATCGAAATTTTGCGTCCCCCCCTAAAATCATATTTCCGCTATTACTAAAAATATAGAAAAATATGCAAAATGTGTGGTCTGCTGGGCCATAGAAAAAATATGATTAGCAATTTGATCTGATTTACTGGAAATCCAAGATGGCGGATAATTCATGTCACTCGAAAAAAAATATTTTTTTAAAATTTTGAGTGGGGTATCAAATGAAAGGTATTAAAGAGTAGAATAGAAATATATATACCACTTAGGGATAGTGTTTAATTTTCAGCGCCATTTTGTCAAAAAACATCGAAATTTTGCGTCCCCCCCCCTAAAATCGTATTTCCGCTATTACTAAAAATATAGAAAAATATGCACAATGTGTGGTCTGCTGGGCCATAGAAAAAATAAGATTAGCAATTTGATCTGATTTACTGGAAACCTAAGATGGCGAATAATTCATGTTATCCGATTTTTTTTATTTTTAATTTTGAGTGGGGTATCAAATGATAGGTACTGAAGAGTAGATTTCAAAAATGTATAACACTTGATGTTAACATTTAATTTTGCGCGCCATTTTGTCAAAAAAAATCAATACTTTTCTCCCCTCCCCCTTACTAATTTTGTGTTCACAATACCAACGAAACCCTTTTTACGAGAGATTCACGCCTTACCAATTTTTTTTGTTTTTCATATATGTTTTTCAATATAAATTAATTGAACCATTAATTTTGATATTTATCCACTTTGCAGCTATTATTTAGATAATGCATTATGTTTAACTGTAATAAATATATTTTTAATTAAAAAAGAAATTATGAAATAAATTTACCTTCAATTTATTTATTTTATAATTTTTAATTATTCTATTGAATACTACCTTTAATTTTCAATTTTAGGTACAATGAGTCCATTTACCAAATTTCAGATCTCTAAGTCCACTGGAAGCTAAGATAATAGTATTTGATTAAATTCAAGATAGCGGTCATATTATGTTGAAGAGATAGTACCTTTTATTTTCTTCTTTCGATACTATTAGTCTATGAACCAAATTTCAGATCTCTAGGTCCACTGAGGGCTGAGATAATAGTGTGTGATTAAATCCAAGATGGCGGTTATAATTCAATATGGCGACCATTTATTGAAGTGATTGTACCTTTAAGTTTCTTCTTTGGCTACCATAAGTCTATGTACCAAATTTCAGGTCTCTAGGTCCCTTAGAAGCTGAGGTAATAGAGTGTTATTAAATCCAAGATGGCGGTTAAAATTCAATATAGCGACCATATATCGAAATGAAAATGGCTGCACTTTTCTATTTATGGTACACTCTATCTATGTACCAAATTTCAAAGCTCTATGTCAATGGGAAGTAGGAGCATTAGTGATCAAGCGATCAGTCAGTCAGTCAATCACTGTCACTCTTAGTTTTATATATTATACAGATTAAAGAAAAATCTTGTTTCTCTAAAAGATTTATAATAGTGGTTGGCTAGTTTGGTAGTAGGTGTGGCAATATTCTTGACAGCTGATATTTGCCAGAAACAAGATTGCCATATTCTCTTCTAGACATACTGTGCTTTATAAGTCAGTTAAATATCTTCTTAAGAAAGATAAATGGATTTTTTATATAGGTGTAATAATTTAATGCAGACATCTCTACTTCATTTCGAAACGTTTCAACTCATTTAGAGTCATCCTCAATCTGTTTTATTATCTAAACAAATATCAACATCATTGAAAATTATTGTAACAACCAATACTGATAATAATAATAATTAACATTTTAAATTATAAAAAATAACTAATTACATTTAGGATAAATGATTAAAATGTATATACATTACTATTAATATTAATATAAATTATAATCATAATTGTCAGATAACAAAAATTAAATAAAAAGAAAAAATGTTTTTTTTCTTTTTATTTAAGAAAAACATTTTTTCTTCCTCTAAATGAGTTGAAACGTTTCGAAATGAAGTAGAGATATCTGCATTAAATTATTACACCTATATAAAAAATCCATTCATCTTTCTTAAGTATAGAATTAATAGGGTGTATTCTTAAATTAGTAATAATTTAAGTAATTTAAAATATATATATATATATATATATATATATATATATATATATATATATATATATATATATATGTATGTTTTAAAAGGAAAGAGGGATTAGAGAAAGATTGTCTAAATGCTTTTACATTGAACCTTCTTATCTTCAATTCATTGTATCTGATTACAAAATAATATTGAACCATAAATAAACTAAATTTTTTTGCTGCTTCTAAATACATTCTTAAAAATAGAACTTCTTTAAAATATAATTGCAAGCAATGCACCGTAAACCTTTTCCAGTTGAAATGCGAAGTCTAAAATTAATCGTGAAGTTTTGTATCTTATTTGCAATTTTGAACAATTAAGTTGTTTTTTTTTACTGTTAAATTTGAATTGGTCCCCAACTTGAAACTATCCTTTGCTTGTATTAATTACAAAATTAGTTTTTATTTTCTTATTTCAAACCTATTATTTGCAACTGCATTGCAGATTAATATTTAAAAACTATTATTATTGTTATCATTATTTTTTATTACATATTTTATTTATTTTCATACTATTATAGGAAGAAACGCAAATACACTGTAAATTTATATTATAGTAATTATACATTTTTTAATTGGATTAAGGTAGTATTAAAGATAATACAAAATAAGTGTACTACCATAGTAATACTATAGCTATTATTATTTTTAAAATGTAAAAGGATTACATTTTATTTGTTTAAAGAATTAAGACGAAGAAAGGTATGAAAAGTGTATTTTCAACTATCAAGTATTTCCGGTGTATATAATAGGTAGGTAATACCATTGTAAACATTTATTACCCAATGGAGATAGTCAAAGAGTTCTTTTAGTGTTAAACATTAGAAGGGCCTGTGGGGTAGTTTGTACCTCGACCATTTTCTTATTATGGTTATTTCTTTTGTTAAATTATTTTGATAGCAAAGGTTTTGAAGTAGTAATATTCAATTATTTGTTTTCAACCTAGATTTTAGAAATAGTTTTTTAGTTATTATTGATATACATATAAATACATAAATCTATAACTTTAACTCTATGACAGACTAAAATAATTTAATTTGGAATACATTAATTTCAAACTATGAACTATATTATACAGCCTCTAGGTCCCCGTTCCTCTAAGTTTATTATTTCCTAATTTAAAGAGAAAGTATTGTGATTGCGCGAAAATTTAATTTTGAGATTTTGATGGATTTACACGTTTTGAGGTTTTTAAAAAATTTCTGTCTGTCATCTGTGTAGACGCGTGGAGCCTAAACTGCTTTGAACTATTTTGACGAAATTTGGCACACATTTTCAGAAAAATCATACCCCGAGGAGAAATCGAGAAATAAATTTTAGCTCCAAATTAGGGGGCACTTTCCCCCAAAAACTCTCTACAAAAAATGTCTCGAAAATAGTTCCGACGATTTTGATTAAAATAATTCCATTTATATACGAATCTAACGATATAAGCTGTTTTCCCGAGAAAAATCTAGTTCCTGAAAATAGCTTTAAACGATGACGGAGAGAAGCCGGGTTCGATTCCCCGCTGAGGAAATGTTATTTTTATGATAAATTTTGATAAAATGTTCAATAATAATTAAATGTACGAAAACTCGAAAACTAATAAATAGATAACACTGGGCAGAGTAAATATAAACTCTTATATGATAAAGTTTGAGTTAACTCAGACCGAAATTTTAATATGCAATATGCATACATAATAAACCCTGATAAATGTGGTCAATAATATTAAACAATGGTTGCTCTAGAAAGCAAGTACTGATTAATACATATATAATATAACAAGAGCCTTTTATTTCTTGTTTTCTCTCCTCTGCACTTTCAAATTTCTTACATTGATCACTCCCATGTTTGCCTTCACAAAATCTACACTGAGGACCTTCGGACACACTTAAAGCCCCTGCAAAAATAAATCTATTTTTATTGCCCAAGATTTTTTCTGAATTTTGATTTGTTATATAACTACAATTTGCAAAATTGTTATTACCAAACCTAAATTCAACTTTTACCTAGCTGTGATGATTTTGTTCTAAACTATAGTTCTAAACTATAAAGGGTTATAAAATGGATCTATCTTTATTTTCTTCTAGTTTCAGAATAATGGAGGATGGAATTTTTTTATATTAGTTATAGTATTAAATATAATAGAAGAGATGATGGTTCACATTACAAAAAATAATAAAATAATACAAATTTTTTTCGAGTTTATAATAGTTTTACTCTTCTTTATTTAATTTAAGGTTTTTTTGTGTCCCTTAGTATAAAAGGTAAGACGACTGAGTGGGACGTAACTATGCGTTAGTTTTTCCTCATTCCATATCTAGTTTACTTATTTGCATTTGTGGTTATATTCACTTTTTAACCAACTTTATACAGTAAGTTAGTCTACTTTGCTAAAACTTTCTACTTTAAGTCTGTTTGTGTTCCTTCCCCTGTAAAATTCCCACGTCTAATATTTTATCCATTTATAAGTCCATTAGGAAAACTTAAAAAAAGTTCGTTCCATTATCATATAAAAACTTTGTATTTTTTTTTTTGAATTAGGTTTAATACATGTTGTCTTTTTACATAAACTTTCTATGCATTGCTATGATTGTTAAAGTCACATCAGAAAGGATGTTTAATTGATTCGAATTCTTTGAATGTAAAGAGATTTAGGAAAGGACGATTTAGAAGCTGTTGCTGCTCACATTTTCATACCCTAACTAAGCCCAAGTTGAATTGAATAAAGATTACATATTCTAAGTGCATCATTCAAGTGTAATTTGGGGATCCAGAGAAGGCAGTAGAAACGCTATCGTAATATCAGAAGAATATATTTACATTATTTTGTATTTTTAGATAAAAGTAATTTTTTATGCATTTATTTTATCATGGTGGAGATGGAGATGGTGAAAATGTGGTCATGATGTATCACTTATCACTTATTGATGATTTTTATTATTTATAAGGATGAGGCTGGTGAGAGGCATCACTACCTTCTTGCTTATTTATTAGCTTCCCTGAGGTGCCTTCTTCTACTCCTTAACTTTATCCTTATATTCTACGATAAGAACCGAAAACTAACCAATTCTAAAATTACTGAATTAAGCTCATATTTATTCTCTCTTTTCCTCCATTTCTTTACTTTACTGAAATTAATCTTATTGAAATAATATCGTTTCTCATCTGGTACTTCTTTAGATTGTTACTCCCTTATGTTGTTTGTTTTAGAATATAAATGACTTTAACTTCATAAATATTAAGAAAAAGGGATGTTTAGTCCAGTGTACTTTGGGACAAAGGAATATCACACTTCTGTATTGATAAAGGGAGTAACAGTCTAAAATAGAACATTCCGTACAACTTCTTTAGATTGTTACTCCCCTCTGTTTTTTATAAGTTGAGTAACAATTTAAAGAAGTGCTCCTCATCTAATCATTTAAATATTATCTTATCATTAATAGTTATTATTGAATAACTATTAATTGTTTTGTAATCATTAGGTTTATTTGGCAAAATCTCTACAAAATTATTTTCAAATTCTTATAAACCCCCATACAATTTATTATTAACATGTCTTGGTCAAAACATAGGTCAGGACAAATAATAGATTCAACAACTTTGGACATCAAAAAATATTTAAATTTTTAAGCCCATAGAATGCAGATATGCTAGCTTTGAAATTAGTTTTCACTGGTGGTGATTTTACATCCGAGCTTACCGAAGGCAATATTGTGATAATTCTGATGAATAAAATTTTGTTATGTCTCCACATTCAAAAATATTTGGTCCCGTATCGGTCTGTCTGGCGTCCAACATATTAGTGAACCACAGTATCTTAAAAACGTATCACCCAATTGTGATTGAATTTGGAGGGTATGTCATAATTAGTGTTGGATCCATATACATTTCAACTCTCTATGAACATTTATTTCTCCTTCGCATGCGCAAAAATATTGTTTTAGAGAATTGTCGAATAAAATGAAGCTATTGCAATGGCTTCAAAATTTTTGTAATGTTAATTTTTAAAAATTTTCTCCGTGGAAATCCGTTTTAGACCATTCTCAATCGATTCCTGAAATGTAACACTTTTTCATATATGTATATATGTATGTGTCACTCCAGACGATATCTCACCCTAGGATGCACTTAAAAAATCCAAACAAATATTAAAATGTCAATAATATCAAAAGAAAGGATGAGTTCGTTGAAAGAATTTTTGGAGTCCATTTAGAGTCTAAAATAGCATAAAACGTGTTTTTTCAACTTTACCCCCTTTTATATGAAACCATGACAAAAGTGTACATAACAACAATTACTGTACTCTTAAAGAGCTTTCCAACGACATGCATCTTGAAGGGTATATATTATTTTGACTTTTGCATCCCGTTCCTCCTTTATACCATTTTTTTTTCAACCATCCAAATTCTAAACCAAACTTTTTCTATATTATCATAAGCCAATAATACGCAAATTTCTTTGAATATTCGCTCATTAAGTCATGGTGCATGACTCGTCTTTTTTTATTAAGACACATACCTTTGAAATTACGTAATTTTGTAGAATTCTGATTCTTGTTTTTTTTTTTATTTAATTTGCTTCTCTTCTTTCACTATAATCTCTTTAAGGTACTAGATTACTTTCGTATTCAGATATCCTTCATGTTTCTTATCTTATTAATTATGTTATTGCTTCCTCGTAATTTTGCATACTTTTTTCTTCTGCATCTCATTTTCTGTTCGACATAATATCTTTCTATTCTTCTCTCATCCGAGATAAGCTCTTATTAAGTCGATGATAATGTTTGATATGATAGCATTTTCTTTTTTCTAAGGATTTTGCCTGGATTGGAAGGGAAGTTTCTCATGTGTGACAGATAGGGTCTAAGCAAACTCGGGTAAGATTCCTGTTGGCAGATAGCGAGTACAATGGTTTGTAATATCCAAGTGAAGTACAACCACTACAACACTGCTCCGCATGAGCCGTGGAGTCAGAGGGATCAAGTTTTCAGACAATGACACTATAAAACCCTCGCTTGTATTGACACGATATCTTATCCTGCAACAAACCTTGTCTTATTGTACTTCCTCTTGACTTTCCCCTATTCATCTCTTCCTACCAAAACATTAGTTCACAATGTTATCAGAGTTCTCAAGACTTTCGCGAGGTATTAATTTAAATACCTCCATCACATATAACCTATACCTATAAGATGGCTGTTTTGAAGTCAATGAAAAATTATTTAAATACAATAATAATTAAATATTATACTTATAACAAAATAATTTATGATAATATTTGTATTAATGATTTAAATTAATTTCAAATTTTTTTAAATTAATTTATTTAAATTAATTAATTAATATTAATTAGTACAATTTACTCACATAGTTCTTTCGCGAAGCCAATGAATTAAAATGTAGATAGACATTTTCATGTAAAGTAGGTACTCAGTGGCGGATCTAGATCTTGCGGGGCCCTGGGCGAGACAAAATAGCGGGGCCCCCTAGGATAGAGCGGGGATTGCTGATAAAAAACAATAAAGTAACTTATTAATAAACCACTTACAACTTGATCCTATTTTACGGCTAATTCCCTTCACTTAGGGCCAGTCAAACTTTTTTGCTCTCAAAATAATTCAAAACTTTTAAAATAATTACAATTCTGCTCATGATTTTAATCTAACTTATTATTTGAACATAAACCCCTCAAATTATATAGTTTTCAACTAATCATAATTTTCTCTGCAAACTATTTATTCTTCTTCATGATATTTTGGGTTTTATGGTTAAATTATCATTGTAAATAAAAAGTTAAGCTGTGTTATTTGTGATCAGTCCTATAATTTAAAATATACACTCGAGCACTTTAAATTTACTCCCAGATTTCATATTCTTAGCTTATAACTTTCCATTTTAGTGCCGAGTTTTTAGTTTAATTTTTAAAGACACACATTTTTAGGGGGGTCCGGGGGAGGGGAACAAAATTTTGTAAATATGACCTCTCAAAACAGCGTTGTTATGCTTTTCTGAGGTGAAGTTTCTCTTTGACATCAATTGGTAAAACTGCACTAATTGCAATTATTTCGTACTGTCCGATGTACTTAGTTTCTCTTACTATTCCTTTTTACAGGATTTGTCTTTTTTACATATCTCTGTACATTGTCAAACAATTAAGGTTATGTAGTATCTCGATAAATTCAGTGTTTTATTTATTTGTTTAAAAAAAAAAATACACGAAATGCCACGTTTTATAGGAAAAAACAAATTAAATTGGAGGTTTAGATATAGGTGGGGCACATAACGAAGATTTACCCCACAGAATAAATAACAAAATCGTCATCATTTTGAAAAGGGGGAGGGTGAGAAAACACTAGGACGTTAGCTCACTTAATTTTATATGGAGCGGGGCCCCGCGGGCTATCTTAAACATAAAACAAATTAATCTATATTTTATAACTTATTTATTTGACTTTTTTATCGCGAGGGGCCCCGCGAAAAGGTAGTTAGGTATTAGGCTCTACCATGTAAACTAAGTTCGACTGAATTTTATAATTCTAATATTTCAAATTTTGTACATGGCGTGGGGCCCCGCGGACAATCTTCACTATGATCTATATATTTGCCTGTAAAGTATAAGTATTTTATTTTATTTTTTTATGGAGCGGGGCCCTCCAAGGCGCGGGGCCCAGGGCGGTCGCCCCCCTCGCCCCCCCCTGGATCCGCCCCTGTAGGTACTGAACGCAAAAGCAAAATATAAACAAGAAAAAATATATACTAAGAATTGTTTTGCCTGGCTTGTTTTTGTGGCATTTATGTAAAATTAATAAATACTAAGATTGGAATTTGTATTTTTGTTTCAACTTTCTGGGCACATTGATTTCTCTTCCGCGTGCGCACAAACATTTTTTTTTTTATTAACACCTTTATATTTAAAATTTTATTTTGTCAAAGTAGCCCATATAAATTTGATATTGCATAAAAATTAATGTGATCCCTCTAGGAATCGAATCAGGTCTGATCAACCAAACATTCGCAATTCCCGAATGTGGCCATTGGTCCAGACTATTCTTTGTCTATATATAAGTGTTGTACTACTTGCCTTCTTCTATGTTGCTTCACAATTATCTTTTATATAATCGAGTAATGTTCCGACGGAGACAATTCACCTCGAAATGATTATTGCTAAGCTAAGAAAACCACATTTATTCCAATAAAAATAAATGTTTGTTTTGATTTGTTGGTCTTCAAATAGATAATAATAATTTATCAACTAGAAATCTAAATTAGTTTTACTTTTTTTTTCTAAATATAAAACTAAGCCCGTTGCCACCGGCTTAACGGTTCATGGAAAATCAAGTGTTGTCATAATTCCCCTGGGTTCTAATCTTCTATGTATGGACTCCTCTGTTTTAGTTTATTTATTTTTCATTCTTGGCTCAATATATTTTCATATTAGTGTCAAAGTTTATGCTTTAATAGTCGTCCTGTTATTTTAACCAGGTTTAGATATCAGATATATCTGGCTGCCAGACTAAAAATCTGTTTTGTGAGATACTAATGAAGAATAAATTGGTCAATAGTTTATTTTTTTTTTGAAAAAGTAAAGGTTCCTCTGGTATTTTTGTTTTTTTAATTTTAAATAGATTAGGTAATTTTTAAAAAACTTGAATACAATAAATTCACTTTATAAAAGCAATAATCTATCTCTATAAAAATATAGATTTAGATTTACAATAATATTATTTTTAAACTACAAATAATTCTATTTAACAGTACATATATTTATATATGCCATATAAAATGTATTGTTAGAACAAATTATTTATATCAAGTATAAAACATGTAAGAATATAGGTTTTTGTTGTATTTGTCCAGAATATTTGTAAAATAAAACATATAAAAACAATTTTTGTTGTCGATTTATATCTTAGGTTATCTTTATTTTTAAATAAGAGCCTTGTGATTCCGAGTTCTATTACCTATGGTTATAGTATAAATACTGTCAGTGAATAAATCATACCTAATATTATGTATAATTTTATTTCTATATTATACTTTTATAAAACTACATACGTATTTTGTAAGGGTAGTACATTTCTTGCAAATATGTTATGTATATGCTTGCCTTTAGGCTGTATAAAATATATTTTTTATTTTTTAATCTAATCAGTCTAAAAAAATACAGAGAACTTTTAACAGGCTCCAATTTAACCACACTGCATTACTCCTCTGGCGTAAGCGAAAACATTTTATTATATTATTATTCCTATGATTTCATATATATATATTTGAGATAGCATAATGTTCAAGGAGGAAAAGATATTTCAATGTGGACCAAAGCAATTTACTTGTAGTTTACCCCGCATAACCCCTTTTACTTCCTCAATATCCCTCAGGACCCACAATATATATATAAGCATGTACTGTACATGTACATATTTACGTGGAGAGACAATTTTTTATCCCTTAAGATGACCTCCATAGACACCCTATACCCATATACAGCCATGGGCGATCAGTTCCTTCGATCGTTATGGTTTCAAAGCATGCCTACTGAAGCTCAGACAATATTATCAGTTTGTAGAGAAAATAATCTGAACAAACTTTCACTCCAAACTGACAAGATGTTAGAAGTAACACAAGGGATAAAGCCAGATTGCTTTTATCGACCTTACTCGAACTAGCCAACCTTTCCAGGCCCAAATATGCAGCCATCGTCCGAAAAGGCCGTTTTTTGGCCGAAAGGCCAAAAAAGATTGACCAAGGACTATTCCAAGAAAAAAAGATAAGGACAAGTGCATGTGTGCTGTTATCACACAAATATGTGTAAAACAGACAAGGCATCTGGTTCCGGTTTCTTATTGACAACGGGGCTGACCTGCCCGTAATACCAGCTAATAGGTGCAGAAGGCGAAAAGCAGACCCAACCATTCGAATCTTCGCTTCCAATGACCCAGGATTCCGTATACCTACGGTGAACAACTCGTTAAGAGTTAATTGAAGCGCCCTTCCTACATTCAACGAAATATGCTCCATGTCAGTGTGTTTGAAACGCACAACGATAAATAAACGTACGATGAGTAAAAGCTGACCAATTTTGATGAAATTTGGTACACATGTTCATTTTACCAATGCTCAGGACGAGTTCGTTGTCAGCCCAAGCGTTTGCGCGCAACGCTCGCGTAAACGTGCGCTTCAAAATTAAAATTGGAATTTTAGGACGGGAAATTTTTTTTTATCACCTATTCGATGAGATGAACATTTTATATACATAACATTTTTTAGTAAAACCAACAGCGACACCGCTATAAATTAATAAAAATCGTTAATACTATTGAAGCAGACCTAAACGTTTTACAATAGAGAAAATAACCTTTTTACCGATATCTTACGTTCTAACGTAACAATTTTAATAAAATTTTATAAACATTGTCTAATGCACAATTGAAACAGGCATGTAAAATTTCAACTTGAGACATGCAAGTAGTTTTTGTGTAGCGAAGTGATACATTTCATAGTAATTGAAGTGGAATGACCGGGACGTGTAGGAGAGTTAAGGAATAGTAGAGTAACCCTTTCCACTACACGACTCTCTGTTACTGGCATATTCTTTAAATATCAACTTACCATGAATTAACAATCTAATATTTATTCTATTACGCTTGCTTCAATGATAGAGCCACGCGATGCCTAGTTATGTTGGTTTATGAAGTTTTAACTTTTTGGTTGCTGAAGTAACTCACCATTCTCTGAGCTGACTTCTTAGCACATTACGGACTTCACATTAGTCATTAGTGGACATCAAGAATAAATGTACCTCAGACGGGCTGCTATCCTCTAAAGTCTAAAGGCTTCAAGTTACTATGGACAACCTACCAGTATCAGAGCCATACAAGAAGAAATGATTTAATACCAAACACCTGGTTGCAGGCATAGAATGCATGAGGTGATATTTTATTTTAAATCAGCTCAAGGATAAATTGTCGTTGTTTACGAGATTGAAGAATTAAACTGTTAACAAGAAGAAGTATGTTGTTTGTTTTTAAGGATCACATGTTAACAGAAAGTCAAATAGAGAGTTTTATACTGTTCCAGCCAAGTTTCTTGGAACTGGGACAAACTACATATCTACACAGCCGCCCTTCTAAAAACTCTTAATTAGTTTTTTTCTGTTTCATTTTATTTTTATCGTATAATTTGTTATTGTCTTCAAATGTATTATCAATGATGTCCTAAATCCCTAGGTTTCTTTGGAATTGTTCAAATAAGAGGTATAAACATAATGAAATAAAATCATAAAATGATTTGAAGCAAAGGGTATATTTTAACTTAGATTAATTATTTCTTTATGTAGGTTAAAATATCTTTATATTAAATGTATTCAATTTAAAATGCTTCTCAATTGTTTTTAAACATTTAAATATATTCTTATATATTTTGCTAACAAAGGTAAATAGATATGACTCAAACAACCTTCAACAAATTACATACATAATTTGCTAACTCTCAAGAAATGGAGACATAAATAAAAATTGACTTTTATCCCCTAAATAAAAACCATTAATTATGCCTAGCAAAACGTTTGATACCCTTGTTTTCTCTTATAATAATTACTAGCTTCCGTAGCGAAGAACGGCTACGTTCGGGATGCTTTATTATCAATTTAATGGATTTAAAAACTACCATCAAGAAACATTTAAATTATTTTACAAAGCGAGAATATCTAGATTCTATCCCTCCCCCTTATTTCTATACCCCCTCCCCCTCCCCTTTCATAAGATAATTTGCTGCACTTATATCCCAAATTAGTAATTGATTCCGACTACTGAAGAAATATTCTTAAAATTTTTAAAATGGAAAAGCAGTGGTATTTTCCGTCTGTATATTTGTCTGTGGTATTTTTCCATTTTATCCCCCTAAATGTACATGTACATAACAAATGTGAATAACTCAAAAAATATTGATTTAACAAAAAAACTTTATACTAAATTTTTTTTCTTAAAATTTAATCCTCTATCGATTCCCGGGGTTATTTTGACTAAAGGAATTTCCACTCCCGAGAAGAAGTGGCAACCGCCCCTGGGGCGGAAGATTAAAACCTATTTGTTTACTCCCTGATTAAACACATCGTTTTTAAGTTTTTAAGTGTGGGTTAAATAAAGCTTTGAAGAAACTACACAAAAATAAACCTATACTTGACCACTATAGTAATAACAATAACAATTAAAAGAAAGGTTCAAAGCACAATGGATAAATTTTGACAAATGGATATTTCTCTCACGTTTTGAACTACATGAAAATAGTTTTGTTTTTTTATTTAAACCCGTTTTTTAATTTAACTTACTATCTTTCAATAAGAGGCGTTTCTTTTAAATCGATTCACGAAGTACCTACCTAAAAACAAAGCTTATTAAAAAATCCCGAAAAATATCGGAGATGAAGCAATAATTATATTGGAATATAAGATTTACCGATATTAAGTTTATTATTGTTATTATTATAATATTATCATAATCGTTTATTATCATAATATCATTAAATAGCTATGTAAACAAATGAAAAATTAATAATTTAAGAAAAGAAATGTATATCTACGTTTAGAACTAATTAAAAGCCAATAATATCAATTCTATTTCGTTCGTCTACTAAATAAAAATCAGGTTGTAAATTTATAAAGATTTAGTAGTTATTGAATTTTTTAAAATATGTTAAAATGTTTTTATTTAAAATTTTAATATTCAAAAGTTGGTAGTGGTGGCTAGGTCCGTTGAAACGTTGAGGTTCAAGGTCAGTTCCACGCGATGTGTTTCTTCCAGAGCCATGTTTCATGTTTGATTTTCTTCTTCTGCGTTTTTCTTAAAACTGAGGTAAATTATCTAATTTATATTCAAATTAGAATTATATTATATCAAATATTGTCAGTCTTTTAAAATAATACATATAATGTGACCATTAGGTGTTAATATAATGTTGAATTGTTGCGATTAAAGTTCGACGAAAGTGAACCTGAAATAGATTCAAACAAAACTACGTGATAAAAGTTGTTTTAACTGTTAGACAAGAAGTCGTATTTAATTTCTTATCCTTTGTACCTTATTACTGTTTTATTCGACATTTTCTGTTTATTATAATATTTCAATTGTGATTATCGATAGCGCTTTTTCACTAAATTTAAGATATGATTGCTTATTTGGTAAGTAGAGACTTTGACTCCAAGTTTTTTTCCGTTCAAGTGGCGGCCATATTTGATATTTTTTAACCCTTTCGTATTATTAAAAACCTTAGTGATTTTAACCAGTATTTTTATCTTCTTTACTCTTTTAACTGACTAGTTGTTTAGTTATGATACCTTATACTTATTACCATTATTAAACTTCTATGTATCATTATTATTATCTTCAATTAATTTTATTTTCTGTTATCTATACACATATAATATGTCAAATGCGTTTTAATGGATTAAATTTTAATTTATATATTGTATAAATTATAAAAAAATATATACAATATACATTTTTTTTATCTACATAACAAATATATGTAGTTTAAAAATACCAGTGACACACTGAAACTATTAAATTCGTATTATCGACCAACCCATAATATGCTTTATAGACACACTAGCTCGACTTTTATTACCCCCTTGAGATGCTACCACATTATTAGCAATTCTTTTGTTAAGAGCAAACTATAATTCACTAAATTATTTGAATCTTTTTGTTTCAATTTCTCATTTATCTTCAAAATAAATGGGGATTACGATAAATCCTGGGACCATTCACTTTTATTTCGCCTGAGTATTTTTCCCTGTTATATAAATAATGTATTTATATTATTTTCCTTCTATATATATATATACATTTATATATATATATATATATATATATATATATATATATATATATATATATATATATATATATATATATATATATATATATATATTATACAAAGTTTTTATAATGAGGTTAAGCTCTGATATTTATGATAAAACATGCTTTTTACGTTAAACAAAAATTAATTGTCTTCTTTAATATATGTTTATTTTATATATTTTTTTAAAAATGGGGAAAAATTAGAATATATTTTCATATTTATGAAAGATTTATTATATTTTTTTGATTTTTTACAAATTAAGTTTCTTTTTACGAATTCTGATTTTTTTCTCTTTTTATTTTATTGTATTTGTTTTATATTTAATTTATATTATGGAATGTACCTATTTGTCAGTTTTAATATACTCATATACAATATACATACTTAAAAAATAAAAAGTTACCACCTTATTTTTTATAATTATAAAAAATAAATTATTTTACCGTTTTTAATTTGTGTTACGTAAGTAAGGAGCAATGAAAAATTATTGGATACTAGTGGTATAACCTCTTTCCCATCAAATGTCATATCTTAGTTGGTATAACTTTGTTTATGTTAATATTTCTTTGTAACCTATAAATATCTCCTATACCCTACTCGTATTATATTTGTAACTTTCCTCCATGTTTCTAGCAGTCTATACTAGGGTTGATAATAAGGGTTATGTTGTGAAACCGAATTTTACCGATTTTTTTTTTTTTTCTAATTATCAATCTTATATTCGATCAGGGTAACCCTCTAGTACTAAAATAAATTGGCTCTACAATAAATAAGAGTATGTATATTCCAACTCAAGTTAGCTTCATTATTTGGGCTGGGTGATGAATCTTTAACTAGGGATAGTGATCTTCTTCTTCGGACTCAACCTCCATTCAAATTAACAAAACTGGGATCTCTAAGGATGAGGAATGCCAGAAAAGTGAACTAGCAAAGGGAAAGGAACTTAGGGTGAAGGAGGTATAAAATTACTCGCTCAAGCTTCAAATACTTTAAAAGTTAACCGCTCTGGTTTATTTTAAATGCTACCCAGATAAATATAATAATTGAAAAAAATAATATTTACTACGTTTCCATGATGTTCAAATACGGATTGAATACAGTTTTTGGATCCAAAGTATATCCATGGAAACCTAGATTTAAAACGGATTAAATACGATACCGATCCCGATACGATACACTTAATTTTGGGATCGTCTCTGGATCAAGTTGCATGGAAACACCTGAACTCAATCCTGACATGCGCAGATTGTGGGTGTGAGCGCACCTAGCGTTTTTCTGTAGAAACTGTAGTCAAATCTGTCAAAATACGTAATAAAAAACATATATATATAAGGTGAAGGTTACAAAATTATTTATAACCTTTACCCAAAAAAACCAAAAAGTTTTTTTTCATTTCGTGTTGAATACGGATTCAATACCACTCATGGAAATACCTAACTTTTTAAATCCTAAATCAAGATTCAATCCGCATTTAAACTCATGGAAACGTATTTGTTCTATGCTCCACAGGTCCTGAAAAGATTTACATAAAAAGAAATAAAATGTTTCCTAATGAAAATATATAAAATAATAATATTGGTTTGACTGTATATAACTTGGGGCCCCATGTATCTCTTTAAAGCAGTCTTCTGCTCTGATAACTTTTTGGTTCTTTTCAATGGTATATTATAATAATGGTATATTTTAATAATACTGAGGCGCAAGAATTTATAAATGTAATTGTATAGAAGGTAGATAAGATGGAGGTACAGAAGTATATTTAGGGAGGTAGAGAAGATAAGGGTGCAAATGTGGGAAAGCTTTCCGAATGAAGGAGGGGGGGGGGGAGGTCTACGTTGGCCCGACCTTGGTAAAACAAAGAAGAGCCAATTGAACTAAAATTAGACACCTTGTTGAGTGCAGCAGAAGGTCGTAAAAATAGACTTAGCGGTACTTCGGTGAGGAAGTATGTTCTTCCTCGGTTAAGTATGACCACATTAAATCCTTTTTCAAAGAAAAGATGTCTCATCAAAAGAGAACTCATTGACTCAAAACTCACAAAACTTTCACATAAGTTGCCCTTCAACCAAGAGAGTTTTGCAACCACGTTCGAATACTACATTTTTTCCCCCCTAATTTCAAAAATTCCAAGACAGACATCAGGGAAATTATTAGTTCCATGTTTGTCTGTCGATCAGGCGCTCAATTTAGTACTTTAAAAACTACTCGTTCTATTTTAATGAAATTTAAATGGTAGGTCATAACGAGTCCATTTTTGGACCCATATAAGTTTTTACCTTCTGCGCCCATTTGTTTCTCTTCCACATACGAACTAACATACATTTATTTACACCTATATCTGCAAATTTACTCATCTGATTTTTATGAAATTTTGATTGTTTATTGAAAGTATCCAAATAACTCCAGTTAAATTTGTTTACATTTTGCTAAAATGGTACTATAATTCATGTAAAATTTTAAAACAATTTTTACAGTTTTAAAAAACGGGGAAAAATTAAAATAAATTTAACTATAATAGGTTGTAAAAGCATAAAATAATTTTAAGTATACGATATAGGCGAGGAATCTATGTGTCACAGTAATTGGCTATCTATTTTTAATTGAAGCGAGCGTAACGAGCTTCCTACATTCAACGAAATATGATCCGTGTCTGTCTAAGTGTGTGTCTGAAATGACCGACGATGACTTGAGTAAAAGTTGACCGATTTTGATGAAATATGTTTATTTTACCAATGCTCAGGACGAGTTCGTTGGACAACGTTGTCTGCCCAAGCGTTCGAGCATTAGTCTTGCGTTCAGAATTAGTTTTATAATCCTCTGTCATTGTCACAAATATAAAATCCTTGATTTTTGATCTTTTTTTAAGTAAGTTAAGCAATTCTTCACTCCTCCTCTCTGCGCTTTTAGCAAAGCGTAAATTGCGAGTGTAGTAATTTTTTTTAAATGTTAGAGAAAAAAGTATTAATTAAAATTTTTGTGATGGGATGAGGTATCCAATGTGATTCAAGGAGTTTAAAAAATACTATGGGACTAATAATTGTGAACCACGTACTGTCATTATACAAACTTAGGAGAATACGATTTTTTTTTTTTTTTTCTCTTTCATAAATCTGAGTTAATGAAGTACTAGATCCTCTGGTGACTCCGTCTCAATAGAATAAAAAAGTACCTGCTAGAAATGATGAATAATCTGATAAAAATTAACATCTTTTGATTACTACTAAACCAAATTTATTAAACCTTTTCTATAAGTGAAGCCATAATATGAATAGTTCTATCTTAAAATGTTACCCTGCATACTTTTAGTTGAAACTCGACTGTCCAGTGAAACAAAGCTTTATAAAGGTATGATTTAATATCGCATTAAAATACAATTAGGCATTCGAGCATTAGAACCGGCACTCCGGAGCAGTTTAATGCCGTTTAATGACCAAAACATCAGGCATGAATAAAAGTCAGTCTGCCAGGGTCCATTATTTTAGACTGTGATTTGAAATAATGCTAAGACCATCCGTCATATTTATTTGCATAGCGCATTCACGAGATTACCATGGCTTCACTCCAAACTATTCAAACAATTGGCCATTATCCAAAGATTTTAAGCAGCTAACTAAAAACCCTGATATGAACATGAAAAATATTGGAGAAATAAATTTATGGTACCACTCTTCCAAAGACATATGGCACAAGGTTATTACATATTTTAAAAGTTTGAACCTTCAAATAGACAAATATACTTGACTTATTTTGTCAATATCGATAAGTCAATCTGTCTAAATTACTATTGATATTTCTCTGAATGTTTTACTTTTAATTTTCATGCAATTCTATCATATTTTATACTTTTTAGTTATGGTAATTTCTCTTTATATTGTGAATATTTTATCAGCATTATGTATTATATAGAATGATCGTTTCTCGTTGTTGACTCTAATATAATGTCTTACTTGCATTGAAAACGATTATAGTTTCATTAATGACTTGTTTGTTTAATTTTTTTTTTTTTTTTTTTTTTCAATAATATAGCGATCTAGCTCGTTTAGTTTAATATTTCTTTATAAAGTTTAACTGTTGAGCATCAATGCTTATAAAATCAATATCCCAATTTTAATAAAGTATAATGCATTTTGCAGTAGCTGTAGACTGATCCAGCTAAAAACCACTCAAATCTTCTTAAAATCACTCAAAACGGATCATTCCGTTGAAATCTCGGTTTCGGATTTTTTTGGGTGAAAACAATACTTCTCCTATATACCTTCAATATGCAATGAAGTTTGGTAAGATCTGAGTACATACTTCTTAACTCTGAATATCATTAGATTGTTAGGTATTTCTTTTATATGAAGGGGAAAACCACTAGAACTTTGTACTAGATGCCTTATAATCTGAAAAGAAAATCTCTCAGAATCAGTTGGAAAATATCTAAGATGATTGTGCTTTTTCTTAGTATAGAGATAAGTTAAATACATTGAAAGAAGGGCTTACTATCTTTTGCGGCTGGATTTTAATCTGACCGCTGTTACTTGAATAGGCATTTGCATCTGATAGGCGGCTTATTTGTAAGTCCATCTTAAAAAGGAGATAGTATCTCTTCGGCTTTGTAGAAAAGTATAGTGCATTTTTTTCTTATACTTTAGATCCTTTTTCTTGAAATATTTATCTGTGGAACCCGGAACCCTCTAAAGATTTAAAAGAATCGGACCTGAACCTTTTATAAACTATTTTCGTGTAAGGTTTTATTTCAGTTTTAATTCCATTCTTCAGAATGTTTCAAATGCTTCTGTTACCTTCGGTATGTTCGGAAACAAAACTCTGACTTTAAGACTCATTACTTTCTTTGTGAATTATTAAGTGTAAGTGCAGTACTCTCATTATTAGAAACAAAACTCTCAAAGGATGTTTTTAATGTTTCTTCTGGCTTATACAGTCTGTAAACCTTTATAACAATGGTAGATAGTACAAGTTACTGTAGTATGTATTTAGTTCAGTTAACCAAGAATATTGTTATAATATATTGCATATTGTTCTTGTTACTGGGTATGCTGATACAACATTCAAAGTCCAGTTAACAATACTAATTATTTTTTTAGTTATAAACCTTAATTAATTTTATGATATGAACATAGCTATTTGCTTTATGATATTTGAGTTATAATAGCAAGTCCTTGTTATTTTAAAAGCAGGTCTATAACAATGTTATGAAGTTAAATCAATCCAAAGTTTGTTGAATAAACTGAACATTTGTAAACTTATCTTTCGTTAAAACTGAAATTAGTAAACAGAGCTTCAATTTAGGTTATGTTATCTCGAAGCTTTCACCAAAAACAATAATTGGAATTATGCCGGTCAAATATTTCTTTAAGACTATTTGTTTGTTGACAAAATCGATGTTTCATACCTTGTTCCAATATCAGCAAGAGGGTTGAAACTATAGCTTGAGAATTCAGACAGTCTATATTGTACTTGGTTGAAACCCTGAACTGTCAAAACATAAGTACCTACAGCCTTTTCATAGTCCATCCTCTATGTTTTTCGGTATTTTATTTAAACAAGACTTTTATCAACATACATAGTTTGTTTATGACACGACCACGTGCCAAGTTAGATTATAGTTTCCCAGATTGAATTGTCAATCTAATTCCTTTTTAAATATTTATAATAAATAGCTTTTATTCATTATAAGTAGAAGTTGAACCAAATCTCAGTTGAAACAGTTTATTTAACAATAATTTACATTCATAGGGTTGGTTATTACAGATAAGAAGTAATGGGGCAGGTTGATACAGTGTAACAACTTACCCCGTAACAACCAGCCCTATGCTGCTATTTTGCTATTCAATCGAGTAAAGCGCGAGTGGAGCGGGATGATAACTGTAATACGATACATTAATTTGTTTAACTTTCTTATACAAAATATAACTCGAAGAATTAAATTAATTATTTTATTTGTATCCTTCGTTTTTCTATTAAGTTTGATATTATAAAAAATAAATCAGAATTTATTAATAATATACACTTTTGTTTCATTATAAACTGATAAATGTTGTTTTCTATTACTGAAGAAAAGTTCATCCACATCAGCTGGTCAAAATATTTTTTCTGTGTCTGTTTTGTTTTCCCCTTGCTTAGATCCTGTACAAAAAGATCTTAAATATAAAAGTCCTTACTCTTCTTTTAACAGTTGTTTTTACTTCCGTTTGCCTTGCCATTAATCTTTCAACTTTGGTAAGGAAACATACAACGTGCCCACTACAAAAATCTTGGATTTTTTATTTTCTCTTTAATCATTCGCAAAGTAAACCCTTGAAATGCCGTGTGAAGTGCATACTTGAAATGTACATAAATATTACATTATACGCGCTTGAACAGAGAAGACATTTAAAGTTAACCCAACGACTGTAGTTAAAAAACTTAACTCTATGGCCCTTAGAAGCGGCTGTACAAACAACTTCTTCATTCATATACTGGGAAACGTTGCTGTGCCCTTTTTATTTAATGTTATTGTCCAGAGTGACAGCCTTAAGTATTACAAAATTATCTTCCAACAATTTATTTAAGGTTTTAACACTTCTTGTGTTGAAGTCATAATTAAGGTTGAAAAGTAAGAAGAAAATATTTAATTACTTTTAGCAATTGTTTCTTATTGTATACAGCCTAATTACTTTGATTAAATAAAATATCGTATTTTTATTATAATTAATTTAAATGTACTTTTATTATAAAGTAATAATTTTTCAACTTCTGTTTTAATAATTGTTTATTGTTTATTGTTTATTATATAACATCGAGTTGCCAAACAGCAAAGCCACAAGTGGTAACTCGGAAAGTAAATTACATCAAATAAAATACATAGATAATAATCCGTGGCGCAGTAGCTTGTGAAGAGTTTAGGCTAGCCAAGGCCGCCAAGGGGCTTATACAAGTACAGTAGATATATAGTCCGAGCTCCGATGATCAAAGTTTACAATAATCTCAGTGGAACGAGAGTTCATGGAAAGATGAAGGAGCTCCTCCTTCATCTTTCCTGAATTCAACACAATTAGGACAGGACGGTGTAACTAGTAGAGATGGATCCGCATGATTTCGAAGAATCCTTTTCCTGATGTTTGAACTGAGCACCTGTGTTTATATACAAATTCTGAGAAGCCTATTAATTTATTTCTTCTTCAATATAAGTCAGATCTTAATCCGAAACTATCGCGTAATATTTTTATAATGAGTAAAACCGAACTTCCATTAGCTGTGAAAATAGATGCGTTGTTGCGTATAATGTCTGAAAGCAATTGCATGGCAGTTAGGAGTGTAACAAGTAGGTGATTGGAAGCAGAATATGACGAAATTATTTTAAAACCTAATGAAAATAAAATATTTAATATATTATTTTTCCAAATTCACATTTTTTATAAAATTCCAATAATCCAAGTATGTCAAGCTCGATCTAAATCGGATTACCGAGACTCTACTTTGCAAAATGGAATTAGTGTGCTCTCATTCAGCTGTAAAAGCCATAAAATTGAAACATGCAACTGGATAGACGCCACTTTACTTAAGGAACTATAACCCTTTAAATGGCGATATTGGGTGAACACCGAGCCTGAGGCTTCCCTTGATGGAGTCTGGAATCGAACCCGGAAAAGCACAGTCAATAGCAATGAGCCAATGAAAAAAGGTGAAGATTTAATATCCGATCTAATTTAAATAAATTTAATTCGAACAACAAAATTTTGCTAAGTATTAGTCAAAACCACATACTAATCTGAATTATTTTTTGCCTTAATTTCAACAAATCCAAAAGTTTAATTAATTTCAAGCAAATAAAAAAAATGTATACATTATTCTTACTGTTTTCCTTTTATTCCTGACAAGATCTTATTATCATGAGCAAAACGATCAAAAAATATTTAAAGAAAAATTATTTATCTTGTATGGTAAAAGTAAATTATTATATCCGTAGCTATATATATATATATTTTTTTTTTTAAATTAAATAATGATATAAATCCATTCAATCTTCTAAAACTTTCTTTTTAAATTGTTATCTTATTTTTATTGTATTTGTTAAGACGTAGAGAAACATTGCAAAGGGCAGAGGATATATAAATTGAATTATTAACTCTTGGGACCGATTGTTTTTTCCATTCCGGCTGTTTTTAGAGTATTGTGATGGGAGCACAAAATAATATTATCTAAAAATGGTTTATACGATCGATTTCTTTCTTAACTATATAAAATAAAGCATCGTTCATCATTAGATTGGTATTCTCTGATATACTGTATGTGGGCTACAGAGCCCGGAAAAGGAGGAAAAAATTGAAAATAAGTTTCTTAGCCCAATGGGTTCAAATGGGAAAATGAAATTGACAATAAATATTTATAAAAAAATAGTAGAATAGAAATGGCACGGTTTTTACTGAGTCAAGATTTGTCTAGCAGTAGATGAGTCAGACGGTCCGGACTACAACCCGTCGCGACGCCTTGTATTTTGTATATTATCTACTAGGTAGCAGCACCGAACGGACGAAATACATAGCGTAAAGCCGCATTTTAAATAGCTACAAAACATGTTTATTAATAGTTTTAGGAACAATGTTCCTCAAATCAAAATTTTAGAACTTTCGAAAGTGTTAAGAATCAAGATTACGGAACAAATTGGATGTTTATAAACATGTTTCTTGTTTCCTGTAGAAAGTGGTTAATTTGATAATACTATTTTATCAAACTAAAATCTAAAGATGCTTACAGTAGTCTAATTAGTATTGATTCAGAAAGCTTGGGAAATTTGAAAACAATGAAGTCAATGAGAGCTCGAGATTTTCACAACTGACCTTCTAGAAGTCAAAATAATTACCTCTTATTGGCCTCCTCGCCAAATATTTAGCTCTTAATAGCTATTCCTTTGATTTTCCCATAAAGTCTTACCACTTTTATAAACATGTTCCTAAACATCTCTGCTCAGTTCTGTCGTTACTGGACGTGGACAATAAACAATGACTCCACCTTTTCACTTTTTAAGTTTCGGAATATGGTTGCTTGAAATGTTTCTTCACTTGAGTAAATGTTCTCAAACAATGTTTTCGTAAGAACATTTTTGCTGCACATGTTTTTGTTGCCAGTGCAAACACGGCTTTAGATAACTCTTGAAAGTGTCATTGTAATGAAAAGAACGTTTTACTTTTTTGAGTATTTTCTTTTCTTTTTTTTACAAAAAATATTTATCAAATAGTTAAAATTATCATAAACCAAAAGAGTTACCGAAGGTTTTGCGACTGTTCTTTCATAAAACTGTAATCTAAAGCTTCTCATTCTATTAGTCTAAATCTTTCTATTCTTTTTCCTTTTATTTTATTCGTAAAAAAAATATAATTTTTTTTCAACTTTCAACTGAAATATAAAAATTGAGGGGAAAGGTCGGGATTAGTTAGATCTTCAACTGTTAGAGGACGGCTGTTTATATTGGTTTTGCATTCTTTCAACAATATCCAAAAAGCAATCTCCATTCAACACACAAAGAAATTTGTGTCTTTGAAACAAGTAATCTAGGATCCTACGAACAGTGTCTATTTGTCTCAATCCCACTATTCGCATAGCTCGCATAGGAAGGAGAAAATGTTCGTTCCATTGCATTGTTTGTTAAAAAATGCACCTATTGCGTAAGAAACGTCAATTTTATAAGAGGCTTTCCGAGTTCCTCTTTGGCTTCTACAAGATTAGATATTGAAACATAAATAACAGTGGTCTGATCCACTTAAGGGTGTGGTCCCGGTAAGTATTAATTTCTCAGTGGTCATCCAAGTTCCATCCACACTAAATGCTACTTAGTTAAGTAGCTTCAGAGAACTGGTGTATTTAATAGGTCGTTAGGACTTACTACAATTACCGTAACTATTGCTTAATAAAGGGATTTTGAGCTTATTTCGGTAGTTGACCTTCCGAGAATACACATAAATTTTGAGAGAATTAAATTCTTATTGTAAATTATAGTTATCATGCCTTACCATTGTATCAGGATATTGCAACCTGAAAATATTACCCTAGTCTTAGCAGATTACTAATCGGAATGGTGTTACATTATTTCATTTTTTTTTCTTTTTATTTATTAGATTTATACCCTACCTCCAAAAAACCTTAAAATTAAGCTAACCAATATTATCTTATACGTTATAAAGTTTACAATTTTATGTTATTAAAATTACACTAAAATAATTATTGGGTCTTTTAACAACTATGGGACAGCGTGAATTATTGATTTTTACAAAGCTTTCGTCTGGAAAGCATAATTGTTCGTCAATCTTGATTTCACTTATCATGCTATCGAGACTAATATTGATTACACTTCTCATAATCTCATAATATCAAGACTAATATTGACTACACTTCTCATATATTCTCATGATATCAAGACTAATATTGCCTACACTTCTCATATTTTCATGCTATCGAGGCTAATATTGACTACACTTCTCATATTATCATGCTATCAAGACTAATATTGACTATACTTCTCATATTCTCATGCTATCAAGACTAATATTGACTATACTTCTCACATTCTCATGCTATCGAGACTAATATTGAATACACTTCTTATATTCTCATGCTATCAAGACTAATATTGACTATACTTCTCACATTCTCATGCTATCGAGACTAATATTCACTACACTTCTCACATTCTCATGCTATCAAGACTAATATTGACTACACTTCTCATATTATCGAGACTAATATTGACTACACTTCTCATATTCTCATGCTATCGAGACTAATATTGACTACCCTTCTCATATTCTCAAGCTATCAAGGCTGCATACATTGGCAAAGGGAGAAATAGCCGAGAAGTGATCTAGGTTAATTATTGCTATGGCAAAACAAATTTTGACAAAAGTTGCACCTTTTACCTAACCTTTTAGGAGAATACGTGGAAACAACTAAGGATGAGAGTGTTTCGGACCGTAAAATAGTTTCATTGCAGTTATATACGCCATAAGCTAAACTGCTTGTTAAATTTCAACATCCTACCCAAGCAAAGAGATGCAGTGATATAGGAAGACATTTGTTTTATAATTTCTCGATTTATCAATCATTTTGCTTATAGAGTCATTTAAGATATTTTCATTTCATCTTTGCCATTGTTATTTTCTTTATCTAAAAAAGAAAAGAGGAATATCTTCTCTTCCAAGAATTTTTAATTAAAATTAAATTCTCTCTTACAAAAATGCATTCCCCTAATATTTTAGTTCTTTAAAAATAAAGAACGTTTTAATAAGAATTAAAACGTTTATTTCAAGTTAAACCGTGCTTATCATTGAATATGATATCATTCAAAAATATTCCTTTAGAAATTGTTTTAAATCCTTAAAAAGAAAGACTAAATGTGGATTGAATTTCTATGATAATTTTTGAATCAGAGCCAAGGTTTAATATATTTATTGTTTAGAATTTAAGATATTAAAGAAACAAAATTATATATAACTTAGCGTGGGTCTCACGCTAGGTATTAGTGGCTATGTTTCCTATTATCATGTAGATCTAGAAATTAAATGAAATGCCTTAATATTTTTGTTTCCCAAGCCTTCTAGGAGTAGAATCAGGATTATGTTATACATCATTCATTCCATTATTAAGAATATAATTCTCTCCAAATCGTACCAGTAAATAATTAATAACTCTTGTTCTAGGACACATTAATAAAACAATTAATAATCGCTTTAAAGAGCATTAATGTGAGGTTTAATCAGAAATTAAATCGGTCAACAATTGGAGGCGCCATAAGAGCTCAAAGTCAAAAATAAAAAAATAGAAATGAAATCAGGACTATATTATATATATATATATATATATATATATATATATATATATATATATATATAACCTAAAAAAAATCAGGTTAAAAAACCCATTGACTCGCTAATCAAAATGTTTGGGTAATTCTAGACCGCACCTAGAGACCTTAAGCTTCCATAAAAAATTTTCGTCTGCCATCTTTACTTTTTTCAGTGGAATAAAAACTTTTCAGATTCTTCTAGTCGGTTTGGGCCAATTTCCGACCAAACGCACAAAACCGCGAGTCTAGTATATATATATACATATATATGTTCCGGATGTTGTAGGCTTGGATTCATCAAATAATATTGTGTAGAACCAAAGTTATGAACAATTTTATATATATATATATATGTTATTTTATATCAATACCTCTTAATTATTATTTTTGTATTTTTAATAATTTATTTTTTCATCTTCTACTTTCTACCCATTGTACTTTAATGAAATATGTACACCAATGGTACCTACACGCGAGTAATTTTTTTTTTATTTTATATAATTATATATAATTTTGTTACTTTAATATTTTTTATTGATTTCCGTTCTAATTAAATTTTTGTATTCTGGTGTACTATTGTTTTCAATGTACTCTGAATAATAACATTATTTTGCTATACAGGTTTTAAAGCTCATTAAAGTCTGCCTACAATACAAAGTTAGTAGGTAGTTCCGTTCCAGTAGAAATAATGCCGTAGATGTTGATTAAACTCATTTAAAATTTTAAAATTATTCTCCTAACCCTTGCTAATTTTCTTATTATCAGAAAACAGACTAATTTCCACAAATCATGTTAGAGTATGATTAAAGCGAACGTTGTTACGCTGAAAAAACTTTTTGTTTTAGTCAAAGCCGATTTAGCTGATTTTTTTTTTCTTTTAGCAACACAAAGGACGAGTTAGTTGGTTAGCTTAACCTGATTATACCTTTATACACACGCGGGTTTAAAATATCAAGCACAAATAGAAATTAGATTATTTGAACCGAAAAATTACTGGAATAATTTTACATGTAAAGTTAAAGAACGTTTCCTATTACATTTTACCACATGCTGAAGTTTTGGCGTTAAATTAAGACACTTAATTTTTGAAGTGGAAAAATAGTATACTCATTGAGTAGAAATACATTATATTCATAAAACTAACTTAAAGAAAAAGTTTAATTTTTTTAGATCTTGATAAAGTTTTATGAAGAAAGAACATCTATACAATTTTATTATTGCCTAAACTATTATTACCGAACCACTGTTTTTTCCTGGTATACGTATCTTTTAAATGACTTGTTGAGTTAAGTTTGTTCAAACATCTTGGTTGGCTTCTTAATAAATCCAATTTAAGCTTTGTTATAATAATCTTAGCGGAAATTATGGGAATGATATAAATTATCCTAGAACGTTACATACCTAGTAATATTGCTACATTTTATTATATATATATATATATATATATATATATATATATATATATATATATATATATATATATATATATATATATTCCCATTTCAATTAGATCAAACGGCTATTACTTTTAAACTAAAAAAAAGTCAGAAAAATGTTTCAGGTAAAAGTTGTGGTACTTTAGCGTAGTTTAGTGAAATGAAAATAAAAATTGATTCCGCTCTTCAAAAGGTCAATGTGGCCCTTTGAAGAGCATGGTTTCCTTTTGATCCTTATTTTTTTTAAAAAATGTTCACTAAAAAACATTTTAAAAATGTGTATTAAAATCATTTTTGATATAAAAATTATTTTTTTTTTATATCTTTTATAGTTTTAGTAAAAAAGTTTTTAAGTCGACTACTTTAGTAAGTGGTTTGTACAAGAAAAAAGAATGTAGCATTAAGTTATTTTATTTTAATATCTAGCTATGTTGGAGCTAGTTGAATTTAACTTTAGCTAAATTGTTTTAGGTAAAAACACGTGCTAATACATCGTAGCATTCTCTTATTGATCTTTGTCCCGGTACCAGTTTACTTATTCATGATTCTGTTTACAACATTCATATTATAGCCTTTGTGAATAGAAACTTAAAAAAGTGCTCTGTTACTCGTCTTACATTTATCTCGCCGTGACGCTCTGATTTACATGGCTCACTATTGATCACATCATATTCGCTTCGGCGGTAAATGTACTTATGTATGATGTGTGAAGTGGCTGGAACTCTCTACCGCGGGGCGTAAAAAGGGCCTAAGTGATGGCCTAATTGCAAGGTTCGAACAAGTGGTTTGTCCTACCCGTTCTAGTAGGAAGTACTAGACTACTACTACTACTACTACTACTACTACATTTATCTTAAGCCTTTTCCACACTAGTAGACATGTTGCGCGATTTTGGTCTCAGAGACATGTCTAGCGATTTGTCTATAGACATCGGCTGAGACAAACGGCGTCTACGGTCTCGTTGCTAGACCAAAATCCCATGTCTATGGTTTTCCATTCTAAATGGTAGACATGGTGCAACGTTAGGCATGTTGCGCAACGTGTCTACAAGTGTGGACGCTAGACCTAGACCATAGACGGGCTCAGAAGATGTCTATAGACACGTTGCGAGACATTTCTGTAGGCGGTCTATGAGACCGTCTACAGAAATGTCTCGCAACATGTCTACTGGTGTGGACTAGGCTTAATAAATATTTAAAGATGGATCAACTTTCCCCAAGTGAAATTGTAGACATTATCATTACTCATTACATTTGGAGAGTGCCTCAAAAAAGAGGACTTAAGCAAATATGTACGCCGAAAAATATCCTCTCGGGTATCATTCTTCTTACATAACCGTTTTAAAACTCATTGCAAATATAAGAATTGGAATATTTGAAAAATTAAAAAGGAATTTTCCTGCAAGAAATGTGCCCAATGTTGTGCAGATAATCAATAAATACCCTCATCGTAGTATTCGTCAAATTTCAGGTATCATCCATTCCACATGACACGTTCGCTAGATCTTAGCACACTAGTATATTGTCTTGGGGGTAACCTAAAATATATGTCAACAAAAGGCAACCAGTTTCGAGAGAGCCATTAAGAGGAGATCTTGTGCAGTTATGTTTAAATGAGAGTAGTGAATTAATCCAAAATGCTATTGATAATCTTCAACTCAGATTCCAATTGTGTTTACGGAAGAGAGGTATTTTTGAAAATTTTGTCTATGAAGCAGGAGTTAAAAATGAGATATGGCAGATAATAAGCAAAAGTTTGAGCCGGGCAATGGCACGGGGCACCGGACGCCATCTTTTTTTGCAAAATTAAAAAAATATGTAGAGTACGTCAGTTCGAGACAGCGCCGCAAATAAAAATAATTTTCAAAGCGCCTACTCGCCGACAACTGCCACACAACTTCTTGCACGAATGTTTCTCTAATATGTGGATCATTTTGAAGATACTATTGACCATTCCAGTGACAGTAGCCAGTGGCGAACGTAGTTTTAACAAACTAAAATTGATAGTGAACTACCTTCACTCATCTGCTCATCTGCTCATTGAGCTGCTTCACTCATCTGCTTATTGAGCTGCTTCACTCATCTGCTCATTGAGCTACTTCACTCATCTGCTCATTGAGCTGCTTTACTCATCTGCTCATTGAGCTGCTTCACTTATCTGCTCATTGAGCTGCTTCACTCATCTGCTCATTGAGCCAAGACGGATTAACAGCCTTAGCCGTATTTGGCTGTAGAGGACGAGGTACCTTATTCTTTGAATATGAAATCATTAATTTTCGCAGTCACTGCGAAAATTATAATTTAAAACCTAAATATAGGAGGAGGGAGGGGAGTGCAATATACTTGTTTGCTAGGGGCGACAAATGTCCTACAGCCCGCGCTGAACCTAACAAAGTTGATATATATTTAAGTATTAACTAAAAATAATTAAAATCCATAGTTAAAGCGCAAATCTGCATTCTTTACAGTGGATTGGAGAGGGGTTAAACTTCTAGTCAACCACTTCTTACCTCGACTCTTCTAGCCCTATCAATAATTGAATATTAGCCAAGTCCAAATAATATATAAATCAAGTGATTAAATAATAAACAATATATATATATATATATATATATATATATATATATATATATATATATATATATATATATATATATATATATATATATATTTCTAAGTTTTATACTACTTGATGTATCTGTTTTTATCTTTCAGCATAAATTATACGGACAAAAAAATAAGGGAGAGAAATACGTAGCATGTAGTGAACAATTGAATGCTAGGTTTTTCCCCAGAATCTGTATTATTTTCTCGTAGATTTCAAGCTCTGAAACATTTCTTCACATAATAATAAATCTCTTGGGTCTCTCGAATGTTTTTTTTTTTTAAATACACACTTTTTCCACCCTAATTTAATAACAAGTGGAAACCTTTTTTTTCGTGCCGAGATTGCATAAGAAGATGATAGGAATGAAAAATGTTTTGGAGGGGGGTCTGGTACAGATGATTTTAGAGTGAAACTCTTGTCTATCAAACCATAGAGGGGCCTTAGTTATGAAATTCTTCTATGTTCAGTCTGTTTGCTTTCGCATCTTTTCCTTTAAAGTTTTCTCTTTTATAGAATTTTCTATTTACTTTGTTACTTGGTTATTCCTTTTGTCTACTTTTTATTTACTTTTTAAGAGTAGACTTTACTAATCCTGTAATTTTATGATTTTCCCCTCATGTCTAAAACTTATTTCTGCCTTGGAATTTTTGATTTTTCGTTTTTCAAAACTACCAAATGGATTCCTTCATGTTCATGTTACCTTCAGCAAGCTCGAAAGGAAATACAAAATTTGAGCCCAATCGATATAAATTATATACTGTACAGACTAAGATTGTTTTGACTAAGATTTTGTGGTACCACTTCAAAATTTTGACTAGAGAGGTTAATAAAAAGACCTGTCATGCACAATGACTTAATGAGCGAATTTTCAAATAAATCTGCATATTATTGGCTTATGATAATATAGGAAAATTTTGGTTTAGAATTTGGGTGGGTGAAAAAAAAATGGTACACAGGGGTTCGGGGTACAAAAGTCAAATTTAAGAGTACAGTAATTGTTGTTAAGTACACTTTATATATGTCAAAAGTGAAGAGCTTTTTATATGAGAGGGGGGTAAAATGGAAAAAACACGTGTTTATGCTAAATTGTCAAAATTTGACCCCTAAATTAACCCCAAAATATTTGACCAACGAACTCATCCTTTCTTTTGATATTATTGACATTTCAATATTTTTACACATACATATATACATAATATATACATACATACATAAAAATAGAATTAAATTTCAGGAATCGATTCAGAATGGTCTAAAACGGATTTCCATGGAGACATTTTGTTTTCGCATTACAAAAATTTTGAAGCCATTCCGCTCGATTTTCTTCGTAAATTCGCTTAAAGTAACACTACAATATTGTCCCCCACAATTATATAGTGTAAAACATACGCGCTTCGACATTTATCATCTTCAGTTTAGGGTTAGCATAGCGAGTGAAAAATTACTACGCTATATTATTCTAAAAGCGTTTTATGACTTAAAATAACAGTACAAAGTAGGGGTAGAATTGGACTATACAAGGATAAGGAACCAAAGGTAAGAGATATAGAGGCAGTCAGGTAAAGTATTATTTTTCAACTGCTTAAAGTTAAACAACAATATCCTATTTTACTATGCTTACTTAAATTATGTGTACCATAATACTAATATGTATATCGGTTGTTTGACTGAGCCCAGAATGGTGCCTAATTGTGAGTATGGCTTGTAACTTGTAACTGTCTCTAAGTTGGTTTTTGTTTTGTATCATTTTTAGGGTCCGTAGGCAAAACCAAGGACCCTTATACCAAGGATCCTGCGTGCGTCTGTCCGTCCGTCCTCTCGCGTGCTCTCACGGCTACACCTTTCGTCCGATCACTTTGAAATTTGGCATGAATGTGTCTTGTACCTACCCAAATAACAATTTGTTTATTACACCGTGAGGGGTATCATATGAAAGGGTACGTCGAGCTGATTACAAAAATATATAATTCTTTCGATATAACTTTGATAGGGCGAGCGTAGGCAAGTTTGAAGTGGGTGTGAAGCGTGTCCCCCCCCCCTCTATCTCGTTTATGTGAAGTGCAAAAAAAAGGAAAAATTTCCTGAACATTTTTCGACCAAAAGTAAAGATACCACTTTTTGGAAATTTCGAAAAAAATATTATTTTATTTTTTATTGACAAAATACGTTTTTTTTTTTTTTTTTTATAATTATGGTCTTTTCGATGTATTTATACGGTTGTAGTCCGGTTCAGTGGCAAACAAATACTTTATCAGAGTGTGTTTTGAGAATATCAGACCCTTAGAATGGTTCAAAGTAAGCTTTTTAGCATTTTAAAAAAACACTGTTTATACACTTTACAGTTAAACACTATATAGTGTTATGTGTGTTACAGTTAAACACTATATAGTGTTATGCGAGGGTGTGGACCCTCGCTGTGTGCTGACTAGCACACACTTGACCTGTTTATTACTACAGTAGAGCGTCGATTATCCGAACGTCAGTTATCCGAACGCTCAATTATCCGAACTAGCTTCATGGGAGAAAAAAAAAAAAAAAAAAAAAAAAAAAAAAGGCACCGCTAAATTAATTCCTAGAAAGAGCGGTGTTTGCTGTATAAAGGGATCCCAGATTTCGATGTATTCAGTACTAACTTTTGTTTGTCTATGTAATTTGTGGAATTATTTGCAGCATTTTCCATTTAATACCTCTCTGTTCTGTTGGCCGGTTATGTTAATGCAGTTGTTAACTCAGTTTCAAATCATTCATTGTGAGGTATACATTTAATTCGTTAGTGGTAAGATATTTTAAGTAAAACTTTCAACATGTCGACAAAAAGGAAACGGGTAGTGCTTTCATTAAAAGATAAAATAGAAATTATTACGCGGCTGAAGAAAGGTGAAAGCCAAGGCATTGGCTATCAATTTCGGTGTTGGTAAATCAGCGATTACGGGAATAAAAAAAATAATTCTGATTCAATCACTTGGTCAAGATTAAGTGCACTTAATCTTGGCAGTGAGGGGGGCAGTATAAATCGTAAAACTATAAAAAAAAGAAATCCCAAATTGTTGGAAGTTGCTGCATTCACTTGGTTTTTGCAAAAATGGGCCTCTGGACAGCCCATATCCATATCTGGACCCATATTGAGTGAAAAAGCAGTGGAATTAAACATGAAGCTTGGTGGTGACTCTTTATTCATCCTCAGTTCTGAGTGGCTGAAAAATTTCAAATTACGTCATGGGATTCGACTAATCGAGATTCATAGTGAAAAATTAAGTAAAAAAAGTAAGCAGACAAATAATTACAACCTTCTTTATGCCAAATTAATCTTAGGTGATACAACTTATATTTTTTTCACTATCTACTAGATAAATAAAACAAATATGCTTTTTGCATAAACGTGGTTGATTATTTTTGCATCTTCATCTTCCCTTTTAAATTTCTAGTGCATTTCGATTATCCGAATTTTTGATTATCCGAATCACCCCAAAAAACATTAGTTCGGATAATCGACGCTCTACTGTATTTGTTCTAACACACAAGATTTACACAATACTGCACCCTGAAGATAATATAAATGCCGAAACGCTTATGTTTTATAATATAAAATTGTGGTAACAATATTGTTGTGTTAATTTTTATTAACCTCTCTAGTCATAATTATTTAAATTAAATCCCGCAGAATTAAGCTTAACATTGAACCCAAAAACCAACAAAATCTGTTCAGCTGTATCCGGACTATATAAGCGTTAATTCTTGGTTTAGTTCTAATGTCATAAATATTGACTGTCTAAATGTATATGAATATTGAAAGCTTGGATTCGGGACTAGTTATCGATTACGGCAGTTAAAACTCATTCTCCTGCGTAGCTTAGTTGGCCAGAGCATCTGTACTGGAAATACGGGAGACCCGGGTTCAAATCCATGCGCGGGAGTGTATTTTTCACTGTCTGTTTCCCGTAGTAAATAATAATTATAATTTGATTTAAATTAAAATTTAAACTTTCTGTAGTATGAAAACTACCAAAAACTTAAAATATAAATATATATTAAATATAAAAAAAAAAGTTAATCATGATGAGTTTATAGTGAAAGAGTATGTTTGTTAAAAGAGTTTGGATTGAAATAGGACTGTTTTCTCCCTACCCGGCCAATTAATTTAAAATATTATAAAATATATCTCTTCCCTACTCTAAAGCTTTTGCTTGTATAAGGGTGAAATTATACATGATTATATTTTATTTATTTACAAAACAAACTGACCTTTTTGACATATATTACAAAAATAATCAAAACAAGTCAAGTAACAGGCTTCCTTAATACCACTTTTTCCCGTCTTTTAAAGCTTACGTTTACCCGAGCGTTGCGTGTGAACGCTTGGGCGGATAAGGTTTTCCGACGAACTTAGCCTGGGCATTGGTAAAATGAACATGTGTACCAAATTTCATCTAACTCGGTGAGCTTTTACTCAAGTTATCGTCATCTGTAGATTTCGTGACGGATTTTGCGTAACGGTGATTTTGTGACGGTGATTTTGGTCGTTTTTTTCGGATTCACTCCCGGGCTCCAGAACGTGCCATAAGGAACTTCGTTCCAAAAAGATAATTATTAATTAAAAAATATTTAAATTTAGATATATTAGAGCACTCAATATCTGTAACCTGGAACTTATAAAATTATGGTTGCTCGTATTTCATTAGCAATGTAAAGAATGAACTGATTTTCGTTAGATAAACTAATAAATAGTCCGATAAGATAGAATTCGTTCAGAGTTACAATGGACCGGAATTTTGGATTATAGAGTCCTGGGCACTCATATCGCAAATATTATATGAATTCTTCAATGGCTAAACCACAAAATGTATACTCTTCAATATCTATTATTAATTTATATGTTTTATTATTAACTTTAAAATAATATTTGTTGGCTAATCGAATTTGGGCTATATTATTTATTGTATGAGTTGGTAAAGGGAAGTCTAGATAGAGCTGAGGGCCTGGAAAAGAAGATAATATGTGCCGATATAAATATGTCTGAAAAGAATGACGCTAAGCTATTTTCTAAATCTTCGCGTTGAATCAGAATATCTGCTAATTAAAACATTATACCAACTCTAAAATGAGCCTTTCTCTGACGAGACCATCCCATGTGTCCAAGGCACAGTAATTAAAAAAATCGGTCCGAGACAACCCAATTTAACCCATTAAATCTTTTGATTATTTTATCATCATAATGATAATTTATTGAAAAAGAGTTTCTTACTTTTAAATTTCCATTTATTTACATGTCCTCTTTTATTTTTTTTATAAAATTCGGAAAAACCTGAAATAAAAAAGGGTATGTTTGTAGAGTGTCTGGTACCGCTGTGCAAACCCCCTGTTGACTTAGTCCCCTCTCCTCTTCAATACTGTATTCTAAGCAATATTTACTTTTATCATCTCTTTTCCCACAATCTTATCACCAGAAGAAAAAAAAAAAGTAAAATTTACATTGAGAACAGAACCGGATAAGTAAAGCTTACTATATAAACTAGATATTTGACTGACTCGATTTTCACTTTTTTTTTTTTTTTTTTTTAATAAATAAATAATATTAATATTTAAAGAAATTATATTTTATGAAATTTCATTTCATATGTCGTGATTTGTCTGAATATATTTGTATGTACATATGTTACTCTTTTTTCTAGACATTTAATCGAGTTTTTTTTTAATTTAAATTTATACAGGTTATAAATTCAAATATATATGAATTTTTTTTTTTTTTTAGTTTATTGTTCACTTCAACTACAAAGTTTTTTTTTTTTTTGTTTTAATAAGTGATGTTAAGAGAAATACAATTAGCATTTTGATTTAACATGATCGGGTGTTCACCCAGTGGTGGCACTCCGTAACATTATTATGCATATGTATTTGCATATACATTGTTTAGATAGTGTACATTATAATTTTCTTCAGTTGATTCTTAGAAGATCTCTTGGCCATGTTCTTTTCAGTCTTCTGGGTGGGTTTGAAGGTATATGAGGTGAGGAAAGGGCGTGAACAAGAGGGTTGTTATGGGGTTCAAGTTTGTTGTGGAAATTTTTATATCTATCTTTAGCAAGATCGCTCACAAAAGATACCTTTAGGTATCTGTATGTGTATCTGTATGTGGTTAATTTTTGAAATCGGAGACTATATTAAAATATTTTTAGGTCTCCGACTTCAAAAATTCCAAGACGAAATCCGTTTCAGACATCAGGGAACATTTTTGGTTCCGTGTCTGTTTGTCGGTCTGTAGGTCTGACGATCTGTCGCTCAATTTTTGCGAACCAATATATCTTAAAAACAACATGTCTAATTTTAATGAAATTTGGATGGTAGGTCATAATTAGCCCATTTTTGGTCCCACATAAGTTTCAACCTTCTGCGCAAATTTGTTTCTCTTCCACGACATGCGCACAAACATAAATTTATTTACACCTATAGCTTCAAAAGTACTTATCTGATTGTATGGGTCGGGGTGTAGAGCCAGTTACCGCGCAAGGTTAAGATGTATGATGTACGTTGGCGAGCCTGTGGGGGGGGGGGGGAAGGCTCTGTGTACAACCCTCTAGACTAGACAATATATTATCCCACTACGAACTACATCCTGCAACTGCCTATCTTCCTGGTAGCAGTGTAACGCTTTCTGGTGCCATTTTTTGGTAACGCTTTTCGAGTTTGTGCCATTGCCAAACATGAAAATGTCAATATGCATATTTGGTTGAATGTAAGAAGCTTAAGCTCGCTTCAGTTAAACTCGGGCATACATTTTTTATTCACACCTATTTGCTTCCAAGCTTACTGAAGGTAACGTTAGCTACGTGATCGTTCTGAAGAATGAAAATATATTGTGTGTCCGATTTCCAAAATTCCAAGACAGAAATCCGTTTTAGACATCAGGGAACATTTTTAGTTCCGTGTCTGACTGTCACTCAATTTTGGCGAACCAACTTAAAGACTACTTTAATATCTTAAAAACTACACGTCCGATTTAATGAAAGTTGGATGGTAGGTCATATTTGCCTGTTGTTGGTCCCACACAAGTTTCAAACTTCTGCGCCAATTTGTTTCTCTTCCACATGCGCACAAACATACATTTATTTACAACTATATCTTCAAAAGTACTTATCTGATTTATATAGAATTTGGATGGTTTGTTGAAAGTAGCCCGTGGATAGCCCCAGATTAAGTTCGACCGTCTGCGCCCTTTATCTGTTGCCAAATTGATACTTTAATTCATGTAAAAAATCAAAACAATTTTGGCAGATTTAAAAATGTGGGAAAAATTTACATAAATTACACAATATAGGGTTGTAAAAGCATTGCATCAATAAAGTATGTGATAGGATGCGAGGAAGCTAGGGGCCACAATCAATGGCAGTCAATATTGTAGTATTATCGCATTATTTCTCTAGGTTTAGTCACATTAAGACTAAAGATCAAACTATTTACATTATTTTTAACCTCTTTACTTTCTCATATTATAAAGAGAAAGTAGGTATTGTGATGGCGCAAAAATTTGATTTTGAGATTTTGATGAATTTACACGTTTTGAGGTCACCTGAGTCCAAAACAGTGGTTATTAAAAAATGTATGACCCTCTGTCGACTGTGCTGACGCTTGGAGCCTAAACTACTGGGCCGATTTTGACGAAATTTAGGCATACATGTTCAAAAACATCATACCCCGAGGCAAAACCGGGAAATTAATTTTAGCCCCATATTTGGGGGCGCTACCCTCTAAAAACTCTGAAGAAACGTAAAAAGAAATTATTTCTCTAAAACAGTTCCGACGATTTTCATTAAAAAATTCTAAAATATATTCCATTTAGATACGAATCCAACGATATAAGCCGTTTTCCCGGGAAAAATCTAGTTCCCGAGAAAATAGCTTAAACCGTGGTCGTAGAGAGCCCGGGTTCGATTCCCCGCCCAGGAGAAGTTATTTTTATGATAAATTTTGATTAAATGTTCAATAATAATTAAATGTACATACGAAAACTATTAAATGAAAAACACTGGGCCAAGTTATTATAAACTCGCATATGAGAAAGTTTGTCTGAGTTTTTTTATATTTTTTTTTTCTTTCCACCACAATTCCTCTTTCTTTCACCAACAACTCTACATACAAAATCCTTAGAAACCTCTTCTTTAACTCGAATTTTTCAGTTATTAGACATTTTATAAGTTATAAATAATCATTAAATAAATTATAACCGATTTGCTGTTAAAACAGTTGTGTATTAAATATTAATTTTCCTGGTCTAATTCCATATTTATGAATTTTACTCTTCGTGTTTTATTTATTTTCGTATTCATAAGATATGATTTGATCAGTGAAATGGCTGACAATATTTCATCTTTATTTTAGATTAGAAAATATCCTTCTTTAGTATGTAAATAGTTCTTATCCTCTTCAGTATTTTTTTTAGTTTTTTATTTCACTGCCAATTTCTTAGAGTACCTTAGTATTTGAAAAAAGAGGGAGTATTCAATTTTATCACTTTCTCTTTTGCATTCTAGTGTGGGATTGAAGCTTCTTTTAAATTTGTATTTTTTTTTTCCTTGAAACCAATAAATTTATTCTTCTAAGTATATTTTATTTTGAAGAAGAAGAAACTTTGTTTTGGTGTCTATTCTAAAGGTTTGTTTTAAAATTCACCAAGGTGGAAAAACAAAAGTGTGGATGATCATGTGAAATAAAAAGTCTATTGGTAAGTTAAATAAAGTGAATTTGTAACTGTATATGTGTTTTTCTTTCTCCTTTTCTGGTAGGTATCTATCATTCACAGAATTGCCTTTTCCTTGGTTTTAGATTCTATTCACTTTGCTTTAGACCGTTTCAATCCTGTTTATAAATCTTTTTTGGACTTCAACTTTAAACTCTCTCTGCCTTTACTCTTCACTGTCAGAGGGTTCTGTTTTTCAAAGTTTTCTCTCGTCGTTTCAATCATTGGCTGTATTTCACTTATTTTCTTTTCATTCCTAAAACATGGGTTCTTTGTCATTATAAAATAGAGTGAACTCATGTGGATAATCAAAAGTAAGTCCGATAAACTCGAACATAGCGATTCTTAATACGATTCCCATAATATCTATTTTAATTAATCTATTTTCTATTTTGATTTATTATTAAACATAACTAAAAAGAATGTTATAACAGTTGTAAATGTGTGTTTACATTTCATTTAAGAAATGTAATAGTACATTCCGCGTCCAGTGCGGAAAGTAGCATTTTGCAAGCGAGTGTGGAGTTTGCACCCGAGGAACAGCGAGGGTAGTAAAACCACACAAGCAATGCAAAATGCCGTTTTCACACTAGTTGCTTACCGTACTTTATCTAAGATTGTTGGATTTTAATAATAAATATAGAAAAAAAATAAATAAATAAACTTCCAGTATGTATGATCGTATTTCTCTTTTGATAAAGATGACATTAATTCATTAGTTGTATTTTATGCCGAATTAATTATTTGGGGGAAGCGTATTATTCTCCTCATTTTCGTCATAATCACTTAAATCGCTCATTGTTTACACTAAAAACTCGATATAAACAGTTACTTAAACAAACAGCAAATTAGTTATAGTTATGTTAAATGTAAACAAACTCGCTAATCGTGCGTTAAGGTGAAAAATTCTTCTTTTTTACCGCACTAGGGCGGTAAAAAAAAATGAATTATGAAAAGCGCATGCGCAATGAATACAAGTACGTAAGTAAAGAATAACTTTCTACGCATCAAAACAGAGATACAATGTTTATATTTCGTATCAATCGTAGACATAAACAGTTTTATTTTTACAAACATCTCGGGAACTAGATTTTCCCAGGAAAACGCCTAGCACATTTTAAATTCATATTTATATGGACTACAAAAGGAATAGAATTTGAAATAATCCTATTAAACGAGAGGAAGCTTAGATTTAATATTACCAAATCTATATTTTACTTGTTTTAACTCGATGGACGCATTTACTGCAAGACAAAACAACCACCTCAATAGACACTTTAAACAGTGTCTCTTCCTTCTTTATCCCCTACTACTTCAATGAATTGAGGATTTAATGTTTTCTCTCCTACTTCGACGAATAAAAGATTAATTATTTTTTCATTAGTAAGTAATTTAATTTTTTCGCTTCCACCTCCGCTATTTCCCATTACCGATTCTTTCATTAGTCCTTTTATCTCAACTATAGAATCCCCTTAGCTAATTAAATGTCATTCCAAACTAGACCTATTAAGATGTTCCCATCTGAAGAGGTAATAGACTTGACAAATATAAATATTTCTCAATAAATCTATTACATTAGCTAATCTTGTTTCATAATGAATTTTAAAATTACATTTGAGTTTTAATACTTTAAAGCTAATATTTAAATAATTCAATTGGCATTATATAGCAGTTTTAATCTCTATTATTTTACTGTTAAGATTTTATCCTTGAATATACTTTTATTTTTTTAAAAGCCTTTGCTCATTATATAATCAATATTTTTTGTTTGTTTCAGGTGAGTTTCATTTCATTTCAATTTCTTCATTCAGTAAGTGAAAATTAAATAAGTAATAAATAATTAAAATAGTTAAGTTGGGTATATTATTATTATAAAAATTACAACATACAATGCAAGTTATTAGTCAACACAAAAATATAGAATATTGTTAGAAAATATAACTTTTTATTGGGTTTGGGTAAAAGGTCCTAGGGAGGTTATCTGGGTCCGCTCATAGCCTGTCCAGTCGGTCGGCCATCTTTCCTACTTTTCTCTGCCCGACCGCCTCGGCTCGGCCCTGAGGTGCCCTTTTCTCCCACCCCAGAGCTCAGGCTTGCGCAGAGCGAAACCAGTGGCGACTCCACATCGTTGTGCCCAAAGTATAAACTTACTTTGTCAAATAACACTGTACCATTTGATCTTGATAGGTGGCGCTCTTACATTGAAGTGGCCAAAGTACTAACTTACTATGATAAATAACACACGTTTATATATAAAAAAAAAAATATATTGATAAACGTATTTATTATTATCTAACAATATTTAAAAGAAATGTTTGGATGGCGTAACTCGTCACCTTATATTTCAGGAACAAGTTTGTTTACTTTATTATATCTATCAGTCAGTTCGAAGTATGCACAGAATTCGTTTTGCATTTAGACACAATTCTCTTGTTTCTTGTCAATATTTGTTTGTAGAATAATCTAAGTTAACAGCGATCATTTTCCGATTATACGCTTCACCTCAAGTACCTCCACACCTGGTGACCCCGACTATGGACACTGGACACATGTTTAAAAGAACAAAAGTGTTTACTAAATTTTCTTCAAGATGTCAACGTCAGAAACCAGGGAGTTCAAAGGGCATCTAATTCTGAACAAGGTGAGTCCTAGAACGTTTTACTTAATAGAGTTGCTATTTTGCTCTTCCATCGTAGCCGGCACACAACATCTCAACGTGTACAACAAACTTGTAAGTCAGAGTGTCGTTTGGCCAAACATATAAAAAACTGTACAGAGTGGGCTAGGTCTTGTGAAGCTTGCCAACGTTCCAAGGTTCGATGACATACAAGATCACCACTGGTCACCTTTCCGCAAGAGTCACAACGATGCTCTACTATCACATCGACTTTGTCGGACCGGTACCATCTTGTGAAGACTTAGTGTCTTGTAAACTTAGTGTTTTGTACCGACCGGTATACTAGATGGTCATAGGCAATTCCGATACAAGACATTACAGCCGAAACTGTAGTGTACGCTTTCTATGCAAACTGGGTTGCTCAATTTGGAACCCCAACCACCATTATCGACCAGGGAAGGCAGTTCGAGCCTGAACTTTTCCATGCACTGGCGAAGCTTTTAGGAATTAAGAAAGCGATAACTACCGCGAATCACCCCGAAGCTAACGGGATGATGGAGAGGGTTCACAGAGAGCTCAAAGCCGCCAGTAATTGTCACGAGAACAAGAATTGGCTCGACGACTTCCCGCAGTTCTAGTTGGGATACGAGCAGTACTGAAAGAAGACCTGCAGTCTACAGTCTAGCTCGGCAAAATTGGTGTGCGGAAGCGTAATTTGACTACCCGGGGACATAAATAACCAAAACAGTCCAAGACATTCCACCCAACGAATACGTTCGCCAACTTCTTGATGTGTTCGAAAACATCAGACTAACACAAGCGTCTAGGCACACGAATAACAAGGTGGTTGTTCACAAAGACCTACAGACATATTCTCATGTTTTCCTCCACGTCGACGTGGTTCTAAAACCTCTACAGCAACTCTACACAGGCCCACACGCAATGAAGCAACGGGGAAAGAAAACATTTCTCATAGCCGTGTCCGGCAAGGATAGGTAATTTCAATTGGCAGGCTTAAACCTACGACTTCGGTGAGCCTCCTTGTCAGCCTAAACGAGCCATCCACAAGAAGTTCCGATTTCCGATTCGAGAAAGTGCCCCGGATGGGGGAATCCTATGAATGCAGCAACAAGCCATCTTATATTTTAGATATAAGTTCGCTTACTTTTCTGCATATATTAGTCATTTCGAAATATGCACAGAATTCGATTTGCATTGTGACAATTATTCTCTTGTTTCCTTGTCAATATATATTTGTAGATTTTATCTAAGCTAATAGCGATCATTCTCCGAGTATACGCGCCACCTCAAGTTCCTCCACAAATGCATTATGTAATAATTTGAAATTCAAAAATTCAAAATGGTATTTTTTTTGCTGATTAAGCTTTGTTCTTTTGAATGATGTAAATTTGCCAAATAATACATGAGAAAAGCTTATTTGATGTTAAATTAGCCCAAAGATGTAGAATTTAAAGTTTATTCGGGATTCCTATTTTAAATACCTGTAAGTAACATTTATTTTTTTAAACTTGAATTGTAGATTTTATTGAACTAGTTTGTATCTTTTCGTTTTCTTTCATGGAGTTGATAAATGTCCTGCTTTTTGTATCAGTCTATGTTTCTGGAATTATTGTAAAAAATAGTTGAAAGGAGAGGAACTTTACTTTGCAAAGAAGAGTAAATTCTTGACAATTTATAATTGTCTCAAAACGACATGTTTGAAAGAACACATAGAAGATGGAGCTAGTTGAAATTCTGTTATCTTTCATCTGTTGGCTTTGCCTGAGCAAACATTCTTCTGAACCATTCCATTGTTGTCTTTAAGCTGTTTGTCTCAAAATCTCTTGGATCTTTTTTCCCCATCCCGCCTATGTTCTGTAACTGGAATGACAATAGCAGTTCCGAAAAAATATTTTTCTTATATGTAATCAAAAAAACATTTTGTCGAATTAATATTTTGGTTTGTCGATCCAACATGAAAGTTTCCAACAATAGTCAATTATTTATCAGAGACTTAACTGTATTAGTTCAATTTATTATTGCAAAATTTTTAAAATACCTTAATATCTTAGTTTAATTTCTTTATATGGAAACAATAATTAGAAGTAGCATGTCCTGGAATCCCAGAGTGATGAGACATTCGCATCGTTGTATGAAATTGCTAGAACAATCATCTTTTAAGAGATTGTTGCTGTCGATCCAAATATTAATATTTTACTTGGCGTATACATTTGCTTATGGATCCGTATTCATTAGATTTTGCTTCCAAGCTTACCCACATTGCCAATTGGTAATTGATTAGTTGTTTGCGTCATAAAGTAAAGAAGCTAACTTCTAAATTATAAGGTTCTAAAGCAATTAGTTCCACAGGTATCGTTTTAACTTAGGTATATTGCTCAATAAAAACCGCTATCTTGATTCAAGATGGCGGATCGTAAAAACCTTTTTAATAAAACCTAGATAAAAAATAGTTCTTACCACAAAATTTCTCAATACTCTAGTGAAATTGGTTTAGGAGATAAACAGAAGAGCCATCTAGAATCAAGATGTGGATCGTAAAGATATTGATATACACTATGAAACTACGGAATACATTATAAACCTTATTATACTACTAAACATTTTGAAGTGATTGAATTAGTGGTTTTTATGATTTTAACTAAGTTTCCACTTTATTTAAAATAAAATTTACCATACACAATAATTGCACATTAAAAAAAAAATAGCTCTTAACTTCTATTTTTAAACTTCGTCGCAAATACTGATAAAGATAAAACAACTGGCTTATAAATTACCATAAATTAACCATTTAGTTGTCAGATTGCAATTAAATCTAATTTATATTTTACTTAAGGGATAGTGTCTTATGAATTAATATTTTTTGCAATAATCTCTGAGCCATAAAAAAGGAAACATATTTTATGACTAAATAGAAGCTCGATTTTAGTTTTATTTAAGGTTAGTTGAATTTAATAACTGCACAAATCTAAATTGTTAATCCTTTTAAGTAACAGAACTTTGAAATTTATATTGTGAGCAGCAACTATTTACTTAAATCATAGAATATTGTTACTCTGACCTAATGTTGTAAATTGTCTTTTAAATTTCATCTAAATCCAGTTGCAATAGCAAGTTTATTAAGGTCCTGAAGTAATTAAGGTCTTAAAGTAATAAATCCTATGCACTCTCTTGCTGTGGAATGCAGAATCTGTGATTCACATTGTAAATCCTTTTGGGGTTATATGGGCTTCTTACATGTTCAGGCAATAATGTATAATGGTTTCGAGTGTAAGTGCAAAATGCCAGAGAAATATATTATAATGTACGAGTATTATTTATGATTTGAGTACTTACATTAAATAAACATATTATTCCATAGACATGAGTAAGTGATATGACCAACAGGTGAATTATTATTAATCTATACTAATGTTTTGGTGTAATAAATTTCTAGTACTGGTATCTCTTTATTTTCATATTCATATTTTACCTCAAACTCACAGTGTTATATTTTACAATTTGTTGAAAAGACAATAATGGTAAAGCTTTTAGGTCATTAATTTTTATTTTCGTCTTAAGTAAGCCAACGTGAAGAAGAATAGTATAAAAAAAATTAATCAATTCCGCTAATGTTAACAAGATTTTTATTAAACCGGATTTTTCATTATGATGATTGATAATGATGACGGTAATATCTTAAAATAATTTCCTCTTTAAAAGAGGCGTTAATGTAACATCTAAAATACTAAGATCAGGCAAATATATGTTATGTTCTTCTTCAGGCATAATTTAGAGACGATTAAAAGTAAATTAAGTTTAATTAAAATCTAGTAATAATGCTTTAAAATCCCGTTTTAATAATTGATTATTCTGATGCCACGTTTGCTTTTATGTATTTATTTACAGCAATCACTACAGAGATTGTGACTGTTAGACTAGTATGTATAAACAAGTTTATTTAGACCTAAAGCTTGTTGAGGACTCTCGTTGAACCATCGAGAGGATATAAAGGTATGTTTGGCATGGCGACCTGGGGGTAAGTTTTGTTCTTGAACCTCGTCACAGGTGCTTTGACTTAGGAGATGCTTCACAAGGAACAACAGCACTTGAAAAGCAGATAGCTTCAAAGAATAGACAATTTAACAAGGAGATATAGAAATATGCATACCCCACTACACGGCTCTCTATTACAAGCTTATTCTTTAAATATCGACTCATCATGATTTATTCCCTTACGCTCGCTTCAATGATAGAGCCACGCGATGCCTAGTGGATAAATTAATGCTAAATAATAAATTGAAAATGTATTAAATTTCTTTAATTTATCTAATTTACTATTATATTTTTTAATCTTGCATTAAAAATACTTTTCCAATTAGTGTGCTGCATGCCTTTCACGCCTCTAGAGGGATTTGCAGTGTTTCCAAATTGTGTTTTCAGGATATAGAGGGTTTATAAATAACAAACGATGCAATTTAGAGAAAACATTTTCAAACATCGCCTCCATACCGTAGAAGAACTGAAGAACAGAGTCACTGAAGAAATCGTGTCATGGAAATGTGCCAAAATCAGGCAGAAACTTCAGAAATTGCCCTTATCAATGTATTGCTGGCGACGACCGCAATCAAGTAGATTCAATTTTCAAACATGATGTAAAAAATTGGATTCTTACCTACAGACACGAATAAAATACACTGCTTTTTTCTCTAACTTACACTATTCGTATGTAGCCCTTTAAACTCATGCGTCAGTCGGATCTACCGCACCCTGTATTTATATATAGTACACAGCAGCGAAATAATAAAGGTGGAAACAAAATCCTTGTTCTCCTGTTTTCAAAGAGAAGAGTCCTTTTTTTTATTAAAAAAGGAAAAAATAAAAGTGGGAAAAGTATAAGACAAACGCAGGCATTTTACTTTTCAAATTGGATGAAGAAACAAAAGACAATACTTGTTTAACAAAGCTAAGCTAGGATATTTTCATTGTTTTGTACCTGAAAGAAGAGAAATTCTATATTAGAACGCAAATAAAGGTAATACTTTTCTCTTAATGGCCGGATAAATTGGGAAAAAAATACAATGGCTCTTTATGTGATGTGCTGGAATAACATTGTTTTCGAATTTTTGATGTTTATTTATAAAAATTTCTGTAAAGATTAGCTTTTTATTGAACAACTATGTTAAATTCATAGGTGAAATATAAAGACTTGATTCATTAATATCTATAAATTAAATCTTATAACGTTAATGAAAGTATGGTTATTTCAGTAATCTAAAGAAGTCAAGAGTCCATACTTTCTACTGAGATTATCTAGAAGATAGAACTGTTGAATAAGAGGAGTGGCAAGCTTGAAATAAAGGATTTATAACTAAAGGATATTAAACCAGGTACAACATTATGGATCCTCAAGATTAAAATATTTAGGATTACACAGTTTAAAAAAAAAACAAAAACGTTTAATCAAGTCCATATTTCCAGATAGGATTATCAATAACTACAAATTTTATGACAAGTTCAAGCTTTACCAAAGGCTTACTTCTATACCGTTTGTAAAACTGGTTTTGGATGAATTTTAATTACGGATGAATCATAAATACGGATAAACTCCATAACCAGAAAATCTATAGCTCGTGAACCGAAAAGCGGGGCTCGCGCTATTTTTCTTTGACGCTAGTTTTGCTAGGTTACACTTTTACAATTGAACGGAGTCTGTATACAAGAACACATGTTCTTAGTTCGTTGAAGGTTGTATTATAGTGCATGGTATGTTTACCCAGAAAATGATGATTGAAGGATTTACTCAAGAGAATTTGGAGCAAAAAAAATTGTTCTTACAAATGTTTACCTGCTCTTCAGAAAGTTATGTCTAAAGAATATCCTGATAGTCATGTGACCAATTTAGAAATGTAATAAATTACAAGTTTTATATAGTTTCCATCCATCCATTCTTAATTAATTCCAGCAGTTGATAACCGCAAGTACGAAGTGTGCTCGGTTCTTCTTGCATGGTGTTGTTGACTGTTGTTTTGTAATTTAAAATGTTCAACTCATGTTTCTTACTATTTAAAGCTTCAGTAATGCTTATTCCTATATCTCCTTGTTAAATTGTCTATTCTTTGAAGCTATCTGCTTTTTAAATGTTGTTGTTCCTTGTAAAGCATCACCCAAGTCAAAGCAGGCTTGAGGAGGTTCAAGAAGCCTGTTTCAATTTTGCATTAGACGATGTAATATGAAGTTTGATTAAAATCGTTACGTTAGAACGTAAGATATCAGTAAACTTTTTTTTTTCTCTCTATTTACTAAGTTTAGGTCCGCTTTAATAGTTTTATCGATCTTTATTAATTAGCGGTGCCGCTGTTGATATTACTAAAACATTTTATTTGTAAAAAATGTTCCTCTCATCAAATAGGTGACGGCAGAATATTTCCCGTCCTAAAATTCCAAATTTAACATTTGTAGCTCACGTTTACGCGAGCGTTGCGCGCTAACTCTTTGATGGATAACGCTGTCCTACGAACTTAGCCTGAGCATTAGTAAATGGAACATGTATACCAAATTTCAACAAAATCGGTCAACTTTTACTCAAGTTATCGTCAGACACGTAAACGTTACTGACAGACAGACAAGATGCATAGTTTGATGAAAATGTAAGAAGCTTGCTTTCGCTCGCTTCAATTTTATGTATACATGTTTAAACCCAATAAAAACTGAAATATTCAATACGAGTAAAAAATTAGTTATTTCAGTGTTTTCTATACTGTCAGAAATGAATTTTTTCGAAAAAAGTTTCAGGATTTTTCCCTAGCTATTCAATGGCGACCTTGTCCTTCATGGTTTTTTAAAATGGAAACCGCCATTTTTTATTGCAGATTTGAAAATAGCAGGAAATTTTACGTCAAATATGACCAGAATTTTTGTTTTGTCCTTGAAGGTTGACCACGTCCTTGAACATAACCTTTGAGGTCAAACAAAAATAAAAAAGGGGGGAATATGCCAAAGACGACGTGTAAGCCATGGTCGATCGTGGGTGTAGGACGTGGTTGAAGGTAAATTCAGCTATTTCGCTATCCGGAATATAAAGTAGAAGTTCTAATTGGAAAAACAATTTTGACCTTGCAGGGCATGGCCAAGGTCATATTATACGTACAATTTCCTGCTCTTTTTAAATCTGCATTAGAAAATGGGGGCTCCCATTAAAAAAATAAAATTTTGGCCTACAAATAACCTTAAAGGTCAAGGTCAAATCCAAGGTCGCCATTGAATAGCTAGGGAAAAATCCTGAAACTTTTGTATGAAACTATTTTCGAAAAAATGCATTTCTCTGGCGAGTTCTTCTGGGGTTTCCATACTTTTGTGCCACCCTGTATAATATGTTATAATTGATTTCGGCTTTTCGTGGTTAAATTAACTCATTATTAAACATTTTATCAAAATGTATCATATAAATTATTTCTGCTCGGCAGGGAATCAAACCCGACCTCTTACCCTTTTGAATTATTGATATTTTCTTAGGACCTAGATTTTTATCCGGATAAACTACTTATATGGTTAGATTCTTATATAATTGGACTACATTTGTGAAATTTGTTATCAAAATCATTGAATTGTGTTTTGTGAAATATTTATTCCGAAATTTTGCGGGGTAGCGCCCACATGTGAAGAAATGAAATAGATTTCTCGCCTCAGGATATGATTTTTCTGATAATGAATGCAAAATTTAGTGGGAATTGGCCTAGAAATTTAGGCTCCTTGCATCTGCCCAGCCCAGACAGTGGAAAACAAACAGTTTTTTTAAAAACAACTTTTTTTTTTACTCAGGGGACCTTTTAACGTGTAATTCCAGCAAAATCAATTTTCGTGCCACCCCAATACCTACTCTCAATATATACTACGTATATGAGACAGTAAAAAGGTTGGAAAAGAATAACAAGATTTTCCTCCATTTGCATATTCAAACAACCAATTTCTATAAAAATTTACCGTCTAAACTTTACAATATGCAGGTATAGATAAACTACTCTACATACTTCGTTAACTTTTGTCAGGCGAACAACAGGTAAAACATAAAAATAGATAAGTTTAACTAGGAATTTAATGATTCGTTTTTAATGGGTATCGGGAATAGCCATATATTCAATGTATTAAAGGGTATTGGAAACGCCATTGTCAATTAGAAGAGATTGAATTACAGCGAACATTTTCCTCTCTGCCTGTCGGAGTAAATTTGTAGAGAAGTTTGTGCTATCTCTCGAATGTTATAGCTAATCCTAAAATCGTGCCTAACTCATTCCATACATGATTTAGCCGTGAAATAGCTAATCAAGCTCCCCAATGACTCACACATCATATGATACATCTCATTACGCGTTACCTACCTTCCATGATGTTCCAGCTTTTCACTTCCTAAACCTGTTTGCCTCAAAGTATACATCCTGATATATCACACTGAATTAACTCTCGGGATAAAAGTCCCATGAGACTAAAACTTTCTCATTTATTACCTCATCCATATTTTCAAATATTTGAAAATATATTTTGTGTCATCAAATTTATGTCTTCAAGTTAAACACTAGAGTGTTACAATTTTTTTTTTCATGGTGTATTCTCCACCCACCTTAAAAACTATATATTTAAAATCTTGTCTTTTTATATACATGTACATTTAACACCCAATTTTGTATTAAAAACTTTTGTTAAGCAAAGATAATTTTTAAATTATTTTGTCTAGATAAATAATTCATTATACAATTTCTGTTTGCATTTAATAAAATATTCTTTGTTTTACAGTTCATACGATTGTACAAATTAAGGAAACCTTATAATAATTTCGTTAAATATTATTTATTTATATTAATGCAGTTTATATTCCAGCATCGTGCTCTGAAGTTAAATTATAATTAATCTTTTTAATTATTATTATTTTTTTTTTTTACAGTTCATAATTTTACAACGTTTTTTTTAGTTTGCTTTCTTGTTTGTCCAGTACAAATCTTGGAAATCGATTTTTAACTAACTTCTCGAGTAGCTAGACATTTGGAACTTTTAGAATAGCTCAGAACACGATGACGATGCATTATTTTAACACTTTTAGCCATCTTTCAGCTGCATTTAATTCGTTTTAAGAAAATCTTTCTGTATGGAAAGTTAATTTTTTAAATATCCGCAAGTTATTTTATTTGTTTTGACGTGAACCATATTTACGATATTTATTTTGAAAGGTTTCAAATTTATGATTTTTGACCGAAAATTTATAAACGTAGAGTGTAAAAAACTCTTTTTTTTTAAATATTCTTTTACTTATCGCTGTTAGGTTAAAATTGTTTATTTTTATTGAGGGTGGGCAATATTCGGCTATGGAGGTGTTCTTTCTCGTTTCTTAAACATTATCAATACCTTACTCACAGTCCATGGTCATAAATTACTGAAATAGATGATGGCCCATGGCAAGACCCAACTCTGTTATACTAGAGAGATACTATATCAGTGTCCCTCTATTGAATTAATTTGTTTTTACTACGTTTTTATTAGCTTGTTTTCTTGTTTGTTTGTTTGTTTGTCCGATACAAATCTGGCAATCGATTTCCAACTAACTTCCCGAATAGCTATTCGGGAAGTTAGTTAGAAATCGATTGCCAGGCACTTGAAAATTTTAGAATAGCTCAGAACACGATGACAATGCATTATTTTAAGACTTATAGCCATCTTTCAGCAGATATTAATTCGTTTTCAGCAAATTTTGCTGTATGGAAAGTTAGTTCGGAAAAAATCCGCATGTTATTTTATATGTTTTGACGTATCCCATATTTTTACGATCTTCATTATGATGGGTTTCAAATTTGTGATTTTTTATTAAGAGGTAAACATTGAATGACAGCTAAAAAGAATAAGTTAACAAAGAAATAAATTAATGACGTATGACAACCAGGCGTGTCTACACATCTGTACTTCTTTACTTGTACTTATTTTTCTTCTCTTATCCTCCCCTACACGGGGCCATATCGATGGCCACGGTTTAGATTCGGTGCTGGTGAGATCCGTTGTTCAAAGATTTGTCTTTTTATAGGTTTAAGATCAGCTCTCTAGATGGTTGTCATTTGTGAGAAGTTAATAAATTCGGAACTATTTATATTTCACTAACATTTTATATAACAATAAAAATTATATTATTACCATTACATATTATGATTCAAAAGAAAATTAAAAAACGTAGTATATAAAAAGTTCTTTTTATCGTGTAATTATTATATTTATTATTATATGCCTGATAATTGTGTATAAAAAGTTATTGTAAAATAGTAGGCTTATCAGATCCATATTTGAGATTTAATCATTTTAGTCTTATAAACTTCACTGGGGAAGAAATTTTCAATTCTGTTTTTGAACTATAGTCTGCCAATTAGTGTGTCACATAGCTTACGTGCGTCCTATTTCGTATACTTTAATAATTGTATGCTCTTACAAACTATGTCAAATTTATTTAATATATCCCTCCTTTCTTTTAAATCTGGAAATAGTTTTCCCCAGTTTATTAAATCTGTCAAAATTATTTTGTATTTTTACATGAATTAAAGTGTCAATTAAGCAAAATGTAGAGAGCACAGGTTGCTGATATTAATCTTGGGTTACCTGTGGACTATTTCCGATAACTATAGATGTTTCATAAAAATAATATAAGTGCTTTTGAAGCTTTAAGTGTAAATAAATGTATGGTTGTGTGAATGTGGAAGAAGAACAAATGAGCGCACAATGTTGAAAAACCTTCCTACATGGGACAATCTACTGGCTACTTTTGACAGACCATCCAAATTTCATAAAAATCAGATGATTACTTTTGAAGATATAGGTGCGCCATAAATGTATGTTTGTGCGCATATGGAAGAGAAAGAGGTACTTCTTTAGATTGTTACTCCCCTATGTTGTTTTAGAATATAAATGACTTTAACTTAATAACTATAAAGAAAAAGAAATGTTTAGACCAATGTTCTTTGGGGCAACGGAATATCACACTTCTGTTTTGATTTGGGGAGTAACAGTCTAAAGAAGAACATTCCGTACACCTCTGTATTTTTTAAAAGGGGAGTAACAATCTAAAGAAGTGCCGTGAAAGAAATGGGTGGAGAAGGTTGAAACTTATATGGGACCAACAATGGGCTAATTATGAGCTGCCATCCGAATTTCATTAAAATCGGGAAATTACTTTAAGCTATGTGGTTCGCAAAAATTGAGTTACAGAACTAGGGACAGTCACGGAAACAAAAATGTTCCTTGATGTGTGAAACTGTGTTGGAATTTATGAAATCGGAGACATAAAACATCAAAACAACATAAATAAGTAAAATGCTTAATTTGGTATTGCTCATTCATGTGAGATGTACGTGATATATGCCGCAGTAATGTTTAAAAGAAGGGAATTTTCTCTTGTAGTTATTGGATATAGGAAGAAGCATTGTGTGTGGATTGTCTTCCAGTCCCTAGGGCCTTGTATTAACTCTATCAGTAATACTCTCCAGTTCTCTCGAATAACTTTTATTTTTGTTATGGTTGGCCCTCAAATCTTTTTTTCTTTGCTTGCGCCCTAAGGAATTGAAACCAGATTATTTAATAGTATAGTATACAGAATGCGTGTTTGTGAGTTGAATTTTGACAGCGCGGGAAATTTCGAAAAATTGGTTTGGGTAGCCAATAAGAAATCGTAATTTTGAATTCTAGAAGGTCGGGCCAACAAGGCAAATAAAAATTCACTGGCTCCACCTCTTCCAAAGGCCTTGCGGCTTTACTTTTGTTTAGGTTGGCAAATCATGAGTCAAGTGTCCCAACCCGTGACGCGCTTACTGTAGAGCAACATTTATGTCTAATTAGGATCAATCTGCGTGTTAATTTTTACTTTTCCTCACCTATGGTGGTAAAAGTTATGTTTTCACCTAAAATTTGTTTTCGAGATTTCAACTGAATTATCCGTTTTGGTTTTTTTTTAAGACCTTCAGAGAGGTTTTTAGCATGGCGTCTGTATGTGTGTATGTATGAGTATATATGTGTTATAATCGTAGCGCCCAGGATATTTAACCTAGAGAGTTGAAACTTGGCAGAAAAATCAGTCCTTACTTTTAATTGTGACACCCGGAAAATCAACGTTTCAGCCATTTTGAACCCAGTTTGCTGAGTCAGCAAAAGTTTTAAATAATTGTAAAAAAAATGAAAAGTGGACCGATCGAGATACAATTTGGATCTCGACCAAAATAAAATTTGGCCCGAATGTACCTCTCTGTATGACAAACGAATCCACTAAATTTAATTTTGATATTAGCCGCCATTTTGAAGTTATCCAATTTTTGAATTTTGAAACTTTGACGGTAAATAATACTGAAAGTATAAAAACTTTTTTCTCATATAGCATATCGTTGAAACCGGTAAATAATAAGGAACAAATATAAAAAAAGGTGAAATTCCATTAATTAGTTTAAAAGTTATAAGCGAACATAATTATTAATTAGTGGGATAATTTTTTTAAACGTCAAAGTTTGTTTGCACCTTCAAAATACCGCCAAAATTCAAATAATTAAATAAAAATAATAAAAAAACTTTTTTTTGAAAAATGATAATAAAAAACATCGGTTAGTTCAAAACGGTCACCCGTCCAAGTACTGACCACGCCCAATGCTGATTCCATCTGCTGCGTAGGAGCAGGAGGGACTACTTTAGTGGCCTCCGAAGTGAAAATAAGTTCCGAGGTACCCCGTACCTCATTTTATTGGTTTATTTTGTGTGTTTTGTGTTTTATATTTTATAAATTTATAACTCTATACTATTTATTTATAATTCCACATTTGACAAACTTTAAATCAATGAGCTCGGAACTACTTTAGTTTTAACTAAAATTTTGCTTTACTGAAAAAAATACAATAATTTAAAAATGTATTCGTTTATTATTTATTTAAAGTTAAATTTATGTATACATTTAAATTGTAAGATGTGTGAACACTTAAAGGCACAAATACACACACAAACATTATATATACCTCATATTTGTTAATATCAAAGAAACGAATACATCCTCTGTTCTAAATTAAGCAATTAGCATAAATTATTATGTTAATTTTAATAATTTTGGTTATTTTAGTATTAAAATAGATCAAATTGAATGATACATAACTATTATGGTATGGTTTTATAGTATGTCAAAAAACAATACCATTAATAAATTTAATTATACATATGTAAGAGACAAAAGAAGTGAACAATGTAATAATTAGTATTTTTAATTAATATTTTTGCGGTGGTTGTCTAAGTATAATCTGCCCTTTAGCTTTAACCGAAAACAGATCCTTTTTTCAGTAAGCTTAAATTTTTTATTTAAATTAGTTTTAATTGCTATAACGAATAAATAATTTAAATTAATAATTTAAATAATGAAACAATAAGCTGCTAATATTATTAATATGTTTAGTCCAAGCGGATCAGATTAGTTGTCAGGTCGGTTCTGAAGTTTACGTTTACCTCTGACCTTTATTAGCCATTTTAAGGGGGAACCCTTGGCCGGGAGTTTAATTAGTGTTTGATTAAGGTCCGCCTCATATCCTATTGTTTTAATTAATAAGTCAGACCGTGTGGGGAATACATAAGTTTGTGTAAACCAACCTTTGTGTACAATGTCTCGGCTTTTGAAAGACAACCTGAATTATTGAAGAGAATTATATGCTCGGGGACACCTGAACCTTTGAATTCGTAAATTAATTTAAATAGGAAATACAAATTTATTAATTTTGTTTAGCTGGGGCCATATCATTAAACCAATATTAGCCAAGTTGTTTCTACTATATATTATTTTTTTAGAATATCTGAAAATAAAAGAAGTTACAAATAATGGAAAACGTCTAAATTATACTGTTTTGATTGAAGGTATTGGGTTTCAGAGAATAGTAGAAACTAAACCGTCTGTAGGAATTTCTTGATTCATCATTTTTTTGACTTATTACTATCTCGTATAAGTAGGGTTATCATACGTCCGGATTTCGTACGGAAGATTAACGGAAAACACAGCAAAAGCAGGGTCTTTTTGAATATATTTAAAATAGTAGAATTCGCCATGTGCATGCCTGGTACTTCTGCTCCTGCTGTACTTATTTGTTCAATGATAGAGTCTACTTGGACGCCTGAAAGAGGAAGATTACATCTTTCAGTTGTAAAAGTGCTACTTAATATATAGAGATAAATCATACCCCGTGGTGAAATCGAGAAATCAATTTTAGTTATACTTGCCTGGCTCCCAAATGCTCTGAATTAATTAATACAGAAATGATTTCCGAAAATGGTTCTGACGCTTTTGATTAAAAAATAATAAACACGATAAATCTAGTTTTCGAGATATTGATGATTTTTAATTTACAAAGTGGTTACAGAGAGAAAGTACTGTCATGTTTTAAGTGTTGCGTTTGTGCCTTAGCCTAAGATTGTATTTCATCAATTTTTAGTACTCTTCAGTGGGATTATACTTTGAAATTTAATTTGTAATTATAATATGTGTATATTAGCCACTGTTGGATGGCTGTCACCGGTCTGGCTACTCGAGCCTATATTCCGCTCTTATACTTTTTAAAGTTATTTACGGGGTTCTTTTATTATAGTTAAACTTGTTGCAACTTTTTTGAAGATCGTAAAATGCATTAATTATTATAATCGCTCGACGAAATTTGAAATGAAATTAAATACTACGTCATAAGTAATTTTGTTTTAGTTATTTTGAATAGACTCCATGTATTAATCAGTTTTTTTTTGGATTAGGTAGATAACTGAACTATTATTTGAATTTGTTTCGAAAACTATCCAACGAACAGTTTTGGCTAAAACCTTAAAAGTATGCCTAGTAATTCCAGAAAATTGGGATTGAAAACTGAAACGTGCGCTAGGGTGTGTGAATCAGCTGTGTAACACAAGACTCAGTTCTTAGTGTTAGTAAGAACTTCAGGGTCAGGTCAATGGGAAGGGGTGAATCCTCTCACCAGGTCACCAGGTCGCCTCGTCACCGCTGCCAGTGCCCCCTACTACAGTATCTTTCACATCTCTCTAATCTTATATTATCAAACCTGATAATTCCATATTATGATTAGCACAAATCGATAGAAACATAAATAACAACACCTTTTTTTCCAATTTAGCGATGAAAAAAACAAAAGGAAAACAACACTGTTGCCTAAGGGCAAGTTCACACGATACCGATACCTACTCGATTCGAAATTTTTTTCACGTATATGGTTTTATTGGTTGCGTGGCAGCATTTCACGTCGACAACAGCACCATGGATCTACAATTTACGCGTTCCACTTATTTTAGTATGGACGGGTACACCAGCAATGTTTCAGAAGGTACAGAGTACATCCCTAACTAATGACTACTCAACAACGAGAAAAAAAAATTGAAAAGTTTTTCCAACACCTAAGAGATGATGAACAGAATTTTTTTAAAAATTATTTTCGTCAGTCGATGGTTAGCTTTGATAATTTATTAGCAAAACTAAAGGATTCGAATCTTTCACGTGTAGATACAAATCAAATATGTAGTCTGGATAGAATTTGTAAAATTTCTAGCGCAGAAACTTTATTTTTATAATTTTCTAATGCCTTATCCGACAGATTAGGTTGTTCTTAAATTAACGAGATAAATAATTTGATAGATATCGGAAAGTCGTTTTCTATCTTGACTAGAGCGGCGTAAAAAAAGTGACAACCCTCCGCGCACTGTTAAATAGATGACTGATTGATTCCTTTCGAATACGGGATTTTACCGCTTGAGCTTTGTGTGAATAACTTGATAGAATACCCACTTCCACTACTCTATTCGATAAAATCCCATATTCAGTATACGGGAAAAATATCTTCTCTTGATAACTGGGGATAAAAAAGACCAAGGAATCCCCATTTCTTTGAAAGAACAAGATTCAAAACGAACGATGGCAAAAGTAAGTGACATGGGCGCAGTTGAAATGATTCAGCTGATCATCTTGATCCTTGCTTCTTATGAGGACCTTAATGCTTTCAAGGAGGAGGTGAGAAAGGAGATCAACGAAATTATGCAAGAGAACAATCAATAAAAAAGTGAATTACTAACATAAAGGATTGCCATTAAAAAAAGAATCAAATAATGGATGATCTGGAAAACAAAAACTTGATTCTCAGAGGGCTTCATTTTAGCCAGGATGAAAATCTGACTGATTTCATAAGAATTTTGCTATATGTGGATGTCATAGCGATATTAAACTGTTAGTCCTCTGAAACATTATGTTGATTTGTATAATCTGAAAATGGTAGATTAAAATGAATTATAAAATTAAATCTAATAGATAATGATTTAAGGAGAAAATGACTATTATAATAAATATCATAACTAATCATAATTGATGACATTTTTAATTTAACGGAATATGACATAATTTTTAAAATAATTGAATATCTAATTATCCTCGCTGATCATATTTCAAAAGGTGATAACAATAGTTAGTTTTTAATGGAAAGAAAACAGCATTCTCTTGTTATTATCAGCATGAACTGTAATTCTATAGTGAATCTAATCAAAACAAGGTAATAACATGTTGCATGCAAGCATCCTCCTACTTGTGTTTAGTTTTCCATTCTAATAGAGCATAAACTTAACAAGAAAAGCTTTGAACATCGTGATAACCAAGTGATATTACGGCTTTTAATTACGATTATGATCACATGCACAAAGTAACCACATGAATACGGTGTTAATAATCCGTTCTAAGTACTCTCCTGTTTCATTTTCATTTAGCATTTAGGTAACTTGGCTTTGATGTATTTTCAATTTATTGTTCGAGCATATCGTTTTATTTACGCTGATGTAAGGGTTTATCTAATTATGCATTCGATTAATTAAATGTTTCTTTTATATGAGTTAAAATTGTTGATAAATATACTATTTTAAGTGAGGTGAATACAGGTATTATTTAATATGATAAAGCAAGTATGAATATCACAATATGTCAGTATAGTTGATTGTCTTAACACAAGTCGAAGCTAACCCATTTAATTATATTATTGTATAGGACCTTTAGCGTTAGCTTCTGAATTGTTTTCATAATGCAGTTTGTCGAACAATACCTATTAGTAAGCCTATTATTTGTTCCTATCTATTTCCGGGACTGTTTTGGTCCCTGACACTGCACTGCCTTGCCCACCTGCAAGGCTGGGCAAGGTTATCGCTGCTGGTATCACAATTCCTTCCCCTTCATCCTACTTTTTACTACGTTTTTATTAGCTTGCATTCATGTTTGTCCGGTACAGATCTGGAAATCGATTTCTTACTAACTTCCCGAATAGCTAGACATTTTAAACTTTTAGCATAGCTCAGAACACGATGACAATGCATTATTTTAATACTTTTAGCCATCTTTCAGCAGAATTTAATTAGTTTTCAGCAAATTTTGTTGTATGGAAAGTTAGTTCGGAAAAAATCCGCAAGTTATTTTATTTGTTTTGCCATATCCAATATTTACGCAATCTTCATTTTGACGGGTCTCAAATTTGTGATAGATAAACATTGAATGACAGCAAAACAGGAAATATCGATTATATTATTTATCGATTATATTATTTCAAATATATCGCAGGCATGCTTTAAGCCGCCGGCCTTACACATTGCGATTTGTCGGTGCAATCTGGTCGGAACGATAAATCGCACCGATATATCGTAAGGTGTAAATGGAAATTGTATGACGATATCGGGGTTGGGGTTGGGTTGTAGATCGAAGCAAAACCTATTCAATCTGTGAGATCGGTGACGACAAGTCGGTGCGTGTAAAGGGAGGTTGTACAACCTGCGGGCCAACCCCGATCTCTACCTTCCTTCCACTACATATATTTTATTAAATTTACTGCCTACGCAGCAAAAATAGGTTTGCTGAGGATTTTTTTCAGGCTAAGCCGCGCCCACATTCCCCGCTACCAATAAAAAAACTTTTTTTTTGTTTTATATATAATCTTTAACCTAAATTATTTGAGCATTTTACCTTAAAAATATTACGAATTTATAAAATAAGGTATAAAATAAATAATAATTTATAAAATAAATGAGTATTACTAAAATAAGGTTTATTAATACACATAATAGATTATATTTATAAAAAAGAATGCAGTAAAAAGATAAAATAGAAATAAAAATATTACAGAAAATATTAGGTCTTAAAATAATCATAAATAAATTAATTTAGTGGCAACACTGCAGCTCGTCTATTAAGGTTAAGGAAGATTGGGTCAGAGATAGCGGGGTAGAAATCGGTGTGGTGTAAACGCTCCCAGGTTGTAACGATATATCGTGCAATTTATCTTCCTTCAAATTGCACCGACAAATCGCAAGGTGTAAGGCCGGCTTAAGATTTGGTGTTGGGGAGATCCCGTGTACAAAGATTTATCCTTTTATAGGTTTAAGATCAGCTCTCGGGATGGTTGTCATTTATGTGAAGTAAATAAATTCGGAAATTTTTTTTTTTCACTAACATTACATATTATATAACAATAACAATTACATTATCAACATTACATTCGATTCAACAGAAAATTTAAAAACGTAGTTATAAAAAGTTCTTTTTATCTTGAAATTATATGTTTGGAACTTACCACCAGTTTATAGATAAGATTGTAGACCATCCACCATCTTAGTTTTATTCGATATTTTGTATCGACGGGATCTCGGGGATTCTTACGCACTATTTCCCTGGAAATTTTAAAAGAGAGATTACAGATTTCCATTGTCGCCTTCTTAAATACATGCACTGTGACTGATTCCTCCAGAAAATGTCATTAACCTAAAGAACATCCCCTTCTGGAGCGATTCTATCGCACCATGCGGCCTTTTACATCTTTACCTGGCTACTATCTCTTCTCGTTTCCTCCGCAGTGCTTTTTTCTATGTCCTGTTCTACTGTGTTATTTCTTTTTTTTTCAAGTATTTATAAATTTGGGAGAGCATTCCTCTGCAAAACTAACTTCTAGAAAAGAATTACTCATTTTACTGAAGCTCATTAGGCCAAGCATCTTTTATTTTCATATGCTTCATTATTTAGAACGCATTCCACTGTTATCTTACCACTCTTTTGGATGCAAAATGGGTTAAGCTCCCTTGGCTTTTAATTCTTGCTTGAAAATTCTTTATAACAATAATCTCAAACGAAACATTATTAGACATTAGGTATCTTACAAGCAATTAACCGATATACAAAACTTATAACTGCTTGTTGGTTTTATTATAGCGTGAAATTAAAATTTTACTTAATAAGGTCAAAGGTAAAAGGATTTTATAGATTACCCTGGCACTGTTTATGTTTTTTTATAAAAAAAAACCCAGACGTTAGCCTACACAAACTGTTCGTTAAAACCAACTTGTTTGTGCTAACTTAATTATTATACTCAAACATAATCCTCTTTAGTTGGCTTCTTGCCGTTAATTATATCGCATGTTCCAGGAGCGTGATTCCTCTAACTAGTTAAAATTGCCGTATAAATGAGAGAATGACTTAACGATGAAAAATTATACGATATCTGAAAGGGGAAAAGGAGAAAAAAATTGAGATTAATACCCTGACAGAGAAATTGAGAAGAACAAACAACATCATTACTCGAGGGAACAAATTGAATAAATTCTCAATTATACGTCGTTATTTTCTTCCTGAATAAAATATCCTTAATTTACTATTGAAACCGATGTCATTATGATGAAAGATTTACTTAATTGAATGAAACTCGATGAAATAAACACCGCTTGCAAAATTTTCTTGATAAACTTAGACTTTTCAGATAGGAAAATGTTGTTAAAGTAATATGTCATTATAAAATGCTTTCTTGAAACTGGAATTGAGGGTTTTTTTATAGACCATAAAATTCGAATTTATTTGATTCTAGAATTATAAGCTTTTTGAGACTTTTTAATTTAACAAAATATACTTACTTCAAATTGATGTATGTGAGAATATAAATTATAAATTTAAATAAAAGAATATTAATAAATGATTTCCCTATTTCCCTAAAATATTCCGTAAGGTTGAGTTGGTTACATTGGGACTTGGATGAAAATAAATGTCGTTGTTGGGTATGCAGAATTAGTTACCGCACAGTCCAGATAATGCTAAGTTCCCACTGGAAAGGCTGACTGTCGGTATCGTGCATAAAAAGCCCACACCCTAGGTCATGTAGAACAAACTATTCAACAATCAAAGGCATGTCACGCCGTGCTGCTGTCGACTGTATGTCGGATAAATGTGTATACATCCTAAAATGTATCTCTACTCCTTTGTCGGCACAGGCAAAATAACGTATATGGCATGTTCGGGTGGGTGTCAAACAGGGCTTACACATGTGGAGTATTGTTTTTTTTATCTCTTGTAGTGCGCTCTTTAAGAGACACATAATGTTTATATTATTCATTAATGTGTTTGTTGCAACTTCTGTTGGACCAAATTATACAGAGAAATAAATTGGAATATCTTAAATTATTAGTTATTTATTATCACTCCAGTAATAATAGCGAAATATCATTATAATTAACGACGGTTTATTATTTTACAATGCTAAGAAAAATTAATAACTTTTAAAGATATACTATAGTCATAAATATAAAGGTAGGTATGCATTATGCTATTGTAATAATGTTTCTTACTTTTTAAAAAACTATAATATATATATATAAATATAGTAATATATTTTTCACCAAATGTTTGTTCTTCACCATTCATCTTATAGAAAATTCTGTTATTTCTAGGCCTTAAAGTTACATAATTTTTTGGGTCCAAGGACCCTTATATTTTCCTGCGTGTGTCTGTTTGTCCGTCCTCTCGCGTGCTCTTACGGCTACACCTTTCGTCCGATCACTTTGAAATTTGGCATGTATGTGTCTTGTACCTGCCCACATATTTTAAAAATAAAGTGACTTTAAAAAATATTTTTCAAAAAAATTAGGGTAAAAAAACTTAAGGGTTAAAATTTTTTATTTTTTTTCGACACCGTGAGGGGTATCATATGAAAGGGTACGTCGAGTTGATTACAAAAATATATAATTCTTTGGATATAACTTTGATAGGGCGAGCGTAGGCAAGTTTGAAGTGGGTGTGAAACGTGTCCTCCCCCCCCTCTATCTCGCTTATGTGAAGTGCAAAAAATCTGAAAAAATTCCTGAACATTCTTCGACCAAAAGTAAAGATACCACTTTTTGGAAATTTCGAAAAAAATATTATTTTATTTTTTATTGACAAAATACGTTTTTTATAATTATGGTCTTTTCGATGTATTCATATGGTTGTAGTCCGGTTCAGTGGCAAAAAAAATACTTTATCAGAGTGTGTTTTGAGAATATCAGACCCTTAGAATGGTTCAAAGTAAGCTTTTTAGCATTTTGAAAAAACACTGATTATACACTTTACAGTTAAACACTATATAGTGTGGCCTACGGACCCTCGCTGTGTGCTGACTAGCACACACTCGACCTGTTTATTATACTTGTATGCTCCACTCCTATCATTCATCTAAAAATGTATAATAATAATTTTAATTTAGTGTAGTACTGATTATTATTTTTAATAGGAATATTGGATTACCATGGTAGCTCCCCATTGTTTGCTCTTAAGCATGTAGATATTCCTGTCACTACAAGTTTAAGTAAGTCCTTCAAATTTCACTACTTGAGTTGCATATCTTCTATTTTCCCTTAAATCCCTATTAGTGAACGAACTATTTTTTTATTTTTATTGATTTATTTTATTATAATTATATATTTTTCATTATAATTACCATTAGTTGAAATTAATTATTGCATGGATATATCTTGTATTTTACAAGCTTTTATTTAACTTGCAATGTTTGTATGTATGTATGTACGGGTCAAATCTTGCAACTGAATTTTAAAGCAGTTATCCTCAACCGATTAAATTGAATTTTGGCATACACGTTTAGTTTGGATGACAATCCATGGTTAGTTAAGTGACATCATTCTAAATCCAATATGGCGGACTAATTATTTTTTAATTACACCCATGACATGGTTATCAAATCAAAGGGTTTGCTGAAAGGAATACGAATAAAAGCTTGTTTTAAATTTTTATTTTTAATAAAATTAATTCTCTTTTCTTAGTTTTTTTTATGCACAACGCTTCAGCTTCAGTCGAAGTTGTGGTGACTATAAGCTATGGTTTTATTATATTATTAAAACATGTTATAATTTATAATATATCATTCAGTTGTAGCTATAAAATTGCAAGAACCAGTATAGATTAAAAATCTTATGTTTAAAAACTCTATGAAATTTCTTTTCTTCTCTTGAATCACTGATTGATAACTAGGTTACTGAACCATTTAATTTTAAATAGAAAATAGAAAGACTCTGTTGTCTGCAATTGATTGAGACGTAACGTGTCTTGAAGTGTTAAACTGCTCACATAGGGCGTCGATTACTCATCGATTGAGCCATTATCTTGAATCTAACCTAATGGGCGACCACATTGCTTTAAAACTACCTTCAAGTTGCATCACGCAAACACCTCTAAATTAAAATGGCCCCATTAACCTTTAACTCTAACAATCAATTTAAGTCAACTTGTTTGTAACAATGTTCTTTTTGTTTCCTTAATTGATCCCTATAAAATGATTAGCTATTATTGCTTTACAACATCAAGTAATAATAGTTAATAGAAGACTGTTATTGTTGTAACATTTATTAAAGAAATCGTTGCACATCGAAAGATTTTTAATTTAAAATAATTAATTTTATATGTTAAGAGGATTAAAAGGAATTATATAAGTAAGTTATTTGTGAAAAAGAGTTTATCTCCAGTTGGAAGAAAAAGTAAAACTAGGAAGAAATAGAAGGATTGCCAATTTAATTATTTTATAAACAGTAGAGAATGAATGGCTAATGAAGTGAAGTTGTTGAAATCAGGTTGGCGACACTGCTTTTTTGACCTTGTTTATCATTGTTTATAACCTGCAACTAAATAACCTTCTATTTGAGTTGATTTCCAATTTTTATTTGTTTTTAATATTGAATCTCTTATATCTGCTATTAAATGTGCTAACAATTATTGTAATTTATTAAATAATAAATTAAAAATGTGTATTTTCTCCCTACTGGAGATAAAATATTGTATGTACCTCGGGAGTAAAATGCTATAATTCCCCTCGCGATAATTATCTCACTCGGCTGCGTCTCGGGAATTAAAGAGTCTAATTCCCTCGGCTTCGCCTCGGAATTTAGGGACCATAGTTCTTTTAGCTTCGCCTCAAGAACCAACTTTTTCGGCTCACTTTACTCCCTAGGTGCATAAATAATTATTTCCTCCAGAAGGGAGAAAACATTCATTTTTACCCTAGTTCATAAGGAGGAAAGGATCCCATTACAGCCTAGTTGTGAAAATGAGGAAGGAAAGCAAAAATCAGGGCGAAAAGTAACAGTAGAGCCAACCTATTATTCTTTTAAAAAAAATCAGTGTTGCAAGTGTTTTGTAACAAGTAGCAGTTTTGTTAAATTGAATGACTCGAAAGGTTAACAGTGTTTTTTTTTTTTTTTTTTTTTTTTAAATATTAGAGACTTTAAATAAGACGTACTTCTGATTGCCGTGGCACTTTAATTTTAACGTCATTTTAAAATGTCGTATGACTTCATAACTGAGTTTAAACAAGACTTACAGAAAAGAGGTAGGTTACGTATAATCAGGTTACATTTATGTTTGTGATTTCTCGTCTTTTAGAGATAAACACAAATAAATCAAAAAATAAAGTATAAAAGGTGATACGACAGCAGTGTTAGATTAAAGTATCACGTCTATTCAAAGTACGACAATTTTATTTGTGTGCTGTGCATCCGCAGTAGGTTTGACCTCGGCAAGTCGTATGACATAAATTGCGCTTTACGCCTTATTTAAACTATATTCTTTAAATTTATTTTATTTACGTTTTTGGACTGAAAAAAAGTTATTATTTAAGTAGTAATTTTGTAGTATTAATAAGCATTTGAATTATTATTATAGTTACATAGTTATATAAAGTTATTATGGAAATCAAAGAAAACATAGATGGAATTGATGAATTGCACAATTAATTTTAATTTTTTTCAATAAGATGTTAAACCTTTTTTTTTTTTTTTTTTTGTTTAAAGTTTTTGTTAAAATTTAAGTATAAGAATTAGTAAATTTAGTTATTAATACCTAAATAAATAGATAAATTGAAATCTTAGGTTTTATTTGTGTTGTTTTTCTCCCTTCTAGAGGAAAAATATTGTACGTACCACGGGAGCAAAAAGTCATAGTACCCTCGATATAAATAACTCCCTCGGCTATGCCTCGGGATTAAACTTCATGGTTACCAACAAATTTAGGCCAATAAAGAATAATACAAACAACAATAATAACAGGCTTCAGGCTTGAAAAGACGAATGCATTATTTGTTTAAATGGTATAAGACCTTTTGTTTCAGATAAGGTACAATTTATTGTAATAAAATATATACAATTATTCTGAGAGAAAGAAACATTAACGATAATACTTATATTTTTAGACAAACAAATAAAAATATAAATCCTTTGCATACATTGTAAAAATTATATTTTATTATGTTAATTCTAATATTATTATCCTGAATTGTAAGTGGGTCGTTTTCATTCGTAGGGTACATTTGGTGGTCTCTAAAAGTGCCTCAACACAAAATTTCAACTTGAAGAAAACAAACCATTGATCAATCCTAGATGTTGTATAAACATTTTAGTTCATGAATCAGGCTATCATTTGCGAATGGGTTTGCTTGCTAATTTTTTAGCAATTTTTTTAGTACAAAAAAGAGCAATGTCCCCTCATGAATGTCACGATAAATTGTCCCGAGCACAATTTATTTTTAAAGGTAATTTTACTGCTGAAGCTCTCCAAACGCGTCCAAATATATGTTTTAATTACTTTTAAGACGATGATTTATCTTCATATAGTATTTTCAGGTATTTTTTTAAAAAATACTCATGAATGTCACAAAAAAGTTGCTAATATTTTGACTTTTATATGGAATTAAGGTTTGTACTGATAAAGAAGTTGGCTTTTTAAGTGTAATTATGCTAAAGGTTGACATTTATATTTTAATTGTAAAAAATTGTAGAGAAAAAAAAATTTTAAGGACTTTTAAATTAATTAATGAAAAAGTGACATTCATGAGTTTTAAATAAGAAAGACAAAACTTGTTATCGATTGAATTATATTTTTACTATAAACTTTATAAACAATAGTTTTAACTTTATAAATAATAGCTAAAATAACTTTACAAAATCTTGCCCAAGCTATTAGGTGGTTACGCCTTAATGTTTGTGTAACTGTCAAATCACTTAAAAGCCTTCTCTCCTTCATAGAGCAGTTTCTTTGTGTTAGGGTATCAATCAAATTGTCATAAAACGCCAATTTTCTAGCAGCATCGCTTTTTTTTAAAAAAAAATTTGTTTGGGAGTACAAAATAAACACTGGCATCAACAAGTTGCACTGCTTTGCTAAGGGGAGAAATTAAATTTGGCTGATGAATTTTCTGATGCTGTATTCGTTTGTTATCCCTCCAAATTTTCCTTCGTAATGATTTATTATTTTCTTCTAGCTCTTTTATCCTATTTTGTAGTTTTTCATTCCTTCTGTTAGTGCGAGATGGATTAGCAGCCTGTACTCGCCTTCCCCGACGCTATCCTGATGACATGCTAGAAAGTTCTGGTGGTGCCGGAATCGGAATGGTGGATTTTGCTGCCATACGTAATTTTATTCTGTCTCTTCGTTCAACATCTATGTTTCTCCAGTATTTCTTTATTCTCCTATGCTCTCTGGGCGTCATGTCTTATACTGTTTTCCTTTTTTGAATTTCTGTAAAATAAGAAAACAGTATACATCACTTATTAGTCTGTCCACACATTGAAATAATTCACACTGGTATGTCGATTTCATTATTATACTGAAATACTTTATTCAGGCTACGTTTTGCTACCACAATAAAATATTTATTTATATTATTAATTTTTTTTTGATTTTTTTGTATCTTTAGATTCTTACCATTTTTATTTCCTGGAAACAAAAAAGCATTTACCTCACTCGTTCTCGTTTTTCTTTGTCTAAAATAAATAGCATCTGCCTTTCTTCTTTCTCTATAAAGCTTAGGCTCATCTCATGTTAAATCCTATAAAAAGAATTAGTCATACCTCTAAGTTAATGGACAATTAAAACTGGCATAACAGGATACCAAACTATAAGATTTCTCATGACTGTCACATAACACTCTTGAATGTCACGGACCATATAGTGACATTCATGACTTGCGACGGTCATGAGATTTACAATAAAAATGAAATTTTTTTAAATTTTTATTAAAGCTATAAAATTAAACTTGGGCTATAATTAAACTGTAAAGTAAGCACTATACTTCATCAATATTTACAATAATGTAATAAAGCTTAATAATTAAGAAATCAACGTGACATTCATGAGGATGATGAAAAATACTTACCATTTATTTTTAGAAAGTAGACTCTGGCAGAGGATCCAGTGTGAATGAAGGCACAGCGTCAACTCAACGATGTTGTTGGACTCTCGGGTAGGTGTACCTTGGTGTATCCCCAATCCTACTAAAAATCTGTGACATTGATAAATACGTGACATTCATGAGGTCGAATTTGGCACTAACCTTATGGACATTATTATTTTTATTTTTTCCAAAAAACTGAAAAGAATTAAATTTATTATCTCTTCGTTAGGTGTAAATAGAGAACCTTATAAGACCACTGATTAAGGTTTCGTTTCTGTAACTATAAGGGCCTTAAAACGGGGGCTCTTCAACATTATATAAAATGCCTGAAGACAGTGACATTCATGAGTTTTTTTCATTTTATTATTTTTTTTAATATATAAAGCACAAAGTTTTTTCTAAAAAATAGATATATCCTAATTCCTTGCATTGAGAAGAATAAAAGTGTGAAGAGAGAACTTAGAAATTCCTTGTACATCCTAAGAAATTTGAACGCAAAGTAGGAAGACAGCAAATGTACCCTAAGAATGAAAACGACCCAAGTACTTATTAATTCAAAGATTTTTGACATTACCAAAACATTAAATTTCTAAGAAAAATTTAAAACATGTAAATTGGTTAATGTTGTTTTGAGGTAAGTATATGTTAAGCCAGTTACTGTTTACGAGGCTTGCATGTTTCGCAAATAATCATGTCAAGCTTTTAAATTTTAAATATAGGCCAACTTGAGCCGAATAACTTATTCACCATTCACATTAAATTATTATTGTCGACACACATTCACATTTCCTTTATAAAAAAGGGGGAAAATAACTTATAACGTGCAATCTTTATTAACCTGTGATTTCCCAGCGTTTATGCTAATTTAAAAACCTGATAAAATAAATTATTATTATCATAGTACTAAGTATAATAAGAATATAAATGGTGCGATAAAGAATAAATAAATAATATAATATTGTGACAAATAAATAAAATATTCATTAACTTTTGACGGCAATAATCGTTTTATACTTTGGGGTTATAACCACTCGATAAATAAATACAGTAATTAAAAAATTATATTTTACTGCGTCACAATATATTATAAGTATTGAAATATTTACATAAAACTAAAACTACTACATTATTGGTGAAATTTCGTCCCTAATTTGGGACATTTTAAAACCTGAAAATTGTTTGTTTAAACTGGTAAGTCGAAACAGTCGGCGAGCCGGTGTATTGTGTATTAGGGTCGAGTGCGTGGTAGGGCTCGAGGTTGGGGTAGGGTTCGAAGCTCGTCATTACAACATGCGAGCCCATCCCCGACGCGCTCGTATTAAGTTGAAATGTGTGTGGTGTGGTAAGTCTCCACCTGTAGTTACATCCAACGGCTCGTCACTTTTTTCTGTTTTCACTCATTGTCTCTGATAATTGTATTTTTTTTTTTTTTTTTTTTTTTGTTATTTGTATCTTTTAATTGTTCCTGTTTGTTGTTCTGTTAATTTTTAAATATAATTTCGTCGTGTTAGAGAAAATTAAGGTTTTTGGGAGTTATTTAAATCACTACCGAGAAAGACATTGTTTATGGGAGGTTAAATCGAAAGCATATTCAAATAGAACTTTGAGAAACAGTGCATTTGTGCAACTTATAGAAAAATGTTAATTAATTAATGTAGTAAATTTAATTTAAAAAAAAAAAATTAAGTGCTGACAAAAGCTATTAAAAAAAATCGCTAAAACAATATTTTTGCGCAGGCAATCCAAAAAAAATAATAAAATTAGGTGTCAACTAATGGAAGCGCAAAATCATAATTTCACAATCAAACTATACACGGTCAAAATGTTTGCGCAAACATTTATAGCACTATAATATATCAATGTTACTAATTTCTTAAAATATTTCAACTGTATTATGGCAAGTCATAAGCAATACAAATGTATAAATAATGATTACAGTGACTGTTTGTGTAAAAAAATTTTTAACTACAATTTATGTACAATGCACTTTCATAATTGCATAAGAGAATCCAACACTTATCGAAATCTAGAAAACAAGTCGATAAATGCTTTAAACAAACGACCTTATCTTGCCTCAAATGATAACCCGATTAGGAATTCACTAAAAATTACAATATTTTAATGAATCTATTTACCCTTATCTTGTACAAATAAATTGATTCAAAACATGGACTTCTCCCATAAGGAAGAGCTGAATCAATTATGGCCTGAGATACAAAAAACAGTAACACATTTTTATTTATTATAAATAGTTTATTTTTCCTGCCTGTTACTTTATACCTTTGATTCTTTGTCTATTTTTTTAATTTAAAGATGCCATCTCTTGAGATAAAAATTATTTTATCTATTGTACTCGTATTTTATGTTACCTATTAATAGTGAAGGTAGATAAGAAAAGAAAACACTTTTACTTGCTCAATAATTTTATTGTCAAACCATAAATATATTTTGACTTACATACCGGTTTCGACTTATTCAGTCATCGTCAGTGTAATACGACTCTAAAGTTTTTTTTTGAAAATAAATTTAATGTTGGTTTTTCGAACCTGTCTACTGTTCAATATTTAATAAGGAATTCTTCATATAATTTAGTTTCATTGCGTTCGAATGATAAAATGCATATGTAGGCTTTTGTTCCACGCCATTTAAATAAACAAATGAAAAGAGATAACTCAAACAAACTTAAATGGCCGGGCGTTTCGCTGGTTAATGAACTCGTCTGATTTATGAAATTGCCTCCAGATCTTTTGTGTGTAATGAAAGCGTACATATAGAAAATTTATATGTCTTTTACCTGCGTTTTGTGTGAAACTTTTTTTTTCTGTATATTACCTTTTTTTGTTAATTTTAAAGTATCCATTTTTTAGTGCATGATAAAAGTGTATTCAAGTTTTGTTTTTATATTTGATAGGTTGGCATTGATTTAAAAAAAATTTAGTCTGCCAATTAGTAGGGCACATAGCTTCCTCGCATCCTATCACGTTGATTTTATGCTTTTACTACCTATTACTATCCAATTTATTTCATATTTCTCCCGAATTTTTTCAAACTGTCAAAATTGTTTTGATTTTTTACTTGAATTAAAGTATCAATTTTGGAATATTTGAAAAAAGCAGAAAGTTGAAATTAATCTGGGGCTACCTGCGGGCTACTTTTGACAAACCATCCTAATTTAATAAAAAACAGATGAGTACTTATTAAGCTATAGGTGTAAATAAATGTATGTTTGTGCGCATGTGGAAGAGAAACAAATTGGTGGAAAAGGTTAAAACTTATATAGGACCAACAATGGGCTAATTATGACCTACCATCCAAATTTCAATAATATCGGAAGAGTGGTTTTTAAGATATTATGTTGGTTCACAAAAATTGAACGACAGATAGACCAAAAATGTTCCCTGATGTCTGAAATGTATTTCTGTCTTAGATTTTTTGAAATCGGAGACATAAAAAAATCTCTCATTACGACAGCTTAGCTTCCGTTACCTTCGGTAAGATCGGAAGCAAAAATACTAATTCAATATCATAATAATTTCTATTTTCTATTAAATTTTAAACTCTTAAAAAAAAAAAAAAAATAGATGAATTCATTTAGGCGTATGAAAGAATTTGATTACACTATTCTTGTGGTAGAGGCAATTATACAGCATTAAGTTATTTAATGTTCCAATTAGGCAATCATTATATTTTTATTACATTTTATTATATTCTTACTGAGTCAAATTATAATAATAAACGCTCGACTTGCTCTACTAATTTTGAGAAATCGTTGTTTTAGTTTTAAGATTATTTTAGGATCTATACAATAATGACATTGAACGTTTCATGAAGAACGAACCAAACTATGTTTTATAACTGCTTTGGCCTTTTTAGTAAAGAATCATTAAATTTTAATTTGATTTCACAGTTTAAAGTCTTATTTTTTATTTCTCTTATGACACTTTAAGAGATCTAAGATGCTAGAGAAGAATCTAATCAGGGCCAATATTCTTTCAAAAGTTATTTTTCCTTATTTTCCTTTGACAATTTATAATCTACAATAAATTGCTTCTTTTCTCCATTTCGTTTTTATCGAATATCTTTTGCTAAAAATATCCTGTTTCTTCAGCCAATGTAATCCTATATTAATTGCTATTGTGATTGGAAATCATTGGATTTTTTCTCATTTTTAATTTCAGCAACTTTCTTTTCATTTAAAAAGTTATTACTAATGAGAGAAGAGGGAGCTTTTTATTACAAAGTTCCTTGTCTTAATCTTTTTGTGTTTATAATGAGAAATCTTTTATTAAAAAAGTAATATAAAAGGACATTCCTGGTGAAGACAATAATTACACTTTAAATGATAAATCATCCCCAGTCATCCTTAATCAAGTTCCTATTCCTCAGTCCGACTCTGTTCGATACTTTGGCCTTTTCTTCGGCCGACAATTATACTGACATCACAAGACGATTCAAGTTACTGCTCGATGGTCTGGAGCTCCAAGATTTCTCTTGATAACAAGCTTCTTATTTATAGTGTAGCTCAGTAGTATGTTTTTGGTGATACTGGCCAGTCCAGTACTGGCCCATTTTTATATACGGGAAAATACTGGCCCAGCCTTAGCGTGGTGCGCATGCGCAGAACGACGGCGCCACTCGAGGGCAAGCTCGGGCCCGCCCGCGATGTGCGTATCGCCCCCCGCCCGCGATGTGCGTATCGCCCCCCGCCCGCGCCCCGCGATGTCGATATCGCCCCCGCCCTCGTCCCGCGATGTAGGTATCGCCCCCCCGCCCCCAGTTATATTTTTGAGCCTCTATACGAGGATTCTGGCCCAGATATGTCAGGGGATTCTAGCCCAGATCAGCACTAGCCCAATTTTATACACGGGAATTCTAGCCCAGATATGTCCGGGGTTTCTAGCCCAGATCAGTACTGGCCCAATTTTATATACGGGAGGTTCTAGCGCCCCCCGCCCCCAGTTATATTTTTGAGCCTCTATACGAGGATTCTAACCCAGATATGTCAGGGGATTCTAGCCCAGATCAGCACTAGCCCAATTTTATACACGGGAATTCTAGCCCAGATATGTCCGGGGTTTCTAGCCCAGATCAATACTGGCCCAATTTTATATACGGGAGGTTCTAGCCCAAGTTATGTCCGGGGATTCTAGCCCAGATCAGTACTGGTCCTGCCCTTTCGTCGACAGATCTTAATTTAAAAATAAGTAAACATTATATTTTAAAAACGCCTTACATTAATATTATTTTAAATCAAAAATATATAGTCCTCTTAAAGTCTTATAATTAGCCATCTTATATATAAATAAGGTAATTATTACTACTCAATTAGTTTAATAGCGCTTGCGCTGCACATGGCGCGACCGCGCCTCATGGATGACTATAATTTTGAACTTATTTGGGATGGGTCTGTCACCTTTTTCGCCATTTAACGAAATAAAAAAGTGATTACCATTTGAAGTAATTAAATTGATTACAAACCTGTTTGTTATCCTGGACTCATCATTATAAAAGACTTTCATTTTGAACTTATTCAATTAAAAAATAAGTATAAACTCAGTATAATCTCAGTCGGGAGCTTCCCCTTGATTTCATATCTGTTTGATATCATGGAGTTTTCATTATAAAGACTTCCATTTTGATTTTATTCAATTAAAAAATAAGCATAATCTCAGTCGGGAGCTTCCCCTTGATTTCAAACCTGTTTGTTACCTAAGATTAATCACTTTTAGCTAACTGATCACTGTTAGGTGCCTGAGGTTGGGCAACTATCTCCTCCCCTCCATTGCAATTTTAACACTATAAATCCATTGCATTTTTAGGATAAATAAATAGTTGAGTAGTATAAATAATCAGTATAAAGTTGATCAATATAAATAATGATTGAAATGGGAGTTAAAGTCTACGTTTTTAAAGTTTTGACTTGTGACACTCAGTCATATCACTACCCCAAAGTCAAAACTTTAAATGCACAGACTGTAGATTTTTTCAGAAAGAGAATAATTATATATCAACAAGTTTATATTTAATTATAAACATATATTTTATTATGGTTAATTATAATCATATATTTTATTATGTTTCATTAACGGTGGGATTTGCCCTAAAAGTGTTCAATCTTAGGTACATAACAATGTTCAATCTTAGGTTATCAATCTTAAGTACCTAAATGTGATTAATCTTAGGTACCTATCAGTGTTCAATCTTAGGTACCTAACTATGATCAATCTTAGGTACCCAACAGTGTTCAATCTTAGATACCCAACAGTGTTTAATCTTAGGTACCTAAAAGTGTTCAATTGAAATGGGAGTTAATGTCTGCGTTTTTATAGTTTTGACTTGTGACACTCAGTTTGCGCAATCATCATACTTAATGTCCACGCAAACGTAATATTTAATGTTTGAGCAAACATCATACTTAATGTTTGAGCAAATATCAATACCCCAAAGTCAAAACTTTAAATGCACAGACTGTAGATTTTTGCATAAAGAGAATAGTTATATCACAATAAGTTTATATATTTAATTTGTCTCTGATTAAAAATCTCGTGTCCCAACCGGTATTCGAACTTGCGATCCCTCGACTGAGTTATAGGCAGCTCCCATGACTCTCTCAATTATAGGCAAACAATAAAGTTTTTCTCCCCGATGTTTGCACTTTCTTTAGTGTATCCAACGCATGTGTATTAGTCCCTTATATAATAAGACAAGAAATATCTTGCATATTGAAAAATTAGAGGCGTTTTAACAATTGAACCCTCTGTTATATTTTTAATAAATAATGATTGCATGTTTGTTAAAAAAATAACTTTTGAACTCACTCATATTAAAAATAAATAAATAATATTTTATGTATATTGCTCAGTCCTCCCCCTCCATGTAGTATTACATTTCATTTGTTTAAATTAAAAAACAAAAAATTAAATAAGATCTTACTCTTGTCATAAAAATAAAATAAAAAATAAAATCTATTTTGAACTCGCTTATTAAGTAGAGTGTGTAGCCTCGACATTTACAGCTGAAAACACCTGTATAAACCTGACGCAGGTACCTAACAATGTTCAATCTTAGGTACCCAACAGTGATCAATCTTAGGTACCTAAAAGTGTTCATTCTTAGGTACCTAAACGTTTTCAATCTTAGGTACCTAACATATAAGTTATCATATGTTATCATCCCTCATGTTATAAGTTATCATCCCTCATATAAGTGTTTTTACAGGTCCAAACTGTTCTTCAATATTCTAAGCAAATTGTTGAAAGCTACACGCGACATTCGGCAAAAATTTACTGTCCTCTTTGATACATGGGTACACTATATGAAAACAAACTAGTATTCTTTTTGTCTGAAATTATTAGATGAATCCAAAAACGCCTTTTTTTCCTTCTCTAACGAGCATAATGATAAGCAAGTACAGCTATATCCTCCAGGTCCATTTCTCTACTGGCCGAAAAAAGTAAAAACTCGGGTGGTGCAAGTCAGGTGGCGGGAGCAAGTAGCATCAACCAGGTGGGTGCCACCCAGGTGGCGCTACCCGGGTGGCGAAGTGAGTCATTAGCCTTATAAAAACCAGCTAGTTAGTACACTAAATCAGTGCTTAATCATTTAAAGTAATCCGCATAAGCCTTAATTATTTCTGTAACAGCTTAATATCTGCCATCAACTATGATTTCAATACTTTTAGCATGTTTGAAACTTGATTGCTCCTAATTTACACTCTACTTGTCTTAACATGCTATCCAAACTTTTAATAACTAAACTACTATAAAAACAGCTTTAGACTAAATAGCAAGAGATTTAGTTCAACTATTGCCTATTCAATACTTTTTCAGTTCTCTCTTAATGCAATTGTGTCATGTGAAGTATTAATGCTTTTTTTATTATCAGGCAATAGTCTATTTTTATTGTACTTCAGTTTGAAGCAACATTACAATTACTATTCGGCAGACAATAGAAAGGAACACAACATCATAACAATACTCATTGTTATTCACTGATAGTGTTCTAGATACATTAGTGTTATTTGTATGAGGTAAATGTACACTATTATTCTTCTTTCTTAGGATCTCATTCTCATCTTTTATGGTGTTCCATCATAGCGTGAATTTTTCACTTTAGTGGTCCCGTTACTTTTTTGTTATATCCCTTTTTCTAACCGCTGGCAAAGCGAGACTTTTAGATGTATTTCCAATAATACAGTGGGGGTCAGGGTCGGCCAAGGGCTCATCTATCAGTTTTTTCTCGCTTCAGTCATTTTTCTATCTTTGTTCGGTGCCTTGTCTATAGACTTTTTACTCATGTTTTAACCTTCAAAGTTAGATGCTATTTTTTTCCTTTCATTTTTTTTTGAAAAGGGAAATATATAAATGGAATTACTTTGAAGTATAAAGCATGTTTTATAACTATTGTTTGTATTAATTTTTGATAATATAAACAATAGGTATAATTTATTATTCATTTTGAAAGGTAGAATTGTTCAAATTTATACTGTTAAAAACAAAAGCTTTGATTTAAAAGAGCGTAAAATAAAGAGGCGTTTATTTTACACTTCAATAATACCAAATTTTGTAAAAAAAAAAGTATTTTCTCTATTCAAATATTTTGTCTCCACCCTAATATAAATAATAAATAGGATTCTAAAGCCTAATACATAGCCATCAATTTTAGCCTCTTTGAACAATCAAATTAAATAAATAAATAATAAATGCTTAGATGGATAATAGGGGAACTGTAAATTGCACCATTTTTTGAACGAAGTAAATTAAAGTATGTAAATTGCACCACTCCAATTTAAAACGAAGTAAGTAAAAAAATGTAAATTGCACCTCTTCCTTTTGAAACGAAGTAAGTAAAATAATGTAAATTGCACCTCTTCCTTTTGAAACGAAGTAAGTAAAATAGTGTAAATTGCACCACTTCCTTTTGAAACGAAGTAAGTAAAATAGTGTAAATTGCACCACTTCCATTTGAAACGAAGTAAGGAAAATAATGTAAATTGCACCACTTCCTTTTGAAACGAAGTAAGTAAAATAGTGTAAATTGCACCACTTCCATTTGAAACGAAGTAAGTAAAATAGTGTAAATTGCACCTCTTCCTTTTGAAACGAAGTAAGTAAAATAGTGTAAATTGCAACACTTCCTTTTGAAACGAAGTAAGTAAAATAGTGTAAATTGCACCACTTCCTTTTGAAACGAAGTAATTAAAATAATGTAAATTGAACCACTTCCTTTTGAAACGAAATAAGTAAAATAGTGTAAATTGCACCACTTACTTTTGAAACGAAGTAAGTAAAATAGTGTAAATTGCACCACTTTTTTAAGATGAGGTAAGTCAAACAATGTAAATTGCACCACTACCTCTTGAAACGATGAAAATTCTTCTTAGTTCTTCATAAGGTGGGTACACTTACACACTAGGCCAACGAATGGCCAACCAACGACCAACGGGCGTGTGGTTGAATCTTGGTCGGAAACCCTTGGCGTTCGGTCATCTTGTCTACACATGAAGATATTGGGACCATAAGGGTTTAGGCTAATACTAACCGTTTAGGCTAATACTAACAGTTTAGGCTAATACCGAACCGTACCATAGTACGATACGGTTTGGGTAGGAAGGGATCCAACTTTCAGTTGGTTTCGTGAGTTGAATGAAGGTACTACAACCGCTCTATATTTTTTCACCTTATTATACAAAACATTTTTTTTCGAGATTTCAACTGAATCCGCTTTGGGTGTTTTCAAGACAACCTGAATTGTTTTCAGCATGACGCGACGTCTGTATGTGTGTGTGGGTATGTTATCATCGTATAGCGTCCAGGGTATTTAACCTATAGAATTGAAACGTAGCAGAAAAATCAGTCCTTACCTGTAGTGGTGCGCCACCCGGAAAATCAACATTTCGCCATCTTGAAGCTAGTTTGCTTAGTCAGCAAAATTTAAAAAAAATCGAAACGTGGTCCGATCAAATTGAAATTTGGCACGAATGTACCTCTCTGTATGACAAACAAATCCTCTAAATTTCATTTTGATATTAGCCGCAATTTTTAAGTTATAGATTTTTGATTGATGAAACTTTCACGGTTAATAATACCGAAAGAATAAATACGTTTTTGTTTTGACGTACAGCATATCGTTAGAACCGGAAAAAAATAAGGAACAAATATAAAAAAAATGGCCTCCGCAGTGAGAAAAAGTTCCAAGGTACCCCGTACCGATTTTTTATCCGTATAATAATTAAAAAATGGTTCAATTTACATTTTTTTTTTTACATGGTAAAATCTTGTTTTTGCTCATAATTTAAAAACGGTGCAGTTTACATTATCCTAACGCTCGATTTTATCGATGGTTTTTCAGAAAAGAGGTTGAAGGGAATTGGTGCAATTTATATAGTTAAACCTACCTCGCTCTGGAAGGCAGTGGTGCAATTTACACTATTTTCCTTACCTCGTTTTGAGAAGTAGTGGTGCAATTTACACTGTTTTTCCTACTTCGTAAAACATTCTTTCTTATATCTGCTAAAAAAAAATGGTGCAATTTACATTTACCCGAATAATAAGAATGGAGTTTTCTTTATTAAAAAATAAAACCCCCTTACTCTTGCTCATGGATATACTTGTGGTTTCAACTATTAGTAAAATAACTATGCTAAATAAATATGTTTTAATTGAAGTACCTTCTTATAATATAAAGCTTTTAACTCTAACTTTAACTCTACTTACTTGTAACTTTCTTTTTCTTTTTTCAAAAATGATGTCTATTCGAAATTTGGAAAAAAAAAAAAAAAAAAAAAAAAAAAAATCCTTAGCCATATAAATTAACATTTATTTGAAGTTAATAACGAGCTAGGCAAATTAGGAAGTGTGACAAACGAGTTAGGCTTTGCTACAACTAATAATTACGGACTTTGTTCTAAATTTGATGTGTCATAGTAAGACTATTAGTAAATATAAAGTAAATCTTTGAACTATTAGTAATTTGTAATTTAATTTAACCACTAAGCAATTTTAAACGTTCTCTCAAAAGAAATGTATCTAATGGACTTTTCCTTTTACATTTATATTTATTTTTCAAAATATTATTAAATTATTAATTTTATTTTACTCTTTCTTGACTGTGCGAGGTAGTTTATAGGCGAACATGAGGTGAAGATTGAGTGGGATGAGTGTAAAGCCAATTAGTGTACAATATTTAAAAATAACTTTAATAATACTAATAATATAATATAATACCAATTATAGGTTTTACAAATTTTAACTGTTTTGTAAATATTAAACAATATTTGGGCATGAAAATAAACCAAGTTAAAATTAATTGTATTGTAATGTAAACATTACAAACTATACAGGATACAAAAACAATAAATGAGTCTATCATTTTATCCTAGAAATAGGGTCCGTTTTAGTCAGGTTTTACTGTATTATTTTTTTGCAATAATATACTACAATTATTGTATCTACTACTATTTGTAATTAACAAATAATGCTTTATATGAGTACAATACTTTGTCATAGATTTTAATTTTTGTTACTCGAAAGTTCAACATTTCCGAAAAATCAGTCATGGGTACCCGCCGCGGGGCCCCCGGAAGAGCGGGCCGGTTTGCCCGTGCCTGGCACCGCCACTGAGACTTATATATAAATAAGAAATAGGTGTATAATAAAAATAATGTAGGAACAGGTATAATAAACACATCAGAAATAAAAAAAAACAGATAAAGATAAAGCGCAGATAAAAAACGTAAATATACAGAGATATCATAATAATAATATAGGAACAGATACAAATATATTATAATAAAACCATTTTAATATTAGATAAACATAGGAAAACAAGCAGAGGACAAAGTAAAGGTTTTATATAGGTGTTAAAGTAGCGCCGGAAAAAGATGGTTTGGAACCAACTTTTTGCGGCGCCGTAAAAGCGTTGCCAAAGATGAATCCATTCGGGCCTCCGCAATTACTTATCCGCTAGCTGTGACCCACCTTTACCTGTCAGTCGTGATTGTTAAAATTGATTTTGAAATTACCTCCAAAAGTCTCTGAGATGTAGCAATTTATCGACTAATACCATAATAATATTTAGTAAATCTAATAACTGATTATTATTGTATGGTCATCGAAAATACACATAATCACACAATCAATGCAAATTTCAGCTTTCTAGGTAGCCGGGAAGTGGGTCACCTTTAGGTTACAAGATGTGTCTCTAAGAGCGTGTAAAAATAGCCAACTGGTAATATAAAAATTGTGAGATTATACATAGATCTTGAGAAGAAAAATACTTACATTAAAATACCTTAATATTTAAATATTATATATTTTTATGAGTATGTGCTTACTCACTAAGGCCAAATTTATATTTTTTCACTTTTATAAGTACTTTAATACTTTGCAGAAGTTGTTTGAGGTTGAGTAGGGAGACATGAAACTTTTATGTTTAGACTGGTTTTCATTTATATTACTCTTGAAAGTAACTTTATTCACAAAAATTTTATGTAACCCATTCAACTTCGAATAGTTTTATCATTAAAAGTCTTCTAGAAGTATTTTATGCTCGTGGGCAGTTTATTTTTAACTTTCTCATTTACGTAGTATGAATAAAGAAAAAGTATTGTTACTGTGCGAAAATTTGATTTTAATGAATTTATATGTTTGGAGGTTCCTTAAGTCCAAAAAAGTTGTTTTCAAAAGGTGTCTGTCTGTCATATGTACAGACGCATGAAGCCTAAATTACTGGGCCTATTTTGGTAAAATATTATATACATACTCCGGGAGGAAATCGCGAAATAAGTATTAGCTCCAAGTTTAGGGGCGCATCCCCCCAAAAAAATCTTACTTAAAATCTACCAAAATGATTTTGGTAGTTCGTCCGTCGCATCTTGGATCATATCTCCCAACCTATTGTAGATAGACATTTGAAATTTGGTACACAATTTATACTTTTTGGCCCATAAACAGGAAAATTGTTGCGAAATTCACTACTTGAATTTTGTTTTCTTGTAATTTTTGAGTGCGGTATCATTTTAAATATATTTTAAAATGCTTTTCAGCAGAGAAATTACCAAAATTAACCGCCGTAAGGGGAAATGTCCCCTCTCAGCCCTATAAGGACAGTTCCTAATAAACAGGTCAAGTGTGTGCTTGTCAGCACACAGCGAGGGTCCGTAGGCCACACTGTATAGTTTAAGTAGGTGTTTTTTAAAATGCTAAAAAGCTTACTTTGCACTATCCTATGGGTCTGATATTCTCTAACACATAAACAAACTTCCGATAAAGTATTTTTTTGTCACTGAACCGGACTACAACCATATAAATACATCGAAAAGACCATAATTATAAAAAAAAACGTATTTTGTCAATAAAAAATAAAATAATACTTTTTTTTATTTCCAAAAAGATTGTTTGCACTTCACATAAGCGAAATAGAGGGGGGGGGGGGACACGTTTCACAGCCGCTTCAAACTCTATACCCCTCACAGTGTCGAAAAAAAAAAAAAAAAAATTGACCCTTAAGTTTTTTTACCCTAATTTTTTTGAATTTTTTTTTTTTTTTAAGTCGCTATATTTTTACACAAAATACAAGACACATACATGCCAAATTTCAAAGTGATCGGACGAAAGGTGTAGCCGTGAGAGGAGGCGACAGGACGAACGGACAGACACACGCAGGAAAATATAAGGGTCCTTGGTTTTGCCTACGGACCCTAAAAATGAAGGAGAAATACATAAATATTCATCTCTGCGGACCAATGATATTTCCAGGAGTAAATATAAAATCAAATAAAAATAGAAATTTTTACGTGGCCCTAAATGCTTTCTTGTAATTTTTGAGTAGGGTATCATTTTAAGGGTATTGATGAGTGGATCACAAATATATATCAGGTTTCCAAAATGGCGGGCATTTTGCACCTTAAATTACCAAAACAAATCAAAAAGAAAAAAGTCCCCCATCCCCGCTACCCCATAAGGTCAGGTTAAAAAAATGAGGATAAAATAAATAAATATACATTTCTAATGACCAATGAAGGGTACCTTTTCTTTTTGATTGTTAGATTGTTATTCCCCTATATCGTTTTAGAATATAAATGACTTTGGCTAAATAATTATTAAGAAAAAGGAATGTTTAATCCAATGTACATTTGGACAAAGAAATATCACACTTTTGTTTTTATAAGGGGAGTAACAGTCTAAAGAAGACAACCCCGTACACCTTCTTTAGATTGTTACTCTCCCTGTTATTTTTTATAAGGGAGTAACAATCTAAAGAAGTGCCCATTGATGTTACCGGGAGTAAATATAATGAAGTCAAATTTTAGAAATGTTACGGACCGTAACTATAGCAACTTAAAATTTTTATTTTTTGTAATTTTTGAGTGGGGTATAATTTTAAAATATTATTTTTTTATCGCGTAAATATACACCCGAAGAATCCAAATAAGTGCCTACCCACCTAAAATGCTAAAGGATAATATGCACACCTGCCTCCTCCTAAGTGCAACTTTTTTAGATTTTTTAGTCAAGAAACAATAGGTAATATGAATTTTTATGACAAAAGAAACCCTTTTAGTAGCCTCTTGACAGGATTTTTAAATATGTTTAAAAATAAATCAATTAAATGAGATATTATGGGAAATACAGTATCTGTATCAATATATATATATAAGAAAGTTTAGTTCGATTAATCGGCCCGAGTTTTTTATTACTTCTATAAAAGTAATATTGATAATATCACTTTTTTTTTATCAAAATAGTCAGCAAAAATCCAAATTCTATTTTTACACAGGTTTTAGTGATTATGGCGCCGATAATAAGTATATTATACTCGGTGGTCTTTTGATTTTATGTATTATATAGAGCTAGATTCCCGTGATTCAGTACTGTATGTTAGTTATTATATAGAGCTAGATTCCCGTGATTCGGTACTGTATGTTAGTTATTATAGAGAGCTAGATTCCCGTGATTCGGTACTGTATGTTAGTTATTATATAGAGCTAGATTCCCGTGATTCAGTACTGTATGTTAGTTATTATATAGAGCTAGATTCCCGTGATTCAGTACTGTATGTTAGTTATTATATAGAGCTAGATTCCCGTGATTCGGTACTGTATGTTAGTTATTATATAGAGCTAGATTCCCGTGTTTCTCTACTGAATGTTAGTTATTATTATAGAGCTGGATTCCTGTAATTAGTTATTACATAGAACTGGATTCCCGTGATTCGCTACTGTATGTTGTATTATATACAATTTTTAATTTTGATGGGTTTATAAACTGCGGTCATGAAATATTTAAGTTCCCTCCACCTTATTTATACACCCCCTTCTCTTGGATAAAATAATTCCTAATTAGTAACTGATTCCGAGTACTGGAGAAACAAATTAAGTATTCCGGGCCAAGCTAGGGAGGTATTTTCCATCTGTTATTTCCCCGCCCAGGATTCTTATCGCACCCTTGGATTGAAATTAGAATTTTATTTTATTCAAAATATGCTTACACCCTAAAGAGAATCCCTTTCCCAAATATTAACTTCCTAACTTCAGAAGATCTGTCTGATCTTAAATCCCCTTTTTTCAAACATTTCCTCCTTTAAGGATCTATTTTCAGAAAACCTCCTCCAGAGATTTTATTTTAGCGTTTCAAAGAAGTGGTGATAATTAGGTAGCGAGGGGACGTGGTTTAAATGTGATTTATACCACCATCTTGATTCAAAATGGCCGACTGGAAAACCTTAAGGCTCTACCGCCCTTTGAGGTTAGAAAAAACAGTAAAATTAAAATTTTATTGGTTATAAGCAAGATATCAAAACTCTAAGTACAGACTTCATTCCCAATTTTAATTCTTGCTCAATTTGAGCCCTATTTCAACTTCCTATGATAAATAGTACAGGCGCAATTTCAATACAACTATAAAACTCGTTGTATATAGCTCGTAGTATTTATTTCACTATTTATTGTAGTAGGGAGTTGAAATAGGGCTCAAATTGTGCAGAATTAAAATTAGGAATGAAGCCTGTAGTTATATGTTTGATATCTTGCTTAGTACCAATACAATTTTCATTTTAATGATTTTTCTAACCTCAAAGGGCGGTAGAGCCTTAAGCCTAGTGCACACCAGTAGACACGTTGTGCAACATGTACAGACGGTCTCATAGACCGTCTGTACATGTTGCGCAACGTGTCAATAGACATCTTCTGAGACCGTCTATTGCTTAGGTCCACACTTGTACAGACACGTTGCGCAACATGACTACCGTTGCACCGTGTCTACCATTTAGAATGGAAAACCATAGACATGCGATTTTTGGTCTAGCAACGAGACCGTAGACGCCGTTTGTCTAGCCGATGTCTAAAGACAAATCGCTAGACATTGTCTCTGAGACCAAAATCGCGCAACATGTCTACTAGTGTGGACAAGGCTTTAAGTTTTACTTACTTAAGTTGTTTTTGTCATAAAAGGAATCTAAATTTCCATATTCCAGAATAATGTTTTCAGGAGATATCGTTAAATTTCTCATAATAACGACAACCATCATAAATTAATGTGGTAAATTGTAAAAATGAATTATAACCAAAATCAAGAAGCAAAGAGGAACCTATTCAGGGGTTATAAATTGGCATACAAATAGCCCATCATGAAACACAATGGCCGATTATAAAACCATTTTAGAAAAGTTGCTTACGTCGGAAAAAAGCTAACATTAAAATTTCAAGGTTCTAGTACATTTAGTTCCGGAGATATCGTCAAATTTCGCATATAAATGGACGCCATCTTGATTCAAGATGATTGTAAAAAGATTTCTTAGCGATCACCTAAGGGCTAAGATAACTTCTAAATTTTCGTTTTGAATAACTTTAAATGTTGAAAGTAACTAATATGTACGTTAAAGAAAGGAAATGCTGTGATTTACATTAATTATTTTTAAATATGGTTACAAGTTTAACAAAATTCTTTATTAACACAATTTTAGAAGGTAGTGTAATTAGGGTTTCGTTGGTAACGCCCAAAAAAAGAAACCCTAATAGTTTCGCTCCTGTGTCTGTATGTCAATCTGTACGGTTCCAATAACTTTTGAATCAAATGAGATAAAAAAAATTCTAAGAAACTTTCTAGTATAAAAGATCGTTTTAACGCGCACACAGAAAAAATAAAGTTAACTCAAAATTATCAGCTGTTCAAATCCAAAATGGCGGATAATTGATGTCACACTTGATGACATTTTTATGTTTAGGCTATGGAACATACCTCAAAAAGCGTTATGTTACCTAAAAACTCAGAAAAGTTTGACAGGGATTCAGAACCCTATAGGAGGTTTGCAATCCAGTCTACAGCTGTAGGGCCTTCCCCTACCGCGGACTCGAATGTAAATGAGGACGGGGCGTGTAGGTTCGGCTGCCTTCGGTCTCCTCCACTCTTTAGGCCCTATTCACACGGTGAAACTCAAATCTCCTCGAAACTATGAGACTCTGCGACCATGAGACTCAGCACGTGTAATTAGGTGGCGGCATTCAGACGGTGATACTCCAGTACCGGCGACTGAGAGACCGTGCAACTATGAAACCATGCGACTCTGCATGCTGGTCTCCTAGTCTCCCAGTCTCTCAGTTTCCTACAAAACATTCCTTTTTATCTACCTACGTGAAAATGTTTTATAATTATTGATTGCCATATTATATTTATAATAAAATATATATTACATTAAATAATATATTATATATTATATTATAAATTATATTATATTATATATTATATATTATATTATATATTATATTATATTATATATTATATTATATTATATATTATATTATATATTATATTATATATTATATTATATATTATATTATATATTATATTATATATTATATTATATATTATATTATATATTATATTATATATTATATTATATATTATATTATATATTATATTATATATTATATTATATATTATATTATATATTATATTATATATTATATTATATATTATATTATATATTATATTATATATTATATTATATATTATATTATATATTATATTATATATTATATTATATATTATATTATATATTATATTATATATTATATTATATATTATATTATATATTATATTATATATTATATTATATTATTATAGTATATATTACATTACATTTTATTATAAAATATTTATAATTATTAATTAATTATTATTACCGATGGTAATAATAAAACTATAATGATGTCCTTATCGCTACTAGAATCACTAGACATAGACATTGTTCAGGGACAGATACACAAATATGAAAAATACTGGGTATTGCACAGCCTATTGTCGGTAAAAACTGACTTTACTTTCTAAACGTGGTTTGATTGCGCAACTCGAGTCGTGGTAGTGTTGAAGATGAAGAGAGACTTGAGTCGCGCAGTCTTCCAGTCTCCTGGTCGCGAGACAGCTCGAAACGCGATTTGCGTTTCACCGTGGGAATAGGGCCTTAGCCTGAAGTAGCCCAGCGCTCTTCTACTCTACTACACTTAGTAAAGTCTAGTCTAAAGAAGCAGTTCTCAACCCACGTACCCCTTTTTGTATAATTAACAGTGACAGTGGATATCCTCTAAAAACAACCCCTTATTTTTTACAAATACTATTTACATTAGATGAAGTGTTGTTACACTAATGCTAATATTGCAACATCGTAGACACAGCTGTAAATAGGTCATTTACTTTACTTACGCACATAAACTCAAAAAACGACACCAAAAAGCGTTACATAAAAATGTCTCACTGTCTTGCAGACTCGTATGCAAGCAATTTTTTAAATTTTAAGTGGGGTGTCAAATGAAAGGTATTGAAGAGTAGATTACAAAAATATATATCACTTGTTGAAATAATTTAATTTTCCATGGCATTTTGTCAAATTACATCATATGATGTATAGGGGGACCCCCTCCCCCTTATACTAACTAATTTCAACTTCACAATACCAACAAAACCCTTTATACGTGTTCACGCTCAACTAATTTATTAATATTTATATCTGTACCTTATGGCTTTAACTTTAAATTTCTATTTAAACATGTTTATAAAGCCAGCAGATGATAAAGTATTATTTACTTCAAACATCATTTGTTGTACGTATTAGATGAAGTAGAATGGATTATAATTTTGTGTGCTTCCTTTTCGTTCTTGCTTTTACTTTCCATTTAAAATAACTTTAAGAAACAACTATTTTGATTCAAAAGACAATTATTGCGTTCATCCCTTCAAACATAGTTAACATTAAACCGACACATTGTTCTGTAGTGGGAAGATGAGGAGAGTGTTTTTGACGGCTGTTGCGGTAAAGGTTCTGTTCTCTCTGCTGAACATATATATGTTCATGTTCAGGCTCGAAGCCTGTCTAACACTGAGTTGTATTTGTAATTCTCAAAGCTTCTCATATGCTCCGGCACTTTTTCTTTCTTAATACGAGATTTTTCCTTTTTTTCTTCTCTCGTTTATATTCGTATTTATTTGAGTGTTGACTGGATAAGCATTGAAGTTAAAAAAGGAGTTGGTTTCCGCTGAATTAGATCAGAAAGCTCAAAGGAAGATATTTTTCTCTGTTACATCATTTTCTTTTTTTTTTCATCTCGTATCAAAAGCCTTTTTTCAGTTAACTCTCTACTGTAAATTTTTTTGTCTGATTTATGTTACAATATTCGTTTTCTCTTTTTCCTTTTTTTCAGTTTTATTTTCACTTCTTTGATTCTGTTAAAATTACAAAAAATTGTATGTTGTATATTTAACGTAGCAGTATATTTGATTACATTCTTTTATTTAATTTATATTCTCCACTTTATAAGTTCAGGTCAACTCTTTTATGCTGTTTCATCGTGAACGTTTTGAGTCCAAACAATAGCAAAAAGCAAAAACAATGTTATTAAATACACCCAGTAATGACACGTGTTTATTTGGCCTTTTGCCGATTTATTAAAACTTTTTGGCTTGGTGGAGCAATTAAAAGAGAATCATGCCTTTACAATCTTAAAGTGTTGGTTATTTACTAATTAATCGTACAAATCAATTATTTTATTTTCAACTTGTTGAAAAAGTTTTTTGAAGTGACACTTCTTTTACACGATTTACTATAGTGAAATCGTGTAACGAAGTTTGCGATTCGAGATCGTCCAAGTGTAACATTTTTACAGATTAATTGCATTATATCTATCTAAAGACCAGCAAATCAAAACAAACATTTATTTTTATTGGAATAAAAATGTGTTTGCCTTAGCGTAGCAATATTTTTTTTTTCAATTAAATTTCCCATAACCATATCTTAATCCTGAAATAATAAATTTGTCATAAAATGAAAGAGAGCAATGCATTCTAGAACTTAAGTTTCACTTCTAATGCTTGAGAGCCTCACTCATATTTTATTTTATTTTCGTTTGGATAACCCCACTCAAAATAACATTGGTCCGGCATAGACTACATATTTTCACCTCCAGCAGGGAGAAAAGGTGAACTTTCTTCCCTAGTTTACAGGGAGGGAAGTTACTCATTGCACCCGGTCGGGTTAAACAGGGAGAATTGAAAAAGGGAATAATGAACTTTCATGATTCCCTCCAGTGTAGCCCTAGATAAAGCACTAGAAAGTAAGGTTGCTGTTATACATGTAAAGAAGGTTGGTGCAAATTCACGTTTCATTTACTAACTTTTGTTTACTGTCTAAATCTATAATGTCATATTCACACATATTATCATGTAACCTCCACAACGGTTGCCATAGTGATTCATCAGTAAAACAAACGAACAGGTTAATCATAATTTCTTAATGCAGATAAACTAATGCAAATGTAAATACATCAGTTGGCAATACTGATTAATATATTCTGACTCAACTATCAGCTGATTCTCCCATCTAATTTCATATAAATAAATTTCTATAATTAAATTTTAACGTAATTAAACTTATTTAGTGAATTGTTATTACATATTATTACTATTATTTAAAAAAAAAAATAAATAAATAAATACAAGAATATTTACTTTTTGCTTAATAAAATAATTTAAAATCAAATTCTTCTTCAATTATTTTTTCTCCCTTATATATGTAGATAAAAATCTTGTGAGTACCTCGGGAGTAAACATCAATTGCACCGGCGAGCGATGACTAACTCCCTTGGCTCCGCCTCGTGAGTTAACATTATGGATATTTAACCTTCGCCTCTGGAGCAAATTCATCGCTTAGGGTACAATGACTTAGGTACTTTACTCCCTTGGTGCGTAAATAACTATTGTAATTTATGCCAATAACAATATATTTAAAATAATAATAATTATGATGTATCTTATATATAATATTTTCTTAATGTTATACCTAGTTTATCATGCTTTATTGATAAGAATGCGCGAGAAGAATCTCTGGTGCACTGATTTCTTTCCAATAATTTTACATCCGTCAACATTTAGGGGATGATATGCTCTAACTCTAACCTAACTTCCTCAATTAGATCTACCATATTTTATCCAAGCATTAATTTTCCATTTAACATGTTTTGGAGACTCATAAATCTATTTGACAGTTTTTGTAGGGTAGTTTTAAATACACATTAATACGCTTTATCAAGTCTTCAACTGTAAGTGTTATATGTCTATTCCCAAACATATTTTATTATAGAATTTGTAGAAAGGGGCTAATGCTTTCCTTTACAAATAAAAATGGGTAGTTAAAGGAGTTTCTTTATATAAGCGTGTCCGCGTTCCTTGTGAAATAAATCTCTTTTGAGTACAAACTCTTCCTTAAGGGAAAACTAAGCTAGACGTGTTAATAATTCTTACTCTTGTATTAGGAAAAGTAAAGTTTGGCTTATACATAAAATTTGTCTTTAGGTTTTAAACAGATCTTTTTCTGATACAAATATCTTTGAACGCAACATCAGACTGTTTCAGCCTGGTTCTGTCCATCCAGTTCATGCGCTAAATAAAATAAAATTATGTAAAATCTTCAAGCATTTTCTTATCAGTTTTGCAAATGTACGAAATTAGACAGAGTAACACAATATCATAGGAACCACAATAAAATCTCATTTAAAACTTGGAACTTTGGATTAATATTTAACTAAACTGTTAGCTAATTAGCTTATAAATTGAAAATGGCGATATTATTCACCTGTTCAAAGCTCCATTCGGGGTGGGCGGCAGAGCGTCAGAGCAGTAGAGAGGTCAGTGGCGCAACACAGTTCCCCTGTGTTTACTTGACGAGAATTTCTAATCAACTGAAAAGACTGAGCGGTGAACGGTAAGCAGCAACATGTTTTGCTCAGACTAGTGCTTGTCATAGTAGACCGTTCTCTACTTCCATTTTACTCGACGTAAACATATACGTAAGCGGTACCGCAGAACCTCCTAGTTATAATTATAAAACAAGTGATTTAGCGTGGCCGTTTTCCTATAGACTTTGTAGCGTATATAACCTTCTGTATAGACCTTCCTATAGACTTTGTAGCGTATATAACCTTCTGTATAGACCTTCCTATAGACTTAGTAGCCTATATAACCTTCTGTAACCTTTCCACTCCAACTACCTAACTTATTTCCGGTTTTATTCTTCAATTTCATTACGTTTTCAGGGATAATATTTATAATAAATCACAACTCAGACCAAAGTTACACAACCCAAAATTGTTGAGATAATATCATAACATCATATTTTGGAGATCTCTTTCTCTTTTTGTGTTGTTTTGATGTTGCTTTCAACCCATATCAAAAATAATTTGGTATTGTACTATCTGTTATGTTCCAACCCTATTTTATGAAAAAAAACATGAGTTTTGTACAAGAGTGCACTTTTGAAACAAGAATTTTGTAATATTTGTCCCCCCCCCCCAAAAAAAAAAAAAAATACAACAGAAAAAACAGATGATTTAAATTCAAAATACAACTAGTAAAACAAACTATAAATCCTAAACAATTCTTTTTTGTCTAGCTGGTTAAAATATGTTTTGTTTGTAATATTTATTCTATCTGTAAAGCTCTACCATCTTGTTTTTACAATGTATGAAATGTTAAATTAATTCATAACTTTAACAGAAAAAAGAATAACACAAACTGTCTCTACATGTAAATTGAAAATAAATCAGCTTTCAAAAGGCTTATTTATCAAAGGCTTATTTTATCATCAGTGCTTATTGCGGAAGAAAAAATAGTAAATTACGCGTCTAGTGCAGAACTAGACTAGAGGTCGACCAAGAAGTCATGAACACGGGAGAAACGGAAAGCTTAACTTCGTTTAAAATCGGAACTTCCGAGTAGTGCCGAAGTCAGTACAGTCGGGTGCTAAGACAATACCCATTTCTAGTTTGTATGACATGCGCAGTTATGTCAAATCTCAAGAATAACAACAGCAAGGTTCCCAATCTGTTAGGTTTCCTGTTTTGATTGTTTTTATACAGTACGAATTATAGTCACAACTATCCTAAACGATTTGTGTACGATCCAAAAATCCACGGGATGATGCAAATGCAAAGGACGCTACAAATAACGGGGTTGGAACAAACTTATTATAATATGTAACTTAATAATATTAACTTATAATACTAACTTATTATATGTATTTGTTATTATAAAAATGATTGCTCTCCATGACAATTAATATCTGTATGGATAGGTACTTCTGTTGTTGAATTGCCACTCCAACCAATGTCGTGTTTAAAATACAAATACACATTGTTAACTATTTCACGTCCTTGACTGTGAAGAGTCTTTCTTCCTAATTTTGAATTCGTGTCAGTATCCATGTTTTTTATTAATACCAGGAAATTTAATTTACAAAAGAGAAAATTGCCAAAAACAAGCCGAGAGAGGTAATAGTAAAAAAATGATTTACAAAAAAGTAACAACTAAAATCCAGAAATAAAAAAGTAACAAATCAAACTCAGAAATAAAGAGGAAGAAAAAAATTGATAAAGAAAGAAGAAAATCGATTTAGATTTAAAGAATATTATCATGAATAATCAATAAATAATAATATAAAGATATTATCGTATATTATTATTGATTTCTTATCAGGTACAGTGTTGCCTGTTGCAAAAAATATAGAAGTTATCAAAAATAAAATTATTAATAACAAAAGAACAACACTGTGTTTTTTGACAATGGTCTATTTTATTAAAACTGACTATATATGACGACACTGGCGCACTCCTCTCATTTCCATGACTTCTTGGTCGACCTCTAGTAGCATTTTACATGCGAGTGTGGAGTTTGCACTCGAGCGACAGCAGGGTAGTAAACCCACACGAGCAAAGCAAAATGCAGTTTCTGCACGAATTGCGTACCGTACTTTATCTACGATTGTTGGATTTTAATAATTAGTACAGCAAAAAATTTAATAAACTTCCTGTATGTAAGTATTTTTCTTTTGATAAAGATGACATTAATTCAATAGTTGTATTTTGTGCCGAATTAATTATTTCGGGAGGCGTATTATTCTCCTCATTTTCGTCATAATCACTTAAATCACTCATTGTTTTTCACTAAAAACTCGATATAAACAGTTACTTTAATTAAACAAACAGCAAATTAGTTTTGTTAAATGTAAACAAACTCGCTAATCGTGCGTTTAGGTGAAGAATTCTTCTTTTTTACCGCACAAGGGCGAAAAAAAGGGGAATTATGAAACTCGCTTGCGCAGTGAATACAACTACATAATGAATCACTTTGTACGCATCTAAACAGAGGTACAATGTTTATATTTCGTATTAATCGTTGATAAAAGAAGTTACAATTATAAAAAGATTGAGAGAGAGGCGAGTCTACTTCATGTTGGAGATCGACGGTGATGATTTGAAGACAAAGCTGATTTGGCATTAAAGTTTTTCAACACTTTACGTGAAGAGACAGTATTTAATATTCCTTTAAGAGGACCTCCATAGACGCTCCCGTATTTAACTGTAGAAGATTTTGTTTAGTTCTCTTTTGGGTTATTTTTCTCTTTAGCAAAGTATATTTTTTCGTATAATGAATACATTGTTCCTCTTTGCAAGTTTGCAAATTTTGAGTTTCTAAATAATTATTTCTCTTTTGTATATCCCGTAGTTACGAATTTTATATTTTATTTTATCATTGGAATTACTTAGCTTTGAGTACATTTAAACATAATATTTGGTAGTTTTTGATCTTTGTGATTTTATTATAATAAAATAAAATAAAATATTCATTATAAATTTCATAAATTTACAATAATGCAATGAAAGAACCTCTAAGATTGAAATCGACCACGTTGTCAAAACGCTAGTAGGAAGGGAGGTGAATTTTATATATAACTAGTGATACGTTGCATTCCGAACTCGCGTATTTAGGATGTACGGTGGAATAATAATCATTACACTCTCAAAAAGACCTTTAATTTTATATACAACAAGCACATATGTCTTAAAACCCCTAAATTGTTTTTTGCCATTTTAAAAATAATGGCATAATGTGTATACTTCCTCTCTTTACTCATGAAGAGTTTTTAAATGATGTATGCAACATGGCGTATTAGCCAAAACTTTTGTTCAACATCCACATTTCGGCTATATTTGTTTTCAAAATATCGGAAAACATGAAAATTTTGTAATAATAGTTACACTAATTTTGTAATCATAATTACTATTTTTCTACTTTTAAAGACCTTTAAAACGATGTATAACTTGCCCTGCTCATTAATACTTTTTATTTAGTTGTCCGCCATATTGGCCGCCATCTTGAAAATATTAAGTATGAAATATTCAAAATCATAGTTGTCACAGATGCTAAAGATGCAGCTGTGTCCCGAATTCCGTTCAAATCGGTCAGCTTTGAAGCCAGTTTTTGTGAAACAAACAAACACAAATTTTTCATAGCCCAAGTCTCAAAAATAAAGAACTTACTACGCTTGTTTAATTTCAAATATTTTTGTTCAACTTTTTTAAAAACTTACTCCCTATGCTCTTGCGCATAGCACAAGGATATAGAAATATAATCTGTGTACTTGATTATATTCCACACAATACCTTTTGGGGATTATTTATCTAAATTCATTTCAAAAATTTAATACAGAGTACCTAGTTTTTTTTTAACAATATATCGTCTTAACCAAACTTATATAGTGCATGAAAATCTTCTCCACTGCGTTTGGATGCAATTCAAAACTTAGTTTTTTTGCAAATGATAGCAGACAGAGCAAGTTAAGCGCATCTAAACCTATTCAATCTGTATTAAAAAAAAGAAATGGATTTCAATGTAGAATTGAAGATGGTTATCTAAAAGATTTCTCTAAGGGAACTTATCCAGCTGGCTCTTATCCAGAAACATTGGTAGACAAACCAATTAACAAACTAACTTTGTTTTGATTCTTAGTTTGGCAGTTTTCAATGTACTGAAAGCCAGAAATTGTAAGCGAGGAAATGTAAGCTCTAGAATACATTTACATATCGCCTTTTTACCATTTTCAAAGAGAAAACTTTTGCTTATTGGGCTGTTCTTTATGAATTCGGACATTCTGCATTAATTTACTAGATCTTTAATTAATGGATAGTATACTGAATGAATAAGAGTACCTAAACAATATAATGTGTAGCATAAATTAAGTTAAATCGAATTTTAAACTAATGAAATCGGCGAATTAAAATGTTCTGTATTATACATTACCGTACTGTTTAATTAAATTCTTAAATGACATTAAAACGTGAAAATAAGCTTTAATTTGTCGTATATAATTTACTGCTGAGCTTACCGAATGTAACAGAAGCATTATGAACATTCTAAACAACACTTTTTTTTCCTAAACAGAAATCCGTTTCAGGTACCAGGGAACATTTGTGGTCTCTCGCGTCTGTCTTTGGTCCGTCTGTTTGTCTGTCTAATGTTTGTGGTCTGTCTCGTCTGTCTGTCTGTCTATTGCTTAACATTTTTGCGAACCACCATAATATCTTAAAAATACAGGACCAATTTTAATCAATTTAGAAGATATAGGCCATAATTAGCTCATTGTTTGTCCCATAATTTTAACTTTCTGCTCCTATTAATTTCTCTTCCGCATACACATAATCCTAAACTTTAAAAGGACGTATCTAATTTTATATAAATTTGCATGGTTTGTCGAAAGTAGGGCTACTTTCGACGAACTATCCAAATTTTATCCGTGGTCCCATATAAATTAATAAAAAGTAATAAGTATAAAAAGTTATGGAAATCCTTATCTTTATTATGGAGACAAAGAGCTTTCTCTTACAATTCATCAAATATGCCATCACTCATTCTGTGAAAAATTGTGTGTTGGCGTTAGAGGAAGAGGGTGGAGATGACAGATAAGATCTGGCATCTTTAGAGCAGTGCTATGCAGAGCTGCAATGCAGATTAGTAGTACGCACCTGAGTAAGGGTTTACGTGACTGGTAACTGAAAACAGCTATTAAGAAGAAAGCTGAACGAAATGCCTGAACATGACCATTTTCTTCTTACATTAATGTTTCCAGTTTTGCATCTTTATCTTGCATCGTATCACGTATTTTATTGATGACATGCTTTTACAATCCAATATCGTATCATTTATTTGATTGTTATCCCCTTCTTGTTACTTTCTCATGTAAAGAGAAAGTGTGTATTGTGATAGTTCAGGAGACGTCAACCCTGAGTTCAAAAAAGTGGTTTTTAAAAAATGTCTGTCTGTCGTCTGTGCAGTCGCGAGGAGCCTAAACTACTGGACCAATTTTGACGAATCTTGGCGTAAATGTTCAGAAAAATCATACCCAGGGCGAAATCCGGTAATAAAAAGTTATTTTCTGAATTTAACTAAAAATAAAAAGAACATAACAGTTTTAATATCAAAATTTCAGGTATAATAAATATATATGACGTTCTCAGTATAATAATCATATTATTTGAACTGACAAAAAAACACTAAATAAAGTTAATAAGGTAACAACAAGGTTTCATTTACAAGTTAAAAGTATCAAGTTTTTAAGAAACTGTTATTTGATTATGTCTTATGCTTATAATATTAAACTTTATGTACGAGTATATGTAATACTATATTCATATTTCTTTGTAACTAGATCTGGTTAAATGTATGAAGTTAATTTCAAGATAAATTTGAACTTTCGTATTTTAATTAAAACTAAGATAATTTAAACTAATAATACGGTTTTTACTTTCTCATATGGAGAGGAAGTATTTTAATAGCGAGAAAAACTTGATTTTGAGATTTGTATGTATTACACGTTTTGAGGTCCCTGATTCGGCGTTCGTCTGTCTGTGCAGACGCGTGGAGCTTAAACTACTAGGCGATTTCGACAAAATTTGGCATACATGTTCATAAAAATCATACCCCGAGTGAAATCGAGAAATTAATTTTAGCTCAAATTTTGTGGAAATTCAATTATTAGAATAAAATAGAGTCACAGTAACAATATTTTATGTTAAGAATAATAAAATAAATATTTTTTATATTACATTATTTGGTTTTATCCTTAAAATACTAGTATTACAGCTGTTTTAGACTGATAGCTAGGGTTCGCTGCTATTATTTTAACGATTTTTTTTAAAAATGTTTACTCTTACCAGATCTTATAGCTTATTTGATATCCCTACCGAAAACAAAAGGCCCCCTTATGAAAAAATGAAGCATAGCATTATATATAAACTTACCTGCACTCTAATATTATAATATAATTCTATAAAAAGTAATATCTTTTTTGTGGAGTAAGTTTGGTAAACTTAGTTCTTTATATTAACTGCCATTTTCCACGGTAATTTCCTTTTTCTAAACTTTTCTTCTGCTTTACCTTAGAATTTCTCTTCCTAGAATCTCCAAACCATTATCGTATATCATATTTGTTTTAAAAAAAGAAAAATCATTCCAAGCCGTTATTTTGTTCGAAGTTGATCCCCTGCCAAGGAATAGAGCACTAGTCTCTGTCCCATCGGGGGAGTAAGTGAATAATGATAGAGATAACAGTATTTGTGGATTAAAACCAATAACGTTTTACCCGGTTTTTTTTCTTTTTTTTTCTACTCTAAGGATTATTGCTTTTTGGTATTATATTCTCGTTTAAATTTATGACTAGGTATATTAATATATTTTTTTTAAATTTTTATATTTTTCCAATTTTATTATTAGAATTTAAAGCTGAATATATGAAATTAGAATTTTGATTTTTTTTTTTTTCAATTTATGTCCAATATTTCATGAAGTAATACTAGTAAATAAATAGAATAAATTATTCGTTGGCCTATTTCGACTTATAGTGCTTTTGTTACAATATATTCTTTGACCTTATGGTGACGTAGAAATATGCAATGTTCCGTCTTATGTAATACTTGGTAATGAGGAGTTTGTATGTTTCACAAGTAAATTATTTTATCTCCAGTAGGGAGAAAAAGATATGATTTTGAATTAGTTTAGAGGGACTAAAGTAAGTCTTTTCATCCCTGAACTCAAAAAGTAGGGAGAAAAAGCAAAAGTAGGGCGAAAAAGTAAAGATTGCAACTTAATTATTTTATAAATAGTAGACAATGAATGGCTAATGTAATGAAGTTGTTGAAATCAGGTTGGCGACACTGCTTTTTCGACCATGTTTATCTTTGTTTATAACCTGCATCTAAATAACCTTCTATTTTAGTTTAATTCCAATTCTTATTTGTTTTAATATTGAATCTCTTATATCTGCTATTAAAAGTGCTAATAATTATTGTTATTTATTAAAATAATAAATAAAAACTGTGCAATGAACGAAAATGTGTATTTTCTCCCTACTGCAGATAAAATATTGTATGTACCTCGTGAGTAAAGTGCCATTATTCCCCCGCGATAATTATCTCCCTCGGCTGCGCCTCGGGAGCTAATTAGCGTTATTCCCTCGGCTGCGCCTCGGGAGCTAATTAGCGTTATTCCCTCGGCTGCGCCTCGGGAGCTAATTAGCGTTATTCCCTCGGCTGCGCCTCGGGAGCTAATTAGCGTTATTCCCTCGGCTGCGCCTCGGGAGCTAATTAGCGTTATTCCCTCGGCTTCGCCTCGGGATTTAGGGACTATTACTTCCCAACTTTTTCGCTCTGGGAATAATGGCTTACTTTAGTGCATAAATATCTATAATTCAATAAGTGTCCAGTAGCAATAACCAACTCGTTTTTATTTTTTGGGTTAAGGTAAATATACGTGTTTTGGGTAAAAGTTCCATTATATATTGGATATATGAGCAGACCTCAGCCGAGTAAATGCAAGACAACTGCTGATAAATTGAGTAGGGGTTTCATCTCTTTCTCATTCAGCCTTTGCTCTAGGCTTTCATCCAGCCATTAATGCCAATTTAGTCTAGTGTCCTATTACTAGGGTGGCTATAAAAACTTTAGTTCATAACGGGACATTGGAATTGGAGGGGGAGGGGGGTCGAGCTATTACAGCCCTAAAACAAAAGGGATGGGGTCTGAGCCGAAGAAAATTTTGGGAATTTTAAGGAAAAATGTGCATTATTTAATTTGTTGTTGTTTTCGAACTCAATTGGTTTATCAGCACGATTTGGCCCACCACCCACCTTTTTCGTACTATCCAATTTACTTACTTGTATTTTAAACTGTTCCTTTTTACAGGATTTGTACTGTTTACAGGATTACATTATAAAAACGGTGCACATTACACGGTGTACATTATAAAAACGGTGCACATTACACGGTGTACATTATAAAAACGATTTCGCTTGTGCGTCATCTCGATAAATCCATCAATAGTTTTTTTTCTTTTAAAAAAAAGATCTATATAAAGTGTCACGTTTTGGGGGTAATGATGGAAGGTTATGGTTAGGATAGGTAAAAAGTACTAACCTTAACCTAAAATAATTATGACCATCCATAATTTTCCCTAAATAGATAAAAAATAATTAAAAAAAAAAAATTGATTGAATTTATCCATCGAAATCCGACATTTAGAAATAGTTTGGCATATAGTGTAGATCTACCCCTCACAAATAAATAACATATTTGTTATCATTTTGAATTGGGGAAAAAACACTATGTCTTCACCCTAATAACAATAACAAATAACCAGTTTCACTTAATAGCCATCTTAGGATTCTAAATGAGTTGTTCACAGTTATAAGGTAACTTTTATCGAAGTGAATGACCGAGATTTACTTGGTAATGAGTAAATATCACATAATTGTGAAGCAAACAGATGTTAAATAACATATTTTCTAAGACTGGAAACGTCACCAACTCATTAAGTAGTATAGGACAAGTTTTTTATTTTCAGATCTTCTGGAAAATGTCCCTTTTTTCCAAAAAACGGGACATTTTTGGCAACCGACGGGACGCCTTCAAAACCTTAAAGTAACGGGACTGTCCCGTTATTTTAATAATTAACTAATTATTTTAAATTGCTTTTATTTATTCTATACACTTAATTTATTATGTTATTAAAGCATGCTCCTCTTTTAATCCATGTTCACACTGAGTTGTGTGACTTAATAAATATTTTTGTTCCTTTTTGCAAACAATAATTCAGGTTATGATTGAATTTAAACAATTTCTTATTAAACCAAAGTTTTTGTTGTTTCAGATGAGGAAACCTACCATAAAGAAAATTCACACCAGCAATTATTAAACGGATACTTACTGTAAGTTTGACTAAAATTTACTTATTTGAACAAAATTTAATATTTTATGCAATACAATTTTCTTTTTATGAAGGATGAAAACTACAAAAATTTTACATAAATGAAAGGAATAAATTTATGAAAATAGATTTCATGTTATCATTCTCCCTGTATCTGTAACATGATATGAATAATTATTAATGTATGGATGGGCATTGGAGTCGCTTGATTAAAAATACAGGAAAAAATGCGGTGTTTTTCCCAATAACACCTTTTATCTCGATAAGGAATTTGTCAATCGACCTGTAAGTTGTATTATTCGATTCAGCTTGATGAAATACGAATAAAGGGGCATTTCACTCATCCTATTTTATTTAAAATTATATTAATCGCACCCGCCTGTCCTAACAATCATTGATTGGCCCCTAAAATTCTGGGGATTAGGTATTCAATTCTACTGCCAATATGAAGTAATAAACCAAGTTTCATGAAGGGACAAATTTTGTTTTTCGGACACCATTTTAGGTTTATTTTACTCGTACTAAATGAATATTTGGTCAGAACAACACAGATAGATTTTCTTAAGTTCATATTATGTATTTTATTGTATTCTTTAATCTGCAGCATTCTCTTTAATGGACATGGTTTTACTACGATATTTATATTTTCCATTATTCATTATTGCGTAGTGCATCTGACTCAATAATTCTATGGTGTATTCTGCTGCCAGAATCCTTTTAAAGTGTCCTAAAGACTCATCTCCCTTGAGAATTATTCCTGGAATGGATTCAAATCTTTGGGTTTAGATAATCTTTGGTACGGCTACTTCTACCGAAAGATCTACTTTTTATGGTACGTTTTTTTTATGGTACGTTTTGTTAGTAAATAGTTGTGTATGTGTGGTAGTTGTATGATGTGTACACCTCCAGAGCTAATATCGGACCCCCCGTGTGACTCTATGCTAGGGCTTAGTCTGTTAGATTCTTGGTGGGGAAAGCACCACTAGACAGAAATTCGAGCCTTTGCTAGCCTAAGGTCTACACTGCTTTCCTAGAATATTCTGGACATGGCTTCCCCGTTACACTAGACGTGACTCCAGTGATAGAGTCTGAGCGATAGTCACTGAGCGTTAGTCGCTGGCACAAAATTATAAGAGTTGCTCAGCCAGAAAAACAGTAACTTGCAAACTCAGAAGAGGAGTCCTCAGCGACAGTCGCTGGGAAACTATCGCTTAAGCGTCTATCGTTGGAGTCGCGTCTAGAAAATTAAAGATTAATCTATGGCTCTAAAATCGATACCAGCCTGTAATATAATAGCCGCATACCGTGCACTTTAAACTACTCGCATACTTTTAACTAATTCCCAATATCCTTTAAATTAATACTTTCTATATTTTACAGCTTGGTTTATTAAAGAAAACAACATAACCTAGAATAACTAAGTAGAAAATATTTTATAGCTTCAACTTCTCTTGGTTTGTTACTCGAATTGAGAGAAAGGGTTGTAAATATATTCATTGCAATTTTGGTTTGCATAGTAACCCTTTATACATAAACAACTTAGTATATATCATCAACTTTCATCAGGACTTACTGAACATTCTCTTAGTTAACTTAAGATGCATTATCCAATAGCACTTATCTACATAGTTTCCAAAGCTTTTACTAAAAGCATTAGTTAGAGTAACACTTAAACTTTGAAAATTCACATACTTCTTTATAACTTATATTTTACTACAATAAATAAAATATCCTGTCTATGATAAAAAGAATGACAATTTAAGAGCAGAAAACAATACTATTTTGACAGAACTATTATTAATTCTACCAATTATATCAGTCTTCAAACTCTTATCACTTACTGTTCTTACAAATGAAATTTCACCGTTAGGTACCCTCAGTGTAAGATTTTGAACTAGCCTGGCGATATGTTTAATTCGACACATTTCCAATTTTTCCTCTACTTTTTGACAGAGGTCCAAAACAAGCTCGACTGTTTAATGGCTCGAAGCTAAAACTTTCTCGTTTAATGGTTCGGACGTGTCGATAATTTTTCACACTATCAAAATACCTTTTCTTTTCTGTTTCGCTAGCTTACTTTAACCGACTCCTTTTTGACTAAGACAATTTATAGTGTTATTTTAGTTTATAGAAGAATAAACTATTGCCAATATCACACACATAATATCTGTGTAATTGTGTGGGTATAGTATTGAGGGTGCGTTTCATCTCAATCCGAAAATATTATTTTCTTATTTTAATTCACAATAACATCTCTAGATGTTAAACGTAGAATGAAATAGTCACTCCACGTGAAATAAGTTTATTATTTTCAGAGCAGCTTTCAGCCACTATAGGGCCATCATCAGTGCCGCAAAAGCGAAGAAAGTTAAATAAAAAGATAAAATATGGGAGAACGGTGAGTCATGTTAAACCTGCAACTGGTACAAGACACAGTTGCTGGTTTGACATGACTCACCGTTCTCCCATATTTTATCTTTTTATTTAACTTTCTTCGCTTTTGCGGCACTGATGATGGCCCTGAAAGCTAGTGGCTGAAAGCTATAGTGGCTGAAAGCTGCTCTGAAAATAATAAACTTATTACACGTGGAGTGACTATTTCTTTATACATTTAATGATGACCTCCACTAACGCTTCATATTTTAACTAATCTCCAGATGTAGTATACTAAGGGAGGTTCTACAAAATACATGATTAGTCAAGTAATATCCTCAAAATTCTTTAATTAGATATGTAATAAGTTAATGTATAACCTGTGGGTAAACTGTACTGGGAGTAAGTAGTTTGGTGAAGGCATGCTTGTGACACCTTTTCAAAAAGTTTTCATCCAACCCCCGTCACCTTCCTCTCTATTAACTTTAGTTAAACTTGCGAACTAAGCTTATAGTCTAAATTAACTTACTTCTTACACACTGATAATTATTTAACAGATTTACTTTTCCTCCCACTCTTATTCAGAAAAAAAAATGCTTTTGAAGCTGCAAAATCACAATTAATATATCGGTTCGAAGATAATCGTACAAGATTTGTTAATATTTAGGATTTTTTTTTTTTTTTTAAAGCTAAGATAGTAATAAAATAATAACTCTAGAGTACTAGATTAGCTTGCTTTTATTTATTTGATTTGTATAAAAAAAAGGCCTTAAAGCAACATTAATGTAAATTTTATAAAGAATACATAAACAAAATGACTATAACACAGACAAGTTTTCCCCTTTTTAATTGAATTTGGTGTAATTGAATTTGGGTGTTTAAATGTTTGGTATTGTTTGTTTTGGGTAGACATATGAAAATGAGAGCCCCGATGTACTCTCTTGAGACAAACCTTGATGTTCCATATTTTACTCTATTTTCGTTCTTGGCTATACATATAGCTATGTTTAGTAATTCTTGTATATATTTTAAAATACCTTTTTGATTTTGTTAAAAATATTAGGGATTAAGTCTTTCAAAGAGGCTTTGTAGTCTCTTTAGGATCGAAGTAAAATCCTACAATATTAAACTTCTGTGCTTCATTACTATTAGTCCAGTCAAATTAGACCCCAAAAAAGTAATTGCGAAAAAATCTCGGAGTTTTGAAATTTGGCACAGTTGTTCGTTGATGTCTTTTGTACAACATGCTAAAAGTCCCTGAGGGTGGGGATAAGCCAGGGGTGGGGAACCTGTTTAAAGGTTATCTTTTTTTCGCAAATACGATGTATATCCAAAACATCGATCCTAAAGAATAATTTTTGTACAAAATTAAAATAGGCAACATTTCCTGTCAAAAAGGTCCTATTTTTTTTTTTTTTTAAGGATTAATACATTCAAAGGTACGAGGTAAACAAAATAACAAATTTTATAAAATTTTAATCATGACTTCTCTGGGACGATTGTAGCTATGACCATGTTTTATTTTATATAAGTAGGTTCCTCTTACCTCCATGGTGCTTGTTGGCGCAAGATGGCCTATTTATATGCAGAATTCGACATATAATATCTCCGGAACAAATTGCACTAGACCCTTGACATAAACAACATTCTTCAGAAGATCAGTCGGAATCAATTTCAAAAAACCCATTCTTTGGTTTTCTTGGTGCAGATATCAATGTTATTTAAGAAATTATACCAAGTAAAATTATATAATTTTAGCGTTAAAAGAAATGGTCAAATTTATAGTTAAGAGACTTGCCATCTTGAATCATGTAGCCAATTGGATCTTGTTTTCTAAAGTTGTTTGTATCATAAAAGAAGACTACATTCCAAATTTTAAGGTACTAGAACAATTGGTTCCGGTTATATCATCATGTAGAATTCTGCATTTAAATAATCGCCATCTCGAATCTAGATAGTGGATCGTAAAATGATTTCATACCTTGCACCATGGGGGTAAGACGAACCTACCCTACAAAAGTGCATGGTTATAGATCGTTCCAGAGAAGTAATGATTCAAATTTATGAAAAATTGTTATTTTGTGTGCCTTATAGGATTTTAGAAAATATTAATCCTATGCAAAAAATAATGAATAGGTTTTTTTTGAGGATTTTTCTGTTTCATTTGATTTAGTATAAAGAGTATTTTTCGCTGGGACCGATAGTTTTGGATAATATATTTGCGAAAATTCGTGAAAGTAAACCTTTTAACAGGTTCCCCACCCCTGGCTTATCCCCAACGCTCGGCTTTAGCATGTTATACAATAGACATCAATGAACAACTGTGCCAAGTTTCAAAACTCAGGGATTTTTTCGCTCGAAAGATCTAATTAAACTTAAAATAAAGTTAAATTAAAGTACATATTATTTTGTAATATGTAAGGTCGTATATTTATGTTAATACTGATTAAAAAATACATAAATAAGGATAACTTTATTCATTTGTTGTTGAGCCAAAATGAACTTAATTTCAATTAATTAATCTTCATTGAATTAAAAACTTATTTTAATTTATTTCAAGCATTATACTCGAACGTCGGATGAATTTGTGACGATTCATATGAAATAATACAAAAAAAAAAAAACTTTGGAAGGATTAAAGTTGTAAAAATATTCCAAAACTTTTTGATATTTGGGTGTTTAAATGTTTGTTTTGGGTAGACTATGGAGCCCCGATGTTCTCTCTTGAGACAAACCACGATGTTCCACACAATACCTTCGTTAACTACTCATGTTAAGGATCCCTTATTATACTCTATTCATCCTGTAATTTATCAACCTGAACTAAACTTTTTGAGATCCTCACTGGCTTATTCATAGTCTAAACTCCTATCAATTTTTTATTCATCTTTTTTTTTTTTTTTGGTTGTCTGTTTGCGTAAAATCTCATGCAAAAACTATAAAATTAAGATGTAGAAAACGACCTCAAAAAATAAAAGCTTTTCTGGAAACCTACAATTTTTTAAACCCTAAGGCCTTGGGTACAATACGAGTGGCAAGCGGTGAGCAGTGAGCGGTGGGCGGCAGAGTGTCAGAGCGGTAAGTTAACATTGAGCGGTATGTTTACATTGACTGCAATGGAAGCAGAGCTCGGCCGGCTATGACAAGCTCAAGCGTCTGAGCGAATAATGTTACCGCTTGCCACTCACCTCTTTTCGCTCACCGCTTGTCGCTCACCGCTCAGCGCAGACATAAATTTTCGCTCACTGCTCAGATTCTTTTCAAATGATTAGAAACCTTCGTCAAGTAAAAATGCAGGGAAATGATGGAACTGCCACCCAGCCTATTATTTTCGCTGCCTATTATTATCGTAGCCAGCGCCGCTCACTACTCTACCACTCACCCGTTTGCAGCCCACCGCTCACAGTTCATCACTCGTATTGTACCCGAGGCCTAATATTAATGAATCAAAACTGAATAAAGATTGGTCCTGCTATTTCAAAAGAAGAAATAATACGCTTATAAAATACATTATTTTATAAAGCAAATTTTTTGCATTCCTAAAAAAACTGATTTTGGTTTTTATGGTTTCGTCGGGAATCCTCGAAACTTTTATGCCGAGGATGATGTGTCTAACTGTCCGTCGTACATATCCCCCGCCGTTCACGCAAGAGAGTTGAAATTGTAAGACCTGCTTAACATTTAGACCTACACAAATGTAGAGAAGTCAAAAATTTTATATAAGCATGCACAATGGTTTGCTCGATTTTTGATTTTTTATTTTTCGTGTGGGATATCAAATGAAAACTACTGAAGAGTAAGTAAGTAATCCATTTATTGGAAATACATTAAATACAAAACATTTTTAGGTTTTTTACATAAATATTTCCAAATCAGCTGGTAGCTGTGGATAATTTGCGGAGATTACATTTTCATACATACAAATAATAAATAATAAATTTTTATAATACAATAACTGACCTATTTATAAATCATAATCTATATTGTTTTTTTTTTTTTTTTTTTTTTTTTTTTTTTTTTTTTTTTTTTTATTATGTGCGATTTTTAAATAAAACTATACTTTTTTACATTTTTCCTAAAACTTTTTTTTCATTCCGGAGTTAGCCAAGCTTGGACATACACATTTTCCATCCTGCGCCACTCTGTCCTGTCTATTGCTACTCTTTTCCACGTAGCTCCTCCACAACATTTCCTCATTTCTTTATCCCACTGTTGAGCAGGTCTTCCTCTGTTGCGAGTCAAGCCCCTTGGATACCATTCCAAGATTTTCCTGCTCCATCTTTCATCTGTCACCCTGATGATATGGCCGGCCCACCTCCACTTTCGCTCAGTTACCACTTTCCCAATGTCATCCATTTCCGTCTGTAGTCTTATCCATTTGTTAGTTTTTCTATCTTTTCTGGTTATCTTCAACATGCTCCTCTCCATCCCTCTGGCGGCTTTTCTTAGCATATCTATGTTTTTCCTTGTCAGAGTCCATGTTTCACATGCATATGTCAAAACTGGTTTAACTACACTATTCCACAATTTGGTCTTTTCTTGAACTTTTACGTTAGACCTAAAGAGCTTTTTATATTTATTGAATGCCCTCCATGCCATTCCTATTCTCCTACTGATTTCCCTATTTGAGCTGTTGGTCTTTGTGATCAGTTGACCCAGATATATAAATTCTTCAACGTGATCAATGTTTTCTTCTTCAATACTAATTGGGATGTTACTTCTACAGTTTACGGTCATGATTTTTGTTTTCTTAGAATTTATTTTCAACCCTAATTTTGTTGTCTCTTTAGTTAGATCAGAGACCATTATATTAATTTCTTCTACGGATTTGCCTATGAGAACAATATCGTCTGCGAATTTCAGCCTGTTCAAAGTTTTCCCATTTATATTTATTCCGTATGTTTCCCATTTCAATTTATCGAAAGCTTCTTCCAATATCGAGCAGAATAGTTTTGGCGAAATCACATCTCCTTGCCTTAAACCTCTTCTGACTTTTATCATTTCTTTTTTGTTTCCTCGCGTGATTAGCATTTCAGCGTTTTCATAAATGCTCTCGAGTATGTCGACATAATTTTGTTCGATTGATTTTCTTTTTAATGTGATTCTAATAGCTTCATGATTAACACTGTCGAACGCTTTTTCAAAATCCACAAATAGAAGACATAATTCAAAATTATATTGTTGTGACATGATGGCAATAACAGCAGAAAAAATAGTTATTCTTAAATAAACAATAACCCATGAAATTGACATAATTAGAGCGTAGGTGAGGGTAAAAGACCCTTGATTATTAAAGGCCAGTGTAATCATAACATTTTACTATTTTTTTATCTAGCAAATGGGCTAAAATCTGATGGTTATTTATAATTACATAACATCATGAATTTGACAAGTTGAAGGTGTAGGTCTCGCTTAATACCCCAATATTTTTGTAGGTTATTTTTTTTTTCTTTTGGGTTTTAGTCCCGATCAACTGCCGGGGTTATTATATTTATTATTATTCATGGGCGTAGCCAGGGTTGCCTTTAGGGGGGGGCTAATTTTTTTGGATATATATATATATATATATAGGTGCCTAAACTACAACCTACCCTCTACCCCCCCCCCCCCCCCTATAGAAGGGGGGTCCGGGGGTCCTCCCCCGGGAAAAATTTGAAAAATAAACGTTCAAAAACAGCATTTTTACTACGTTTTTATTTCGATTTCTAACTAACTTCCCGAATAGCTAGACATTTGAAACTTTTAGCATAGCTCAGAACACGATGACAATGCATTATATACTTGTCCAATACTTTTAGCCATCTTTCAGCAGAATTTTATTGGTTTTCAGCAAATTTTGCTGTACGAAAAGTCGGAAAAAATCCGCAAGTTAATTTATTTGTTTTGCCATGTCCCATATTTACGTAATGTTCATTTTGACGGGTCTCAAATTTGTGATAGATAAACATTGAATGACTGCAAAACAGGAAATATCGATTATATTATTTATATTATTTCAAATATATCGATGGAACGCTTTAGATTTGGTGTTGGGAAGACCATTGCACAAAGATTTGTCCTTTTATAGGTTTAAGATCAGGTATCTAGATGGTTGTCATTTATGTGAAGTAAATAAATTTGGAACTATTTTTTTTTTCACTAACATTATATATTATATAACAATAACAATTATATTACATATTAACATTACATACGATTCAATAGAAAATTTAAAAACGTAGTTTATAAAAAGTTCTTTTTATCTTGAAATTTTAACAGTTTTAGACATAAACCCACACTTTTAGTGCAAATCTTAGGGCCTATTATTTTTTTTTATTTATCAGAGAGAAAGAGGTCCCGGAACGCCGTTCCGCCTCAAATCGAGCCCTGTATATATACTCATATACACACATATATATATGTGTGTGTGTGGTGTGGTGTATGTAAAACCAAAAAAGTGTTTTCCTTAAAAATGCCAAGAGTCTGACAGTACCATTATTAATATTTTCAAAAGGATTTATTTTAATTAAAAAAAAAAAAATAGAACTATTAATTATAGGGAAAAAAATTGTTTTTTTGAAATAGGTTTTTTTAAGGAAAACTTGCTGTTTAAATTTATAAATCTACTCTTAACGTAAAATAGTTCACATGTATTAAGATTGGACAGAGAGTATTTGAAGCGACATTAGCGCTTCCAATGAGATATTGTCTGAACTACTACATCTCTAATTTTAAATTTTAAATAAATAGTAATTAATCGTTTTTTAAGAATCAAATATGCAAAACCATACTCATACTGAGTTTTATGCAAAACCATAACCAAATAAAAATAGTAGGGTATCTAACAGTCCAGTCAATAAATACAAAAAATAGTCTTCCTTGCCAAAGGTCGGGTATCTGCAATTTTTAAAATCTTATTCTACAATTGAACCCGTTTCCAAATTAATTAATATTAATTATTCGATAATTAAAAACTATTCTAATGACTGCTACGAACTATTTTAATTAAATTTAATTAATATATAAAAGTAAAGCTGTAGATTGAAATAAGAACCCTTACAACAAGAAAATATTTCATTAAAAACTTGATCTTAAAATTTTATATTGTAACCTTTCATTCAATAAACAATGGACAATAATAGTCGGGAAGAAATTCGTCCCACTAAAAAGTTCTGACCATGCACAGTCGTAATTTTATGTAGATTTTTTTTCCAAGTTCTATAGACTATAGACTATTTAGACGACATATTTTTACCCAGGATATATATGTAACTTAGTGCTCCATCCCTATTTTAGATCCTTAACCTAAACTGATTAAGGACTACTTACTTCAATTCTTCTTCTTCATCTTCTTTTTTAACGCCAAAAAAAAAAAATATATATATTTATATATGTCGGGCAAAACTAGGATTATAATTACTTATTTATTTATTTTTTTGACTTGCTTGCACAAAAAAAAAAAAAAAGTAATATGTATTTACTTATTTGCATACTTAAATTTTAGGACTATGGCTTTGGGGTCTTTTTAAACGCCAAAAAAAAATATGTCGGGCAAAACTAGGTATATAATTACTTATTATATTTATTTATTTTTTTGACTATCACAACACTATTACTTGAACATGTGCTGCATAATTGCATACTTAAATTTCAGGTCTTTGGCTTTGGAGGGGGGGGGGGCGTGTTTTTAACGCCAAATAACAAAACTAGGTATATAATTATTTATTCATTTTTTTTTACTATCACAACGCTATTACTTTAAAATCTGCTGTGAAACTGCAATTGCTTAAATTTCAGGTCTTTAGCTTTGGGGGGAGGCCCCGGGCCCCCTGTGCCCCCCCCCCCCCCCTCTGGGTACGCCACTGGCTGGGAGAAGGAAAACATAATTATTGTCCAGCTTCTTTTCTTATCATAGGCATCTTTTTTATCAAAGCAATGCTAACCAAACCAGTGCAGCCACGCCACAGCTGTAGTAACTTGACAACTAAAACGAGATTTACATTTTTTTACCTGAAGACCCCCTCTAGCCATAAAATAAATTTGTATAATAATAATATATATATATATATATTATTATTATTATTATACAGCATTATTTTTACTTTTTATTTATTTATTTTTTATTTTAACCTGTATATGCATAATAATCGTATTTTTTTTTGAGAGTTGAGCCGGCTTAGGGGGGGGGCCATGGCCCCCCCTGCCCCCCCCCTGGCTACGCCCATGATTATTATTTAGTTAATATATTTCCCTATGTTTGTATTTTAAAATCTTGTTATTCAAGTAAAAAAGAAAGGGTTATTCGTAAATTTCCTATACATCGTTAAATTGACATGTTTGCGCACGACACAGCAAAAAGCCCCAATTCTCAGCATATTCCAAATAAAATGCTTGTAGGTTACGCCAAATGGATCATATCATATCATATCAATCATATCACAGCAATCATATCAATAATATCAATTATATCATATCAATAATATCAATTATATCATATCAATCATATCATATCAATCATATCATATCAATCATATCATATCAATTATATCATATCAATCATATCATATCAATCATATATCAATCATATCATATCAATCATATATCAATCATATCATATCAATCATATCATATCAATCATATCATATCAATCATATCATATCAATCATATCATATCAATCATATCATATCAATCATATCATATCAATCATATCATATCAATCATATCATATCAATCATATCATATCAATCATATCATATCAATCATATCATATCAATCATATATCAATCATATCATATCAATCATATCATATATCAATCATATCATATCAATCATATCATATCAATAATATCATATCAATCATATCATATCAATCATATCATATCAATCATATCATATCAATCATATCATATCAATCATATCATATCAATCATATCATATCAATCATATCATATCAATCATATCATATAAATCATATCATATCATAGCATATGAATAATATCATATCAATCATATCATATCAATCGTATCACAGCAAATCAAGTAAAAATGTATGTATAAAAATAGGGGGTTTATGTTGTTAATTATTAATTGGCTTTTTAACTCTTTTATTTTCTTGTTTCACCACACTATAGTATCTGGATAAATTTATTTCTTGTTCCGTCTAAAAATAATTTATAATATGCTCGATTGCAGTGTTCGCTTTAAATTTGTTCATCTCCTTGCCCTTGTTGAACAGAGTTATTGAGTTATAATGTATATCTCCAGTCAGTTAAATTTACTCTAATTAGCATGTAAAATACAGATTACATGTAATATGGATGGTTTGGTTTTTAAGTTGCGTCTTTTAAGCTATATATCATCTTTACGTATTTAAATTCAATGCTTAAGAACCTTGTGAGCAAAGACTAGTATTATTTGAGCTTTGTAGTCGACTTTATATCCAAATTAGACTAATAGGATCCAATTCTAATCTATTTTGTAGTTCAATTGGCCCTTTTAAACCCCTTTTGCTTTACTGTATCTTATAATTAATAGAGATTTAAGAGGTTCTCTTCAATCAATAAAAATAACTTATTTTAGTTCATGTTACATGAACTAAATTTACCATTTTTGGGGGGTAGGTGAGAAATACAGTAGATTGGAACTGTTTTCTTTAATTCATCTTTATTACATAATATTATATACTCGTAGTATCGTAGATATCGCTTGTTAATATTTTCACCTTCACCATCTTACTCGTTTATCGCTTCTGTTCATCTTTTGATCATGCGTCACCACATCCGCTCATCAATCTACCATTCGCTATCATCATCTGCTCATCTTCTACATAAATTATCTATTGTTCCACAACTTCATCAAATCCACACTTGATAAAAATTTAGGTGGCTGATAGATATGAACAAGCTCTTAATACATTAGATTAAGTTTTGATTATAAGAAGAGTTTTGTCAGGATATATCTTAGATAAACTTGATTATCCTGCACGTCTACATCCTTTAAGTATTTTCATTTATGTGGAAAAATTAAATATAGTGCTTCGATAATTCAACTTTCAAATACCAGATATCTGAAATATAAAACGTACTATCGCAGACAGATATATTGATTAAAAAAGTAACTTTAAAGAGATTGTTCTAAACAGGTTATTTGTTCTCTACTTTCAATTGAGTTAAATTGTTATTTTAATTGAATTCCTCATCTTAAAGAGTAAAACAAACAGGAACAAAAATAGTTCTTAGAAATATATAAAAAAGAATAACGCTCGAAGAAAAAAAAAAAATTATACTGTAATACATAATCTATAATTGAGAAACTGCAAAAACTAAAATATCTTATGTCAGACAAGGTATTACTCATATTGCGTTTATCATATGATTCATATTTCTTTAGCAATTTCTTAGAGAAATGTTATTTTAGATTTATGAAGTTGTAAGGCTCAATATTAAACTTTGTATATATTTTATAAATTGAATTTTTATAAGAAATTTCATTCAAACTCATGTTGCGATATATATATATATATATATATATATATATATATATATAAACTACTCTAATTTAAATAACTTTTCCTTAAATAGGATATTTATTTTAGAATCACAGGCCAGCCTCAAAAGATCAGAAACTTCGTCAGCTCTCCTATTGGAGTTTTATTACTTTTTCACACAAGTAGTTTGTACATACATATATATATAATGTATATATATATATATATATATATATATATATATATATATATATATATATATACATAATGAGAGAGAGAGAGAATAGTGTTATGGGGGACAAATCGATTAGGACAATTTTCACCTAAAGGAACAAGTCACAATCGCAAAGCAAGGTCTAAACTCAATTTGGATGACTTTTATTTCAAACCAGGAGGTACCTCTTCGTGCCAAATTTAAACTATTTAATGCAGTTTCCAGAGCTATAATTTGTTATGCTGCCCAAGTATGGGGAAGCAGTTGTTTCGAAATTCTGGAAACATTTCAGCGTTTTTTCATCAGAAAACTTTTTTCACTTCCACAATCTACTCCTTCCTATATTTTGCATATTGAGACATCTATAGACCCTATTTTTTTACACACTTTCGAGCTTCACACTGATTACTGCCTTTCCATCTTAGACCTTCCTCCTCATCGGTATCCTAGAATAATAGCACAAGAGATTATAGAAAAATAATATTAAATATTCTCTGGTTTAGATCTTGGAATGAACTATGTCAGAAATATAACTCCCCAGTTAAGCTATCTTCGGACAATAAAGCCTTATGGAGGTCAGAATTGAGTTCACTTACCTACAAAATGAAAATTAGTATGCGAGAAACATCTATGAGTCGAGCTAAGGAATCTAATCGGTTTATTTTATTTAGGACACTTGTAGAGCAAACTGAAGAGTTCGGTACATTTTTCAGTCCTAACTCTGAAACGAAGCTACATTTTTCTGAACTCAAACTTTTATTTAAGATAAGAGGAGAGTTGTTAGCTCTAAAATCTGTGCCATGGCTAGAAAAAGATTCCTATGAGAAGGAGTGTTCCATGTGCTCTTTAGGACTAGAGGAAAACCTTCTTCATTTTCTAACAGAATGTCAGGCTTACGCTTCTCTTAGAGAACAATACTTTGGCTCGCCTAAAATTCCAGGATTTACAATTGCTGACTACCTACTTAGTAATGATACTTTTAAGACTATTATTACATTCACCAAACATGCCTTATCAGTACGCAAAACAAGCAATGAAAGCATATGAAAATGCGAAATAATTATAGTTCAAATGAGGACAACTCATTATTTTTTCTGTTTTATTGAAGTTAAATTTATAATTTAGAATATAATTTATCACAGCAATGTATAGTCTCTTCAAATATGATTTTTTATTTATTCTTTTTTATTTTATTTTAAGAAGCTTATTTGATTTAATTATAATCTGGCAAGTTCTCCGGCAGACGGCTTTTAGCCATGCTTGTTACTTTTGTATTTGACAATCTAATATGTTTATATAATTAATAAAGTACTTTGAATTGAATATATATATATATATATATATATATATATATATATATATATATATATATATATATATATATATATATATATATATATATATATATATATATATATATATATAAACTACTCTAATTTAAATAACTTTTCCCTAAATAGGATATTTATTTTAGAATCACAGGCCAGCCTCAAAAGATCAGAAACTTTGTCAGCTCTCCTATTGGAGTTTTATTACTTTTTCACACAAGTAGTTTGTACATACATATATATATATAATGTATATATATATATATATATATATATATATATATACATAAGGAGAGAGAGAGAGAGAGAGAGAGAGAGAGAATAGTGTTATGGGGGACAAATCGATTAGGACAATTTTATGGATTTACCTACCTTTTTCAAGATTCTCGGGCTCAAAAAAGTGGATTTAAAAAGGTGTCTGTGTGTCATCTGTTTGTTGTAGTCTGTTGGAGTTGGAGCCTAAATGTTTAAGACCGGAGTAGACCGTACAAGACATACAAGTGCAAGCATAACCAATCAAAATAAATAATATAGAAGCCAAGGTAATTAAAATTATTATAATAAACTCAACGAAGTTAACCTCAAATATAAACTAATATCTCAGTAGCTTGGCTTGAGTAATGCTTCAATAAACTGCTTAAAATGAAGTAATATATATTCTGAAATGATGCATTACGTCCGTATTTAGAGGTCTGAGTATGTAAACTGGTTGGGGGATCAATCTGGAGGTGACTTGATATTCATGAATGTACGAGCATATAAGGGTGAAGCTAATTCTCTTTGGCAATGGCTGAAGGTATCATTAATATCGGTTTAGTAAGGAGATTGTTAGTAAGGTCTTAATCTTACCTCAGTGAAGAAGATTAAGTGATTTTACTCAGGTGTAAGAGAAGAGATTATCAGGAGGAGAAGGCTTAGTAAACTAAAACCCAACCAAAGCTATTACTCATTTACATTGGGCTCACAACTTATGGTTTTCCATCCACTTTTGAGCCCTTCAACCAAGTAACCTTATCTCACCTATTACATTATTAATATAATAATCCTCATAAGAATAAGGAAAGGAAAAGATAATTGAATTTTCCACAAATTCTAAATGGGTTAAGAGCTTCTTGGATAGGAGGAATTTCGACAGAAGATCTAAAACGAAACTAGAGAGATACTGATTCATAAATTTTCAGTTATTTGGAAAATTGAAATTTACAACTTCGTTAATACAATTTTCAGATTTCAGATCACTATTACTGGCAAAATTATTGGACACTTTTCAAATTTTGATAAAAAACCAAAAAATAATTAAATGTAACTGTCGTTATACATTATTAGAAATAAGTAGTGGTCGAGTTATACGATGTCAGAGACTAACGCAAGACTCTGAGTCTTACATTTAGTCAAGAGGATCTCCATCAACACTCTTATTTCTCAAGTTTTACAAAATCGGTATAATCTGAGAGAAGTATTCTTCAATAATGAGATATTGATATGTATAATTAATTTAGGATGACCGATCTGACTGTCTTGTGATAATTTGTTTAGTTAAATTAACATAAAAAAGGGTTTATTGTTACCAGTTATTCATTTCTAAGGTACAAAGTACTTCAAAACTTTCTTCTTTTAAAATGAATAAATCGTTATAAGGAATTCCAGAAACATGATTCAGGTTCATGCTATATGTTTAATTTACTTTTTAATTTTTAATTTTTACTTTTATTTGATTGAATGTTTTCCTATTTTCTTTAAATAGGTAAACCTTGCCCAAGTCCTTGCTAGTTATTAATAAGTAGTCTCGATTCTTATTTATTAACTATGGATTTAGTCAATTTTGAAAAACATTAGTTCATTGTTAAAGATCCCAGCTTTAGTTTACTCGATGCATGTACTTTGTTGAGACCTTCTCCCAGGTACTCTCACATACCGGATGTGTACCCCCAAAGACCACATCCAACAGATACATTTTTATACTTTGTAATCCTTGTTTCTTCACACAGTTTACATATTCGTGTCACTGAAGATAGTCGAAAGATTGAAACGATCGTTTGATTGTTATATATTTATGTACATCGTCTTAAGTACAATTGAAACAGGCATGTAAAATTTCACCCAGATATAAGCAGTCATTTTTGTGAAGAGAAGTGATATGTTTTATAATATTTTAAATGGAGTCTGCGGGAACAGTCCTGTTCCCTCACTACAACCATCTGCTTTAACTATAAACTCATCATGATTAACTTTTTTCTCAATATTCGCACATATTATTTATATTTATTGCAAGACTCTCGCTTCAATGATAAAAAAAAGTGCCTTTAACTCCACCATGTATAAGTAGTTAGCATCATATACTTAGCAGTGTGATTTTATAATTTATATTTAATGAAAAGCCTTTTTTATATTTAACGCCGCACGTATTTTTCTACGTGAATAACAGTAACAATTTAGTGATATTCAAGTACCGCAGAAGTTTGAAATTAGTTGAAATCATCTGTGGGCTACTTTCTACAAACCATCAAAATATCTTTTACATATAGATGTAAATAAAGGGATGTTTTGATGCAAGTAGAAAAGAAAACCAATGTGCGCATAAGATTGAAACTTATATGCCACCAACAATGACCTAACATCCAAATTCCATTAAAATAGGGCGAGCAGTTTTTAAGATATATATTTTGGTTCGCAAAAAACGTTGAACGACCGACAAACACGACACCAAAAATGTTCCCTGATGTATGAAACAAATTTCATCTTGGAATTTTTGAATTCGGAGGTATAAAAAAAAGTTTGTTTTTCAGACCGTATTATCACAATGGTAAGCTAGAAAACAAAATTAGTATTTTTTTTTTCTTTTAATTATATTTGTTCCCGACCACATTATATTCCTGAATGCAGGAAAATAAAATATGTCTAGCTCATGAGGCTTTATGGTTAGTCATTTATCCGGTTTGCGTTAATTCCTAAATAAATAATAGGATTAACTAGTGTTTTTGTTTGAAGAAAAATGTAAGCCTTTGTGGTAGGCCCAATAGCCAGGCTGATGGGAGCCTAACCTTTGTCTGTAGGTACTATAATCCTTAGTAATCCATCAGCTTAATGCAAAACGCTTTTTTTCTTCCTTTCTTCCTACAAAAAAAGGATGAGACAAAAACAGAACCATAAAATTAGTTTATATTATTCCATCCCGAACAACCTTTAGATTAAGAATTAAGTTGTTTTTTGGGCCCGAAAATTTTCGGAATAATGCATTTCTTTATTTGTATATTACTACTAAATAATCTTTTTATTATATAATCTTTCTCTAATGGTTTAATATAACTAAATTAATCAGAAATTTTACCTTCCAATAATGTTGAACCTTCAATAGGCTTTTTAGTTAGAAACATCTTATAGGGTAAAATAAATAATAATGAGGATTCGTTCAGAAGTATCTGCAGGAGTATTGAAAATAGTGATAGCAAATCAGAACAACATAATGACAACAATAATTGTTTTCTTGTTGGTTCTTCATTGTTTTTTCAAATTGTTGTTTGAGGTTAAAACATTGTTCTTAAGATGATAAAAAGCTCCCATTAAGTTGGGAGATAGATTTATGATATTTTATTATCTGAAGCAAAACATAACTTCGTTAAAAATGCGTCTGATTATTCCTCATTTTGCTTACTCTAAAATGATTACCCTCAAAGTGTCTATACCTACATGCTCTTAATAGTCTTCCCACTCTCCGATATGCAGCTCTATCTTATATTTGCATGCTCTAAAGAGATTTTATGAATCTACCTAAAGTTGGTTCTCATTTTCAAACTTTAGATATACTACCCCATAGATGATTCGCAATAGATCCCGTCTTATACAAATTAATGTTCTAAAATGAGATAAGTAACTTCATACTACTTAACTATAATAATTCTTCTTATTAAGCACAACAGCCCGGGTGGGCTTTAGCCTGCTCTGTTTAATCGCCTCTAATCTTCCCTGTTCCCTGTCCTCCACTCTCTCATGACCTTGACGACTTAAGTCCTTGCGGAACGTCATCGAGACTTCTCTTCCTGGGGTGACCACTTCTATATCTACCCAATCTTTCTTGCAACATTATCTTGGGCATATCCTGGTCATCCATCCTCTCAAAATAACCCAGCCATTTAATTCTTGGCGTTTTTATGGAGCGAACAATATCTAGTTTGTGCTTTAGTGCACCGAGGCACCAAGCTCTTATTCTCTCACTGGAAAACTCTCGAGCGTGGTTGACTATCAACACAATCATATGTGCCATAACCACTCCACCAGGAGTGGAACGCTGGTTAAAGTTAATGTTGTGAATTTGGTTTTAAGGTCTTAGCTGCATATAACACAGACTAGTTGCACTAGTCTGTGTTATATGTCTTCTTCTAATATTATTTACAAGTAGACATATAACATAGACTAGTGCAGCTAGTCTATGTTATATATTATTTAATTTTTGTTACTGAACCCAATTTTTAAAAATTTTTAGTATAAAAAATACGGATAAAAGTTAATTACATTCGCAGGATCTTCTCTAATAGAATTCTATATATTTTTATCTACTTACGGCAGCAAAATTAAACATTACTTAACTGTTTTTAGGCTGGAAAGTACTATTTCCCTGATTTGTCATTAAAATATTAAAAACAGGCAGGAAAGTAGTTAAAACAGTCAGGAAAATACTTTCTCTGCCTAGGCAGGGAAATATTTCCCTGCCTAACCCAAAATGTTATATTTTTGGAATCTACTCTTCAATACCTTTCATTTGATAATCCACTCAACATTTTTTTAATTTTTTTTTTCGAGTAACATGAATTATCCGCCATTTTGGATTTGGTGACAATTTTGAATTTGCTATATTTTTTCTGTGTGCACGTCAAAATTATCTAGAATACTGAAAAGTTTCATCTCATGACTCAATAGTTATTGTAACCGTACAGAGTGACAGAAAGACAGACACAGGAACGAAACTATAAGGGTTTCTTTTTTTGGTTTTACCAACGAAACCCTATAAAGAAGTGCTTGGTTATTGAAGGTTTCAATGCTTCATTTTCGCATTTATAGCCGTAGTTTAAATGGGGAGTGCTATAGCTTGAGCCTGCGGGAAAGGAAATTAGATTTCTTCGTTGTAAGGTCTTCAAGAGAAATGAAGAGTTTTATTTTTATAATATTTTTTCTTCTTCATTTTATTTTTCTACCTTAAGGGTTCCTTGGCCATTTAACCTTTATCGTGAAGTCAGAAGAAAGAACCGCATCTTTTTGTTAGAACTGTTAAGTGTTCAACATTTTCTTTAGTTTCCTCTTTTTTTAAAAGTGGCCGCAAAAACATAAAAATAAAATAAAATTTGATAAATATAAAAAAATATTATAATTTAAGGTATTGGATCAAATAATAATATTTATGATATCATCTAAAAAATATATTACGCTTTTAGCCAGATTTTTATCAACAAATTATTAATTTTTTAAGTCTATTTTTTATATTTTTAAAGATTAACAAATTTTTTAATATTATATGAGATTAATGCGTTGTATACCCTTGTAATTTTTTAATATTAAAGAGATATTTATTATCAGACAAACAAAATTGACAGTAAAATTAATTTTAATATTAAAAGTATAAATTCGTCAAAATTGAATTTTGCGTCATTCCAATAATAATTGCTCTGTGTAAATCAAGTATTTATATATTTACAAGAAAGAAAAAAATATTACTAGAAATTGATAAAAAAAAAATGTGTAAAGGTGCCTAAAGTAATAATCCATATATTGTCAATAAAAAAAGATTTCCATACAATATTAAACAGCCCAGAACAAATGAATAGCTCAACATACATTTTTACTTTGGGAGAACAAGGAAAAACAGAAAATATATATATAAACTAACACATACTCGTGCATAATGTATTCATCATAACACGCAAATCAATTTTTGTGGTTGAATTTAACTTTATTTGACACCTCCGTTATTTATTCAAATTAGATACAATTCACTGAGCCCAATCTGTGCTATAAATATTCATAACAAAACTTATTTCTTTTTTTTTTTTAGAAGGAATGAATATATTGAACAAAAATTTAATCAGGTGTCCTATGTAATATTCAGTTTGGAGTTTTTTTTAGGGTCTCCCTTCGGCTCTTATCAGACGGTTGATTTATTAATACTTTTTTGTGCTGATTTAATAATTGATTTATGTTCATTTTTTGGGGGAACTTTTTTTATTTTATCAGGCATTTTTCATCATTATAATTTATGATGTTAGGCTTCATCAATAACTATTATAGTGGTTTTAATTAATTAGTTATGATCCGGAGTACAAAATTAGTCAGTAGTCTACGTAACAAGTTAATGTTGGTTTGCCCCTTGATAGGGGACCACTTTGATTTGGTGCAATATTTGAATAACTAACCTATCAAGGGACGAACTAACATCAACTTGATGTTCAGTCTACTGACTAATTTTGTACTTAGGATCATGAAAATCATACTGTCCACCATAACTGGCGGGACATGGCTACTCTCCACCGGTTTGTTTTTCCCAAATGCCCATTGTCCAGCAGACAAACTTAGCCGACCACAGATTTTCCTTCCTAAAAGGCACTAAAAGATTAACTTATACACAAAATTCTAGCTTGATGTTAGTCACACTTTTTACATGCTTATTTATGACTATAATATATTAGCTAACGTTTTAGCTTATAACTAATTGTGTGTTATACAATATAGAACTGAGAAAGATGATTATGGTGAGCCAGGTTACTAGTTTCACTTCCTCAAGTATTGTAAGACTGTGAATGATCAAGCCTTCTCTGTAGGCTTTGACTTAGTTTGTGAAAATCTAATCAAACTTGCCAATCAAATTATCAACTGTATTATATAAGTTATGCGTAGAGTTAGCAAGCTGAACGGATTCAATCAAGGTTCTCATGGCGTGTTAAGCTGAAAGGATTCAATTAACTTGGAGATATACAACCAATCTCAAAGGCGTTCATTGCTTTTGATAGCTTTGTCCTTTTGCAGTTCTTTAGTACCTACCTTGTTTTATCTAGTTAGGTTACATTCTAAGCGAATCTTCTAGTTCCGTATGCTTCATTTTTCTTTACAAGGTTATCTTATGTTAAAATGAGTGCTCAGCTAGACGAAACATGCTTAAGAATAAAGAAAATACCGGCACATAAAAACATCGGCGATGAAAACATTGTAACTATCACAGATTTTTTGTGAAGACATTATTCATGACGGATGTGAAAACTGATGTTTTCAGCTTATAAAACTGGAAGTATCGTCAAGGGTTTAGAGTTGGAAATATAATTATGGAATTTCAATTTATTACTAAAGATAAGCTCGTAATTGAACGAGCGAAGTGAGTTCTTCATTTCAGAGACTTGGGATTTGAAAAGTTTGTTTGTTTGTTTGTTTGTCTAACGATAACTGGAGTAAAAATTGATCAATTTCAACGAAATTTGGCACATAGATGCATCTTAGCATTATTGAGAACTGATTAGTTTTTGGAAATTCCACACTTAATATCTTCAAGATGGCGGCCAATATGGCGGACGACTAAAAAAAAATGTTTTAGTCAGCATATTTTGTTATACATCGTTTTGAAGGCCTTTAAGAGAAGGAAAAGATTATGTAAGTAATAAAATTTCACAATTAAAATTTTCAAGATGGCGGCCAATATGGCGGACAACTAAAAAAAAGGTTTTAGTCAGTATATTGTGTTATACATAATTTTAAAGGCCTTTAAAAGAAGGAAAAGATTATGTAACTAATACAATTTCACAATTCAAATTTTCAAGATGGTGGCCAATATGGCGGACGACCAAAAACGTTTTAGCCAGTATAATGTGTTATACACATTGTTTTATAGGACTTTAAGAGAAGAAAAAGAATTTGTAACTAATAAGATTTCACAGTTCATATTTTTAAGATGGCGGACGACTAAACAAAAAGTTTTTAGTCAGTATGATGTGTTATACATCAACTTAAAGCTTTTGAAGTCTAGGAAAGGAATATCTAAATATTAAAATTTCACACATAAGATTTTCAAAATGGCGGCCCATATAACGAAAACTAAAAAAATAAAATCACACATTAAGCACGACATGTGACATGTTATAAATTGGTTACAGGTATTTTAAAGGATAAAAAAAGGCGAGCACAGCGAGCATGTATTAAACTTATTAAATAATAATTATTCATAAATACTTTATAATTCATTTTATTAAATAAAGATTTCGTAGGAACGCTGTATAAGCAGGCAGCGCAGCAAGCAAACAATAATTTTATTAAATAAAGATTATGTAGAAACGCTGTATAAACAGGCGAGCGCAGCGAGCCCACAATAATTTTATTAAATAAAAATTATGTAGAAACGCTGTATAAACAGGCGAGCGCAGCGAGCCCACAAAAATTGTATTAAATAAAAATTATGTAGAAACGCTGTATAAACAGGTGAGCGCAGCGAGCCCACAATAATTTTATTAAATAAAAATTATGTAGAAACGCTGTATAAACAGGCGAGCGCAGCGAGCCCACAATAATTTTATTAAATAAAGATTATGTAAAACTCTGTATAAACGGGCGAGCGCAGCTAGCCCACAACAATTTTATTAAATAAAGATTATGTAGAAACGCTGTATATACAGGCGAGCGCAGCGAGCCCACAATAATTTTTTTAAATAAAGATTATGTAGAAACGCTGTATAAACAGGCGAGCGTAGCGAGCCTACATTAATATTATAAAATAAATAATACGTACCTACTAATGCTGTATTACCAGGCGAGCGTAGCGAGCCTGCATCAATATTTTTAAATAAATATTATGCACTAATGCTGTATTACCAGGCGAGCGTAGCGAGCCTGCAGTTATATTATTAAATAAATATTATGCACTTATTGCCGTATTACCAGACGAGCGTATCGAGCCTGCATTTTTATTATTAAATAAATATTATGCACTAATGCTGTATACCAGGCGAGCGTAGCGAGCCTGCATTTATTGTATTAAATAAATATTATGTACTAATGCTGTATTACCAGGCGAGCGTAGCGAGCCTGCATTAATATTATTAAATAAATATTATGCACTAATGCTGTATTACCAGACGAGCATAGTGAGCCTGCATTTATTGTATTAAATAAATATTATGCACTAATGATGTATTACCAGGCGAGGTTAGCGTGCCAGCAATCATTTAAATTAAGATTATGCAGGTTTAAACACGTGAGCGTGGTGAGCTTGCAATAACTTTATTAAATAAGGATTATGTACGGATAAAAGTAAAATGGTTTTAGCTACCGAGAACTTTCGAATTTATACGAAATTAAATTCGCGTCACAGCATCTCGGTTTTGTTTGACATTTTTAAATTTAAGAATGGGACTAATAATAAAGACGATTATAGAGGAAGATTGTATTCAGCATGGCATGGCATACATTGTTTTAAGGCTTTATAAATATGAGTATCAAATGAATGTAACTATTGCTACAAAAGTTTTCTAAATCAATTGTGACAGAGATAAGGGTGTTAAAAAGTAAGCTTATTCTTATATTCTGTGCTACGTAAAAGAATTTTAAAGCTCTTTTCAGGTTGAATAAGAATATGTTAGGTTTTCACCAAAAATTATCTTGGTAGCAATATTGAGAACATAGTATGGGTGATTTAAGACCACAATCTACGAGAGTTCTTTATGCACCGTATCACTAGTACTGAAATAAATCAACTCATTTAACTTGTATTTTATGGATCAATGGTACTTAAATGGAATAATACTATAGGAGCAATTTAAAAAAAAAAAAAAAAAAAAAAATACGCGTGGTGTAGCGGGCCACCCGGTAGGAACGAAAGTTCCTTAAGCTTAACATTAAATATAAATTATAAAATCAAACTGCTAAGCAAACAATGCTAACTAGTTATACATGCCGGACGCCAGAGTTAGAAAAGAGACAAAATTAAATTTAACTAACTATTGGTACTTAACGGAGTCAAGGTAAAATTAAAAAAAAAAAACTTTTTATTATTAAAACGAGAGTCTTGCAATAAATATGTATTGAATATTTAGAGAAAAGTTAATCATGATGAATTGATAGTTAGAGAGGATAATTTTAGTAAAGAGCAGAGTAGTGAGGGAACAGGACTATTCCCGCCCTCACGTCTCAGCCAACTCCATTTAAAATATTTCACTTCACAACGCAAAAACTTCTGCTTGTATCAGGTTTAAATTTTACATGCCTGTTTCAATTGTACTTTAGACGATGTGTATGAAGTTTTATTGAAATCGTTACGTTAGAACGTAAGATATCAGTAAAAACGTTATTTTCTCTAATTTAAACATTTAGGTCCGCGTTAAAGTTTTAGCGATCTTTAACTTACTTATTAAAAAAGTTGTTTGTCTCATTGAATAGATAAAGTTAGAATTTTTTCCCGTCCTAAAATTACAATTTTACATATGAAGCTTACGTTTACGCGAGCGTTGTGCGCGAACGCTTGAGCGGATAACGTTGTCCAACGAACTCGTTGTTCATTCGTGAATTGAACACGTGTACCAAATTTCAACTAAATCGGTCAACTTTTAACTCAAGTTATCGTTAGGGCTCATTCACACTGGGATTCCGGAATGCGATTCACGAATGCGATTCGTGTATGAGATTCAAAAAAGTATCAAGATTCAGTATCTCGGCGGCTTCTTCCCCCCACTTTTCCTAGTTTTGATCCCACTTTTATTATACACTAACATATATATGTATTTAATTTTTAAATAATTAATTATATTTTATTTATTATTATATTCATAATTAACCTATTTTATTTAAAGTAAATAAAACAATTGAAAAAAAAAAAAATATTACATTGATTTACTAATATATTTATATAATTAAAATATTTTATGCAACGTAAATAAAATTATTTACAATAAAATATTATTATTAATGATATTACAGTAATTATTATGAATTTATAATTAAAATATTTTATTTAAAGAAAATAAATAGCAAGAGGATTGAAGCAGAATGCGATTCAGAATCGCCTAGTCTGAATGGGCCCATATAGCGCAATGTATCATGAGCCGCTTTCTAAGAAGAATTCTAAAAAGAATCGAGGCGGCTCACGGGGACGGGATACTCGATTTGAGAATCTCATACGAATCGCATACCGGAATCGTAGTCTGAATGGACATAAGCAAAATACATAGGCCGCCCGGTATCATTAGAATCTTCGATTCGTGAATCGCATTCCGGAATCTCTAGTGTGAATGAGGCCTTACCGGTCGTTTTTTTCGGATTCACTCCCGGGCTCCAGACACTGTTACATGCCTCAAAGAACTTCGTTCCAATAATATTTTAAAGCAATGCCTTCACATTTTTGGTATATAACTGCTTAAAAGTTTTGATTGTTGTACTCATATAACCATTGTATATCATATAACCAAACTTTAGCGACCTTCTGTGTGCTTTGATTATGTGTACCAAATCCAATCGAAATTAGAATAGCAGTTTACGCTTCACGCTTCGGCACACATTATTAATAACAAATATCTTGGTCTAAGGTGAACCAGTATAATACAGGAACTAGTATACATCTATCACTATTTAAAAATTAGTTTTTTTGTAGCATTATAATAATTTTCCTTTCTGTAATCTTCCTTTCATTCAATTATTTACTTTCTTATGTAACTTTTCTCACACTGTGTTTGTTGACTCCAATATTTAAAAAGTATCTGATTCCACATTCTATACAACTTTCTGTTCGTTTTTATTATTAAACTGTAAATTAATTGTTTTTATTATTCAACTGTAATTAATTTACCTAAGTTATAATTGTTTATTGAATTGAAACGGGAAGTTAGTGCATTGTGAGGAGTAGTTAGGCCTGGTGGGACGAGGATACCCTGCTCCAAACACTCCTTGGAATACTAATCCACAGTTTCTCCTGAAACTCAGACTAATTCCACAAACCACTAATACTAATTATCAACAACACTTTCCTCACTTCCTTTCCTTAATTAAATTTACTAATTTATTTGAACCAGTTTTTAAGGGAATTACATTTAGTTTGTACTTCATCTCCTGTCGTCGTTTCTTCACACCCTTACTTTGTAACTTCCGTGTTTTCTCTTCTCAATACTCGAATGATCATTTAGCATAGTAAAAACACTTTAATTCTTATTAAAATTTTGGAATTGCAAATCAAGAAAGAGGAATTTAATTGGAAAACTTACATGATTCTATATTTTTTTTTTAATTGATTGTATTATTTTATCCTGCTTTAATTTTACTGTACAGCAAGGTAGAAGCTATGAGTAAAAAGAGACATTTTGTGGACTCATTGAATCTTAAATTGTTTATAGTAAGTAGTGAGGTTTGTTTCCTTGTATGTAATTTTATTGATAGTTGGGTCTATAGGAAAAAGTTAAAAGTTCACTTTTGCAATATTTCGACCACTCTTTGGGTTATATTCAAGCTGACTAGAAGATTACTGTTTCGTCCTGTTCTTGCTAAAAAAAAAATAATCTTTTATTCTAACCAGGGTGGTTATTGTCAATTTATCAATTGAAAGGGTAATTTTTTTTTTTTTTCAAAAGTCCATAGTTATTCTATGAGTGTTACTATTCGTTATATTAAATGCAAACTCAAAAGTTTGATCAATCAAGAAGTTGTATTTGGTTGTTTCCTTGATTTTAAATTGTGAATCTTTAATGACGAATAGTGACAGGCATAATATAGCTATGGATTTTTGAAAAAATTGGCCCTTTTTTAACAATTGACGATAACCACCCTTGTAAGAAAAAGATTTTTTTTAGCAAGAACAGGATGAAACAGTAATCTTCTAGTCAGCTTGAAAATGACCCAAAGAGGGGTCGAAATATTGCAAAAATGAGCTTTCAATTTTTTCCTATATAGACCCTACTATCAATATTAAATTGTTTATCTGCTTTGTTCATTTACACACGGTACAATTTATTTTAACAGTATATTTTTTCTTTGTATAACAATGTTGCGTCAAAATTCATTAAAAGCATCAAAGCTTTTTTTGCGGTAGGTGAACGGCACATATGAGAAAGAGAAAACTTACTCTTCTGAACACATTAATCTTGGTGGCGCGCACTCCAGAAAAGACCACCCTGTACCCTTGTCATTAACTCGGGTTCGATGAGGTAGATGGCGTTTGTAAAAAAGGCCTGATATAATAATTCTAAAACAATTTTACAATTTTATCAGCCATACCAGTTATTAACGACTAAAAGTTATATTGCATTTCATCGTGTTCTGAGCTATTCTAAAAGTTTCACATGTCTAGTTACTCGGGAAGTTAGTTAAAATCGATTGCAAGATTTGTACTGGACACACAAACAAACAAGAAAGCAAGCTAATAAAAACGTGGTAAAAATATATATTATTTTTCATGAAATTTATGTTATTCATATTTCAAATTGTAATATTTTATTTCAAACATATTTCATATTACATTTTTATTCTTTTTCTATTAATTTTCTATTCCTTGGTAGTATTCTAAATTGCATTATTAGGTCTTACAGTACTAACTAATATACAAAGATACAAAGAAGTGAATTTTGAATAAGGTCATTTTCGTTTTTATTATAAAAGAAAAATAAATAAATAAAATATACATTTCTTTCTCTATCCTGGCCTTTCGTTTCATTTTGCCTGAACTTATTTATTTTTTACTTAGAACTGTATAAGAAAGGAGGAAAATATTTCAATGTTGAGAAGCCACAACATAATTTAATTTACATTTCATTTTTTTTCTATTCATATTTGAGTTTTTCTTCGAGTCAATAATACAATTGTTTGTGTGAAACCATTGCAATAAAAAGAGCTTATTAAGTTTTTTCTAAAAAATTAAAAATACTCAATTTTTTTTTTTTTTTATTTTTTTTTTTTTTTTAGAATTTTGCATTTATTTGCATGATAATGAAGTAAATTATTTTTACATTTACTTATACATATCTGAGCACACGACATTGTGGTCATTTTTCAGTAAGTTTACAGTGCATCTTTACTTGAACCAATTTACCCTGTTTTTCTCACCCTCATATTTCTGGTTCCTCTTAACATAGGCTTTTGAAATTTGAAAAATACATTAACCTTAAGTAGCTTAAGACAATAGAAAATTGAGCCCTTAATATTAATAGCCCTTAATAGCCTTATCAAAGGGGGGAGATTTTCAAAGTTTGTATTTTGTTACTGACTTTTCTGGGGACTCACTGACTCACTTATCATTGACATTATAAAAGACTTCCTAACCAGCCAAAAGGAATGATATCCTCAACAATAACTTAACCGTGAAAACAGGACCAAGATTCAGAGCCCTTCGTAGAAAGGTTAGCCTATCGAAGTAGTGATATCCATAGTGGCCAAATCTGCTTTTTAGGGTTTCGAGGTCATCCTAAAAAACCTTTATGCTTTTGGTAGTTCGTCCGTCCGTCGCATCTTAGAGTATATCTCCCGATCTACTGAAGCTACAGATTTGAAATTTGGTAAACAATTTAAATTTTTTTGCCCTAAAACAGAAACAATATTGCGAACTTAACCACTCAAAATGTCTGCGATCAATTACGAATTGATCGAATATTTTATATTTTTTGTAATTTTAAAGTAGGGTATAATTTTAAAGGAATTAAAATTTGGATTACAAATATATATCGCGTTTCCAAAATGGCTGCCATTTTACCCTCGAAAATATTAAAACAATACCTGCGCTAAAAAAAAATTTCCGCACTACCCTAATAGGACCCGTCTAAAAAATATATAAATATACATATCTGTGGTCCAATAATATTTCCGGGAGTTGATATAAAAAAGTTAAATTTTAGGGGGCCGTAACTATGGAGACCAAACATTTTTCGTTGGTATAATTTTAAAGGCATTGAAATTTGGTTCAAAAATGTATATCGCCTTTCCAAAATTGCGGCTTTTTTACCCCCGAAGTAAATTAAAATAAAACGCAAAAAATGGTGCCCTCTCCGCTATCCCATTAGGAAAGGTCCTAAAAATAAGGCATAAATACAAAAATTTACATCTCTGTGGTCCAATAATATTTCCGGGAGTTGATATAAAAAAAGTCCTAAATGGCGGCCATTTTACCCCTAAAAGAACCAAATAAGTGCATACCTAAGATACGAAAGGATAATATATTATGTACATCTTGCTTCTTAAAATTACAATTTTTTATACATATTTTAGTTAATAAAAAATTTAAAAAATAATGTTCTATTTATGAAGTTCTATGACTGAAGAAACCCTTTTAGTAACGTGACGGGATTTTTCTTAAGTTCATAACCTTTATAATCTATACAGAAATAATGCTCCCTGCTCTTAAATAAAACAATACTTTTTAAATCTGAAGTAACTTAATTTTAAGTTTTTGGTAGTTTTCATACTACGGAAAGTTTAAATTTAATTTAAATCAAATTATAATTATTATTTACTACGGGAACCAGACAGTGAAAAATACACTCCCACGCCGGGATTTGAACCCGGGTCTCCCGTATTTCCAGTACAGATGCTCTGGCCAACTAAGCTACGCAGGAGAATGATTTATAACTGCCGTAATCGATAACTACTCCCGAATCCAAGCTTTCAATATTCATATACATTTAGACAGTCAATATTTATGACATTAGAACTAAACCAAGAATTAACGCTTATAATTATAAAGTACTCAATTAGTACCTGTACCTTGTACAATCAATTCGAAATTCAATTTTAAGTTTTTGGTAGTTTTCATACCACGGAAAGTTTAAATTTTAATTTAAATCAAATTATAATTATTATTTACTACGGGAAACAGACAGTGAAAAATACACTCCCGCGCCGGGATTTGAACCCGGGTCTTCCGAATTTCCAGTACAGACGGGAGACCCGGGTTCAAATCCCGGCGCGGGAGTGTATTTTTCACTGTCTGTTTCCCGTAGTAAATAATAATTATAATTTGATTTAAATCGGAAGTAACTTCAATGTTATAATGAAGCTATTCAAGAAATAGTGAATGCAAATTCTCCCAGGATTAAGATTCCATTAGGGACATTATGGTACGTTCTAGTTGATATTAAGTTATTCCCATGATTAGTCAATCAAAAGCAAAGCTTTGTAGGTCAATCACATATCAGTTTACCCTTGAACATCCTTAACTAAGTCTATAGCTTTGTCCTTGGCATCTAAATAGGACCTAGAAAGCACTCCAAATCTGCTTGAATCCGACTTAAAGCCTAATTGAATGTTTGATGATTAAATTGAATAATTATAGTTTGAGCTTGTACTAATAGCAATGTTTGGATCTTCTTAGTCTCATGCTATGTTCTATTCTGATTTGATTGAATCCTTATGTTAAATGCTAAATGCAATTAACAATTGGATACGCGGTCTGATAATAGCTCACAAAATTACAGCATCACCGAATTTAATAGAAGGTTATTATAAATTCTTTTATCTACAATTGATAAGAAATATAAACATTGCAACACTGTTTAGATGCGGAGAAAGTGATTCATTTAGTAGTTGTATTCATTGCGCATGCGCTTTTAATAATTCCTCTTTTTTTCCGCCCCAGTTCTTCACCTTGACGCACGATTAGCGTGTTTTTTTACATTTAACAAAATTGCCGTTTGTTTAATTAAAGTAACTGTTTATATCGAGTTTTTAGTGAAAAACAATGATTGATTTATGCGTCGTTATATATATGCGTAGAAAGTGATTCTTTACGTACTTGTATTCATTGCGATGATTATGACGAAAATGAGGAGAATAATGCGCCTCCCGAAATAATTAATTCGGCACAAAATACAACTAATGAATTAATGTCATCTATATCAAAAAAGAAATACAAACTTACATACAGGAAGTTTATTAAATACTTTTTTTCCGTGGTAGGCTGTGAAATAGTAACTTTAGAGCCTAAAAAACATAGCTAAAATCCATTTTTTCATTACGTGGACTTCAAAAATCTTTTCATTACTCCTAGCTGTAAAGAAAAAATCTTTTACGTCCTAGGCACTAAAAGATTTTTTCTTTACAGCGGGTAGTTGTCAAAACTTCCGTTAGTAGTGCTGCAGTCTTTGTAGAAATGCTTCTAGTACGATAAAAATCCGCTAGATGTCAATGCGTTTTATTTATCTTTTCTTATAGTGTAACCTCATTTTAAGGTTTCTTTTTTTAAGTCTTAAGTATGTACTAATATTTGTTATTATTATATATTGATTAGTGATTAATATTTAATGTTTTTTCATTGTCTGCTACCTCGGAAAAAATAGCATATGCTACGCGACTTTGAAGTGTTTTTTCTTTACCTTGGCAATATTTACTGTCTCGCTTCGCTCGACAGTAAATGTAATTGCCGCGGTAAAGAAAAAACTCACTTCACAGCCTTGTAACATAATATACTATTTCTGTATTTATTATTAAAATCCAACAATCGTGGATAAAGTACGGTACGCAACTCGTGCGAAAACTGCATTTTGCTTTGCTCGTGTGGTTTTACTACGCTCGCTGTCGCTCGGGTGTAAACTCCACATACTCGAATGCAAAATGCTACTTTCCGCACTAAACGTAATGTACTATAACAAAACCTTGGATTCATGAAGATACTGTCAGAGGATACTTGATTAGAAATTTAAAAAGTCTATTTTTTTTTTTAGATTAAAAAGATAGGGTATTAATGATTATTTGCCTGCAATTAAGTATTTATTTAAATAAATTTACCGGCAAATAATTATATCAAAAAGGAGGTCGAAAAGACAACTTTTTAATGAGTTGCAAGGAAGAAAATCAACGAGAAACAGTGGACGATACAAAATTAAAAAAATAAAATAAAATAAAAATAAATAGTAGAAAATGCGGAATAGTTGTAGAGTAAAATTCTCTATATTCGCAAAGAACTTTTTTCTCTTGGTCTTATATTTACTCTTGTTACCCGTCATCTTCCTACTCGAAGACCTAGTCTAAGTAAACTACTTTTAAGCTGTTAAAACATTTATCTTTATATAACGAATATAGGGCACATGATAGAGCAATATTAAAGAGTCTTCTCTAGTAGAACAAATTTATCTGGAACTCGTCATAACCAGAACGCACATTAGTTAACACATTATAAAAGTTGTTTGTAAAATTTAAATATTACTTTTAGTATAATAAAGCTAAACAGCTTCTTGGCCCAATAAATAAAAATGTAGCTATATATAACAAGGTAACGTAATGCTTGTATAGGGATATCATATTCTCTAACAATAAAATTTAATAATTTACACGTTTAATTGGTTTTCAAAGTTTGAGAGAGCTTCGAGAATCCATTTAAGATATTGGTAACAACAACGATGTAAAAACAACACTGCTTGTTTAGTGTTCAATTTTGATTGTTTGGGAACAATCATTTATCAAGTTTCTGCCTCACTCTGGCTCGCCTTCACAGGAAAATGTTGTTCTTCCGAATAAATGCTTCTCATCAAAATATTAACTTTTATGAAAGTTCATCAGCAACTTAGGAAGGAAAGTAAAGTGACACGTTCCTTCGATCATTTTAATAAACTTTTTGGCTTGGCCCGTTGAATGAGTTAAGTTTTACCAATTTTCCCTTTCAGGATAATATTGATGTGCTTAGTTAACTTTATCATATTAAACAAACAAACGAAGTATTTTTTTCAGTACAATTAATAGAAAAATCGGTCTGACACAACTCAGATAAACTTTCTCATATACGAGATTTTTCCCGGGGAAACGGCTTACATCGTTAGATTCATATTTAAATGGTTGCAATCGAAATCGTTCGAACCGTTTTCGAGAAATAATTTTTGACATTTTCATGTCTTTAATTTGTCACATAAACGCGAAAAGCGTTACCAAAAAACGACACCAAAACGCGTTACACTGTCAAAATAAAATAAATAAATAAAAATAAACATAAAAATAAAAAAATATAATATTTAACAATAATAATGTTTTATGTACAAGTGTATGTGGTGGTGAATACATTTATGTTCGAAAGTATGTCGTACGAATCAAGGCTCGTGAAGTTAATCGTCGGCACACGCCTAACGTACACCGCGAAGCGAACCTGGCGACATTTCATGTCGGTAGCTTTCGCGGAGCGAAGACATGAAAATGCCTCACTGTCTTGCAGACTCGTATGCAAGAATTTTTTTACTTAATTAAGAGAAATCTGATAAAAACAGACAAATTAAGCGGAAAAACACTTAAAAAAGCTATAACAATAGTTTTTTCTCTTTTTTTCAGAATCTTGGGGGGGGGGGGGGGGTAGTGCCCCAAATGTGGAGTTGATCATTCTTCGATTTCGCCTGTGGTTATGATTTTTCTGAACATGTTTGTCAAACTTCGTCATAATCGGCCCAGTAGTTTAGGCTCAACGCGTCTGCTCAGATGACAGACAGACATTATTTAAAAACCAATGTTTTGGACTCACGTCCCGAAACGAAAATATTAATCAAAAATCAAGATCAAATTTTCGCGTTATAACAGTACTTTCTCTTTATATGAAAAAGTAAAAAAGAAACAAACAAAAATATTGCTATATTTTGAAATTAAAATAATCACTTTTTTCATCAAAAAGAGATGAATGAATCTTTTTTATTCGGTATAAAAAACAAAAAGGTTTTATTATTATAATGGTTTTGTAGAGGTCGGAGACTCAGGATTTCCTGTGAGAGGAAAGCCATAGTTACAAGTGCTCGGTCCTGTTTTCCTTACAAGTCTTATAGGAAATTGAAAGTTCCGATCGTTTACCTGAGCATCCTGACTGTTTTACCACCAGGCATACTTCTTCCTTTTTGAAATCTATCCTAAACACCCAAATCCTAAAATAACGTGTATTCTTCTATTATCTTTTTATCGAACTGTTAAATGATCTTTTATCATTGGCTTACTTTCAATTTGTTTCATATTATCAAGTTCACACAATACTAAAAAATCAGTTTTTCATAAGTATTTAAAAAGTAGAGTGTGATAACGTCAGTATAAGATATTTGAGTATACCCGATTGCGTCATACTAGTGAGTAAAGAAAACTATTTTCAATATTTTTTAATTTATTTATTATTCCAAATTTAAAATATTTGTGTGAATACAAAATTTAATGTTTCTACGTTGAATTTCCTCTTATTTAAAATGTTATTTTATTTTTTTGAAATTATGTTGAATTATAAATTTTTTCAGTTAAACATTTTATTTTTTTATAAAGATCGGAATTTATTTTTTACTTTGTCCTTTTAGGGTAGGTTGAAAGAAGGTTGTTCGTAGTATCCTTGGCTTTTTCTCTTTTTTCTTTTCTGGTCTGTTCTCTGGAATGCTGGCCTATTTGTTCCGCTATTTATCGGGCAAGTAGAAAGTTCAAACCATAGCCTTAAAGCTTCCAACAGGTTTTCTTTTTTTCACTTGTTCCGAAACTGTTGTACCTTCGTCTACCTTTACCTTTTACCAATGATTTCTTACTTCGAGGTATAAAAAATATCCCTTTATTATTTGTTGGTTTTTTTTTTCCTTGTATTTTTCCCTTTTTTTTACCTTCACAGGTTTTACTAAAAGGAAGGATTTATGGACAGTTTTCAGCCCTTCTAAGAGAAAATGAGAAAAAAAGGATAGAAGGTCTAAAAAGAAGAATAGAGCGAGTTGAGTTCCTAAAAGTAGGAAAACGTGATGTTTAAGAGAAAAAGAAAAGTAAGTTGAGTATGAAAGAGTAAAGAAAAACGAAGTGAAGAAGTTGAATGAAGAGGAATACTCTTGTATTACGAGTTGTAATACTTTTCTATCTTGGTCTATTCTCTCTTCGTAGAACAGACAAAGATAGAAAAGTATACTCTTGTGTAAACGAGTAGAGGAAGAAAACGGGGGAAAAATTCTACGAAGAGAGCATAGACAAAGATATAATAGGATGCTCTTGTGAAAACGAGTAGCGGAAGAAAACGGGGGAAAAATTCTACGAAGAGAGAATAGACAAAGATATAAAGGGATGCTCTTGTGAAAACGAGGAGAGGAAGAAAACGGGGGAAAAGTTCTACGAAGAGAGAATAGACAAAGATAGAAAAGTATACTCTTGTGAAAACGAGTAGAGGATGAAAACGGGGGAAAATTCTACGAAGAGAGAATAGACAAATAGAAAGGGAATCTCTTGTGAAAACGAGTAGAGGAAGAAAACGGGGGAAAAGTTCTACGAAGAGAGAATAGACAAAGATATAAAGGGATGCTCTTGTGAAAACGAGTAGAGGAAGAAAACGGGGTAAAAGTTCTACGAAGAGAGAATAGACAAAGATATAATATAAAGGGATGCTCTTGTGTAAACGAGTAGAGGAAGAAAACGGGGGAAAATTCTACGAAGAGAGAATAGACAAAGATAGAAAAGTATACTCTTGTGAAAACAAGTAGAGGAAGAAAACGGGGGAAAAGTTCTACGAAGAGAGAATAGACAAATATATAAAGGGATGCTCTTGTGAAAACGAGTAGAGGAAGAAAACGGGAGAAAATTCTACGAAGAGAGAATAGACAAAGATAGAAAGGGATACTCTTGTTAAAACGAGTAGAGGAAGAAAACGGGGGAAAAATGCTTCGAAGAGAGAATAGACAAAGATAGAAAAGTAAACATTAATAAAAAGAAGTAGAGGAAGAGCTAGTGGAAGACACTCCAGCAGAGGAAACAGAGTTTAGAAAAAGATTGTGTGGATAGGTCTGAAAACTGTAAATCGTGTGAGTGAAAAGAAAAAAATTCTCGAAAGAGTAGATGCAGATGGTGTGTGGAGGTTGAAGACGAGGAAATGGTTGAGGAATATGAGAACACCTTAGATGGAGTGAGAAATACAGATAAAATAAATATGTATAAGAGAAAGACGGCGTTCAAAGAAGTAGGGAATAGAAAAAGAAACTACCGCTTTTACAAATTCAATCTCGCAATTCTTCTACATTCAATTTGGTGTATACTTTTTTTCTGATAAAGAGTATTTTTTTTTTTCTCAAAGTTAGAGTAAAGGTAGCTAGTTGTTATGTCCAACATAACTTTTTCTAAATTCTTTGTTGGAAGACGCCCTTTCTGATAAGATTTCGTTTTTTGGGGGGAAGGGGGGGAGGAGTTAACTAGAATTTATACAACTTATTTTTACTATTGTTAAATCTCACCTTTTTTACTTTTCCTCACCTATGGTAGGAAAAGTTATGTTTTCACCCAAACATTTTTTTTTCGATATTTAAACTGAATTATCCGTTTTGGAATTTTTTAAGACCTGCTGCGAGTGTTTTTCAAAAAGTGGTCCGATCGAGTTGAAATTTGGCACGAATGTACCTCTCTGTATGACAGATAAATCCACCATATTAAATTTTAATATTAGCCGCCATTTTGAAGTTATCGATTTTTGAATTTTTAAACTTTGACGGTTAATAAAACCGAAAGTATATATACTTTTTGACATATAGCATATCCGTCGGAACCGGTATAAAATAAGGAACAAATAAAAAAAAATAAAACATTGAAATTCCATTAATTAGTTTAAAAGTTATAAGCGAACATAATTATTAATTAGTGCGATGCTTTTGTTAAACGTCAAAGTTTGTTTACATCGGTAAAAATACCACCAAAATTCAAATAATTAAATATATAAAAATAATGTATAAACATTTTTTTGAAAAATTAAAATTAAAAAATCAGTTAAATTAGTTTAAAAGTTATAAGCGAATATAATTATTTTTATTAATGCGATAATTTTGATGACGTCAAAGTTTGTTTACATCTGTCAAAATACCGCCAAACTTCAAATAATTAAATAAAATATAGGTATTAAAAATAAGGGTTTTTTGAAGAATGATAATAAATCAGGTAGTTCAGAACGGTCACCCATCCAAGTACTGACCACGCCCAATGCTGCTTCCTCCAAAGTGAGAAAAAGTTCCGAGGCACCCCGTACCCGATTTTTTTTTATTAACATTACATGTATAATGTATATGAAAAAAATTTAATTATATTATCAGTTTTATGAAACTAAAGGAGACTATTAAGTACCAAACATGCTTCATATACTACGAAGAATATTTATCTGTTAAGCATTTCTATTGTCATAACAAGGTTTTTATTTCACATCTTTTATTTTGTGCATGCATTTTAATAACTTGTGAAGAAACATGTAGAGGATAAATGTAGGGTAAATATATTCAAAATACATGCTTATCACTGCGTTTATATATTTTTTTATTCTATCACAAAAAATAAATAATATCCTTTGAGTATTTATATGATCAGTAATATTGATGAAAAATATAGGTAATTTATCACTGCACCACCTATTACTCTAATTTATTAACGATATTAATTTATTAATGGGTATAAATGGATAAGCCACGAATGATTTTTTAAAGTAGAAGCGATATTACTTTAAAATTAATTATGGTTAATTAAAAATAACTAATTTATGTTGTTCGAGTTACCTGTTCTATTCTTACATGAGATGACTTGTAATGACAACATTTTTATCGTTCTGGAGATTAATGAGAACAGTAGTAAATTCAGCTCTTTAAAACTATATTAAATTACCTTTCTTCCATTTATAAGCAATCTGATTGCAATAAACCAGAGTTTATTGGTTAACTATTAAATCGTAATAGTCTATTCACACGCATCTCAATCTATAACAATCAATATACAAACAGTTAGAACTCAAATTTCTATTGTTTTTCTTTTTACTTTTTCTCCCTACTAATAGTAGGAAAAGTATTGTTTTTACCAAAAAATTTGTTTTCGAGATTTCAACGGAATTATCCGTTTTAGGTGTTTTTAAGACCTCCTGAGTGGTTTTCAGCATGACGTATGTGTGTATGTGTGTTATCATCGTAGCGCCCAAGGTATTTAACCTAGAGAGTTGAAACTTGGCAGAAAAATCAGTCCTAACCTGCAGTTATGCCGCCCGAAAAATCAACTTTTTCCGCCATCTTGAACCCAGTTTGCTGGGTAATCAATCGTAATAAATCGAAAATGGTCCTGATCGAGTTGAAATTTGGCTCGAATGTACCTCTCTGTATGACAAACAAGCCCACCAAATTTCATTTTGATTTTGGCCGCCATTTTGAAGTTATAAATTTTTGAATTTTTAAACTTTGACGGTTAATAATACTGAAATTTCATATAGGTTTTTGACTATTAGCATATCGTTGGAACCGGAAAAAATTAAGGAACAAATATAAATAATCCCGATGAAATTCTATTAATTAGTTTAAAAGTTGTAAGTGAATATAATTATTTATTAGTCCGATAATTTTGATGACGTCAAAGTTTGTTTACATCTGTCAAAATACCGCCAAACTTCAAATAATTAAATACAAAAAAAATCAATATAGGTATTAAAAATAAGGTTTTTTTTTTGTAAAAATTATAATAAATCAGTTAGTTCAGAACGGTCACCCATCCAAGTACTGACCACGTCCAATGCTGCTTCCTCCTGCTGCTTCGCAGCAGGAGTGGCCTCTGAAATGAGGAAAAGTTTCGAGGTAACCTGTACCCGATTTTTTCTTCTATTGTCTCCTTCCACCGGCCTCTTAGTGAACCTTATTTACAATAAATAAAACTTATAGCGCAAAAATGAACCATTATCAATAAATCGCAACCACTAAACTATAAACCCAAATATTACTGCCTGACACTCATCTCAATTTCTTTCGAACCGGTAAACCCATGATTATGAAGTTGGTAGGTGTGTTTCCTCTTAGGCCCTAGATCAGCGCTTCCCAAACTGTGTGCCGCGGCACACTGGCGTGCCGTGAGGCCGGCTAGGTGTGCCGCGGGATCCAAAATAAATAAAAAATAAACCACAAGTGGTCACTTTTGAACGATTTATTGATGAATAAAACTATTATTGAACAATTCATGTTTCGTAAAGACCGCATGAGGCCGAGACATTTTTAATTTAGTTCATAAGTAGTTTGAAAATGACAAAATATCATGGTAGTCTTAATTGTCTGCATTGAAAAGTGTCCATCCATGGCCGGTTTTTACACACTGTTTCCTACATAGAGGAGCAGTGGTAGCTAAATCTTTGGCTCCTGGACACAGAGGAAGTATTACTATCAAGTATTTGTTAACCTTTTATTTAAGTGTTTCCATAAATATCATGTTAACTGTGTATATAATGGGTAAAAGTGATTTCCAGACATGTAATTATCAAAAATTTACACGCCTGGTATAGTAAATAAAAATTTTATGGCCCCGGATGGGGGATCAGGCCCCCCCCCCCCCCCGGATGGCTCTCGGCACCCCTGCATAAAATAATAGGTGTTCCTCGGCTATTGGCTATTATTTTGCAGTGTGCCGCTGGCTAGAAGAGTTTAGGAAACACTGCCCTAGGTCCTCACTAAGAAATATTTTTACGATCTACCATCATAATTCAAAATGGTGGCTACATATATACAAAATTCGACAACGATAAGTCCCTCCACTTTAAGAGGGGAAATATGAGTAAAGTAATAGTTATTTACGCACCAAGGGAGTAAAGTTTGGCATAATTCCCAGTGCAATGAAGTTGATCAATTAAATCATGATTTAAGTCTTGAGGCGAAGCCGGGAGACTTAAATGTTGGTTTCCGAGGCGTAGCCGAGGTAACCATGAATGTAATTCTCGAGATGAAGCCGAGAGAATTATGTATTGCTCTGGGAATTATGCCTTTTTGCTCTCGTGGTGCGTACAAGATTTTAACTTCAGAAGGGAGAAAAAAAATACAAATTTATAACACAAGATATTCCTTATTTATCTATTTTACGTAACTTTATATTTCAACAATAATGAGTAAATTTAAATAAACAGGTCAAGTGTGTGCTGGTCAGCACACAGCGAGGGTCCGTAGGCTACACTGTATAGTTTAAGTAGTACCCTATTGATGGTGTTTTTTAAAATGCTAAAAAGCTTACTTTGAACTATCCTATGGGTCTGATATTCTCAAAAAACATAAACAAACTTCTAATAAAGTATTTTTTTGCCACAGAACTGGACTACAACCATATAAATACATTGAAAAGACCATAATTATAAAAAAAACGTATTTTGTCAATAAAAAAATATTTTTTTCGAAATTTCCAAAAAGTGGTATCAGTAATGTTCAGGAATTTTTTCAGATTTTTTGCACTTCACATAAGCGAGATAGAGGGGGGGGGGGACACGTTTCACACCCACTTCAAACTTGCCTACGCTCGCCCTATCAAAGTTATATCCAAAGAATTATATATTTTTGTAATTAGCTCGACGTACCCTTTCATATGATACCCCTCACGATGTCGAAAAAAAATAAAAAAATTTTAACCCTTAAGTTTTTTTACCCTAATTTTTTTGAAAAATATTTTTTTTAAGGCGCTATATTTTTAAAATATGTGAGCAGGTACAAGACACATACATGCCAAATTTCAAAGTGATCGGACAAAAGGTGTAGCCGTGAGAGCACGGGAGAGGACGGACGAACAGACACACACAGGAAAATATAAGGGTCCTTGGTTTTGCCTACGGACCCTAAAAAGAACTAATACATTTAACTATAAACATCACAATTAATAGAACATTTAAAATAGGGAGTGTTGTAAAACAAATCAAAGAAATATTTAAAAACAGCTGATTGCGAGTCATGTTTGTAATAAACAGTGTTGCCAACTTAAATCTTCGTATAATCTGTTTAAACGCAGTTCTTTTACTGGAATTAATTTGGCTGCACTCAATTTACAGGGATTTATGCTATAACTCCCTGTGGATCGGCCAGGCAGTCAAATAACACTTAACACCCTAAAAACCAAGCAGTTAAGTTAACTTCTTCTCCCGCCTGGAGGTAAAAGTGATTTCTGAAGTTAACAATTTAATATATGAGAGGCTATTCTTAATGATGTAAGCATAGATTACAACTTAAATAATGTAAATTAAATTTAAGTCACTTATTATCCCGTTTGATAATTGAAGAATTAAAAATTGTTACTTATATAACACATATGTTTTATTTTTAAGTGTAATGGATTTTGAAGTAATCTGGCTTCATGGCTTATCCATTTTATTAATTAATAAGATAAAATTAAACTAACACTAATAAGTAGGCGTATTATTAGGTGGTGTAATGATTAGTTAATTGAATTTTCTATCAATATTACTCATTATAGAAATACTCAAAGGAGAGACAATATTTATCGTTCTAAAAATATAATTTTGTTTACATTATCTCAGCTCGAGATAGCGGATTTTAGCTCCACTTTATCGCATGAAAAGCTTATGAATAGTGAAGTAAATTTACTTTGTAAATCGTTCTGTAATCAATCTACCGTTTATAGTCACTTAAATTAAGTGCTTTGATAGGCGACAAAGCTGAGAATGAACGTAGTGTCTCAATTTAATTAAGGTGTTTTGAAATTCTAATTGATGTTTTGATGATAAAATTAATTATTTGCTATGTTATTTCAGTTAGAAGGTAACTGTTTTATCGTTATACAATTAGAGTTAGTAATTAATATTCAAGTAATAATTTAGTAAGTAACGTTTAACATCAAACTTATTTAGATTTGAAAAGTAAATTAAGGTATAATAATACATCAAAATATATCAATTAATATATCAAAGTGCCCAATTTGTTCGGGTTAATGTGTTAACCTAATGTGAAAAACTCTTATGAATTAAAATAAATATATTTTATCGCCCTCCATTTGTAAACATTCCTATCCTGAGCGGCCGATAAAGTTCCATTTTACAGCCCTGGGGCCTGTAAAAATGCATGCTTTATCTTTACAGGGCCGCTAGTAGTTCGAGAAGCGGCCGCTTCCTGGCCGGGCCGCGGCGTGCAGGAAGTGCTAGTAGTTCTCAGCGTCAGCTGTTCAATTAGTAACAATCAATATTTTTATAACTGCGGTTTGTTTTGGTACTGATGTAACCTTAATATGCATATATTGTTTTGAAGATTACGGCAAAATAGTTTGCATGTTTAGTAATTAGTTTACATGTGGTGGGCGATAAAATAGTGTACTCACCACGAGCAGTAAGCGACATGACAAGCCTCGGGCGTTAAACGCACTCGTGCTTTCAAACTTCGCCCTCGGCCTGTAATAACGCCCTTACTGCTCTAGGTGCGTAAATAGCTGTTTTATTATTTTTATCTACGATTGATACGAAATATAAATATTATATCTCAGTTTGGATGCGTAGAAAGTGATTCTTTACGTACTTGTATTCATTGCGATGATTATGGCGAAAATGAGGAGAATAATGCGCCTCCCGAAATAATTAATTCGGCACAAAATACAACTAATGAATTAATGTCATCTTAATCAAAAGAGAAATACGAACTTACATATAGGAAGTTTTTTTTTTTTTAAAAAAGTATTTATTATTAAAATCTAACAATCGTAGATAAAGTGCGGTACTCAATTCGTGCAAATACGGCTTTTTGCTTTTGCTCGTGTGGTTTTACTACCATCGCTATCGCTCGGGTCAGTGGCGGATCCAAGGGGGGGGGGGGGGCAAAGGGGGCAAGTGCCCCCCCCGAGAGAGGGTACCCGAGAGACAATAATATACAAAATTCTTTTGCATGTCCTGATAATATGTACACGTACACTATAAAACAGGTAACAACAAGATCCACGATTGAGAAAATGCATATATTGCAGTTCAGGGCCACCAACGGGGGGGGGGGGGGGGGGCAGAGGGGGCAATTTCCCAGAGGCCCAGGACCCTTGGGGGCCCCTGCCTCAGGGGGGCGGGCGGTCCTGGTTTTTTTTACAACCAAAAAGGCAAGGAGGATATTGTTATCAGTGGCGTGACTATGGGCCCTAAATAAAAAAAAAAACATGAAACTTATATTTTTGTACCAATGTCGATGGGGACCCATATGATAAAATCTATCATGGAATAATACTTCTACGCCATTGTCAGGGGGCCCATTCAGTTCTAAACGCAATTATTTTTCATTTTTGTTTTGGCGAGGAGCCCCCTGCCTATGCCTTAGCTACACCACTGAATGTAATGAACTTAAAATTATTCCTAATGTGTCATGAGTATGGAATTTTGAATTCTTGTATTTCATTTAGTTACTAAGATTTTTGTGATGTTTTCATCTTATTCAATTTGGTAAATGTTGTTTTACAAGAGAGAAACTGACAGATAAATCATATTAACAATCTGATATTAATAACTTTTACATTTTTACTTGTAATGCATTTTTTAAAAAATAAAATGTGTTATTTAACTATTTTTATTTGCTTACTCTTAATCTCATTATTTTAGCAAACAATTTATATTATGTTTTATTTTATATTATACTAAGTGTAAAAGAAGATTTTTTAATGAAACTTATCAGCTACAAAACAACATAATTTTTTTTTTTTAACCCATCTTAGTTAAACTCTGAAATTCTTCCCCACCAAACATCTTTTCCTGTAAGGACAAACTTGCCTCCAGAAACCCTTTAAACTCATCTTTTTGCACTTAAATTTTAAAAAATTCTCCCGGACCCCCACCGTTATTTGTTCAAAGGGGCCCTAATGCTAACTTGCCCAGGGGCCCGGAAATCCTCTCAGCGGTCTTGTAGCAGCTTCTAGTTTGTTTCCATGAATCATGAAACCTTACCATACCATTGTGATTAAAACTCAATGATTTCATTCAAGTTGTAATTAAATTTAGTTATTCGAAAGATTTTGAGCCGTATTTACTTTAAATGTATGATTTTTCTTATGTTTGTTAAGAGTAAAACACCAATTTCTATTCAAAATTTATACATTTTTCCCCCGGACCCCTCTTTTTCTTGAAGTGTATTTCATACCCCGAAAACCCCTCGGTGTTGAATGGATTGCCCCCCCCGAAATTAGGTCCTGGATCCGCCACTGGCTCGGGTGCAAACTCCACTCTCGCATGCAAGCTCTTTTCGTAAAGTACTATTATTATGATGTTATTTAACGCGGTAGTGTATGGAATTCTATAGGTAAAACCATTTAATGCCCATGAAAATTATCAATTACTTAGGGCAATATATTAAAATAGCAACCTCCGCTCATCCACTTGGTAGACCTTAACGGTGGTCTACCTAGTTAGCTATATGTGCCTCTTCTTTTAATATTTTCCATATATATATTTATAATTTTTAATTATATTTAATATAAACAAAACTTAAACAGTTGTGTTTGTTGCTTTTAAGCTCTTATTTTTTTATTATTTTTTTTTTTTTAAAGATTAAGAATTTTTATTAAATTATCATACAAGAAAATACATAAATAATACACTGTTTATTCATCCCACCACTGGAGGGAAAGCCCTGTGCTGTGGTGAGGGTCTCCTCCCATCCTTAGTTTACATATAATTATAATTAGTCACATGTCATACAAGTAGTTAAACAAAATTCAACATTTTTTCTAAATATATATATAAATAAATATATAAATATTTATTTTTATTTTTAAATAAATACCTTTTATCAGCTTCTCCGAAAAGAAACGGAATGAAACCAATCACAGTTCTCTGAACTCAAAGGGTTTTTAGCCAAGAAGTAGATATTTATTTGGAAACTATTTCTGTTCAGATTTGCTAAGTTTACTTACTTTTTTATCTTGTAGATATTTCTTAGTATATTTCTCACTCAGATTTTTTTTGGTTTTTATAACTTTTATATTGGTAAAGTTTTCTAGTGGCTACGCTTTACTTTTTTTCCACAAGAGAGAATTATTAATATCTCTTTTGTTTGAAGTCCAAAATCTAAACGAAATTGTCTTCAGAAGTGAGTGAGGTTTCCCTACCCTTCAAGCCTTATCATTCTTCTACTTGAATGCCTCGATATGATTTTTTTCCCCGTTACGTTTTGTTTTTTGATTGAGAAAATATGATATTTTTCTCTCTTTTTAGACAACGTCCTGTTTAGCGACAATGTCCCGTCATCTACAAACATAGTTTGCCAATAAGTGTGGCACATAGCCTCCACGCCTTCCATTTTCTATGCTTCAATGATTTTATGCTTTTGCAACGTATTATTGTCAAATTTATTTCATTTTCCCTCCGCTTTTTAAATGTGTCAAAATAGTTTTGATTTTTTACACATGAATAAAGCCTTGTCCAGACTGCCGAACCGAACAGAGGAAACGAGCCGAATATTGGTCTCTGCGCATGCCCATACTGAGATGCGCAGGTGCACTTTAGACTGAGCATGCGCAATGCTCGGCTCGCTTCCTCTGTTCGGTTCGGCAGCCTGGACGAGGCTTTAAAGTATTAATTTAGCAGAATTTATACAGCACAGTCGGTTGAAATTAATCTGGGGCCATTTGTGGCCTATTTTCAACAAACCATTCAAAATATCATAAGAAATGATAACATAAAATACTCATAAGTTATGAGTCATAACAGATGAGTATTTTCAAAGATATAGGTGTAAATAAATGAATATTTGTGTGCAAAGAGAAAGGCAACAAATGGGCGCAGAGGTTTCAACTTATATGGGATCAACAAAGGGCTAATTAAGACGAACCATCCAAATTTCATTGAAATCTGATGAGTATAGTTTTTAAGATATATGTTGGTTCGCAAATATTGAGCGACACACCGACAGAAACGAAACCAAAAATGTTCCCTGAAGTCTAAAAGAAATTTCTGTTTTTGAATTTTGAAAACCGGAGGTAGGTATATATATAATATTTTCGTTCTTCAGAACGATCATAATATTAGCTTCCTTTACCTTTGTTAAGCTCGGACGCAATATTAAAATCGAAAATTTAGAACCACAAGACTAGAGTTATTTGTTATATGAATCATATTTTAGCATAATGTTATTATGTATGGAGTAACATTATTTTTACGTTAAGCAAAGCTGTTGTTGACTTGTATCAGTCAATTTGAGAATTATAAATCCAATTTGGGTTAAAGAATATTGATAAAACGGCAAAAACTTGTAATTGTGTGCGAGTAGAGATAAGTCTAGTCACATCACAGAACAATCTTATTCCATGTTTCAAATGTCTTGTTATAAAGGGGAAAAAATGTTTTTCTTGTCTCCAAAATCAATTTCTCCACGTTCCGATTTGTTCCATTTATTTATACCGATCTATAAATCCTCGTTTATTATCTGATTATAAGCTGACAAGTATTTTCTTACTAACCCAATGGTATGAATCAAATTTTAGCTGTATGATAAATAATGTAGAGGGGAAAAGATGGAGGATGAGGAATAAATATGTCTGGTTTTAGGCTGTAGGGAGTTCTTTTCTCGGTTTGAGGAAATATTGACCTGTTTACGTTAGAAGAACTGATTTACTTTAGAAGATGCCTGGGGAGGGTAGAAATAAAACAAGGCTCGGGTTTGAAAGGAGCATCAGGACTAGGTTTAGGGCCTGATACTCCCGACCTCCCAGCATCTAACAACCTTTAGGACTAATGAATATAAACAGTACCTCGTCTCTAGAAAACACTGGGCGTTCTTCTTTCACACGGCCTCTATCACAGGCGCCTAAAGCTTCGCTTCTTCGCTTTATTTCCAAGATTAGCTCCCAATTAACTCGATGAAAGAAGCTAAGGCAGTACAATTTCAGAACCTTTGTTTTCCTGGAAATTCCTAAAGGTCAAATTCAATTCAATTCTTAAACCTTTTTTGGAATTTTAATTTTAAATTCTTTCGTTTCTTCAACTTATTTTATCAGAGTAAGCAGATTTTTCTATACATAATTGAGGTTGTCCGTGTTTTGAATATATTTCCGATATTAAGAATAAAAATCCCAACGTTGTCGATAAGGAAATAGTTGCGTGATGTTGGATTTATTCTTGTATTCTTATTGTATTCTTTATTTATTTAATTCATTACATTGTAAAGAAAACCATAAAAATTAAAATTATCCGTTCAGTTTGTAAACATTATTATTATTATTATTATTTATATAATAATTTTGTATTAGAACTATCAACATAAGTGTTTTTTAGACAACGAATTTCCAATATTATTGTTCTTTTTGACAACTTACCTAAAATGTGAGCAAGAAATGGTGAGTTTTTATCCTAAGATGAAAAAGTTGCCAATTTTTAACCTAAGATGAAAAAGTTGCCAATTTTTAACCTAAGATGAAAAAATTATTGCCAATTAAATGATAAATATCCATAAAAGCATTTTGTGAGACTTTAGTTTAGATCGATGCTTAAAATGGCGTTTTAATTTTGAACTCCAGTAAACTAAACTATAATCAATCTATGACAATTACACTTCCGATTCCGCGAATTTTGTAATCATTGTAATAGATTTTCAGTAGATTACAACCGTATGGTTAATTTATTGTTTAGTGAAATAGCTATTATTTCCCATCCAATTCCTTTCTTAATTTAGTCTATGTATCTATAGTTTGTTTTTACCTTACAGGAGATAATTACACTAACACGATCTGCCTCTGCATTTCTGTCCACCCTAAATAATTTAAAATTCTAAATAATTTAAAAAAGAGATCTTTTGAAAATCTTAACCAAGATTTATGGGCCATTAGTAAATATTAACAAAGATTTATGAAATAACTAAAATGTTGATGAAATTATAAAAATCGCGGTTTCGAATAATTTAAGAAAATAATTTAAAAGGACGCCATTCGTAAATCTTAACTAAGATTTATTAAAGATCAAAAACTTTGATAAAATTATGAGAATCGTGGTTTTGATTAAAATAATCTAGTCTATTTAAATATCAATTTAACCATAGGCAGTCTGTGGACTGACTTAAGAGTGGACCAATAAAGAATTTGTTTAAAAAAAAAAAAATCAATTTAACCATATAAACCTTTATCCTGGGATAAATCTAGTTTTTAAGATATTCAATAAAATAAATGTAACCCTGCTGGAAATAGAACCAGTCCATGTAAACAACCGCCTTTATTTTTAATAATTTCTATATAAGAAATGTTTAGATAATTAATAAACTAATAACTTAATTGAACTAAAAAATTCATATTGATTCGGTATAAGTATAAATATGAGAAAGTTTGTCCGAGTTGATTAGACATGTTTTTTATATAAACGTTTTTAGAAATAGAAATGTTTGTTTAAATTTATTTAAGTTTAAATTTAATTAGTTTGTTAAATTCTTTTTATATGACCAGGAAAAAGTTGAACTTATTTAGATTAGAGTAGAGAATTTGTGGAGGTTAGTACAAGAGAAACTGCTAAAAGTAGAGTAGATATAGTTTGTTAGTTATTCTGGTAAGGAGTGGGTTCCAGAGGTCCACGATTTGAGTATTATTGTATTGAATTCCTTTTCAGTTCGAAAGATGTTCCGCTTTGCCCTTGGCGAAGAAGCTTACATCCCAACTTCTTATAGACTTCAAGCTAGTGTTCGCTTCCTCTTAGCTCACCTTGTAAAGGGAACTTGGTCAATAGGGTTTATCCGCCCTTTGTCCCGATCACCCTTCCAGATTTAACATAAGAACTGAATAATACCTTACCTTGACTTTCCTATTTGGGAGTCTTGATTTATTGTGAATTTTGAATGAGATATTTTCAAAGATCTAAGATATTTGATCAATATACTCTTTACAAATAAAGAGATTTCGAATTGCAATTGTTTGAAAATATTCCATTGAAATTGTTTATTTCCGGAAATAATAGCTTCAAATCGATAAAAGTCGAACCTGTTTTTATATTAATTTAAATAATATTATTATGGTATCTCTGATTTAAGGGGAAATCAAGAATTCATAACAATATACCACACAACTTCAAGAGTTAAGTTGTGTATTTGTTTGATTTGAATTGTACCTCCAACTTACCTTCCAACTTAAGTGTAGTAAAGGTAAGAATTCCTGATAACTCTTAAAGTTATGTGGTGTATTATTGTTCTAACTTACTGATTAAAAGTTTGAAAAATGGATATGGATAAAGTCGAATTATGCTTAGTGCATAAGCAATAAAATCCCTCTCGCTTCAAACTTTTAATGATCGTCGAGGAAGCAAAAATATAAATTGTTTTTTGCACCCTTAAAATACTCATACTTCAAGTAAAAAAAATCACTATGAAATTGGAGACAAAGAAATGGAAAAAGCTCAACAGAAGAATAAATATACTGTGGAAGTTTTGGTTATTAAAGAAAATCTTGAAACGTTTTCTGAAGAGTTAAAAATATACCCTGAAGATTGTACGTGTCCCGCAGTTCGTTATGAATAAATAATATAGGACTTCTCGAAGAACACTAAACGTCATGGTATTGCAAACACGGTTTGTGAAGCTTCCTATAGCACATATTTATAACCTTTATCCAAAAATTATTGATTTCAGATTTAAATCTTGTCTTGATAGAAAAATTGTCATTTCAAAGTAGTGGAATATTTGATGGAACAATTAATTATGGGTGCTTATGAACATTGCATGCCTGTAGTACAGTTACAAATAAACTAAATTATAAATATATTTTTTATATGAAGTGAAATACTATTATTACCATTACAATACTTAGTTATTTATTAATATCTTTCCTTACCTTAAAGAAAAAGTATTGTTTTCATCCAAACAAATCCGAAACCGAGATTTTAACGGAAATATTCTTTTTTTGTTTTTTTTACGACGATTTTTTTTTTTTTTTTTCGTTTTTTATTTAGCCACAAATAAGGGAGCCAGCGTGGCCGAGGGTCTTAAGGCGCTCGCTCAGCTATCAATAAGTCGAGGTGACTTGATGTCGTGGGTTTGATCCCATGCCATGATACTCTGAATTGCATCTATGAATCGCAGACGGTGCAGAGCGGGGGACACCTCCTATGGGGCACTCTTCCCCCACTCTTCGATGTGGGTCCGATCCGTGTCGCATGATAATGTGATTTGTATCTCTGGTTCGAGGACGGAGCAGGGCGATGGACATCCCCCTATGGGGCACTCTTCCCCACACTTTGACGCACGCTTATATAGCTTACTAATGACCACAACATACTCGCTACAGTGGTACAATGTACCGCCGCATGTATGATGTGTGATGTGTGAAGTAGCTGGAACTCTCCACTACGGGGTGTGAAAAGGGCCTAATTGCCAGGTTCGAACAAGTGGTTCGTCCTACCCGTTCTAGTAGGAAGTATTAGACTACTACTACTACTACTAACCACAACTATAAAAATTAATTATATCAAGCAGCTTATCTCACTTAAAGTAATTTACTCAGTTACAACTCAGATTTGGAGATCCCACCCAGTGGTGGTACTCCAATAATTTTGATTACAAAGTATTTGTTTCTAAGATGGTCACGGGGCCATTTTCTCTTTAGGCGTTGCCTTGGATTACCAGGAATATGGGGAGAGGATAAGTTCTAGACGAGAGGATTAGGATGGTGGATGAGCTTTGTGTGGAAGGACTTGTAACGAGAGGATGCTATGATATGGACATAGGGACCATTTAGGTCGTTATGTATTATTTGGTTGGCCATGTAGGAGGGAGCATTACATATTTTTTGTAGGATTATGGATTGGATCTTGTAAGAATTCGATGGTTTGGTCGATCCCCACAGTTCAAGTCCGTATGTCCAAGTAGGTTTTATAATTAGATTATAGACAGTTAGTTTGTTCATTAGTGATAAATTAGATCTGTTGTCCAAAAGTCTGAGTAAAGTCTTGTATCGTCGCTTCATGTCTGTTCGTTTTAGTTTTGTATGTAAGTTCTAGGTGAGTCTTCGGTCTAAATGAAGTCCTAAGTACCGCACATGATTCGAAATTGGAAGTTGGTGATGATACAAATAGACTGGTAGACAAGTAGCTCTTCACAGAGTGAACGTAACATGAACACTTATTTCTCTATTGAATTTATTTCGCTATTTATTGGACCAGGTCTCAATAGATTGAAGATTTTCTTGAAGAAAATCGGAGGCATGGTTAGGATCTGGATTTACAGAAAGGATTGCTTTGTAAGAATGCCTCGGAAGGATGTTCTGGAATGTCAGATGTATAAATAGAATATAAGATGGGCCCCAGAATGCTGCCTTGAGCTACACCTGCTAGAATAGTTAAAGAATCGGAATACATGATGTGCTGCCAGGAATATCATACATTTGTGCCGCCATTAACCCAGTTTGCTGAGTCATCAAACATTTCAAAAATTCTTAAAAAATTGACTAATTTTCTTAATGCGCTGAAATTTGCACCAATTACACCTTTTTTATAAGACAGGCATTTTTATTGAATTTCGTTTTGATATCTACCGCCATTTTTAAAATATCGACGTTTAAACTATAACGCTAAGTTGTAACTATAACGCTAAATAATTTCTAAACTATTTAGCCGATTGAGCTGAAATTCGCACCAACTGATCTATAAGATAAACAAATCCATCATTTGGAAATAATCGAATTTTTATATTTATGTTAGAGAATTTGTTTAAAATTTTAAGCAAATGCTGGGTTGGCTCCACAACAGTCGGCCGCAGCCACATTAGGAACAAAATGACCTTGACAATTGTTATTACCCACAAATTGTTGTCTAATTAAAATCATTATTTAAAATGGCCACAGTTACCCTTATTATTGTTAACTTTTGCCCATAAAGAAATTGATTAAAAAAAATTTAAATACCTCACTATAACGGACCTCATTATATTAGGCTTTACTTTTAACGGAAAATCAAAATTATGACTCACATAATAAATAAATCTGTTGTCATTTTAGGTTTATGTTTGATAAGGAAAAGTTCGAAGACGCCCTGCTCCCAATTTTTTTATTTTTTTTTTTATTATTAATTATATTTTATTTTTGCTTCAGACCTTACAGAAGGTAACGGAAGCTATGTGATCGTTCTGAAGAGCGAACAACTTTTAGGTATGATTTCAAAAATTCCAAGACAGAAATCAGTTTCAGACATCAGGGAACATTTTTGGTTTCTTGTCTGTCTGTCGGTCTGTCGCTAAATTTTTGCGAACCAACTACTTGTCCCATTTTATTGAAATTTGGATGGAGAAAGCTATGTGCCACACTAATTGGCAGAGTATTTTAACAATTTATTTTTATAAGTAATAAAATAGACTAGTTTAGCAGCGTTCGCAATAAATAAAGTATAGATCTGCAGTGCCACAAAGTTTTGTTTATAAAGTAGTTCAAATGTAATTTTTATTCAATAACTTGGTTTAAAGCAGCAACAAGATATTCTCATGAAACAAATAGTAGCTTCGAGTTAACATCACGATGCACATGCACCACATCCCTTAAGATGCCTTCCAGCAGTGGAAGTGAAATGACTGGCTTCAAACCCTTTGTGACGCGGCAGTTTTAACAATTAACTTAATAACTTGGTTTTCCGATTGTTACAATTGCCGTGCCACAAAGAGCTTTGAAGCTAGTCATTTCACGAAGGCATCTTAAGGGGTGTGGGGACATCGTGATGTTAACTCGAAGAAACTATTTGTTTCATGAGAATATCTTGTTGCTGCTTTAAACTGTTATTAAATAAAAATTATTTTTGAATTACTTTATTAACATTTCAATAAAATAAGATAAACTATTGTTGAAATTATATTTTATAGCAGATCCATTGCTTAAGCTATTATTATTAGGGGAGCCATTCATATTTTAAGATTAAATCCAGAATGCAATTCATTATTTTCAATTTCCAATATAAACTTTTTTATCTCTTTTATTTTTGCTCAAAGACATACACGTTTAAAAAAAGGTATAAGGAAATGCTTACAATAAAACTACTCTTGGTTTAAACTACAAAGAGAAGTAAAGGAGCAATCGTACGAGAATTTTATTTCATTCTTACATTTACCGTAATACATTTCCTCGTTCCACTTGCGTACTAGTGAAATAAACTGTGGGAAGAATATTGTCAACTAAAGCAGAAACATGTTGTAAATTAAAGAAGAAGAAGAACATGTTTCTAGGCTTGTGTTGAGGAAACCCACCCAACCATACTATACACGGTCAATGCACAGTATTCTTGGCAAAAAAAAAAGTTCAAAAGCATTCTCCTGAAACATTTTTTCCATTAAATTTTACTATGCATAAGTTACATTATTATTATTTTAGTATTAACATCTATCCTTTTTATGTTTTAAAGTAGGTGTAATTGTATATATACATATACATAATATATATTATAAGTAGGTATTATGTCACTTGAGACGGATGCAAAACCCGCAATGCACTTTGCCAACGAGTCGAATTAGTAACACTAGCGAGCAAACTCTAGACCTCGACCATCGGATACCAAACCCACATTACTCGACAATTATTAATTATATATTAATTAATTATATTAATTAGTTATATTTACTTTAACTTTATTTACTAATTACTTTAACTACATTAATTATTTTATTAATAATTACGACTATCTACCAAAAATACCCCTAACCCGGCCCGGTGGAATACTAAACATTATTATTAAAAATTTAGGTTAATATTACCGTTTTGTAAACATTATTAAATGTGCATACATGGAGTGTAAAACATTTTCTCCGATACTAACTACGAGTTACATGAGGAACACCATACATAAAATCAGTATTTAATGACTGTATTTTAGAAAATTAATATCAGTTGTGTACTGGATGTATAATGGTTAACACCGTGTTATCTGATTTAATTACTGTCAAATACAATTTGAAAAGAAGAAATTACAAGAATAAAATTATTAAGAATGATAAAATAAGAAGTATGATTGAAACCTATGTACCTTTTATTCAATTACTAGAATCGAGTTTGAAAGATAAAAATTCATTTTCAAAATCTCTAAATGTAAGTACCATAACAGAACATGCTTCTAAGAGTGCTGGATCTCAGACAGAGACACCGAAAATTAAACAAACCAAATTTCTAGTGGACGATGAAATTGTGGAGTACAACCCGGAAAAATCGGTTCAAGATATTTTTGCAGAACAATCTTACATAGAAAAATCTCAGCTGTTGGACGAACTACCAGAGAATTCAAGACCCTTTATTGAAATGGTTCTGACAGATGATCCCACGCTAGATGAAGTATATGGAATAAGTTTAAATGAAAATAACGAGCTCCAAATCGGTCAAAGTGTTGTTGAGATAGGACGTTTAGACGGGGATATACTTCTTAAAAGAAATACAGAAGATAACAACGGATATACAACAAACGAAATTATTGGCGAGTTTGAAGGAACTGATGGGCTGTATTCGCTATTATTTAAAAAGAACCCTGGTTATTATACTGAAGATGATAAAAATAATTATAAGACTATATTATACCTATCAGGAGCTATTAAAAAAGCATACAAAGGAATTGACAGGTGCTCTCACAAATTTAAAACTGTTATTAATACGTTTTTAAACAGTTAATAAATATGTACTATAATGTTTGTTGCACCAAACCTACAATATTAAATAATGTTCCTTACTAAATAAATTATTTATACTGTTGTAAAAGTATACGTTTTTGTAATTAACAATTGTAACTAACCGAAAAACAGTGTATTGAAAATGTATTGTTTGAGAATAAATATATATAAAATATTTGTACGATTATTGTTTTATTTACTAACCCCCGCATTACCTCATTATATAAAAATGAATATTACAACATGTTATATTAAAAAAAAATAAAGGTTTTCTACTAGAATAAATAGGGAAATACATTAACATAAGGTCTGGTGTATTATGCACAACTTAGATTATTGAGTCTTATTAAAACAAAATTATAAGACAAAATTTTAAAAATATTCTTATATATATAATGTTGGGTTTTTTCCTAGTAAGTATTTTTAAAATATAATTAACTGAAATAATTTATTGCATACCGGAGGTCATTGACCTGGAAATGTGGCACGTGTCTCTGTACCTTGCTGTTTTGTCAAAAAATTGCTGATGTCGCAGGTTTTCGTATAATGGACACTTAAACTAGGTCATCGCCACGCCATATTTTTTTTTTCGACACTGACATCCGTTTCATTAGCCAGTTGAATTTCAACACTCAACAAGTCAACATAAATTTACGTGAACCCTGTGTTAACAGTTTTGTGTAAACTATTTTATTTTCTTTGTGAATATTAAATTTAATATTTATTAAAAATGGAGAAAATTACAATCGTTAAGGAGGTTATGAAGAATGTCCGTCGTTTCAATCTTCGAGGAAGGACTACGGACTTCAAAATTAACCCTGTACCCGAGGACGCCGACGCTGTGGAGTGGACAAAAGAAGCCGTAAAAGAAATTATCCAGTACGTCACCGAAGATGTGCAACCTAGTGATCAGGTAGGATTATCATTTTGTTCAAAAGACTTTAAAAACGGCGAGGGCTGGTTAAAATTCAGGAAAGCCTCTGAAATAACTTTTGACAACCTGTGGGATATTATTAGTGGCATATACCAGTCCAATTCTTTAAGTCTAAATACAGAAACCTTTTGTTTAAGTGTAACAACTGTAGCTATGCCTGTAGGGTTAGGTAGAGTTAAACGTTATAACACTTTTGCCGAGGAATGCGCTCAGCGGAGAGGTATCGTGGTAATAAATAATAATGATAATTTATGCCTACCCCGTGCATTAGTCGTAGCCCAAAGCTTTATTGATAAGGACCCTGATTACAATAAAGTAAGGAGAGATATAGGCAAATTACAAACTAATCGGTGTCATCAATTATTAACAAATACCCGTGTAAACATACCAGAAGAGGGGGCCGGTATTCCCGAACTGGAATTTTTACAAAACTATTTAAAAGATTATAAAATTACTGTGTACAGTTACGGAAACAAAGGTCGCGACGTAATTTTCGAGGGAAATACCAATAGTAAAAAACACCTTAACCTTTTGTACCATCAAAACCACTATAATGTTATAACCTCCCTGACGTCTGCTTTTGTTTGTACTTATTATTGCGAGGCATGTCATGTACCATATAGCAATAGGAATTATCATAGGTGTGGCGGTACTTGCCCCGGTTGCCAACAATCACCACCTTGTTCTGACAATGACAAAATTAATTGCGATATGTGTAAAAGATGGTTCCGTGGTCAGGCTTGTTTTGAAAACCATAAAAAATTAGGTTCGCTCGGAACAAAATCGGTTTGTAGTGAAATTAGGTGTTGCCAAGAATGTTGCAAAACCGTACGAAGCAACCGAACACATGTGTGCGGGGAGGTTTATTGTAAAGTATGTGAAAAACACCAACCGGCCGGGCATTTATGCTATATGAAACCTGATCACGGGAAACCAAAGTTAAATGACATTCTTTTTATTTTTTATGATCTCGAAACAAGGCAAGAAAACCAATTAAGTGATGGCTCGCTACTACACGAACCGAATTTATGTGTTTTTAAACAATGTTGTAGCGAGTGCATCCAAACCGATCTGGAGATATGTCAGAAATGTGGCATACGCTTGCAAAAAATTGTATGTAGCGACCCCATAACACCATTTTTACATCACATTTTAAATATAAGGAAAAAGTTTAAACGTGTAATAGTTATAGGTCACAATGCAGGCGGGTTTGACCACCAATTTATTTTAAATTATATTTTAACTCAGACCGATTTAACCCCCGAATTAATAACGCGCGGTACAAAATTAATTTTAATGACATTAGAAAATATTAAGTTTTTAGATAGTTTAAATTATTTCCCCATGGCCCTATCTAAATTACCAAAAGTCTTTGATTTGATTGAATTAAAAAAAGGTTACTTTCCACATTTATTTAACACAATACAAAACGAAAATTATATTGGTCCACTCCCGGCAATTGAATTTTATTCTCCGGACACAATGAAGTCCGACGACAGAGAAAAATTTATCAAATGGTATGAGGATAACAAAGGTAAACATTTTAATATGAAACAAGAAATTGTGGATTATTGCGTTTCTGATGTTGAAATTTTAACTCAATCGTGTCTTAAATTTAGGAAAATGTTAATTCAAGAGGGGGGTGTTTGTCCGTTTACCGAATCAACTACTTTGCCGTCTGCCTGTAACAAAATATTCCGTAGAAATTTTTTAAAACCCGAGACAATAGGTATTATCCCTAAGAATGGTTACAGGTGGCGTGACAATCAATCTAAAATTGCAATACAATGGTTGTTATGGGAGGAACACGCTAGAAATATAACTATAATTCACGCGGCAAAGAGTAGTGAGGTTTCTGTATTGGGCGTAAAGGTTGACGGGTTTTGTAGGGAAACTAATAATATCTACGAATTCCACGGTTGTTATTACCACGGTTGTCCGAAATGTATATCTCAAAATCGAAATATCCAGCTACACGATGACCCGTCGGACACACCAGAAAGTCGTTTTGAGGCCACCACTGCCAAAACACAACGCCTACGGAATCACGGCTACGACGTGATAGAAAAATGGGAGTGTGATTTCCGTAGGGAATTAAATGCAGATAAATTAATGGCTGACTACGTAGAAAACCACCCTCTTCTTGTCCATTTACCTTTGAACCCCAGAGATGCTTTTTACGGAGGCAGGACCGGGGCCGTAAAAACCTACTACAAAGTTACCGCTGAAGAAAAAATCAAATATGCTGATGTTTGTTCGCTGTACCCCTGGGTAAATAAGTACGGTAAATACCCTATCGGTCACCCTCAGGTAATCATCGGCAACGATGAATGCATAAAACTAAATTTAAACAATACAGAGGGAATTATCAAATGCCAAATTTTACCACAACAACAACTCTACCACCCAGTGTTGCCGGTAAAAATGAACGACCGGTTAATGTTCCCCTTGTGTCGTTCGTGTTGCAAAGATATGCAAAATGAATACACGTGTAACCACAACGAAGAAGAGAGATCGTTAACCGGTACGTGGGTGATCGATGAAGTAAGAAAAGCTGTAGAAAAGGGTTACAAGATCATGTACATCTACGAAATTTGGAAATACGAAGTTGTACAGTACAATCCCGTCACTAAGTCAGCCGGACTCTTTAGCGATTACATAAGTAAATTCTTAAAAACGAAACAACAATCATCCGGCTGGCCTTCTGATTGTCACACGCAAGAAGACAAAAATAATTACATCACAGAGTATTTCGAAAAGGAAGGTGTGCGACTTAACCCTGCGGAAATATCGGTCAATCTAGGCCTAAGGCAAATCGGTAAAAATTTAATCACATCGTTCTGGGGGAAGCTTGGACAGCGAGAAAACCAAGGACGCACCAAAATTGTCAACAGAACCGAGGAACTGTACAAACTTCTATCCGATCCGGCCGTTTATGTCAACAAAATCACACCCATTAACGAATGTACTCTACTGGTTAATTGGGAATTTAAAGAGGAAAGTTACGACATACTAAGTACAACCAATGTCTGTCTGGCTGCCTACACCACCTCGCAAGCCAGGTTAAAACTTTACAGCTACTTAGAACAGCTAAATGAACGTGTACTTTATTACGACACAGACAGTGTCATATACATTTCCAGGCCAGGAGAGTACGAAGTACCGCTAGGTTCCTTCTTGGGTGAGATGACTGACGAACTAGAGGGCTACGGAAAAAATAGTTTTATTACAGAGTTCGTGTCTGGAGGTCCGAAGAACTACGGCTATATAGTTTCATCTGGTCACAATGAATTCCACCAAACCTGTAAAGTCAAAGGTATTACCCTTAACCATTCATCGTCAAAAATTATAAATTTTGACAAACTGAAGAACATGATGACTAATGACGACCCCCCTGTATATATTGGCTACAATTCCATCAGACGAACGACCGAGCACCAAGTAGTAACTACCACCGAAAGAAAAATATACAGGCCTAGTTTTAAGAAGCGTAAACTTTTAGAAAACCATGATTCGGTACCATGGGGGTACAAAAAACCAAGATTTGATTAGCTTATAATTGTAAATTTTTAAGTATGTTACAGTAGATATTTTTTATAATGTATTATATAGTTTGTAAGTTTTGTAATTATTAATTTAAAACTAGGTAAGAAATATAAGATTAGTATTTGTTTTTTATTCTGTGATAACTGTATATTTATATCAAGTAAGTAAATTTTTAGTATTTTAAACATTTTAATCACATTGGTTACTACATTTTTCTTTTAGTTTTTTATTTTTAAAACAAGAATAACTTGTAAATATTAGTATTTTTAAATTTTCTGTGATAACTGTATATTTATACCAAGTAAGTACATTTTTAGTATTTTAAACAATTTAATCACCTTGGCTACTACATTTTTCTTTTCTTTTTTTTATTTATTTTTAATTATTTAAAACTAGGCCTGTACGGGTAACTTGTAAATATTAGTATTTTCTAAATTTTCTGCTATAACTGTATATTTATGTAAAAAATAGGTAAATTTTTAGTGTATAGCTTTAAGTATTTTAATTATTAGCCACAGTAAATACTTTTTATTAGCATTTTAAAAAATAATTTAGTTCTGACAGAATAACTTTTTTATGTATAGCGGCTTTGTTTTTTATGCAGGACTTTATTGTTAAAAATAGTATATAATTATAACCTCACTGCTAACTTTTTGTTTAACTTATTAGTTTATATATATATATTTTTTAAACTAGAGCTATTAACTAGTAAGTAGTATTTATTAACGGCTAGGTAAAATTGTGTATTTTTTGTTTTCTTTGTAAATTAATTAGTTTTAAAACTCCTCGATAAGATATTTACAAATATATATATGTTTTTAATAACCAACATTACTGTTTAACGTTAAGTATAATGAATACATATAATACAGATGTATTATTCATCTAACTTTTATTATTTTGTAAAACATACCATAAAACAATGTAATCCAAAATCGATATCCATTTTTACAAAGTTAATAACTTCACTTTTATCCACAGTAATAACTTCACTTTAACCCGTTGTAATAATAAATAAGATTTTAATAACTTAAAACTTAGTTCTAAAGACAGACTTATAGAGAGAACACATGATGTACTAATGTGTGTGTAGGTGTAGGTCATTCATTTTAGATAAGCATATAACACCCGCTTTTGATTGGTTGTCTCAAAGCAATGGCCACTCAGCTGGAATTTGCTGAGGTTGTGTTTTGAGACTTTATTTTCTCGTTTAAACATCACATCTTAGAATATTTAATCCAAGGGGGATATTGGAATAAAAAAACAACAGTTATTAACAACACTTTTTATTGTTTAAAAATGTAACTACAATAATATATATGTAAATAGAAAATAAGTTGACAATGTACATTATTTTTATATTAATACAATTAAATATACAAAGTACAAATTAATATGTTTTTTTCATTTTGTCAAGATTTTCCCAACTATTATCTTTAGAAGGTAACCCCCACCATTTTATTAATACGTCCTTACCTTTCTTTTTTAAAATAGCTTCCACAAGGTAAGAATCGGGGTATTTAACAGAAGTCAACTCAGGTTCATAAAAGGACCCGATTATCGGGTTTCCTCTGGAGTCTTGAAGCAGGTAGGTCACAGGTATAGAGTTTCTTTTAATTTCACTAACTTGAAATATCTCGGTGCTAAAATTCGCCTGGTAGCCTTTTGAGAATACACTCTTGAATTTTGAAATCCGCACATAGTCTCCAACAGAGAATTTAGGTGCTCTGATGTCAAGTTTTACTTTTCTGTACAAGTTAATTGGAGTCTGAGGCCCCACTTCAACAGGTTTCATTTTTGTTGTAGAATGGACAGTATTATTATATTCTGTAACTAACACAGGTAAGACATCTAACCATCTAAAACTTCCCTGGATAGCAAACCTCTTCCACATTTTAGTTTTTAATGTTCTGTTGAATCTCTCTACCATTGTGGCTTTTAGCCCAGAGTGGGTGGTATAGTGGTTGATACCAAGGCTGGTAATTAAATCTTTAAATGTTTTGTTAAAAAAATCAGTTCCCTTGTCTGTATGGAGGTTCTTGGGGGTTTGTTCTTTAAATATTTTTTCTAAACGCAGCAGTTACAAGTACACCCGATTTATTCTTGAGAGGTACTGCCCAGGCGTATTTGGAATATGCATTGATAACTGTTAGTATATAATTACACCGATCATTAACACGGGCGTATGCGTTCATCTGGACCAAATCAGCTTCAAATAAATCATCATACCCTTTTACTTTGACTTTACGTCTAACAAACTTTTTTCTAACAGGGCGATAAATTTCATTAACAATTTGTTCTTTTACGGCGTCCATCTGGAAATAGAATGAGGGTTATACTACTTACTCAGGTATTTTTATACGCTCAGTTTTGAATGTTATGTTAAACATACGTGACATAAATTTTAAAAATTCACCCCACACTATAGGTTGATTGTCATCAAAATTAATAATCATAGTTCTGTCTGTATTATCTTTTGCAAGAGAGCGTAATCTTAAAAAATTATTATCCACATAATTCTTGGTGGCAGCATCAGACATTTCAACCGGATCTCCCGCATGACTCAGACGTTTTCCATTGAAGTCAACCGCATCATTCTTTATATACTTTGAATCAAATGATTCTTTAAGCAAACTGTCTTTAAGATATTCAAGATTAACGGCGTCACTGTTTTCTTGAGGCGTGTTCACATTAACAATACGTTGATGGTTTGCATCGATATCTCCAGAGTGGTAGTTCTGGAGATAATGGCGTCCGTACTTGTCCACAGGCATTGTGATACTGATTACAATATGTGTACAACAATCCTTTTAATATATCATACCTAAATATCTGAGCCTGTTTATAATACCATTTATTTCATAGGCATGCGAATTACCAGAGTGTTCAGAATTCCACAATAATTCAAGTCTGTATAACATGTCAATAATATTATTTGAACATGATTCAGTTTCTTCCAACTCCAGACCTCTCCCGAACAACGGTGCAATAACCTTTGAGTATTTGTAACCTCGGTTTGCGTTAATTGGTTTATCAACACTAAATGTTTTTTTGTGAGCGTTTGTTTGCTCTAATATACTTTTATAGCTGTCTAAGTCATCCTGATCGTAGTTTTTCGGTTTATTTCGAGTTAACAGCTGTATCAAACCCTCTGTATAATTATATTTGGAATCACCAATTCTGAAGTGTCTCTTTCCTAAACTTAACTGCGTGTCTCCGATCCAGAATTGACAGAAAACAATTAATATGGATACCAACCTAAGCTCATCATGTTACAAAACAAGTTGTATATATTTTTACCCTCTAGTGTAATTTGTCTATGTTAGTGCTGTAATGTATAAAAAAAAGTTAGTTTATTGAATGTTGTTAGTTTTTAAAATGTTAGTTTATTGGTGTAATGTACATAAAATGTTAGTTTATTGAATGTTGTCAAATGTTTATTAGATAGTTTCAATTATTAGATTTGCTAAATATTAAATGGTGTAAAATATTAGACTGGGTGTCACAGGGGACCAATTATTGGTATGCCAGCTATCAACCGACCAATTATTGGTATGCCATCTATTAGCCGGCCAATTATTGGTATGCCATCTATTAGCCGGCCAATTATTGGTATGCCATCTATTAGCCGGCCAATTATTGGTATGCCATCTATTAGCCGGCCAATTATTGGTATGCCATCTATTAGCCGGCCAATTATTGGTATGCCATCTATTAGCCGGCCAATTATTGGTATGCCATCTATTAGCCGGCCAATTATTGGTATGCCATCTATTAGCCGGCCAATTATTGGTATGCCAGCTATTAACCGGCCAATTATTGGTATGCCATCTATTAGCCGGCCAATTATTGGTATGCCATCTATTAGCCGGCCAATTATTGGTATGCCATCTATTAGCCGGCCAATTATTGGTATGCCAGCTATTAACCGGCCAATTATTGGTATGCCATCTATTAGCCGACCAATTATTGGTATGCCATCTATTAGCCGGCCAATTATTGGTATGCCATCTATTAGCCGGCCAATTATTGGTATGCCAGCTATTACCCGGCCAATTATTGGTATGCCAGCTATTAACCGGCCAATTATTGGTATGCCAGCTATTAGCCGGCCAATTATTGGTATGCCAGCTATTAGCCGGCCAATTATTGGTATGCCAACTATTAGCCGGCCAATTATTAGTGTGTTAACTATTAGACAGGGTGCCACCATATAGTGTTTCTTATTTAATTATTGGTTTAGTGGCTTTCAATACGTTAGTATGTGAGTAGAGGCCGATGAAGAAACATCTATTAGCAGTGATTTTTTTTTTTTTTTTACATTTGTGGAAATTAGTGTTAAACAGTCTTGTTGATGACAATGTCTCGAAAGGTACACCCCCGGTGTTCATATTCCAATGAAGATTTAAGAAAGTCGTTGCATGAAATAAATAATGGAATGTCTATAAACAAAGCTTCAAAAATATTTTCAATACCTAGAAGTACACTACAGAACAAAATAAATAATAATAAAGTGCCAATGGAAAGAAAAATGGGACCTCAAACGATATTGACGAAGAGCGAAGAACTAGAAATAAGAAATAAGTTACTTAAAGAAATTGAAGTTGGATCGTTGTTGCAGCAAAAAGATATTAAAAACACAATTAAAACAATTCTTAGTGAATTTCCCAGGAAAAATGTATTTGCAAATAACAGCCCTGGTGACAAATGGTTCAAACTCTTTTTTAAAAGACATCCGGATATACTAAAGAGGTGCACAGGTTTAATTTCAAAAGATTGTGATGCAGCGAGCAAAATGGACGCGAAACTACCCGTGTCTAATCAAGTTAAACTACAACAGAGAGGGTTGCCGTTGGAAATAATCAACATGGATTGTTATAAACTAAATAACCTGGTCAAAGAAATCAAGCAAGAAGAGTTGGAGCCAGACGCGGGGTTTTGTAAAGACACACGACCAGGAAATACATATCCAGCTATTGAAGATGATTCTGATTCATCTATATCTGACATGGAGCTGATACATTTAAGAGGTTCCAAGAATACTCTAAAAATTGATAATTCTAATTATGACTTGAATAAAACATGTAGTGTTGATAAACCATCTAGTTCAAATTACGACCCCTCTGAGGTTACTCAACATAGACCTCCAGAGTTAAGAGAAAACGAACCATGTTTTAATACTGTAATGGAAATGTTACACCGTCTTGAATTTCTTTGGAGCTCCGACCAAGAAAGCAACTCTCATGGAGAAGAGATACAATATATAATTACTTCTTTAAGAATTCTGGGTGTCATATATTAATAAATTCTTTGTACAATAATTGTAAATTAATAAACTAACTAGTTGTGTTATATATGTAGTCAAAACAAACAAGATCTTTTGTTTTTTGTAAAGCAGTTGTTTGTATTTTTAGAATCATTAGTTCTTAAGTGTTAAAATTTGTGTATAATAATATATTTTTTTAATATATAAACATAAGTTACAAACCTTTGTATTTTTATATGTACCATACCCCCATTAACCTTTACAATAAATATACAAGATTAGGTTTAAGACTTACAAAACAACTATTATTAACAAAGATTTTTTATTTATAATTATTTTATACAATTTTCAACAGATATAATTTTTAAAACGTTTTCATTCCTCCAGCGCGTATTCGAAGTCAACGAGATACATTTTTCTGTTTTTATTTCCTACGTTGACAATCCCTCTGAATATCAAATCTAAAGTGCCTGATGTTGAAGCTACAACACACAATAAAATATACATTAAATATTTATACAAATTATTATACAATATAATTTATACAAAAGTAGAGATTTTATTACAAAATGCTAATTGTACTCACTGTTATAATTATTTAGATCCTCTTTGCTAATTCTTGTCTCAAATCTGCTAGGAAGAATTACAGATACAGTACGTCCACCATAACGTATTTCAGCTGTGACGTAAGGCCCAAATTCGCCGTCAAACTTCTCAAATCTCAAAATGGGGTAACGTATATTTTCAACCAAATCCACTATCTTCATAAAGCTAGGTCTGTTACCAACTTTCATATTTAATTTGTTAATGAACGAAGACATCTGCAAAAAATGAAAACACATTAGAGGAATATGGTGCACTTTTTTCTACTACAGAGCACGGTATTTAAATAGTAATACTTGTTTAATATTTCCAAATATATAATAAAACTGAATTAATTTAACTGATGATACTTATATGTACTACAGAATGAAAATGATTGTACATACCTTGTGTGAGAAATGGTTAGAGGGTAGTTTGAGGTTAAAGATACGGCAGGAAGTGGTTGGTGGTGGTTAGAGATGTTCACAGGTACAGAGGTAAAAGACGACTAAACACACCACATGTAAAAACACAATGAGGTGCTGTAGTGACCTACTTACCGGTCAATGACCCCCACCTTATGTACTGCTGACCTCAGCATTTCCGGTCCACCTAAATTCTACAACCACTCAATTTGATAATTTAAATTCTTGTATATCTTGGAGGAACTACACAGATTCAGTTGTCATCCATAGACTGTGCTACAAACATCATGGCTCCAGTCAAGAAATCTTATAAATTTGCCGGTATGAAAGCCAAGATTGAATATTCCTATCCCTGGGTAATTGTTTGTCTTGCTTCTGTACCCGGACCAGACGAGTTGAAGTTCCCCAAAGAGTTGACTGTCACCACACCAGAAATGACTTTTCACTATATACTACGCATCCCCAGTAACATGGTTGAATACGATGTCGGTTACTCATATAAAAACAGATATAACGAGGTAAGACCTTACTCTACTACAAGCTTAACAAAATTCAATGAAACTCTACCTTCCCATGTGGACAAAGCCCGTTTTGTGTTTGCGCACGGTAACATAGAACTGATTGAAAGGATTGTGCAAAGACCTGTCATAAATATACACAACCTGGAAGGGTTTCAACAAATCTTTTCCACCAACCTAGATAATTGCACGTACCACACAGTTCACAATACTTATTCAATTTGTACGCGGGCTGTAGCCAAGAATCTTGCCGCATGGATCTACAATAATCCTAAAACCATTGCATTTGTAAACCAGAAACATTATACGGAAGAGGGTTTACACATGGTAGAACCAGAGGTTTTACATATTACAGAACCTGTGCAAGAGATAAAGGAGGATGGTTTACAAGGACCAGACTCAATGGAAGCCTCTACAAATCAAGAATTAGAGTCTACAGAAGAGTATATAAAAATGTTATTACGTCAAATAGATTCTATGAACAAGGGTATTAAAGAACACACAGGGTGCATGCAAATGTTAACACAGGAGTCTGCGGAAAAGAAAATTAAAGGACCAGAGACTACAAAACAACAAGATCTACTCGATTTATTTGATTTAAAATTTTTATAACCTAGGAAAAAGGTTATATTTTGTAAAATTATATCTGTTGTACTTGTTAAATATACCTAAAAATTATAACACGTGTTTTTATTGTGTTAATCCAGTTCCTTTACAAAACTACATGGTTACATTCAGTTACCGTCTAAACACTGTACCGTAAGCATTATACTCGTAGTCAGGAATTCTTTTAATTTCCCCGGTATAAAAGACAAAATTCAATATTCCTACAATCTGGGAAGGTGACATGCACGAGATGCAGGAACCATGTACAAAATCTACAGAATTTGAACCTAAGGAAGAGTGTATAAAAATGTTATTATCTATACAGTTTACAGCTGATTTTGATTTTTTAAAAAAAGTCATTATTACTACGATATTACTGTTTTTATTATTAATCTACTACTACTGTACAAATAAAAGGTTAGAAATAATTATTACGAACAGAATCTCTGAGTGAATCTTCGAGTGAAAAAAGACAATTAAAGAGGTGGAGCCTACAAAACACAAGATTTAATTTATTTTAAACATTTTATAATCTAGGTAAAAAGTTATATTTTGTAAAATTAAATCTGTTGTTAAATATACCTAAAAATTATAACACGTGTTTTTATTGTGTTTACCCAATTATTCAAAAATACATTTTTTTTTTTTTTTTTTTTTTGGTTAAGTAAGATGCGGGTGGGACATCTACACCACATGTGTAAACACATATTTAGGTATTTATATTTAAAACACATGTATATATTAAGAAGTCTGCAAAATTTGATTGTAAACCTTGAGTATAAACTATTTTAGACAAGGTATTAATAATTATTCTTAAATTTATTTATAAATTTTTTCCAGTAATTTTCCAGATAATAGTTTTATTTGTTAAGCCTTAAATAACCCCACTACTATATTATTTATAAGTAGCTGTATGCGCGGGACAATTTTCAAAAATTATAAAAACAATTATAAAAATATATTAATTCTAAAATGACAATTTATATTAGATATAAATAAAGCGGGAACAGGCCTGAATACAAAATAAAATATCATATTTAAACTATAAGAAAGAAAAAAGAATAACAAGAGAGAAAGAAGCTATTGTAATACCCCGGTAAAATGATTTAATTCAAATTAAAATATCCTATTTAATATTATCTGATTTCAAAATTAGACCTGTACCCCTCCATATGTGTGTGTGTGTGTTTGTAAACAAACGGTAAAATGATTTAATTCAAATAATAATAAAAACAGATGCTTGTATTAGCTAAGACAAAGAAAAAATATTTCTGTTTAAAATGCGAAAGAAAATAAAAAAAGAGAAGGCCGTTAAAATAATATGTAAGAGTGAGAAAGAAACTATATATATATATAGAGGTGTAGTTTATAATAATATTTAAATCTAAGTTTTCTAATTCATTAAAAGAAATTTTAACGCTGAGGTCAACAATATCATAGGCCGGCTGGAATCGAGGTCACCGCTCGGTCAGTCATAGAACCAGAGGCGTCAGTCTCCACGTGTCTCTACAGAACGTGCCTCGCCTTATATTCTACTTCTGGGTTGTAGAATATCAACTGGTTCCGTAGCTCTGTGGTAGAGCGCTGGCTTCACACCCAGTAGGCCCGGGTTCGAATCCCTGGCAATTCACATGGATTATTTACGAATTGTATCAAGCGATATGGCTTATATACTAACTCTGGGTTGTAGATTATCAATTGGTATGCTGGTGTAGTGGCTAAGGCGTTGGACTCTCACCCAGTAGCTCGGGGTTCGATACTCATCAAAGGCACAGCTTTTTTACAGGTATTTCTCTACAAGATGGTGGACCAGGATATTCGAAAAAGGACCGGGAGATTTGAAAATTAAACAGGACCGCGAAATTTGAAAAATTCAAAAACCAAGATGGCCGACACGTGACGTCAGAGGGTGGTACACCTGGAGGGTGGCAGGGGGTGGCAGACCTGGAGGGGGGTGGCAGACCTGGAGGGGGGTGGAGGGGGGTGGTAGACATGGAGGGGGGTAGTGGGGGAAGGGGAGAGGAGTGGGGGGTAGTGGGGGAAGGAGGGAGGAGTGGGGGGTGGGCGTGGCCTCGAGGAGTGGGGGTATGACGTAGGGGGTCAGGAGTGGGGTTGGTCTCAAGTGACCCCATACCTACTATTATATATATGTATGAACAATTTTTTACGGTCTAATAAGCAGTTTTATTTTAGTTCGTGCTACATGAACAAATTATTTTTTTTGGGGTGGGGGTATACAGTAGAATGGATCATTTACTTTAATTTGTGTTTCATATTTATATATATATATGTGTATACAAAAAATATGAGGCACCACCTTTGCCAATTCATATAAATTTTAAACATACTTAAATTTTTAAGTATGTTTAAAAAAAACCTTAAACTTCTTTTTAGGGTCCGTAGGCAAAACCAAGGGCCCTTATATTTTCCTGCGTGTATTTGTCCGTCCCTCTGTCGCCTGCTCTCACCTTTCGTCCGATTACTTTGCAATTTGGAATATATGTGTCTTGTACTTACCCACACATTTTAAAAATATAGCGAATTAAATAAAATATTTTTCAAACAAATTAGGGTAAAAAAACTTAAGGGTTAAACTTTTTTTTTTGAAACCGTGTATCATATGAAAGGGAACGTTGAGCTGATTACAAAAATATATAATTTTTGGTTATAAGCTTTGACAGGACGAGCGTAGGCGAGTTTGAAGTGCGTGTGACAAGTGTTCCCCCTTCTATCTCGCTTATGTAAAGTGCAAAAAATCTGAAAAAATTTCAGAACATTCTTCGACCAAAAGATACCACTTTTAAATTTTTAAATTATTATTAGTATTAATTTTTTTATTATTATTATTTTTTTTATTATTGACAAAATACGATTTTTTATTATTATGCTCTTTTCAATGTATTATGTTTATAGTGCGGTTCACTGGTAAAAAAAAAATACTTTATCAAAACTTTGGTTATGTGTTTTATGTATATCAGACCCATAGGATAGTTCAAAGTAGGGTTTTTAGCATTTTAAAATGCCCCATCAATAGGTACTACTTAAACAATACAGTGTTGCTTACGGACCCTCGCTGTTTGCTGACCAGCACACACGACCTGTTTATTTTATAATTGCAGAAACAACATACGTCTATCTTCGAAGGAAAATTTGAGCTAATCTTTAGGAAAGGGTAAATGTTCCAATTGGAAATGTGGAAGGACTGCTATAAATACTTTTTTTTATATAAAAAAAGCTAATTGTTATATTAATTTAGATTTATTTCGGGAGGAGCCTTTTCTTTATAGTTCCATTTAGTTAATAAGTGTGCCTAAATGTGTTTATGAAGGATTATTTTTTAAGTAATGAGATTTGTCTGTTTTATAATATTAACACGTTCTAAAGAGTTAATTTGCTGTCAGGAACAAGGATTCAATTTGAAATATGTTTTTGTTTTTTTTAAATAATCTCGGTTGCAATATACTTGCAAGTGTAAGTAAATATCACTTTTAGACTGAGTAAGGTTTCTTTTGGTCTAAATACTTTACTCGCTAGTGAAGACTTTAAATTAAAGCAACGGTCCAACTCTTATTGCCATCAACATCTCCCTCCCATAATGCATTATTACATTATGCAAACGAAGTATTTCTTCAATTAGTTTGGTGGTGGTAGCAGACGGTACTTGAAGCAACGAGTCCCCGAGTCTTTCCACTGTAATTATAAACAGTTTAGAGGCGGCAAGTTTTCCTCCTTGGCATCCTCAGTTTGACCCCTCTCACTGAATATTTGCACATCCTGCACAACTTGAGCTCTTCTACATCTCACTCGTCTCCTCCATCTCTTGATAAATTTTAATTAAATTTGCTTCATAAACTTTCAACCGTTCATCGTTTCAGGAGCTTTTAGTTCCTTTTGTTTTAATAAAGAGCAAATCGTGAAAAAAAACATACATTTTTGACACTTACAGTTGGTTACAGAAAGAACTCTGTTGGATTTTTACAACTTATCACTGTTACCTTTAAAAAATTATGCAGAAAATATCGAAAATTGAGAATGTGATTCGGGTCTCTTTTTAATACTCGAGACATGATTGGACGTCAAATTTCAGTCTCGAGTATATGACTGAGTGACCGATTGAGTTTCTGTTGAAGACTCCAGCCTTGATTAAATGGTTTTTTAAGACTTAAATATATGAATGAGTGGTATGATGAATACTCCAGACATGATTGTATATCAAGTTTCAGTCACGAGTATACATATAACTGAGTGACCGATTGAGTCTCTGTTGAAGACTCCAGCCTTGATTAAATGTTTTTTTTAAGACTTAAGTATATGAATGAGTGGTCTGATGAAGACTCCTGACATGATTGAATATATGTTTAAGACCAGAACATATTATTATGTGTATAATCAAATGTATGTACTTTAATTTTAATCAAATTTCCAACAGTTTACGATTACGCCTTTATATGCATTTTTATCGTCCGGACGCAATATACAACTCCAAAATCGCAATGAAACTACTGCAAATATTACATTTTTGAGGTTTTGTTTTTTGGTGCTTTCTGATATTTTTCCTGTTTTCGAGTTATTTACACATTATAACTGAAAAAAAATCAAAATTTTGTGAGTGGTATTTTCAAAGACACAGACACATTAAAGACTTCAAGCCTGGCGGACGGATAGACAGGCACTAACACATGAAATTATAAGGGACCTAGGTTTTGCCTACGGACCCTAAAAACAAATTATTTTTATGTTTATTTTCGTGGGTTTTGATTAATTTCCATGTTCATCGGAAATACATGACATGTGACAGTTTTCTAATAACCCCAATTACCAATTGGCATTGAACTTATCTGTTTGGCTCTTTGTTTTAAAAACGCTAAGCCATCGTTAACAAATGGTATCTATTATTGACGTATAGTCTTAATATGCTTCGTTTAAGTCCAGGAGATAGCGTGCAAAAGAGTGTATGGCTAACATCAAGATAGAATTTTGTATATAAGTTAATCTTTTGACGCCTTTTAAGAATATGTAGTCGGCTAAGTTCGCCTGCGGGGCATAGCTTGGAAATAGGCATTTGAAAAAAAGAGTGGTCATGTCCCACCCATTATGGTGGGCAATGTCATTATAATGATCCTATGTACAAAATTAGTTATTAGACCAAAAATCAAGTTGATGTTAGTTTGTCACTTGATAGGTCAATTATTCAAATGTTACTCCAAATCAAACCTATCAAGTGACAAACTTGTCTACTAATATTGTGTACTTCAAATTAATTTTGTGTACACTAACTAATATTGTGTAACATAATTTTTATCAGGATTATGACAATTACATTGTCCACCATAATGCACGGGACATTGTCACTCTCCAACGGTTTGTTTATTTCAAATGCCTATTGGCAATCTATGTCCCTCAGGGGAACTTAGCCGACCACTCAAAACTCTAGCTTACAAAACATTGTTCTCAATATTCTAGCTTTATATTAGTAAGACACATTTTTGCACGCTACCTCCTAGGCTATTATTAATGCACATAAACTCAATAGACACAAGCGTTTATCAAATGATACAGATACAAATAATGATAATTTTCTCTGAAGAATCTTTGATTGCGCCAATTCTCCTTCCGTTAAATGTACTGTTGTAACTCGTGTGACTGTTTCACAAAGCGTCTTTTTTTGTGATATTTGGATTTTGGATTTGATAGAACATTATCAGTTCTTAAATATTAGAGTAGGTGAAAATGTTTGAAAATGTTAATAGAGTCTACAGAAGGCATGAGTAATTAGTAATCATCTTCGTAAAGATTTTTTTGTCAATTTAACTGCAATATGTTCAAACTCTAAAGCCTTCAATTATATTAAATCGGTGACACCATTCCTCTGAGGATAATAATGGTATCAACCTTATAATTTTTATTATTATTATTATTATAGCCTGTGATCTTCATGCGTATTCTTTCCGTCCTCTTGTAGTTCCATGCTTGATTTCTGACTTGCATGCAGGCCTTCCACTGGACGTGGAGATGTAGTCATCTAACTTCCCAGGTGACTAATCCTACTGGGAGGTGGTGGTTCCGACCATTTTTCTTTTCCTTTCTTTTCCCACTTTTTCTTATCCTGAGCGTCTCTGTGCCATGTTATGTTCATCTCTTTTACAATGTCGTCTTGCCATTTTCTTGGTTGTCTTCCTCTCTTTCTTTTCATATCGTATGGAGTCCATTCTGTCAGTCTTCGTGACCATCTGTCGTCGTTTCTCCGCATTAGATGTCCTGCCCATTTCCATTTCAGCCCTTTCATGTAACTCAGAGCATCTTTGAGTCTGGTAATTCTCCTAATTTCTTCGCTTCTGACTTTTTCTATTTTCCTTATCCCCGTCAACCTTATAATTAACTATTACTAATTCCCTTGATTAGACTGAAGTCTTTTTCTTATTGACAAATAAGATCAATTTTAATTAATAATAGTATCAGCTCAGTAATTACCAAATAAATCAACAGCCAAGGGTAGTAAGATCAATTATTTCCAATGTATAATTTAAAATAATCAGTTGTTATAATGAATTGATAAAGTTTCAATAGTTTCTTTCTTCTAAATATCTACAATCTTCTTTGATAATTTAATTTAATTTTGTATCCTACATAACTTGTAAAGAAAGTTATAATTAAGTTGTAAACAGAAAAGTGATATCTCGTATATTATAATATGATATAACAACTAACGATAATGTAATCTAAAACATGAATAATCGTGCACTCTATGATTTATTATATTTTAACTGTGATAAAATATACTTTATGAGAAATACAAGACTTTGAACAAAAATAGCATCAAAAGTTTTTCATTTTCTTTGCTTGTGTTTAGTTTATAGCTCACGCAATGTGAAAGCGATATAAAATAATAAAAACTGACCATTAATTCATGAATTTTTAAAATTAATTAACTTGTAGCATGAGATATAATGGTAATGTTATTCAGATTACAATTTTTGAATGTTTTCTTTTATTTAATGTTTTGTAGAGTTGTGTTACAATAACGATTAGTTTTTATATAACTTTTAAAGATAATGATTAAAATTATCAATGTAAAATATTATGTAATAATATTTTATAGTGAAATCAATGAACAAATTCCCATGTGGCGTCACTAAAACACCCAAGAACCTCAACTAAAACAACAAACAAATCTCATTTTCCCTTTTTTCACCTTTTATTGTAATTTTATTTACATTTATTGTTATTATTAATTAGTTTATAATTGTTATATTGAGTTAGTTTAGTTTTTTTTATGTACTGTGTTTATTTAAGGACAATTTAAAACCGTGGGTAGGATAGGATAGGGTTAGGTCATTGTTGTTTTGTGAACTTTTTTCTGTATCATTTTTGTTTTTATAAACTTTTAATAATGTCTCTTTGTGAAGACGATGTCCCCGGTGCTAAATTTGTGTTTGAAAATATTGAAGACTATTCGGTACAATACAAGTTGTAAAAAGATGGTTATACTGTAGAGGTTTGAAACAGACTGGACGGAAGTTTGAACTTATTGAGAGGTCCACCAAGTCAGGCTTCGGAAAAGGAATAAAATACACATTTTTCATGTAATCTTTGACTGTATCGCGAGTCACTATTACAAACACCATCACAACTCCTCGGCATCCTATCAAAAGCACTATAACTATCCGCAGCAATTAGCTGATTTAGAAATAATTGTAAATTTATAAAACTAAATACTATTAAAACAAATTGATATATATTTATAATAATGGTTATTAATTTATTTATTACACTATAAATCACTTTTCAACACTTCTTATTTTAATAATAAATAAAAACGAGGCACATACTTGAAAAAAATCATAACACAACTCAATTTTTGGTAAACATATCTCGAACTCGCTATTTATGTTACTAGATAGTATATATAAAAATAACTTAATCCTGCTTAATAGCATTTAAATTTGTGCTAATTACGTTGTTAATTAATAATATTATAAGAAAAATGCTGACAATATCAATGTAAATAAATAAAAGCAAGATTCTAAAATTTATTCTATCCTTCCAACAGGGCCGCTGAGAGGATTTCCGGGCCCCTGGGCAAGTCAGCAACTGGGCCTCTTTGAACAAATAAGAGGGGGGGGGGGGGGGGGGGGGTCCGGGGGTCCCTCATAAGTCCCGGGGGTTAACGCTTTTTTTTCTTTTTTTTTAAAGTTGCATTACTAGTAAAAAATATTAATATCAGTATGTTAATATGATTTGTCGGTCAGTTTCTCTCCTATAAATTAACATTGAACATATTGAATAAGATAAAAAATCTAAGTAACTAAATGAAACCCTAAAATTCAAACTTCCTCAAAAAAAAAAGATACTCATGACACATTAGGAATAATTTTATGTTCTTCACAATCAGTGATGAACTTAGCATCAGGGCCCCTTTGAACAAATAACGGCAGGGGGTCCGGGGGTCCTCCCCCGAATTTTTTTTTTAAAAATTAGGTGCAAAAAGATGAGTTTTAAGAATTTCTGAGGGCAAGTTTGTCCTAACAGAAAAAAATGTTTGGTGGGGACGAATTTCAAATACATATGTACTGTTGGTTAAGTTTTGTATTTGTCTGTTTAATTTCCGTTGCGTGAAGCAACTTTGCCTCCCAAACTTAGCTAGGGCATTGGGGGCCCTCGCCAAAGAAAAATTCATAAGAAAAAACAAAAAAACATTAGCGTTCAGAACTGAATGGGGGTTCCCTTATAATAGTATAGAAGTATAATTCCAAGTTAGATTTTAATAAGCTCTAATGGGGCCTCTACCGACATTGGTACAAAAATAGTACTTCCATGTTTTTCTTTTATTTGGGGGCCCCTTGGTACCGGGGTCCGCCCGCAATTCGGGCTATATTTATGCCTCTAATCACAACATCTATATTGCCTTTTGGTTGTAAAAATCCAGATCCGCCCCCCAGAGGCCCGGGAATCCAGGGGGCCCGGGTCTGTGCCTCCCAACCTTAGCAAGGGCATAGGGGCCCCTCGCCAAAAAAAAAAATTGATGAGAAAAAAAATTTGCCTTCTAACTGAATGGGGCCCCCTTACAATAGTATAGAAGTATAAGTTATTTCATTATGTTCTAAAGGGGCCTCTACCGACATTAGTACAAAGATAGTAGTTTCATTTTTTTTTATTTGGGGGCACCTGGGGACGCCCGCAATTCGGGCCCATAGTTATCCGTAGACCGAAAATGTTCCCTGAAACACATTATTTGCAATAAATCTTTAATTTGGAGACAAAACAATATTATCGTTTATCATAACGATCCCAATGCTTCCGTCACCATCGAAAATCTTATCATTTACCAAACATTACAATAACACACACAAAACACACATATATATTATGTTAAAGTGCTTGTTCTTTCGATATCAAAATCAATAATTGGTATTTACAATATGTGCTCTTATTTATTATAAATTTACTTATATTATTAAATTATTTGCCTATTTTCACGATGCTATAAATAAATGAGAAGGCATATAGAACTACCTACTCGAGTTGAAGCCGTAAGCACAGAGTGAAAGGTCCTTACCTGTCATGTCCATTCCCCTTTATTTATAATATAATATTGTCTAGTTATTTTCTTCGTTGATAGTAAAAATTGCATGATAAATAGTCCATATTATTTATCTGTTGATGTCTATACATTTCAAAGATTTTATTTCATTTTTTTTTATTTTATTTATTTATTTTTAATGTTCTTCTCTTTGACAAGAATTTAATAATAATGAAGCTTTAAAATTGTCCTATTTATCTCATCTTTATATTTAAAATTTATTTATTTTGCTGCTGCAAAATCTAACAGTAATAAAATGAAGTAAAATTTTATTAAGAATTGAGATAAGATTATTGGTAAAAGTATTCATAAGAAGTTACAAAGAAAGAAAAAGTTGCTTATTATATACACTAGATTAAACAATGTACAAGAGATTGAAAAATAGATTTCCCTAGTGTAAACAGCCAGGAATAAAAATAGTACGGATAAAGCAAGCATCGCCAACACAACAAAACTAAAATAAAATCCTTTTTAGAAGAAAAAGTAATCATAAAAGAAGTGAACTGAAGGAGTTTAAATACGTATTTAAGCCAATACAACTTTTAAGTCATAAATATATTGCTCTCTAAGCTCACCTTTTACTTTAAGATATCGGAAGCATTCTATATTTTAGAATTCTCCTAAAAGAAACATTCCAAGACAGAAACCCGTTTCAGTCATCAGGGAACATTATTTTGGGGGCTTGGATCTGTCTATCAGTCCAATATTTTTACAAGCCAACATATCTTAATAAACAGGTCAAGTGTGTGTAGTTAGCACACAGCGAGGGTCCGAAGGCAACACTATATTGTTTACGTAGTACCTACTGATGGTGCTTTTTAAAATGATAAAACGCCTACTTTGAACTATCCTATCTTATATTCCCAAAACACATAAACAAACTTTTGATAAAGTATTTTTTGCCAGTGAACCGGACTATAAAGATATAAATACATCAAAAGAATATCTTTTGGTCGATGAACGTTCAGAAATTTTTTCAAATTTTTTGTACTTTACAGAAGGAAGGGGGGGGGGGCACTTTTTACACCAACTTCAAACTCGCCGTATCAATGCTTATAACCAAATACTTATATATTTTTGTAATCTTCCCGACGTACCCTTTCATATTATGACCCCACACGGTCTCCAAAAAGAAATTAACCCTTAAGGTTTTAATTTTTTTTTTCTTTTAAGTCGCTACATTTTTAAGATGTGTGAGTAGGTACTGTACACTTTTATGCCAAATTTGAAAGTGATCGGACAAAAGGTGTAGCCGTGAGAGCAGGCGACAAACGGACGGACGCACAGACAAACACAAGCAGGAAAATATAAGGGTCCTTGGTTTTTTCTAGGGAACCTAAAAACTACTCATCCTAATTGTATTAACTACTCTTATAATTTGGATAATAGGCCATAATTAGCCCATTGTTGGCCCCATATTAGTTTCAACCTTCTGAACCTATATTGGTTTTTCTTCCATATGCGCACAAACTGTTTTAATTTCACACGTATGCCTTTAAAAGTATTTACTACACATCCGATCTATAAGAATTTTGATAGATTAATACAGTAGTCTGTCAATTACTGTGTCCTTTCGCAATATTTAATGATTTTATAATTATTGTCTAATTTATTTAATTTTCCCTTTTTGTTTTAAATCTGTCAAAACTCAACTGTGTTTTTTCTCCAATGTTTGATAGCGACTCATTATGTGTAGGTGTAGTTCAATAACCAAACAACTTCTTCACACAAACAAATTGTAGTAAACAATTGATCAGTTTCGGCTGTTCTTCAAAATGATCGGCCGCTTAGCCGATCATTTTGGTACATCAACTTGATGTGATATAATTAATGAAAATCAATTCCCAATTCTGTTTATCACAAACATATATATTCAAAGTATTCACTTCCGGTATTTCAACTAGCAAAAACAAGTTAAATAGGGTTTTGGATCTTTGTTCTGCCGTGTTTTGAACATGATTGTGGTTTTTTTTTAAATGAATAACGTTAGGAAATTATAATCGAGTAATTTGTGACCAAGGTTCTTTTATAAATATTTGAATGATTACGTTCAAACCATGCAATATAATATTTTAAAAAAATTCCTCAGTAGCTTTGAGCTGCTTAGGCCTGCAAAGGTGCTTATACTACAACTACAATAATACATGATAAGATATTGTGTAATCCATGACATGGGGTCGGCTGATGCTCAATATGCCTTCTCCCGTATCCAAATCGTATAACTCACGCACTCGCAACGGAAAGACACCATTTTACATAGGTAGCTACCATTTATCACCAAGCATGCGAGATACTGTCAGTTCAATCTCTTGCATCCTTTGTTTGTCCTCTTTCAAAAAATCTTTACCTGTAGGCAGACTGGGCATTTGTCCAAGGCACCAAAATCTTGTGAGAAAGGAAGCGAAAATCGAAATTGTCGACCTTCTTTATTCTTCGGATATTTGGGGCATCCAGAATTATTGTTATTATATATACTATATATATATATATATATATATATATATATGTATATATATATATATATATATATACATATATATATATATATATATATATATATATATATATATATATATATATATATATATATATATATATATATATATATTTTTTTTTTTTTTTCTTTTTTTCTTTTTTTTATACAGATTTATTGTGCCTGCCTTAATAACATTTTCATCTAATGATATTTCTTTCTTTTTTCCGCTTAATAAAATTCGCATTAGTGATACCGGTACAATAAAGGAGTGCTTAGTGCCTCTTCACATTATACTGAAGCACTGCTTCGTATTAACGGACGATTATCTTGAAGAACGGTATTCAAGTTATGGGTTCTTTCAAGGCTTGGAAGCTCGAGAACTGGGCCGGACTCAGAGGCGAGATTTAGTATTATGAGTAAAGTCTTTTGTTTGGATTCCCTTTTTAGAAGCTTTGCTTTCTCTCATCTGGACCCTAAACAGAGGAGTCTTTGTCTCCTTTTGTTTATACACCGCCTACTCTTTTGCTACTACATGAAAATATCCTGCCACCAAGTCGCATATTAATACGGTTAATTTACTGCTCTCTTTACATTCTGCATAAAATATTGTACTCACTGTCCCAAAATAAAAATAAATATAAATTTGAATTTAAAATTCTATTCAAGACAACTTTAATAAACGTCCTCATGTTTTATTTTTTGACAATGTCCACCATTGAATATGGATAAAGAATATGCGACATGAATCCGGATAAAGGTGCAAATTCTCTGGTGCGTTACTTCCCGGCAGTTGACGCTCGGCATGACTTTTATTCGGCGACGGTCTAAACGTACGGCCATCGAGTGGTAGGCACGTCACTTCTGCTACGGCTCCGGTTCCAACGTCCACCGTAACTTTTATTTCAGCTTCGGCATTGGTTATGGATATTAATTTTAATTGTTTTATTAATTAAACTAAGAAAAATGCACTCACTTATCTTGAAGTTTATTCTTCGGTAAAAAAAAATCCAAATGGCTTAGACACAAAATAAATAAATCTTAAAAATAAATAAGTTGACTATAAAAAGAAATATTTTAAGAAACAAGGTTTTATTCGTATTCTTCTCAGCAAACCCTTTCATTTGATACTCATATCATGTGCGCACTTAAAAAAATAACTAGTACGCCATCTTGAACTGCAAGCCATATTGGATTTAGAATTACTTCAATTAGCTAACCATGCATTGTCATCCAAACTAAACGTATATCCAAAATTTCAATTCAATCGCGTTGAGGATAAATGATTTAAAATTCATTTGCAACATTTGACCCGAACATACATACATACAAACATTGCAAGTTAAAAAAAAACCTTGTAAAAACTCTACAAATAAATGGATTCATGGAATAGAAATAAAGAAATGACCCTGACCAATTCACATTTTTTTTTTTTTAATTGTTTTTTTAGCACTTCAAATTGCACCCTACTACTGATTCTGTGTTTAAAGTATCTTTCCACATAATGAATTCAGCAAAACCACCACTGCCAAATTCCTAAGTTTCTTTTACGCTACATACATACATACATACATTCATAGGAGATAAAAATTAAGGGAACGGTAGAAAAGATAACAAATAGTTATAAAGGGAGGTAAAATTAGCATGGCATATGGTAAGAATTGAGTTAAAGTATAAATAAAATGAAGATGTGATAGGCAAAATAGAAGTTAGGGGGGTTTAAAAAAAAAGAAGAGAAATGCATAATATAGTAAAGACAGTCGATAGAGATGCAAGTATGACTAGTTAAGTTTGAAACAGCCTTTCTTATTTAAGACTTAATACTTTAAAAAAACCGGTCTGTTTACCTAAAAAAAAACAGTGTCAACTGCATTTTGTGAATGTAGTAGTATAAATCGAAATAATTAGTATAATGCGTGTAAATATAAAACAATTGAAGCGAGCGTAAGCGAGCTTCTTACATTCAACGAAATATGCATCTTTTCTGTCTGTCTGTGTGTAACGTTTACGTGTCCGACGATAACTTGAGTAAAAGTTGACCGATTTAGTTGAAATTTGGTATACATGATCCTCTTACTAATACTCAGGCTAAGTTCGTTGGACAGCGTGATCCGTCCAAGAGTTCGCGCGCTACGCTCGCGTAAACGAGAGGTTCAAAAATTAAATTGGAATTTCAGGACGGGAAAAGATTCTATCACGATCTATTCGATGAGACGAACATTTATTACAAATAAAAATTTTTAGTAAAACCAACAGCGACACCTCTATGAATTAATAAAGATTGCTAAAACTATTAATTAAAGCTTGCCTAAACGTTTATAATAGAGAAAACAACCTTTTTACCGATATCTTACGTTCTGACGTTACTATTTTAACAAAACTTCATATACACCATCTAATAAACAATTGAAACAGGCATGCAAAATTTAAATTTGATACATGCAGTAGTATTTGAATAATGAAGGGATACATTTATAATAATTGTTTAAAAGCTACGACGGGTGGTTAAGATTCTTTAGAGTCGTGTTGTGTGTAGCTTAGTTTAGGAAGTGAAGCTTTGTACCGAGTACCCCCACTCTACCTCACACTACCCTCTTCCACTTATCTTCAACTATGACATTCATCATGATTAACAAATTTCGATAGTCAGTATTTTATTGCAATACGCTCGCTTCAATGATAGAGCCACGCGATGCCTATTTGCCTAGTTTATTCAAAAATAATAATTAATTTGTGTTGTTTTGGGCTTGTCTCTCTATGTATATGTAATTTTTTCTCCCCATCACAATACTTTCTCATATGTACGTTGTATATAAGAAACTGAAGAAAGTATAAAAGTAACGACGGAAGTTCCGACCGCTGGAAATCAAACCACAACTGATGGGAGGACGTGACTTCTGCACCGCACGACCGACGAGCGGTCGGGACGCACCAGAGGAGATTGCTCCTGTCATTTTATCTATGTTTTGACTGGGCAGCGTCAGGTTTGATTCTGGGGATGTGAATAAAAGTAACGTCGAGCGTCAACTGCCGGGAAGTCACGCATCAGAGAATTTGAACCTTAAAATATCCCAGTGTACACTAGGATTTGTGAATATGAACATTAAATTTCATGTAAGCAATTTAAGCTCCACCTTCAAACTGATATTCTACTCAAACTAATCTAAAATTAACTTCTACATCGCGTGACCAGACTCACAATTATTATTTACAGAAAGATCAAAGGCACAAGGATAAATACAGGTTATTCAAGTATTAATTATTATGGCTTGAACTAGCCACATCCCGCGTATTTTACTGTATTACCTGTTTGCTTTTTATAATCGATTATTAACGACAATGATAATGACAAGTTATAAGCTATATTTACGGACAGTGAAAGTACGGCAAAAGCGCTGAAGAGCAAAATACAAGTTATAATACCCATAACTACCTATTTTAGAAGATTGTATAGCTAGACCACATAAACGTTAGTTATAATGGTACTAAAGGTAACATAAATTTGGCTTAAAGGTCAAATAGGAATAATTTGTAGTGAAATGACGAGGGATGATGTTTTAAAAGGCTATAAATAGCTGTTTAAAACCTTAATATTATTGATTGAGAAAACTTTATCGGAGAAGTAACTCTGATTAACTTTTATCACTCTGGCCAAAGGGAAAGAAGCAGGAGACACTATTTTTTGGATTTAAAAATATCCTCTAATAACGCGATACTGAGGGTAAAATACATCAAAGAAAGGAGTTTGGTAGACTGAAGTGAAAACGAGTACCAAGAATAACTGGGGTCCCTTAATAAGAAGAAAATATTGGCTCTATACTTGGCTGCATATTTATAATATTTTATAAGAATAATTAATAGTTGAGTAGAAGTGACCATGGAATACGTCCTATATCCTAATTCATGGCTAAAAGAGTAGATTCAAACATTTAACGAGTTTGGAGACCAGTAATTTGAAAGAACAAAAAAATTAAGTCAATAGGATTATAATTGTTAAATTGGGTTTCCAATAGCATACAACGTACTAAGAATTATGTAGAGTTAAAAGAGATAAAATGAAATTTTAAATTGGGATTATAAAATAATCATTGTTGGATGATCTTTAACCATATCCAAATATGATAAATGAAATCTAATTGAATGAAATCTAATTGAATGAAATCTATTAGATAAATGGCAAATTGTACAGTATCATTAAATGATTAATTATTTGTTTTATCTGTTACAGGTTTTCTTATTTTCTTCTGGAGACTTTATCAAGAGAATTATGTAATTAAAAGAAAGACATTTTAAAAACTACGCTTATACACACACTGCATTCAGTGAGTTTAAACAATATACTTACTAAATTTAATATTATTATTTCCTTGCCAATATCTTTAAGTCTATAAATCAAGTGAAAAAAAGAAGAATATAGTGGTTTCTTATAGTGGAAGGTAACTTCTCTGCCAAAATTCAATTATAATACTGTCAATATAATATGACAGTAATTTAATTCGATATAATTGTGTAATAATTGTATCGGTGTAATTAATAATGAAATATTTCAAATTAATAATCAATTGTATCGGTGTAAAGTGCAAAATGAAATATTTCAATCTGGTCCAATAATGGCCTAATAAACAATCACATTCGAAGAAGGTAATAAAGTATATTATTTATTAAATACATTTTTTGTTCCGAGCATACCGAAAGCTAAGTGATCGTTCCTAAGAAAGAAAAATTTATGTCTTCGAATTTCAAACATTTCAAGACAGAAATCTGATTTAGACATAAGGGAACATTTTTGATTGTGTGTCTGTCTGTCGCTCACTTTTTGTGAACCAACATATATCTTAAAAACAACTCGCTCGATTTTATTGAAATGTGGATGGTAGGTCATAATAAGGCCATGCTACCCAGCAATGGCAGCAATGCGATAAGTTTCAACCAATCCACTTGTTTCTCTTTCACGAGCGCACAAACATATACTTATTCCTTATTTATATTTATATCTTTAAAACTATTTTACCCGATTTTTATGAATTTTGGATGGTTTGTCGAAAGATGCCCGCAGATAGTCCCAGATTAATTTCAACCCTCCGCACTCTTTAAATTTTGCTAAATTAATAATCCTAATTAATGTAAAATAACAAAATAATTTTGAAAATTGTATAAAACAGGGTAAAAAATAAATCAATTTGACAATAATAGGTTTGTTATAGTATAAAATCATTAGAGTACCCAAAATCGGACTTTAGGAAACTATGTATGCCACACTAATTTGCACCATTTTTTAAATTTTATCCATCCCACTTATTCCCCCATCATATTGTTTCAAATTTTGATTTAAAGTTCGATTTCTTCACTGCATAACATGCACTCAAAAGTATGCATAAAATTATATATTGAATTAGTTTGAAGTCTTAATTTGTATAATTAACTTATATTGATGTAAGAGATTATATGTAAGAAGATAGATACAATTTATTTGAGAATTTTTAATTTATTTTATTTGTGACATGTTTATTTTAAGTAAAAAAAAAAGCCACTCATCGAGTAGATGAGTGAAGTGACCGCATAACCCCCGTCCTGCAATGACCTAAGCTGTTGAACGGGACTAAAAAACGAAAAAAATAAAAATAAAAATAAAACTTCTTTAATAAGATTTGATGCTTATTGCCTCTTATAACCCACAACATAATACTTTTACAAATTACACTCTTATTAGTAAAAGATTCTTCATTAGGTGATATTAGACATTAAAAATGTTTAAATTTGGCGACCATCATATTGATAAAAGTTTCAAAGACGTGCTAATTTTACTTCAGTCCATATTTTGAAATTCTATAAATATTTCAATTGGGAGAACTACATTATTATTATTATTTTATTAGCTAACAAATATCAACTTTATGTTGATATTTGTTAGCTAATAAAAAAAATGTAATGGTCCTTAATGTTTTAATGTTACAAATCCGTTAATCTTTAATTTTGTCAAATAGTTAATTAGTGATTTCTTTTTGGTGAGATATCTTATCAAGAAATCTTATATTACTAATTTTCTTTAGTTAATTTCAAATGATTGTTAAATTTTCTTATTTATATATAAAAAAAAAAAATGTACGAGTAAAAGTTTTTGAAACTGACTTTACTATGTAAGTTGGTAGAAAATAATCTGATTAAAAAGAAGCAATAAAAAAATGTATTCAATATTGTAATAATGAAGTCTTCCTAGAAACTTAAAGATGGAAAAATTAATCCGGTAATAATAAGTTCAATCCTGAATTCAACAAAAATAAGAGAATATAACAGTTTTAATATCAAAATTTCAAATTACATTTCTCAGTGTATTAAAAATATTTGAACTGACAAAAACACTAAACAAAGGTGTATTAAAAGGTCTCATTTACAAGTAAAAAGTATCAAGTTTTCAAAGAACTGTTATTTGATTATATCTTATGCTTTTAATATTAAACTTTATGTGAATGTAATAGTATATTCATCTTTCTTTGTAACTATATCTGGTAAAATGTATGTAGTTATTTCCAAGATAAATTTGAACTCTCGTATTTTAATTAAACCTAATATAGTTTTTACTTTCTCGATATGTAGAGAATAAATTTTGATGGCTCAAAAAAAATCGATTTTGAAATTTTGATGGATTTACACGTTTTGAGGTCCCCTGAATCCAAATAAGTGGAGCCTAATCTACTTGGCCGATTTTGACGAAATTTAGCATACCTATATGTTCAGAAAAATCATGACCCGAGGAAAAATCGAGATATGAATGTCAGCTCTATATTTGGGGGGCGCTACCCACAAAAACTCTTAAAAAACGTGAAAAGAAATTATTTCTCAAAAACGGTTCCGACGATTTTGATTAATAAATTCTTAAATGTACCATAAAATTCAAATTTAACGATATATAAACCGTTTTCCTGGGAAAAATCAAGTTCCTGAGAAAATATAAACTTCCCCGCTTAATACATAAATATAAGATTCCCCGCCGAGGAGAAATTATTTGTATGATACATTTTGATAAAATTTTCAATTGGTTGAATTTCAATTGATTTTGGTTGGCTCGGTGCTAATAAGTACATGAGCCAACCACTGTACTTCAAAATTTGAAAAACTATTTTTCTTTAATCCCAAAATCTAACAGAGTAAAAAGAAACTTCTTGACAAGACAGTGAGGCATTTTCATGTTTTCGCTCTGCGTAAACTACCGACATAAAATGAAATATAATCGGTAATTTATTCAAGTAATTGATAAAAGTAGATGGAAGATAATTTTTATTCTTATCTCCACACCGGCACTGCCGCGGCTTGATTACAAACGACTGAATTCAAAGGCGCCGGCTCGCCTTCTACGAATTGTTAATATGCCTTCATACTAGGTAGGCCGAGAGGGCTGAGAGTTGATGGCAACCTCCTGTACTTTCCTAACTCCCTGTCACACGTATAAATCTTTTCGACTTTCTTCGGCCCTACGAAGCGTGGTAGACGAAGGGCACTACAGCTGGAGACTGGATTACAGACCTCCTATACATTTCTAACTCCCTGTTATACTTTTCTGAGTTTTTATGCTAAAAGTAACGTAACGTTTTTGACTTATGTTCCATAGCCTAAACATGAAAATGTCAAAAAAAAAATGCATGAAAGACATAAACGAACAAATACATTTAATGCAATATTTCATTAGAGATTACTTTTAGTACCGCAAGTAGCTACCGTCGGCAGTGGCTTGGGAAGGTACTTTGAAAGGAAGGGTAAAGGACATACCCCCTTAAAATCTCCTACTCGTATGATCAATGTATTGCCTTAAAGGAACATCCATCCCTAATTTTAAGAAAAAAAAATTATATCTATATATATTTTTTTACTTTCTCATATATATGTAGGAAATATAAAGAGAAAGTATTTTGAAGGGTTGAAAATTCGACTTTGAGGTTTTACTTGTTTTGAGGTCCCTGAAATATCCGAGTCCAAAAAAGTGGCGTTTATAAAAATGTCTGTCTGTTGTCTGTAGTCTACCCTAAACTATAGGGCCGATTTTAATAAAATTTGGGATACAGATTCAGAAAAATCATACTCCAAGTCGAAATCGAGAAAGGAATGGACCAACACAGACCAACAAGGAAAACACTGGACCAAGTAAATATTTACTCGGAAAACTTTTTTTTAAATTTGATTTGTTTATTTTTTTTTTAATTTAAAAGTAGAATAACAGACAAAATGCCAAACGATTAAATCCGGAACTGAAAAGTTAAAACATAGACCTCGCTACGTTCGCAAAGCAACAAATAATCATATACATCGATTTAATGGCGAAGAAAAATGAATCCCAACTGAGTACAAAAAAATGTACAGAGAGACAGACGAATTTACCCTGTAGAGAGTCGAGTTGCAACATAGATATCCCTCCGCTCGGTCAATTATAGAAATAAGTGACAAATTAAACCTCACACAAGATTCGAGAATTGAAACACGCATCAAATGTTTACGACCAACACTAAAACTTATTGCTTCTACTTACTGAACTATAGCACTATGATTTCGATCTTTAGGGAATTCCAATAAATTAAACCTTTTTTAATATTGACAGAATATTTAATAGTTTCTAGCAGTTCTGACTGAGGACTTCTCTGTCAAAGGGAGATAACGAAATTGCTATCTAAGAAAGAAGAAAGTCAAGCATCTCTATTTTGCATTATCTTACATTTTCTGCTCTACTGCGTCTTCTTTAGAATTAGTAAATTTAATATGAAAAGAAGACCCCTCTCTGTAGAGCTCTCCGTATTAATTTAATCGAAAATATTATATTGTTTAACTACATTTTTTAAAATAAATTTCTACTTATAATAGTTCCTTTAAAATTTATTCAATTTATTTATTATTTCATCAAATAACAAATTGAAAATTAAAAGACAAATAAAAAATTATAGTCTGTAGAGTAAAAATAAAATATATTGTATAAATAATTTAAATGATAAAATAAAATAATTTATTAATAAAATTATTTTATAGTAAAAAGATACAATTCGTGAATGAAAATGAAATCAACGTCTAAAAATTAATAATAATTTAAAAATAAATAAATTTGTTTAAAACTATATGATTGTTGAATTAATGAGGATTAAAAGAAGCGAAATATTCTGTTGAATAAATTTATCAAAAGTTTAAATAGAGAAAATTAGTTTAAATGGTATTTCGTTTTTCTTTCTTTTTTTCTTCTTTTCCTAAAAGTTAATTTTCATCAATTTTCTAGTTAAAGCATCTCGAACAGGTAAGAACGAAGTTTTTTGTTTGGAAAAAAAGTTTAGTGAACTGTGGCTGACAAGATGAAGCGGTTTAAGATATTAAAAAAAAGAAACTCTACGCTAATTTTAGAATGAATGAAAAGCCAGGTTTTTTTTTTCAGGAATTTTACGTGAAAAGATTTATTCATATTTTTTTAAAAAGCGATTTTTTTTAAATTCCGTGTTATGGGATTTCTGTATTCTATTTAACATGTTTTGAATGAATTTTGTATCCACCTTTTTTTTTGAGGTATTATATTTTATTTGAGTTTTTTATATTTGTGTCCTAGTTGATAACCCAAAACTAAAAAACAAGCAAGCAAACAAATTTAACTTATAATTAATAAAAAAAAAAGTCTTGTTTTTATTTTATCTAAAATATTTTTTTATAAAAAAAAGTGAAAAGAGTAGGCATTATTGTAGCTAAATTATATGTTATAATTATAACCCAACTAACTCAAGTTGAACAACAAGTAAAGTTAATAATAAAATTATACTTTCTCTGGCGGTAAAAACAAAAAAGTGGAATAAAATTACTGATTTTTATTGTCGTAGGTGGGTCCTTTAAGGGTAATGTGTAAGAAGAATACTCTACATCATGTCAACTCTGGCAACGTTTCGGCTATTACCAGCCATTTTCGAGCCTAAAAATAAATTTATTTATTGCAAGCATGACAATTAATTAGATTACATTTAGATATTCACATAAAAGCGCTATAACAATAAGAAATAATAATACCTCTCTAGTCTAACTGAGCCCTCAGGCTAATGAGTCAAACATTATGAACAATTCCTTCAAACGTCAAAGTGATATTTGAATATATTTTGGGGGAACTGGTAGTTCACCACGTCTAATCCAAAAAACTGTAAAAGCACAAATGATAATAATTACTATGCTGGTTCTGATTTGTGAAGTGTAACAGTGTAAAAGAGTATAATTCCCAATGTGAAGAGGTAGATACTTAAAGTTAATGTACAAGGTGAGTGTTTACCATAAGTTAGAACTAATCCTATCACTAACGGTAGTTGAACGAGCATATCACAGCCATAATAAATAACAACAAAAACTTAAGTACAATGATAACAAATAACTAACAGTAATATCACAGTGAGAACTAGTAACAAATTAATAACTGGTAAAAAGAAATCCCAATATCATAGGTACTGTACGATACTGGATTCTGATAGCATAACTTTCTTATCAGTGACAACAATAATTCGGAGAAACTTAGTTAAAAATAAATAATTAGAAAATATTAAAAGTAGTGGTAACAATCATTAATAATACATTTGTAATTAAGTAAAGTGTTATGACATAATTCTCTAAACAAAATTGTGTTAATATGTATGATCTAAACTATTGTATCTGTGTTGTGTTGCGTGGCGGGAGATTTGAATTTGAATGGTAAACTCCACTATAGAATTTATTCAGTGACCTCGAATCAGTTTTTAGGTTAACTGATTTGTCTAAATTAATAGCAATGTTTAATGCTTCCAGCATCTTTCTCCTATTAGTTTTATTTTCTCTCCCTAAGATTTTTATATCTTCAAACTTGAACGTATGATGGGTAGCAAGGGCGTGGCTGGAGAGAGCAGTGTTGGAGTTGCCTTTTACTTGGTCGTAGCGGTGTTGTTCTATCCTGTTTTTAAGTAGTTGGCTGCTTTCTCCGATGTAGCTTTTCGGGCAGTCTCCACAGGGAATCTGATAAATGGTACCTATTGAATTGCCGATGGGGATCTTGTCTTTAAGATTGTGAAATAGCTTGTCTGTTTTGTTGACGGGTTTGTGTCCAAATACAATGTTTCCACAATCAAATTTATGTATGAGTTTTTGAGTGGTTTCTGAAAGGCCTTTAATATAAGTTAAACCTACAAATTTTCTATTGGTCTGTAAGTTATCGTTATTCGGATTATGTTTAGGACACGTGTTTTTGTACCACAATTTTTTTATTATATGCAACGGAAAAAAGTTTTCTTTAAGTTTGTTAAAAATCTTGGACCGGGTGTTATTAATGTGGCATTTGTCAGTAAGGGAGAGGGCTTTGGTAATTAGGTTATTTGCACTATTGATAATTTGGTGGGTGGGGTGACATGATCTGTAATTTATAAACCTATTGCTTTTAATTTCTTTTTCATACCATGCTGTTGTAATTTTTCCTTCTTTACCTCTAAAAATGGTCAAATCAAGGTAATTGATGCTATCTTTATTTTCTGTTTCTACAGTGAACTGGAGTCGTTGATGGTAATTGTTTAGTTTATTAAGAATGGAGTCTACTTCGCCTCTCTTCACTATCAGAAACAGGTCGTCAATATATTTGGTGATGATTGTGGGTTTAAATTCTTTTAAAGTGTTAACAAGAATATGGTTAAGGACTATTCCACTGACGTTAACTGACATAGATCCCCCCATTGGTATCCCGTGTTTTTGAGCATAAAATTGGGAATTGAATTGGAAAGTACCATTGTTCAGAATAAGTTTTATGCACTCAATGAAAAGGTTTACATCTTTTATTGAAGTGTGTGGTAGGATTTGTTCCCATTCAGATCTGACTATTTTATAGAAAATCTCTAACGGTACATTGGTGAATAAGGACGTAGCATCAATAGAGATCATGATTTCATCTGGTTGGATATAGAGGTTGGTTAACTTATCTTTTAGTTGGTGTGAATTAGTTATGTCAAACGGATTATTATTGTTAAGGAAGTTTAAGTTAGGGTTGCAGAATTTGGCTAATTTTTCTAAAGGGGAATTGATTTGATTAATGATGGGTCTCAATGGTAAATTTGGTTTATGGGTTTTAATGAGGCCATATATCCTGGGGCAATAGGTGTTATTGGCATTAAGGGAAGTTTTTTTCTGTTTGTTGATAAATTTCTTATCAAATAGTTTGTTTAATAGTGATTTGTATTGCTTTTTAATACTTTCGGTAGGGTCGGATCTAAGGTGTCTGTATGTATGTTTGTCATTTAGGAGTTCTTCCATTTTGGCCTGGTATAAGTACTTTTCAATGATGACAGTGGTGTTGGCTTTATCTGATTTTGTGATAATGATTTGGGGGTTATTTAGTAGGAAGTGTTTAGTTAGGGAGATATCTGTGAGAATTTGTTTCTCCAAAGTACCGTTAGGGTAATATGTCTTATGTCTATTTTGAAAAAGTATTATTTTATTGATGATATGGCTCCTCAATGCACAAATGTGATTGTCTGAAGTATTTAGATTACTGAGCATTAATTCTATATCGACTATGAAGTCATTGATAAGATGTTTGGGTCTATTGTATGTGATACTGAAGTTGGGGCCAAGACTGAGAAGGTTTAACATCCCTACCGGTATGTCTACGTTGCTAAGATTATGAGTCCAACCTTTTTTATGTAATTGCAGATATTCTGAGAGGTTGGGGTCATGTAAGCTAATATTAGTGTTATTAAGGGCATTTCTATTGTTGATTTTCTTTTTATGTTTAGTTTCAAGGTGTTTGGTAAATTTGGTACTAAAATCTTTAATGGCTAATTCTAAATGATTCATTTGCGTGAATCCTTCATCTTTCAATTTGTTAATAAGTTTATCATATTTGCGTGAAGATTGTTTTTCTTCCCAATGAGTTTGTTTAATTTCCATTTTAAGTAATTTATTCATGATATTGTTGAAAAATCTATTTTTATATTTGCCAATGTATGATGCTTGGAACAGATTTTTAACATTATTTAAGCTACGAGTGAGGTGTAAAGGAAAGATATTGTTGTTCAGATGGTAATAAAGATAATCTTTTTTAGCTGAAATCCGACTGAACTGGATAACGGTTCGTTTAATGTTCCAGAAGTTACTATTATCGTAACGGTCATTTAAAAAAGTTTCCATGGTGTCGTCGAATTCTTTAATTAGTGAGGTTTCATTTAGGTTGTTGAAGTTATAGCGAGTCATGCTGCAAGGTAGAGTAAGTCCAAACTTCAAGTAAGATACTGTGCAGTTTTGGACACTGGAGAATAGGACCTTCCAGAGATTGATTAATAGTTTTGCTAGGTGTACCCTGTAGTAATATTTATTGTCGTAGGTGGGTCCTTTAAAATATTTTTTTATAAAAAAAAGTGAAAAGAGTAGGCATTATTGTAGCTAAATTATATGTTATAATTATAACCCAACTAACTCAAGTTGAACAACAAGTAAAGTTAATAATAAAATTATACTTTCTCTGGCGGTAAAAACAAAAAAGTGGAATAAAATTACTGATTTTTCTTCTAGAAAATTGTTTAACTCAAAAATTTATATTAACACATTTAACACACTTATCGTTCTGAAAAATGAAAATATTTTATGTGTCCGATTTCTAAAATATCCAAGACAGATATCCGTTTCAGACATCAGGTAACATTTTTGGTTCCGTGTCTGTCGGTCTGTCTGTCACTCAATTTTTGCGAACCAACATAACTTGAAAATTACTCGTTCGATTTTAATGAAATTTGTATGGTAGGTTACAAAAAGTCCATTGTTAGTCCCATATAAGTTTCAACCCTCTGCACACACTTGTTTCTCTTCCATAAACATACACTTATTTACATATATATCTTTAAAACTAGTTTATCCGATTTTTATGAATTTTTGTGAAAAGTAAATGAATGGTTTGTCGAAAGTAGACCACAAATAGCCCAGGATAATTTTTACCATCTGCGCTCTTTAACTTTTGCTAAATTGGTACTTCAAGTCATGTAAAAAACCAAAACAATTTTGACATAGTAAAAGAAGGGGGTAAACAATAAATAAATTAGACAATAATGGCTTGTAAAAGCATAAAATCATTAAAGGAGCGAGGAAGCTATGTGTACACCTATTGACACTTTATTTTGAACCTTTATGCCAAATTTTCCTCAGGTCCAGTACTTTAGTTTGTTCTTTAGTAGTTTAGTCTCCACGAGTCACCAAAAACGTGTAAATCCATCAAATCTAATTTAGACAATACATTCTCTTTATATATCCTTAGTATATGAGAATGTAACAAAAATAAATATATATTTAAGTTAAACAACTATTTTTTTGAGGGAGCCGTGGCCGAGGTGCTAAAGACACCGCGCAGCTATCACTGAGTCGAGGCAACTCGAGGTCGTGGGTTCGATCCCGGGCCGTGATATTCTGGATTGCATCTATGAATCGCGGATGGAGCAGGGCGAGGGACACCCCCTGAGGGGTTCTCTTCCCCCACGCTGTCTAGTGGGTTCGATCCGTGTCATGAGATGTGATCTGTATCTATCGTTCGAGGTCGGAGCAGGGCGAGGGGACCCCCTGAGGGGTCCTCTTCCCCCACACTTTGAAGCACGCTCATATAGCTTACTAATGACCACATCATACTCGCTTCGGCGGTACAATGTACAAATGTATGATGTGTGAAGTAGCTGGAACTCTCCACCACGGGGAAGTAAAATGGGTCCAATGTAGGCCTGATTGCGAGGTTCGAACAAGTGGTTCGTCCTACCCGTCTAGTAGGAAGTACTAGGTAACTACTACTACTACTAAACAACTATTTTATCTATGATTGATACGAAATATAAACATTTTATTTCTGTTTAGATGAGCAGAAAGCGATTATTTCGTAGTTGTATTCATTGCGCGCATGCGCGTTTCATAATTCTTCACTTTATCGCTCGATTAGTGTGTTTGTTTACATTTAACAAAACTAATTTGTTGTTTGTTTGATTAAAGTAACGGTTTTTATCAAGTTTTTAGTGATAAACAATGTATATTTATGGATGTTCCATCAAATCTATGTACATAGTTGTTGTTTTTTTGGAAGCGAGGTATACCGTTCACAGACCAACTAGTTATGTTGACTCTAGTGCTGTACCGTGTAAGTATTAATAGGCAGATAAAGTGTAATTAATTATTACCTGAGAAAGTATTGCCAGGTAAAGATCTTCACATCGTAAAATAAAATTTACAACAACGCGCTATGCGTTATCCTTACCCAGAGATGAAAATATATAGTTCTCATAGGTTGATGTAGCGTATCTGGGGCATCATGTATATATGTAAATAGAAAAACTGGCACTTTAAAATTAAAGTTTTATCTGTAATTTGATCAAAAATGCACCAATTATGGATACTTCTTCGTTTCATACGTTTTCTCTTAATACATTTTCCATCTTCAGTCCTTCATTATGAGACACAGATGTATACAGGTCGATTTTGCGTATCTGATCAGGTCGATCTGCGTATCTTGGGCGTAGATTAACTGGGGTTCGATGTAGCGTATCTGTTTTTTTCGAGAAAAAGTATGAAATAAAAAAGTATCCATAAAAAATGCAATTTTTATCAATATTCATGAAATAATTTAATTATATATACATTATATTTGCCAGTTTTACATTTTTAAACATGATGCTCCTGATACGCTACATCGACTATTTACCTCTACATAAAACCTAATGCGTTAATACTAATATCGGAGTTCCTATTTTGTATTATTTCATGAAGCTCTTCCATTCATAAGAAAAATTTACTTAAAATTATGCAGTAAATACAATACTTTTTCTTATATATTTGTGTGGGTAAGATAAATTAACCAAAATATACATTACCTCCTCACCTGCTATTACTAAACTAATTTCCTCATGCAAATTCATTGAGTATGTAATTAATGTTTAGTTTCAACTTGATTATTATGCTTTAAGTAGAATACGAGCATTATAAAGAACTTATTAAGTTCCTTTTAATTTACATTTAAATTGAATTCTTGTTTTTACTATTTAAACTCTATTAAATTTAAAGTATAAACATTTGAAAATTATTTTTGTTTAACACTTAATTTGAGACCTGTTTATACTAATTCTCTTGAATGAATCAGATTGTCGTTTGAGGGTTAACTACACTAATTTATTAAACCGGAAAATATAAATTCATCAATAAAAATATTAAGAAATATTAAGGGAGGGGTAAGGGACAGAAATAATATAAAGGTAAAAGATATCGAGGAAAAAGAGAGATAGAAAGAAGGAATGAGAAATCTAAAAATGAGTCGAGGTTTCTTGTTCTTTTAATCCATTTATTTTCCATTAAGTCCTAAATTGCATTTATTTTATTCTTTTTAATGTGGACTGATGCTGAAAATAAAAATTGTACAATAAATAACATTAAATGGAGATTTACGGTTCTATGATAGGAAATTAAAGTGTATAAATTGTTAAACTTTATGAAGTTGGTTTAGGTCAGTTCTTTCAGATTCTGGATTATTTCCAAACTGGACTCTGCCCAGAAGTTAAAAAATAATAATAAAAATTCTTCACACTAACACTTACAAGAGATATAACACAGTTTCCCATTTTGGATATTGCCAAGAGATTGGGACTGTAATTTAACTAAATATATATTTATATCTATAATATACCACTCTGAAAGTAAAAATCAATATTAACAAGCTTATTAAAGATTCATCTTTCGAAAACCAAGAAAAAAGAAAACTGAAATGCTCAGACGCGAACCCAATCTTACTTAGCGGACCACTTAAAGTCTAAAAGAAAGGAGCTCCTATGGGATATAGTCAATGCGGTAGGATCCGCAATTCACGTGGCCGCCAGATGTATAGTTTAAGAATTACAATCAGCTATTGAAAAAACAGATAGCTACGAAATAGATTCCTCATATTTCATCGAAAAGTTGAAAAAATGTGGTATGGACGATAATGACGATGGTGAGTTTTGACAATGCTTCGCTATTCACCAAAGTGCATAAAATACACTATTGACTTCATAAGAGGGCTTCAACCTAAAAGATAAAACTACAATAGTTAAATTCTGCCTAACCTCAACTTACTTTCTATTTGACGGAGTCAACTATGCTCAAACAAATAAGCAGCTATGGGTTCACCCTTATTATCAGTAGCCGCTAAAATTGACTCGTACCGTACATGGAGAATTAAAAGATAGAAAAAATGCAGTTGCTTAATAGAAACCTAAGTGTTGGTAGAGACATGTGGATGATGTCTTTCTGGAAACTCTTGGATATATGAAATTTTGCCTGTTCTCAAACTATCCTGAGTAAGAAATAACTCCTGAATAAAACAGGTAAATAAGAATCTACTCTGACTGCCAGGCAGCGATCAAAGCGCTGATTGCACCGAGGAGTAAGTCTAAGCTGGTTGCCGGATGCAAAAAATATCTCATAATAAAATAATAATAAAACCTGCATTAACACGCCTGAGGTGGAAAATCTTTGGATTCACCATCCTGCCGACTAAAGAACTTAAGTCACTTCCCCTAAGAAAGGTTCTGGGAGTCTGCCTGCTGACATCTTAGAGGACAGAGTAGTATATGAAGGATTACTAAAACAAGTTTGCACCTTAGACCCGCATAATATGAAGTCTTACTACTTCGGACTTGATTTCTAAAGTTACCCGGGGAAAAAAAGAGGAAAAAGTAAAGGAAGCCCTCAACTCCACATGAGCACAGAAAACTTACTATAGAAGTGAAAAGAGGTAGTAGTTTAACCTGTTTGGATCTCTTAGTAACTAGGAAACCTGATAGTACCATGGGTCATTAAGTTTATCGCAAACCCACCCACACGAGCAGATACCTCCATGCAGACTCGATGCACCATCCAGCTCAATAGAATGCGGTTTTATAACACCTAAATCACCCGAGGGTTCCGCATTTTAGGCAAAGTGTCATGAGGAGATGAAAAGGCTACCTTAAAAAGAGTCTTAATAAAGAATCAAGGGTATCCAGGTTGCCAAAGCTGTAGATAAACTAGGGAACAAACACACACCGTGAACTCAAAAGTGATCCTGACTCCTTATACAGAAGTTTTTTTTCCTATAAGTTCATAAAACAACAGATAAAGCCAGCAAAGTCCTAAGAAACACCTAGCCGAAACCATCTTCACAGCTACTTAAATACTTTTGTCAGACCGGTAGACCAACTTTACTTAAAAGTGTGGGGAGTTTATCAAATTCCTTGCAGTTGATGTACAGCGTATATTGGTCAATCTGGTAGAATGATATCGACCTGGCTCTTAGCAGTAGTAAAATAAAACGGGAATAGCAACAAATCTGCTGAATAGAAAATGAAAAAAGCTAATTTAAACCAAGATGATGGTAACAGGCTCTCCAATGCCTGGAAACCCTTCATCAAAAACAACAAATATTATTACCTGTCGACATCTACACAACAGGTAAACCTCATAAAAAACTCTTAGACCTATACAATATAAACACTTATATACCAACTTGACTCGTAAGTTACGAAGGATTCTCATCATAAGCACCTCCCTTCAGAAGAATCCCTGTATTGGGATCATTACAGGGGCTCGGACGTGGTCTCCTTCGGAAGATATAGATTTGTTACACTCTGGTTGCGGAAATCTACGCTATAGATAAATGTATATTGAAATAATAATTTAGAATTGAATTAAAAAAAAATCGGGTAAAGGGTACCTCGGAACTTTTCCTCACTTCAGAGGCCACTAAAGTGGCATCTTCTGCTGCGAAGCAGCTGGAGGAAGTTTGGCGGTATTTTGACAGATGTAAACAAACTTTGACGTCATCAAAATTATCGCACTAATAAATAATTATATTCGCTTATAACTTTTAAACTAATTAGTGGAATTTCATCGGTTTTTTTATATTTGTTCCTTAATTGTTTTCCGGTTCCAACGATATGCTATAAGTCAAAACCCTGTATGTAATCTCAGTATTATTAACCGTCAAAGTTTAAAAATTCAAAAATTTTTAACTTTAAAATGGCGGCCAAAATCAAAATTAAATTTAGAGAGCTTGTTTGTCATACAGAGAGGTACATTCGAGCGAAATTTCAACTCGATCAGGACCATTTTCGATTTATTACGATTTTTTTAAATTTTTGCTGACTCAGCAAACGATGGCGGAAAAAGTTGATTTTTCGGGCGGCACAACTACAGGTTAGGACTGATTTTTCTGCTCTCTAAGTTTCAACTCTCTAGGTTAAATACCTTGGGCGCTACGATGATAACACACATACACTCATACATACGTCATGCTGAAAACCACTCAGGAGGTCTTAAAAACACATAAAACGGATAATTCCGTTGAAATCTCGAAAATAAAAAAATTTGGTGAAAACAATACCAACTACTATTAATAGTGAGGAAAAGCCCACCAGCCTGCCTAACTAGATGTGTGTAGAAAAAAAATATATATATATTTGCCGTATTAATTTATGTATTGATTGAACTCTCTAATTGGTGAGATTTCTCCTGGTAATGCATTATTTGGCAGCGGTGCTACGATAAGCGGAATGAGCTAAATGGAATCCAACTCCACTTGGCAATAGAATACATGGATTATAATATAGGGCTGCCCCCTAAGTGGTTACTACACTTCTATAGAGTCAGCTATACTAGGGTCAACATTGAAATATCGACCCTGAATACATTATTAATTTGACAAATTTCTTATTTCTCTTGACTACCATCAGAAGTAGTTCAATAAACAGTTTTGAATGCCACGACGTTTAATAAGTGTTCCTTTCGAAACAATATATCTGGTACTGCCCTACCAGGTTGATTCTATTGTATTTACGCAAGTATATAGAGGGTCATTATAATTAAACTATGAAATTTTAAATTCCTACAGCTCCTTATTAAGGGCCGATTCTGTGACTATTTAATGTACATATCCAAACTTTGACGTATATCTACTTACGTATATTCTACTTAAATTGAAATGTGTGTTGTACTAAATATTAATTAAATTCCCAAAAGTAAATTAAATTCCTTTACTTAATATTAATAGTTTATCTTAAATAATGTCGAATTATATGTTTTCCTCATTAAAAATTTACTTTTGGTATTACACTCGTTAAAATACGATTGCCATTGTTTAGAAAGAATTAATAATTTTAAAATGAAACCATCTACTGTCCCTTTTCATGTTATTTTGTATTCTACATTATAAATTCTTATAGTATAATATTTAGATGTTGTTGAAAACCCTCCATCATTAAAAATTCTCTTGAATAAACTAAAATTTACTACAATGAATTAATAAAAAATTGTTAAGTACATATAATACCTCAACTGCTTTCCACAAAGAATATAAATTACCCATAGTTGTTCTTAGAAAGATAAATTATTCATAGGGTCTTTTTGCATATTCAAAATATGAATTTTTCATTTTTCTAAAGCTGATTCATTGAACACTTCAATATTCAAGTCAATATTTAAAATTTTAATAAAACTTGTTGGCTGACCTTTAACAAAGTTTGATTAGGACCTACATTGTTAAATTAAAAACAAATACATATCGATAAAATTAAATTAAATGAGTCTTTATTAGCTTTTTTAAGTTGATTTTAAAGTGTATCCATGCAAAACAATTTAACAGATTATGTTAACTGCTTTCTGCCACTAAATTGCTTCTATAATTTTTCATTCAAATCCGGCTATTCTTTGTTTTGTTGCGTTTAGGCGTTTAGCCAACAACATTGTTTTAACTCTTACTGCTTTTTTTTTACTGGTTACTAAAGACATTAGTTTTATCCTAAGAGAAATACTGCAAACATATCTCGTTTGATAAGGTTTCATGCCAACTATAAACTTGGTTTTTATCTGTTTCTATTCTTTCTCGCTATGTAGTTTAACAATTCTGTCTCATCTAACTTTATTCGCAAAGTCTTTCTTCTATAGTTTATTTTGCTTCCGTGGTATCTTTTATTAGAGGCATAGTTGGATTACATATATATCACCCTATCTCTTTCATTAATTGCTTTTGCAGTTTTATCACTTTAGTTTATTTTCACTGCCTCACTTCCTTTTAGACTGTGTCCCATTCTCCTTTATGGTTGATTGGCCATTAAATTATATCAACTAACATTAAACTTAATTGTTTACTTGATTCTTTATTGGTGGGTTGATTTGAATACCTGCTTAAATTTTGAGATCATCAAAATTTAAATGAAATTATTAAAAAATGGTTATGAGTGTTAATGCTACGTCGGTCAGTTTAAGATGAATAAGTAAATTAATAATTAATTACTAAGTATTATCCACATTCGTTTCCTCATAAGTGTACGACAAGATGTTGTGACGTGTTGACATAAAAGTTTGTGGGATCCGTAAGCTCTATAAATTACTACTTCCTCCTTTGAATGTCCAATCTAAGCTGGCTCTGATTAACGAACTTGTAGTTCACAGCTCCAGGTTTAAACCAGTCCTGTACTAATGGTATCCAAATATCGGATTATTCTAACCTCTCCTGGCCTGCTTTGATAACTCCAATCATTTCAACCCAAAATTCATAGCCATATAATGCACGTGAACTTAGTAACTTGTCCTTATAATTTTTCATTGTGTTGTGACAATGGTCAGAATCTAAGATATCTCATTTCAGAGGTTTGTATAAAAAATAATACTTGTCGCTTTTCTGTAAGACCTTTCAAACTCAAAGGTTAAAGTATAGACATAGCTAAGTTACACAGATAAGAGGAAAATTATAAACATCGAAAACTCCCACCTGCTTCTTTCATATAAATGGCAGATAGTCCAGCTGAGTAACATAAAATAAATAAAACATATCTTTTGTCTTGAGTTTTTTATAAGAAAAGTACAAGACCAAAGAGGATAACCACTGATCTACTTCACCACTGATAATTACTTTCACTGCTTGTAGTCTCACAATGCCACTATCGAGACCTTCAAGGGTCAGTTAAGGGCGTAAAGTTCCAGTCACTTGTCACATCTATTGATTTAATGACTAGTTTAGAACGTGTCTTATCTCCCTAGTAACCGATCTAAGATTTTTAGTAATCACTCCGTCTTGAACCTCTTTTCTCCTAAATTTAAAACACCCATTTATTCTTCACTAATTTACCCTTATTTCTAGGGGCCCAAAAATCCCTTCCCTCGACAATTTATAAAACATTAGCTTACGTGATGTGAGATATAGAGTAATAAGTAAAAAAAAAACTAAAAATAAAAATATGGTAAATATTTAATCATTTCCTTAACATGTCTGGCAATCTTTACTTCAAATTTAATCTTATATTCATTTTTATCTTTGGTTCGTTTAATCTTAAAAGAATGTATTTTTCTTTCATTATATCCTACCATTTCTTTCATTCATTGTCCTACTTTTTGTTATTCGAAATCTCCGCCTCCAACTCACTTATTTTACCCATTCATTTCCACTCTCTCTTCTCTGACTATTGATTGCAGTACTACTATTCCATTCCGAGGCAGAATTATGTGGAAACACTGCGGTTGGGATAGGACGGGACCAAGAGGAAAAGGGAGGGGGAGGGGAGGGTTAAAAACAAGAGACGACGAGCATTAAAACCATTAGTCCCAATTTTAGATCGCTGACCTTACACTTTTTTCGGGCATTGGACCATATATTTTATATATATATATATAATATATATATATATATAAAATATATATATATATATATATATATATATATTATATATATATATATATATATATATATATATATATATATATATATATATATATATATATATATATATATATATTAATATTTCATTAATTTATTGTTCCTTTTAAACTGTCGATATTATTTTCTAACCAATATGTTATTTATTGATTGCAACAGAACAATCGAGTAATACCGGTATACAATTTAGAACCTACGTAAAATTTTTTTTTGTTGGGGTTCGTGCCTGAAATAAGTATTCAATTTTATAACATCATATTTCACTTAAAAAAGGAAATTAATAGTCAGCTGAAACTTCCTAAAAGTCTAAAGATCCATTAAAAAGAATATCCAGTGTAATAAAATAACAAGTTAATACTCTTTCATATCCCATTAATTTACAACCGAATACAGTATGATTAGTAGTATTACATCAAATATTAATAGCCGAAACACGCGTTTTGGCAAAAAAAAAAGTATAACAATAATAAATATGTAAATCGAAAAAAATACGACTGCTTCACGATGTCTTTCGTTTTGCTTTCTCTCTCACAAATAAAGTATACTCTTATTATACATATCCCTCTATCAAGCAAAATAACCTTATTAATAACAGTAACAGTGACATTTAAATACTTTGTGTAATTAATCTATTTAGATATTTCTTACTCGAGACGAGATATCGCGCTTATAAATAAGCTAACAAAATCATTGTGGTCATTTCTATAAAAGTTTTATGTCTCCGAGTTCAAAAAGCCTAGGGAACATTTTTTGACTCGTGTCTGTCCGTCGGTCTATGGTTCAACATATTTGTGAACCACCATACCTTAAAAATACTATTCATCCGTTTTTAGTAAAATATAAATATACAACATAAATCACTTGTAATGCCATTAGTTTCTATTCACATTCACACAAATTTGTTTTACTAACCCCTATATATTTCAATCTTTAAGAAATTTGGATGGTTTGTTGCAAGTACCTTACTGATGGTTCCATATTAATTTCATCCGTCTATAGTTTAGGGAATAGCGTGCAAAAAAGTGTTTGTCTAACATCAAGCTCTAATTTTGTGTATAAGTATATCTTTTGGTGCCTTTTAAGAATATGTAGTCGGCTAAGTTCGTCTGCGGGACATATCTTGGCAAAAGACATTTCAAAAAAACAAACTGGTGGAGAGCGGCCATGGTGGGCTATTTTGGTGGACAATGTGATTTTCATGATCCTGAGTACGAACTTAGTATACCAATAATCAATTCTGATTTCACTGATGAGTTAAGTGGTATAGTCAGCCAAGGCCGTCTACGTACGTAGACAAACTTGTTTCTATTAACCCATATGTTTTAATTTTTAGAAATTTGAATGGTTTGTCGGAAGTAGCTAACTGATGGTAGTTCCTTATGAATTTCAACCGCCTACGTACGTAGACGGTTGCTTCCTACATTTCGCGAGTAGTACTGATGACGTCAAATAGCAGCGAAATAGTTTTTCAACGTTTCTTCTTGTAGTGTTAAACATTTTATGCAATAAAATAAGTACAAACAAAGTAAAATAGCGAAGAGGACGAAATATTGATAAATTTTATAATAGATCAAGAGGCTCTTTATGTTGTTGCTCTAAGTTTTACATCTATGGTTACTGTGAAGACGGCCGCCATTTTACGTCCACCGCAGTGACCATCACGCTTCGCTCGTTCGCTGGATTACGGCCGCTATATAACGGCATCTCCTACTTAACTCGGGGCAATACCACTATTCTGTATATAGAAGTGTAAATTATCCCTAAGATATATATATATATATATATATATATATATATATATATATATATATATATATATATATATATATATATATATATATATATATATATATATATAATGGATCAAAGCTATTGATTTGCTTTCAACTTTCAATTGCCTTCAAAAGCTTTGGTCCTTTTTTAATATTTTATTATAATATTCCCACATTTATTAATTTCAGTTCTGGTTTTTCTTCTATTTCAGAAATGATGGAAGGCTTGGACGAATGCGAAGTGGGAGAATGCTACGCCAATGTTAGTTCGGATGTTGATTTTCTGGAAAGTAACAGCTCTTCTTATCATGAATCATATTTAAACGTAACAGAAGAACTGCCAATTCAATATGCTGTTCCAATGTACGGATACGTTATGCCCTTCTTACTCCTTATCACCATCGTTGCTAACACACTTATTGTGGTAAGTGTAAAATTTTATCATATATATAATTATAGAAGTTAAAAATACTATTTGTAAACTACCCTGTATATGAGAAAAAGATCTGTACCAATCCTATCATACACTGCGAATCCGGCCCGAGTTACAAGATTTTTAAATATGCAGTTCCACAGGTTTCCATGGCACTTATTTACTTTATCACCCCCTTGGTTCTAAACAATTGTCTACCTTACAAAAGTCTCAAAGGTTTGTGTGTTTGTCTCCCCAAGACATTGAGACTCCTGGGGCAGTTTTATTACGCTATTTTAAAATCGAGTCTTATCACGTGTAATACTAAATCTTATACAGAAATCTTAAAGGACAATGAGTACTACAGTTTTCTTAGCGTACATTTAATATTCCTTTGTCTTAATAGTTAATTAGACTAAGGCATATTATCACGCATTTATATCCACAAGTGTGATATTCCTTTGTTCCAAGGTACATTGGACTAAATATCCCTTTGCCTTAATAGTAATTTAGACTAAGGAATATACAAGTATACTACTCTGTATATGTTCTTTTGTCTAAATAACTATTAAGACGAAGGGATATGGGGGGGTTCTTAAGCAAAAAAGTACCGTTTCTATAAAGTTCATCTCTCCCATGACCTAGGTCTTGGGGGAGGTGACCACGTCTTGTTAGATGTTGGTCTGTGGGCCTCCGCCTCCAAGCTTCACTTCACCTTCAGGGGAGCTAATAGTGACTTAAATGAAGGAGTTATTCAAATTTTTAGAGAATTGAGAGCCTAAAGAATTGAGAACCTGTACCTATTGAGACGTGGTTAAACCAGGAAATCTTACTATATACATATAAAGATTATTATGTATATTTTATAATAAGGATAAATGAAAAATCCCCTGACAGAAATCCGTTTCGTACATCAGGGAACATTTTCCAAATTCTAAATTTCCCCGTAGTTTTTAAGATATATGGTGGCTCGCAAACATGTTGAACGACAAATCTACAAACTGTCACAAGACTAATAATGTTATCTGATGTCTGGCTTGTGGAACCAAAAAAAAAATAAAAAAAAAATTCAAAAGTTCCTGGACAGAAATCCGTTTCAGACATCAGATAACTTTTGAATTCGGGGTTATAAATCATTATGTTTTTAGAAGTATCACAATGCTTTCATTACCTTCGGTAAACTCAGAAGCAAAATGGGGAAACATTAAAATAAAAGAGCAAAACAAGTCATTAATGTACCTGATGGGACTTGAAGCTATGTGCCAGGCTACTTTATTATTCTGGAAAATTATTTTTTGCAGAATAATATAGATGATAACATAATCACTATATCTTAGCACTTCTTCAGAAAATGAATTATTTATTAAATAAATTCCAAATTCTTTAAAAGGATCTGATATCTTAGACTATAAACCTAATCCTTTTTAAGTTTAGTTCATTGTTAGGTACAACATTTTCTTAACTTCTGTTTTTCAACTTCTAATTATTTGTTGTCACTTTCAAGAGGAAGGGAGCTCAAAAATAAAAGTTAAGTTTTGTATTCTTCCAGAAGAAGAGAATTATTTATATGATATCGGGTTGAGAAGTTTCTTTGCTGAACCCCTTGTGTAATGAGTTAAGGCAAAGTTAAAGTTGAGTTACTTTTAAGGTGAGTAGGGAAACTGAGCAGAAAACTTATCTTGGGTTAAGTTTTTATCATTCTGTGTCTGTATCATGGAAAATACCTCTGGGAATCCTAATACTGTTTCATAAACTAATTAGAATTATAAATATATATTTAGTTTCTCTAGAAAAAAATAAAACTAATTTAGAGGAATGATATTATTTTATCAGAAGTAAACAAAGAATAATTATTGAGTTAGAATATGAAGCATTAGTTGAGATCAATATTAATTATAAAACACACTGGGACTTCTGCTTCTGTCTCTGGCTTGGCATGTCTCATAGGGTGGACCGAAAAAAAGAAAGTAATAATAATAATAATAATAATAATAATTAGAAAAATTCCTACCCCGTAGAACTTGTGTACGCATAAGAAGCTATCATGCGTTAAAATTTTGTCGCGTTCGAATGACACGTAAGTGACGCACAGTCACTTCAAAGTTATAAAAAAGGTGATTTTCATGAGATATTTCTATTACTTTTAATTTCTAAAAATATTGTGGTTGTTTATTTTCTTAGTAGCATCTATTAGGTTTGTTACAACCACACTTGAAACTAGTTTGAAACTGTCCGACGCATGCGCATTAGCAACAGGCGTGCAATTTTGGTCCGATGCGCATGCGTCGGACAGTTTCAAACTAGTTTCAAGTGTGGTTGGAACAAAACTATTATCTCTTAGCTATCATATTAACTGATGGCAGAAATAAAAAAATGTAAATAAGTTAACTAGAGATCGAGATAAGTTGGTACATACATAATTTTACTATTGAGTTATCCAAAAGATATGGGTTATGCAGATTGCAGATCCTAGCTTATTATTAGAATTTCTCTTCAGGAAAATAAATATAATAATTTTTTCATAGCCCACCACATGGAGGTGGCTGCATGTCGAGCTCAATCCTAGCCCACCCAACCACCCTGCCTTATGTGGATATTATAGGAATGTCTAAAATAAATTTGTCATTTATGTATATAATATAATTCGCCTATGGTATAAATGTATACTTTGATTTTTTAAATTAAAAATCTTTTTTGTTACATACCTTGGCATTATTCTTTTCCTCTTTAGGGTGGTCAATATGTGATAGTGCCTCTCCTCTTCGATATACACTATCTATGAGGCATCCATTACCTGTTTTACAGTTTGTGTGTGACAGGGAAGGGCAAATTTAAAAATGTTACAAATGGAGGATAGTATCTTTGGCCACATCCTTAATCAAAAGTTCAAGATTGGAATTTTGAATTCCCTAATTCTTTAAATTCTAAATGGGCATTTAATTTTTCCATGCCTCTATTCTTATCTCCTGGTCTTTATCACTGATCATAGCTATTAGTATATTTTCTGGATGAGCGAAATGGCTATTTCTCTAAACGACTGGATATATAATTTGCTTTATTTCTTCAGAAAAATATTTTACTGCTTTGAAGGTTTTAACAACATTCCTAGCTCAAATTCTTTTTCCTGATACAGAACCACGAAGAAGCATAGAATCCCAGATATAGATCTATTTTGTGATTGGTTTTGTAATTTTTTTCTGTAAAAGCAACCTAGAAATACTGGTATTTATGATAAGTGTAAACAGAATCCCAACATAAAAAACTAAGCCAAGTCTCGCCTAAAATGTTGTGAGATCATAGGTTTAGCCAAGTCTCCTACTGCCCGAGTAAGTTCTACTAGGTCTAATCTATCTAATGCAAGTTATATTTTTAAAACTCTTAAGTTATTTAGAATTGAGTAGACCAAGCATTCAATACTTATATTGTTAAATAAATTTTTGAATTTATTAAGTTTTTTATCATTAATTTTAAGCCAATGTCAGTTCCTATTATCACCAGCTTATTCTCAAAATTACACCGAATTTGTCTTATGCAGGTGGTACTGAGTAAACGACACATGAGGACGCCTACAAACGCAGTTCTAATGGCCATGGCTCTATCAGACATGTTAACGCTACTCTTCCCAGCTCCATGGCTTTTCTACATGTACACCTTTGGAAATCACTACAAACCTTTGTCACCTGTTGGAGCTTGCTACGCTTGGCATTACATGAATGAAGTCATACCGGCTCTCTTTCATACAGCCTCCGTCTGGCTTACTATGGCACTGGCAGTTCAAAGGTTAGTCTTTAATGCTACATATAATATGAGTTTTTATGGTGCCCTAGGTTGTGTTGTAAGATTATATCATGTGATATAGATTTTCGCAAAGGTAGAATAGATTTGATAAAATTCGTTCGGGTGTGCATACTTTAGTTAGTGCCTCTAATTCCGCAGCAGCCTCTCGAGTAGAACAAATTCTGACCTTTAGTTTACATTGAACAATATGAAGTTGCAGCACAAGTAGTAAGATAGATGGGGATCCCCTCCCTTTCAATTAGTACACCATATTTAAATTTTTGTTTGAAAAACAAAAATGGTATTTTTAACTATCACTCATCCAATCTCCGCTGTATTTTTTTGATTGACGTGTTCCGAAATCTATAATAGAAGTTTGGTGATCCTTAAAATATTCCATTTCTCCTACTGACAGATGAATTAATTATTCATTCAAATATATTGTTCTATCATTTATTTAAAGAAATGTTGGTTCAAATACCACTTTCAATGGTTAATAATTTAAATTTATTGTTTACATCCTATTGAAAGTGAGATCCAAGTGAAGTCTATTCATTTGTTCAAATAGAATCGAAGGATATAATATTTATTATTTATAAACAATCAATAATTTTTAATTATAATATCAATAATATTTTTGCAATTATTTTTTTTAACAGCATGTTGATTCATGTCGTTATTAATCTTTAAAGCTGGTTCCAGACTGCCGAACCGAACAGAGGAAACGAGCCGAACATTGGTCTCTGCGCATTGCTCTCTGCAACATTGCTCTGAGATGCGCAGGCACACATTATACTGAGCATGAGGAACAGAGGAAACGAGCCGAACATTGGTCTCTGCGCATTGCTCTCTGCAGCATTGCTCTGAGATGCGCAGGGACACTTTATACTGAGCATGCGCAGAGACCAATGTTCGGCTCGTTTCCTCTGTTCGGTTCGGCAGTCTGGACACGGCTTATAACGATACCAAATACTTCAAAATATTGCAACTCTGAGTGCAAAACAAAACAAGACATGCTTGCACCTGGTATAGGCTTAATAGTGATAATTACCATATTTTTTTCATGAAATCATAACTAATAAGGCTTACCTACACCAGCTATAATCATGACATGGTATGTTTTGCAACAAGGGTTTTTTCGACTTAAATATAATATATCATGGTATATAATATTCAACTTAAATTTATACCATTGTATAGAAAAGTTGCTGATATTTCCAACGATTGTATCCAGTGTTCCTAAATTAATATTTTTTGAGTTCTTGCTATTTTCTTTCGATAGATTTCAACAAAGCGTTTTTTAGGGTTTCGTTGGTAAAACCAAAAAAAAAGAAACCCTTATAGTTACGATCCTGTATCTTGTTCCTGAAGGATTCTCTAAACTATTTATTCCCACACATTAGAGTCAAATAAAAGTGAAGTTAAGAGCTTGACAAGGTCTATGGAGATTGGAGAACTATGACATTGAAAGAACTTAACATCGCTATAGTAGGAGAATATAAAGATTTTTAGCAGCATTTGGCCACCTAGATACACTAACATAGCTATCATTTGCGCATATCCAGCTGGATTCTGACCTTATATAAGTAACGAAGTGACAACTTAATATTGCCTCACCATGATGGAAAATTGGAGCGTTAGCTTTGTATGTCTTATTGCAGATAGTTATATTGTATACACATTATGGTTCATGTTTTCATGTGTTGCAACATTACTACCTCCGTATAATTGTCAGGCTCACCACTTCGTATGACGCTTACTTGGTTTCTACCCATTTTAGATTGTTCGCTAGCTTGGTTTCTCGCTCCGCATTCAGGGTAGGAATGAGTTGAGGGGTTGTAGGAGGGGGGAATGCACTACAGCCCTAGACGAATCCAAAAAGCCCTCATTCATTAAAATCGGTTTAGTAGTTTAGGCTGTAGGTGCGTCAACGTTAAAGTGACAGTTCGCTAGCTTGGTTTCTCGCTCCGCGTTCAGCGTAGGAATGATTATCTATATTTTTTGATCTAGGAATGCACTAGGGCCCTAGACGAATCCAAAAAGCCCTCATTTATTAAAATCGGTTCAGTAGTTTAGGCTTCAACGTAAAATAAAGGAAGAATAAGAAGAAGAATTATCAAAACTACAATTTTTCTCTACTTCTACTTGACCGATTTTGATCTTTTTTTTTTATTTTAATCTACAGGACACAGCCTTCAAATATATTAAACAATTATTTAGGTAGCTTGTACGTATTTCACGCTGCAGACCCTCAAAACCCCTAGTTTGTCACCTACAGTATATATACATATGTACAGTACATATATATACACTGGCAGCTTTTGTGAAATTTTGACTTTTTGACTTGGCGGGGCGGAACGCTGCTGCGTTCCAGTTCCAAAATATATCTTTAAATTCCTAAATTTAATATATCCTATTAAATGTCATCTAAAAATATTTTTAATTAAGTTGATGCTCTTCATTTAATAATCCTTTTGTCTTGTGTAAGTTTCAAAAATATGTGTATATTTCAAAATATCCCCAGTAAATATTCCGGGTAAAGTCAAAAGTTCTCGGCTTAAGGTTAACGTCAGTGTTAAGACAGAGGAAAATGTGAGTTATTGCGTTTCACGCTAAAGTTTATCCCAAGAACAAAAAGTTAATATTAGGCATTTTCTTCTCCAGTGTATAATAAAGGTTGTTTTTTCTTTCTAACTCTTCATAGTAAAGAGAAAGTATGTGGATAAGATAAAAAATATACACAGGTTTTTAACGTGTTTACACATATTCATATTATGTTATTCACAAATATATTCATATTATGTTTTGGTTTGAGTTATCATCTTTTATGTTAAGATCTGTTTACATAATAATAGAAAAGCTTGTAATAATATAAATTAAAATTAAATTTGAAAACTGAAAGTTAAATCTTATGATAAGTTGAAGTGGATAGAGAAAAAAAAAAAAAATAAATAAAGAACTCAGTTGATTTTATTAATAATGTATTTTTAAGTTAAGTTAGTTATTTATAATTTATTTATTAGATTAATGAATAGGATATTAAATATTTATTTGTGTAGTGTATAAAATGAAGCTGTAACTCCACTCCTGGAGACGGCATAACGCCAATGCATAATACCTGTTTGTTTTTAAATTTTATTCATATATTTTTTTTTTTGTATTATGTTAATAAAACAGCATTCTATTCTATAAAGAAAAAATACAACCTTTATTAATGTTTTTACACGTTGAAGACCTTAAAAAACAAATGAAACATTTACATCAATGTGAATATATAAAACATTTGCCTTTCAGGGAACATGTATTTTTTTAAAGGGGGATTCAAACCCATAGAGGAAACCTTTTATACCGTTAATCTTAATCAAATAAGAATTTGCATAACTGTTCGCCTATAATGAAAAAAGATTTACTGATTTGTTGCCTAATTCATTTATAAATGTTACCTCTATTTGTAATTCTTTGTCACCACTTGTTTGATGTACACGTGTTTTTATTCTTCATTATGTGACGTTAATTATTAAATTTTGTTAATTTGCTTGAACTAAATGATCTAGATTAAGTGTTCAGTTCAAACCAATAATTATAACTTATAATATCTTTATGCGTTAACAAAAATATTCTTTCATTTGTACCCCCCAATAAGAACCTTTCTGCTCAAACAATGAATAAATGGAACTTAAGAATAAATTGAAGGCATATTGATATTTGATGTTGGCATAATTTTTTTAGATTCTATTTATTATACGTATATTGAATATTTTAGGTCATTATATCGCACACTTGGGAGAAAAGCGACACAACTCAAAAAATTAGATTTATTTATTTTTTTGAAAATGGGTGTAAAAAAGTAGAATTCTCTTTTTGGTAGAATAACGTCCTAAGCCGTTATTTTAATAGTTTTCCACTAGATAGCAGAAGTGTCATTATGGTTATCAGTGATATCAAGATTAAGTTGGCGGAACAGAGACATAACTTAGTTGTTGTCAAGTTTTCAATGAGAAAGGTAGTGCGATGATAGTGCGAGGTAGCGAGTGACACTTTTGATGTTGAAACAATATTTCTTGTAAGGTAAGTAAACTTTTTTATAACAGTAGTGACATATTTATAAAAGTGTCAGTCTATCTTCAAAATTAGTGGTAAAAATAATAGTATTATTTTGTACTATTAGGTAATGTGTCGTTCTTAGTCTAAAATATTTGTATTTTTAAAAGAATAACGACACTTTTGGGTATTTTTAAAAGAATAACGACACTTATGGGTATTTTTTAAATTAATAATTAAAAATTAATAGAGGTAATTAAAATTTTTATGAAATCTTAACATGTAATGAAAGTTAAAACTATAATTATTAAAATAACAAAAAAGTTTAAGATTATTTAAATAAATAATACAGTTTGACACGTGTAAACTTTTAAAAAACTTTAAAGTGCTCTCCTGAAAAGTTATGTTTTTGAGTTGTGACACTCTTCTTCCAAGTGTGCGATATATTTTAGTGCATTAGATTGTAGTGTTTTTGTTTTTTTTAATAGAATTTCTGATGTAAAGATATTTAATATGTGAAACATTGATTACACTTTGAAATATTGACTATATTTTTTTAAACTAATTTTAATTTAATTTTTTAACTTTTAACTATAAGTTGTAGAATTCGGGAAACTTATAGTACATAGAACGTAACAGTATATTAGTTTAATAGTTAAATGTGTTAACTGAACAACTTTTACATGATTGAAACTAAGTATAATTAATATTTAACCTATAAAAGGACAAATCTTTGTAAATGAGATCTCGCCAAAACGGAATCTAAACCGTGCCATCGATATGCCCTCGTGTAGGGGACGGCGAGAGAAGAAAAATGAGCCCAACATCGAGGGAGTTGTTAAGATTTTTGCCTAAGTCGTGTATAATAAATAATAAGTAAAGAAGTTCAGATGCAGAAAAATTAATCTGGTTACCTGGGACTAACAAAAATACGGGACGGTTGGCTCAGTGTAATAAGTAGAGTTCGGATTTTGCATATTTTGCATATCTTTTTTTATTGCCCCAAGTGATTTTTCTTTACGAATTATCATGTTTGGAAGGCACTAGGCCACTTTAAATTCAAATTTAAAATTGCATATTTTGCATATTTCGGGTATTATTCCATAAAATTGCATATTTCCGGTATAAGTGCATATTGTTGCATATTTTCGCATAAATATTCTACTTTTTCAGAAAAATTTTCACTAAAGTGCATATTTTGTATGATGTTTCTAGTCAAACATATATTATCTAGGTACCAAAACCTTTTGAGGATTAGAAGTTATTCACTGTGTAAGGGTGTACCCCCTGTCCTAAGCTTCTGCCAGGAAAGGGGGTTTACCAGTCCCTACTGGTTGATACCCTAAGGAGGCTTGTTTTCTTGTTTTTCGACTTAATCCTGGACAAAGATACCGCTGACGATTTATAGACTGCTGCCCTTATTATCGGATTGAAATAACTTCGTTAACCAAATGAATGCACAACACGTGCATTAGTGTAATACGTATTACATTAACGTCATAGAGGGCTTCGAAGATTCGGCAAATTTGGCCATCCCAAAATCAAAGAGGGCCCTTAATAACCTCAAAGTCACTCAGAGATTGGCATTTATTAAAGCTCATTTCAGGGACCTTCCAAATATAATTGAAAAACTGAGTCCGATTAGGGAAAGACAGACAAAAAATGGACGCAGTTCTCCACAGTAATCCGGGCTGGACCACTGTGGAGAATGTCACCCGAATCATAGAAGGGGCGGAGTGTAGAGACGAAATAGAAATTCTGACCCCAGCTGACGTCGCTGCCCTAAAATATGTTCCAGTATTGTCGTGCAGGTGCGACGTTGAGAGATCGTTTTTACATTTAAAAATGGTTCTTTCCGACAGCAGACGAAATTTTAAGATTACAAATTTAGAGGAAGTCTTAGTAGTTCAGACCAATTTTGTAACTGTTTCCTAAATTTAAATAATTTATTAAAAATTAATAGTAAAATAATGGAAAATTTTAATTTTTTTAAAAAATATAGTCAATAACTCTATTTTTGTGTATTCCACTGCCTTATTTTCAAATGCCAGATTTTTGAGTATTTTAAACCCTCTAAATGCACTTTACTTAGCTCTATTCAATATTTATAGCTGCCTATTGGAGTATATATATTAGGAATAAATGCATATTTAAGTGCATATATTAGGAATAAGTGCATATTTGAGTGCATATATTTGGGATAAGTGCTTATTTGAGTGCATATATTAGGGTTAAGTGCATATTTGAGTCCATATATTTTTAGGATAAGTTGCATATATTATGTGCATATTTCGCAATTTTCAAATGCATATATTGAGGTTTTTAAGTGCATATTGATCCGAACTCTAGTAATAAGAAAGCGCATTGTTAGTTTATATCTCATAATCAAAAAGTGACAGCTTTCAATACACAACAAAACAAAAATGTAATGTTAATAATTATAATGTTTAGTTTTGATAAAATTGTTGGCCGCTGTTTAAATAAGTTATTATATCTATTTGGAGACCAACAAATCAAAACCTCTTATTGGAGTAAATGTGGTTGCCTTCAATCCATCGTCGTCGGGACAATATACAATATACTATTCGATTGCAAAAATGAAATTTATAAATCATTGATGTTTAGTTTTGATAAAATTGTCGGCCTCTATTTAGCTAAGTTATTTTTAATATTATATAAAAGGACAAAAATCTGTACAAAGGATCTCGCACAGAATCTTAAACCGTCCCATCGATATGTCCCCGTGTAGGAGACAAGAAAAATTTCCCCAAGATCGAGGGGGGTTGTTAAGGTTTTTGCTCTTCCTTCCGAGCGTCATGAGCTCTCGGTCCCCGGTTCTATGTATAAATTAGATATTGAATTCTATGATGCTGCAGCCCAAAAGGGCCTGGGTAAACGAAACGGGTCTTTACTACTATGGTAGAACCTCGATTATCCGAACTAATTGGGACCAGAGGTGGGTCGGATAATCGAAAAGTTCCGATAATCGAGGTTCATTAAAAAATAGAAACAATTCAATTAAGTATACAAAGTTATTTTAAAGGTAAATATCTTTTTATACATACATAAATACGTAAATCAACACATTATATTACATTTTTCTCAGGTAGGTTTGAAAAAAATCATGAATTCTTGTCTGTTTCACCCCCAACAAGGTGGAAAGTACCTTTAACCACCTCACCAGTGGAGAGTTCGGATATAATAGAGGGTTCGGATATCAGAGGTTCTACTATTACAATTATATTACTATTGTTGAAAGACAAAGGACCTCCAATTTACTCCTGGTAGCCTAGATACCTGCATGGTTTGTGCAACCAAAAATTGATATACCTCGTAGCTCCGTCATCGAGGTACCTTTTTATCTTACAATAAGAGATAACTTGTTAACTATTTACAACCTTCTCATGTATCTTGAAATAAAGTAAAACAGAGATAAGATATTGTGACTTTATATCTCTAAATAATGCGTAAGGTCTTCTTCAAACCTACGTATAAAGAAATAAAACAAACACTTGCCATTTCGTCAGCCCTTACTCGCATCTGCATAAAGTTGGATGTTCTTCTGTTTTTATTATGGTTCCATTTTCTTTTCATTTTTCTTCGTATGCGCGGATTGTAACTGTTCCATCTTCCTACTCAAACATCCTGCGTTTTCTCTTGGGTCTTACCTCATTTCCTTTCTCGGTGACTGTATAATTTAAAAGGGATGCGACCCTTGTCAAAACGCATTTCATAAAAGACCTTTCAGCTAAAAACTCTTTTTTTAAACTACATATATTATGTCATATGTTTTGAAATTAGTATTTTGTTTGCTCAGTCTTTGTATCTTTATATTTGCGTATATATTAAAAGGCTTTGTTTTCATGTAAATTTTACCAAACAACGAGTAATGCATAATTAACACCGTATACTGCTTTAAACATTAACATTCTTATTATTTGCTAAATGGCACACAGGGATCTATGGGACCCCAACTCTAATTCTAATGAATACTGAAAAAATCCTAATACTAATAACCTAGGTATTGTTATCAGTATATACAGAGAAAGGTTTAAAGTAAATTAGAAGGAAGTCTAGGTTTAGAGAAATAAAAATAAAACAAAAATACACTGCCGATTAGTGTGGCACATAGCTTCCTCGCATCCTATCATGTACTTTATTGTTATATTAACATTAAAGTTTTATTACTTTATTGTTATATTGTTTATTGTGTAAGAACAATTAACATTTTTTAGCGATCTTTAACACTTTATAGGGGTGTCGCTGTAGGTTTTACTAAAAAATTGTATTTGAAAAAAATGTTCGTCTCATTAAATAGATAAGGTTTGATTTTTTTTCCCGACCGAAAATTCCAATTTTAAATTTGTAGTTCACGTTTACGCGAGCGTTGCGCGTGAACGCTTGAACGGATAACGTTGTCCAACGAACTCGACCTGAGCATTGGTAAAATAAACATGTCTACCAAATTTCATCAAAATCGGCCAATATTTATTCAAGTTATCGTCGCACGTTTCACGATTCACGGACACACAGACCGACAGACAGACAGACAGACACGGAACCAAAAATGTTCCCTGATGTCTGAAACGGATTTCTGTCTTGGAATTTTTAAAATCGGAGGCATAAAACTTTTTTGTTCTCAAAAGTGAACACAATGCTTCCGTTACCTTCGGTAAGCTCGGAAGCAAAAATTAATAAATTAGTTTGCATGGGGTCTTTGGAACCCCAGTGTCCAGTGTGTCGTTCTAGGGTTAAAAGTCATAATTAACAGAGTTAAAGTTAAAAAAAAAAAAAATGTTACCGTAACGATTTCTAATTCTTAATTTAAAATAATTTATTATTGGTTTAGTTTTTCATTACATTTGAACAAAATAACAGTATTTTTATAACATCCAAACTAATTAATGATCTATTGTAAATATATAGTATTAGTTTATTATAGATGTAAGATCAATAAATGCCTTATATAAGAAACGGATTCTAATTTATCTCTTGTTAGTAGATACACCTAGAGTTTTTTTAACTCAATTTTTTTAATATTTCTAATTATTTAATGTTATAATAAATGCAACATGTTTTAAAATGAATTAGTGAAATAATTAATCTGGGCTATAGAATTATAAATGTTATCATACTGCATTTTCCTTCCTTCATTTTTAATCATAATTTAATTTTAAATTAAGAAACATTATAATATCTGATTCCACAATGAGTACCTTCAGTCTCTCTGGCAGACTGATTTTATGAATGGTAATGATATAAAGTATCATTTAACAATTAAGTAAATTTAAATAAGTATTTTTAATTAAATCTAACAAGAAAATTTAGAATTCTTTTTAAATTATTTTTTTATTTAATGTTACTACGTTTTTATTAACTTGCTTTCTTATTTGTTTGTTTGTTTGTTTGTTTGTTTGTCCGGTACAAATCTGGCAATCGATTTCTAACTAACTTCCCGAATAGCTAGACATTTGAAACTTTTAGCATAGCTCAGAACACGATGACAATGCTTTATTTTAATACTTTTAGCCACCTTTCAGCAGAATTTAATTGGTTTTCAGCAAATTTTGCTGTACGGAAAGTTAGTTCGGAAAAAATCCACAAGTTATTTTATTTGTTTTGCCATATCCCATATTTAGTCAATCTTCATTTTTACGGGTCTCAAATTTGTGATAGATAAACATTGAATGACAGCAAAACAGGAAATATCGATTATATTATTTATCGATTATATTATTTACACTAACATTATCTATAATATAAGTGGCAATGTCCTGATTGACTGACTGACTTACTGACATAGAATCAACGCACAGCCAAATCTGCTTAACCGAAAGACTTGAAATTTTGAGGATATACTCGGTTCATATCATAGGCATCCACTAAGAAAGGATTTTGCGAAATTTTTATTTTTGTACCCAGGGGTACGGGGTACAAATGCCAAAGTAATGAATACTTTTAATGATGCATATCGTTGAAAAGCTCTTTAAAATTACAGTAATTGTTGTTATGTACAGTTTTGTCATATTTTCATTTAGGAGGGGGTAAAATGGAAAAATGTGTATAACTACATCTTATATAAATGAAGAGTCTCTATGAGTGTCTTTTATCTTATATAAATGAAGAGTGTCTATGAGTGTACTGCTTACATGAGATTATAAAGTTAAAATGTTGGTACACAGGAGTACGGGGTACAAATGTCAAAGTAATTGATATGTACCCTTTATGATGCATATCGTTGAAAGGCTCTTTAAGAGAAAAGTAATTGTAATGTGCGTTAGTAGTATGTTTTTGGTGATACTGGCCAGTCCAGTACTGGCCCATTTTTATATACGGGAAAATACTGGCCCAGCCTTAGCGTGGTGCGCATGCGCAGAACGACGGCGCCACTCGAGGGCAAGCTCGGGCCCGCCCGCGATGTCGCCCCCCGCCCGCGCCCCGCGATGTCGATATCGCCCCCGCCCTCGTCCCGCGATGTAGGTATCGCCCCCCGCCCCCAGTTATATTTTTGAGCCTCTATACGAGGATTCTGGCCCAGATATGTCAGGGGATTCTAGCCCAGATCAGCACTAGCCCAATTTTATACACGGGAATTCTAGCCCAGATATGTCCGGGGTTTCTAGCCCAGATCAGTACTGGCCCAATTTTATATACGGGAGGTTGTAATTTCATATCGGAAGTCCGTTAATGATTTCAAACCTGTTTGCTATCCCTCTTATAAAAAATGGACTCCTATAATTAAGTCAACCTTGATCCTATCCTGTTTTATTTTGCACCTGTTCCAAGTTAAAAACGGACGGGAGAATTAACTGATATTCCGATGACCCTCTCTAATCAGCTCTGAATACATTTTTTCATCCACCTGATCCCTTATTTTATAGTAAAGGAAATAGACTCAAAAGAATAAATTAATATAATAGAATGTGTTTATTTATACCTATAATTACATTCATAAATAATAAATTAATTACATTCTACATTTTAAATAAAATAAAATTTACTATAAAATATAATGCATATGTTAAAAAAAAAAAAAAAAAATTATTTAAAAAAAATTAATAATCATTCTTTCGTTACTTTTTTTTAAAGCATTATACAAAGTTCAATCACTTATACACTAATTTTCGAAATTATTTAAGGGGCAGCTCGAAGAAGACCATGAGTGATGAGATGAAATATTATCACAATTTTCCCAGTCATTGATGAGGGTATTACAAAAAATACACCTTGTATATCCTGCATGCCAATGGGTCAGTCCAAATTCCGCCATTTTCTCCGGGTCTGTATTTTGTACGGTCCAATTTCTAAAAGTCAAGAGTCTAGTGGTATAATCATGTAGACTTAAACTGTTGTCTTTACACCAGTAACTGAGTACCATAGCTCTGGACACGGCTGATTTATTTTGACTGATATTATATTTCTTGATCAAACTGGTGATAGGAGGACATCTTAACTCATCCAACAGGTAAATTTGATGCGATGTAAACAGTTGTTTTATATATGATCCTTTGGCGAAACCTTTCATGAAAATGAAATCGTATCGCGAAAGGAAAATATCCACTAATTGATAGAGGAGATTCTTCATATATTCTTGATTATATGTGCAAGGAGACCAGCGATAACGAATTTCGGGTAATCTGATCTGTTGTCCACTCGTAAAGAAATTTTGGTATACGATTTTCAATTCGTTCACGTCTACTATGGCAATCTCACGTACATATTTGGTACCATGATAAAACTGAATATCCAATACGGCGGCGCAACTTTCACTCGTGCAGTTATTATTTTCGGTTGGAATAGAGTATGAAGACGACATGTTTCTTAAATAAACCCTTGACATAAACTGATTGCCTGTCCCTCCGTCTGTGACCATTTATACCACTCGATGGATCATTCCGTCAGAGGGTGTGTACTGTATGAGTCTGTCGTGTAGAATTAAACAGTAGGCACTTGTGATTGCGGGAAAATTCTCTCTCGCCGAAAACTCGAGATGTACGTCTATCGCAGACGATTTTATCGCATCTCTTTGCTTACTGCAGTCGATCACTATTATCGGAGCCAATTTCTTAAACTCTTCCATGTTTAACAGTGGTTCTGAATTGTCCTTGTGGTAGTAGGAAACTTGAAATTGTGTATACATTTCGTACAGAAGAGAGTATCTGTTGTCATGGAAGACTATAATTTTGAACTTATTTGGGACGGGTCTGTCACCTTTTTCGCCATTAAACGAAATAAAAAAGTGTTTACTATTTGAAGTAATTAAATTGATTTCAAACCTGTTTGTTATCCTGGACTCATCATTATTAAAGACTTTCATTTTGAACTTATTCAATTAAAAAATAAGTATAAACTCAGTATAATCTCAGTCGGGAGCTTCCCCTTGATTTCATATCTGTTTGATATCATGGAGTTTTCATTATAAAGACTTCCATTTTGATTTTATTCAATTAAAAAATAAGCATAATCTCAGTCGGGAGCTTCCCCTTGATTTCAAACCTGTTTGTTACCTAAGATTAATCACTTTTAGGTAATTAATCACTGTTAGGTGCCTGAGGTTGGGCAACTATCTCCTCCCCTCCATTGTAATTTTAACAGTATAAATCCATTGCATTTTTAGGATAAATAAATAGTTGAGTAGTATAAATAACCAGTATAAAGTTGATCAGTATAAATAAATATTGAAATGGGAGTTAAAGTCTACGTTTTTAAAGTTTTGATTTGTGACACTCAGTCATATCACTACCCCACAGTCAAAACTTTAAATGCAAAGACTGTAGATATTTTCAGAAAGAGAATAATTACATATCAATAAGTTTATATTTAATTATAAACATATATTTTATTATGCTTAATTATAAACATGTATTTTATTATGTATCATTAACGGTGGGATTTGCCCTAAAAGTGTTCAATCTTAGGTACCTAAAAGTGTTCAATCTTAGGTACCCAACAGTGTTCAATCTTAGGTACCCTAACAGTGTTCAATTACCCAACAGTGTTCAATCTTAGGTACCTAAAAGTGTTTATTCTTAGGTACCCAACAGTGTTCAATCTTAGGTACCTAAAAGTGTTCAATCTTAGGTACCTAAATGTGTTCAATCTTAGGTACCTAAAAGTGTTTATTCTTAGGTACCTAAAAGTGTTCAATCTTAGGTACCCAACAATGTTCAATCTTAGGTACCCAACAGTGTTCAATCTTAGGTACCTAAAAGTGTTCAATCTTAGGTACCTAAATGTGTTCAATCTTAGGTATTTAGGTACCTAAAAGTGTTCAATCTTAGTACCTAAAAGTGTTCAATCTTAGGTACCCAACAGTGTTCAATCTTAGGTACCCCAACAGTGTTCAATTACCCAACAGTGTTCAATCTTAGGTACCTAAAAGTGTTTATTCTTAGGTACCCAACAGTGTTCAATCTTAGGTACCTAAAAGTGTTCAATCTTAGGTACCTAAATGTGTTCAATCTTAGGTACCTAAAAGTGTTTATTCTTAGACACCTAAAAGTGTTCAATCTTAGGTACCCAACAATGTTCAATCTTAGGTACCCAACAGTGTTCAATCTTAGGTACCTAAAAGTGTTCAATCTTAGGTACCTAAAAGTGTTCAGTCTTAGGCACCTAACAATGTTCAATCTTAGGTACCCAACAGTGTTCAATTACCCAACAGTGTTCAATCTTAGGTACCTAAAAGTGTTTATTATTAGGTACCCAACAGTGTTCAATCTTAGGTACCTAAAAGTGTTCAATCTTAGGTACCTAAATGTGTTTAATCTTAGGTACCTAAAAGTGTTTATTCTTAGGTACCTAAAAGTGTTCAATCTTAGGTACCCAACAATGTTCAATCTTAGGTACCCAACAGTGTTCAATCTTAGGTACCTAAAAGTGTTCAATCTTAGGTACCTAAAAGTGTTCAATCTTAGGTACCTAAATGTGTTCAATCTTAGGTACCTAAAAGTGTTCAGTCTTAGGTACCTAACAATGTTCAATCTTAGGTACCCAACAGTGATCAATCTTAGGTACCCAACAGTGTTCAATCTTAGGTACCCAACAGTGTTCAATCTTAGGTACCTAACAATGTTCAATCTTAGGTACCCAACAGTGATCAATCTTAGGTACCTAAAAGTGTTCAATCTTAGGTACCTAAAAGTGTTTATTCTTAGGTACCTAAATGTGTTCAATCTTAGGTACCTAAATGTGTTCAATCTTAGGTACCTAAAAGTGTTTAATCTTAGGTACCCAACAGTGTTCAATCTTAGGTACCTAAAAGTGTTCAATCTTAGGTACCTAAATGTGTCCAATCTTAGGTACCTAAAAGTTTTCAGTCTTAGGTACCTAACAATGTTCAATCTTAGGTACCCAAACAGTGATCAATCTTAGGTACCTAAAAGTGTTCATTCTTAGGTACCCTTCAGTGTTGGCAGTCAGATTGGCCAACCTAAAGAAAAAAAAAATGTCACTACCCCTTGGTTACATTGTCTAATGGTTAGGTCTACTCCTCTTGCTTTATAATAAGCAATCATTATGTATACTGTTAAAAATACACTGGAGGGAAGGCTCACGACTGAGGATAACGCTTATATAATATTATTTACTGATTTTTTAATTGAATGAGTTCAAAATGGAAGTATTTATTATGACAAGAGAATAAATTGGATAATAATAAATGTATATTAGAGGAAACAAATTGTAAACTGAGGCTTCCCCCCCCCCCCCCTTGCTTTATGTACTACAGTGGGGTCTTTATTTGATTGTGCTTTTGTTAGATTATAAAGCTATTTGTATTTAAATGTAATTAAGATATGTAAAAACAATAAAACCCTGTATAATGCGGTAGTAGGTAACATCAAGATTACAAGGCTCATCTAACAGGCTATGCGCCAAATCCAACACTTTTGTGTTCATTCGATGGTGTTTTCGCTACATGTGATAGGTGACAGTTAGTACTCCAATCTATACCGAAAGGGCGCTTAGTATGCACGTAGCGATCGGCGAAGAATCGCCTATTACCATCATTTTGTCACACAATGTCTCGAAAGGTATACAAACGATTTTTATACTCCGAAGAAGATTTAAGAAATTCATTGCAAGAAATAAAAAACGGGATGTCTTTTAATAAGGCATCAAAATTATTTTCAATACCTAAAAGCACACTACACAACAAAATAAATAATAAAGTGCCGTTGGAAAGAAAAATGGGACGTGAAACAAGCTTGACGAAGAGCGAAGAACGAGAAATGAAAAATAAGTTACTTCAAAAAATTAAACCAGGCTCATTGTTACGTCCAAAAGATGTTAAAGATGCTATTAAAATGGTCCTTAGTGAATTTCCCAAGAAAAACGTAATTGCAAATAACAGCCCCGGAGCCAAATGGTTCAAACTATATATTAAAAGACATCCGGATATACTAAAGAGGAGCACAGATGTTATTTCAAGAGATCATGTTACAGTAAACAAAATCAGTGAAAAAGAAATAATGGATACTAAACCAATTGAATTTGTATCCAAACGTGTTAAACTCTATCATCCATTGGAAACAATGAAGTCGCATGGTAAACTAATTAATCATGATAAAGGGAAAAAAGGAGAGTCAGAAAAGGAATCGATCGCTGCTTCTTCTAAAGACATAAAGAGAGATGCAGGAGAACCAGCTCTACATATCGGGGACTCACATTCATCGCTCTTGGATAATGATATGGAGGCAGTAAGGAGATCGACCGTTGGCTCTTCTAAAGACATAGAGAGACATCCAGGAGAACCATGTCTACACATAGCGGACTCAGATTCATCGCTTTCGGATAATAATATGGAAAATGAAATGGAGGCAGTAAGGAGATCGACCGTTGGCTCTTCTAAAGACATAGAGAGACATCCAGGAGAACCATGTCTACACATCGCGGACTCAGATTCATCGCTTTCGGATAATGATATGGAAAATGATATGGAGGCAGTAAAATCAAGAAAGCCATATCTAAATAATGATTCTGATTCTTCCGAAAATGATGTGGGAAATATATACTCAAACAAATATTTAAACCTTATTAATTCTACATATGACTATAAGTATAAAAAAGGTAGATATGATAACGCACTTAATCCAAATAGGTGTTTCGATCCCTCTGCAGGAAATGAATCATGTTTAAGCGATATTCTTAACATGATATACAGGCTTGAACTTTATTGGGATGATGAAGAAAAAACGGGCAACCTTCATACAAAAGAGGTGGAACATATAATTAATTCTTTAAGGAGTCTGGGTGTAATATATTAATAAAAAAAAAAATAAATAAAAAAAAAAAAAATAAAAAAAAAAAAAAAAAATGTAAGTTATTACTGACTGATATTATTAATTTCGTTATATAAATGTAATCACAGAATAAATTGTAAATCTTCCTATAATTTTTTATATTCTTCTTTATTTCAGAGTTTATTATTGTACATTTGTTTTGTATAAATATAAAATTAAAATCTATTATTATTATTATTATTTTTATGTTCCATACTTCCCCTCTAACCTTTACACTTATTATAAAGAAGCTAAGGCTAGATATCGAAAATATATCGGAGGTGGATAGTAAGTGAAAGTAGCAGTTAATAAATAGTTTGTACTATCTTTACCAATAAATAATAGTTATGTAATTCCATCCGGAGACCTCCCAAAAAATATAATAAATTTAAGTAAAATTGATAAATAACGACTCTTAAAATTTGTCAAAACCATTTAAATAGATTCTCTGGGGTCATACGCCAAATGACTCTGAGGTCATGCGCCAAGTGCTACGGGCCTGTGCTCTTCGAAATTGATTATTGTTTGCGGCCGTCGGATGGTATAAAAAATAGAGTGACCGTGTTTGAACCCAGGACCTCTGGAGTGGCAGAAAAAATAATAAGAATAAGAATATATATTATGTTATTAAGACCAAACCTGTTTAGCGGTCTCGACCTTCAAGGCCCACAGCTGTTTAAACCAGTTCAATTAATACAGGTCTTCCATGTAGGCTAATAAAGTCTTGTTTTTTATCTCTACTCAATTCTCAATTACAATTGAAACCATATATTTATTATTTTAACACCCAATACAATTAGTATAATAATATTATGGGATATTCAATATTTCGTTCAATACACAAATAATCTTCTTAATTAATCTTACATTAAAATTTAGCTAAACATATACATTTAATTTACTTTATTTTGACATTTAATTTTAAATAATTCTCCAAGTAATGTCCATTTGTAACTATAAGGAGCTGGTGGAACCAGTGCCGGATTTACGGTCTTAGGGGGGTCTTTTTTTAAACCTTTGCGTCCCATGAGACTGCCTACGTTAAACTAATTGAGTAGTAATAATTTCCTTATTTATATATAAGATGGTTAATTAGAAGAGCTAGAAACTCCCGTTCAAATTGTATCTAGTTTTAATCAGATCCGAAAGTAAACCTTTGCGTCCCATGAGACTGCCTACGTTAAACTAATTGAGTAGTAATAATTTCCTTATTTATATATAAGATGGTTAATTAGAAGAGCTAGAAACTCCCGTTCAAATTGTATCTAGTTTTAATCAGATCCGAAAGTAAACCTTTGCGTCCCATGAGACTGCCTACGTTAAACTAATTGAGTAGTAATAATTTCCTTATTTATATATAAGATGGTTAATTAGAAGAGCTAGAAACTCCCGTTCAAATTGTACCTAGTTTTAATCAGATCCGAAAGTATACCTTTGCGTCCCATGAGACTGCATACGTTAAACTAATTGAGTAGTAATAATTTCCTTATTTATATATAAGATGGTTAATTAGAAGAGCTAGAAACTCCCGTTCAAATTGTATCTAGTTTTAATCAGATCCGAAAGTAAACCTTTGCGTCCCATGAGACTGCCTACGTTAAACTAATTGAGTAGTAATAATTTCCTTATTTATATATAAGATGGTTAATTAGAAGAGCTAGAAACTCCCGTTCAAATTGTACCTAGTTTTAATCAGATCCGAAAGTATACCTTTGCGTCCCATGAGACTGCATACGTTAAACTAATTGAGTAGTAATAATTTCCTTATTTATATATAAGATGGTTAATTAGAAGAGCTAGAAACTCCCGTTCAAATTGTACCTAGTTTTAATCAGATCCGAAAGTAACCTTTGCGTCCCATGACACTGCATACGTTAAACTAATTGAGTAGTAATAATTTCCTTATTTATATATAAGATGGCTAATTAGAAGACTTTAAGAGGACTATATCTTTTTTATTTAAAATAATATTAATGTAATGCGTTTTTAAAATATAATGTTTACTTATACCCAACATAATCATCAATCTCTTATCTTAATACATGGTTTAAAAAGAAATAACTAAAAATGTTACTAATAAATCTATGTTTAATAAGAAATAATTAAAAATGTTATTAATAAATCCTTGATTATTTATTTTTTAATTTATTTATTAATTTATTTATTAAAGTTGGTATGCGGTCTAGGTATTGATTTGTTAAAGTTGTTACTGTTAATAAAGTATATTATTGGCTGCAAGCTCTAATCCGATATGAAATGTTACTAAAATATTTACATATACCGCTAATAATAAAATAGTGATACTGTGATCATACCCAACATAATCATCAATCTCTTATCTTAATACAATGTTTAAAAAGAAATAACTAAAAATGTTACTAATAAATCTATGTTTAATAAGAAATAATTAAAAATGTTATTAATAAATCCTTGTTTATTTATTTTTTAATTTATTTATTAAAGTTGGTATGCGGTCTAGGTATTGATTTGTTGAACTTGTTACTGTTAATAAAGTATATTATTGGCTGCAAGCTCTAAGGCCAGGGGCTTGGCGGGACAGAGGACAGGGCTAGTTCCCCGGACATATCTTAGGCTAGAAACTCCCATTCAAAAGTTAAACTAATTGAGTAGTAATAATTTCCTTATTTATATATAAGATGGTTAATTAGAAGACTTTAAGAGGACTATATCTTTTTGATTTAAAATAATATTAATGTAATGCGTTTTTTAAAATATAATGTTTACTTATTTTTAAATTAAGATCTGTCGACGAAAGGGGGCCAGGTGTTCGTAAGACAGAGGACGGGGCTAGTTCCCCGGACATATCTTCAAAAGTTAAACTAAGTAGTGGGGGGCCAGGTGTTGGGCTAGAATCTCCCGTATATAAAATTGGGCCAGTACTGATCTGGGCTAGAAACCCCGGACATATCTGGGCTAGAATTCCCGTGTATAAAATTGGGCTAGTGCTGATCTGGGCTAGAATCCCCTGACATATCTGGGCCAGAATCCTCGTATAGAGGCTCAAAAATATAACTGGGGGCGGGGGGCGATACCTACATCGCGGGACGAGGGCGGGGGCGATATCGACATCGCGGGGCGCGGGCGGGGGGCGACATCGCGGGCGGGCCCGAGCTTGCCCTCGAGTGGCGCCGTCGTTCTGCGCATGCGCACCACGCTAAGGCTGGGCCAGTATTTTCCCGTATATAAAAATGGGCCAGTACTGGACTGGCCAGTATCACCAAAAACATACTACTTGCGTTTTTGTCATTATTTTCATTTAGGAGAGGGGTAAAAAGGAAATGTCAACGTAAGTGTATATGCGCGCGCGCGCGAATGGGCGCGTGTGTGTGTGTTCTTTATTCAAATCTACCGTTTTATTCCGATTTCAATGAAAATTTGTACACTTGACCTTCAAAGCAAGGGGAAAAGGGGAAGGTCATTGACTTCATGCATTTTCGAAATTTTGATTTTGGTACACGAATTTAAGTTTAGAAAATTTTATATCCGTCTGTCTGTGCGTCAATCACGTCCAAATGGCTGAATAGATTTTGGAGGTTCTTGGGTACAATGTTAACCTTAATTCTGCGGGTGTTAAAGGATATAAAATGATTTGGTAGCTTTATATGGAGCTGAGAATGGGGCTTCTAAATAGATTTCAAAATTCTTATTTCATTTTTCATAAAAAATGTATTTAACCAAAATTGCAGAAGAAACTACTGATCATCTTTATGTTTTGTGGTAATTTACTTTTCAATCACTGTCAAAAAATATTTAGATTTATTTTAGATATTAAGGCAATAATTAATAAATCACGCCTTACCGTGCCTTAACCTTTACTAACCTTATCATGACCACTTCTTTAAAATTCTAAAATAAAATCTACGAGTGTATACGTAGTATAATAATTTCTAAATTATATTGATAACTGCCAATAGAAATTTTCTAAAATTTTATCCCTAAGGGGAAAATAAGGACAGAGTAAGAAAAGAAGGGGAATTGAGCCCAGACCAATCTCCTAAAGTTAGGAAGTTAGGAATACTTGAGAAAGAGCTCTTATTTTGGATGTAAGCATGTATATTAATAAAAGATAATTCCAATTTCAACCAAGGGATGTAAAATGACACGGGGAGGGGGGGGTACAGAACGAAAATACCACTGCTTTTCCTTTTTAAAAATTTAGTCGGAATGAATTACTAATTTGGGATACTAGCAAATTATCTTATCAAGGGGAGGGGGTATAGAAATAAGGGGGAGGGATAGAATCTAGATATTCTCGCTTTGTAAAATAATTTATATGTTTCTTGATGGTAGTTTATAAATCCATTAAATTGAAAATAAAACACCCTGTAGCGAAGCACGGGTATTCAGCTAGTATATTATATAACAATAACATTTGTATTATCAACATTACATACGATTCAACAGAAAATTTAAAAACGAAGTATATAAAAAGTTCTTTTTATCTTGAAATTATTGATAAATTTGACTCAATTACTATACTTCTCCCCCATAGGTTGGATAATCTAAGCTGTCAGATTTAAAAAATATAATATCATGTGTATATATACATTTAATATATAATATATATATATTTTATAGCTGAATTTAATATTAAATTATAACGAGATTATCGAATTAATTAATTATAAAAAGCTCTAGTGATTAATCAAATTAGTGCTGATATGATTTGATTGACGTTTAGCAGTATATTGGAAGTAATTATTGTACTATGATTCCACCCTTTGGCTGTACATGTGGTGTAAACAGATTAATTTGATTTGGGGATCGGGTGTTGTTGAAATTGCAGAATGTTCGTACATCCCCTTGTATATATTCTGCGGTTAGCCTGCAACCCGAACTACATCGTGTAGAATCAATTTTACAGCGGTGCAGTCAGACAGTTCACATATGCTCTAACCTATGTTAAAGTCTAATACAAGAATATGTTCGTCGAGGTGGATTTATTCGCCTTACGAAGTTTATATGTATTCTCACTGCTTGAATTGTTGATTTGTGAATGCTAAACCTAATCACAGTACCAAGGATTAATTAAAATTGTGTCAGTTATTCCATTTAGAAAGACGAAAACCAATGATTGTCGCTTACATAATCTACTTCAAATAGTAGATACTATTCTCTGTTCCTCTCTTAATTTTGATTCCTTTCAAACACCATTTTCGGTAAGGAACGCTCGATGTTAATATGTGGTTATAAGCTAATAGTTATAACAATAATAATAAATTATTGTAAAAAAAATTGCTTGCATACGAGTCTGCAAGACAGTGAGACATTTTATGTAACCCTTTTTAATGTCGTTTTTTGGTAATGCTTGTGTAACGCTTTTTTGTGTCGTTTTTTGGTAAAGCTTGTCGAGTTTATATGCCAAAGTATAGACATGGAAATGTAAAAATAAATTGACCGTGCAGATTAGTGCGTTTGTAAATTAGGAATTTAATGGAACATATGTTGTGCACGATGAAAGATAGTACATACTTTTCTTCTTTTCCAGTTTATTAAGGAGTCATCTTTTAGCTTCATCACCCATCTTTTTATAATAAATGCAAAAAATTATAGTACCTATAACAAAAATAAAATATAATAAAGCAAAAAATAAATTTTAAAAAATTAATTAGTTTATTAGGAATAAAATTCTAAGAGTTACGGCGTTTGTCCGATGCAAATCAGAGCAGTTTAACAGGAGTTGTATTTGAGGGGTAATAAGTATATTCTACACATCTTGGGACGGAGTGTGATAGGGATGGAGGAGAGAGTGTACTTGAACGAACCAATCATTCATAATCATAAGTCAGCCGACCTCTAAGCGGCGATGTAAACGAGTGCAGTTAGCTCCTACTTTTTCTATTCTCCTAGTACAGTGTACAGCGTTTTAGACTCGCTTGGGGAGGGGACGCCCTAGCGACAGCGGTACCAAGCGCGGTAGTGGGAGAAACTATCCCTACCAAGATTGGGCAGACTCAACAACTCCTATACCTTCCTGAAACCTTGATCCTATATCTTCCCCATTCCTGTAACATAACGCTTTTCGAGGTATGTATCACAGCCAAAACATAAAAATGTAAAAAAAAAAATAGAATTAAATGATAACATTTCACTATGGTTGGGCATTAGCCTCTCTCAGGTTGGACCACGTTATTCTGTTGAAAGTGGTTTAAATGATATACAAAACTGTGACAAGTCTCTATCTCGTTACTGATCTGCCTTCCTTCTCTAGAATACCATTCTGTTTGTCTCTTTGTTCTTCTAGCCACATGTCCTGCCTATTTTCACTTCTCACGTACTCAAGTAATTTTCCTCATTTCAGTGTTTTTAACCATCGTTGTTTGTCCTTATCTTCGCCTTACTTGCTGAAGAACTTCTAAATTACCTTGGTATTTTCTGGATTTGTTCACGTCTTAACCCCTATAGGTTTAATCAGAACTTGTTCCAAGCTAGAATTATTCTTCTCTTTACTTCGTTCCAAGTATTATAATGGAATAATATCAATTCTCCCAGGTATACAACTTCATTTACATAGTTTAATTCTTCACCTTTGAGAGTTATTTGTTTTGGTGTTTTCTTCTTCATTTGTCTTAAGGTTTTCTCCGTGCTTTCATCCAACTCCACCTCCTGGCTTGCTTTATTTTATTCTTTTAGAGGTTTATTCCTCTTACTAAAATTCTGAAAATAGTGCAGCATTATCGGAAAATAGTCACTTATTTTCTTTTCAAGGTGATTTTTCACAAAGAAATATAATGTGGGCTATGTGTGTTTGATATACACGTGGGTAAAGTCTGGTTTACACGATCCAAGTATTCTTGGTCCAAGTCACTTTCATCAATTCCACTTGGTCCAAGTGTTTATGGAGCTTTGAAGTAAGGTTTACACAATTAAAGTATACTTGGTCCAAGTAGTGGAACTTTGATATACTATAAAGTAGAGGTTAAGATAGATTGTGTGAAATGTTTTTCCCTCTAGAACTTTCCAGTTAAAATGTACTTATTAAGTTTTAAAACAGTGGTGATATATCACCTTCTGGTAAAAAAGTAACCATGGAACTGACGCCTGTCAAAAACGTATGGTTTATTAAAAATAACTAAAATAATTCTGGTAGACAATATGTGTTTTTAGGATATTTTAAGGGATTGTTCATTTTTATTTGATGACATGGAGTTGTTATCAAAATACGTGTTAAATTATAGTGTTGTGTTCTCAAATGGACTAATGAGTTTTATTCAGCTAGAGGTAAATTTATATTCTTAACTATGATCAAGCAAATCTTTAGAATGTATATAAATTAATATTGAGTTTCTAACTAGTTTAAGATAGGAAATTAATTTAATTTAACTATCTTGAGCTTAACTACATAGCTTTCAACATACGAGTACTTCATTATATACCTCTGGATTGGATTAGGCGAACAAGGAGAATCTAAGGACATCATGAAATTTGGTTGTTTTAGACACCTTTCTCGTTTGAATAATTGTCTTTAAATCTTGGTATATGATTAGCCTAATCCTAAGCTCTTTGACAGAATCTTATCTTTGATTAAATCTTATCTGGTTTAATATTAAATCGCTAAATTATTAAATAAATTCAAGCAGAAAATGCTTTTTATTTAATTTAGGAAGACTTTTAGTATTTTTGTGCTTAAATTGCTTAGATCTGAGTAATACTATTAATCAGATTAGTCTGTTTTTATTATTATGTGAAAATAATTTTTTGTTGTGAGCGACATGTTTTTATGCCTCCGAATTAAATAATTCCTTGAATTTCCATGAGTTCAGTTGCAGGACGACTTTGCTTAAGGTGAAAAATGTTCTTTATAGTCCTTATCTATAATATATATCCAAATATTTATTTAAATATATTATTTATTTTATAATCCGATAAATTAGTCCCCGTTGCAGCTGCCGAAATGCTTCATGTCTTATTAGAAATAATTTGTAACCCTGGAAATTCTGATTAAAGCTAATGCATACAACAATAGTATTGCCGTTAATTATCATCAAACGAATTCAGTATAAATTGGATATTCTTATACTGTATTTTAAAATAAATTCTTAAAGAAGAAAAGCTGTATGATTATAATTTAGTACATTAAACTTCCTCTAACTTACTTTTTGAATTTATTTCATTTTAAGTTGCTCCAGTTAGAAATGCTAAAATGAGTCCATTGTTTCTTAGTGTAGGGTGTGAGATAAAATTCGCTCTTCTATGCCAAGTTCATATAATATTCGGGATCTTTTATATCCTAGTGTCGTGAAGCCATATCATCAATCCCCTGGGAAGAGATAAAGAAAGGATGGATACGTCCCTTAAACCCACCCTCAGGGACGTAACTTATTCTCAGTTCTCCCCAAGCCTTCTTTAGATTATCTTTTAGAAACCCAACTTACTTTGACAACTACTTTGTGTTTTTTGATCAAGTTTGAAATACTTTTGATATTGTTTCCCTCAAGGCGTTTTTAAAACTTATGTATATAAACCTGGCATAACTCCTTGGTTTAATTTAACACTGCAATAACCTTTCTTTCTATAAAAAAAAAGAAAAACTTAAGTACTTAAAGATAATGAATTTATGACACCAATATATTTTCATATCTTTTTCTTTTTTAGCAAAAGCCTTAACTTAATACATATATAATATTATGACTTTCCATGTAAAAACATTACCTTAACTAACGTGTACATTATCATAAAGCAAAACAACTGTGTACTTTTACCTGGTAATAAAATAACTCAGTATCTTGTTCATGACGTTAAATTCTCTGTAAACAAAAGGTTTACTACACGTCAAAAGCAAATAGTTACAATATTAAATTAAATATGATACGTCAGAATATCAAATTATGAAACTGTCAGATTCTACTCTTATCCGTCATCTTATAGCCCCCATCAAAAGGGTAACACTTTGATGATAATATGATAATAACAACGAAACCTTTGATCTGCAAGTGGATTATGTATAAACATGCGAAGCATAGTAGTCTGTTTTCGAGGTTACGTTATTATGATAATCCTTTAAGATGCGGTAATTTAAATAAATTCTTGAATTTTCATCTTTAACCACAGACGCCACCAGTAAGCTGTGATTTTACATAATACTTAATACCCTGTTTTTAAAACATGAAAATATAATACATAATAACGCATGTTTCTGCAACAAGAAACAGGATATTCGATGGCTTAGCAAGATTGAACTTTCCGATTGAGATATTTAAAAGGCTAAATCTCCTTTATCAGTGGTAGACATCAATAAACAACGAAGTCCAAAAAAGTTATAATATGGAGATGTAACTTGTATCTCCTACTTACCCTAAAAGTTTCTTTCGTTTCAGCTAATCCTTTTGCGAAAAGGACCTTCATGTTATTTATTGTGTCCTTGCAGAACCTCGTGTCTTTATCGACACGTTTTTAATTGAAGCGAGCGTAAGCGAGCTTCTTACATTCAACGAAATATGCATCTTGTCTGTCTGTCTGTCTGTCTGTCTGTGTGTAACGTTTACGTGTCCGACGATAACTTGAGTAAAAGTTGACCGATTTAGTTGAAATTTGGTATACATCTTTCTTTTACTAATACTCAGGCTAAGTTCGTTGGACAGCGTGATCCGCCTAAGAGTTCGCGCGCTATGCTCGTGTAAACGTGAGCTTCAAATTTAAAATTCGGATATTTTGGACGGGAAAAAATTCTAACATCATCTATTTACTGAGACAAACAACTTTTTTAAATAACATTTTTTAGTAAAACCAACAACGACACTGCTATGAATTAATAAAGATCGCTAAAACTATTAAAGCAGACCTAAACGTTTAAAATAGAGAAAACAACCTTTTTACCGATATCTTACGTTCTAACGTAACGATTTTAATAAAACTTCATGTACATCGTCTAAAGTACAATTGAAACAAGTATGTAAAATTTCAACTTGATACAAGCAGTAGTATTTGAGTAATGAAGTGATACATTTATAATATTAGTTAAAAAGCTATTACGGGTGGTTAGTGTGTAGGTTTGTTTTAGGAAGTAAAGCTTTGTACCGAGTACCCCCACTATACCCCTCACTACCCTCTTCCACTTATCTTCAACTATGACATTCATCATTATTAACAAATTTCAATATTCAGTATTTTATTGCAATACGCTCGCTTCAATGATAGAGCCACGCGATGCCTAGTATAAATATAGTGTTAGCATGTCGATGTTGCATGTAAATGTTAAAATCACATTTCTTGCCTTTATCTTAACAAAGGATAGCATATTAAATGGTGTTGGTACTTTTTTACTTTTGCACCCCCCTATATCCCTTTGTGTTAATAGTTATTTAGACAAAGGAACATATACAGAGCAGCATATATTCCTAGGAAAAAGGAATGCCAAACTTGTGTATATAATTGTGATCATATCCCTCAGTCTAATCAACTATTAAGATAAAGGAGTGTTAAATATAAAACTTCCCCAGGAGTCTCAATTTCTTGAGGAGACAAACACACAGACTATTATTTAGAACCAAATGGGGTGCTAAAGTAAAAAGTGCCAGAAGTAACTTGTCCCTCCTAGTCAACAATTAAAAATGTGTCGATAAAGGCACGAGGTTATAGGAGAATGGCTTTTCAAAAAGTTGAATTTTTTGCAAGGACACAATAACTAACATGAAGGTCTTTTTCGCAAAAGAATTAGCTGAAACGAAAGAAACTTCTAAAATAAATGTGTATACATTTATTTTGTCTAAATTGTTTAAATTATTATTTTTATTAATTAATATAACTCAATTTAAACCAATAATAATCTCGGTGATAAATGGTATCTAAATTATATATAAGTTGAGTTTGTTACTCTTATTTTTTATGTTTTTACATCACTAGATATTTATTTATATTAAAGTCTAGTCAATTGGTTTGTTTGTATTTTACAGTATTTGTGTTTTCTGTTAACTTTTTAATAATGCTATTAATTATTATAAAAAAATTTAAATTTTAACTTAATATAACTTTTCTAAGACCCTCTCTTATGGAGATAGTTTTTTATACACCATTAATATGTAAGTAACTATAAAAAAAAATATTTTATATATTTTATTTTATGTTTTTAATTTTCTTGATGTAATTATTGTGAATTAGTAATTAGCCTCATTTAAACATATGTTTAGATCTTAATTGAATTAATTGTTACAAGAGAACTGGAAATAATGTATTTAATTATCTTAATGTTGATTTTAGAATAAAGATCGATGACTGAAGATGACCCTGTAAGGGTCGAAACGTCTCATGTAAGATAAAGTAAATAAAATTGTTTTTATTACACCTAAAGAAGTCCATTCAACAAGAAATTCAACAATTTATAAAAGTGTAAATCTCAACGTTTATATAAAAATAATATTAATGATTGGATAAGGTAGAGTGTCATTAAGTTCCACTTTTTTTATTCATAATTACATTATAACATTTATTATGATAGAATGACGAATAGAAATGCTTAATTTTTATTTTATCAGACACGGAACGATATCTATGTACATCAAATATAGCTCTCAACTTTCTATAACTCCCAAACAATAGCCTTTTGTAAGCCTTTTTTTTCCTGTAAAGTTTCTTTTTAAGGTAAATTTTCTAGGATTTACTGATTCCGAAGGAAAAATTGAATACAATTTTGGCCACCGATACCACTTTTACCGAAAATGTTCCGATTGCTTGCCCTTATTGGGAATAACTAGAAACCGTTATCCCATTCAAATATCCTTTTGGAATGGAAGGGGAGGAAAAAGATTTTCCTCTCCGTCGGAAGGTTCTTTTAAACAGATTGGAAAGGTAGAACCGTGGAGTTTCTTCCGCACACCTAACTCGGGATCGAGACAGCAGCACTAGGTGCGGAGTTCTCTCAACCTCTCAGCTCGTGAAAACCATCCCTACACTCTTTCGATTTTCGTCTGAATATTTTCCTATTACCTTTTTCAGTGGTAGTTTCCCCTTTTTAGATAAGGTATACATGGTTTGATGCTTGGGAAGGTGCCTGCTATACTTTAACTCTAAGCAGCTCCTTTTCGGGCTCGTCCGTTCTTCCTTCCTATTCCCCAGCCTGTTCTATACCTTTTATTAGAAACCAACCTTACTACTACCACAAGTCAAAAATAACCTGAAATATTACTAGTCAACTTTACCCAAGCGTTTTTTTTCACGCTATATTCCCTTACTGCTCGGAATAAGTTCGAATGTTTATTACATGTTATAAATATTTTTCGAATTTAGTATGCTTCTGACTGAAACTATGTAAATAAATAACTATGAATTAAGAGAGACTTCTCTCCACTCGAATTAGCTCTATTGTTAAATCAATAGTGGTCATCTTCCAGGCACTTCTTTAGACTGTTACTCCCCTATTAAAAAAGAACAGATGGGAGTAACAATCTAAAGAAGGTGTACGGAATGTTCTTCTTTAGACTGTTACTCCCCTTATAAAAACAAAAGTGTGATGTTCCTTTGTCCCAAAGTACATTTGACTAAGCATCCCTTTGTCTGTCTTAATAGTTATTTAGTCAAAGTCATTTATAATCTAAAAACTCATAGGAGAGTAACAATCTAAAGAAGTACCATCTTTCAGTTCTAGTAAGAGTTGAAATGATAATGAAAATGAAAATTAATTTGCGTTTGTTTGATGTAACAAGTCTGTTAATAATTTTTGTAAATAAAATTACCATTCAACGGATCACCAAGTTAAATCGGATTTGCCTGAATAATAAAGATTTATCTGGTTTAATTTCTAGTCATCTAAATGCGAACTATCTAATTATTTGCACTCGAAAAAAGTAATTTCTTAAAAAAAAAAAAAAAAAAAATGTGTGCTTATTGCTTCCGAGCTTACCGAAGGTAACGGAAGCATTGTGTTCACTTTTGAGAACGATACATTTTTATGCCTCCGATTTTAAAAATTCCAAGACAGAAATCCGTTTCAGACATCAAGGAGCATTTTTGGTCTCGTGTCTGTCTGTCTGTCTGTCTGTCGGTCTGTGTGTCCGCGAATTATGAAACGTGCGACAATAACTTGAGTAAATGTCGACCGATTTTGATGAAATTTAGTAGACATGTTCATTTTACCAATGCTCAGGACGAGTTCGTTGGACAACGTTATCCGTCCAAGCGTTCACGAGCAACGCTCGCGTAAACGTGAACTTCAAATTTAAAATTGGAATTTTAGGTCGGGGAAAATATCTAACTTCATCTATTCAATGAGACAAACATTTTTTTCAAATACAATTTTTTAGTAAAACCAACAGCGACACCACTATGAAGTGTTAAAGATCGCTAAAACTATTAATAGTGTTTAAACAATAAACAATATAACAATAAGTAGTAGTAGTAGTCTAGTACTTTCTACTAGGACGGGTCGGACGAACCACTTGTTCGAACCTTGCAATTAGGCCATCACTTAGGCCCTTTTTATGCCCCGTGGTAAAGAGTTCCAGCCACTTCACACATCATACCTCTGTACATAGTACCGCTAAAGCGAGTATGATGTGATCAATAGTGAGCCATATAAATCAGAGTGTCACGGCGAGGAATCGAACCCCGTCTCGTTCCACTCGAGATTCAGTGATGGCCGAGCAGACGTGGTTTAACCTACACGGTTACGCTAGCTCCCAATATAACAATAAAGTAATATAACAATAATTTTAATGTTAATATAACAATAATGTACATGATAGGATGCGAGGAAGCTATGTGCCACACTAATTGGCAGTCTATTATTTATTTTTATTTTTTAAATCTGTGTAAGCTTAAATTATTTAAGAACTATTACATTAAAACGATATTTCATTTAACAGAACATAAGATACTGCGAAATAAATACTCGTGAATAAGATCCTTTGTTTCTACAATACCTTTATTAAAGTTGGGTGGGTTTATTCCCAAAGTGATCATAGAAATCCAAATTCTCACTAATTCTAATATTTTTTAGACTATTAAATATTTATTCAGCGTTATATAGATGTTTAAAACATATTACTTGAATGTATTTCATAATTTAATTATTAGTATAATTTAATTAAGGAAAGCTGCAAGTCCAATTATAATAACCTAATAATAAAATTGAGTTTTGAGTGTGGGAAAACAGAGAAAATTAGATTTTCCAAATTAAGGTTTACTTGTTAATAATATTTAATTATAAATTTATATTACTATTGCCAGCTTTTTTTTCATTTTAAAAGCAAAATTTTAATAAGGATCTGTTGCGGTGGTTTGTTTAGCACAGTTAATTTTACACACAAAATATAATCATACAATTTAATTATTATAAAGCATATACCTGGAATAATATAAAGATTGCACAGTATAATAAGAGTTTTTCTTACCGAGGGATGTGAATCTTGAGATCTTACAAATAAATTTGTTGTGCGTGAAGTCTCACGTTAAAAGGGTTTCGTTGGTATCGTGAACATGAAATTAGTATAAGGGGGGGCAAAATCTTGATGTTTTTTGACAAAGTTGCATGAAAAATTAAACACTGTCCACAAATGTTACATATTTTTGTAATCTACTCTTCAATACCCCCAGGAATTATCCACCATATTGGATTCCCAGTTAATCAGATCAAATTTCTATTCATATTTTTTCTATGGTTCAGCAGACCGCACATTTTGTATATTTTTTTATATTTTTAAGTAACAGCAGGTATATAGATTTAGGAGGGGGGGACACGCAAAATGTTGATGTTTTTTGACAAAAAAGTTGACATTGAAAATCAAACAATTTCCACAATTGTTATATATTTTTGTAATCTACTCCATGAATTAATAAGTGTGCTTGACAATCCCTTTGTAGAACGTGTTTATGTCATAAGAATTAATTTATTTCCAAATTTAAAAGTTAAGATATTAAAAGAAAATGGGCGCCATCTTGAATAAAAATGGCAGATTAAAAAATATCCTTTCATAGCGTGGTGTCTACATGACTAAAGCAAGTTTTAAAGTTAATTAGTGATTAGGGGGGATTTGGGCTTTAAGTAGCACATAAATAACCGCCATTTAGAAAATGAGAGAGTGTTAGAGGATAAAACTATACCATAATTTTTAGTAGGGAGATGACAAGTATGTGTGCCAAATTTGGTTCAGATACCTGAAAAAATTAAAGAACCTATGAAGGACAAATTCACACACAAACCCAGCCATATTGACTTTTATAAATATACTGTAAAAAAAATACATGCAAATATTTAATAAATCAATAGCAGCTACATTCACATGATTTCATTGATATTTTTTTTACATTCAACTTTTATGAATAATTCTTACTATTTTTTTGTGCAGTTCATAATTTTGAACTTGCTAAATAAATGAACACGTTCTTTCTAAATATTTATTTCGGTCTGAAAGAGCAGAATTCTAAATGAATAAATTATCGATATTTTCTCGAGTTCTGCTCTCAATAAAAGCACAATTGGATTGTATTAATATTTCAGTACGTGTTATAAAATTGCACAGTCTCTAATGTTCGATGTTGATTAATATTTAATTGTTTTACGTAGAGCATGGAATATTTACTCTCTCTCTTTCTCTCTTACTGTAATATTTAGAGCATGTATGTATTACTCTCTTTTCTACAATTTCAGGGTACTTTTGATCTATATTTGATAGAATTTATAGGATGAACAGTTTTCTTCCGAGCTTATCAAAGAAAACGAAATCATTATGATAATTCTGAATAACGAATTTATCAAAATTCTAAGATAGAAATACATGTTTGGTCTCGTATCTGTCTGTCATTCAACATTTTTGTGAAATAACACATCTTAAAACTACTCGTCCGATTTAAATAAGTTTTGGATGCTAGGTCATTATTAGCCTATTCTTGGTCTCATATAAGTTTCGCCTGGCTATAAAAAGAGGAAAGGGGAAACTCCACGCAAAAGTTTAGTGCTCAACCTATAGTCAGTCATTCTAAAGATACTGTAATGGATGAGTGAGTGCTCTACCTATAGTCAGTCATTTCAGAGATGCTGTGATGGATGAGTGAGTGCTCTACCTATAGTCAGTCATTTCAGAGATACTGTGATGAATGAGTGAGTGCTCTAACTATTGTCATCCTAGAGATACTGTGATCGATGAGTGAGTGCTCTACCTATAGTCAGTCATTCTAGAGATACTGTGATGAATGAGTGAGTGCTCTACCTATTGTCATCCTAGAGATACTGTGATGGATGAGTGAGTGCTCTACCTATAGTCATTCTAGAGACACTGTGATGGATGAGTGAGTGCTCTACCTATAGTCATTCTAGAGATACTGTGATGGATGAGTGAGTGCTCTACCTATAGTCATTCTAGAGACACTGTGATGGATGAGTGAGTGCTCTACCTATAGTCAGTCATTCTAGAGATACTGTGATGGATGAGTGAGTGCTCTACCTATTGTCATCCTAGAGATACTGTGATGGCTGAGTAAGTGCTCTACCTATAGTCAGTCATTCCAGAGATACTGTGATGGATGAGTGAGTGCTCTACCTATAGTCAGTCATTCCAGAGATACTGTGATGGATGAGTGAGTGCTCTACCTATAGTCATTCTAGAGATACTGTGATGAATGAGTGAGTAGTAAATATGTATTTGGCTTTTACAAAAAAGTTAAATTAAATAATTAATTTATATAAGTTATTGTATCTATTTGAAAGAATACATTTTCATTGGAATAAATGTGGTTGCGTTAGCTTAGAATTAACAAATAATTTCGAGGTGAGTAGTCGCTATCGTCGGGACACTGCTCGATTATATAAATGATGATATAGATAATATATTATTGTAATCTATTTTGAAAAAAGAAAATTAACTTCGTTAGTGTATTTATTGTTAACTGGTGTAAAGTGACCTATTTACACTAAGTGAGCAACTAATACTCCGTCTATAAATCCACCCTTTTTAGCAATAATTTTAGTCGATCATAAAGTTAGAGAAGCATTTAATAGTTTAGTAATCTGGCTTGACATATTAAGTAGAGTAAAAGTTTAATGAAGTAGTCCATGACGACATGTTAATGGTTGTTCAATTTAGTTGGTTAAATTGGTTTCTCTGTGAACTTTACGATCTCCATTCTGTAACCTAGGTTTATCTTGGTTGAAATCACTTTTGTTCCGTTTACATTCCAATGCACTCACTTTGAATTTCCTAATATTATTGTAAATGTAAATTGAATATCAACTGTGCATTATTAACATTTGGCTCGAGTGGTTTTGTAATAATCCTTAGCATTTATTTTATTAAGTTTTTTACGGTCCGTAGGCAAAACCAAGGACCTTTATATTTTCCATCTGTCGCCTGTTCACACGGCTACACCTTGTGTACCGCACAACACTTCGAAATTTGCATCTATGTGTGTAGTACCTATCCACACATTGTAAAATTATATAGCGCCTTCGAAAAAAAAAATTAAATAATTAGGGGGAAAAAACTTAAGAGTTAAATTTTTTTAACACCGTGTGGGGTATGGGGGACCTTTATATTTTCCATCTGTCGCCTGTTCACACGGCTACACCTTGTGTACCGCACAAACACTTCGAAATTTGCATCTATGTGTGTAGTACCTATCCACACATTGTAAAATTATATAGCGCCTTCGAAAAAAAAAATTAAATAATTAGGGGGAAAAAACTTAAGAGTTAAATTTTTTTAACACCGTGTGGGGTATCATATGAAAGGGTACGTCTAGCTGATTACAAAAATATATAATTTTTGGCTATAAGCTTTGATAGAGCAAGCGTAGGCGAGTTTGAAGTGGGTGTGATAAAGTGCCCCTTCCCTTTTTATCTCGCTTATGTGTAGTGCAAAAAATCTGAAAAAATTCCTGAAATTCTTTCGACCAAAAGTAAAGATACCACTTTTTGTAAATTTCTAAGAAAATGTTTTTTTTTTTTTTTTTTTTATTTTTTTTTTTATTGACAAAATACTTTTTATATAATTATGCTTTTTTAGATGAATTTATATGTTTATAGTCCAGTTCAGTGACACAAAAATACTTTATCAGAAGTTTTTTTCTATGTGTTTTGAGAATATCAGCCCCAAAGGATTGTTCAAAGTAGGCTTTTTAGCATTTTAAAAAGCACCATCAATAGGTACTACTTAAACAATACAGTGTTGCCTACGGACCCTCGCTGTGTGCTGACTAGCACACACTTGACCTGTTAATTTATTAAACGTTTGCCACATGGATTAGATTATTTGAAATCGCAGATAACCTAAGTTTGATCACTTTATTTCCTAATATTTAAAAAAAAAAAAAATGTATCAATGATGAAAAGAGAATTTATTTTATTTATTCATTCATTACAGTAAAGACACGAAAAACTAATTAAATACATTATTAAATTACTTTTTTGGACCTTTCAGGTAAAATGAGATGCCTCAATTCTAATAAATTATTCTTATCTCCTATATAAATGCGTATAAATAATCATAATTGAAGCGAGCATAAGCAACCTTCTAATATTCAACAAAATATGCATTCCGTCTGTTTGTTCGTGTAATGATAACTTGAGTAACAGTAGACCGATTTTGTTAAATTTTGATACTTTTTTATTTTACCAATGCTGAGGCAAAGTTCGATAAAAAGCGTTTTCCGCTTAAGCGTAAGCTTAAAATTTAAAATTGGAATTATAGCACAGGAAAAGATTCTACCTTTATGTACTCGACGAGACAAACATTTTTAAGACAAAAATTCCCATGAAGGGGGTCTGGGTGGCTCGGAGGCTAGAGCGCTTGCCGTGCGATAACGCAAGTTAAGCAGCATCGAGCCGGGTCGGAAGGTGACCGCAGCTCTGGGTTCGATTCCCGGACCAGGCCCCCCGCTCAATGTCCACCCAACATTGTTTAAACAAATGGGAAGCTCCTCGAAAGAGTGGCGCCACCAGGTTTCGGCCTGGAGACCATGATGATGACACTCCTGGTTGTATTACAACTAGGAGAGTCATGGTAAACGACCATATCTTGACACGAGTGTGTGAAGATTATTTCGGTCCCTAACCCGGGTTTGTTCTATGAGCCCACCTAAGTGGCCTGAGTCTTCGGGTGTAAAAGCCCCCCGGAATAATAATAATAAAAGACAAAAATTCCCATACTAGTCCCGGTAGATGTCACTTCTTCACTTTAATTCTCTTGTACCTGGTTATCATGCTTTTCATCCACCTTTCGTCATGACTTCTCTCTACGGGTCCTGCCCATCACCACTTTCTTTCTGTAAACCGCCTATCCTTGTCTTATAGTCCTGCTTCCTTTCTCACCCACTCCTTCTTCTTGCCTTTCAGTGGTACTTTCAGCATGCTTATTTCCGTTCTTCTCTGTCATTCGTAAGCGTATCTAATGTATTTTCTTTAGTGTCGACATCTCTGTTCCGTAGGTTATAACCAGTTAAGTTTTCTTTTGGAAGGATGTAAAATGCAAAAATAGTTATATAGAAAATAATGTGCTTTATAAATATAGATCGAATATTTCTCTCATTCCCGCTCTGCGAATGATCATTCTAAATGTATGTGATGATATAGGTAGCTATAAACCATTCATGTTTAGTAAATTATAAGAACGATTGCTATTGTAATTTAATGGAAAATTGCTGAGCAATTTGTGGTTTTGTGCTTTTTAATCATCTTTAATAAACATACTTTTCGGCTTAAAAGAGGATTTGTTATTATGGAAGGGAGAACAACTTTGAATTTTGTATTCCACTTTGATCCCATTCATGAAATATCCTCCCATTTAGACAGTTTTCACTTTGAGCAATTTCTCCCAGGATTCTGAGAGCCCTCTGTTTTGGAAATTACTTGGAGGTAAAACTATCTGCGGGGTAGGAGAAGGTCTACTGGTATTAAGATAAAGCTTTGTAGGGATAGGGTCACGTCCTTCCAAGCTTCTGATAGCATCCCACGACCCCTAGCATGGACTTCTCAGTTCGACCTCTCGAGTATTTTAGATCGATTTGGATAATTTCTGGTCAGGTATTGTAGATTATTTCTTGAGAGGATGTTGAAGGGTTAGATTATTTGATCGAAGAGTGTGTGAAGGTAGTTTAATGAAAATGATTTTACTCGACCTATCCCGTTATTAATAATTTTTGAAGAGGTAAGGCATTTCAATTAAATTCAATTTTCATTAGCTATTTCGGTCATCCTACAATACCTCTCTGTTTAAAAAATGTATGACCATTCTTCTACGTGTATACGACCCTCCTGCTTTATTATAAGAAAAGGTCAATCTTTAAAGAAGTGGGCCAAACTATTAATAATTATAGAAGTTTAGCAATGATGATAATGTAAATGCATTATTTAAACCATGATTTTTGCAATTCTGCCTACTTTTCTATGTAAAAATAAATAAGAGGAGTAATAAAAATATAACTAAGTTTAAATCGGTTAATTTAATTATATCGTTTTATTAATTTGATCGTTATAAGTTAACTTCATACTTTAATTACTTTATGTATCATAAAATGATTACGCAGTTCTCGTGAAATATATTATGTTGTCTACTATTTCTTTAAAATGTAAATTTATTTAATTAAAAGTTAGTCCAGTTGCTCATTGGTTACTATAAATAAATAAACAAAACTTTACTACTCACACTCTTCATTACCAAAGGCTGAAATATGTTAAATACTTAAGCTACAACACTGCATAATATATTCAACTGTAGATTTATTATTGTTCTAAATTTCTTGTTTATAGTTTAGGTTTTATAGCTTGGGCAAAATGACAATGGACTTGACTGCCTACTGACAATCTGACGTTTAACAGAATTACAAAAAACTAACTACAGCCTTGACAACAAACGGACCAGAAACGTTATCTTACTATACTAGAAACTTGACGACGGAATACATATACCTTTGAGTGGCAACCCGAAATATCCTTTAGCAAAAGATATTTCTTCACCTCTCCAAAGATAGACTAAGATTGATCTATAGTCAAAGAACGATGCAGAGAGAGACGAGCTTTTCACCCATTTGATCCCAGTTTACACCTCATCCTGATATCTATGATCAGAAACATTTTAATTATATAATCCACTATCATTTTGAATCTTCAATTTTCTCCTTCCCCCCAAAAAAACCCTTTATCAGATGGATATCCCCAAATTTAGCTACTGGCTATAACCTTATCACCCCCCATACCCTTATAAACCTCTTGGAATCTCTACCTTACTTCCATCTACAACTTAGTCTTTCAATCAACCCACTTCATACTCTATGGAAATTTACCAAAATCATAATGAACCACAAACCATCCAAACCTTCCCACTTATCTTATTCCTATCGACATATAAATCTCTTTCCCTTATTGATGGGCAAAATCAAATTAATCCTGTAATAACATCCAAAGTAGTAGTAAGTGCAAAGCACTAGTATTAGTCGGGTAAGACGAACCATTTGGTAGAACCTGGCAAGAGCGTGTTAGCCACTTCATTTATCATACGAGTATGGTGTGATCATAAGAGAACCATATAAATCAGAGTATCACGGCGGGGGATCGAACCCACGTTATGCCCCCTTCATTCATTGATGGCCGAGCAGACGTAGAAAGTAATGTATTCCACAAGGCCATGCTGGTTCCCTACAACATCCTGAAAGCACTCCCTACTCCCAAACCCACAACAAAAAACACTCCAAAATTAGGATTTCGATCCCTTCACTCCAGCCCAACAGTGTCTCAGAGTTGCAGATATTATAGCTTTCCCTCCCTTAAGCAGAAATAGTACTGCTATCTCAAAAAGGAGGTCTTTCCATGTCCTAGATGAAGCGTAAGCTTTATTTGACTGGGTTTGGAACTCCGGTTTGCTTTGGAAGCTTAAGGGCATCCTTCCTTTCACCAAATGGCTAATTCTAAAATCCTTCCTAGAATCGTTTTTCCATGTATCCTACATCCTTTCTACTTCCTCAATATATCTACTCCTTGAAACCTGGCTCAAAAAATGGAGAACAAAAACACAGGTGGGGGTCTCTTAATCTCGGTTGCAACTGTGCTGTATTTACCTTAGAGATAAGCTACTTGTCATAATTATTAATTTTTATAGTCGTAGCTATGCAATAAACGAGAGAAAAAAACATTGTTTATGTTATTGCAATTGAATTAGAAAAAGAATACTGTCAACTTTAATAAAAACTATACTAACATTAACCAAATTAAAGAAACCAGGTAATTCAAAATATTAGGTAAAATACTAAAATAATATTTTTATTTATTTCACTACCTAAAAGTATAAACTTAAACACTTTATAGTTATATTAAATACATTTATTTTATATCTTTATACTTTTAGCTTAGACGTATATTTTTTTAAAAGCTCGATTTTTTAAATCAGGCTCTTAAAATAACCACTGGTGGTTGAAAGGCGGTTTTGCCCAGAAATGTTACTTTTAGAACGTCTTTTTTTATTCATAATAATGTATCTCCACTGCTCATCTGTGAAAAGGAGATAATTTTTATTAATTCTAACAATTTTAATAATAAGTAAAATTATAACTTGTGCGTACAAAAAAATAGTCAGATGTAATTAAAAGTTAGTTTGTTTCAGCTGTAAAAAAAATCTTGTCTTAAAATTACTTTCGCCTGCTTCAGATTCTCTCATTTAAGATGAGATGGTAAGTTGAAATTATGCAAACTTCTTCTATCGTGTTTCTTTTCCTTTGTTAAATTATTTGAAGGTAAATAAGATCGTTTTAGCAAGCATTATTTTTTAGTTTAGTTTGTCTTTCTCTTTCTTCTTATTAGTTTAATTTACAAAACTTTTAATAATTATTTTGATTTCAACTTTTTATCTGTTTATGAATTAGATAATATAATTACTACGTTTCTATTAGCTTGCTTTCTTGTTTGTCCAGTACAAATCTTGCAATCGATTTTTAACTAACTTCCTGACTAAGTAGAAAGCTGAAATTTGAACAGATTATGTATTTACGATGTCAATACAATAATCAGTAATTTAGTCGATAAATCACTAAATTTCTCAAATATTTATGCTGTCAAATTCAAAATCTATTGTAAACAAACACGACCAGTGACAGATAAGGAAATCCACATGGAAAATTTAAAAACTTAGTATGTAAAATAGCATATTATGTTACTAGGCTGTGAAGTGAGTTTTTTCTTTACCGCGGCAATTACATTTACTGTCGAGCGAAGCGAGACAGTAAATATTGCCAAGGTAAAGAAAAAACACTTCACAGTCGCGTAGCATATGCTATTTTTTCCGAGGTAGCAGACAATGAAAAAACCTTAAATATTAATAAACAATCAATATAATAATAACAAATATTAGTACATACTTAAGATTTAAAAAAAGAAACCTTAAAAAGAGGTTACACTATAAGAAAAGATAAATAAAACGCGTTGACATCTAGCGGAATTAAATCGTACTAAGCATTTCTACAAAGACTGCAGCGCTACTAACGGAAGTTTTGACAACTGCCAGCAGTACAATAAAAACCTTTTTCGTCCTAGGACGTAAAAAAAATTTTCTTTACAGCTAGGAGTAATGAAAAGATTTTTTGAGTCCACGTAATGAAAAAATGGATTTTAGCTATGTTTTTTAGGCTCTAAAGTTACTATTTTACAGCCTAACACGGAAAAAGTTCTTTTTATCTTGTATTATTTTATTAATTTTCGTTTTATAAAAAGTTACGTTTAATTGCCTATAGGTTTTACGAGATTTTAATACACCGAATACAACTTAAATGTAAAATATTTGAATACTCATAACTGATGGTTTAAATATATCGAATGTACTGTGGTGGTTCAGAAATTCAATGTTAAGATTTTTGTAGGCTTACAGAAAAAATTCCACTAAGGTAATTGGTTTAGTTTTGATCCGATTGGCTACTACTGTACTTGACTGACCAACAATAACTAAACACTGACGTATTTATTGATGGTTAGAGCTCATACAATGTGATGATACAATGTGATTATCAGATTGAAACATATCTCACCGCTTTGAGCTCTATAACCATCACTAATCACTGATGTATTTATTTATGGTTAGAGCTCATACAATGTGTTAATCAGATTGAAACATATCTCACCTCTTTGAGCTCTATAACCATCACTAAACACTGACGTATTTATTTATGGTTAGAGCTCATACAATGTGTTATCAGATTGAAACATATCTCACCTATCTGAGCTCTATAACCATCACTAAACACTGACGTATTTATTTATGGTTAGAGCTCATACAATGTGATAATCAGATTGAAACATATCTCACCTATCTGAGCTCTATAACCATCACTTAACTCTGACGTATTTAGTGATGATTATAGAGTTCAGAGAGGTGAGGTATGTTTCAATCTGAATATCACATCAAGTAAATGCGTAAAGTTGTCGAAACCCGTTCAGTAATTCTTTAATATTGTGTGGATCGGGTCTGAGCTCTTTTCTTTAACGAATCCAACAATGGTTGCATACCTCAAAACCCCTAGAAGTAGGAGAAAAATTGAAGGTTTTGCCTCACTTTCTCTTAAATACGTTCAGATAGGGAGTACTTTGATAAATATTTTTGTAAATTGTGAAAAGCCAGAGTCTATCTACACATCTTAAAAGGTTATATTGACTAAAGTCAACAACCCGGCTATGATTTATATTTAAGCTTAAATAAGTACGAAGCTATTTTAAATAAAGAGCTATAAATTAAAGTCCATTAATTTGATGTTTAAAATTACTTTTTTTATTAACTTAATAATAATTTTTAAGTATAGTTTTTTTCAGAGCTACTTAATACCTTGTACTAAAAGTAAAACATTAACAGAATAGAACAAGAAAATGCAATTAAATAAATTAAAATAAAAAAAAAAAAACTTTTAAAAAGATTAAAAACTTGACGCTTCCCCTTTATTAGAGAATAAAAATTAAGGCTTGTTTGTTTTACTTTTATTTTTTGAATCGGACGATAGCTGCAGACTATTAAATATATTTAATCTATTCCTTGCCTTTTAAAAAGATAAAAATAAACAATCTTTGTATACACTAAAAGAGAACAATAAAGAAAACTTCTTTTTTGTTCAAAAAACAATAAAACACCGAGTTATTTTGTTACAATAAGAAACAATAAGCAAAATTTAACATGCAGATAAGCCTGACAAGGCTTAGCCAATCAAGGTTCTTTTTTATTTTTTTAGGGTCCGTAGGCAAAAACGAGGACATACTTTTCTGCACTGATCTGGATGTCTGTCTGTCTATAACGCACTTGATCCTCCAAAAGTACCCGACAGAAAAATTTTAACTTTGCAGTTAACCCAACAAAAGAAGGCTTATGTATAATCACCCAAACAAAAGAAAATTATAGGCAAACCCCAAAAAAACATCCCTCAAAAACAAGGAGTTGAACTTTTTTAATTGAAATGCGCCATGTTAAATGAAAGTGTTTTTTTTTTTTTTTTACCAATTCATTTTGGCGTCTTAAAAATTGCGTTTTTCGTGTTCCCTTATCTGTCTTTTTAACAAATCAAGAAAAAAATATAGTTATTCTTTTACAAAACAAAACAAAATAACTGTGTTTAAGGAATTTTTCATACACCCCTAGCAAAAAAAATCAAAAACTTAAACATGTATTATCTTAAGGAACATTGATTAGGTTAGACACTTCAAATTAGTTTCACTGTATTTGGACAGTAAACTTGATAACGCTGGAATGTTTGTGCTGGTTAATGAACTCGTCCGATTGGTGAATTACCGACAGACCTATTGAGTGGTACTGGGAGAAAATTCTTGGCCAATTTATTTATTTTCTTTATTAAAATCCATATTTTTTCACGTTCCAATCAACGGCATAGGTAATTTGCAGGACGGGGGATCCGGTTCTTTATTCATATGCACGATGAGATCATCAGTGTGAAACATCTCTCTTATAACTGGGATTCGAATTCACCACCATTTTTTACACCTAGGTTTCAGAGTCGAGTGCGCTAACCACTTGGCTACGCTGGCCCCTTATTATTTTTCAATGAATTTTCTCTTTAAAATAAATTATTTATTTAAATTACTATCTTTTATTTACTTACTTATATTTAAATAATTTTACAACAAAAAAAGAGGAAATAGTAAAATAGGTATAATAGCTGAAGCTGTCTGGGGTACCTTGGAACTTTTCCTCACCTCGGAGGCCACTAAAGTGGCCTCTCCTGTTTTTTTTATATTTGTTCCTTATTTTTTACCGGTTCCAACGATATGTTGTATTTCATAAACGCATTTATACTTTCGGTACTATTAAGCGTCAAAGTGTCAAAATTAAAAAATCTATAACTTCAAAATGGCGGCCAATATCAAAATTAAATTTAGTGCATTTGTTTGACATACGGGGAGGCACATTCGGGCCACATTTAAACTTGATCGGTCTACTTTTTGATTTTGAGTTTTTTTGTTTTTTTTCTATATAAAATGATATCAGAGCTCTTTAAGGACAAAAGAAACTAATTTTTCCCATTCTGCAAAACTTCCATCCTTCGCACCACGGCAACCAACTTCAGAGGGGGAGGTGTAAAGTTTGGCTTAAGTGAATTCTACACCGAATTTAATGCCCAAAAACATTCAATTTCTTCCATTAAGTGGATATTTTTTATTTTATTTTTATTATTATTGCATGAGGTACTCTTCATATTTCAAGCTAATCAGGTTTTCTCGAATTTTCCTCGAGGGTGTGGGCCTACTGGATATGTATACCATATGTTTCATTGAATTCAATATATCGCACCGTATTTATATGGCCCTTTAGACTTAAAAGATCTCAAAACGTGCGAATACATCAAAAGTTAAACTCTCTCTGTATAAGAAAGTAAAACTACTAAAAACGAATTTGTAAACAATTTTAGCTGACTCAGCAAAGTGGGTTGAAGTAAGGACTGATTTTTCTACCAAGTTTCAACTCTATAGGTTAAATACCCTGGGCACTACGATGATAACACACATACATACACATATACATACACACATTCATACACACATACGTACATACAGACGTCATGCTGAAAACCACTCAGGAAGTCCTAAAAACACCCAAAACGAATAATTCTGTTGAAATCTCGCAAAATATCATTTTGGGTGAAAACAACTTCTCCTACCATAGGTGAGCAAAAGTAAGAATTAAACATCTATTTTTGAATGGAACAAAAGATAAATATTATAAGATATAAACAAATCATGTAAAAAATATTTAGAGAATACTTATAATAAACTAATAAACAGCTTGGTTTTCCTGTGAAATCCGCGTCACGAAGGGGAAGAAGTCCGACGTTTCGCTTCCACTACTGGATGCATCTTCAGGGGTGTGGTGCATCGTGATGTTTACTTGAAGCAACAACAAGACATACTGACGACTGGAGTGAAGGACGGCGTATTTATAGTTGCTTTCTGGAACGTAGATTATACCTAGATTCCCCGGGGGTTCTTTGAGTACGGTTTATCCTTCGTCGGTGTTCCTTTGTGGAGCGGGTGATGTTTGAAGTCGAGAAGTGACCTCGGCGCCGCTTCCTGCTTTCTCCTTGGCACAGGTGCTGACCAGCGGCTTCCAGGTCCGGGAAAGAGTGAATCCATCCTCTCTGTTGAAGTTTTCCGGTTGTTTCTCGATCTCGATAGCCTCCCGTACTACCCTGTTGTGATACCTGTTGACCGATGCAATGCAAGTACTCGTATGTCCTCAAATTTTATGAGATGGCCGGTTTCATCAGAATGTTGTTCATTGAACTACATAATAACAACGTCAAAGGGGTCCCCTATCGCTCATTGCTACCATATGCATGTGCACTATTCATGCAGAAGGTACGGGTTTTATTTTCGACTCCAGCGAGGGAGTCATACGTAAGTCATACGTACGATGTTCACCATACATCGTGGTACAAATGGTTTGCTACTTAATTGAAGTGGCGCCTATCGAGTTGCAGAATGCAGAATTAAAAATTTATAGGCTAATAAAGCCATTGGAGCTACATGCAAACCCCTTGTCCTCCACCAAATGCAGTTTTGTAAGCCTTTTGGTAGGCCCAAGCAACCCCCCGTATCACCCATAGGCTGATACGCTTCAGATTATAATGTAATCAAGTCTTCCTTTTTTTTATTTTTTTGTTTTTTATAACAACGATAATAGAAAAATGAAAGGTAGACTTGATTACAAAATAATCTCAACTAAAATTTAAATTAGAGGAAAATATTCATAATGAAAGAAGTTAAAATTGTCTTAAGCTGTCATAATATCATCTTAATTGAAAAGAATGATAAGCTAGAAAAAGTAATTTAAAGGCAGCTTTTTTTTACATTAATTCAGAAGAACAACCAATAACGAGCTAGGCAGGGGATCTTTTTACAGCAAAACGAATGAACTTTTAATTACTTGCTAACCAGGTTTTTTGTTTTAGCTTAAAAAGTTTTCATAATGAGTATCCGTCCGGTTTCAAAAAAAACTAACTTTAATGGGAAAAATTCAACACTTGCTTCATTTTACTTACTCTTCTTTTTTTTCTTTTTTTTTTTTTATATTAACTTGTATAACTTATTTGATTTAAGAAATGAAAAAATCCTCTGAAGATTTTGAAATAAAAACTAAAAGTTTCATAGTAATAAATAATGTAGTTATAAACTATTAAATTTAATTATTAAGGTAAAATGTTAACAATTATTAGTAATTGCATAACGTATATGAAATGAAAAATTTTAACCGAGACTAGATGTTAATTAAAGAATAAGTTGTGACAAGCTATCGACTTTTTTAATTAAGAAAGCATTTAGACTTAAGACGAATCCTTTTGCTTGAATCCTTTCTCGCTCTTAAATGGAAAAGAAAAAGCCTGATCATATAACATTTAATTTCAAATTTCTAGGTTCTATTTCTATTTAATTGTTACAAAAAGCCCTAAATACGCTTTAATTATTTGCAGTTAGATAATCCTTTCAATGTAAGATTAAAGTGAAATTGGCTTAGAAAAGAGTTTTGTTTACGTTAAAATGTATCACGTATATATACTTCGCTCATCCTCTTTCATGTTTATATTAAGCTGGGTCCGCAGTTGTATAAAATCCACGTGTCATGACCACGATCTTTTACTCGTATACTGTATGGAACTTTTGTATCAAAATTATACAAAGTCGGATGAGAGACGTGTTCCCACCAAGAGTCAATATTTGCCCGACACATCAAAGGATGATACACGGAAAATATACGGACGTGTGGACGAGGCCGTATCATTGCGGACATCACCGAGGAAATATCAGTATATAAAATAAGACTTCGGGAATAATATACCAAAACTTTGTTTGCTTAGATACCCAAAACAGATACTGTACTCAATGATACTTTCCCAATCGCAAGTGGGAGACATGCCACGGGTGACATTTTTGTTATTGTTCACTTATTGATTGGAATTTCAAATTGCGTAATACATTTATATTTTAAATTATAATTTGCACCTCCATAGGTCTAACTATTGACACAAAAATACTACTCATTCACCACCTCTTGCAATGACGTAATGCATATAAATTGTTCCATGCTTCAGCCAACTACTGCTGGAGTGAATACTTAAGTAAACTATGGGAGCCAACACTAAAGATAGAAGATTAGGTTAGCAAACTAAAATATATCTCGATCATGACACACGCATTTTATACTGGTCTGAATTACGTTTTCGTCTGTATAATGATCACGATCAAAATAGCATTGCATGATCGTTATCACCATTCGTGGACAAGTGTGGACCCAACTTATTAATTAGCTTCAACTTGGCGCCATAGCAGCAAAATTGGAGTTGTAAACAAGTATCTCGCTTTCAGGTGAACAACTAATAGAATATAGGGCTCAACTGAAGGAGATGATACGGTCGAGAATCGCTTGGTGGCACAACTTTGCTTAATTTATACACTTGAGCGATATTTCTTTGTCAAACAGTACATTTGTAGGATTTAAACATTTGAGAAATCATATATGTATGACTTATTCATAGAAGAGTTGATATCCCTTTGCTAAAACAAAATACGTTGGAGTGAGGCCCCGCCATTTTTTCTTTAGACCGCCTCATATTCTTCAGTTTTACCGAATATAGAAAACTTTTCATTCTCATAGCTAATAAACATCCGATTAACATCCTAAATCTATAACTTCCTAACTCACACATAAATGAAAATAAATTTAGAAGCTTAATTTAACTAAGTTATTTGTTCCTGCCAAATTCTCATTAATTTGTTCCTACGAATTCTTTATATAAATCTTATTCGCAGTCAATAAAACTTGAAAAGTCAAATTGATATTTTATACTTCATATTTTCTCAATGTAGGTTAAATAACTTGCTAGTCCTCTCTGATGATGTCTTTGGTTTGATACCGCGCCAAGATGCTCTTATTTATGCAGCGCCCTAAAGATCACACCATATTCGCATGGGTATGGGTAGTACATTGTAGGTTTGATGTGTGATGGCTTTAACTCTCACCCTGAGTACAAGGAGCATCAATAAGACTAGGTTCGAGCAAGTGGTTCGTCTAATTTTCTGTTAATACTTCTAATGCTTATCCCACCTCTTTAGTTAGAATTTACCAGTCCTTTGATGATTTTCAATATTATCTACTGCGTGACTACTGTGGTGTATGCCTTGTTTTTTTCATTTTTATAAAACTTCCGACATGATATATCGCACTCAATTAAAACGTTATAATAACTTAATGAACTTCTCTGGTTATTGTGTCACATGCAGCAATCACAGTTATATACACTGTATTCCTTTTGTAAAATTGAGTTATTTAAATATTCTAGTTATTGATTGAATGAGAGGTTGTTATAAAATAAAATTGGTTTTGCTCTGCCACACAAACATTTTTTTAATTTATTTCTCTTTTTAGTTTTTAGGTATTTCTCTTTAGATGTTTGTAGACTACCCTTAAGATTGCCTCTTTTTCCTTGAACAATTCTTTTGTCGTCCCAGATATTTTTATTTTACTCCAGTCATTCTAGAAGATTGATAACTTATCTTAACTACTATGCCTTGAGGACTATGGTCTATTTATCTTTTATAAACAAAAACCCCAAAAGCGTCTTTGTCTGTTTAAACCTGGCTCAATGGTTTATATTAAAACTTTTATTATTATTAGAATAAGTTTTAGTGTTTTTGTCCTAAATTTTAGTTGAATTATATTTAAATTCCTAATGATTTGGAAGAGGAACATTACAATGAAGGAAGCAAAAATTCCTCTATGCTGAACTCACAGTGATTGTTCTAATATCCATATTATTTTTTATTTATGTTGATTTTTCCAAACTCTTGTCCGTTTAAGGAGTTCCTTTTAAAGTGAAACTTCTTTAGCCGCGGTAGAGTGGCTTGGATGACACGACATCGAGAAACGAAGTTAGCGTTTCGAGAATAGTCCAAGGGAAATATTTTTGAAGTGAAATTAACGAAATTGCAAGTTTGTGTTTTAAGATTCGCCTATGATAGATATTTTTTTAATCGACTGCCGAATTAGGTCGGCAGTTGATTTAACTGTAAAAAATATTCCCCCTGGACGAGTCTCGAACCCCCGACCCTTGAATTAAAAGTCTCTCGCCCTAACCTATACCACGGGAGTAGTTAATTTATACTGTACACAAAATTGGAATATAATGATATTCCATATTTTATACATTTTAACAATTAATATATATATAATAATAATAATATTTATTTCCTCCAATAAAAACAAATTTCACAAAAATTATACATACAAAAAATTTCATCAATGATATGTATCAATTGTTTACATATTTTTAATTTAAAATACATACTTGTTTGCCTTAATATATTTTTGAGAATATATTTTGGAGAGAGACCTCAGTAAGTGCAGCTTGGCACCTAGAGCGAGGTCTCCCTCTCGATTTAATTAACCTTTTTCATTTCCTAAATTGTTATTAATTTAGTACATTTTTGCTATTTTTCGTGGTTAATTTCAATGATACATCCACTTATCTTCTACTTCTTTTGAAACTAGGATCATTAGTCTTAAGATAAATATATCTTAATTTAAATCAAATTATAATTATTATTAACTACGGGAAACAGACAGTGAAAAATACACTCCTGTGCCGGGATTTGAACCACGGGCCTCTATATTTCCAGTATAGCGCTCTTCCATCTAAGCTACGCAGGAGAATGATTTTTCACTACCGTAATCGATAACTAGTCCCGATTCCAAGCTTTCAATATTCATATACATTTAGACAGTCAATATTTATGACATTAGAACTAAACCAGAATTAACGCTTATAATTATAAAGTACTCAATTAGTACCTGTACCTTGTACAATCAATTCGAAATTCAATTTTTAAGTTTTTGGTAGTTTTCATACTACGGAAAGTTAAATTTTAATTTAAATCAAATTATAATTATTATTAACTACGGGAAACAGACAGTGAAAAATACACTCCTGTGCCGGGATTTGAACCACGGGCCTCTATATAGAGGCCCGTGGTTCAAATCCCGGCACAGGAGTGTATTTTTCACTGTCTGTTTCCCGTAGTTAATAATAATTATAATTTGATTTAAATTAAAATTTAACTTTCCGTAGTATGAAAACTACCAAAAACTTAAAAATTGAATGATAAATATATCTACAATCCATAAATTAACAACTTAAAAACTACACACTAAAAATAAATAATAACATAAATAAAAATAAACTTAGTTATGAGTAAGCAGTATTCATGCTGTATTAAAGAAACAAAAATAATTCTATAAAGGCCTGTTTATAATGTAAAAGAAGAAATAATATCTTCTGTAAAAAATCTGTGTGTGTGTGTGTATATATATATATATATATATATATATATATATATATATATATATATATATATATTATACACTAATGTTGTTTTTTATTTTTTCTTAATTATTTTATGAAAATATTTTATTAATTGAAATTATGATTCCTTGAGAAGTTATCTGACTGTGGGGGCATTGTAAACTCTTGTTTATAAATATGAATGTCGCGTATTTAATAAATGATTTATATAATATGCATTACTTAAATAAGGTTTATTGTGCTATTTCATACGTTAATTCTGTTGCTAGAACTTAAGTTTCACTTCTAATACGTGAGTCTCACACATATTTTTTTTCTTTGATGAGTATGTAATTTTCATCCAAGTTTTTTTCTTTTTCCTCTCCCCCACTAACTTGTAGATAAACATTCGCTGTTATTCTAATTCACTTGAGTGAATTATCGGGATCTTTTATTACGTTATACTTTTACATTTGATAGTAGACTTCCTTAAACCAGTTTCCTGGTTTTTGTAAATTTTCTTAAATCTCGTATTTTTGGCTCTTCTAGTTAAACTAAATTGTTTAGACATATCATACTTCACCCTATTAAAAAATTTTATCCTAGGCTGGTTGTTACTCAACTTACAATTCGCAAATTTTTTTTGTCAAAAATTAAACAAATGATTAAAAACCTAATCTAAAGAGTCTGTAAGTTAACAATTTTCTTCAACATCAATGCAATAAATATGACTATCATATTTACAGAGTATGCAAGGTACATTGCACGCCGGCTTATTTTAACCTGTTTAGACAAGATAAGCAAGGTTATCCAACCCTAACACTAAGTTGATAAATCTAAGCTTGAGATTCTCTGATCACGTAGTCTCAATTAGAACCAAGTCACGCTTCTAAAACCTACCCCAACTGTATGATCATTATCCAACATTGAATTTACTTTCAAACACGTAGTCATAGTGTTTCACTTCAAGGAACCCACAATTAGATTTAATTACACCTATTTTATGGCACCACGAATTTAACTAATAGTATTGCTTCGTATAAAAGATGACCCCGAATACAAGACTCATCCCTATTTTCAAATAAAAATCTGGGGAAAAAAATAATGCATCGTATATAATATGCATCTTGTTTCAAAGGAAAAATCTTACGTTCTCTTTTTTAACAACTTTTTTAGACGTCAAATTTAGGTGGAATATTGAATCTTTATTTTGATGTAAGATGCATTTGAATCTTTATTTAGCATTGGATCTTTATTCGATTTTTATTTTTATTTGAATTTAGATATTTATTTAGCGATATAACGCAGATGTCATGCTGGCAGAGAAGTAGCAAGGTTAGATTTTGAAAACTGATCAAAGAAGTCAAATTGTTAATCACCTAATAGTTCTTCGGCCCAGTGAAGGCTTTTTTGACTTGACGCATGTAAAAAGTTTACGTTTTTCTTCGTGCTAATGTCGCACCATTACACTCAATAATAATCGTTTATTTTGTTAACCAATAAATTAAATACAATATAAACATTTGTAACAAAACGGTAGCCTTGGTAAGTGGACCGCCAGGCGACATTACACTCAATAATATAAAATTGTTTTTCCCCGGCTCACCGTAAGTAGGACCTCTTTTTTGTTCGACTACAATTTACTGACACTAAACTTGACTAAAACTAAGTACACGAGTTTCTTACACAACATACGAGGACAGCCTTCCCCAGACACGACCACATTAATCTTACACGACCCATTGTACACAACCACAAAACTCCACATGACCCTGTAGTTGTAGTTCTGTAATAGAAAGAGTGGACTCAATTAAATACCTTGGAGTAATCAGATACTGTCACTAAACTGTTCGAATTAGTTACCTGAATTCGCCAATAAATCTAGTATTCAAATATTATACCATTCATTAGTAGAGCCTATATTAAATAATTATTGCATTATCACTTGGGTCTGCCAGTATTACATTAAAATCAGTAACTAAAGTTTAGAAAGCCATAATCAAAATAATGACAAAAAAGCCACGCCGTTACCCTTGTGAAAAGTGTTTTAAATATAACACTGTGCTTCCGATTTAATCTTCTATTCAAGAAAGTAGTTTTATTGCTATTTTCTAAAGAAGATAAAAACACAATAAACCATAATTATTTAACGAGTTTAAATTCATTAAATACAATTTAAGTTCCATGCTATATCTATACATATTCTATATCTATACATATTCTATGCTATTCCTATACATATATCTTCATCAGAGCGACCCCTAGAAGAGAAATTAAACAGAAAACCAAGAGTGAAAGTACAAGCAAAATGTAAAAATAACCCATTACAATACACAAAGTAAAAAACACTTACAACCAAACAAGATGTAACAAAAGAATAATACAGGAATTAATGGTATTGAGATAAAGAACACAGCAACTAACTACTAAAAACACCAATGCACTAAAAATCCTCATTATAAACGAGGAGAAGTAAAATAATATAAAATGTAAAAGGAAGTAGTCATTAAAAAAACAATATTGTAAATGAAGAAGGTAGAAGGAAAATAGAGGTAGGAAGGTAACATAGGCCAAGAGGAAGGAAAAGAGAATGGAGAATCTAGCCCAACACTCAAGTGAGTCAGATTTTACCTCCATGATCTTCATCTAAAACCAGATTACCAACCTAGTACACAAATAAAAATTAAGTTTTAGAAAAATTAAGCAGGTTTGCATAAGAAATATTAAGACAGCCATTAATGTCACCGGAAATTACAGCAGTTATTGAATTTTTTAAAGACAATCATCTCCATCCACGTTAAGTTTTTTTATCTCATTGGTTTCTCTACCACTTATTTTGCTAAAATATCCTAATCCTTGTTAACCCTGAGTTAAATCAATAATTTTAACTAAAACGACTGTAGCAATCGTCCAAACATTTCAGAAAACCATACAAATGTACAAAATATTTTTATTTAACTGTTAATCATTATTATTTTAACAAAGGAAAAAGACATTTCCTTGTGTTTGCAATTTTAAAAATATAAATAACAAGCTTATAGTTTAATGTTTGTTTGTAGTATTTATAAACTTCTTATCACTAAGTTCATTTCTTAGTTTTATATTGTTGCGATCCATAAAAATCTTCTTTGTCCAATTTTTTTTGGACACAATAGTAATTGTTAAGCCGGCCTTACACCTTGCGATTTGTCGGTGCAATCTGGTCGGAACGATAAATCGCACCACGTGAGATCGGTGCGACAAGTCGGTGCGTGTAAAGGGAGGTTGTACAACCTGCGGGCCAACCCCGATCTCTTCCCTTCCTTCCACTACATATATTTTACTAAATTTACTGCCTAGGCAGCAAAAATTGGTTTGCTGAGGATTTTTTTCAGGCTAAGCCGCGCCCACATTCCCCGCTACAAATAAAAAAACTTTTTTTTGTTTTATATATAATCTTTAACCTAAATTATTTGAGCATTTTACCTTAAAAATATTACGAATTTATAAAATAAGGTATAAAATAAATAATAATTTATACAATATATGAGTATTACTAAAATAAGGTTTATTAATACTCATAATAGATTATATTTATAAAAAATAATGCAGTAAAAAGATAAAATAGAAATAAAAATATTACAGAAAATATTAGGTCTTAAAATAATCATAAATAAATTAATTTAGTGGCAACACTGCAGCTCGTCTATTAAGGAAGATTGGGTCAGAGATCGGGGTAGAAATCGGTGTGGTGTAAACGCTTCCAGGTTGCAACGATATATCGTGCGATTTATCTTCCTTCAGATTGCACCGACAAATCGCAAGGTGTAAGGCCGGCTTTATGTATTGAAATCTGTCACTTTGTTTTATGACATGTAAACAAACAATAGCTTCATTATGTCACATTGTTATATTGATTGTTCTTGATTGATTGTTCTTAGAATATATATGAGTTTATAGTTTTGAGTTAATATGAGTATACTTTAGTAGTTTAGTTATATTCATATGAGTACAGAACAGTAATTGAACATTCTTGAAACAAGAAGCAAGGAGCTGACCAAAGTATTCAACTATTTTACATGCAGCCGACAAAAAAGGTTCTTCTGCTCACAGCCATCATCATATTGAAAAGGTCTTCGGTTCCTAAAAAGTTTTCCAAAATCTCTAGGGAAAAGTCGAAATAATGTTCCATTTTTTCCCTTATAGTCCAGTCAATCTGTCGTCAAAAAGGGGTGTTCGCTTGCAAAAGGTCGGGTAGTTTTGATTTTTGGATATGTTGTAGGTGTAGGTTCATTAATGAAAACCCTAAGTTTTCGTCCTCGGTGGAGCGCCGCCGGCGCCGCTGGGGCCGCAATACCGCAAAATGTAGGACTTTTTTCCCGTTTTAGCCCGTTTTATCCAAGAAGGAGTGGTTTAATCGAAAAAATGATTCTATTATTTAATAAAGTAGACTAAATTTTGTACAATTATAAAAAAAAATCACCTTTCTAGCACTATTACTTTATAATGTACAGCCCTTCAAATATCGAGTATTTTTTAAATATTATCAAAATATGCTTGTTTTTTTGGTTTTTTCAATTTTCCAACCTGAAGACTTGATTTTCCATCAAAATTTATAAGGATCAAGCATTAAGTAGAATAATCATTCTATTATGTGCAACCAGTAACAGATTTTTATTGTTAATAGCTTTCGTGGTACGACTTATTGAAGTTGAAATCGTCTTTAGGGAAATAACATCAAGAAGTTAATACGTTTGTAAATCGAAGAAATTATATTTTTTTCCGTCAAAATAACATTTTAAACAAAGGATTATGTACACACTAAATGTTTGTAAAGTTATTATTGATAATATATGAAGTAGTAATATATTTACTTATATATTTACTCCTACCTTTGTTTAAAATGATATTTTGACGGAAAAATATAAATTTCTTTGATTTACAAACGTATGTACTTCTTGATGTTATTTCCCTAAAGACGATTCCAACTTCAATAAGCCGTACCTTATTAACAATAAATATCTGTTACTGGTTGCACATAATAGAATGATTATTCTACTTAAAGCTTGATCCTTATAAATTTTGATGGAAAATCAAGTCTTCAGGGTGGAAAATTGAAAAAACCAACAAAAAAACAAGCCTATTTTGAAAATATTATAAAAATACTCGATATTTGAAGGGCTGTACATTATAAAGTAATAGTGCTAGAAAGGTGATTTTTTTTTTTATAATTGTACAAAATTTAGTCTGCTTTATTAAATAATAGAATCATTTTTTCGATTAAACCACTCCTTCTTGGAGAAAACGGGCTAAAACTGGAAATAAGTCCAACATTTTGCGGTATTTCGGCCCCAGCGGCGCCGGCGGCGCTCCACCGAGGTCGAAAACTTAGGGTTTTCATCAATGAACCTACACCTACAACATATCCAAAAATCAAAACTACCCGACCTTTTGCAAGGTAAAATGTTTAGTTTGACTGGACTATTACATTCAATCTTATTTTTTAATTTGGGTCGATTTAGGGTAACTTGAAGTAATTTTAAACCAAATTAATCGTCGTTTGAAATGGCTATATTTCGTCCCTCTCCGGGACATACGAGTTATCATGCTTAAAATTTTAATAAGAAACTTATATATAACTATGCACATTTTTATGTTTCGCTTGAATTATATCTGTAAAAAATTTAAATTAATAAATAGATTTTGCGAGAATGATATAAGAAGTCGTCTTACCTAGTCTAGAGAAGTATTTTTAAAAATCATAATTTTACACAACTTAATTGGAATTTTGTCAATTTCAATAAAATTAGGGTGTTTTCTGTTTTGATTTTCGGTCATAATTCATGACCTCGGCCGGATAATTTATTGATCATTTTGTGTTGGCAACCTGGAAACCGTGCAATCTGTTATTACTTCTTCTAACTTCAACTTACTACAGTTCCCAAAATCATTTTTTTTTTTTCAGTCATTGCTTTTTACACATATCAAATATACGTTACCTACTCCACTTGATGTTAACAAAAGTTTGCATTCCATTAATAGATTATTGTTATTCTCTGATGACGAACAATGTGGTTGAAACTCATTAAAGATGTTCAATTTTCTAGTTCTCTTTAAATTTTGTGGAGATGAATTATTATTTAACAGTCAGGTCATAAATACATAATGAGTAAGTTGATTGAATTCTCTCTTCTTCTATTGTTGAATTTTATACAGTTATAAGTTCAAAAAAGTATCCATATAAATTAAATATTTTGGTTCAACAAATAATCATTTCAATAATATAAATCTGCCAGAGGATGAAAGTCTTTTTATTATTAATATTTTCTGTGGGCGTAAATTTTAGTTTATTTATTTTCTTTGTTCTTTCTCAGGCTTTCCCTACAGTTTTCTAAGAAAAACTTCTTAAAGAAGTAATCATTGAGCATTATTTCTTCACTGCCTACGCAAGAAAAGCTTTTTCTTTTAAAGAAATCACTTCTAAGGGAAATTCTCCTCAAACTACTTGGCCTTAGCTTCAGCTCATTCTGTTTCATTTACTTAAGCTTTTTGCTCTGATAGCTCGACCTAAATTTAATTGTTTTTAGAAATAAATTATTTATTTTATAGATTACAAGCTTTCACCTTGCGCGTGGCTTATGCTTGGATTTAGTGTTTTTTTTTTTTTTAAATCGAAGACAAAGTATTTCAAAAGTATTTATATTGCTTCCAAGCTTACCGAAGGTAGCGGAATGATTTTTCTGAACATAAATGCCAAATTCGTCAAAATTGGCCCAGTAGGACAGACAGACATTTTATAAAAAATTTTTTTTTAGACTCAGAGGACCTCAAAACGTGTATTTCCATAATAATCTTAAAATCTAATTTTTGTGCCATCACAATACTTTCTCTTTTTATGAGAAAGTAAAAATAGTGTATACACTTAAATTATTAACTACATACATCTTTATAAATTAATACTATAATTCATTTAAAAAATCTAAACAATTTAGACAGATTTAAAAAATGGGAGAAACAATTAAATAAATTAGAAAATAATGGCTTGTAGAAGCGTATATTTAATAAAGTTCGTGATATGAAGCGAGGAAGCTATGTAGCACACTAATTGGCAGTCATTTTTTGATTTCTTTCATGGCTTTTCCTTTTATTATAAATAAAGCTATTCCTAAAAATCATAAACAAAAGTCACTTGACTACGACCGAAAAAAATACTTAAAATAAATAAATAAATACATAAAATATGATTAAAATAAAACCGGTTTTTCTGATGCATGTAAAACTGGAGAGATATAAAAGAATGAAAAAAGAAAATTGTTATAATAAATCCTTATTATCTAATACAGTTCAAAAGGTTAGTAAGGAAAAAAAAAAATGACGATACAAAAATTGGAAAGTGTTGTTTAAAAAACAAATACTTATAGATTTTTTTTCTTTTCTTAAAAGATACAAAGAAGAAGGCAAAAAATATGTAGATTTATGATAAGTTTGAATTTTCTTAAGAAAAAGAATAATCCGGGATAAATGGAAATTTCAAGTAAAAGAGAAAAATAAATTCTTGTTTTTACAAAAAAAAAAAAAAAATATGCTACATTTTAAAGAGTAAGTTATAAGAATAAATAAATAAAAGCAATTGTGCATTAAATAAAACCTTGAAGTCAAGATTTAAAAAGCTTTATTTTGGAGTAAAAAGAAAAATATATTTTGAAGTATTTATAGGTTCAAAACAACGAAAAAATTATATTTGAATAAAAATAATCATAATTATTTGTTTAAGAATAAAGAAGTAACATTTTCTTCAAGATTCTACATGGTATGATTAAAATTGGTAAATGTTGAATGTAGAGTGAAATATAATGGCGGATTGATTGGTCGATAACAAATTCATATGATTTCTTTATTAATTGATAATATTGTTTACGAACCTAGATTCTCATCAAAAGTTATCATTTGAGGTGCGCAGTTATACCTAGTTATCAATCTAATATGAATTTAAAAAAAAAGCATATTTAGGGTAGCACTATTTAAGGTAGAACCGTTGAAGGTATGGCAAACAGTCATAGGACCAAGTAGATATTAAGTGCCTTAACTGCTAATTGGGTAATCAAAATGTTTGGGTACTTCTGGACCATCTAGGAATTCACGGATTTTTGCCTTTGGTCGGAAATTGGCCAAAAACCGACTGGAAAAATCCGAAAAGTTTATTTTATTTTTACCCTCCTTAAAAATTTAAAGAGGCGGACGCAACTTATTATTGTGGCTTTATAAATGGCAAGTCGTATCGAAAAGCTGATTGCACCAGCGGTAACTGATTTTAAAAGATCTACCTCTTCGGTCTTATGACTTTTCGTCGTACGTCCATCGGTTCTACCTTAAATAGAGTAAATTTGATCTTTTTTTGTTTCTAATTTTGACTTTGAACTCTTATGACGTCCGCAATTGTCAACTAATTTAATTTCTGATTAGGGCGCTTAAACCGCACACTAATGCTGTTTAAATCGAGTATTTATTGTTATATTAATTTGTCCATTTTGCTGAAAAAAGTATTATTTATAAAAAAGAAACAAATATAAAATTTAAAAAATATCCTGATAAGTGTTGGGTCAAAACGGGGTGTAGTAAGGTGTAGAAAATTACATTATAAAATTTGCTATATTTCGTCCCGGGAGGGACATCTTCAGGCCTTATATTTATATGCTGATGTGGTGTTCCAAAATGGTAGTAAAATTAAGGTTTAAAACATTTTTGTAAACAAAAATTTGTCTGAAAATAAACTTCTAAGCCACATCATTAAAACATATAACTAGTATCACATAATTAATGCATTAACCATAATTTTTTTTTTTTAAATAAAAACACACATAGAATTAATTCGGCAAAAACCTTGTTAAAAAAATTATTTTTGATAAGGTAACTCAGAGAGTTACCTTATCAAATTGCACCTCTTTTATATAAGACATTTTGATAAATCGTGGCATTCTATCACTGTTCTCTTTCTATTGCCTATTTATTAATTGCCTTTTAGTTTAAAAGAAGATGGCTACATAAGGGAAAACATTAGCTGCCAATTAGTGTGGCACATAGCATCGTTGCGTCCTATTTCGTATACTTTAATAGTTATGTATATGCTTTTACAATCTGTCAAATTTGTTTGATTTTTTACATGAATTTGAGTATTACTTTAGAAAAATTTAAAGAGCTAATTTATGGGCTATCTGCAGGCTACTTTCGACAAACCATATACATGTCATATAATTTCAAGATAAAAAGAACTTTTTATATACTACGTTTTTAGGGTTTCGTTGGTAAAACCATAAAAAGAAACCCTTATAGTTTCGTTCATGTGTCTGTCTGTCTGTCTGTCTGTCTGTCACTCTGTACGGTTCCAATAACTTTTGAATAAAAAGAGATAGAAACGTGAAACTTTCCAATATTAAAGATCGTTTTGACGCGCACACAGGAAAAATATAGCGAACTCAAAATTATCAGCTGTTAAAATCCAAAATGGCGGATAACTCACGTCATGCGAAAAATATATATTTTTTTAAATTTTAAGTGGGGTATCAAATGAAAGGTATTAAAGAGTAGATTACAAATATATATATATATAACTTAGGGAAAGTGTTCAATTTTCGGCGCCATTTTGTCAAAAAACATCGAAATTTTGCGTTTCCCCCCCCCCCCCCCTAAAATCGTATTTCCGCTCATACTAAAAATATAGAAAAATATGCAAAATGTGTGGTCTGGTGGGCCATACAAAAAAAAGATTAGCAATTTGATCTGATTTACTGGGAATCCAAGATGGCGGATAATTCATGTCACACGAAAATAAATATTTTTTTTAAATTTTGGGTGGTGTATCAAATGAAAGGTATTGAAGAGTAGATTACAAATATATATATCACTTAGGGAAAGTGTTCAATTTTCGGCGCCATTTAGTCAAATAACATCGAAATTTTGCGAGTCCCCCCCCCCTAAAATCGTATTTCCGCTCTTACTAAAAATATAGAAAAATATGCAAAATGTGCAGTCTGATGGGCCAAAGAAAAAATAAGAATAGCGACTTGGTCGGATTAACTGGGAATCCAAGATGGCGGCTAATTGCTGTCACGGGGAAAAAAATATTTTTTTTAAATTTTGAGTGGGGTATCAAGTGAAAGGTATTGAAGAGTAGATTACAAAAATATATAACACTTGTTGAAAGCGTTTAATTTTCTATGCCATTTTGTCAAAAACATCCAAATCCCCCCCCCCCCCCCAACTACTAATTTCATGTTTACAACACCAACGAAACCCTTTTTATGTGAGACTTCACGCACTACCAATTTATTTAAATTTTCTGTTGAATCGTATGTAATGTTGATAATATAATTGTTATATAATATATAATGTTAGTGAAAAAAAAAAAATAGTTCCGAATTTATTTACTTCACATAAATGACAACCATCCAGAGAGCTGATCTTAAACCTATAAAAGGATAAATTTTTGTACAAGGGATCTCCCCAACACCAAATCTAAAGCGTGCCATCGATATATTTAAAATAATGTAATCGATAAATAATATAATCGATATTTCCTGTTTTGCTGTCATTCAATGTTTATCTATCACAAATTTGAGACCCGTCAAAATGAAGATTGCGTATATAGTGGATATGGCAAAACAAATAAAATAACTTGCGGATTTTTTCCGAACTAACTTTCCGTACATCAAAATTTGCTGAAAACCAATTATATTCTGCTGAAAAATGGCTAAAAGTATTAAAATAATGCATTGTCATCGTGTTCTGAGCTATACTAAAAGTTTCAAATGTCTAGCTATTCGGGAAGTTAGTTAGAAATCGATTGCCAGATTTGTACCGGACAAACAAACAAACAAACAAGAAAGCAAGCTAATAAAAACGTAGTAAAAAATTAGATGAATGCTTTAATGATACAGATGTTAGATAAATGTATGTTTGTGAGTTTGTAGAAGAGAAACAAAAGGGCGGAGTTGGTTGTAACTTATATGGGACTAAAAATGGGCTAATTATGACCTATCGTCTAAATTTCATTAAAATCGGACAAATAGTTTTGAAGATACGTTGGTTCGCAAAAATTGAGCGACAGACTGACAGACAAACACAGAACTAAAAATGTTCCTTGATGTCTGAAACGGATTTCTGTCTTGGAATATTTAAAATTGGGTACATAAAAAAATTATCTTCGGAGCGATCACGTAGCTTCCTTTACCTTCGGTAAGCTTGGAAGCAAAAATGTTATAAATTTGAATACACATTGTAATTATAATTGATTTATGTTAATATTTCTCGTGAAAACTTGTCAATGACTGAAGCAATTAACTCTTATTATTATTCTAAATATTCTCTCTAACTTACTATTGTTATTCTTCCAATTATCCCTTTAGCTGCAATAAGAATTCTTTTTATGTCTTAACCACCTCTATCAGGCGCTTTTTAGTCTAATAAATTGTTTGCATTTTAATTAACTTTGTGTTACTTAAAATACCATAAAAACCAAACATTTATCATTGTTATAAAATAGTGGTTTAGAAAAACACTTAAATTGATAAAGTATAGAACAGCTGGAAATTTAAATTTTTTTGAAGTAAATGCTTTCTTATGCAAAACAGAACACCGGAAAGAAATGTCTTCACTTATAATTAACACTCGGAATGTTATTTTGATTTTAATATATATATATATATATATATATATATAACAAATTTTGTCTATTTGTCCCTTTTATTATTTATCTTCTGTTGCTCTGTGGGTCGTTTAAGGGTAAATTAAATAAAATCACAACTGCTCAATATTAGTCATGGCTATATTTCGCCCACCTAGTTAATAAAATTATGAATTTCCAAAAGAACTTAAAATCTCAGAATTATCCTATAGGATCCGTGCAAAATCAAATTATAATAGATGCTAAGCTAACTAAAAAATTTCTAAAACAAAATAAAAATATCATAATAACTAGGGCAGATAAAAGCAACTTGACTATAATTATGACCAAAGAGATATATGAAGGAAAAATGAATTCACTACTAAACGATAATAACCTTTACAGGAAAATTAGATGTGACCTGGACAATAAGTTAGAAGAGATAAAAAAAGAATATAAAAAAATAACTCAAAAACTATTAGATAAAAAGTACATAAATAAAGAGGAAAAAATTAAATTAAATATCAATAATTGTAGTTTTGCTAAAATTTACGGCCTTCCCAAAGTTCACAAGATAGATATCCCTTAGACCTATTGTAAGCATCAATAACTCACCCACAGAAAAAATAACTAAGTTAATAACTCCTACTTTAAATAATTTAAGTAAAAATAATCCATATGATTTTAAAAATTCTATAGAAATTAAAAAAGCCATCCAAAACTTGGTCATTAATAACGACGAATCCATAATTTCATTAGATATTAAAGCTCTATTCACTAGTATTCCAATCCATGAAGTTTATAAAATAATACAAAGCAAGTGGGATCAAATATCTCCACATACCAGCATTAAGTGCAAGAACACGTATTTAGAAATTTTAAAATTTATCTGCGGGAACAACTACATAGTATACAATAATAACTTGTATAGACAGTTGAATGGAACCCCAATGGGGAGTTGCATTTCTACCAACCTTAGTGGAATTTTTATTAACGACTTAATTGATCAGGTAATCAAAAAATTAAAAGTAAAACCGAAATTCATTGGTAAGTACGTGGACGACTTAATTCTAATAACAAAAACTAGTAATATTGAGGAAACTTTTAACACTTTTAATGATCAAAATAAAAATATCTCGTTTACTATTGAAAAAGAATTAGAAAACAAAATCAATTATTTAGATTTAACCATAATTAAAGAAAAAACTGGACATATGACTACTATTTGGTACGAGAAAGAAATCAAAAAAGGTTTATTCTTAAACTACTATTCTTGCCATCCTAATTATCAAATCCGGAATACTATTCTAAACTTAATTAAAAAAGCTATTTCACTCACAGACAATAAATATATACCCACCCTTAAAAAAATAATTTATAATAAATTGGAAAAAAATAGTTATCCCATAAATATAATTAACAGATCCTGGCACACTGCTTTAAATAATACCAACGCAACCGACAAAATGGATAACATAAAATTTTATAAATCCCTTACTTATATAAAAGGCTTGACTGAAAATATACAAAAAACTTTCAAAGATTTTGATTGCGACGATGTAAAATTCGGATGAAAATTTAAAAAAAAACAATGTAGTTTACAAAATAAATTGCAAGGATTGTGATAAAGTATACATAGGTGAAACAAAGCAAAAGTTAAGCAGCCGACTAAAACAGCATATGTATGACATACAAGCGAAAAATGGAAAAACGGCCCTAGCTAACCATACAGCTAATGAAAACCACCAAATAGACAATAATAATATTAAAGTTCTAGGTACGGAAGTAAATGAAGCTAAGAGGAAATTTCTAGAAGCTACATTCATAGCCATGACAGATAATTCAATTAATTATAAAACGGACGCTAAAGACATAAATAAATATTATTCAGCTATATTAAAATTCAAATAGTAAACTCAAATCAAATCTCCCGCCGTTATATCTATTTCTTATCACAATAAAATATAATCTAAAATAATGGAAATAGGAAATACAATTTGTTTAATAATAATTTAATAATTCCAGTATTTATTAATATCAAAACTACATAAATTAACATAAATTTAATATATAATTAAAACGGTTGACAGGTTGTGGAAGGTTTTAATTGGTTACCTCTAGACCATAGTATTTTAATTCTTTGTTACTACTCTATTAATGTAATTTAGTTATGTGTTATTTCTGATAGTTATTGTTATTTATTTAGTATTATTTTGAAATGAATTTTGTAAAGTACCAGTGTGGAGTTAATGTAAGAACTATGACTGACGAAACCATTGATTATGGTAAAATTATTTTAACTTTCAATTGAAAACAGACAACGCTTTCCTTGTGATAGGTAAGATATTTTAAGTGATGAAATTTACATGGAGCAATTTAAGGCATTTATGTATAAAAATATATGATATAAATAGAGAAAAAATTAATGTGATGTATTGGTGTTTTAGGCATGAATATGCCCCGGAGGGGGGCGAAATATAGCCATGACTAATATTGAGCAGTTGTGATTTTATTTAATTTACCCTTAAACGACCCACAGAGCAACAGAAGATATATATATATATATATATATATATATATATATATATATATATATATATATATATATATATATATGTGTGTGTGTATATATAAGATACATAAATATTTTAACTTCAAGACCATAAAATAAATGAAGGTAATCCGAAAGGGGAATAACTATATTTTATTTATAGTTATATTCAACTTATAAAGTTAAGAATAAAATTATGTTTTATCTTTAAAAATCAATTGTTATAAATCATTGTATTATATCTTAAATTAAGGAAATAGTTTTTGTTCTTATTTAATACAAAATGTTATAAAGAAAATTGTGAATATACAATAGTGATAAAATATAACTAACTATAATCTTCAGAAACCAATTATTTTAAGTAATTGAATTTTTATTTTGAAGAAATAAATGTATTTGTTGTTTCCTCTTTATTTTACTCAAAAGGTTTTTTTAAAAGAAAGTTTTAAAATACAATATGAACCTAATAGAGCTAAACCAAATAAGTGAACAAGTAAGAGATTTTAACTTAATCTTCAATATTGGAAGTTCAAACAACTCTTCTTTTTTAATGTTAAAAGTTTAGTTCCAATAGTTTATTTTGTATAGACAGTAGTCCATCCGATGTATTATAGTGGAAACATCGATATATTCCGTACAAAGGTGAAAGAGTTTTGTCTTTAATTCCCTTATAAGAAGAAGTTGAACTTACATTCACCGGTAGTTCGCTGATAAGTTTCTCTTATGAAAGCATCTGTTTGTCTTATCTTGTCTTTTCTAAAACTTTGACTCTCTTTATACTTTCACCTTTTATACAATTTAAGTTTTAACTTTTTTGAAAACCATTAGAAAAGGAAGATTATTGAAAGCTATCCCAGCTAAGGACAAACTTTATAGATAAGTAAGTTATAAGTTATATCTCTACAAAGACAAATATGATTTAGCCGAACTAAAGATAAAAGTGTTGGAGCATGTTAATTCACACACCTAGTTTGTTTTAAGGCTAAGATGGTCTTTAAAGTTTTCCATCTGACTCTTCCCGTTAGCTTTAAAGTCATGAGCTTCTCAAATCTAACGTACCTGTATCTTATACTTACCTGACTGGTTTTCAGCTTTTAATCTGAAAAGTTATCTAAGTTAACTTTAATCTAACAACTGAAGTCATTTAGAAACATGGAAGGAATTCACTTAAAATAATAAAATTGTTTAATCTTCAATAGTTTTGAGGAACAAAATTTTAAAGGAATTATTGATTATAGATTTCATTATGTTTATGGTTAAAGAGTTTGGCTTTCTATTATCAAAATTATCTTTTAAGTTGGTATGACAGATAAAAAGTAATTATCTTTTGTTTTAATAACAACCCATTACTTATAGTTATAATATAATAGTTATGAGTAATATTGTTCATGTGATCTTCAATGTGTTTTCATTGAATCTTTTATTTTACTCACAAATATGTGGCATTAAACTTTATTACTATTTTAAAAGTAATAATATTAGTAAATTCAAATTAGCTTATCTATCAGTCTCGACTAATTACTTAACTGAAATAGCATTAAGAAAATTGGCTGACTTCAGTAATTAGTCCAAACATTTACTTCATTAGAGTTAATAGCTTGTAAAATATACTTGTAATTTTAAGACAATTCGCTTATCCTATTACTTAGTCCATGTTAAACTTAATAGAATTTTGTTATCAACACAATGAATTAATGCAATAATTAATTATACATTTTAAACAAAATAATATAAAAACGTATAACAATTAAATGGCATTTGTGAGTTTACAATACTTTTGAAAGAATCAATCACGCAATGATTTCACAACCTCAGAGTGATTCTTCCAACATGCTTTTCTTGCTACTCGCATGGGTTGAACCTGACATTGAATAAATGAATTCCTTTATTGGTTTATACAGTGATCTGAGACAGAGTTAATTAAACTTTTATCCAGAAAGGTTAAACCAAATCAGCTTTTGCTGCGGGAAATATTTATACTACAAGTCAGTAGTATTTTATTTTATTTTCATTATCATCATTATTATTCTACTCTATTATTTTTACTTTCTCATATAAAGAGAAAGTATTACTTTCTCATATAAAGAGAAAGTATTGTGATGGCGCGAAAATTCGATTTGGAGATTATGATGGATTTACACGTTTTGAGGTCCCCTGAGTCCAAAAAAGTGGTTTTTAAAAAATGTCTGTCGTCTGTCGTCTGTGCAGACGCCTGGAGCCTAATCTACTGGGCCGATTTTGAAGAAATTTGGCATACATGTTCAGAAAAATCATACCCCGAGGCGAAATCGAGAAATGAATTTCAGCTCCAAATTTAGGGGCGCTACCCCCCAAAAACTCTGAAAAAACGTGAAAAAAATTATTTCTCGAAAACGGTTCCGACGATTTTGATTAAAAAATTCTAAAATATAGTCCATTTAAATACGAATCCAACGATGTAAGCCGTTTTCCCGGGAAAAATCTAGTTCCTGAGAAAAAAGCTTAAAACGCGGACCGAGAGAGCCCGGGTTCGATTCCCCGCCCGGGAGAAGTTATTTTTATGATACATTTTGATGAAATGCTCAATAATAATTAAATTTACATACGACATCTAATAAATGGAAAACACTGGGCTAAATAATTATGAACTCGTATATGAGAAAGTTTGTCTGAGTTGTCTCGGACAGATTTTTTATTTCGTTTATTTATTTATTTTTACTTTCTCATATAAAGAGAAAGTATTGTGATGGCGCGAAAATTCGATTTTGAGATTTTGATGGATTTACACGTTTCGAGGTCCCCTGAGTCCAAAAAAAGTGGTTTTTAAAAAATGTCTGTCCGTCGTCTGTCGTCTGTGCAGACGCCTGGAGCCTAAACTACTGGGCCGATTTTGACGAAATTTGGCACACATGTTTAGAAAAATCATACCCCGAGAAAATCGAGAAATGAATTTTAGCTCTAAATTTGGGGGCGCTACCCCCCAAAATCTCTGAAAATACATGAAAAAAAATATTTCTCGAAAACGGTTCCGACGATTTTGATTAAAAAATTCTTAAATGTAATCCATTTGAATACGAATCCAACGATATAAGCCGTTTTCCCGGGAAAAATCTAGTTCCTGAGAAATTAGCTTAAAACGCGGACGTAGAGAGCCCGGGTTCGATTCCCCACCCAGGAGAAGTTATTTTTATGATAAATTTTGATGAAATGTTCATAATATATGTAAATGTACATTTGAAAACAAATAAATGGAAACACTGGGCTAAGTAATTATAAACTCGTATATGAGAAAGTTTGTCTGAGTTGTCTCGGACCGATTTTTTTTTTTTTTTTTCATAAGAACTAAATTCCTAGCATAAATGCTATTTTCGCAACTATTTTACAAACTATGTAGTTTAAATTGAAATTGACAGTGTTTTAAGTAAATACCGAATACCAAATAAAAATGAATTTGCAATAAGTTTAGCAACCATAAAATAATAATATGAAAAAATAATACATGATAATGATAGTATATTAGAATATATAGTTAGAAAAACTGAATCTCTATTTTAACTTTTCCACTGCTATACATCGATGACAATCTCTGTCATCCTTTTCCATTCCTTCCTTTGGAGAGCAACACGCTGCCAGGTCTCCTCCCCAAAGATTTTCTGTACTTCTTCATCCCAGTATGTATATGGTCTCCCCCTTACCTCTTCAAATCTCTCGGGTACCACAATATCATCTTCTTCCCACCTCTCATCTTGAGTCCTAGCAATATGGCCCATCCACTGCCATTTCCTTCTACTTATCACCCTGGCCACATATTCTATGCAGGTTTGCTGTGAGATCGATTCGTTGCTCCTCTTGTCTTTCCTCGTTATCTTGAGCATACTTCTCATCATCCTTCTCTGGGTGACTCTCATCCTACATAACTTGTTGAGTCAAGACCCACGTTTCGTAGTCTATATTAATATAGGTAGTACACACATGTCCCATAGCCTAGCCTTGAGAACCATTTCAACATCGGAACGGAATATGTGCCTATATTTGTTGTAGCTTTGCCACGCTATGGCTATCATCCTCCTTATTTCCCCTTCCTCGCAATCCTTTTCATTGGTAATTAATGTTCCAAGGTAGATTTATTTATTGACATGCGAACCTGATATTATGGGTTATAAATCAGAATACACAAACCACGTATAGACGTATATGGACAGGTATTTGACATGATTTCATGCGATAGGTTCGAGTACGCCTACATCAAGCATAGGACAACATCAAAATCATGACCATGATCTATGATTTTTATAGGATACTTCACATTCATGTATCATGAGAAAGAACTACTATAAATCCAATGAGATTTCAAGAAACTATTTAATATATATTAGAAATTATTTTTGTAGGAACAAAATAATGTCATTCTGGATTTTATGGATATACTAAATATATTTTTATCAATATTAGAATGTAGTGAATCAATATAGGAAGCCTGAACAGAGAACACCTGACGTCTTGCACTGGATTGCTGCAGCAGCGACTAAACGTAGAAGGACAAAGCTCTCACAAGCGGCTATCTTCTCTTTATTGGAGTGTCAGAGGCATAATGGCTACAATGCCAAATGCCGGCGATGGATAAAAAAAGAAAAAAAAAAAAAAATGTAGTTCACTGTTATGGACCAATTGAAATGGTTAAAACCAAAGAATTGTCTCTTTGTTGGGGTTCGATTTTTCTGTAAACTAATTGATGATATATTGTTTATTTTAGAGTTGCATTATGAAAATAAGATTTTGAAATCAACGAAAAATAATGTTGGTTTTATTTTAAAAAGAAAAAAATATATATTTTTGCAATTCTAATTTTTGTATCCAACTCTATTACCATAAATTAGATAATTTTTATATTTTCTTGTATAATATATCTCTTAAATGTATTTTCTCAAGGAAATGCAGCCACATTATTTTTAGTTTCTTGAATAGTAACGTTAATGGCTTCTTACTTAAAGTGGCTATATATAAAAGGAAGGAATAAAAATTAAAATATATGAACCCTAACCTTATTTTTAGGAAGTGAAAATAATTTATGTCTAACAGAAAAATATATAATTTTTTGGGTAAAATATATATTTTATATTTATGTATCCGAAAAGGGCTCTTAGCTATTTCTTCTAAATTTAAGGATATCTCTCCTGTACATCTATGCACTTTATTTTTTATGCTGTTTTTCCATTAGTTAAGGATAAAAAATAAAAACAGAGAAGATTACCCTTGATTACCGCTAAAAGGGAAGCATATAATTTATAGTACATTTATAATTCATAGTTCTTTCATACATAAATTCAGGGCCTAATTTTCGAATTATTTTATGCTGAAGATAAGCAAATTGTATTTTTAATAACTCACACTTCTAAATTTCCTTTTAGTCTTTTTTTAAATCCCTAAGAAATAAATAGAGAAGGAAGAGAATACGGAGGTTATCAAACATCAAACCCAGTCGATCTACCTTTTTTCTGACAAAGTTAAAATTCTTTAGACGTTTTTTTTGTCATAAAAGGGGATTTTGAAATTTGGTCCTTAAAAAGAGAAATTGAAGAAGGTGAATTGGTTGGTTGTTGGCGGATACTCAATGCTATTTCTTTGATTTACAGACGAAAAATGTGACCTTAATTTATCTTATTTAGTTATTTAATTTGATTTGATTTTGTAGCTAAACGTGCAGGAGATCTTAATAGCTTAATATTTTTTGTGATCTTTGCAGTATGAAATTTGTTGTGAAACCCGGAATTGGGCTTGATCTGCTTTAAAAAAAAACGACATTTCAATGCTTCCTGTAAAGTGGAGTATTCATGTGGAGAATAAAAAAATTGTCTAATTGATGTTGCAGAAGGTGCAAAATTATGAAATATTCATTCATTTTGATTATTATTTGGTACACTAGGGGCTCTGATATAATTGAAGAGAGCGTGACGAGCTTTCTACATTCAACGAAATATGCTCTGTGTCTGTGTGTCTGAAACGTACGACGATAACTTGAGGCAAACTTGACCGATTTTAATGAAATTTAGTACACATGTTCATTTTACCAATGCTCAGGACGAGTTAGTTGGACAACGTTGTCTGCCTAAGTAGTAACGTGCTCTTCAAAATTAAAATTGGAATTTTAGGACGGGGAAAAATTCTAACTTTATCTATTCGACGAGACAAACATTTTTTGCAAACACAATTTTTTAGTAAAACTGACAGCGACACCGCTATGAATTAATAAAGCTCGTTAAAACTATAAAAGCGGGCCTAAACGTTTAAAGTAGATAAAACAACTTTTTTACAGATATCTTACGTTCAAACGTAACGATTTTAATAAAATTATATATACATCGTTTAAAGTACAATTGAAACAGGCATGTAACATTTCAACATGATACAAGCAGAAGTTTTTGCGTAGTAAAGTGATACATTTATAATAATTGAGGTGGAATGGCCGGGAAGTGTAGAAGAGTTAAGGAATAGTAGAATAACCCTTCTCCCCCACTATAAATACGGCTCTCTATTACTAGCATATTCTTTAAATATCAACTCATCGTGATTAACTAATATTTATTTCCATTACGCTCGCTTCAATGACAGAGCCACGCGATGCCTAGTTTTATATAAAATTTAGAACTTCTATCGGCGAAATATGGCACTACAATGAATACATATGAAAACCTGTCTACCTCCTACCTTATTCTAACTTACTTCCACGATATTTAGCTTCACATTTTTCATGTTGTCTTTTGCCTGACTGAAATTTCTTCTGCATCCCAGAGCTAAAACATATCGGTACTTCTTTAGATTGTTACTCCCCGATGTTTTTTTATAATATAAATGACTTTGACCAAATAACTATCAAGACAAAGGGATGTTTAGAACAATGTATTTTGGGACAAAGGAATATCACACTTCTATTTTTATAAGGAGAGAACAGTCTAAAGAAGACCATTCTCTGTACCTTCTTTGGATTGTTACTCCCCTCTGTTTTCTTTATAAGGGGAGTAATAATCTAAAGAAGTGCCAACATATCCTTGTTAAAAATAGTATTATATATTGTTCACTTTATACTGGACGTTATACTTAATCTTTACTGTTGTACTAAGGTGTAATAGCTATTTACGTACCTAGAGCAGTAAGGGCGTTATTACAGGCCGAGGGCGAAGTTTGAAAGCACGAGTGCCTTTAACGCCCGACGCCCGCGCCCGAGGCCTGTCATGTCGCTTACTGCTCGTGGTGCGTACACTATTTTATCGCCCACCACATAACTAATTACTAAACAAATTGCAATACTAAACTAATTGCAAACTATTTTGCCGTAATCCTCAAAACAATAAATGCATATGAAGGTTACATCAGTACCAAAACAAACCGCAGTTATAAAAATATTGATTGTTACTAATTGAACAGCTGACGCTGAGAACTACTAGCGCTTCCTGCACGCCGCAGCCCGGCCAGGAAGCGGCCGCTTCTCGAACTACTAGCGGCCCTGTAAAGATAAAGCATGCATTTTTACAGGCCCCAGGGCTGTAGAATGGAACTTTACCGGCCGCTCAGGATAGGAATGTTTACAAGTTGAGGGCGATAATAGTACATTACGCGTCGAGTGCGGAAAGTAGCATTTTGCATGCGAGTGTGGAGTTTGCTCCCGAGCGACAGCGAGGGTAGTAAAACCACACAAGCAATGCAAAATGCCGTTTTCGCACGAGTTGCGTACCGTACTTGGTCTACGATTGTTAGATTTAAATAATAAATACAGAAAAAAATAAACTTGCTGTATGTAAGTTCGTATCTCTTCTCTTGATAAAGATGGCATTCATCTTGAGTTGTATTTTTTTCCGATTTTATTATTTCTGGAGGAGTATTATTCTCTACATTTTCGTCAAAGCCACTTGATTCATTCATTGTTTTTCACTAAAAACTCGATATAAACAGTTACTTTAATAAAAGAATAGCAAATTAGTTTTGTTAAAAGTAAACAAACTAGCTAATCGTGCGTAAAGCTGAAGAATTCCTCTTCTTTACTGCGCTAGCGTGGTAAAGAAGTGGAATTCTTCAGAACTATGAGACGTGCATGCGCAATGAATACACGTACATAAATAATCACTTTCTACGCATCTAAACAGAGATATAATGTTTATATTTCGTATCAGTCGTAGATAAACATAATTTAATGCAAGATCACTAACCTAATATTATCAATAAACTTGAACAATAATGCTCAATAAGTCTTACAATTAATTAATTATTACCGATCTCTATTAATATCTGTAACTGCAATTTATCTGAATTCTACTACAATGCCTTCTTGATTTATACGATAGAGGTCACGGGTTGCATTAGCTCTTCCTCGTAATCTAATGAAATTTCGACAAACCCTTCGGATTTCTCTTTAGCTCTGACTAATAAATGAACCTTCATTATATATATCATGTACTCATACCGGGTGTTTAGTAATTTTACCATAAATGCGATTCTAATATTGTCATTTATTAAATTATTAATCGAAGTATTTATCTTTTTTTTCCTTTTTAATGGGCTATAATTTATTTTACTGAACATTCCTTATTCCCATTATTCTTCTTACGGTGTCAATAGTAGGTACCAAACACAATTCCATCCTATCATAATAATTTTTGTACTGATGTAATTTATATTCTGATTCACATTCTTTTAACATTTTTATAATTCTAGACCAACTGTTTTCTATGAAAAACGTTAAAAATAATTGTCCGAGATTCAGAAAAAAATTGTAAATACATTAAGACTTTATTTTCCTGAAAACCTGATAGTTGTCTGTGATAATAAAAATATAATAAACGAATCTTGTTGGTGTAATTTTGAAAACCGGACGTCAACTGCAGACCTAACCTACATATTATTGGATCGTCAGCTCAAATCTTCTTAAAGACGTCTTAAAAGTATTTTGGTGTTTAATTAAATTTAATGGTGCTGATATAAGCATAAGAATTGGATTTAAACTCAGTCTTACTTTCTATATGAGAAAATTTGTTCGAGTTTTTCGTTCCGATATTGTGTTGTAAGAATTTTTTTTTATCATTATAGACTACGTAACATGGTCTATGATGCGCCACTCTTTCGAGGAGCTTCCCATTTATTTAAACAATGCTGGGTGGACATTGAGCGGGGAGCCTGGTCCGGGAATCGAACCCAGAGCTGCGGTGACCTTCTGACCCGGCTAGATGCTGCTTAACTTGTGTTATCGCACGGCAAGCGCTCTAGCCTCCGAGCCACCCAGGCCCCCGTCTATGATGTTACGCACCGTGAATATTTTGACTTCTTTATCTTAATGAATTGTCTGTTTTCTTTGTCCAGGTATATTTACGTGTGTCATGCGCCCGTAGCCAGGACCTGGTGTACGATGCCTCGAGTCCTTAAATGCATAGTACTCATATCGTTACTGGCTACCCTCCATCAGTCTACTAGGTTCGTCGATAGGGTCTACGAACCTTCTACCATCACGTGGAGAGGAATGCATAATGTACCAGTGTGTAAGGTGAGTAGTCATTAATAATTCAATATAGCTTTCTTAAAAAGGTATTCATCTCTATCATATCCATGTCTTAAAGCTTTTCATCTGTTTTCTAAACCATCCATCTTTTAAGAGTGTGGTGTGCAAAACCACTAATGTGCTGTAAGCATACAAGAGGTTAAAGGAAGAGTAGATTCCTTTAAAGAGTTCGTTCTATCTGTTCATCACGTTCAATCAAAACTGTATTATAAAATTATAAGACATGTGAACCATTTTTCATGGGAGTGGTTGGATTACTTTTGACCCAAAGAGCTATAACGGAGCTGAAAAAAAATGTTCTTTGAATTTTATACGGTCCCTCCATATACATTACCCTTTTGCAACGAAAAATTGCATTTATTAATTATAATTTGCAAAAATAGGCCGCCAATTAGTGTGACTCATAGCTTCTTCGCATCCTATCAAGTACTTTGACGTTATACTTTTACAAACCATTATTATTATTGAATTCCCTTTTTTAAAATCTCTCAGATATTTTTTTTACGAATAAAAGTGTGAATTTAGCAATATTTACTGATCGCAGGTGACAAACCATAAATAATTTGTAATAATCAGATGAGTACTTTTAAAGATAAAGTTGTAAATTAATGTAGTTTGTGCACATGTGGAAGAGAAACAAATTAGCCCAGAATGAAATTCAGGCGGAAATTTGGAATAATTATGACCTATCATCCAAATTTCGGTAATATCGGACTAGTTGTTTTTAAGATGTGATAGTTCGCATAAATTGAACGACCGACAGATAACAAAAATGTTCACTGCAGTCTTAAACGGATTACTGTATTGGATTTTATAAATGGGAGGAATATAACATGTTTATTCTCTACAGAACAACCACATAGCTTCGATTACCTTCGTTAAGCTCGGAATCCATATTCAGGGTGTCCAGCAGCCTTGAATTCCTTGAACTCCGGAATTATGCTTGAATTTTTAGGATGCTTGAAAAAACCTTGGAATGTGCTTGAATTTTGAAAAAATAACAGAAAATCTTAAAATATGCTTGAATTTTTTAAAAAATCGGGAATTTTAAAGACCCTATAGGTTGTCTAGAAGTACCAATACATTTTTTTTTATTATTATTATCCGAACCACCCTAAACAACATTAGTTCGGATAATCGATACGCTACTGTATATTGTATTTCACTTCTCTGGGGTACAACTGCTGTAATTAGGTTGAATTAATACTATTAATATTATAGTCGGCTGGAGGGTTTATTTGGAATGAAAGTCCTTCGAGTGATATTTATTTTTATTTCATCAGAGCTTTGTGATCACTGAAGAAGCTCAGGTTCCCATGGTGAAAGCTTTGATGAAAAAAAAAATATATACTCGAAGGACTTTCATTCCAAATTAACCCTCCAGCCTACTATAATATTCTACAAGTCCAAAAAATTAAATCTCTATTATAAAAGTAATTAATATTATTTTGTTGAACTCATACTATTTTTCTCATATTTTTTTCTATAATTCTAAGAAATTGTGAATAAATCATTATTTTAATAACTAATGTTAATAAACCCAGCCTTGAATTTTATAAAATTGAGCCTTGAAAAACCTTGAAATATGCTTGAATTTTAAATTTTAATATTGCTGGACACCCTGATATTTATTATCTTTATAAAATGAAAGATATAATAATAATATCCTATTGTGCTAACCCATGCTACAATAAAGTCAAGAACTTATCATTTAAAAAAACCGATCAATTATAAATATCAAACCTCCAATAAAATAAAATTAAGTTAAATACCCTTCACAATAAATAGTTATTTTGTTTTAAGAAATTTAAATATATGATGAGTATTTTATTTCCGACAATCTACTGCGCACACTCACACTTCTGATCTTGGGGTATATCAAGACCTTAATGATAACTGGAGTCGTAGTTTAACAACACTTAATAGTTACAGATTTACGTCAATACCTTTTCATATAATAAGTTTCCATGTTGTTTTGATATTTTCATGTCTGGGCTATGGCACATAAACTCGAAAAGCGTTAGGATGTACATTATATTTGCTTACATTAGCCTCAGTACATAATTTATTCTATACATTATATACCATTAAAATAAGGAAGCAGGAAATTGAATCTTTTTTAAAAGAGATAGAAAAAACATGATTCACTGATTTAGGAAAATGTACTCTCTTTTCAACTTAAATACGTAATGTTAAAAGATTGTTTTTAGCGTTAGAATGTTGGAAATCATTAATATTGTAAGAAGTACGGATAAAAGGGTTTAGAATGGACATTTTCTTGCTCTCTCAGTTTCTAGTATCAGCGTTCTAAATATTTAATGTTGCACATGATCTAAAATCTTCTTTATCATTGCTTTTTTTCATTAAAAATTAAAAACTTCTTAACAACAGAACGTATCTTCAAATACTTAGTACAAATAATTCAAAATAAATCGTGGAGAACACAGTTATGTGCAGTATTTAATTTTAAATAAAAATGTATTACTATTTTATGAAGGAATTTATAATTTCAGTAGAATTAGTTAAGGACCGAAAGCGGATGTTGTGATTTTAGAATACGCTTTTTCCATCTACTTGTCTTATTTAGAATGAGTCAGTTACGAAGTAATGAATTGTATACTTTTAACCTATTTTAAAAGAGGTTAGAATTACAATTATTATTAAAGCAAATTGAAATGAATGGAAATCCACGCATAGAGATTTAATTACAAATAGCAAAGGGAGGAAAATATTTTTAAGAAATGCATTTGCCGCTGAATCTCAGTAGTTGAACCATTAAGAATTACTTGCGGGGAACCCTAGTTCGAGTCCTCGTAGTTTATTGATTTATTTTTATCAGAATTTCTCCCTTTTTCTTTAAAAAGGGGAAATTTTAGTAAATTAGACAGTAAAATGGATCGTAAAACAAAACATCATAAGTACACGATGGAACGCGCTATAAGCTATACACAACTATTAAGCTATACACTTACTGGAAGAATTAAAAAACGCTTATTTTGTCGAAAAGAAATAATTTGTTCAAATTTTTTGGTAGTATTCATACTACGGAAAGATCAAATTTTACTTTAAATCAAATTATAATTATCAATAACTACGGGAGACATACAGAGAAAAATAGACCCCCGCACCGGGACTTGAACCACGGGTCCTCCTATTAATCCGTTACAGGTGCTCTTACCAACTACGGGAGAATGATTTTTCCCTGTCGTTACCGATACTAATTCCCCGAATCCAAGCTTTCAATCTTTTCTACAAATTTAGCCAGCCAAAAATTCAATCAGCCAAAATCATTCTCCCGTATAGCTCAGTTGGTAAGAGCACCTGTAAAGGATTAATAGGAGGACCCGTGGTTCAAGTCCCGGTGCAGGGGTCTATTTTTCTCTGTATGTCTCCCGTAGTTATTGATAATTATAATTTGATTTAAAGTAAAATAGACTGCCAATTAGTGTGGCACATAGCTTCCTCGCATCCTATCTTGTTGTATTACAATTATCATTATGTATTACTTCATTGTTATATTGTTTATTTTGTAAAAACTATTAATAGTTTTAGCGATCTTTAACACTTCATAGCGGTGTCGCTGTTAGTTTTACTAAAAAATTGTATTTGAAAAAATGTTTGGCTCATTGAATAGATGAAGTTAGATTCTTTCCCCGACCTAAAATTATAATTTTAAATTTAAAGTTCACGTTTGCGCGAGCGTTGCCCGTGAACGCTTGGACGGATAACGTTGTCCAACGAACTCGTCCTGGGCATTGATAAAATGAACATGTCTACCAAATTTCATCAAAATCGGTCGACATTTACTCAAGTTATCGTCGCACGTTTCATAATTCGCGGACACACAGACCGACAGACAGACAGACAGACAGACAGACAGACACGAGACCAAAAATGTTCCCTGATGCTGAAACGGATTTCTGTCTTGGAATTTTTGAAATCGCATAAAAGTTTTTCTTTCTCAAAAGTGAACACAATGGTTCCGTTACCTTCGGTAGGCTCGGAAGCAAAATAATTTGTTTATATTGTTAATTGGTTTAGTTTTGTGAAGTTTTTTTGTGAAAATGTGAAGTAATTATAATTTTAATTTGTAATTTAGATTAAACTAGTTTTTTTAATTAATAACATTCACTGAACTCTCTGCATCCAATATTATATCACCAATTTTTTACTGAGCTTTAATTTGTATTAGAACTGCGGGGTCACTTATTTACTCTAGTATATAAAAAAAATATAAGGAATAGATGACATTTACCAAGTAAAGTTAATTAAAGATTTAAAAATAACTTTTAATTTATATTTTTAATAATATAACGGGGTTGAAATGTCAGTTTGTTCATAAAAAGGTATTAAAGCTGGGGTTATGATATAGGATTTGAAGTGTAGCTTTAATTACGAGCCTGTTGGAACTGTCAGCTTATCTCTAGAGTTTGGATTTAGCAGGGTCCTAGTTCGAACTCTTCTCATCTCTTTGCCCTCAGTCAGTTATTCTGTCATCTTTTACTAACATCATGTCAACTGTTACACACTTGCAACCTGCAAACTCTTTTTACTCTAAATTGTCAATTTTATAAAAATTAATATTAATCCTCTTTACAAAAAACGAATTATAGAACAACGTTCAATAATATCTACTTTGAATTTACTAATGTACACAATTAAAGGGGTTTGTGTTTATTAAAAATCTTTATCGATTTTACTAATATGGTTAATTTCATCTTTAAATGGACTACAAAAGTTAATTTTTTATCTAATAATATGGTACCATTTTTGAGAATATTCTCATACAATTACATATATTTTCATTATATTGGCCTTGGGAGGCTAGCCTGCAAGTACATTCGAGATCTTGTTCGTGAAAAAAATTCCTTCACATAGAAAAGATTCGCAAACTATTTTTTATGACGTAGAATATTTTAATGACAACCACTTGTTGGTTATAAAGGAATTAAACAAAACAAAACACATTTAAAAGAAACATAATCTTTACTACATTTTATAATTTTAAATTGGTACATAACCTTAATATATAGAATTTGAATCTGGACATGTTGCCACCTCGAAGGCTTGATAGAGAGAGAGAGTGTGTGGGTGTGTTCTAGGTAAGGGAACCCCCACTCCTTATATCCCTACTCTTTACATCTAAACACCTGACACCTCCCTGCTTAATTTCAAAATTCGACTCGAATTTTAACAATGTTTGAATTTAAATAAAGAATTTAAAAAAAAATTACATAAATACAAAAAATATTAAAAAAAAAAGAAAAAAATGAGGAGTCAGAAATATGAATGGTCAGTTCATATCAAAGACATAAATAGTTTAGAAGTCTCATATGAGAAATGAATGACCAGTTCATTAATCAGATGAGCCTTAATAAACTATTCTCTACTAGAAAGAAAATAAACAAAATATCTTCTTAAAAGAAAAATTGTCCTATAATAATCATTTTTAATCCAGTTCAGTAATTAAAATTTATAACATATTTAAATTTATTTATATTAATTGCTTAAAAGCATTTATTATTTATCTCCTTGGAGTACATATTTATTTAAGGCATTGTTATACTTTACTTATTTCTTATAATATTATTTATTATTAATAAAAAAAAATCTTTTAGAGTAAATACTTATTTGATAAAAAAAAATTTAAAATAATTAAAGAATGAAATAATGATTTTATAACAACAAACGTCTTAACGACTGTGATACAGTTTAATGCGATTAACATGTATGGGCTCTGATGTGAGCTTCCCATACTTTAATATTTCAACTAAATAAGTTACATCGTTTAATTTTTTAACAATTTTCCATGGTCCTGTATACTTAGGACAAAATTTTTTACATAAATGATCTGGGAAGTTATGTACTTCAACTAAAACAAGGTCGTTAATCTGGTAGTCAGTTAAAGAATGACGAAGGTCGTAACGTTCTTTCTGTTTGGCCTGTACTTTTTGAAGAATTTGAGGTAATCTCTCTCGAATAGAGTGTAACGTCTTCAATTCAAGTAGTACATCGTGATCCGGTTGAGTGGGTAGAAGAGCAACGTCATCAATGGTCGTAGCGTGGTAGCCGTGCATCAGGTAGAACGGTTCATATTTAAGTGATGCTTGTTGACTGGTATTGTGCAAGAAGACGACATGATGTAGTATTAATGGCCAATTATTGTGAGAGTCATTGACAAAGGATCTGATAAGTTCGCAGACTGTGTGGTTGAACCTTTCAACTAACCCCTGAGCAGCTGGGTTGTAAGCAGAACTGAATCTTTGATTGATTCCTAATGCCTGTGTTAATTGTCGAACTGCGGTCGCTATAAAATGACTGCCACGATCTGAAGAAATAATTCGTGGTGCACCAAATCGATTAATAGTTTCCAATATAAAGTTGGCCGTTGTCTTTGCGTCAGCTCGGGCTACAGCCTTTGCCACAACAAATCTTGTAGCAGTGGCGTACACAGGGGGGGGCCCAAGGGGCCCTGGCCCCCCCCGAAATGATTACATACCTAAAACCCGCCATACACTTAACACCAAAAAAACACAGTAATGACAGATGCATTCGAATTGGCTGTAAATACTTTCCAATAAAAGGAATTAATTAAGTATTATCTTATGGTGTGTATACACTTAATCACCCCAAATAAGATCGGCCCGGATTTGCCGATAGAATTAAATTCATTAAACATTATAACGGCCCGAATGTCGGCTGGGCCCGGATTTTGCCGATGGAATTGAATTTATTAAACACTATACCGGCCCGACTGTCGGCTGGAACTGGATTTTGCCGATGGAATTAAATTTATTAAACACTATACCGGCCCGACTGTCGGCTGGGCCCGGATTTTGGCCGATGGAATTAAATTTATTAAACATTATAACGGCCCGACTGTCGGCTGGGCCCGGATTTTGCCGATGGAATTAAATTTAATCATTATAACGGCCCGACTGTCGGCTGGGCCCGGATTTTTGTCGATGAAACTAAAACTATTAAACACTAGCGATAACTATAACTATAACGAATTACGAACTATAACTATCAAACTATAGCGGCCCGATTTGGGCTGGACCGAGATTTTTGCTGATGGAATTAGATTCATTGAATTAAATTAGGATACATGAAATAAATTGGCTCATTTGCCGACTAGGCCTTGATTTTTGCCAGTGTAACTAAAAACATTAAACTTGATCGACCCGATTTCGGCTGGGCCCGATTCTTCACCAATTGAATTCAATGATTTTTTTGTGGTTTTAGTCCAGTTCAATAGCATAGGTTGCATTATAGGACAGCTTCAATTCATTACGAATCCTAATGCAATGAATTGAATTTGGATTCGTAAAAATAGACTGCTCCGATTGACAGCTAGGCCCGGATGTTTTTGCTATAGAATTAAGTGCATTGAATTGATGAGGATGAGTACAATGAATCGGCCTGATTGCTAGTAGGCCCGATTTTGTCGATGGAAATTATGCATCAAAATAAATTGGGATGCGTTCAATAATAGACCCGATTGCCGGCTCGGCCTAGGTGTTAAGCACATTCAATTAAATGAGGCCCGAGTCAACTCGAACTTTTGCCGATGGAATTAAATTAATTGAATTAAAATATGCACACTAGACTATCTTAAACGGGAAAATGATGGTTGTGGATTTCGGTAGCAAATTTTTGTTTTGGACCAGGATTGTGTGTAGAACGCTACGGGGGTCCTCTTGACTATGCCGCATTCCCCTCTTGCTGACTCTGGTCGGACTAGTGTTCGTCGACATGTAGTGGGAAAACAGAGGCAATATAAATAAATCGGTTTATCATTTTGTGAAAAAACTGATTCATATTACATAGTAATAGTAAATTTAAATCTTCAGAAAACATAAAAGCGTTCAGAAAACATTTGATGTTAAATATCCCATGTAATTACCCAGCGAATGAGCGAATGATTCTTACAGTTTTGCAATAGGTATTTAATTTTCTTAGAGAAGAATTCTCTTCTAGATAAGAATTTGAAATTCGTATGTGCTCCAAATCCACGTTTGCTTTTGCAGTATGGATCACGTTTTGCTTCCGAGCTTACCAAAGGAAACGGAAGATATGTGACAGTTCTACAGAACGAACAATTTTTATGTCTCCGATTTCAAAAATTCCAAGACAGGAATCTGTTCATCATCAGGGTACAGTTTGGGTCCCGTGTCCGCCTGTCCTTCAATTTTTGCGAACCAATAAATCTTAAAAGCTATTGGTCCAATTTTATTGAAATTTTGATGGTAGGTCATAATTAGCCAGGTTATAACATTGCTGGTCCCGTATAAGTTTCAATCTTCTGGACCTATTTATTTCTTTTCCACATTCGCACAAATATACATTTATTTACACCTATATCTTCAAAAGTACTTATCTGATTTTTATGAAATTTTAATGGTTTGTTTAAAGTAGCCCGCAGATAACCCAAGAATAATTTCAACCGTCTGCGCTCTTAAAATATTGCTATATTGATACTTTATTCATGTTAAATTTACTCAATGTTCCCTCCTTTTTTAAATTAGTCAAAATTGGTTTGATTTTTACATGATTTAAAGTATCAAACCAAAATTTAAACAGCGCAGACAGTTGAAATTAATCTGTGAGCTTCTATCAGATAAGTTTTATAAAATCAGATGAATATTTTTGAAGATAAGGTGTAAATAAATGTATGTGTGTGCACATGTGGAAGAGAAATGGTACCAGAAGATTGGACCTTATATAGGTCCAACAATGGACTTTTTATATGCTAATTAACTGCCATCCGAATTTCATTAAAATCGAAAGAGTAGTTTTTAAGAATTGTTCGCCATGATTGAGCGAGAGACAGACTAACAGCCAGAAACGGGATCAAAAATGTCTGATAACTGGAACAGATTTCTGTCTTGGAATTATTGGAATCGGTGACATAATCGTTCTTTAGAACGATCACATCACATATTGAGGTGTTACCTGATAGGATTTTAATTTAATTAAATATGAGGTTGGAAATTGAAATTAGAGTGTTGAAAAGGGGGAGAAATATAATAAATTATGGGGTATGCTAAACCCGCATATAAGTTAAATTAGGTTGGGCCCCCCCCGAAAAAATTTTCTGTGTACGCTACTGTCTTGTAGTAACACATGTGGCTACTATAATGTATTTTTTATTATAAGCTGGCTTCAATGGGCCTAAATAATCAAGTATTATGTGAGACCAAGGTTTTGAGGAGGGTATTGGTATTGGTTGTAAGTTACCTTGTGGTGGCTTTTTACTTTTTTTATTCTTCTGGCACTTGTCACAAGAAGATACAAATGTCATAACGTCTCGAGTCATGTTAGGCCAGTAGTATCGCTGTGCAAGCTTCATATAGGTTTTTGTTATACCCTGGTGTCCTCCTGATGTGATAGATTCATGATATATTCGTATTAAATTTTGCTGAAGAGATTCAGGCACAGCTAAACGAAGAGTTCTTCCTTCTTTAGTTAGAGTTTTATATTGTAGGATGTCATCTTGATCAATGATGTATCGTCTAGATCGGCGAACTAGTTTATGGTCACTTTCATTATTGAGTAAAGCTAAGTATATACCTTTGAGGTATGGATCCTGCTTTTGTTGAACCTGGAGATTACTGATTTGTATTTCATTTACTTGGATATCATCCGGGTATAGTTCTTGATTGTCAGATGGGTATCTTGACAACGTATCTACTGGTTTCTTTAAAGAACCAGGTTTATGACGTAGATCAAAATCATAATCTACTAGTTTAATTGCTAATTTATTGAGACGAGAATTAACATTTTTAATGTTATTGTAGTATTTTAAGCTGATATGGTCATTATATACTATGACTCGTTTACCAAAAACATAAGGTCTCCAGTAGTTTAGGCAGTATACGATGGATAACAATTCTATCTCTGATGTTGTCCATCTCTGTTGTTGTGGTGTTAGTTTTTTACTCAAGTAGGCTATTGGATGGTTTTTATTGTCCTCATCTTGTTGACATAGTATTCCGCCGATACCTAGCTTAGAGGCATCTGTTAAAACAATAGTTTGGCGATCTTCTCTATAATGGTTGAGAACAGGTGGGTTCACCAATTTTTGTTTTAGATTTTCAAAGGCTTCTTCTTCTTCATTGGTCCATTTAAAGTTATGGGGTTCCTGTTTAGATAACTCAATTAATGGGTTGGCCAGTTCTGTATATTGAAAAATGAATTTTCTATAGTAACTAGTTAGCCCAAGAAACGATTTTACTGCCTTAATGTTAGTTGGTCTTGGAAATCGCATAACAGATAAAATATTATCCTGTAATGGAGATATACTGCTTTGCGATATTTGGTGTCCCAAAATTTTAATTTCATTATAAAAGAAATGGCATTTACTAGATTTTAATTTAATACCACATTTTCTGATATGTTTTAGTGTTCTTTCTAGATTATTTAAAGCACTATCAAAAGACGTAGAAAAAGATATTAAATCGTCTATATAGATGAGTAGCTCTGTATATAATTGAGAAGCAAAAACTTTGTTCATAGATCTTTGAAAACTAGCTGAGCTGTTTTTAAAACCTTGAGGTACTACGCAATATTCAAAAAGTCCTCTATGGCAAATAAATGCCGTGTAAGTTCTATCTTCCTCTCGAATAGGTTGTTGGAAAAAGGCCTGATTAATGTCTAAGACAGAGAAGAAATGTTGTCCGGATAGTATATCTAAAATTGTATCGATTCTAGGCAGAGGGTATTTATCCGATATAACTAATTTATTAAGTTTTTGATAATTCACTACCATACGGTAGCCTTTGCCTCCTGGCTTTTGAACTACGAAAGCTGGCGAGCTGTATGGACTTTGAGAAGGACTGATTATTTTGGCATTTAATAGTTCGTCTATATATTTATCAAGCTCAGTTCTTTCCAATGAACTTAACTTATAAGGTGGTGAAGAAACTGGTTCATGGGATGTCATTTCTATTTTATACGGATCTAGATTTGCTGGTGATAAATCAAATTCATTTTTAGCAAAAACATCTGTGTATTTAGTAAGTAATGTTAGAACTTTATGGTATTGCTCATTTGGTAAATCTTTATTAATATCCAATATTTGTCCACCGTCATCAAAAATATCCGGTTTAGTAATGCAAGATGAATCCGTTTGGATTCTAAGTTCACAGCAGTTGGCTGTTAATTTATGTTGAGCGATACTTTCTTCCGAATGTGTTGAAATTAACACTGTTCCTAACTGAGTGTTTTTATACAAGTGTTGTGTAAAAGGTCCTGTATTGGCCATCGTAATAAAATTAAGAGTTCCATCAGTCTGAATTTCCTCACGAGCGATTAATTGTTTTTTTGATAATAAATGTTGGTTTAAAGCTAATGGACTTTCAAACGTAAAAGAATTGTGGATTTGTACTGGTATCTGTTTAGTTGAAAAGGCTTCTATGCAGATATCCCTAGTAGTAGTAACAGGAGTAAATCTTCCATTTGGAATATAATATTTACAAGTATAGTCTAATAATTTTACATTATTTTTTACAGTGTTTGTTTGGTTTAATTTAAATTTGGAAAATCCGTTTACAGTTAATAAAGTTACGGCTTTTGTATTAAAATCTATTACAGCTTGATATTTTAGTAAAAAATCATTTCCTAGAATTAAATTTGAACTCAATGAATGTATAACAAATACTTTATGTGTAAAAGGTACATCATTTATAAAAAATCTTAACGAGGCTGTGCCAAGCAAGTCTAATTGCTGTTTATTTGCTGTAGTTATAACAATGTTTTTACATGGTGTTATAAAATTTTGTTCTACAAGATCAGAATCAATACAAGATATATTACTTCCAGTATCTAATAAAATACTTATAGGATCGTCAGAAATAAAACCAAAAAGATGTAGAGATATTCTTTCTTTCATCTTACACGGTGGATAACTATATGCAGTCTTCGTATCAACTGTTTCTACATTGTTTTTATTAGTAAAAATATTATTATGACCATCAGATTTTTTATTTGAACATTTAGTATTATCATGAACATGAGGTTTATTTGTAACAATATTTGTAGGTTTATCTGATTGCTTACGTAAATTAGAAATATTACTAGGGCTAGATGTGGAGGGAACGGATCTAGGGCCCGTCCCTCCTAGACCACGTTTTTTGCATTATCACAATTAATTGTATAATGGGAATTACTAGAACATTTTAGACAAACAGGTTTATTTTTTCTGCATTCTCTTGTTTCATGATTATTGCGAAGACAAATTTTACACTTTTTGTATTTTTCATTTTTATTTTTATTACCATTATAGTTTTTAAAATTACTGTTATTATAATAACTGTTAGAATTACTTGCTCGAGCTCTATTGTAATTTTGATTATAATTATTTGTTTCACGGTTGTGTCCGCTATTCTGATTTCTCTTATAAACAGAAAGTTTATTTACTGCCTCTGTCAAAGAGGTTATCTGCTCTTGAAGAGAGGAAAGATTAATTTTCGGTGGCTCATCAGTAACTCTGGGTATTTGATTCGGCACAGTATTGATTTGATTGAGATTACTATTTCTTCGAGATAACATAAGCTCGGCTTTCTCAAAAATAGTTAAATTATTTTTAAGTTTATTGAGATCAGAATTGTCCATCATTATTATTTTTTCAATAACGTTATAATTCAAACCATTCATAACATAATTAATAACTGTAACATCGGACATATCCTGTTTTATTAAATAGCATAAATTTTCCACCTTAGTGACAAAATCTTTAGCAGTTTGACCAGGTTGTTGTTTTAAATTATGCAATTTTATTTGCAACCTGTAAATTCTACCAGAACCAAAATGATTTTCAAATTCGGTTTTAACATTACTCCAATTTAAATCAGTGGAAAATTTGTGCTCTACATTTTTATATAAATCAGCTGCAGCACCTAACAGATACATAGGAAAATATAATAGTTTTCTTGTATCATCCCAGTTATATATTTGGGATACCTTGATAAATTTTTCAAAGAAATCATCGTATAATTCATGAACATCTCCACTAAAATACGGAGGATTAAATATAGGTTGTTGATAAGGCTGAGAAATCATTATGTTTTTTATTTGGTCCGAAGGCGAAGATTGATCTGATTTTGTCGGTAAATTAGTTTGTGTACGCTTAATATTAGTAAATGCAGCAGGAGTTACTGATAAAGGTTTAGTTTGTTTTGAAACTGTTTGGTCACTAGTAAACAAGTCAGATGGTACATCTACTGAACTAGTCTTAGCTGAAGGCACAAAGGTTGCACTAGATTTGCTCTTATCTCTCTCTGCTTTACTATTTTGATAATTTTTAATAAATTTAATTAAAAGTTTTCTTAAATCATCAACTGAATTGCTTGTATCATATAAAATTTTATAATGTTTTAAAGCATCCTCTATTTCACCTTTGGAACATTTAGTTATCCATGATGTTGAGGGTTTCTCAATTAAACTATCAAAGTCCAACGTTTCATCGTGTGAACTCATTGATATAATGTAATTACTCCGAATTACAAAAAAAAATATTTTAACAAGTTATTAAACAATTCAGTTTGCAATATGAAAATGAGACAATACAGTAATTGGTAAATAATTAAAAATAATATAGTATAATCATAATTATTGTTTTGTTCCATTCCCTTATCCAACTTTTAAACATTGTGGTTGCCCGGCGCCTCCACCAATTTGTGACGTAGAATATTTTAATGACAACCACTTGTTGGTTATAAAGGAATTAAACAAAACAAAACACATTTAAAAGAAACATAATCTTTACTACATTTTATAATTTTAAATTGGTACATAACCTTAATATATAGAATTTGAATCTGGACATGTTGCCACCTCGAAGGCTTGATAGAGAGAGAGAGTGTGTGGGTGTGTTCTAGGTAAGGGAACCCCCACTCCTTATATCCCTACTCTTTACATCTAAACACCTGACAGTGATAGCTTGTAACTACACATCGTATGAGTTTCTGGTGCATGTGTTTTGGTGAAGGTTAGTTGTGACACCCCATAACTGAGCTCCTGACTCGCAAGTGAGACCTGGTATGTGTTCACTTTATTAAAGAAGTGACATAGTGAGAACTCGCAACTACATTATTTTATGAACTGTTATAATTTCACAGTTACCAATGTTTCAGAAGGTTTACATGTTATACAAATTTATAAAACACGTAAAAAGATTAGTCAGTTAAAAGGCCCTACACACGACCCGACACGACCACCCGACCGTCAGGGCAAACGGGGTTGGCCCCTACAGTTGGAGCGACTAAAACTGCCGGACCCGACGGTCGGATGGTTGGTCGTACGAGACGACCAACCGCCCGACTGTCGGGATCTCCCCACCCTCGATTCCCCTCGATTCCTGTCGGGTTGGTTCGTGTGTAGCGCTGTCGGCCGACTCCTCAACCCGACACGACCAAATTCCCCATAAAGAGAGGAGTTTGGTCGTGTCGGGTGGTCGTGACGGGTCGTGTTTGGGCCTTTAAAGAAAATTAATTTTTTAAACAGTTTTTTGTTCCTCCTGTAAACCTGAAATTTTGAAAATACGAGGTATCACTTCCTAGCCATCAATATATCAAACTGGGATGTTTATCAATATATATAATAATGAATATGTAAAGTGATGCCTGCGCTGTTTTTGATCGAGGGTTCGATTCTGTAACTTTGAAACCTCCCTTTTTATGTGATTATATAGGGTGGTGCAAAAGTCTCCCCCCTCCCTCTTAACTTTTGAACGGTTTGAGATAAATTAATGAAACTTGGGGGATCCATACCATGTAAAGGGAAGTTTGTTTTCATGCAATCGCGCTTTAGAGACAACCACCCACTTTGACACCAGGCTACCCAACTTCAAAATTTCAAATTGGATGGTATATTTTTGACATCATATTTGGATTCTACGGTGAAAAATAATAAAATTTGACTTAACTTTCTTTCTATCTTCAATATTTAAATTAATGGAACTTAGGGAATCTGAACCAGGTAGGGAAGTGTGTATTCATCAACTCGCTTACTAGGGGTAACCACCCATTTTGCCCCCAGGCGCTGAAATCTACCATTTTTATACTTTTTCTCCATATATGGGGCAAATTATTGGAGATAAAAAAATGTTCGATGGAAAATATTCTTATTTTTCACCGTAGAATCCAAATCTGCTACCAAACATAAACACTGTAATTTGAAATTTTGAAGTTAGACGGCCTGGGAGCAAAATGGGTGATTGCCCCTTGTGCGCGATTGCTTGAACACAAACTTCTCTTTACATGGTACGGATACCCCAGATTTATTAAGTTAAGAGAGGGGCGGGGGGATTTATATATGCATTCCTAATGCAATGTGATATCTGCAATATGAAAATGTATATCGCAAATGTAACACTGAATTAGGTATGTGCATACAAATGAAATATTAATTATAATCTGATCCTCGCTTCTATTTCTCTTTTTTATTTATTGGTGATTTGTATTGTGCAGGTGGAGGTTGCTAGTTGGGTGAGAGACTGGGTGACTATAGACAGGTACTTCACTGCCTACTTTATGTTTCGTGTGGTGTTCGTACACGCGGGCCCATGTATCTCGCTAGTTCTACTCAACCTTCTTCTGTTCAGGGCTCTCAGAAGGGCCCAGTCCAAACGAATGAAACTCTTCAAGGAGAACAGGAGATCAGAATGCAAGAGACTGAGGGATTCCAACTGTACCACCCTCATGCTTATTGTCGTCGTCACCGTGTTCCTAGCTACGGAAATACCTCTAGCAGTTGTCACGGTGCGTATTTCTTAAGATCTTTAAACATTTTAAATAATCGCCTTTTTAAACAATAAATACAATTTATTTTCTAAGATACACGAATTATATAATAGGTTAACTAGTGATAGACACATTTAGGACCATCTAGAATAAAATTCCTTCAACTTAAATCTATGAGAATGGCCATTTTAAAAGAACAGCAGTAAATCACTATATCTAAACTAAAGGCCCCCATACACGGTCAAAATGTTTGCGCAAACATTTTGACCTTGTATGGGGCTGTTTGATGTTTGCGCAAACATGATGTTTGACGTGGATGGCCTAAATTTGCTCGACATCAGGTTTGCGCAAAATGTTTGATCGTGTATGGGGGCCATAAGGATCACTAGTATTGTTCAATTTAATAATAGGATGTTATAATCTTGAATCTTGAGTTACTACCCAGATAGAGTGTTCAAATTAACTTTTTACTAATAAAAATCCATTAATTAATTGATGCTATATGTACTGTATAAGTTTTTCTGAAAATTCTTTTTAACCAAGCAGACGATCACTAGCAAAAAATGGATGGTAGTTGGATCATATCCTACAATCCTGTAGGACATTATTTCATTAAGTTTTCCTTATAATAACCATGTACTTACTCAGGAAAGGTATTTGGCATTAAGATTTACAGATAATTAATATTTACCGTCATATATTGTTAAACAGGCAAAATGTAATTTTGGTTCATGAGTGCATTAGTTCTTTAGATTAGTTCATAATTAATAAGATACAATTAATTAACAAACGAAAAAATATGTTCACCAAGTGCAGGGAAATTTATGAGCAATGCAATGACGCGAGGAAGTAAGTAGGTTGTGCACGTTCCCCAAGGTGGTTCCATTTTGTTATTACACCACCCATTATAGTAGGCTTGCCCTAAAAATCTCTCTTAACCACTATAGTTTCTCTTTAGTTTAAAGTCAAATACGATGGTAACTAGTGACCTTATATCTCTCCTTCCCATAAAATATTTTTGTAATTACAATTTTGATATTGAACATTTTAATGTTGATAAACCATCTCAAGTAGTCGTAAAATGTAAGTAATGTAGAGAGAAAAAAAAAAATATTTCCCTGATTTATTAGTCTTGTGAGACTGTTAAAAAACAACGTTCTTCAATATTAAATTTCCAAAATATACGTATGTCTAGTCTAAAACTGTCATTTTAGCTTTCTTAAGGTGTTTCGAAACGATCACGTCAGTCTTCAGTTCAGTTTTCGTTTCATTTCAGTCCGGACTGAGGTTTGTAGTTACATTATCTGTTCTGTCCCCAGCTTCACCTCCAGGTCTTTTACCTTCAGTCCGAGTTGCTATTTCAAAATGAACTAAGTTTTTTGTTAAAAGTTAAGCTTAGGCTATTATTTTTTGATTTCATCATAGGCTTTGTCGCTTGGTAGCCAATCTTTAGGTATTTCTTTTATATTTCATTATAGGTAGCCTCCCTGCGTCAGTGTTATGGTAGACATTTTATAAATTTCTATAAATACCAAAAAACTCTTGATCCTTTTTGTTAATCATGTTGATATTTTTAAAACTTTAGGTTAAATAATATTAATAAAAATGATGATTTTAAGATAATTAAATGTTATAATATTATATTAAAAAGGTTTTTTTATAAAGTTAATAATAATAACTTAATTAAATTAATTTTAATACTCTTACTAAGTATCAACATATAAGGTTTTTATACTTTTGAAAGAGTGGGTGTATACGACAAAATACATTGAGCAAGAGATAAATGAAAGCTGACGAGAGTCATGATGCGTTAGTTTACACAAACAGATATTTCATTAACTATATAATGAAACAAAGAGCTCCTACCCATCCCATCTGTTCTCGTCTCAGCTCCAGTATCAATTTTATGTTTTTACACATATGAAAAACGGATAGTCCGAACTGTATCCTGGGGTAAACTCAAGAACCTGGCTATGGATCGAGATTGGTGGCGGATTCTCCTAGATGCCCTATATGCTCCCATAAGAGCCACAGCAACTAAGTCAAGTAAGTCGACTGAACTGAAGACTAGCATGACTCAACTTTTGTCTATGTACGAGTATTATATATGCGGAAATATACATACTAGTTACTCGCACATAAACATACGAGTAGCTCGCAGAGGAGAGCTACAGGCATGTGTATACATCAAATAGCGTGCGAGTAAATCGCATGAGGTTTGATTTTTGTCTTGCCAGTGGCACGATTCGAGGGGAGGGGGAACTGATAAGTCACGTATAAACAGGCCTACCAGCGAAAGGTTGCTAGTAGCTAGCACGAGTCTCCCTCAGCCCTTCAGTCTTCAGTTGCGTTCCTTCCTTTCGCGGGTATCTGAAAACAACTCATCAACTTTCTCCGGAAGCATTCGCAATTGATTCCTAAAACCATTGACGTCACCGAACCGCATTTCATTTAGTAGCCACTGACTCGCTCCATGTACCTAATTCCCTTCTAGCTATCCAATCGTTACCCACACTCTTCGTGTCTTTTTATTATTTTTTAAAATGTTTTGAAACACAGTTCTTTGCAAGTAACAGAACAATCTGGATAATTTCATTCCACACCGATACATTCATAAGGTACCTTGAAACAATTAATAAAACTATCAAAATTAATTAAATCAAATACAATTATTTCATAATTTATTCCGGCTATAAGAAGGCAAGAAACGATTGCCTGTTTCAAAACTAGAACTGTGAGTGGAATGTGTATTGTCTTGTCCTAGTAGCTCGCGCGAGACCGATCATCCGGATGTTACTAGCATGCTGTAACACTGGCAAATGTACACAGCGTCTGCAGCATGCCAGCTACTGACGTGCTAGTAGCTCACCACTGGCATGCTTTTTTACTAGCATGTGTATTTCCGCCTTATCATATGTTAATCAGATCCTCGACTGTGTTTTTCTTCAATGTGTGATAACGACTCATCATGAAGGAGGTGTAGTTCAATAACCGATCAACGTCTTCTCACAAAATATTGTAATTGAAACAATTGACCGGTTTCATCTATTCTAAAGCAGTCTTCTTCAGATAATTAAGAGGTACTAGATCGACTTTGAAGGTACAAGTGGAACTTGCACTTAAATGTTCAGACTCGATTTCGTTTCATAACTTCATTTTTACAACTTAACTTTTTTTTACAATTTTTTTTATATTGGATTAAAAATCTGTGGAAATTATCCAACATTTGAGAAAAAAATACTACCTTGTCCTTTAATCTCAAAGCTTTTGATGAGATTTACCACTAACACTTGTTGTTCTATAGTGTTCACTGAACAATATGGAATAGAACAACTTTTCCCTTCAAATACTTAAATTCTCGTAAAAGCAATGCTCAACCAAGATTAGACAAATCGTAATCTGTTTACTAAGCTTCTTATTCCAGTTTTCCGGGTGATATCCTGTAATAGTGGTAATACCAGTTAATGTTACAGTGGATCTGTTTAAACTGTGGTCTTTCAGTTCCATCCTAGAATGAGAATAGTTAAGTGTGGTTAGATTAGTTAAAACAACGTTATTTCTTAATTAAAGCTTTGGAAAGAACTCAAACTCCTTATTGCAGCTGTAATTGCATCAATATCTCAGCTTTTAGCATGCTCAGATAGCCAAACTGTCTTTGTAATATTCCAATTTTAGTTATAAAGAAATGTTTAGTCTAACCGGAAAACATGCTTATCGTACCTAATCAAATGTTAATGGGCCTGTAATTTTCATTCATTGTTATTTACATTTATTTATACATTACATTTAAATTTACATTAGTTATATGTATTACATGTTTTCTTTTAACGATCTCTCGTGTTTTTTTATGTATAAATAATATTATTTGTTCCACAACAAGGAATGAATCCTTATTGTTCCTTAACAATGAGGAAGATAGGTATTAGCAGATTGTACAGCTGCTACAACCAATTTTGTTTGTTACTAAGCTTAGTTACATTATAGAATAACGCTTTTGGTTTCTATTCAGCTATAATCACCTCACTCTTTACATGGGGCAATAATTAAAACAAATTCACGGAGTAGCTTAGTTGTGCATATAGATCCAAAGTATCGTATCATCTTATTTATTGCTTTTACTGTCATAAAACTGATACTATGGTTTTAATTATAGCAGTTAATTAAAATTCGAACTTAGTACTATGTATTATTTTGACATAGCTCAGATTGTCAATGCTTCAATATTTTCTTTTTCCTCTACACAACTCAATCGTAAAGGTATTCAGGAATTTGCAAAACCACAAAAAGAGGTTTTAACTTCTCAATTAATCACTTCTCCTAGAACCTTGGCTAAGGAAATGGAGGATAAAAATAAACGAACAGATAAGTGTGCACGTCACCTTCGCTCTTCGCCATAGCACTTGTCCTCTAGTCATCCTTAACCAAGCTCTTATTCCACAATCCGATTCAGTCCGATACCTTGGTCTTATCCTTGACAGACGTCTTACTTGGCAACAACACACGAAAACAAAACGAACTGACATAACAAGACGGTACAAGTTACTGCTCCGTCTTCTTGACCGTAGGTCTAAGCTTTCTCTTAATAACAAGCTTAAAATTTATAATGTAGTCTTAAAACCTGCTTGGACCTACGGCCTGGAAGTGTGGGGTAGCACCAAACCTTCTAACTCACGTCGTCTCCAAATCATCCAGTCCAAGATCCTAAGAAAAATCACTGATGCTCCATTCTATGTCTCCAACCTCACTCTCCACAATGATCTCAACGTTCCCTTCGTTCGCGATCTATCCATATCCCGATACCACACATTCCATGAATCCTTATTAGATCATCCTAATCCTTTAGTTCAACTCCTTTCTGCCTAATATATACCAGATAACCCTCCTCGACGCCTGAAGAGACAGTGGCCTAGAGACTTATTAAATATACACGTATAAAATCTGTAATTATCCTCTATCTGCTACATCTTATTTATATAATTATTTAAGTAAATTAATAATTTAGTTTACTTATTATTTCATTATTTATTCATTTATTATTTATTTAATTAATTAATTAGTATCTCATTTCTCCTCTATCTACTTTTATTATTTACTTTATAATCTATTATGTATTTCTCACGCCAATAAGGGGTAGTCACTGGACTACTTCCTTTTACATGTCGAACAAGTCATACAAACTATATTAACTTTAACACTTATAGCAGGTTCATAATTGTAGTTGTGTTAAACAATAAAGAGAGAGAAAAAAAAAAAAAAAAAAAAAAAAAAAAAAAAAAAAAAAAAAAAAAGATCAATTAATCACACATTTAAACGTAGACACAAAAAAGGGTTTTTAGGTTAAAAAATGTTTTTTATAACTGAGATATATTTATAACTACCAATCCAATTATACCCTATCGCTAGATGATATCTTTTTTCTACCATATTTTAATCTCTAAGGGTTTTGTGAGAAAATATCATGTTATATTCACTACCCAAATAATAAAAGTATCAAGAATACTCTACCCATGGTTTTTTTTTATATCCAATTTTCAAGTTTAGTCTTTTATGCAATTTAACAGTCTGCCAATATTTTATCTTCACAATTTTCGCTGAATTTCCTCTTTCTCTTACTCCAAGATAAATCATTCATGATGTGGTAAATGAAAAGCCGATGTATTTGATGAATTGGCAGTACCGTTTCTCTTCACATTGCAGAATTTAATCAAAAGGTCCTGTTATCTTTTGAATATGATTACTAGGTGTTGCACCGCAATATGTATTTTCCATATGCTTTAAATTATTGGATAATTCTGAAAGCGCTATTCTATTCATAGCTTTTTATTTCCCTATAATAGATAATATATCAATTGAAAAAGTTAAAAGAACAGTGCTATTTGGAATTGTCTAGTTCGGTTTTTTGTTTCCGAGCTTACCGAAGGTAACGGCAGCTATGTGATCGTTCTGGAGAACGAAAAAATTTCAATTTCAAAAATTCCAATACAGAAATCCGTTTCAGACATCAGGGAACATTTTTGGTTTCGTGTCTGTCTGTCAGTCGGTCTTTCGTTCAATTTTTGCGAACAAACATATCTTACAAATTACACGTCCAATTTTAAATTTGGTTGGTAGGTCATAATTAGCCCATTGTTGGTCTCATATAAGTTTCAACCTTCTTCACCTATTTGTTTCTCTTCCACATGAGCACAACCATACATTTATTTACACCTATAGCTTCAAAAGTACTTATCTGATTTGAATGAAACTTTTATAAACTATCAAAAGTAACCCGCAGATAGCCCCAAATTAATTTGAACCGTGTGCGCTCTTTAAATTTTGCTAAATTAATACTTTAGTTCATGTAAAAAAGCAAAACAATCAAACCAATTAGACAATAATGGCTTGTTAAAGCATTAAATCAATAAAGTTCGTGGATAGGATGTGTGAAGCTATGTGCCACACCAATTTTACTATTTCATGGACCTGATGAAAAAAAGCTTAACTCATAAGATTTGATAATTATCCGATTAATTATTGGTATAACTCGTAATGTATAACAATTATGTATAAAAATTATTTATTTTATATAGACAGAAAGTTTATATATTTTTTTTTAACTACCTCTACTAATAATTAAAAACAAATATGTTATAGTAAGCAAACTTAATTATTATTAAATTCTTATATTTTTATAACCCTTTGCTTTCTATTTTATTTACCGTTAAGTTCAACGTTTTCTCTTCCTTAATACATATAAAATTCCAATATGTTGCATTTATTACTACTTTTATTACATGCAGTTTATGTTTTTCCCTTTTTTAAACTTATCTCAAGTTTAATGACATTTATTGCATTCTTTGTTCAATTTAACAATTTTCTATACTCAATTTACTATCAGGTTATAAATTCGGCTTTGTTCTTTATACCTAAGCTATATAGGTAAGTTATTAAATTCCTTAGATTCTAACCATTTCCTTTCTAATATCTTCTCTTTTAACCTGGTTTAAATTCTTTTCTAGTAGTTTTCCCCTTCAAACCTTACATTCTAAATAATTCTTCCGCTCTAGTTAATACCCTTTTTACAACCCTCTATATAATTACTAGAAGCTTTCCCCTTTTTACTTGCATAAACTGTCAATTTAAAATAAATTAAAATTGATATTTTTTAAAGCTATGTCAAAGTTAATTCCTACTCGGTTTTTCGATTATCATTACACTGCTCTGTTATTTTTTTTTTAAAAAATGTTCTAATTAAGTTATATATATATATATATATATATATATATATATATATATATATATATATATATATATATATATATATATATATATATATATATATATCTTATTCAAGATATGAGAAATTAAAATTATAATATAATTTTAATGTTCGTGATATTATTTTGTTAATTATATACCGACGCTGTCTCTAATGGTGACAGTTATATAAAAATAACAATCATGACAAATAATAAAATAATAACTGAAGAGGACCCTATAAAGAAATGTTTTATACAAATGAACCAGAAAGTCTACTAGATTTATTTTCACCACAACGTATCTGAATCATCTGTCAAAAATATTACAAATGGTCGGAGTTTTATTAAGAACTGTCACAGTATCAATCAATTGCTTCGATCTCAAATAGTCTATCGTGGTAAGGAATAATTTATTAGATATTTTAATAATTAAGTTAATGCAAAAAAACAAATAATCCTTATAAATAACTTTTGCACAGATAAATATTAAATAAACAGGTCAAGTGTGTGCGTGTCAGCACACACCAAGGGTCCGTAGGCAACACAGTATTGTTTAAGTAGTACCTCTTGATGGTGCTTTTTAAAATGCTAAAAAGCCTACTTTGAACTATCTTATGGGTCTGATATTCTCAAAACGCATTAACAAACTTCTGATAAAGTATTTTTTGCCAGTGAACCGGACAATAAACATATAAATACACTCAAAAGAGCATAATTATAAAAAAAAAAAAAAAACGTATTTTGCAAATAAAATATTTTTTTTTTTTTTTTCGAAATTTCCAAAAAGTGGTATCTTTACTTTTGGTCGAAGAATATTCAGGATTTTTTTCAGAATTTTTGCACTTTACTTAACCGAGATAGAAGGGGGGACACTTTATACACCAACTTCAAACTCGCCTACGCTCGCCCTATCAAAGTTTATTACCAAAAAATATATATTTTTGTAATAAGCTCGACGTACCCTTTCATATGATATCCCACACGGTCTAAAAAACATTTTTTTTAACCTTAAGTTTTTTTACCCTTATTTTTTTATAAATAATTTTTTTTAAGTCGCTATATTTTTAAAATGTGTGGGTAGGTATTATTACACATATATGCCAAATTTCAAAGTGATCGGACGAAAGTTGTCGCCGTGAGAGCAGCGATAGATGCTCGGACGGACAGACACACGCAGGAAATATAATGGTCCTTGGTTTTGTCTATGGACCCTAAAAAGTATTGAGAAATAATGAAAGTTCATTATGTTATCTTATTCGCAGTTGGACCATTGTAAAAGGATTGAATGGATTAATATAGTAATACAAGGATTTCTTGATTCATTCATCGATGACCATTGTTCCTTTAAACCTATTTTTTCTACTCTCGCTGTTCTGTGTAACCCAGACTCGTTCATTTCACGAGACTAGTGTCCACTCTCTACCGATACTAAACTCGTACAATGGGACTCCCGGATAATCACTGTATGAATGGAATAACCAAGTCCTACGCTTCCCCTTCTCTGTGTTACTATCTAGTAACACAGTCCAATTACTCGTATGTTTCCATCGGTTTCGTTTCCCCCTGGACAATCGACATGTGCTGCAGGCATTACTGATAAATCTTTTTTCCCCTTCAATCCAACTTTGAAATGAAAAGAGGCGAAATACTAACCGAACAATTTTCTAGCAAACAAATGCCATGAAGATTTGTGAATGTTGCTTGGGAGCTTTATTTATGTTAGTTTCTATGCGTATTCACAAATAAAATATATTAATAAAAGAAAATATATTTATCAAATTAATAATACTGTTTTTAACAAATCATGTAACGTTATAAAACGGTATTGAAATTTAGAAAAACATTGCTTCAACATAAATACCTTAAAGGTAAATCAAAATGAAAGAAGGATTTTATTTAAAAAAAACAACTTTTTAATTTTCAGGACTTTATTTCTTAAAAGAAGAAAAAAAAGGGAGGAAATCTTTAGAAAACTTTATTTCTTTTTGAAAAATTGTCCCCTGAAATAAATAAGTTTTTTATTTTTCTTTTTTGTTAGAAAGGATTTCATTTCAAAGTACACTCAACAAACTAGGATTTTTGAATGCTCGAAAAAAAAGAAGTGAGTTATATATATATTGTTTTTTAAAGAAGTTTATTATGTAAAACAACAAATCAACGTCAAGTGATTCAAAGTCATGGAAGACCACCACGATGAAAATTGTTCGAGAAAGTAATTATGATGGAATAAACTATAAAAACTTGTTTTTAGTTTTTATATCCGGCTGTATCCTTGCGGACTAAAATATGAATAGAAAACAGGAAATTACTTAAAGTAAATATATCGTATATACGTATTTACTTTCTTTAATAATAGTTTAATGTAAGATATGATCGATCAAGATGACATGGATCATCAATATTCTCAAAAGCTGAAAAGAGCTTCAAAAGCTTTAAAATTAAAGAAAAGAAGGGTTTCCTAGCACTTAATTAGATTGTTACTCCACTTATAAAAAAACAGTGGGGAGTAACAATCTAAAGGTGTAAGGAAAATTCTTCTTTAGACTGTTACTCCCCTTATAAAAACAGAAGTGTGTTATTCCTTTATCCCAACTTAAATTGGACTAAACATCCCTTTGTCAATAGTTATTTAGTCAATGTCATGTATGTTTTATGGATTATTTATTAAACAAAATACTGTACGATATACTCGTATACGAGTGTTACGATGTCCCTTACAGTAATACGGTTCTTATATTATGTTCACAAAAAATATGTGTATGTTAAAACAATTAAATTTTGCAAATTAGTTTTATTTTTCTTAATGTAAAGAAGACGTTAGATTTAAATTTATGCGTGTTTAAATTTTAAACTTACTTTCGGAGCTCCAGTAATTGGAATTAAGAAGATTAAAAAAAAACATACGTGTGGTGTCGAGGGACACTGTTTGAGCGAAGTTCCTTACGCTTTTTATGAAATATAAATTATAAAATCACACTGCTAATTATACGATGCTAACCACTTATACATGGCGGAGTTAGAAAAGAGACAAAATTAAAAGTAACTAACTATTTGTACTTAAAGGAGTTAAAGGCATTTTAATTTATCAATGAAGCGAGCGTCTTGCAATAATAAATACGTATTGAAAATTGAAAAAAATAGTTAATCATGATGAGTTGATGGTTAAATAAGATTATTTTTTATAAGGAGTAGTGAGGGAACATGACTCTTCCAAGGCTTTAGCCCCGGCATACTATATTAAAGATAGTATAAAATATATCACTTCACTGCTCAAAAACTTCTGCTTGTATCAGGTTGAAATTTGAAATGCCTCTTTCAATTGTACTTTAGACGATGTGTGTGAAGTTTTATTAAAATCGTTACGTTAGATCGTAATATATCTGTAATAACGTTGTTTTCTCTATTTTAACGTTTAGGTCCGCTACAGTATTATTAAAATGTTCCCTAAACCTAATAAATCTTACCACCTTGTCACATCGTATCGTCCAATTAGCCGTCTTCTAATCTTCGGCAAAATCCTAGAAAAACTCCTTTCAAGACGCGTCTCAAAAATATTCCACTCATCCAATATCCTACCCAAATATCAGTTTTTGCTTCCGCTCTCAACATTCACCATACGACAGTGTCATCGCCTTGTAAACTCCATTTCGTCCTCCCTTGAGCGAAAACAGTACATCACTGAAGTCTTCCTAGATGAGGCCCAGGCCTTTGAAAGGATTTGGCACCAGGGTCCACTGTGGAAACTTAATGGCGTCCTTCCCTTTACCTACTACCTTATCCTTAAATCCTATCTCCATGTAAGCTGTGACTCTCTGTGACCAACGAGTCCTATACTTGCTGGTGTACCACAAGGAAATATTCTAGGTCCTTTATTGTACTCCTGTTATACATCTGATATTCCCCAACATCCAAGTACCCAATAAGCTACCTTTGCCGATGACAAATGTATATTTTCCGCCTCCTACAATCCTAACATAGCAGCAACCAACATCCAACATCACCTTACCCTTCTTGAACCTTGTTTGAGGAAATGGAGGATAAAAATTAATGAGCAGAAAAGTGTCCATGCCACTTTCACTCTCAGTCATCCTCAACCAATGAGTGATCCCTCAATCCTATTCAATAAGATATCTAGGCCTACATCTTGATTGACGATTGATTTGGGCTATCATATAAATCGAATTAATGGCTTCAAGGAAAATCCACGCCAACTTTCAAGAAAAAAAAATATAAAAAAATAAACTATTATGCCTTGATTTTTATGACTTCAATTTTAAATTTAACTGAACAACGTGTTTGTCGTGACCTGTGTAACAAACAAATTTTCAGACAGACAGACGAAATTCCAAAATATCGAGTCTGGAGTTGAAACAGAGACTTTGCTTCTCTCGCTGAAATAGTGTAACATCAGTTCCTTTCTCTTGGCGTCTTTTTCTATTTGTTTTCAGTTTTTTTATTTCGGTGGCCACAACTTTGGAACTTGAAAGAACAAGCACATGTTGGTTAATTCTTTTTACAATAAGTTGACCATTTTTTTATTTATAAAATCTAAAGATACATACAAAAGCTTTAGTTTTTTCTAACAGTTAGTTTAGTTTATTCCGTGATATTTTCTTGGTTCTTTTCTATCTCAAATCATTTTCATCATGTTGGTCTTCCATCACTTTGGATGGCGTGCTGTTGATTTGTTGCCTTACTTCATAAACTTCAAGCAACTTTGAAATTCCTTCTTATCATACTTTTATATTTCCGAGAATCTAAACCCAACTCTTTAGTTTGTTTGGTCTACTTAGAAATGAAACCATACTGACAAAAAAATAAAGGAAAAAAACTACAAAATCTAAAAGATAGAATAAACTCTAAAAGAAGAAGATGTGCTTTTTTTCGGACCATATTTCAAAACGGAACGAAGTCTCCAAAAGATTTCTTCACTATTTTTCTTTCTGTCCTTTCTTAGGAAGTCCGGAAAATAAAGTTGGGACAATTGTGATTTTATTTTTTTCTCCAATTTAAATTTATTTTTTTCTTTATAGAGAAATAATATGGATATTTCCTTTTAAACTCATTCTATTACTTTTTATTTTATAAATTTAAACTAATATATATTTTTCTATTGCTTCAGGGCTTGTAGAAAGCAAAAAACGCATTGTGATCATTCTGAAAAACCGAATTTTTTTAGGTCTCGGAATTTTAAAAATTAATGTACAGAAATCCATAGGTCACTGTCGTTTAACATTTTACGAACTACCACATGGATTTTCACGGACCAACAAGGATTTTACATAAATAACTAAACTATGCATCGCGTGACTCTATTACTGAAGCGAGCGTAGTGCATACACATTAAATAATAAGAAAATAGGTAACAATTTTAATAGTCCAGGAGATAGCGTGCAAAAAAGTGTCTGACTAAAATCAAGCTAGAATTTTGTATACAAGTCAATCTTTTAGCGCCTTTTAAGAATATGTGGTCAGCTAAGTTCGTCTGCGGGACATAGCTTGGCAATTGGCGTTTGAAAAAAACAAACCGGTGGAGAGCGGCCATGTCTCACCAATTATGGTGGACAATGTGATTTTCATGATCCTGAGTACAGAATTAGTTAGTAGACCAAAAATAAGAGTCGATGTTATTTTCACACTTGATAGGTTATTTATTCAAATATTACTAAAAATCAACGAGGTCACCTGTCAACGGACAAACTAACATCAACTTGATTTTCGGTCTACTAACTAATTCTGTAGTCAGGATCATGAAAATCACATTGTCCACCATAATTGGTGAGACATGGCCGCTCTCCATCGGTTTGATTTTTTCAAACGCCTATTGCCAAGCTATGTCCCACAGACGATTAGCCGACCACATATTCTTAAAAGGCCCTAAAAGATTGACTTCTATACAAAATTCTAGCTTGATGTTAGTCACACACTTTTTTGCACGCTATCTCCAGGACTATAAGTTGCGAATTTAAGAGGATGATTAAAATAGAGAGTACCTTCATATGTAAAACCTTCTTCCTTTACACCTACCGCTTCTTCTGTTCTTTTCGACTATTATTATAAATGTATCTCTTCCCTATACAAAAACTTCTGCTTGTATCAAGTTGCCCGTTTCAAAATGGATTTTGAACAATAAAGCGGGACAACGGTTAAGATTTGACCCATGGTTTATATAATGTATTTGTAGCCCCTGAGGCGTAGAACGACCTATTTCATTTTTTTTACATATATCGCCAGTCACTCTGTATATATGTGTGTGTTTATGTTTACTATAATTATATTACGTTGATATAATATGATATAAATAATATTTTTCATGTTATGCTGGCATCATTTTACCAAATGATGCTACGCCGAGAAAGCAGCCTTTCATGTTTTCCATTACGTTATTAGTGATAATGATAACTTTTCCTTTCAACTCTTCGTTACTTAGTTTTCTTTAACTTTCCTTTAGAATTTATAATAACAACGTGTATGTTATGTAACGTGACTAATATAACGTGAAACGTAACTTAATAACGATACTTACATAACGCATTTTATTAGTATTTAAAAGAAAAAAAAAATAATAAAAAAGAAATTTAATAAGTCTATTTTATTATGTAAAAGAACATGCAATATTACTGTTGAAGTGGAAGTATAATGAAAAAATATATTAAGCGATAAATCATTCTTTCACAGACGATAAGTCCAACAAAAGTCATTAAAGCATAGTTTAGATTTGTAAAACTTTGTTACCTTGTTTTTAGAAAAACAAATAATTATTATCCTCTTATGCTTTACAGCTCTTAAAAGAATTTAAATGTAGAATAAATACCTGAATTTATTTTTATAACAAAAATGATAATTGAAGAAAAATTAAAAATAATAGTTGTTCAGTCGAAATAAAAATATGTATTTTTATGCTTATTATATATTAAAAAATCGGTCCGAGACAACTCAGACAAACTTTCTCATATACGAGTTTATAATTACTTAACCCAGTATTTTCCATTTATTAGTTTTCAAATGTACATTTAAATATTATTGAACATTTCATCAAAATTTATCATAAAAATAACTTCTCCTGGGCGGGGAATCGAACCCGGGCTCTCTCCGTCCGCGTTTTAAGCTAATTTCTCAGGAACTAGATTTTTCCCGGGAAAACGGCTTATATCGTTGGATTCGTATTCAAATGGACTACATTTTAGAATTTTTTAATCAAAATCGTCGGAACCGTTTTCGAGAAATAATTTTTTTTCCGGTTTTTTCAGAGTTTTTGGGGGGTAGCGCCCCCAAATTTAGAGCTAAAATTCATTTCTCGATTTCGCCTCGGGGTATGATTTTTCTGAACATGTATGCCAAATTTCGTCAAAATCGGCCCAGTAGTTTAGGCTCCAGGCGTCTGCACAGACGACAGACGACAGACGACAGACGACAGACGACGGACAGACATTTTTTAAAAACCACTTTTTTGGACTCAGGGGACCTCAAAACGTGTAAATCCATCAAAATCTCAAAATCGAATTTTCGCGCCATCACAATACTTTCTCTTTATATGAGAAAGTAAAAATGAGTATTTCGTTATTTTAAATACTCTTTCATCACAAACTCTCCTCTCTTTCTCTCTCTCTCTCTCTCTCACTCTCTCTCTCTCTCTTATATCATTTGTCAAACCAAACTATCAAACTAATATTAAAGGATAAAAAAAACGTTTTATATACCACGTTTTCAAATTTTCCTTGTAAATTTCCTTAGCTGTCACGTCGTTTGTTTACAATTGATTATGAATTTGACCGCCTAAATATTTAAGAAATTTATTGATTTCGACTAATAGTAATAATTTGGTAAATCTAATTACTGATTATTGTATTGTCATCGGAAATACATAATTTGTACAAGTTTCAGCTTTCTACTTAGTCAGGAAGTTAGTTAAAAATCTATTGTAACATTTTTACTGGACAAACAAGAAAGCAAGTTAATAAAAACAGTATAATTCCAGATAAAAAGAACTTTTTATATAAAATGTTTTTAAATTTTCTGTCATAAATCATAAATTTGAAACCCGTCAAAATGAAGATAGTAAATATGGGTCATGTCAAAACAAATAAAATAACTTAAGGATTTTTTCTGAACTAACTTTCCATAAAGCAAAATTTGCTGAAAACGAATTAAACTCTGCTAAAAGATGGCTAAAAGTATTAAAATAATGCATTGTCATCGTGTTCTGAGCTATTCTAAAAGTTTCAAATATCTAGCTACTCGGGAAGTTAGTTAAAAATCAATTGCAAGATTTGTACGGGAGAAACAAACAAACAAGGAAGCAAGCTAATAAAAACGTAGTAAAATATTCTAAAATTAGATAGGTTTTTCATTTAATATTTAAAAACATTGAGAGATAGCTGTGCTTATTATATGTTAAGATAGTAGGTGTTATATATAAGTTTTATTTTTCATTTAAACAAAAATAAAATAATATTTTTCATGTTAGATATTACATGGTAATCCTTCAACTCTCAGGTTCTTATAAAAGGTGACAGGTTTTTCCTTTCTCTCTATCCCCTTTTCCTAAGGTTTAGAAAATACGAGGACTAAAAGGATTCTACAGGATCACGATTATTGATCTATATTCAGGAAATATTTCTGACGGTGACAAATCTTGTCCAAGCATCATATTTTAATAACGGTCCTTCTTTATTGCCTTATTATCAAGAGAAAACAAAAATAGCATCATATTTTTAAGATTATTCGTGGATTATTGATTAATCTATAAAGTAAATATATAAATCATAATATCTGAAACACCTTTTTTTGATTTTTTAAATCTAAGAAAGTTTAAATAAATGCTAATCTATGTATTAACATTTAAATTAATTAAACTATAATGTGATTTTTATAATCAGGCATAATTGCTGCGCCAAAATATTAAAAAAAAAACTAAATTCGTGGCGTAACAGTCCCTAAGGGCCTAGGCAAGACCATGTTCAACTAAGACTTATTTAACTGGGCTTTAGCGCAGTGGCAAAAGATTACGGGTAACAAATTACATTACTTCTTACGAGTGTGCATTGTGCATACCTCAATCCATAATTGCCCGATTTTTCTTTATTTTGTTTTTATTAAGTGCATTTTAAAGTAAGTTCAAATAATTTATGTTTAAAGACGAACGACTTAATACGTATATAACATATTATTAAACTGTTTTTAGTTTTAAATTTCTAATACTTTGCTTTTTGTTTATATTTATTAAAAAAGTTGTTAGTATCCAAGGACAGACTTACCTTGGGATTCAAGAGGACGTTTTTTGCATAATTAATCTTTATGTAAAGTACAAACTATATCAAACCTTTTGCATAAAATATTATTTTCTATTTATAATCTTATCAAGACTTTTCAACTTAGTTTTTATGACCCACTTATATATATATATATATATATATATATATATATATATATATATATATATATATATATATATATATATATCCATTATGCCTTATAATTATTATAATAAGAGAACTTCTAAAAATAATATTTTATTTCCTGAAGATATTAAACAATTGATTTTAATAAAAATAACATAGGGCTCTACGTCATACTTGGGAAGAAATTATTTTTCTTATAAAAATTATTACGGAATCGCATAGCCGAGTATATGAAATATATAAGTGGTTAGCATACTTTTCTACTATAAAACTCCAATTTGCTCTTAGAGGTAATGGATTCGAATTCAAGAAAGGTGAGACACTTTTCAGACAGATTATTCAAACTATTAGATATGTCGTCTTGAAATAAGGAACTGCAAAAACATATGTTTTTTCAATAAATATTTAGAATTTTTAGGCACTTTGTATTTATTGAAGACACGTCTAATATTATGCTATTTTTTAAACAAAGTGGAAAATGTGCCCAATAATAATAAAATTCATCTAAAAAGAGGTGCAAGGGATGAAAAGAAAATACTTCCATTTCAGCTGTGACAAATTTCGTGACCTTATAGCATGATTCATGCTTATATATATGAGCGCAAAGTTTTACTTTCAATTTTAAAAATAAAAATAAAATAAATAAATAAATAAAAACAACCAAATGTGACTGATCTATTTCGATTAGTTGTTGCTCCGAGTTTTCGTGGTATATACTCGTAATTATTATTTAAAATTTTATCAAAATTTACCATAAAAATTACTATTCTACTGCAGGGAATCAAACTAACCTTTTACCCATTACGTTAATTTTTAATTTTTTTTAAGTATCTAAATTGTTCCTTAGAAAACGGATATAACTATAAAATCCGTTTTCTATGAAAAAATTTAGGCTTGTATTTAAATGGGTTACTTTTTAGAATTATTTTAATCAAAATCGTCGAAACCAATTTCAAGGAATAATTTATTTTCATGATTTGTCAGTGAATCATGAGCGATGAAAGGGACATTTAATAACTGTGGAAAGGTCTTCATTCAATGTGGGTCTCACAGGGTTAAAATTTCAGAAAAGCAATTATATCATTTGCATCTTGCTATATTTCATTCGTCTCCGGAACATAATTATGCCTAAAACAGCATACAGTCTACTCAATATAACACGGATTTAACATTATTTTTGTCACTTATTTACTTTTAAAAATGGCATGAAGAGTTATTTTATATGATTTTTTTTTCCACTAATTATTTGGTACCGTATTAAAAATTATTATTTTAGCACTACTCCAAATCGCAAAATTAATATAACATAATAACATTTAAATATGTTATACATATTTCCTAAACTGTAGAACGGGACTAAAACCAAAAAAAAATCAAAATAGACTGCCAATTAGTGGGGCACATAGCTTCCTCGCATCCTAACATGTACTTTATTGTTATATTAACATTAAAATTAGTGTTATATTACTTTATTGTTATATTGTTTATTGTGTAAAAACTATTAATGGTTTTACTGAAAAATTGTATTTAAAAAACATTGAATAAATGAAGTTAAATTTTTTCCCCGACCTAAAATACCAATTTTAAATTTGACATACACTATACACAAAATCGTGGAAACAGTGGGGTAACCATCATAAAACATGTAAAATGGTCATTTATGATGATAACAACTATGAGAAATGTCATTTGACAAAATTTTTGTTATACCTAATTCTATCGTTTTCTTTATATATTTGGGTAGAGGTGGGAAGAGGAATTGCAGACCAACTGAATTATTTACTTTCTGGTTTTTTTTATTAGTGTATGGGTAATCTTTTACCCATACACAATACCAACTATAAATAGTTGGTTTATCTGATGGAAAAGAAGATAAAGGCAAAATGACACCCATAAAATAGAATGAAAAGAAAAAAAAATTAAGACAATTATTATAACTTAATAATTTACGATTGTGTTTTGACCTGAAATAATGCAATACATGAAGTACCCTTATCTGATTAGGGAAGTGTAAGAAGGAAATTGAACTTTTGATAAAAGTTGTTGTTTTATTACATTCTATTTGTAAACTTCTAGATTCATCTGAACTTTAAAAAATAGAAGTGTGTTTTCAGAAATTATACTTCAACACTTATTAATAACGTAATGAATTTTATTAATTCTATCAGTCTATTACTGTTAACAATTTTGCTGGACATTTGTGAAGGAGGGAATCAGATTTAGTTTAATAGATTATGTTGAGTACTTTAAAGTTTTTCCTATCTTCTCTTATCTAATCCTTTTTATTTTAAATCAAATTATAATAATTATTATAAACAAAGGGAGACAGACAGAGAAAAATAGACTCCAGTGCCGGGACTTGAACCACGCGCGTCTATATTTCCAGTATAGTGCTCTACAAACTGAGCTACACTGGAGAATAATTTCCTCTGTCAGTAACGATACCTAGTCCCGAATTAAGCTTTCAATTTTCTACAAGTCTAGAAGTTAACATTAACACACAACAATAGAACTAGGCCGAGAAGTATCGTATAAGACTGGGGACAACATTATATAAATAAAAGGTAGTTTAAATTTACTATTTTAATTCTAATCACAAGCTTTTTTCTAATGGAAGTCATGGCTTTCACAGGTAATATAGTGTAGACGCGATGATTTTGAAAATTTATCATAATGATGTTTCATCAAAGCCGATCCCCATTTAACTTAAAATCAAAGATAAAGGCGCGCATATTAAGGTAAATAGTAAGTGTCAAGCATTTAAGCTTAGGTTGAGTGTAATACAATTATGTATTAACCCAGCAGTCACTTAAGTGTCGAAAACATGGACTCTGATAATGAAGAATTAAATTAGTTCGTGGGAGTGAAAAGTTTTGATGAATGGTGAAGATATAAAATGGTGATGATATTCGGGGCTGTGAGCGACATGAGACCTAAAGAGGAGTAGATAATCTAGAAGAGCTCTGAAACAGAACCTCTATTATCGATGAAATGGAAGTAGGCCGATTAGGTTTGGCGTTACAAAGGAAATAAAAATCTGCCATTACAACAACTTAACACCGCTCGTTAACCTTCTTACATCAATAGAACGACTTTATGTTTGTCATCAAGATACAAGGTATTAAATCAAGGTGTTAATAGCAGATTATTATTATTATTAATAGCTTCATATTAAAATATTGTCACCATGGGTAAAACAAAATATATTTTAAAACATATTTTCCTTCTGGAAGGACAAGTAGGAGTTATTTCAGACCTTCAGTGGATTGTAATCGAGGTTTAACTGGCTGTGCGTGGAAACATTGAAAATATATATAATATTTTTAAAAAATACCAGGTTTTGACGGGGGAAACTGTTGTAGGTAGTGTAGGTAATTGGTCAGAGGGTGAAAAGAGAAGATAGAAAGCAAAAGCCGGGAAAAGGAAAATAAGAGCTGATTTTAAAGTGGTTCGAAATACATATAATGGCGGCGAGACCGACCCGGAGCTATCTCTAGCAAGACTCTGGAGGTTACTGCCTCGGGCACGTGTATTTCTTAGAAAAACATAAAATAATAAAAGTACCCATGTACTTGAGCCTCTATAAAATTCCTTCAGTTTAAGCAAGAGATTAGAGAACTCCAATGAAAACTGATTTATAGTTCCTAGAAGGTACTAAACTATTATTTTATAATTGAGTCCATTTATAGCCTGGTATGCTGTAAGGTAATACAGTTGTAAGGTAATATAGTTAGTTTTTACTAATGGTTTCTTATTTTAACATGTAATACGATTTTGTACTTGGGATTATTATATATGGAATTTTATGGCTATAGCTCGTTGTAAAATAATTTTATACAAGATATTCATTGACATTTCTTTTATTTTATTTGTTTTGGTTCTTTCATATAACTATTTATTACTTTTTTTATGACCGTAAAGTTTTGTAGAAATTTGTTAACCATATCATAATTCTTATTTTAATTTCGTTTATGCTGCACATTTTAAGGATAATGTTGGAATCATATAAATTTTGAGAATTTTATGGATTCACGAGTCTACAATGAATGTGTCTTGAATGAACTGTCTTTGAAAAGTTTTAATTTATGCCAATTTAACCATATGTCGCTTTCCAGGGACACGTATATTTCTAAAATAACATACAAAGATGAAAGATAAATTCAATATATAAATTGATGTGATAAAAACTCACATAAATTTTTTCAACATTTTCTTATTATTGTTATTTTTGTTTTTTAGTTTGTTTCTTTCAATATATATTAGTATTTTCCTAGAAGTGTTCGTTTGCAGTCTATGACGTATAGGCTTGCTTTAGTATGCAAATCAATGTGGAGTTATGCAAAGCAAAACTTTAATCAGTGGAGTGTTAGAAGAGTATGCTAAACCCTAAGTGACTTGTAGAGGAATGATTCAGCTTAGGGAAAAGGGTCTTGTCGTGAAACCTTCACACGTGTGCTCTGCATGAGGTCTCCCTTGAAAATGGCAAGGGACTAAGATTGAAGGGATAAAGATGCCGGCCTTTCTCTGTTCACTCAGACTTTATCCCATCGTAAAAATCCGACTGAAATAACAAGTAAAAAAAGCCCTTTTTTTCTTCCTTGGGTCGTATCAGAGACTGATAACTTGGAAACGGTTTTGCGCGAAAACACCTTTAGTCCTCTTAGCCCAATTGACTTATCCCTCAGCCAACCATGTAATTGATATTAAGAAACAGAGTTTGTGGAGTCGGAGTAGTAAAAACACCTAAATTCCTGGACAAAGGAAATTCCCTTCCCACTAATAACACTAAATCAATTTATTTTACGATTAAACTTACTTTTAACTTAAATTTTTTAAAAACTTACTTTTGTTTGACGATTCAGAAGATAAGGTAGTCTTTCAAGTTTTTTTTAAAATGCATTTGAAATTATTAGGTGGAACAATAATAACTATACGATTAAAGAGTGTAAATTGCCTTAGCTTTCCAACTCCTACTAAAATAAATTTTAAAATACGAGAATTGCAGACCAGAGCAAGATGTTTTAGCTTCCGAGCTTACCGAAGGTAACGGAAGCTGTGTGATCGTTGTGAAGAACGAAAATATTTTATGTCTCCGATTTCAAAAATTCCAAGACAGAAATCCGTTTAGCGTGACCGAGAAGCCCCCAGCGAGAATCTGTCACGAATCAGAAAACAAGCGCGAAAACCATAGTGGAAGCAGACAACTGGTTGCGTGCGCAGGGTTCGGAGTCAGAGACTTAATCGGAATGATTAAGATTGTGACACTGACCACTATACACCTTACTACACACAAATAAATAGAACTTCAGATCTACGCTAATGACTCCTCAGCCCCGGCCTTCGATCAGTACAGTCCAGGTTGCCCACTTAACGGGGGAAACAAATAAGCCATAAGCCAGGTAGGTGAAGGTGAAGCCAAAACTATACCTAAACTATTTAGTAAGATTAAAGAAATCAGCTCTGCACAGGAAGCGTCGAAAGTTTTGTTGACGTTACTAATATAATATATACGTTATATTTATGATCAAATTGTCGGTCCCTAATATTACATTAAACAAACATAAGTGAGCAGTGAGTATTATTATTTTTATTTACGACAAAAAGTACATCTTATCTTGTAGCGCGATAAAATGTACTGATAAAATCGATCCTGAAGACATGCACTCTGGAAAAGGTTGGGATCTATTTCTTTGATCACGGTTCACTGTCTATCGCTATCATGGCTTTACTGTCATAGACAAAAGAACCGAATTTTCCTATTATAATTCTCTATGTTCTTGATAGCTTTCTCTTTAAACATGATTCCGACATTATATCTCTGTTTAGATGCGTAGAAAGTGATTCTTTACGTACTTGTATTCATTGCGCATGCGCGTCTCATTGTTCTGAAGAATTCCTCTTCTTTACCACACTAGTGCGGTAAAGAAGAGGAATTCTTCAGCTTTACGCATGATTAGAGTTTGTTTACATTTAACAAGACTAATTTGCTGTTTGTTTAATAAAAGTAACTTTTATATCGAGGTTTTTGTGAAAATCAATGAGTGATTTAAATGATTATGACGAATATGAGGAGAATAATACGCCTCCCGAAATAATTCGGCACAAAATACAACTAATGAATTAATGTTATCATTATCAAAAGAGAAATACGAACTTGTATACTGGAAGTTTATTTCTTTCTGTATTTATTATTTAAATATAACAATCGTAGATAAAGTACGGTACGCAACTCGTGCGAAAACGGCATTTTGCATTGCTCGTGTGGTTTTACCACCCTCGCTGTCGCTCGGGTGCAAACTCCACACTCGCATGCAAAATGCTACTTTCCGCACTCGACGCGTAATGTACTATTTCATTACTCCTAGCTGTAAAGAAAAAATCTTTTATCTACGATTGATACGAAATATAAACATTATATCTCTGTTTAGATGCGTAGAAAGTGATTATTTACGTACTTGTATTCATTGCGCATGCGCGTCTCAGCTCTAAAGAATTACTCTTCTTTACCACACTAGTGCGGTAAAGAAGAGGAATTCTTCAGCTTTACGCACGATTAGAGAGTTTGTTTACATTTAACAAAACTAATTTGCTATTCTTTTATTAAAATAACTGTTTATATCGAGTTTTTAGTGAAAAACAATGAATGAATCAAGTGGCTTTGACGAAAATGTAGAGAATAATACTCCTCCAGAAATAATTAATTCGGCAACAAATACAACTCAAGATTAATGCCATCTTTATCAAGAGAAGAGATACGAACTTACATGCAGCAAGTTTATTTTTATCTGTATTTATTATTTAAATCTAACAATCGTAGATAAAGTACGGTACGCAACTCGTGCGAAAACGGCATTTTGCATTGCTCGTGTGGTTTTACAACCCTCGCTGTCGCTCGGGTGCAAACTCCACACTCGCATGCAAAATGCTACTTTCCGCACTCTACGCGTAATGTACTATTACGTCCTAGGAACTAAAATATTTTTTATGTACGGCGGGTAGTTGTCAAAACTTCCGTTAGTACCGCTACAGTCTTTGTAGAAATGCTTCTAGTACGATTAAAATCCGCTAGATGTCAATGCGTTTTATTTATCTTTTCTTATAGTGTAACCTCTTTTTAAGGTTTCTTTTTTTAAGTCTTAAGTATGTACTAATATTTGTTATTATTATATATTGATTAGTGATTAATATTTAATGTTTTTTCATTGTGTGCTACCTCGGAAAAAATAGCATATGCTACGCGACTGTGAAGTGTTTTTTCTTTACCTTGGCAATATTTACTGTCGAGCGAAGCGAGACAGTAAATGTAATTGCCGCGGTAAAGAAAAAACTCACTTCACAGCCTAGTAACATAATATACTATTACTTTTATCGCTTTTAGGACACTCGTGATTTTTTAATACTCTTTAGTTTTTTTTTAAATTAATGGTAAGTTTAATGCCACAAGTTTAAGTTAAAAATCACCTAGTTCGATAAAAGGTTGTTATTAAAAGTTATAAAGACAATGTAGTTTAAAAGAAATATAATCCGACTATTTTTAGTGTTAAGCATTAACCTTACTTTAAGAACTGTAATCACGCGAAATCTCAAAATGTTGAAAAGAAAAAAGTCCAGTCATGCACCATGACTTAATGAGCGAATTTTCAAAGAAATCTGGGTATTATTGGCTTATGATAATATAGGAAAATTTTGGTTTAGGATTTGCATGGGTGAAAAAAAAATTGGTACACAGGGGTACGAGGTACAAAAGTCAAAATCGTATTTACCCTTCAAGATGCATGTCGTTGGAAAGCTCTTTAAGAGTACAGTAATTGTTTTTATGTACACTTTTATCATATTTTCATATAAAAGGGGGGTAAAATGGAAAAAAACACGTTTTTATGCTATTTTTGACCCTAAATTGTAAAAATTTGACCCCTAAATGAACTCCAAAAATTCTGGCCAACGAACTCATCCATTCTTTTGATATTATTGATATTTTAAAATTTGTTTGAAATTTTTAAGTGCATCCTAAGGGGAGATATCGTCTGGAGTGACACATATATACATACATATATACATACATATATACATACATATATACATACATATATACATACATATATACATACATACCTAAAAAAAAGTGTTAAATTTTAGTAATCGATTCAGAATGGTCTAAAACGGATTTCCATGGAAAAGTTACATGTAATGGAATTCTCCATTTACATGTAACTTTTCTAAAATTCGCATTACAAAAATTTTGAAACCATTGCAATAGCGTAATTTTCTTTGAAAATTCGCTAAAAGAACTCTACCGCAAATTCAATAAAACTAATGTTAGTCTTTCCACCTAATGTTTATAACTTCATTAAAAATGACTGACATTTTAAATACGTTAATATAGTAATGATACTGGTTTTAATTTTTTTAAACGTGGAAAGTCTTGGAAATAAAATGTATAAGGTATTCTACAGGAACGTGACTGTAAAAACTTATTGCTTTCGGACTGAAAGGACTCCGGTTAACATTTAACAACTTATAGGCCTGTTTCGAGCTTAATGATCCTTTCTCTTATATAGGAGAAGACCGTTGTTGAATTTAAGGGGCAGTTCTATTGTAGGCACTTGTAGTAAGGTATATGGAATACAATTTGAAGGGAATTTCCCAGCGTATCTTGTTATTGCCTCTCACTAAAGTTTCCTATTTCTCTTCTTTTACTTAGCTTGATTAAGTATAGAAGAACGTCTTCTCTTTCTGGTGACAAGTAATACAGTCTTACTGGTGTAAAGGAATTACAGTCTTGCTGGTGACAAGCAATACAGTCTTACTGGTGAAAAGGAATTTCAGTCTTACAATTTACAGTCTCGCTGGCGACAAGCAATACACGTTTAATCAATGAAAAATTCTCCTCTTTAGATCTAGTTAAGTAACAAACTGCATTCGTCCTCTCCAGCGATATATTTGAGGTATCCACCTTGTCTGTTTTTATCTATTGTAAAATTCCTCAGCTCTTTGGTGAAACGAACGAACTCATTCTTCAACAATTTTATATTTAAGAGAATCCAGTAAAAACAAATATGAAGAAAAAATTACTTGAAAATGCTCAAACTTATCAAGGAGATCTATCCAAATATACCAAATTACAACTTCTACTCTAAGACACAAGCGTAAATCATTAATCGCTGTTTTATTAAAGGTGAAGAAAGATAATCTCTACGTATTTGGTTATGTACAGTTAACAATTACGTTTACGCGAAGCCTACGGAACCACAACGTTCACTCCCGAGGCGGAGCCGAGGGAGTTAATTATCGCGAGATCGCGAGGGTGCTTGTGATTTTTACTCCCGAGGTACGTACAAGATTTTACCTCCAGAAGGGGGGGGGGATAATGGAAAGATTTTAATTTTAAATTATTTTATTCAACAAAAAAATCCATATTTTTATATTTATTTAAAACAAAAAAAAAAATAGTTAGATATAATATTAAAAATTCTCAGCTTAACCTAACTTATATTTAAATAAAAACGAGCAAATTTAAAATACACTGCCAATTAGTGTGGCACATAGCTTCCTCGCATCCTATCATGTACTTTATTGTTATAATAACATTAACATTATTGTTATATTACTTTATTGTTATATTGTTTATTGTCTAAAACCTATTAATAGTTGTAGCGATCTTTAACACTTCACAGCTGTGTCGCTGTTGGTTTTACTAAAAAATTGTATTTAAAAAAAAAAATGTTTGTCTCATTGAATAGATGAAGTTTCTTTTTTTTCCGTGCCTAAAATTCCAATTTTAAATTTGAAGTGCACGTTTACGTGAGCGTTACGCGTGAACGCTTGGACAGATAACGTTGTCCAACGAATGCATTCTGGGCATTGGTAAAATGAACATGTCTACCAAATTTCATCAAAATCGGTCAAGAATTACTCAAGTTATCGTCGGACGTTTAAAAATTCGCGGACACACAGACCAACAGACAGACAGATAGACAAGAGACCAAAAATGTTCCCTGATGTCTGAAACGGATTTCTGTCTTGGAATTTTTAAAAGGCGGAGACATAAAAGTCTTTCGTTCTCAAAAATTGAACACAATGCTTCCGTTACCTTCGGTAAGCTCAGAAGCTAAAGAACTAATAAATTTAACTAAAAACAACACAAGAAATAGAACGTTTACTCAAAACACGGAGCGTTTTAAAACAAAACAATTAAATATTTAAAAACAGCTGATTGCGAGTCTTGTTTGTAATAAACAGTGTTGCCAATTATATCTTTGAAAATCCGTTCAAACGCAGTTCTTTTACTAGAATTAAGTTGGCTGCACTGAATTTACAGGAAGTTATGCCATAACTCCCTGTGGCTCGGCCAGGCAGTTAAAACACTTTACACACTAAAAACCAGGCAGTTAAGTTAACTTCTCCCGCCTGGAGGTAAAAGCTTCTAATAGAGCCTAAAGGAAACTTTACTTCTTGCAACAAAGACTCAACTTTATTTACCAAATAATATTAAAAAATTTATTTTATATTTATTATTTATTTTACTTTAAGTAAAGAATATCTCCAAAACAAAAATATTCTTTTTTCAATATCTAAAGAGAATTTTAACGTGAAACTTTTTGAATTCTCCATTTACATGTAAATTTTCAAATAGAATTCGAGATGTCTTCTTGGAGAAATCAAAAATATATATTTATCTTTTTTCTTTGTTACATTTTAATTTAGTTGTTTTTATTCTTTTGTAAAAACCGAATCTTAACTGGAAGAAATATATTTTCTCTCTTTATATCAGAGCTTAGATTTCCCCATGGTAAAATTGACTCTGGTATTGCGTTGGAAATTGAAAAAGTTCAGTAATTTACAGAATGTTTGCTGTGTCTGGTTACCACCTCGGAATTTGTTTCCTTGTTTTTCGTTGTTTTTCTATCTTTCAAGTCGAGTAAAGAGACAATAGTACGATAACTTAGTCTTAAACAGTTGAAAAAGTTGACCTTAACTAATTTACAAGTCTTTTTTGTTTAGACGAAAAAAGAAATCATTTCACAATTTGTTTTCATTCATAAATTTAAAATGGCCGGAATCAATATTAAGATAAAAATAATTTACATTCATATTATTCTTCTTTTTTATAGTATTTACTGTTCGTAATTTATTATGTTATTAGTTGCATCATCTTGCAGCCAAGACCAGATTTGTATACGAATTATTAGTTTGTTTTCAGATTAGTTCTACTCTAAAAATAAGTTTTTTTTTTTTTTGTTTTCAACCCATCGCGCAATTATCCAGAAGTAAAGTAGTTGTCTTTCAGTCATTCCTTTTATGATTTAATATCCCTAATAACCACCTTATCACGTTTGCAAAAAAGGGGGAAGGTGCTGCAATGCTTTTGAAAAGGAGTATAATAATATGATGTATCTGTGGATTTGGTTCACTGTTTTTTGTTTTTGATCTTATCTAATATTGGCAACTTTAAACTTAGTATTTTCCCTAAACATATTGTTATTATCAATTAAAATGTTTTTAAGAGGTTTACTTGATAAATTATTATACCAATAATATGGCGAAAAGTGTATAATTTGAAAACTAGCATCTATTCAGAGTAGTTGGTCATATAAACTAATTGTTAGCCTAATTACAGAGTTTCTGAATTATTGTAAAGGAAATGCAGAGAGGATATCCTCATTAACCCTAATTGAGTTATAAAACCTTACTTCCACCTTGTATTGAACAGGTCGAGTACCAGGTGCATCTACGTAGTCTATTTCTTCGGTTTTAGAACTCCATCTTTCTATAATAATTATAACTCTAAATACCTAACAGTGAAAGATACTCCGCTAAATGAATACCCGTAACAATCTCAAAGAGAGTGGCGAGGAGAAAACACGGTTACACGTTCTCTTTAATTCAGGACGAGATGGCTTCGAAGTAACTTAACAAAGTATATGATACTCCGCTAAATGAATAACCCGTAACAATCTCAAAGAGAGTGGCGAGGAGAAAACACGCTTACACGTTCTCCTTAATACAGGACAAGATGGCTTCGCAGTTACTTAACAATGTATATGATACTCCGCTAAATTAATGATCCGTAACAATCTCAAAGAGAGTGGCGAGGAGAAAACATGGTTACACGTTCTCTTTAATTCAGGACGAGATGGCTTCGAAGTAACTTAACAAAGTATATGATACTCCGCTAAATGAATAACCCGTAACAATCTCAAAGAGAGTGGCGAGGAGAAAACACGCTTACACGTTCTCCTTAATACAGGACAAGATGGCTTCGCAGTTACTTAACAATGTATATGATACTCCGCTAAATGAATGATCCGTAACAATCTCAAAGAGAGTGGCGAGGAGAAAACACGGTTACACGTTCTGTTTAGTACCAGGACAAGATGGCTTCGCAGTTACTTAACAATGTATATGATACTCCGCTAAATGAATGATCCGTAACAATCTCAAAGAGAGTGGCGAGGAGAAAACACGGTTACACTTTCTGTTTAGTACCAGGACAAGATGGCTTCGCAGTTACTTAACAATGTATATGATACTCCGCTAAATGAATACCCGTAACAATCTCAAAGAGAGTGGCGAGGAGAAAACACGGTTACACGTTCTCTTTAATTCAGGACGAGATGGCTTCGCAGTAACTTAACAATGTATATGATACTCCGCTAAATGAATACCCGTAACAATCTCAAAGAGAGTGGCGAGGAGAAAACACGGTTACACGTTCTCTTTAATTCAGGACGAGATGGCTTCGAAGTAACTTAACAAAGTATATGATACTCCGCTAAATGAATAACCCGTAACAATCTCAAAGAGAGTGGCGAGGAGAAAACACGCTTACACGTTCTCCTTAATACAGGACAAGATGGCTTCGCAGTTACTTAACAATGTATATGATACTCCGCTAAATGAATGATCCGTAACAATCTCAAAGAGAGTGGCGAGGAGAAAACACGGTTACACGTTCTGTTTAATACAGGACAAGATGGCTTCGCAGTTACTTAATAACCCTTTGACTGCGGCATAGAAGAGAGAAAAAAGTCCTTCCTGGAACGGATTTTTTTTTTTCATTTATTTATGTTAGTCCGGACTCAGGTATGCATGAAATTGCATCAGAATCGTTTTTCTAGTGTTTATTGTTTATAAACATAACAAAAACATTATGACGCACCATGTGCGTCATGCAGCCACAGAAAGGACAATTTATCACTGAAACGGGTATGACGCACCATATGCGTCACCATGACGCATCGTGTGCGTCATGGTATAATTATTCTATTTTTACTTATTTTATTATTCAATACGTAAAAAAATGACAAGTTTGTAAAATTTATCGTGTAATTGAAACATGTAAACACTTGGACCTTACTAATTATTCATAACTATTGATATATGTATAAAACTATATTTTTTTTAAAGGTTTCTTTTCACCCCAGCTATCTAAAGTATTTATTTTAGAAATTAATATATATCGGAAGAAAGAAAATAGACTGCCAATTAGTGTGGCACATAGCTTCCTCGCATCCTATCATGTACTGTATTGTTATATTAACATTAAAATTATTGTTATATTGTTTATTGTGTAAAAATTATTAATAGTTTTAGCGATTAATAGCTTTAACACTTGATAGTGGTGTCGCTGCTGGTTTTACTAATAAATTGTATTTGAAAAAAATGTTTGTCTCATTGAATAGATGAAGTTAGATTTTTTCCCCGACCTAAAATTCCAATTTTAAATTTGAAGTTCACGTTTACGCGAGCGTTGCTCATGAACGCTTGGACGGATAACGTTGTCCAACGAACTCGTCCTGGGCATTGGTAAAATGAACATGTCTACCAAATTTCATCAAAATCGGTTGACATTTACTCAAGTTATCGTCGCACGTTTCATAATTCGCGGACACACAGACCGACAGAGAGACAGACAGACAGACAGACAGACAGACAGACAGACAGACAGACACGAGACCAAAAATGTTCCCTGATGTCTGAAACGGATTTCTGTCTTGGAATTTTTAAAATCGGAGGCATAAAACTTTTTCGTTCTCAAAAGTGAACACAATGCTTCCGTTACCTTCGGTAAGCTCGGAAGCAAAATAAAATAAAATAAAAAATGGGAAGAGCAAAATGTTAGGAAAACGGTGTGACGCAACAGGTGCGTCATTAATGACGCACCGTGGGCGTCATGTCGTTTTGAAGAAAGCAATGTTTAGTGCCCCAGTTAAAAAAATCTAAACTTGTAAAATAATATCCCTAACAATTAGTAAATACACAAGTAATGCTAGCTAATGACTTACTTTATTCAATAAAAAAATGCTGTATAATTTAACTTACGCGAGTAGCGTACTGAGGGGCCAGAAAAAAAGAGAAAGCAAAATCACGCGTTACTAAGCCCAAAAAAAAGGAAACTAGAACGACTCACTCCATACAACCCTTGGACTTGTACGAACATGACCATGCCTCTTCCAAACCGATATCTTATGGCAGAGGCTCCCCCACTCCTTTTTTGGAGAGAGGCTTTTTTTCTGTCCATGACGCACCGTAGGCGTCATGCAATTTCTCTAAAGAGACAATATGTGACGCACATGGTGCGCCCTACCGCAGTCAAAGGGTTTGTATATGATACTCCGCTAAATGAATGATCCGTAACAATCTCAAAGAGAGTGGCGAGGAGAAAACACGGTTACACGTTCTGTTTAATACCAGGACAAGATGGCTTCGCAGTTACTTAACAATGATGAGTTCCCAACTTAACAAAGAAAAGGGAGGGTAACAAACAAAGTATCTCTTGGTCATTTATATTATTTACATTTTACTATTACTATATCGTATCCTGCAAAGTGAAAAAAGTAATAATTAAAAAGTTTTAATCCCGCTGTGGTAATTACTTATTCTATACTGCTGAGTTTAACAACCTCTCTGTATATTTTCTATTTAATTAATTTAATTGTATGACTAAAATAAAATTATATGGTATATACATTTATAAATGTAAAAAGGACCCGTAAAAAATGTAACTTATCCCATAAAGATTATTAATTTAGTGTTTTTTATTAAGGTAATATAAAGAAACTAAAATATTTTATTATAACTTTAAATTCATTAGGTTAATATATATAAAATATAATAGCCTTGACCCTTTCATAAAATAGAATCAGGATTTTATTATGCATCATTCATTCCTTAATTAAGATTAAATTACCCTGTTAATCGTAGTTAGGAGGCTATTTATTATACACAAAAATCATCCATTTCATTATTAGACACGATAAATAACCAATAAAAGAAACCAAAATATTGTTAATCTGGTCTTAAAAAATTTAAATAAAAAAAAAATGTATTATTATTATTTTTTTTTTTTTAACAAATTCTTTATTGGCATAAGTAACAAAAAAAATATTTGTGTTTACCGTAGCCATAATGTTATTTTGAGAGGGGTTATTTTGTGCCTTTTTTTTTTTAATTTTGATATTTTGTAAGGGAGCTTTTTAATCAAATTTGGGGAAGGGTATAATGGACAATTTTGGAGTATATGTATATTTATATTTTTATTTTTCTTAACGGAAATTTTTGATTGGATTTTTGTTAGGGTTGTTTGCAGGTATTTAAACGGGTATCATAGGCAGTCTGTGGACTGACTTAAGAGTGGACCAACCTGGCATTTGCCTAGTAAATTGAGGGAAACCACAGAAAACCTCAATTAGGTTGGGTGGACCCGAGTCCTTCCAAAATTCTTCCTATGTTTTCCCTAAGAAATTTTTATTTATTGATTTATTTTTATTTCGTTTGTGGGTTTCCGTTGGTGAGTGGTCTCCAGAATTTACAATTTTAGGCTAATAGGAGTAATTTATTTCTTTTACGAATTTTAGTGTAAGTGTAATATTTTTTAATTTTGAGAAAAGTATGGTCTTGATTTTTTTCTTTTTCATCTTGAATATCTTGAATTTTAAGTTCTTTGAATAATTTGGTACGTTCGGATTTGTACTTAGGACATTCCAATAGGATGTGAGTCATACTTTCTTCTTTATTTGGACATGTATAACATATAGGCGAATCACTTAGTCCTATCATAATATAGTGGTATTGAATGCATCTTGCATGGTAACTTCTCAATCTATTAATTTTGATTACATCCTTACGTGGTAATTTTGATTTCCAGAACCATGGTTTAATTGGAACTTTTTTGATAATTGATTTGAAATTTCTTGCTTTTTCTGGTTCTTCTTGGAGTTTCATGTTCCATTTTTCAAACATTTTCTTTTTGGATACTGCTATTAGATCTCTTGTTGGTATTTTTTTGTCTGATTGTTTTGTAGGGGTTTTGGCAAGTTTGTCTGCTTCCTCATTTTCTGTAATTCCTTGATGTGATTTGACCCATATAAAGTCTATTTCTTCCTTGCATCTTTTGATTTCTGCTATATTGTTTAATATATTCATGAAGATGTGATCCAAGTGTGTTGTGTATGAAATGTCTAGTTTTTTAAGAACTCCCTGGTTGTCACATGCTATTGTGTATTTGTAATAGTTATTTTGTAATGTGTTGATATATTCTAGTGCTTGTAGAATGGCTAAACTTTCTAATGTATATATACTAGCTTGTTGAGAACATGAGTAGCCAATGCCTTGTTTTAATTGAGGGTCATAGTATGAGTATCCTGATATGTTTTGTTGTTTTGATCCGTCTGTAAATATTTTGTAGGTTACTTTTGGATTCAATTTAGTGAGTTGGTCTTGAAATGTTATGTCATTGTAAGGATAAGTAAGTTTGGGTATATGTATATTCGGTTGTTGATATAAGTTTTCATAAGTAATTTGATGAATTGATAGCAATTTATGTTGGTATATAGTTTGATCTAAGTAAGGTAAAACAGAATTGTAGCTATTGATTAGTAAGGGCGTAGGTTTATGTCGCCAGTATCTATGTCCTCTGTTTATTTTATTTGATAGTTCTGTTACCGATGTGTATATGTCAGAGTTTTGAGTAAATAACTTTAACAGCAGTTTGTCAGTTAGATGTTGTCGTCGTAAGTCAAGTGGTTGTTCGCAACATTCAGTTAAGATTACGACTATTGGTGTTGATTTTAAATATCCCATGGATATTTTTAGGGCTCTGTATTGGATGCGGTCGAGGGTTGTTAGTAAGTATTGTCTGGCGTTTCCATAGAAAGGTGAGGCAAAGTCTAAACATGTTCTTATTGTAGCCCTGTATAGAGTGAGCATGGTTTTTGGATCACTTCCCCATGACTTGTTGCAGGTCATTTTCATTATATTTAGGTATTTTTCACATTTTGAGGTAATAATCTTGATGTGTTCTTTCCATGAAATTTTTTGATCGAGGAAGAGACCAAGAAATCTAACTACTGTTTTTCTTTTTATCTGTACATTTCCAAAAGTTATTTTATTTTCTAGATTGAGATTATTTCTTCTAGTGAAAATGCAGAATTCTGATTTTTCATGTGATAGTTCTAATCCAGTAAAAAAATGTAAAGCGTGTTGCTTTTATATTGTTAATAACTTTAATTCTACTCAATATGTTTTAATGAAACCATGCCTACAACAGGCCTACACATGTTAGCGCACACCACTGCATAAAAATTAATGAATATTATTCAGCTAATTTTGCGCCTGTTATGTGGGACCTTTCATGATAGATATACATGCATACAGAAATGCAATAGTACATTACGCGTCTAGTGCGGAAAGATAGCATTGTGCATGCGAGTGTGGAGTTGGCACCCGAGCGACAGCGAGGGTAGTAAAACCACACAAGCAAAGCAAAATGCAGTTTTCGCACGAGTTGCGTACCGTACTTTATCTACGATTGTTTGATTTTAATAATAAATACAGAAAAGAAAATTAATAAACTTCCTGTATGTAAGTTCGTATTTCTCTTTTGATAAAGATGACATTAATTCATTAGTTGTATTTTGTGCTGAATTAATTATTTTGGGAGACGGATTATTCTCCTCATTTTCGTCATAATCACTTAAATCACTCATTGTTTTTCACTAAAAACTCGATATAAACAGTTACTTTAATTAAACAAACAGCAAATTAGTTTTGTTAAGTGGAAACAAACTCGCTAATCGTGTATTAAGGTGAAGAATTCTTCTTTTTTACCGTCCTAGGGCGGAGAAAAGAGGAATTATAAAAACGCGCATGTGCGATTATTACAATTACGTAAAGAATCCCTTTATACGCATCTAAACAGATATACAATGTTTATATTTCGTATCATTCGTAGATGAAACTGTTTTTGTGATGTATGAAATGAAAAGTATTAAAGTATCCAACAATTTTTGCAATCCTTAGCAATGTATAGACAAAAAATTTATTTTATATCTACTGATATATTTATAGTACTAAAATAATATTGATTATTCATCTAATTTGTATATAAATTGTTCATTATTCTTTGTGTGACCTCATTTATTATTAAAGTTACGTATTAACGTAAATTGGTGTGGAAAAAAAAGTTCATATTCATTTTTCCCTCCTAATTCTTCTCTTTCTCTTAATATATGGGGTCACGCAGTAATAAAACCTTTTTAAAAAAGGTAAAAAGTAGAACTTCATTAAGTATAAAATGAATTCAATGAAAAAAAAAAAATTAAGATCTTAGCCAGGTGTATACGAAGCGGTCTTTATTAAATACTCTTCTTCACTTTAATCTTCATTATTATTATTTTTTTTTTTTTTTAATAGACCTCACATTTTTTTATTCTAGAACCCAAGAGAGGGGAAATACATCAACATAAAATATAGCATTCTGTTAACAAACGAGGGCCCTAATTAACTTACATTCATAATTCATTTTTTGATCAGAAAAGTCACACGTAGAGGAATAGCAATATTTTCAAAAAAATTTCATACTTTTTTTTCCAAATGTGAAAAAATAAAATTGAATTTATCTTATTTTAATATTTTATAGCATAAGCTATATATTTTAACAATCTAATAAATTAATATAATTGCTAATAAAGTAGTAAATAATAAGTAGTATGGGTTTTATATCTTGAAGTATGTAGTAGCATCGGAAATTAGATAATAATTCTATATTATTGCAAAGTAAATGGAATTATTTGATATTGAATAAGTATCTAAAATTGGGTATTAAATCTTTATTATTGCAAAGAACGTATACATGATAATGTCATCTATAATTGGGAATTAAATCTATATGATTGCGAAGAAAATATGTTTTACATCTGTACAAAGAATACAGCATCAAAAATTATCTATAAGTTTGTAATTGTAAAGACCACTTTTGAGAATAGGTATATTCACTTCTTTTAATCTCATTCAAATTTAGGCTACTAAAACTAGATTTGGAGACAAAAACAAAAGCGTATAAAAATATATAATACCAGCGTGGAGTTATTTGCTAAAGCTAATGTAAAGTTGTTGTTTTTTTACTTTTTTTGTTCGTTTGACTCACAGACCCCAGTAAATTTGTCCTTTCAATGTACCCGAAACAAGAGAAAGGCTTTCTAGACCCTACTTTTTATCTAATCAGGCAATAAAAAAAAAATCGTTTAAAGGCACTCTGTATATAAAATAAAAAAATTTAGACCTGACTTTGATATCCTGTTTCTGAATCCCTTGATATTAGCTGAAGACTTTTATGGTAAGCATTAAATTCTCTTTGAGTAGTTTTTGTCAACATACCTAACACAGGTCAATCTGTATAGGAGATTAGTTTCTTCAAAACTCAAATTAATCATCGCATTAATAGGTACGTAAAATGACTGTGATATATGTATATATCCAGTAAGGATCTAATAATGACTATTATGAAGAATAAATATATGTTAAAGGATCCGAAAAAGATTGGTTAACAGGAATTTAATAATTTAAAGTAGTCTATCATTTCAAAATGTCCTAAAGAGATTACTTGATTTATCGTAATCAGATACATATTTTTAATTTTTTTTTAGGTTCATTTATTAGCAGCCTTCGTGTTTTATCTGTTGTAACGTTATAGAGGTACTATTACATTAATTTTATTTATAAAATAATGTTTTCTTTTGAGAAAAATAATTTGATGTCTTTGTTACAGGTACTCCATATTATATCAAGTAGTATAGTTGAATTCCTTGATTACTCCGTGGCGAACGCCTTGGTCTTGTTCACCAACTTCTTCATCATTGTCTCATATCCGATCAACTTCGCCATCTACTGCGGCATGTCTCGCCAGTTTAGAGAAACCTTCAGGGAGCTCTTCGTTAAGGGAGCTGTACAGGCTGTCAGGCAGAGAAACGGCGGATCATCTAGGTATGAATTCCTTTACCATGTTTTATGGAATAAAAGAATGTAGAATGTGGTTTTACTCATCATGTATAATTAATTGCTCTTTCTTTAAGAGCCATGTTAGGAGTAAAAAGTACTCTTATAAAACCATTAAATTTCTTCAGTAGATATAAATTTATTAGTATTTTCCATGATTCCTCTCAGGATTAAATTGAAAAAAGCCCTCAGTATTCTCGTTCCATTACCTATTAGGGTTGAGGCTTAAGCCACAAGGTTAATTAGCGTTTCACCGCTAAACCTGTGAGTACCGGATCCTGTGAGAAATAGCTCCCTAAGGCAACTGTAATTAGAACTCAAAGGAATGCCGGAATTCCGCAACTATTTTCTACTTGAGTGCTTTAGCCTCGTAAGCCGAATACTGGGATAAGTTTAATCTCTTTTGGAGTTAATACTGGAAACGTATTATTGGTATCCATCGAGCTTAGTTATTTATTCATTATTTATATATCCTGCTATGGATGCCAATTATTATAAGGGTGATAGGGTGACGCGATGTCATCCATTAAAGATATAGTTGAATAAGCCCTTTTGCAAAAGCCCTTTTTCGAGCTTTCGCCTGTCGGATTATTTATAATTATTATTTTAGCTATTCGGCTATAGCTCTGACAGTCCAATTAGCCAAACGTTATTCTGCGGAATTAACTCGTCCAATTCATTCATGATTTATAGCAATACTTTATAATTCTTTAAAAATAATTTATTTAAAATTTAACAACTAGGTAATTTTTATTTGTTTTTGATTTTTCGGGGCTCTCGCTCTATACGTGTTTAAAACTTACTGATGGCCCTCATCTAGTAATTATTAACATGTAAAACTGTAAATAAAAATAATTATGGTGGAAATATACCATTATTATTATTAATTTATGACTATAAATGTTTTCTTATTTCGATAACACTTAGTATGTAATATATTTTAATCCTTTATTTTTTTAATTGCAGATTTTCTCTAGTGAATGGACCAAGGACATGCACTAATGAAACCGTCCTTTAAGTCTCGAGGTAATATAAACCAAACAATATAGTTTTATTGTTTATATTTATATTCTTTCAGATGAGTTTAATGAATTCTGAGTTCTCACTTCTTTAAACTAGTCTTTTATTCATTTTTCTTTTAAATATTCATGTGTATTATTCATTTAAAAAGGTTTATAAAAGTTTTTTTTTTAACTTTAACGTGGTTAAGTAATGAACTCACCTAACTTTGTTTGAACTAATAAAAGCATTATATTCTTTAAATTAATTTTGAATAGTCAAATAGTTTGAGTGTTTATACTTGAATTTCGTGATCCAATTTGGCTATTTGAGTTACAAATTTAATTTAGGTCCTACGACACTGTATCATAATCAAGCAGTTTAATTAGTGTTTGTTTTCCTCTCGTACCCTAATGCATACCAAGTATTATAAGCAACATGCTAATGTCATGTGTCATGCCACTTCCCTTATTAAACAACCACCAAAAATGTTTACTGTAGTAGTGTTGTGAAACTTCACTAATTGGACAATGTTTCTCAACTAAGAATTTGGAAGCTTCTTTCATGAAAATAGAGGTAACTTTCTTCGTATGAAAATTAGAAATTAGCAAAGCTTCTTTTCATCTTTGTGAAAGCTTCTTTCTTGAATGTTCGTTCTTATTAGGTTTTAAATTCATTAAAACCCATTGAGTAAAAATGATTTGTTTATTGTAAATCAAACCGCTGTAACAAATAATTTAGTATAAATCAGTTATACAGCACTAAACTAATTATAAAACACGAATTCATTGATTGTGCAACCAATTGAAGAAGTCAAAACCAGTCTTATTAGCATATAAAGAGAATGTCTCTTTACATAAAACATCTTGCAGCCTCATCAAAAAAGTGAAGTTAACAATGACTTTTGACTTGCACTTTTAAAGTCAATCTGTAAGATGTTTTATGTACAGAGACAGCAGATTATGTGAAAAAGGCTGCTTTAGAACAGCTGAGGGAGCCAGGGTAGCCGAGCGTCTTAAAGCGCTCGTTCAGCTATCAATAAGTCGAGGCAACTCGAGATCTTGGGTTCGATCCCGTGCCATGATACTCTGAATAGCACCAATGAATCGCGGATGGTGCAGGGCGAGGGACACCCTTTATGGGGACTCTTCCCCCACTCTTAGATGTGGGTCCAATCCGTGTCATGATGATGTAATTTATATCTATGGTTCGAGGACGGAGCAGGGCGAGGGACACTCTTTATGGGGACTCTTCCCCCATGCTTTGACGCACACTTATATAGCTTACTAATGACCACACCATACTCCCTTCGGCGGTACAATGTACAAATGTATGATGTGTGAAGTAGCTGGAACTCTCCACCACGGGGTGTAAAAAGGGCCTAAGTGATGGCCTAATTGCAAGGTTCGAACAAGTGGTTCGTCCTACCCATTCTAGTTGGAAGTTCTAGACTACTACTACTACTACTACTACTACTACTACTACTAGATTAGCTGAAACCGGTCAATTGTTTAAATGCAATCATTCTGTGTGGCCTTTTAGGTTATATTGAACTACACCTCTTTTATGATGAGTCAAAATGACAAATTGGAGAAAACAGTCAAAGATCTTACCATAAAAGGTCTATTTTATTTGGAATGATAATTCCTGTTTATATTATTTATAACCTCCAATGAGTTTGCTCTAGGTTAGCTTAAACATTCATTCCTTCTTTCTGTCCACTAGTATTTTCTAGGTTGATTTTATTTTCCTTTGTTTGGAAGTCACAAATTCTTTCTGAATCCGGTCACGAGAATCATATTCAGCATTCACTCAATACCGTGAGGCAAATGGGTTTCTGATTAGTGAAAATAGCGTCCGTCGGTCAAATATCTTAAGAATGCGTGGCTGATGGGAGTCAAGGCACTGACCCCCGAGGCACTTAAACACTGCAATTGTTGTAAAGATCAGTCTGATGGGAACCTGATAGGCAACTGTCCCATAATTGTTTTTATTAGAAAAGACAAAACTCCTTTATCAAATAAACAGGTTTGACTAACGCACGTCATCTCTCTTGGACAGAGAAGCGGCATTATTCTTATGCCAAACAAATAAAAAGCATCTCTCCTGTATTTATAAATTAAAAGGGAAAAATGTAGTTTTTTTTAGCAGAAAGTAAATACTTGAGCCTCATTCACACGGTGGCACTAATGTCGCGACATTCAATGCCGTGTAACTGATTGACACTGAATGTTATGAGCTATTAACACGCCCTTTCCATACTGATGTGACTGTTCTTTAAAGTAGCAAACCAGAACAAAGCTATAATATTAGTTTTGGAATGTAATTAATCATATTTTACGTATTAATATAGATTATGTTTTAAGTAAATAATAATAGTAAGGTTACACTACGTTTCCAACAGGCAGTGCCGTGACATCTAGTGACAAAATATAAAAACACAATTCATGCTGGATATTAGATGTTATGGTATTGTAGTACACATCTACTGTTCAAACGACGACACTAGGTGACACTAATGCTGCAGCATTGAATGTCACGAGATTAGTGTCACCGTGTGATCAAGGTTTAAGGTTCATCTCTCCCATGCGCATTGCTTTTGGTCTATTTATTCATTAGGTTAAAGGGAAATCATGACTTTTATGTAGAGTACTGACAAATTTTCTTTGTTTAATAAAACGTTTAAAAAATAGCTCATCTCTTAAAGAATCTGCATAAAAACGATATTATTCTTTTGTCCCTTAAACGATTAGTAAACGTGTATTGTTTATGTTCTTCATTTATTCAACTGCATTTATTCATTTGTTCATTAATTCATTTTCATTTATCCAATTTAAGTCAACCGATTTAATGTGACCCAACATTATCTAATGAACTACAGTATTTAAGTGAGTGAAAAATAAATAATCGTCTGTGTTCTCGAGAGCAAAATATAACTGTGTAGAGTACATAATGGCGGGGAGTTTTTTAGTTGTTAGTAAACAAAAACAACAATATTCATTTATCTTTAATGTTTTTAAGCAATTTAACAATTTTAAGTTGTACTTATTTGGAACTGTTTATTTTGTGTCCTCGTTAGTATTTTTGCTGTCTCAGATGTTAGGGAATTAATTTTGAATAAATCATATATACTATGACTAGGTCTGTTTCAAGACTTAGGGGTACAAAAACATAACAAATAACTTATCCTGAAATTAAGTTTTTGTATTTAAGCACATTTGGACAAAGTTGAAACATTTGTTTCCACACGAACGAGTTGTATTTACTAATTTCAATAATCCGGTATACAAAGTCGAAAAGTTGACCCGGGTCGGGAGAGAGAAGGTTAGCGATAGTTTGAGGAAGGGATTAGCCTGTTTAGGGTTTAAGCGGTTTTACCCTAGGATATCCAAGTAGCGAGGTTAAACTAGTGCTGGAGCCTGGAAAATCCCTTTAGTAAATCTACCCTTGATAGAATTCCGCTTTCCTTCCTCCGAATCTTTGCCCTAGCGACAACTAAACGCTTTCAGAAAACCCCCCCATTAGCACAATATTGAAAATATCTTTCTCGGCTAAATCCAACTCTCCCACTCCTTTAGACCCTCCTGACAAACTTAAGCGTGAGAATAAAGCCCGGACCTTACTACAAAACCAGAAACAAATTAATAAAAGCTTTCGACAAAATACTATTCCACAAATTCAACTTAACCATTTCACAATTTGCCAATTAGCAAACAGAACGAATAATAATCAAGTTTTTATTCCAAATCGTATTTTAGAAGCTGTCAAAAAGTTTACCCTAAATTCAATAGATTCAGGAATTAAAATTAATATCGAATCCAAGGGGTCGGTTTTTCTATTTAATCGATTGTTTAAATTTAATATTTAATTTTGAATAATCTAATATTCCTGCAACTATTAAGTTACCAGAGATATTGCTTTAAATTAACATTAGTGGTTTCAACCCCCGTTGTCAATTACGAAGCTTTAATTACATAAACATTATTGAGTATTTAACTAAGCCAATAGTGTGAGATCGTTAATTTATTAAAAGCTGAGACACTGCTAACTCTATTATAGTGGTTTTTACTTTCTCATATAAAGAGAAAGTATTGCGATGGCACGAAAATTCCGATTTTGAGATTTTGATGGATCTACACGTTTTGAGGTCCCCTGAATACAAAAAGGTTGTTTTTTTAAATCAAATGTCTGTCTGTCGTCTGTCATCTGTGCAGACGCATGGAACCTAAACTACTGGGCCGATTTTGACATACATGTTCAGAAAAATCATATCCCGAGGTGAAATCGAGAAATGAATTTTAGCTCCAAATTTGGAGGTGTCCCCCAAAAACTCTGAAAAAACGTGAAAAAAATTATATCTCGAAAACGGTTCCGACAATTTTGATTAAAAAATTCTAAAGTGTAGTCCATTTAAATACGAATCTAACGATATAAGCCGTTTTCTCGGGAAAAATCTAGTTCCTGATAAAATAGCTTAAAACGCGGATGGAGAGAGCCCGGGTTCGATTCCCCGCCCAGGAGAAGTTATTTTTATGATAAATTATGATGAAATGTTCAATAATAATTAAATGTCCATACGAAAACTAATAAATGGAAAACACTGGGCTAGGTAATTATGAACTTGTATATAAGAAAGTTTGTCTGAGTTGTCGCGGACCGATTTTTTATAGCTATCTCAAGTGTACAGTTGATTTCATTTTCAGTTAACCTACCAGTAGAAAATGATTAATACAGTCCAAATTTTGTCAATATTAATTGGTTATAGCTTAACTAATGTCTAATAAGGGGGCATGGTTAAAATTGATAATACTTAAGTGGCTCATGTCATATCCATACCACTAATAATAATTAGATTACTTTATGTGTATATATAATTATTTTAAGAAATAAATTGAGAATTTATTTTAATCCTAAATAATTATTGAATTTTGAATTGCACTGTAGTATATGAGATGTCTGATTACTGAACTGATACTGCTGTAGTATTGTGAGGACTATAAAGTAATTATTATTACATTAATAATATTAAAAGTGTGAACAATAAAACTGCTATGTTTACAAGTCCCAATTAGTTGTAGTTATCGAATTTAATAAATCTAAAAATAAAAAAAAAATGGATACAGTTTAATGAATATGAAAAGAATTAAAAAAAGAAACGGACTCAACGTCCGTTTTTATCAACTCCACTTGCGCTCTTAATCATCATTAGTTTGTCACTTGATAGATTAGTTATTAAAATATTACTCAAAATCAAAGTGGCCACCTATCAAGTGGCAAACTAACATCAACTTAATTTTCTGTCTCCTAACTAATTTTATACTCAAGATCATGAAAATCACATTGTCCACCATAACTGGCGGGACATGGCCACTCTTCACCGGTTTGTTTTTTTCAAATGCCTATTGCCAAGCTATGTCCTGCAGACGAACTTAGCTGACCACATGTTCTTAAAAGGCCCAAAAAAGATAAAGTTATACTCAAAGTTGATGCTTTGAATGCAAGCTTCATGTCAATCAGACATTTATTTGCACGCTATCTCCTGGACTATATTTATAGATACTAGCTTATAACTTCAGAGAATTTAATTTAAAGCAATTCAAACAAAATTTTATCTCCAACATTTTAAAAGGTAAAAAAGCTCCAATATGGAAAAGGTAAAATTCATTTCTGCAAACATTTATCCCCCCCCTTGTTTTTCCAGCGAAAAAATGACTTATTCAATGTGGAATAACCCTCATGTTTTTTTCTCTATAATTCTTCCCTTTTTCATGGGGTACTCTAAGCCATCAATTATTAATATTGCGTAGGATACAGCAATGTCTACACTCGCGTCACGTTAATCTAAATTTCATAAAGAATACTTCTTTCAGAGATAAGTAAATTGCTTCCAAGCTTACCGAAGGTTTGATCGGGAGCATTATGATATGAAGAGCAAACATATTTTTATATCTTCGATTTCTAAAATTCCATGACAGAAATACGTTTATATCAACCTCAGAGCAAGGAAGAGGTAGAGGGAGCAATGCGATTTGAAAAGTGGTTCATTATGCTACACCCTTATACTAACACTTCCAAGCGAGCTCAATCCGAACTAAAGTGATCTTGTGGTCACTGGTCCTTGTCTTATTGGTCTATTCCTTGTCTTTCTGTCCCCACAGACGGTTGTCAACGAATCCTTATCAGTAGCATTTATTTGATACCCCACTCAAAGAAGATTGCTATTGGTTATATCGGAACTGTTACCAATTTATTAACGACGTTACTGCCTTAAGATAATTAATAAGGTTATCAACAAACATTAAAGTACATATTTATGAAAAAAACTGAATTCAAAATAAAAATATTAAATGACGTAAAAAAAGATCACTTATTCTTATTAGCTGATATCAGATAAATTTCGAGTTTTTATCGAGATATCGATACAGTTTCACCATACTGCCGCTTGGGAGGTTTAGTATAGGGGTATAGCATAGTGAACCACTTTTTGAGACCCAGATTCTATAGTATTGTTCCCTCTACTCCTTCCTTGCTCTAAGATATCATCCGTCGTGTCGGTCTGTCAATCTGTTATTTTTGTGAACCTCCAAATCTTAAAAATTACTCGTCTGTTTTTGGATGGTAGGAAATTAGCCTAATGTTAATTATTCCAACATATTAATTACAACCTTGCGCCCACTTTTCTTCAACATGTGCAATTTTTTTTTTTTTAAGTGAAACTTCTTTAGCCGCGGTAGAGTAAATTTGCTTGAACGAAGTTGACGTCGGGAAACGAAGTTCGCGTTTTGAGACTCGTCCAAGTGAAACATTTTTTATGTGAAATTCATGAAATTGCAAGTTTTGGTTTTAAGACCCGCCTATGATAGATATTTTAATCGACTGCCGACTAAGGCATGCTGTTGATTTACCTGTAAAAAAATCTTCCCTCTGAACGACTCTCGAACCCGGACCCTTGAATCGAAAATCTAGTGTGTTACCACTGTGCCACTGAAGAAATTGATTGAATCTGAATACATAATTGGTATATAAGAGTATTATTATAACAATTAATATACTATATTATATATTAATGTTGTTTTCATGTTTTTTATTCGCTAACATTTTGTGAAAATATTTTATTAATTGAAATTATGTTCCTTTGAGAAGTTATCTGACTGTGGCGGCATTGTAAACTCTTGTTTATAAATATATATGTCGCGTGTTTAATAAATTATTTATATAATATGCATTACTTAAATAAGGGTTATTGTATTGTGCTATTTCATACACATATTTCATATGTTTATTCTATTTCTAGAACTTAAGTTTCACTTCTAATGCGTGAGAGTCTCACACATTTTTCTTAGTAACACCTATATCTCTCTACCACTGGTTTTCTAAAACCGACTTATAAGTGCAAATAATATAAGATAGTGCCATGTTGACGGCTATATTGTTTATGCAAAATACAAAATGCTCTTGAAAAAATATTAAAACATCATCTTTTCTATCAAACGAATAAAATTCATTCAAAGCAGCGCAATGAACACCTCGTGATCAGATCTTTTGGATACAAACTTATACCCTCAATGCTTATAAGAGTTTATTAGAACTACATCATTTCTTTAATTGGACAAACTTAAAATAATATCTTTGTCGTCAACGGAAAAATAATTGATCCTAGAAATAAACAAAACTTTCTCTTACAGATATTGATACTCTATTTAAATCCCACACTAACTCATTGTTTTCTATCCGGTAGATACTGTGACTAAACATTATAGGGCGAAATAACCATGAGTCCCTAAATTTATAAATGAAGTGAAAAAATAAATAAATAACCAAAGAAAAATGCATCTTAGTCCGGATTATTTAATTATGATTTACAGTTTTAAAATAAAAAGAAAGGTGCTTGTACGTAAAACTTATCGGAATAGTACATTACACATACCTAGTACGGAAATAAGCATTTTGCATGCGAGTGTGGAGTTTGCAGTGAGTGACAGAGAGGGTAGTAGAACCACACGAGCAATGCAAAATGCAGTTTTCGCACGAATAGCGTACAGTACTTTATCTACGATTGTTGGATTTTAATAATAAATACAGATATAGGTTCAGTAAATACAAAAAATAACAGTTACTTTAATTAAGCAAACAGCAAATTAGTTTTGTTAAATATAAACAAACACGCTAATCGTGCGATAAGGTGAAGATATATGAAACGCGCATACGCAATGAATACAACTACGAAAAAAATCTCGTATCAATCGTAGATAAAGGTAATTTAAAACATGCAATTTTTTAAGAAAAGAATTGCTGCTAAGATATACAAAGGTACATTTTCATGTTTATTTAAAGAGATTAATTTGTTCTCTTCAACTAGATTTTTAAAGGCATTTTTCCTTTTTTTTTTTTTTAGTTTAACTGTATCATCTGTAATAACAACCTCTTGTTAATTAAGTGCGACCAAAAAAAAAAAAAATTAAGTAGATGAATACAAAAAAAGACTCAGTATTAGATTATTTCTTAATTAAGGTATTTAGAGAGAAACAAAATTATAAACAACAAAAAAGTTGTTGAAATAAATAAATGGATTTTATCTTCTCTTTTTATGAACTGGAATCCAATTATTTATGTTTTCGCTTTTAACGAGAATTTTCAAAGTAACTTCTGACTGTCCTGTAATGAGAGATGGAATGAAAAACAGCTTATCCTAAATTTCTAAATGAAGTTAAAAAAAAATTAACCAAAGAAAAAGGATTAAATGCATTTTAGTTCGGGTTATTTGATTATTATTAACAGTTCCTTAGTGTAATTTAGATTAAAACAAGTTGGCTCTCCTTTCCTCTCATTTATCCTTCAACCTTCTAAATAACTAACAATTCAGCATTTTATACATACAAGTACAAAATGAAAATAATCGTAATGTTGTAGAAATACTTGGCTGCCAAAAAGCTCACCCCATGTTCGCCCAATTAACCTCCAGTAGACTTCCGTATCATAGAATCATACCCCTTATAATCTAGGAAGGATACTTTTAGTACATAACCCGAATGTCCAGAATGTAAAATAATACACTCCTGTCTCCCCAGTTACTAGTAGTAGTAGTCTAGTACTTCCTACTAGAACGGGTAGGACGAACCACTTGTTCGAACCTTGCAATTAGGCCATCACTTAGGCCCATTTTACGCCCCATGGTGGAGAGGTTCCAGCTACTTCACAAATCATACATTTGTACATTGTACCGCCGAAGCGAGTATGGTGTGGTCATTAGTAAGCTATATAAGTGTGCGTCAAAGCGTGGGAGAAGAGTCCCCATAAAGGGTGTCCCTCGCCCTGCTCCGTCCTCGAACCATATATACAAATTACATCATCATGACACGGTTCGGACCCACATCAAAGAGTGGGGGAAGAGTCCCCATAAAGGGGGTCCCTCGCCCTGCACCGTTCATTGATTGCACCGTTCACACGCGATTGAATCATTGATGCAAGTCAGAGTATCATGGCACGGGATCGAACCCACGATAGCTGAGCGAGTGCCTTAAGACGCTCAGCTACCCTGGCTCCCCCCAGTTACTAAAACTGAGGCTAACAAAATAATTACAAATTTAATAAATAATAGTTTGAAAAATAATGTTTAAAGACCGACGGGAAAAAGTGTTATTTTTATGTAAAATGAATTAACATGAATTGATAAAAATCTTTAGTGTATCTGAATCGTTTTAAACTTCATTAAAATACTTGAGATACTCATATATAAAGAAAAGTAGAATAGGCTTTAAATGCTTAAAAGCATTAAAGCATACGAAATAGGACGTGAAGAAACCATTTGCCACAATAATTGGCAGACTATTTTTTCACCTTTTATTTTAAATCTCCCTGAATATATTTTAATTTTAAATAAAATTAAAAGCGGGCAAACGGTTTAACTTATTATGGCATTATCTGTGGGTTACATTCGAAAATCCATCATTGTGCGCTTGTGGAATAGAAACAAATGGGCGGAGAAGGTTAAAACTTAAATGGGACCAACAATGAGATAATTATGACCTACCATTTCAATTCCATTATAATCGTACAAGTTCGCAGCCAGGTTAAGACAGACCGACAGACAGACACAGGGCCAAAAAATGTTCCCTGACGTCTGAAACGGATTTCTGTTTTGTAAATGTTTGAATACGGAAACATAAAAAAGATGTTTGTTTCTTCAGCACGATCACATAGCTTCCGTTAGCAATTAACGAAACAATTAAATAAATTAGACAATATTGGGTTGTGAAAGCAATAACATCAATAAAGTACGTGATAGGATGTGAGGAAGCTATTTAGCATACTAAATGGCAGAATATTTTTAAATAATGATGACAGGTGAGTATTTACTTATTTTTTTCGATTTTCAGCAAAATAAGATTTATTTTAATCTATATCTCGGATTTTTCCCGGGAATACTACTTATACAGGGTGGCGCAGCACAAATGATCATATTTTAAATGGTTACCATGTGCTTAATAATAGAGCTAGGAGATTAAAATGAAGTGAATTTTTTCAATATCTTAACTTTTTCTCCCTACTGGAGATAAACATTTTTTTCTTTACAGCTAGGAGTAATGAAAAGATTTTTTAAGTCCACGTAATGAAAAAATGGATTTTAGCTATGTTTTTTAGGCTTTAAAGTTACTATTTCACAGCCTACCACGGAAAAAGTATATTATGTAAGTATAGTACGCGAGGAAGCTATCTGCCACAGTGATGTGCAGACTATTTAATCTATGTCGTCGGAACCGTTTTCAATAAAAATAATATTTTTCCAAAGTTGTAAGAGGGGTATACGCCCCCAAAGTTGGAGCTTAAATTAATTTCTTGATTTTTTCTAGGGATATGATGTATACGTGGTAAGTAATTTAATCCACACGGCCTTTTAAATATAATCTAAATCGGTGTAGTAATTTAGTCTCTACATTTACACAGACTTATTTTAAAAACTTCTTTGAACTCTAGATTCCTTAGAGCCTGTAAATCCATTAAAATCTTAAAATTGAATATGCGTGCTATCTCAATATTTCCTCTTTATATATACTACATCTACGAGGAAGTAAAAAAGAAAGAAACTAACGTTAATTTAAGTCCAGTGGTAGCTGGATACCCTAAAAGATTCAAGTTATTTTATTCCAGAATTATACTTTTAGTATTTTATATTTATACGTTAAAAGTAAAGTTTACATTTTTATATCTTTACATCAACCAAGTTTTTACCAATATAAACTCGCTTAATAAAATTTGCTTTCATTTTTATGACTTGTGTTTTCTTTAATCTCTAATCTAGTAAAACATTATTTATTTTATGAACAAATGTAGGCTCCCATCGCTTCGTCTTTTATAACAATGCAGATATTTGTCAGTAATTGATTCCTGGTCCTATATGTCGGGTTGAATAGGACTTAGTAATAGTTCGTTCTATTTTCTGTTTTGCTATATAGGATCTTGATGCATAAACTGGATAGGTATTTGTTGCTTCTAGGATTGGATGTAGATATAAATCGCCGTATAGGTGTGGGTGGAGAGTGATAGTTCTATTATAATAAAAATAATTGTCTGTCAATTTGTGTGGTATATACATAGTATCCTCGCGCTCCCTTATTTTACGAATGGTACTCATGAGATTCCCTGTGGGGTTACATGTATTTATGTTCAATATAATGTGCGCAAACGGTTGAAAGTAATATAGAAGCATTTGTGGGCTAAACATTTTTTAGGAGTAGTACTTTTAAAGATGTTAAAAAAAAAAGTTTTTCTTTCTGAGGAAGAAAAGGGAATAGGCGCAGAAAATTAAAATGAATATGGGGCCAAAACGGGGCTAATTATAGCCTACCATCTAAATTCCATCAAAATTAAGATATGGGGGTAGTTAAGTTAACGAGTAGTTATGATATAAAGGGTTCGCAAACATATTAATCGGCACACAGATACGAGATCAAAAATGTGCCCTGAAGTCTGAAACGGAATAATTCCCTGGAATTTTTAAATTCTGGGACCCTAAAAATTTCATGCTTGAGGGCATTGCTTCAATTACCTTTGGTAAGCTCGAAAAGAGGTAAACAATTATTTGTATTTATAAACTTTCATTATATTTTTACTTAGTTCAATTATCCTTTTATTACGTCAAACCTAAATTAAAGTAATGATTGAGTATGGCGTAACAGTAAAGGTGAAGAATTGACAGCCTGAAAATTGTTATAAAATACTGAGCACAATATAACTGTTAGAGGACCCTTGAGAATAAGATGAAGAGAATCCCATTCCTTCGTCTTCTCCTTTTCACAATATTTCCAATATTTTTCTTATTAATTTTCCTTCTCCCATTTCTTTATTCTTTTTACTTATTTCTACTTTTCTTTCTTCGTGAGTATATTTGAAGTATTTTTATGAAGTTTATAACAATTCAGATGTATTGTAGAATAATATCTACTAAAGTTTAATAATTTTACTTTGAAGTAACACTTTGTTTCCTTCGGTCTCTAAATATGAATGATTTTTCAAACTTATAATTATGAATTTTGTAATTATTTTTACTATATTTTTATTAGCTTGCTTTCTGGTTTGTTTGTTTGTGTGTCCAGTACAAATCTTGCAATCGATTTTTAACTAACTTCCCGAGTAGCTAGACATTTTAAACTTTTAGAATAGCTCAGAACACGATAAAAATGCATTATGTTAATACTTTTTTAGCCATGTTTCAGCAGAATTTAATTCATTTTCAGCAAATTGTGCCGTATGGAATGTTAGTTCGGAAAAAATCCGCAAGTATGGAAAGTTGGTTCTGAAAAAATCCGAAAGTTATTTTATTTGTTTTGACAGGACCCATATTTACGATCTTCATTTTGACGGGTTTAAAATTTATGATTTTTTTTTATTTTGTGCCTGGTATTGCTGATAAAATTGTTAAAATGTTCAAGAATGATTATATCAGGCCTTTTTGTGATGTAAAAACTAATTGTATTTTTAAAGCCTCGTCCAGACTGTCGAACCGAACTCAGGAAACGAGCCGAACATTGGTCTCTGCGCATGCCCAGTCTAAAGTGCGCCTGCGCATCTCAACTGGACATGCGCAGAGACCAATGTTGGGCTCGTTTCTTCTGTTTGGTTCTGCAGTCTGGACGAGGCTTAAGAGATAAACACTGAATGACAGCGAAACAGGGACAGTAAACAAAGAAATAAATTAATTGACTTGTGACAACCAGGTTTGTTTACACTTGTGTCCTAGGTATCGGTTTAATTTTTCATCTTTTTTTTGCATCTGTACTACTTTACTTGTACTAATTTTTCTTCTCTTACCGTCCCCTACAGGGGGGCATATCGATGACACGGTTTAGATTCTGTGATGGCGATGTCCGTTGCACAAAGATTTGTCCTTTTATAGGTTTAAGATCAGCTGTCTAGTTGGTTGTCATTTATATGAAGTAAATAAATTCGAAACAATTTTTTTTACACTAATATTATATAGTATAACAATAACAATTATATTATCAACGCTTATGATTCAACCAAAATTTAAAAACGTAGTATATAAAAAGTTCTTTTTATCATGTAATTATTTGACATTTAGTTTTACATAAGTATTTTTCATTTTGAACATACGGTGTTATGTACTAAATTTGTTCTTAATAGATTATAATGTGGGTTATGATAAGGAAGTCTACTGGAAGTTAGATTGGCAAACATCGGGTGAGTTTTTTGGCAACCATGCACCAAGCCTTTCTATAACATTGCGATTACTTTCTTTTTGTATTTATATAGCGTTGATTAGTTAGTTATTTAGAAAGTTTAAGGTCAAATGAGTTGAAAGAAGAAGTTGAGCCGACCTGTTTTAATCTAAATTGCACTTTAGAGGTGTTAATAATTATCAAATAGCACGAACTAAAATGCATTTCAAACTTTTTTCTTTTCTTTTTATCATTTTACTTTCATTTCATTTATAAATTTAGGTTAAGTTTATTTTTATTTGATCACTCATTACAGGATAGTCAGGAGCTATTTTGAAAATCTTCGTTAAGTGGGGAAAATAAGGATAATTGGATTTAGTTCATGAAAAGGGAAGATAGAATCCATTTATTTATTTCAACAAGTTTTTTTTTTATTATTTAAAATTTTGTTTCTCTCTAAATACCTCAATTAAGAAATAATCGAATAGTCTTTTTTTTATTCCTCCACTTAATCTATTCTTTTTTTTTTTTTTTTTTTTTTGGTCGCACTTAATTAACAAGAGGTTGTGTAAAAAAGGAAACAAAAATAAATTTGTTTGCGTGAAGTCTCACGTAAAAAGCGTTTCGTTGATATGGAGAGCATGTAATTAGTTAGTATAAGGGGGGGGGGGGCGTGCAAATGTTTGATGTTTTTTGTCAAAATGACGACATGTTAAACACTTTCTACAATTGTTAATTATTTTTGTAATCTACTCTATAATACCTTTACCCCACTCAAAATTTAAAAAAAAAATCGCGGACATTATCCGCCATTTTGGATTTGATCAGCTGATAATTTTGAGTTCTCTATATTTTTCCTGTGTGCGCGTCAAAGTGATCTTTAATACTGGAAAATTTCGTTTTTATCTTTTTTTATTCAAAAGTTATTGGAACCGTACAACAGAGTGACAGACTGACAAACGCAGGAACGAAACTATAATGTTTTTTTTTTTTTTGATTTTGCCAACGAAGCCCTAAAAAAGAATTGTTTCAAAAAATGTCTTTAAAATTTTAGTTAAAGACAATAAATTAAGCTTTTTTGATGAAATTAAACATGGAAATATTTCTTTGTATATCTTTACAATGTTTTTCTTTCTTGCACTATTTCAGATTATAAATTATATGCGTTTAAGTTTTACGCACAAAACATCATTCAATTTTATTTTGCAATACATACTAAATTACATTAAAGCGATCCCGTAGTTTAATCTCTACGTCTCTACGCAGACGATAGACAATAATCAGTTATTTTGGAATCAGCATATTATTTATATACCTTCTTCAATCTGAGTTCAATTAATGTACTGATATTCCAAAATATTGATCCCATCGTAAATTTTTTAAAAGTCGTTGACTGTTTCCTCATATAATTTTGGGTCAAAGCATCTATCGGATAGTAAAGAAAGCTAACACTGGTTCACCATGAAAGACGGCAAACAACAACTAAAAGTAAAAAACTATAAGTAGAAACTATAAGTAAAGAACAGCCACTCTCTGATTCTGAGATGCTCTATGTCACGTATCACGTACACTTACTGCATCATTCTTAGTACTAAGGTGACCCTTAAACAGAAAACATAAATCCAAATAATGCAGCTACTACACACTAATTTACAAAATAACAAAGCAACCTGAATCTCTAAGGGTTATCTTTCATTTTCTTTTCTATTGTTGCCTATAATCTTGGCTTGGCTTCTAAAAAATAAATAAGTATATATAAACAATTTTATTGATTATTAGAATAAAATAAAGAATAAACTTTTAACCTTCTATAAATTTACTTAAATCAGCTTCCACTGTGTGCCTCTATGCGCTTTGAGTTTTCTAACCATATTTTTAAAGGAATAATTTATTTATTTAAGTTACAACACACAAAAAGTAAATTTGTAACAACTATTATTTCCTTGTAGAATAAGATTCATTTATCATTTGCACCGTAAAAATCAACAAATATCGGAGCAATACAAACTACATAAATATCTTAACAATACTTAATCGTAGAATATAACATAGAATTAACAAGGAGTACATAAAATTACTTTATCTACGATTGATACGAAATATAAACATTATATCTCTGTTTAGATGCGTAGAAAGTGATTATTTACGTACTTGTATTCATTGCGCATGCGCGTCTCATAGTTCTGAAGAATTCCTCTTCTTTACCACGCTAGCGCGGTAAAGAAGAGGAATTCTTCAGCTTTACGCACGATTAGCGAGTTTGTTTACTTTTAACAAAACTAATTTGCTTTCTTTTATTAAAGTAACTGTTTATATCGAGTTTTTAGTGAAAAACAATGAATTAATCAAGTGGCTTTGACGAAAATGTAAAGAATAATACTCCTCCAGAAATAATTAATTCGGCAAAAAATACAACTCAAGATTAATGCCATCTTTATCAAGAGAAGAGATTCGAACTTACATACAGCAAGTTTATTTTTTTCTGTATTTATTACTTAAACCTAACAATCGTAGATAAAGTACGGTACGCAACTCGTGCGAAAACGGCATTTTGCATTGCTCGTGTGGTTTTACTACCCTCGCTGTCGCTCGGGTGCAAACTCCACACTCGCATACAAAATGCTACTTTCCACACTCGACGCGTAATGTACTATTAAACAGCCAATAACCGTACACACACAATAAAGTTTTAATTAAACAAATTTTCATATTCCATTAGTCAAATAAAAGAACAATAGCTTTGTTCCAACCACACCTCAAACTAGTTTCAAACTGTACGACGCATGTGAATTAGCAAAAAACGTTCAAATGTGGTCCGATGCGCATGCGTCGGATAGTTCCAAACCAGTTTGAAGTGTGGTTGGAACAAACCTAATAATTTGGTTCAAAAATTCACTCCAGTTTTCCATTCTTCTCCATTTACTTCTTTCCATAGTCACCCTTTTCCGTGTCGCCTCACCACAGCATGCAGTATATACGGCACTATGGGCTGATGGTCGTGATGCAGCATCAGCCCATAGTGCCATACTACCCTCCTATATAGGGTGCCATATATACTACTCATGCCCTCATTTCCTGGTCTAATGTCATTCTTTGACATATCCTTTTTTCCTCCTATTTGCAACGGAACCCAATCTAATATTTCCCTGGTCCATTTTCCGCCATTAGTCCTAACCACATGACCTGCCACTTCATGGAGGTATTATTTCTTCCAATATCCTCAATATTTTTGTCCCAGTACCTATTTATTCGGCTTCTGTTCTTTCCTACTAATCCTTATCACACTCCTTTTCTCCTCAATATCCTTTTTTGTATTTGTCCATGTATCACATCCGTTTAATAACTGGTTTTATACCAGCACTCTATAATGGCTTCTTTAATACCTTGCAAATTGCGATTCTTCAGTCTATTAGTGATTTAGTTTATCCATTCCTTGTTTATTTTAGAACTTATTACTACTCTACTGTTGGTGGTTAGAAATCGTCTGACGTCTAACTCTTAAGTGGTTAACCACACTCGCTCAATATGATTGCTCAATATTAAAACACATAAACGCTCAATATTACTATATCAATACATGCTCTATCGATCGTGATCAAGAGCGTGTAGGGTTACTTAGCAACAATAGAGGTAGATTAAATAGACGACTAGTGGCATATATCACAAACCAGAGATAACAAATCAGGAAGCAGCCTGTAGTCCTTGGAATCGCGTTCAACCCTATCTGGTACAGTGATTTTTAGATTAAAATATAAGTAGGAATCTGAGAATGGCTCTTCTAGGTCTGAATTTACTCCGTAAACATTTAGAACTTCTCAATCCTTCGATATATTACACTATTTTATCTAGAAAATATAGCTGTTCTATTTTCGTATTAAGTAATAGTTTCTTTATATCTAATCATGTCTTTAAAGCAAACATCTAGTTATGTAGAGCAGACAACTGTTTTTATTTTGTAAGGTATTCGTATACTACCCTTTCTTCAACCATTCTATATTATTTCCCCCTTCCCTCTATGGTCTAACGGGTACTCGTAAAAAGAACTTTTTGTCCTATTACAATTTTAAAATATGAGTGTGGCTTTTGAAAAATCTTGTTCTTTGGATATATTATAATAACTTTAATTCTCACTCCAGTGTTGACAAGTAAGCCTAATATTTTTAAATTTACTTCCAGTTACATTACGTCATTTTTTAGTAGTGGAGTTTATGTTCAACATTCAACTAAATGTTCGTTCAATAAAAACGCGTAACATTAAATTAAATATAAACGAATAAATCGACGAAAATTTGAAAATAGGGCTATGGAGAAAGGGTCGGTGAAATAAGCAATGAGGTTTGCCCTCTACACACCCCTAGAATGGTTTTTCCTATGGTGTAAATTTCAATATGTTATTTGGAAGTCAATGCAGGGTTTCTCACTTACCGCACTATAGAAGCCCTAATGAGGGCCCCCAACGGCCCTTTTCATGCTCGCTATCATGATTTTACAGTCCCACTTCTCTCTTCGGTTCCTACCAAATAGGTTTCGGATACTGTTTAAATATGGCGGTCGTAACGGGAACCATGAAGGTCGTCATTGCCAATTCGACCTCGGAAATATTCGGCTCTATTGGCTCTATTGCCTTCGAACCTCTTTTCACTAGTATATTGGATCGGTAAAGGCCAGAGTCCCTGTTTAAAAATAGGGAGTATTTTAATACAGGAAAAGTGGAGAGAAATAAAACTTTTTAAAAGGGAACGGTCATTGTTAATTTATATCGAAGTACTGAATAGAAACACCTAGCGAGTTTTCGAGTTTTCGAGCTTTATGTTTTAATGGATTAGATTTTTCAAGGTGATTTCAACTCAATTTTAAAAATGACAGAACACTGATTTCCACTTAAACAACTTTTTATTTTTCGTTTATTCGTGACGAATTCAAAAATAATTAAAATAGTAAAGTTGATTGAATGAAAATGCTTTTATTAATTAAAAAAAAACGAATATTCATCACTAAAATATCGTGAATTTATTATTTTTCGAATAAATTAAAAATAATGTTTTTACAATGTACAAATTAAATGTGAGTATTAATTACTAGTTATAGAGGAAACTTCTGTAAATAAATTGTAGTGTTTAAATTATAAAATTACACTTCCAAAGCAGGTTCATTAAAAAAGGGATTTTATTAGGATTTATTATTATATTATTTCTCTTCCTAATCTGAATACACACTACTTATTAATTTTACGTTTATATTTACACAGTGTGTTGCACGGTAGAGTAAACTACCCAAGAGTAAACTACCATTATTGTTGGCTAAATAAATCAATATTTAGAAGTGTGCATCAGAATTTTAAAAGACATAAATATTAAATTTAAGTATATTTTCCATAAATAAACAATAGGCTAGCATCGACAAATATGCTTCACACTGGATTTTAAGTATAAGCAAACATCATGGAACTCCAGGATAATAGCCTCGGATATAAGCAAAATAAACAGGTCTTTGCCAATATTGGCGTTCAGCGTGTTTAAAATACTTGTTGGGAATTTATAAATTGAGTGCAGACATAAATATAGGTGGAAATACATTTGAATAATCTTTTCTCTCTTTTTTTTTCAACACAATTCAGGTTTTTTTTATACTTTTTTTTCTAATAAAGTGAAAATCAGAACAAAAACTTGGTTACTTTCTTGTGCTTATTTGATTTTTGTAAGTACCTATTTCATTTTATTTTCAGAAAATAAACTGAAATTTATAACAAACAAATTCTGAGCCTCATTAAACCTAATAATTTTCGATGCCGTTAAATATTATGGTTGTTAATTCTTGGTCATTTTTAATGTTTTTAATAAATCAAATTGTAGAAATATCAAGATTTTTTTTTTTTTTTTTTTTGTTTAAGAACAACCTGGACTTTTTACTTTCTTATATAAAGAGAAGTAGTAGTAGTAGTAGTAGTGTAGTACTTCCTACTAGAACGGGTAGGACGAACCACTTGTTCGAACCTTGGAATTAGGCCATCTTTTAGGCCCTTTTTACGCCCAATGGTGGAGAGTTCCAGCTACTTCACACATCATACATTTGTACATTGTACCGCCGAAGTGAGTATGGGGTAGTCATTAGTAAGCTCTAAGCGTGCGTCAAAGCGTGGGGGAAGAGTGCCCCACAGGGGGTGCCCTCGCCCTGCCCCGTCCTTGAACCATAGATACAAATCATATCATCATGACACAGATCGGACCCACATCAATCGGACCACAACAAAAATTGGGGAAGAGTGCCCCATAGGGGGTGTCCCTCGCCCTGCACCGTCCGTGGTTCATAGATGTAATTCAGAGTATCATGGCACGGGATCGAACCCACGTCCTCGAGTCGCCTCGACTTATTGATAGCTGGGCGAGCGCCTTAAGACCCTCGGTCACGCTGGCTCCCTATATAAAGACAAAAAATATTGTGATTTTTTGTATCTAAAGAACGAGCCGTTAGGCCCGGCAACGTTCTTCATTTTATATTTAGAAAAAAAGTAAAACTTATAAATTAATTTAGATAAGTTATTATATCTATTTAAAGACTTACAAATCAAAACAAACATTTATTTTTATTGGAATAAATTTGGTTGCCTTAGAGTAGCAATATCATATCATTTCGAGGTGTACCGTCGGGACACTACTCGATTATATAAATTATGACTTTTGCCTGAATACTCAGAAATAAATAATTTTTCCTCTTTAGTACTCACACTGGTATATTCAGATTAATCCCATAAGAAGTGAATATTTACAGAATATGTTTTAATTTATATCTTGAGGTAAAGGTTAGTCATATATTGTGAAATAATGTTATATATCAGATAGAAATAGGTCATTCGTTGTATTATTCAGGTCATAAATGGACTGGCCCTTCGCCTAGAACTAATGGTGAATCGATACATCATGTCTCTTACCTGATGAGAAAACCACTTTGTTGGTGTTTGGTTAATAATGGAACGTATAGATGGGTCTTTTGACCACCCGACCATGTAACCTTTCCTTTAGTTCATAACTCACTACTTATCTATAAGTAATGAATGATGAACTATCTATTACTATGGACTATGGTTTTATCTGCCTCTATGATATTTACTGGATGGCTAGACTTGCTCTTCGAGTATCCTATCCACTAGAAATGCTAGGAATAATTCATTACCTTCTAATGAATGTTTATACACTAAAACTTACAAGAAACATAAACCGTATATTGTTTTGTACCAAAAATATAACTATCAGTTTTACCTACATTCTCGATATGAGTCCACTAAAATTCAAATAGTAGTTTATAATTGAAGTTTCTACTTACTGCTCTCTCAAGCTAACATTCAATAACTTAATTTAATCATGTAATTATCATTGTAATACAAATTTACACTGATAATCATTTAAATGTGTTAGTTAGACAACATTATTGCATTAAAATCGGTTTTTTGGATTCTCTTGAGAGCGCAGACTATAGAATGTAACACATAATATAAAGTACATAATATCATGTTATTTCTTTAATAACACACACTAAAAGATTGTAATTATGCTAAAATAATTACTAGATAGCGGTGTTTAGAATCTATGCTCTAATTCTCAAGGAACTGTTACCATTTTTACTTTTCCTCACTACTAATAGTAGGAAAAGTATTGTTTTCACCAAAATATTTGTTTTCGAGATTTCAACGGAATTATCCGTTTTAGGTGTTTTTAAGTCCTCCTGAGTGGTTTTCAGCATGACGTATGTATGTGTGTTATCATCGTAGCGCCCAAGGTATTTAACCTAGAGAGTTGAACCTTGGTAGAAAAATCAGTCCTAACCTGTAGTTGTGCCGCCCGGAAAATCAACTTTTTCCGCCATCTTGAACCCAGTTTGCTGATTCAGCAAAAATTGTAATAAATCTAAATTGGTCCTGATCGAGTTGAAATTTGGTTCGAATGTACCTTTCTGTATGACAAACAAGCCCACTAAATTTCATTTTGATTTTAGCCGCCATTTTGAAGTTATAAATTTTTGAATTTTTAAACTTTGGCGGTTAATAATACTGAAAGTATAAATAGGTTTTTGACATATAGCATATCGTTGGAACCGGAAAAAATTAAGGAACAAATATAAAAAAAACCGATGAAATTCCATTCTATTAAAATTCCATTAAAAGTTATAAGCGAATATAATTATTTATTAGTGAGATAATTTTGATGACGTCAAAGTTTGTTTACATCTGTCAAAATACCGCCAAACTTCAAATAATTAAATAAAATATAGGTATTAAAAATAAGGTTTTTTTTAAGAATGATAATAAATCAGTTAGTTCAGAACGGTCACCCATCCAAGTACTGACCACGGCCTCTGAAGTGAGGAAAAGTTCCGAGGTACCTAGTATCCGATTTTATTTCTTAAAATGATAATATAATAATAATGCCTAATATCAAAGCTTTGATATTACTTAATTTTTTTTAATACTGGTGATAGATTTTATTTGGGCTAAAAAATAAACAATTTATCATAATAATAAATTTAAAATAAAATTATTGAAAAATATTGCAATTTTCTTTTAAATGCTTCTTATATTTTAATTTTCTTCATTTTTTTACTTTACTTTCCTTGAGAAAAAAGGAATTCGGTTTAGAAGATTTTGAAAGTATTGAAGGGAAAATCAAATTTATATGCAAATGTTGGGAGTGTGGAGGAAAGTTCGCCGAGTCTGCAAACAACAGCAATATTCCCCAAGTCAGGAGGGGGGGGGGGAGCACCTTTATTTTATTTTCTTAAATTCGCCTCTTATCTTTTTTCCTTTTTTTTCACATTTTATCAGACATTAACCGAGAAACAGATTTATTTTATATTTTCACAATTTTTACTTACAAAGTTGAAGAAACTTAATGTATATTCATTTTTATTAAAATAATTTCCTTGTCATTTTTTACTTCCGAATTTACTGATGAAACTTAAAATGATGAAACTCAAAATTCACTCAAAAGGCATTTCGTTTTAGACATCGTGGAACATTGCATCTGTCTCTCGCTAGTCAAAATTTTAGAGACACCCATATTTTAAAAATTTCTTGACCGATTTTGATGAAATTTTAACTCTATTTCAAGGTCAGCCCGCAGATAGCCCTATATTAATTTCAATCTGCATTGCGCAGAAGATTGAGAAGAACGTCTCGCATAAATGTATCTAATTAGCAGACATTATTTTATTAGTAATCTCTACAATTTTTTTGAATTCTAAAAATGTTTAGTTATTTGATTGCCATCGATTATATTTACCTTTTTATTACCCTGTTTGACTTGTAGATGTTTAACCTAATGTTCTGCCAGTTTCAGCCAAATAATAGATTATTTTTTTCCTAAAAGTAATTAAAAAATTGGGAGATGATTCAGAGACACTTCCTCATAGCCATTATTGTGGATTGTGTATTGTTAGTTAGAGATTATTGTGGATTGTTACATAGACATTGTTGTGGATAGTTACATAGACATTATTGTAGATTGTTACATAGACATTATTGTGGATTGTTACATATACATTATTGTGGATTGTTAAATAGACATTATTGTGGATTGTTACATAGACATTATTTTGTATTGTTACAAAGACATTATTGTGGATTGTTACATAGACATTATTTTGTATTGTTACAAAGACATTATTGGGGATTGTTTACATAGACACTATTGTGGATTGTTACATAGACATTATTTTGTATTGTTACAAAGACATTATTGTGGATTGTTACATAGACATTATTTTGTATTGTTACAAAGACATTATTGTGGATTGTTACATAGACACTATTGTGGGTTGTTATATAAACATTATTGTGGATTGTTAAATAGACATTATTGTGGATTGTTTCACAGATAATTTTTACACAGAATGTGAACATTCTCCATTTTTCCAGGATAGCGTCACATGTTTTTACTGATATCGAAGTGTATTTTATTTACAAAGTTGAAAAATATGCCTCATACTTAACAAAAATTAAATGTTCTGATTAAACCATCTTTATATATTCAAATATGTATATTACTTAAATTTATTTTTTGTTCCAGATAGAGACTAGTAATTCTTCCTTCTACGGCTTCTCACCGAGTTTGACTTCAAAGCTTTCGTTTTCCAAGGATTGTTTAGGTTGATTATAAAATCATATTAATTATTTACTTGTTAAAAATTAAGTTAATTTAATATTATTCTGTATTCTATCCAGAGAAAAAAGGAATTATAATTTATTAAATTAAGCCTGTTAAAAACGCAACTTCCATAAAATTAATTAAAGAAATGTCAAAAACAACATTTCGACTAAACTTGTTTAAACTTCTGAGCAAAGCTTAACTTAAATTTTATAACTCGGAATTGTTCCTTTAAATCTTTTGACTAAGGAAAATATTTTAACTATTGTCTTTAACATCCTATCTCTTAAATCTTCCAATATTTTTCATATCATCTATCTTCGCAGAGGTTGCTTATTGAAATTGATGTTTGTTTACACACAAATTATAATTTCGTCTTATTTTATTACCTTATCTTTAATAAATAATTGTAATATTTAGACAAATCAGCAAATTTATGATAAGTTTTACCCTACTTAGTCAGAAAAACCTATTAAACAACAGTTCAAATGCTTCCTATGAATGTTTAACCTATTTCCTTTCAGGTTGGTTCCTCTGAACCTACTTGATTAATGACGTCAAAATCTGTTTATCTTCTTCTCTTCGTCTTCTGATGTGGTTATCCAATCTACCTATAGATTGTGAATTTGTAAATTGTTATAACAGTTGTAATTTTAAAACAGCTTCCATTTAGAATTTTGTTAAAAAGCATTGTGACAAAATCTTCCTATCGATGTATTCGTCCTTAAAACTTATCATGATCAAAAAGTTGGGGAACTTTTACTTTTATCTATCGTTATCAATAAGAAACGTAAAACGGTTCCTTTTTTTTAATACATATAAAACACCTTACTGAAGTTTTCAGGAAAAAATCCTTTTTAGCAGATGATAATCGTGAATAAGTTCTTCAATCTTTAAAGCTTAAGGTGTTAGAGCTTCTTTGCTGCCACGAACTCAAGCATCACTGTCTACCCATGCTATTTTTTACCCCATGTGCTGTTTCCATTTCTGTAAAAGCTCTTTAATTAAAACCCCAAAGCAGTCTACAAAGTACAAAGATAATTTCTTGTCTAACTTTGCCACAAAGTAGCTCATTACCTCAGTTAGCTCTATAATTTACCCCATTTTACACTTCTTGACTTCCCAAATACCACACTACTTGAATGTACTTTGTTCATGTCCCTAAGACATCTAACTTTCTCATTCCAGTTTTGACTTTATACAAAAACATTAAAGAGTTCTATCTTTCTCTAGATGAAGCTGCTTTGTAATCATTTGAGCTATCACCTAGCGTAGTATTAGCATACCTTAAAAAATTTTCGTTTAAAAAGGGTTTTTTAAATATATATTTAAAACAAATTGCAGTTGAGAAATTTCAACTGTTAAGTCCATTATTTTCTAAATTGATTCAATATTGTCTTATTATAAATAATTAAAAATTATCTATCAGCAATTTTTAATTATTTAATTGCACAAAAACACTTAATTGTTCTTTAAGGGTTTATTTTTACTTTTATTAAAGGAGAAAGAACAATAGCAGATATTAAATTTTCCCTTAAAATTCAATATTCATTCATTTCAATTATAATTATTTATTAGTTTAGATTATTAAAATTCTGTTAGATTATGCATCACTTACTTTTTCTTATTAATTAATAATTAAGACAAAGAACCTTTTATAAAAAAAAAAATCTAATAATTTTAAAATATTGAAGTTTAAATAAAAGCACATTTCTTTGAAGTAATATAAATTTTAAAAATTAACTAATGTAAATGATTTATCAGTAATATAATTTAGTTAAATTAAAATAGATAGAATAATAAGTAAAAAATCAATTTGTATAGAATAACGTTATGTAATTTATCAGTTTATATTTTTCTTTAATGTAATGGATATATTTTAAGAAGTCAATAATTCCTGGATTGACAGAACAAAAACTAAAAATGATTTAACAAAAAATTTACATAAATGTTCACTTATTAACTGTTACGTAAAAAGTAAGTTGTTGTTCCTATTTCTATGGAAATAAATTCTAATGTAATATAAGAAATTAAAAAATTTTAATGATAGGTGTATTAAGTTTAAATTTAATAAATAGTTATACATTTATCAGAAGCTGTACTCGAATAGTAATATTTTAATTTATGTTCATACTTTGTTAAGCTCTTGATTTATATAGTTATTTAAAATTAATCAAACATTGTGATTTATCAGAGTTTGGTTATTGTTTTATATTTGGGACCTCTTTCTTTTAATTTTACCTCACAGTGTAAACTTTGAAATGGTAGTAAGTGTTAACTCATTTAATGCTATTGACTGTTAATGTTTATATTAATTGTTTAATATGTTTTTGCATCACATACAGTTTATAAAATATCATTATAATATGATTTTGACATTGATATTTAATGTTTGGATTAGTCTTTGGTTTTTTGTATTTAATTCATTGCATTATGTTTGTGAAGATTGGAAATTTACTGTATACATTAAAAGTACAATCTTCTGACTTAATATTAATGTACTCTCTGTAAACTTATTTAATGGTCTTGACTTATTCAAATGTTAAGTTATGAACAAATTGTTTAAAAAGTGTATAGTTTGTATAATGTTTATGTGATCATAATTTTCATTTACTATCTTTCTGTGGATTTTACTTTCACATTTATGTATCCTTTGTTTTGTTAAATTGAAAAATAATTATAATTTGGAGGAGTTAGGATTAAATATCTATGAGATTTGTGGATTTTCTTCCTTTGACACACTGAAACTCTGAAAGCAAGTCAGCTGAACGTTAAAGGGCACCAAGAACTGCTGCCATCTTTGAGGCTTTCTGAGGTACTCAGACATTACTCCACTTATTCAGTTACTTATTCGGTTGATTCACTCCACTATTCGTTGTATGAAAGGCATACAGCTAGATACAGAAAAAAGGACTTGTTCCACTTTCATTTCCTCTGCAGAAAACCGATGATAATTTTAAATAATATAGATATAGCCTATTTTACAATCGATTTTTAACACCTCCAATGGGCAACATTAACTTTTAATTCTAATAAGTGCATCACATAATTGTTCTTTAGTAATGGATAAAAGCCTTTTATTCTCCTAAAGTATAAAACTCATTATCCTATGTTAAGTGGTACTTTTTTAGATTGTTATTCCCCTATGCATTTTAGAATATAAATGACTTTGACTAAACAAATATTAAAACAAAGTGATGTTTAGTCCAATGTACTTTGGGACAAAGGAATATCACACTTCTGTTTTTATAAGGGTAACAGTCTAAAGAAGAACATTCTGTAGACCTTCTTTAGATTGTTACTCCCCTCTGTTTATTTTATAAGGGGAGTAGCAATCTAAATAAGTGCCTAAAAAGTTTATTCCTATATTGAAACAGAATAAATATGGCGGGACCATTCGTGAATATAGGTATAATCCTTCAACTATTAATAGAGAAATAAATAATTATAATTTTCCTCTAAAAGAGGATTATAAATCTAGTAATAGGATTAAATAATCTTATAAAAAATTGTTTTTATTTTTATGATGTAAGAGCATTAACTTTTTTTTTTCTCTTAAGAAAAGTCAGCAATAGCAAGACCTCAAATGCTTTATGTAAAACCTCGTACTGTATCTGCAAAGCAGTGTTGGTAGACACACACAGAGTTTTGCATTAGTTTACTGGTTCAACTTTGGTAAATGCTAAGGTTACTACCCCCCACCTCCAACCTTTTGTCTTAAACCTCGAATTTCAATTTTTACTGGTTCAACTTTGGTAAATGCTAAGGTTACTACCCCCCACCTCCAACCCTTTGTCTTAAACCTCGAATTTCAATTTTTTGTTACATCTACTTATATTTTTGCCATAATTTGTTTGATAACATCTCATCTAAGTCATTTTCTTTATCATTCAAATATTTTTTCTTGTACTTAATTTATCAGCTCTTATTTTCGGTGGGCCTTCGTAATTTAACTTTTCTCTTTATCTTGTTTTCTTTCGCTGTTTGTAATTACTTTACTCTATAGTTATTGTTTATTTCTTAACCTTTTGTCTTTAATTTTAATTTGTTTTGAATTCAGTTATTAAGGTACCTTTTTTACGTTAATTTATTTTTTATGAATATACTATCCTCGGTACTTTTTTACTTACGCACTCCCCTATATAGCTTTCTCTTAATAGTTATTTAGACAAAGGTGCATATACAGAGTAGTATATATTCCTTAGTATAAATTACTATTAAAACAAAAGGATATTTAGTCTAATGTAGCTTGGGATAAAGGAATATCACACTTATGTATATAAATGTGACAATATACCTTAGCCTAATTAACTATTAGGACAAAGAAATATTAAATATATGCTAAGATAACTGTAGAACTCATTGTCCTACAGTTTTCTGTATAACATTTAGTCTTGCTCATGTGTGTAAGGCTCGATTTTAAAATAGCATAATAAAACTGCAGCAGGAGTCTCAATGTCTTGGGGAGACCAACACACAAACCTTTGAGACTTTTGTAGGGCAGACTATCTATAGTTTAGGGCCAAAGGGGGTACTAAAGTAAGTAAGTGTCCTATCTTCTTTAATTTTAATTCAGCATTTCTTTTAACCTTTATTTATTTTTCCTTTACCTGCCGTTTCTCTGCTTTCTTCGTTTACTTTTTTCGCCTTTCCTTTACTTTCTTTTTCCTCTGTTGTTATGTCATTATATTTAATTATTAATTATATTTATTTTTTGTATTTATATTACAGAATATATATATTATTATTGATTTCTTTAAAAATTATTTTGAGAAGGATGGGGGCTGTTGGCAAGAAGTTTAAAATATTTCGAGCTTACAAATTTTGTTACATTGGCTTCTGAGGAGAAGTAACATGATGCCAAAATAATACTTTTTAAAAAAGAAACTAAATATGTTGCCAAAATATTAATAAAAAACTAAGTTCTGGGTTAATGCAGATGTTTAGTTTAAAAGGCATAAATCATAATGATTTATTGTAATAATTCTAATTATTGCTTTTGAAAATCGATATATTTAACAAACATTTCGGTCTCTTAAACTTAAAAATAAAAAGGAAATTTAAAAAATGAATAGTCTCATAAAAATTTTGTTTTGTTTTTTCTTATTTTGAAAGAAAATTTGTATTGTTATTCGTATATCAATTTTAATAATTAGTCAAAAGTATCAATACATTTCAAAATTCAAAACTAGGATTATTATTAATTTAACATTTCGTTAGAAATATTTTATTTTAAATATAAAATTTGATAAATTACCTTTTATTTATGAATTATATGTATATAAAATAAGTTAATGTTATTTATTTTATAATTAAACTATATTTTTTAATAATTCTGGCCGCTTCTCTGCGCAAAATATTTATATTTTAAAAAAATCGCATACTGTGCGTCTTGTTTGTGCTCAAACATGAAGTTGTAGAATAATAGTATTTATGGAAAAGTTATAGAACATTAAAGAAAGTTAAAAATCATTGTGATACGATATTAGTTACCACTTATCTATTTTTTATATCAATATTCAACAACTATTATAAGTTAACGCTTTATTTATAAATAACATTGATTTAGTAAGAAAGTGTAAGCCTGTTGATAAATGTTGAAGTTTAAATATATCAGCAATGGAAATGAATCAATTAGTTTTTAGGTGTTAACTTTTAGGTGTAAGGTAAAAGATTTACATCGTTTCTCCAAGAATATATTCAATTTAAATTAATAACTAGCCGTCTTATACCCGTTCTTCCCTATGGGATATGTCTTTCTAAATTGGTGTGGCTACTAGCAAAGAATGTTTGAATTTAACTTGATTACTCTCCTTTTCCCTATATTCCAAACCCTAAAGTTTAAGATTCTTTCTTAATGATTACATTTTTGTCAACAATATACCTATATTTTTTTCTTGTAAATGTTTATCGTATTATTTTCAGCTGTTTTGGATGGACATCCCTTCTTTTTTTACGTACATTTTGTTCTTAGGAGAAGGTATTTTCAATTTAAACTTCCTTGCTCGAGGGGTTTGGGCTGGGCGTTGATTTTCTCTTTTTAGAGAGTTATGAGTTGCAGGTGAGTTAGGTATGCATAACAACAATTTACAGTGAGAATATAATAAAATAAAATTACAGCCTCATCGACTTAGTTCGTGTTATAGGGGCACGGTTTGTCGAGTTGAAGTTTCGGTATTTGCTTCTTCCACAATCTAAATAATGTTTAAGTAATTCATTTTTAATGGAATATATACAACTATACCGTATTTTAACTTCAACCCAATTATAAATTACTTATATAAGAACTTCCCATAAAACAAAAATGATGAAAATATATTTACAAATATAAATAAATACTTAAATTATGTTACATAATTATTTATATACTTATTATTTTATGAATGTTTCTTCTATTATTTATATTATTTTACCTTGTTTTAAATAATTAAAAAGTAATATACTGATTTAATAATTTTAAAAAGTATGATATGTTATATAATTATGGAGGCTTTGCTATTTTAAAAATATCATTGTAAAATCTTATGACAATATATAGGGATGTAACCTTACACTCTCAAATAAATTAAAACATGCAATAAGCTATTGAATATGCAGACCTTATATATCATTTTGTCAGACAATGTTTTCAGATTTTATCTTACAATCCTTACCAAAGTTAAAAATATCAGAATCATTTTCATAATATCTTTAAATTATTTAATCAGTATATATTATATATTAATATAAAAAGTGAAATAATTAAATTAGTAAACGAAACATGCATATAATAATATATTTGTCTATATATTATTAAATAGGGATATTTAATGTTCACAAGGCTTACCGTAGGTAAGCATTGTGAACATTCTGAAAAACAATGTTTTTTTATGTCTCCAAATTAAAAAATGTCTTGGCACAAATCCATTAGACCTAAATATTAGTTAACTGGCCTTTTTATTGGTTATTTAAAGTATACAGGTAAAGACTGCTAGTAAATAAGATAACGAAGTGCTGAATAAAAATTTTTCCACGTAAAAAATATTTAATAAAATTCAGAGCAGCTTTCAGCCACTATAGTGCTATCATTAGTGCCGAAAAATTGAAAAATGTTAATTAAAACATTAGAAGATGGGAGGGCAGTGAGCCATACCAACCTAGCAACCGAAAAAAACTCAAGAGTCTTGTACAAATTCTAACCTCTCATTCTATGAATAATTAACACTAAAAACAATTTATTTTCTGCTATATTTACTCTTTAAGTCATAAATATATTTTTATTGCTTTTTTAATCACTCTTATATCACTATATTTAATACATTTAAGGTAAAGATAATTTTTATGGTTTAAATGTAAATAGTTTGTTACTTGTTAATTTTTAATTCCCTATGTAAACAAATTTTATAATACTTCTAAACATAAAGTAAAAAAATAATTATGAAATTTTAAATTAGATAAGGCTGTTACTGAAGAGCCCCACAGTTTCGGTCTTATCTTGATTTTTGATACTTTAAATACATTAAGTGTAAAATAATAATAAAATGATAAAATAATTGCATGGATATTAGTCTGTAAAAAAAAAAATATATAGAATATAATAATAATAATAATAAAATATATTGAAATAAATTAATTAAAGTTAAAGAGTAACTTACTTGTAAATATTAAACGTTTAGTGATAATTATTTAGAAGCTTAATTTGCATAATATACACTAAAAATATAAAAGTACGATGAATGTAAAAAAAAAAATAGAAAATTATATAATTTTTAAGTGTAAATGTACTGTAATGAATTTGTTGTATTAATCTTTATTTAATCCAATTTTAAATTTAGGTGTATAAAAAATATCGATTCCATGCATTTGTACATACTTTGTTGTTAATTTTGTTATTAATTTACGTTATTTTGTTAAATTTACATTCTATAATACTATCTATTTCATTGAATTAAGAGTGACACAATTCACAAGGAGTTAAATTATGAAATGATAAAATTTTAACTATAAAAATAATTGTAAAAAAAGTTAATGTTAATATAATATTTGTTAAAGTGGCTTTGATATATGTGTTGAAAAATATTTTTCTATGTATTTATTTATTTATTTTTCAATTTTACTTTTATTTGTTATGCAATATTTATTTTTAAAAACAAAAAAAATTCTTGATAATTGTTTATAATTAACAGACGTTACCTTGCTTTATAAATGTTAATAATTTAATTTATTACAAGAATAAAGGTTCATTAGTTCAAGGAGGCAATGAAACTATTTAAAATTAGAATCAAGTGTTATCCAAATCCCACAATGTTTTGGACCGTCCTCTCAGCTGTTCCAACCTACACATGGATCGTTATCATTTTCAAATCAGTTATCATAGGATCCAAACAATTCTCTCCCAAAACCAAGTACCGGTTGGTGAGACATGCGCAATGCGTATGTGTGGAACAGGAAGGTTCCCTTTTCTATTGCAGGTGCTTGAATGTTGTTTTTTTAATACACAACGATACGAGTCACAAACCCGTTTCAACCTAATGAATATTTAGTAATACTCCAAGTTAAGCGCATGCGCATGAAACATTTTATATCATTATAGTTTTTTCCCCCTTTTTAAGGTTTTCTTGATTCAGTTAAAGATGTAAAATAAATTGTTTTATTAACCATGAAACAATCATGAACCTTTGTTTTCAGTAATATAATAATTAATTTATCAATAGCCAGCTATTATATATTTATTAATATTATATGATAGTAAATTAATTATTGATTTTATACTTACAAACTTTAATTATTATTATTATAATTATTATTATTATTATTAATTTATTAAATAAAAATTAATTTTTATCTTATTTTACTATGTGAACTGTAAAGCTTAAGATTTTGTTTGAATTATTTTGTTAAATTGCAAGCCTATTTGTAAAATAATAAAACACTCATGTGAACATTCAAAGCTGTGACGTCACTTTTCCTACTTGTAGAAGAACTGAAATAATAAATTACTAAATGGTATCTTATCACTAAAAAAAAAAACATTACTACGTTACAAATTACGGCAAATTACATATAAAAAATCGATCTTATTAAAAAATTTCTTCTGTATAATCTAAATAAATAAATAGAAAGGAGACTCATAATTTATAAAAATTAAAATAAATAGCTCTTCGAATTTTCCTAATCATTTGATTTCTTTCTAAATAAAAATAATAGTAGAAGTATTGATCTTTTTGATGTGTGGATATTTTCTATGGATAAAATAAAAAATCTGTAAAGAAATAAGAAATTATTACAAAAATTGTTGGAAAAAATATTAATCGATGTACCGTAAACTAAATAAAACGATTTTAATGTTATTGTGTTATTTTTTCACCCCTTATTGTCCCATCAGTAATGTGAATAGAAAAATAAATATCCTTAATATTGAAATAGATTCTTCTTTTTATTATTTTTTTTTTTTAATGTTTTCATCAGTGGTGTAGTGGCTATTTTTCCAGTGTGGAAACGCTAATGATATTTGTCAAATTATATAAGGAGAGTCATATTTATATGATTTCATATTATTATTAGGGATCAACATCCCTAAACGTTCCCCCTCCACTACACCACTGGTTTTTAGGCTTCTTTTCTTTTAGGCACTGGTCTTTTAGGAAAGATGCGTATAGGAGTTCCTCTTTTAGATTGATACCCCTTAAGAAAAAGGAACAATCTAGTCCGGGGGGGCACCAAACTAATAGAGTCGTATATGGGCGCCTTTTTTAGTTTAGTACCCATCCAAGAACAATTTGAAAAAACAATTTGAGGTACTACACTAAATAAATTTGGTACAATAATTTATTTCATTAAATTCAAGGACTAGAATTAGAATGGAAAAGAACTCACTAATGTTATAGACAAAGGAAATTATGTATAATTTCCTGGGGAATTTTTCTTATTTTTAATTAAATGACCTGTTGAATTTCAAAATTGTCATTGTTAATATTTCATTTCCATTTGTCCTAAGGGAAATTAAAATAAATTGAGTTTTAGAGGAATTGAAAGATATAAACTTTTAACTTTCGAAGTGTAATTCTGTTTAATGGACAGTTAGATGAGAGGGAGTTTTTCCAATGGTTGCAAGGTAAGTGGCATAACATTTGAATTGTAATTTTTATGAAATTTTGTATGAGGTATTTTAGAAAAAAAGGGGGGTTCCAACCAAACTAAATGGGCCGCAAATTTTAGTAAAGATAGAACAATTAAAGAACCATTTAATTGTAAAAGAAACACTACATGACTTCATAGCGAGGTTTAATGATATTTGTATTTAAATTTGTTAAACATATTTATATACATGCCGAAAACGAATCCACCAAGCACTCAGGGGTGCCAAATAAATTCATATTTAAATTACTTAAAAACTATGCTATATAAAACAGAAAAACAAAACTTTTTTGTAGCATTTGAAAATATATTTTATTTAAGCTTTTATTCGATATTAATATACCTATAGTTATATTAGAAGTTTATGTACGTATCTATGTGTGTGTGTCTAATACAACCAGTTCAACGTTTAACCGGCTTAACGTTACACATGTTGTAGACATTTACAAAAAAAAAAAACCTCGCCGGACCTGCGACTGTGTGTGAACACAGTCACACTGTACTGTGTCAGACTAGTGTGAAAGCGACCTAAAACGTCATAGGTCACCTCTTTATAAATCATAATAAAGAGAAAGGCAAAACAGCATGTTAAGATATGAAAACATTTAAATTATTTTACCAGAACTATCACTTTCACATTGACAACCCTAATAAATGTAAAAGAATATAAATTAGGAATGTATACACGTATCTATACTTATTTCCAAGAACTAGTAAAGTTTCGTTAATTGAGAAACTTTTTTATACACAGAGTAAGAATCGAATTAAGCTGTCACAGTCAGAAAGTAAGAAAAAGTTCCTTTCGAGTTTCTTACTTTATTAAGTTAACAAGAATTAATGTCACATAATGTTTTATATCATTCTGATGGATATGAAAGGTCAGAAGTTTGTCTCTAATAGAATTTAGATGTAGAATAGGAAGTCAGGTATAGTAACAGCTAACAATATTGAATCGAGGTGTCTTGGAAAAGCTCTAAACCTCTTTGAGGAGTTAAAAATACATTAGTTAAAGTAAATCATTTCAACATAAATAAGAAGAAAAAATTATGAATATAATAACAATTAAGCTAAGAAGAAATATAGTAAGGATAACAAAATATTAATCATAGATTTAATTTAATTTTTTTTTATTATTATTATTTGTATTCACTATAATAAAAAAATAAAAAAGATAACAAAGAATTCGGATTTTTATTATATATTTAATTATTTGTATTCACAGTAATCAAATGTTCTTTACATACGTACTTAAAACAAACAACAAAATAGACAATCACAGATAAATTGATTTTCAACTCTTCAATATATTCATATTATAACCCATTGTAGCGAATTCTGAAAGATAAAACATGCATATTAATAAAGGTATAATAAATGTAAAAAGTGCAGAGAATAGTAGGACAAAATGTCAGAAATAGGTAGCGCTTGTACCTTCCAGATATGCGCAAAAGTATTAATTAAAATTTTTTTGTTTTGTTTTGAGATGCACAACTTAAATATTTAATTAATTTCGTATACAGTAATAGCTTCAATTCAAACTCTAAATTCATTTAAAAAGAAACCTTATTGTAAATTATAGATAAATACATGCACCAAGAGAATACCTGCAAGTTTAGTTTCATAGGGTGGTACAAAATGGTACCAATTTGATATCTGCTCCTGTGCCATGCTGCCACCGAGATATGATGGTAAGTTATCGTGTCCAACAGTCTTAATGAGTTCTTTAAAAGGCCGACGAGTATGCCAATGAATCTAAAATTAATGAAAAGAACAACGGTAAAACCTTAACTATGAGAAAATAGATGGAATTAAAGAATATCATTGATTAGAATAAATGTGGAACCACTTGATTAAAAATTATGAAACATCTTTCCAACAATATTAACTTTATTTTAAGATTGTCAGTTTTAGTGAAGATGATAGTTTAAAAATAGAAGAGTCAGAGGATAACTGAATAATAGAAGCGTTACAATTAAAACATTAGGACTAACTTGGTAAAAGCGAATGCTTTGTAAAGGCCAAAGGACATTTTTGATTGTCAATCCAAGCACAACTAGCTACAATAGATTGGTAGATATGATCCAAGATGTGACGGACGGACAAACTACCAAAAGGATAAGGGTATCTAGGATTTCTCGAAACCCAAACAACATTGAAAGGAAGAGCTATAGTAAATTAGAATAAATCTTTTGTGGAAGTGTATCTGGTAGGAAAGAATTCCTGGATATTGGGATAGGATAAGAGGGTAGTAGTAGTAAGGTCCTAGGGCTTGTACTAGACGGGTAGGAAGAACCATGAGTTCGAACCTAGCAATTAATCCATCTTTTAGGCCCATTTTACTATCCCTCTGTACATTGTTCCGCCGAAGCGAGTATGATGTGATCATTAGTGAGCCATATAAATCAGAGCATCACGGCGAGGGATCGAACCCACGACCTCATACCGCCCTTGATTCAGTGATGACCGGGCAGACGTAGTAAGTAATTTAATCCACACGGCCATGCTGGATCTCGGATAAGAGGGATGAGGTAGGTCAAGGGGTTAAGGTAGGTCAGCCTCTGGAGCTAGACTGCTGACGTTGCGTCTGACTCAAGAGGCCCAGTAGACTACCAGTAAGTAGTAAGTATAGGTAATATTATTAAATCGATGAATACTAGCAAATGAAGGCACGACATAATGAGAAGAGAGGTTATATTGCTTATTGCTAAAGGGAGTATCAACATGAAATAAAAGAAAGTTCGACTATAATTCGTGATTTAATATAATTATAAGTAAGTACTATAATTGACCAAATGAGGAAATCCCTACCGTCGATACTTGCTTGGTCTGGAGATCACTGGACCGGTTTCGACTCTGCTGATGATGGCGTTTAGCCGAAACCGGTCCAGTGATCTCCAGATCAAGCAAGTATCGACGGTAAGGATTTCCTCATTTGGTAACTTATGAACTTGCGGTAACAATTTACAATTTGACTATAATTGACACTTATATTTTTAATATATGTTTAACTTAAATAAAACCGAAATAAATTTGGTTCGTTTCTCTTAATCACATTGAATTAAGTTGATTGACTGCCAAAGTTTTACTTTCTTACTTTTTTATGAACTTGGCTTTGCTTAGTAAAGATAAAAAAAAATATTTTATCTACTCGCGGCAGCAAAATTAAACATTACTTAACTGTTTTTAGGCTGGAAAGTACTATTTCCCTGATTTGTCATTAAAATATTAAAAACAGGCAGGAAAGTAGTTAAAACAGTCAGGAAAATACTTTCTCTGCCTAGGCAGAGAAAGTAACAGTGTTTACCACTGCGTGTCATAACCTCTTATTTTGGCAAGAACAGTTTATACTATTATCTCTATCTTATACCATCATATATTATAGTTTAATAAGTAATATTTAATAAATAAACGTTTTAATTATAAAATAATTTGTTAATTCTGTTAAATAAGTTCAATGATTTGTAGATCTTTAATTAAAAAAATAGTAGAGTCACTGGCTATTCTGCAGCGTCATGTAAACATTGAACATCATTATTATTTTTATTATTGAATTCATTCTAGATTAGATTAGCTACTTTTCATGATTTATCCTAGTTATTTCTTTTCTTTTAAGCAATATAAGATATCTTTAATACTTTTAGTAATTTGTAGTAAAAATATAAATAAATATTTTATATTGCGTGCATTATTCATTCAGAAGTTATGTGTGTTATAAACGTGTGTTTTGTATTTTGTTGTTATAGATTGAGTTTGCATATCACTTATTGTTATTATTCTCAAGTTTCTAATTTGAACATTAATTTTAGTTAATACATATGTTATTATCTTTATTAATATGACACTTAGTTATTAACTATGTTATATTAATAAAGATAACATTTTAGCAGCTTCATTTTTCTGCCGCAAGTAGATAAAATATTGTATGCAACAAGGCAGCAAAAGAAACATTTCTGCCTCGTTTATTCATTGCCTGCCTCGGCTTCGCCTCGGCAGTCAAATAGGTAAATTACCTGCCTCGGCTTCGCCTCGGCAGTTAATTATCATAGCCTGTCCTCGCCTTCGGCTCGGAGGCTAATCTAATCACTCGTCAGTAAAATTCCATTTTGCTGCCTAGTTACATAAATAACTATTGTTCTTTGTTAACCTAAAATTGTTGATTTTAACAAACATTGTATTAATGAAGTTTTAAAATATTGCTAAGATAAATTTAAAAGTTCAAAATAAAATTTTGATCTTTCAATTATGTTTATACTTTACGTCATGGCAACATGAAACATTTTGAAAGGGAGGAGAAATAATAAATGAACAATCCCTACAATTGCGATTGGAAAGTTTTCTGTTCCATTTTAAAACCAACCGATACCAAAGTTATTTGCATTTCTGTTTCACTGAACATTTCTATGTTTGAATGACACAATGTGCAAATATTTTCTGTGGGATATAGTTAAAAAGAAATTTACTATAATAACTGTTACAATAGTTTCATAAAAAATATTTAAAAAAAACGAGTAGCTCTGTGGACAGAACCAAGACCTCGCAACCAAAAAGAAAAAAATAAACATAAACATAGATTTTAATAACTGTAAGGTATGTCCATGCCAAATATGAAGAAAATCGAACGAGGCGTTTGGTCTTGCCTGCATAACAAACGAATTTACGGACAGACAGACGAAATACCAAGCTTATTCATCTTTAATTTTGCTTCACCGAAGTTTACAGAAGCATTGTAGTCGTTCTGAAGAACGACATTTTGTTATGCCTCCGAATTCTCAAACTCCAAGACAAAAATCCTTTTTAGACATGTTGATCCGTGGGCCAGTCAGTCTGTATGTTATTCAACATTTTTGTGAACCAACATATCTTAAAAACTTCTCCCCCATATTTGGTCCAATATTAACACACAACTTATGCACTAATTAGTTTCTCTTCCACATGCGCTCAATTTTTTTTTATTGACATACATATCTTATAAGTACTGATAAATTAGTAGATTGTTCCTTGTAGTATAAATTCTTGATTAGTTGGGACTTTTAAGGAAAATTCAAACACCTCACATTTGCTATATTTCTATCCCTATTTGGATCATTCTCAAGCTGACTGACTAGCTGATTACATCGTCAAGTTATTGTTTTCTATAAAAATGTTGAATGTTCTTATTTAAATCTTACAAATTCTCGTCAATTCACCTGAAATCAGGTATTGTCAATCACACTATTATTTTACAATATCTCAGACATAGAAATATATAAAACTGCCACGAACAACACATGTCGACTACCTACTTCAACTTAAAACTTCCATATATTTTTACCTTAACTCGCCAACGGTTTATTTGCCCAGGATTGGTAAAGACTATTCAACACGGTGCCGACTCTGTGAAAGAACCGACTAAGAAGGAGAACCGGACTTTACAGAACCAGGGCCAGCGCTACACACATCCGGGGCTGAATATTTGGTTTGCCCCTGTAGTGGAAAGTGAGTGAAACCTTAGTTGGTCGCGCGACGTACCTACACAGACCTGACAGACGAAATTTCAAGCTCAGCTCTTATCTTTGAACAAGCGTTTTTAAGATGGAATCCTAGTTTAAAACACCTAGATAAAAACTAACCTCTTATCAGGTGTGGTTTTAGTGCAGTAGGTGATCTTGGAGCTTATCGCAATTCGGGTTGGTACTTGGTTGCATTGCATAGTGTCAATTGTTTTTGTTTCCTAAAACTCCTCTTTGGCATCGACAACAGTATCAAAAATAATACTAACAACAATTTGAATTTTATGCGGATGGCCTCAAGATTTCTCTTGATAATTTTAGCTCCGGTCAGTAGAATAAATATTTACTCCGGTCATCAACTTCAAGCATCGACCTAGTTTGACAGTGGTGCTCTCTCAACAATTTGGGAGATTCGTGCAGGCAAAAATCAAGTTATTTCCTTCTTTCGCAGCTCCTCTCCTTTGTTCTTTCCCTACTTGAATGGTAATAATACTACTTGAATGGTGTTCTTCTTCCCCGTGTCTCCTTATCGAATCTGGGCGTTACCTTAGATGGTAAACTTAGGTTCAATGGGCAGCTTGATGCTATGATATGCAAGGCTAACCAACAGCTTGGTCTGATACGCAGGATCTCTCTCTGAAAATTTTCCTTTTGTTGTATGAATCTATTGTCCGTCCGGTCCTCGAATATGTGCCTCCTGTGTGGAATGTGCTTGGCCTAACCAAGTCCAATACTGTTGAGAACATTCAGAACAGATTTGTTCTCACATGTTATTTGAAGTATTTGTACCAGAGTGTCTTCTATGGGTATGATTCTCTGTCTAGAACCCTTATGTAAGAGGCACAAAGCTTATGAGGTTCTATTCTTGGTGAGCAGCCTGTCTGGTAAAACAGTCTGTTCCCTGGTTCAGGACAAAGATGTTGTAGCCCTTCGTCCTAGTAGCCGAGCTGGTCATCCTCTCTATATCAAGGAGTCAACCAGACAGTTGTCCTCTTGTACGTTGCGTCTCCTCTATCAATGCCCTAGTCTGTTATCCTGATTAGTGCTTGTCCAAAATACGTTCAACTTGCCCCTTTATTGAGTCTCTTTATTTATTGTTTATTGTTGTTAAAGATTTATTCTATTACCTCGTTATTAATTTGTATCAATATCTGCATTTCCGAGCGCCCTACTTGTGGCTATCTTGCTGCATAGGGGCTTGTAAAAAAAATGTATAAATAAATCCCTATGGACGGAAAGTCGTCCGCTTGAAATTGCTAAAAAACTGATGTCTTGAAGAGGAGGGGGAATCTTATAGTGGTATGATCAAGACCGGTCATGTCATCAGATTTATTTTTGTTTTTGTCAATTTTAACTTTCAGTTTTTTAATGTTATAAAAATCCCTAACAAAGGCAACCGTGAAAAAAGGGCCAAGTTCCAGACCCCATCCCAAAAAAGTCAGCTTATCAAAATAGTGACAGTTACATTGTTGCCAAGTCTGCTCTTTCTTTAGTCCATAACCTCACTTCACTCCTACTTTCACGAGTAATACTTCTCTTATATTTTTATTGCTTAACACTTGGCCAGTTTCTAAATAAGGCATAAAACAGACAACCGAAGAGTAGATATAACTACCTTATAGGCTGATTTGTTTTAGGAAGGGGTCTGGAACTTTTTTGTTTTCTTCTGAGTTCTCTCCTTACCTTCCTTACCACTACTTTGATAGCCTGACTTTTTTGGAATGGGGTCTGGAACTTGGCCCTTTTTTCACGGTTAGGTTTTAGTTGTGGATAAAATCCCTTTTTGCTAACTTCCAGCATCGTTGGCGTCGTCTTAATTTTTTACGACAGGATTTTTTGGCACAGGAGGGATTATGTATGTCGTAGATTTTATCTTGAAAGATTGTTGGGGCCTCTGTTAAGGAACTGAGGGATTGGCCTCTTGTGCAGTGTCGACACCATGTACAGATAGCCAAGTAGATACGATCTTGCATTTCAACTTCTCCATGGTGTAGAAAATTGTAAATGTAGAAAATGAAAGTTTTTACGTACATAAAGATATTCTGACCTCAGATTAATTATCAAACCAATACCCGATCAGGAGGATTTGTATACAATACAAATCAGTAAAAAAAGTACATGTACCAATTTAAAAAAAAAAAAAAAATGATAAAGCCCTAAAGTACAAATTGAGGCCTTTCAAATTATTTGGAACACAATAACAAACATTAAAAATAAGTTGGTACAAATTTTAAATAATAAATACTCGATTTAAAGTGTATTAGTGTGAGATTTAACCCCCCCCCCCCCCAATCATTAATAAAATTGGTCAATAATTAAGGACGGTATGAGAGGCCATAATTAAAAATATTAACATAATCTAGCTCCATCTAAGGTACAACCGACGGAGGTACGAAAAAAGTCATAGAATCAAACCTGTAGATTTTTCAAAATCAGTATATAAACTCTCCTGTATGTTTCCTTTGTATATACTATATACTAATTCGTCTAAATAACTATTACGACAAAGGTATATTTAGTCTAATATCCAACGGGACAAAGGAATACCACACTTGAGTCATAAAAGTTGTAATTTCCCTTTGTCCTAATACATAAATAATGTTGTGTATAAGTAAAAATCGATTATATCAATATACCTTTAATATTATATCGAAGTTAAATATGTTTGGAATAGCGTATTGTGTTATTATAAATTGTTTTCATGCGCTAAAATTAAAAAAAAAGGTTTTTTTTGTTTACATAATGTGTTTCAACATACGAAATACTTTGGTTCATATTTCTTGTTTTGTAAATTCATATTACTATTATGGTGTATTTTTGTTAATTCAACTATTTTGAAGGGTTTTAACATCCTGAGTAAATTCCCCATCCGTAAAACCCTAGTTCTTAAAACAAATATGAATAGGTCAATAGAAATGTATATTTTATTCGGTTACCTCGCTCATATTAAAATGCAATCTGGCAGTTTATTTTATATGAGCCTGTAAGCCCGTGGAGACGGGCTTAATTTTATAGTTAGAAAAAAAAGTAAAATTAGGCTCTACCGTCCTTTGAGGTTAGAAAAATCATTAAAATGAAAATTTTATTGGTTCTAAGCAAGATATCAAAAATCTAAGTACAGGCTTCATACCCAATTTTAATTCTGCACAATTTGAGCTCTATTTCAACTTCCTACGATAAATAGTACAGGCGCCATTTCAATACAACGATAGAACTCGTTGTATTGAAATAGTTGTCGTATTTATTGTAGTAGGGAGTTGAAATAGGGCTCAAATTGTGCAGAATTAAAATTGGGAATGAAGCCTGTACTTAGATTTTTTACATCTTGCTTGGAACCAATAAAATTTTAATTTTACTGTTTTTTCAAAATCTCAAAGGGCGGTAGAGCCTTAAGTAAGTTAATGTAGATTTTTATGTCGTTTTGCTTCCGAGCTTACCGAAGGTAACGGAAGCATTGTGTTCACTTTTGAGAACGAAAAACTTTTATGCCTCCGATTTCAAAAATTCCAAGACAAAAATCCGTTTCAGACATCAGGGAACATTTTTGGTCTCGTGTCTGTCTGTCTGTCTGTCTGTCTGTCTTTCTGTCTGTCGGTCTGTGTGTCCGCGAATTATGAAACGTGCGACGATAACTTGAAATTTGGTAGAAATGTTCATTTTACCAATGCCCAGGACGAGTTCGTTGGACAACGTTGTCCGTCCAAGCGTTCACGAGCAACGCTCGCGTAAACGTGAACTTTAAATTAAAAATTGGAATTTTAGGTCGGGGAAAAAATCTAACTTCATCTATTTAATGAGACAAACATTTTTTTCAAATACAATTTTTTAGTAAAACCAACAGCGACACCGCTATGAAGTGTTAAAGATCGCTAAAACTATTAATAGTTTTTACAAAATAAACAATATTATAATAAAGTAATATAACAATGATTGTTATAGCACATGATAGGATGCGAGGAAGCTATGTGCCACACTAATTGGCAGTCTATTTTTTTTTCTTTTTTGTCCCTTTTATATTTACTAAAGGTGTAGATGTGGGTCGTGAAGGGTAATAAAATGATGTGTGTTTAAAATTTAAGAATGGCTATTTTTCGGGGGGGGGCATATACGTGTGCCGGTAAACGAAGGTTTAAAAATTAGTCAAATTCATCTATATAATTAGACTCGTCTTTAGACGTCACTCTCCTACAAAACTCAAAACTAGCTGGTTTAAAGAAACATAACATATTTGAACAACGTAACAATTAACAATTAAAACAATTAAAAACTATTAAAAAACAAAAATTATCACATAGAAGCTTAAGGTAACCTGATTACCTTAAGCTTCTTAGTGATAATTTTTGGTGACCTCCATCCAGGTTGCAACTTTATAATAAATTCCAGATTGATACAAAAAAAGAGATATCGATAAATGAAAAAAATATTTTTTTTTTCAGAATATCCTTTGTTTGTGTTTTTCTTTTTTTTCCTAACAAAAAGACAAACGCAGGTTTAAATTTTCCGATTGAATAGATATACATCTCTCTCATTTTTTGAGTGACCGACCAAAAACACAGAGGATCGTGATAGCTGGAGCTTCACATGCAATTCAATAGGATTTTAGGAGTTCGGTTCGGCAAGAGGAGAATTTAGTCCTAACCTTTATTTTATACTACACAGACTATTTTTTTTTTTCTTTTTCAATGGTACAATAAAATTATCGAAAACAAACGGATTTTAATCATTGGTCCCAATTGTTAAATATTTTGGTCCAAACTTTTTTTTTATTTATTTATTTTAGATTTCATACTTTTTTACAATAATATTTAAAACATTAAATTTCAAACAAAAACTTTTTTCTCGGTTTTTTTTAACCATAACAAATAAAACATGAAAATGCCTCCAGGGAATAGAGTCATAAAGAGAAGTCTTTGTTTAAATGCTAACTTTATACACACACACACACACACACACACATATATATATATATATAAATTATTATTTGTCAATAGATACAACCTGTGTTGGACAGTTTTGTTTATTTTTTAACCTTTGTGAAGTTTTAGTATTTTATATTTTATATTATATATTTTTCTCCCCCTCTCACATATAACATACAAGAAGTGCTGCTTATACTCTAACTGCCTATGTACATATTTAATTATATGCCATTATATTTATATAATAATATATATTTAGTTTATAATTTTTCACACGTGTCTCAGTCAAAAAACAATGAACAAATAACTAATTTTATCTCCAGTAGGGCGAAAAAGTAAATCAGGGCAAAAAAGTAAAGTAGGGCATAAAAATAAAGATGGCAACTTAATTATTTTATAAATAGTGGAAAATGAATGGCTAATGAAGTTGTTGAAATCAGGTTGGCGACACTGCTTTTTCAACCATGCTTATCTTTGTTTATAACCTGCATTTAAATAACCTTCTATTTCTATTTGAGTTTAATTCCAATTTTATTTGTTTTTAATATTGAATCTCTTATATCTGCTATTAAAAGTGCTTATAATTATTATTATTTATTAAAATAATAAATAAAAACTTTGCAATGGACGAAAATGTGTATTTTCTTCCTTCTGAAGAGAAAATATTGTATGTAACTCGTGAGTAAAGTGCCATTATTCCCCTCGCGATAATTATCTCCCTCGGCTGCGCGTCGGGAATTAAAAGGTCTAATTCCCTCGGCTTTGCCTCGGGATTTAGGGACCATGGTTCCATCGGCTTCGTCTCAAGAACCAACTTTTTCGAACAGGGAATAATGGCTTACTTTACTCCCTAGGTGCATAAATAACTATTATTACTATGTTATAAATAAAATATGCATTGAATACAAATAATAAAGTATGACGATTGCTAAGATTTATAATCTTTCGACTCCTTATGTTATCTTGATTCATAATCTATAAATTACTATTAATGAGACAAAAATGCAGGTTTATCTCTCTACTACTACCACCCTCCTTCAAAGTACTGTTGCAAACTACCACCCCTAACTACTTGATAGGGTATACAACTAAGGTGTTCTAGAATTATCAGCGTAAAGTCCACATTTAAGATTTTGCAGAAGTTGGAATTGAAGAATAGGTGCTGAACTTACGGATCTTGTTTCTTCCTTACCTTATTTTGAGAAATGACGGAATTGGAAATATAAATGTGTTCGACGATAATTTTTAAAATGGTGTTCCAAGGTAAAAATAGTCAAAATTAATATTTTAATTAATGTTTGATTGATAATTTTGATAACATTGATCAAATCTTAGATTCGCCAAGTCGGTTTAAGATTACTTCTCTAAGTTACTAAGGATTTACTATAATATCTAAGTTGAAGTTCAACGTACCTTTTTCTGAATTTCCTTGGGAAGAAACAATTTAAGGCTAGCGTAGAATACATTGAAAGAAAATGGTGCATTGCATATATGGAACGCTTCGAATTTTACTGGAAGTGCTTCCTAAAAAAAAAAATAAAAAATAAAAATAAATAAAAATAATTGAATACACAATTTAATTAATTTAAATTGAATTAATTTTGAATTAAGAAGTATAAGAACGGTCAATGATTTAGAAATTAGAAATGATTCAAGGTAATGATTTAATTCGATTACACTAAATATTTGAATGAGTAGCTACTTATTTGAAGTGGCTTCCAATCCAAGTAGCTTACGCCCAAGTATATATTTTTTAGTTTACCATTTTCAACTGCAACCTCTAATAAATCTAGTTAACTATATTATTAATTTGGGTGATTACAAATATAAGTTAATTATAGTCAAAATTATTAATGAAACATCATTAGATTTGTACTATAATTGTGGTTAAATAATTTGATCTAAATGTAATCATTATAACCACAATAGATCCCACTATGATACCGATAACGCCCTCATAGACATATCAGTTGGTTACGATTCTGTGGGCTATTTGTGTTCACAATGAAACATAAATTAAACGGATGATGCTATCTCAAAACAGATAATAGTGAAGGCATTAATATTAATTGGTCTACAAGGATATACCTGATATCATAAACTGTACTAATAAATATGTAGTTATAGGGCGACAATTCCTATTTACAATGTATTTACTATATTTGACTGAAATAGTAATGTAGCATAATATATCATATTCAATTTAACAAACCAATTTCTTTCATTTTACTACGTTTTTATTAGCTTGCTTTCTTGTTTGTTTGTTTGTTTGTACGGTACAAATCTGGCAATCGATTTCTAACTAACTTCCCGAATAGCTAGGCAATTGAAACTTTTAGCATAGCTCAGAACACGATGACAATGCATTATTTTAATACTTTTAGCCATCATTCAGCAGAATTTAATTCGTTTTCAGCAAATTTTGCAGTATGAACAGTTAGTTCGGAAAAAATCCGCAAGTTATTTTATTTGTTTTGACGTATCCCATATTTTTACGATCTTCATTATGACGGGTTTCAAATTTGTGATTTTTTATTAAGAGGTAAACATTGAATGACAGCTAAAAAGAATAAGTAAACAAAGAAATAAATTAATTGACGTATGACAACCAGGTGTGTCTACACTTGTGTACTAGATATCGGTTTATTTTTTCTACATCTGTACTTCTTTACTTGTACTTATTTTTCTTCTCTTACCCTCCCCTACACGGGGCCATATCGATGGCCACGGTCTAGATTTGGTGTTGGTGAGATCCGTTGTTCAAAGATTTGTCCTTCTATAAGTTTAAGATCAGCTCTCTAGATGTTTGTCATTTGTGTGAAGTAAATAAATTCGGAACTATTTATATTTCACTAACATTTTATATAACAATAAAAATTATATTATCAACATTACATATTATGATTCAAAAGAAAATTAAAAAACGTAGTATATAAAAAGTTCTTTTTATCTTGTAATTATTTTTAATTAACTTTTTAGATTGATATCATACTCAAGTAAATATAACTTTAAAAAAGCTCAAAAAAAGATAAAAATTATAGACAAAGAAAGCAGTAATGGTCATGTGAACGTGGAATATTTTATTGATAATGAAATTTGAGATCGAATTAAAAGAGTGCCTGGACTGTCTTGAACTATTCATTTTTTTATTTTTTTTATAAAGTTTCCTGGTGGTAACTTTCTTTCGATCTGTTTCGAAGGAATTGTAATACGAAATGCACTCATCATGAACAATAATAGTGTACAATCCAGTCGAGTTAAAACATTTTTCTAGTATAGGTAGTTTAAGTTTAATATATATAATACTAATAATAAACTAATTCATTACGTTACCCTAGTTTTAAATTCCACCAATGACATGGATGGTAAAATTCAGGTCTAAATATAGGTAAGTAATATGAATAACATTACATGGACGACTCTAAGGACTGTTCGTATATTGGACGGAGTGAGCCATCTCATGAGTTTGATGCTGAACTCATCACAATTAAAAACAACTGAGAGACCGTGATCTTGTACATCATGCTGAAGAGATAGTGCTTCCAGTACTATGATGCATGCGTTGACGATATCATCCCAGCATTCTTTATCTGGATCCATATTACCTGGACAAAAACAAATACGCATTTTAATCCAGTATAGCACTCAAGCATACATATAGAACTAATGATATCCCTTAGTCTAATTAACTATTAAGCCAAAAGAATATTTAGTCCAATGAACTTTGAGACAAAGAAACAACACTCTTCTAAATCCCTTTGTCACGGTTTATCTGAGCTAGTGATATACCTATCGATTTTGCTGTCGTATCTTTTTAATTATCTACAACTCCTGTCTTAAACATGGCCAAAATAAACATTTTGCTTGACCAAGCAAACGCTTAATATTTTAACCAAAAAAAAACATAATTTTTACGTGAATTTACGCGTGTATTAATGTGTTTGTGCATCCAATTTGAAGGTTTTTTAGCTATCCCATGCGTATCTCCCCACCTGCACATCCCCCTTATTCCAACATTTTCCGTAAGAGCGTAACATAAGTGGACATTTCATGTCATTTGTTAAAAAATAAAAAGAACTATTAACTTTATCTAATTTTTCTAGGTTAATAGTTCTTAAAATGTAAAAAGGAATAGCTAAAAAATGAAAAATAATGTCAATTGGACTACTATAAATGTGATGTTAAAAGTAAATATTCCCTAGCTTAGAGTATTATAAAAAGGATTTGAGCGTTTTAAATTTTCTCACTATTACAATAATTAGAAATTAGTTAATCTAAATTGTGTCAGAGACCAATAAAAATCATTTGTACAAGTTGTGAATCTATGCTTGACTAAAATTGGACATAATTTTCAATTTTAATCTCAAATTTTTATTTTAATAATTTTTCTTTCCATGACCATCTTAGAGACTAATAATGTTGTAATTAGTCCAGTCACCAGCCGTTTTCGCTCTTAATTTTGGGAATCAACGTCGATTTTCTTGAAAATTTGGATTTAGGTAGTACCTATTTATAACCTTCTTCAAAATCAATAATTCAAACTTAATATGACGCACTTTTAAATCATTTCTAGTTATAATACATATCTTTAAAACTAGATTTGAAAATTATTGCACTCAGGGGATGATTCAAAGGGGTTGAATAATTTTGATTAATCATAAACTTGTTCGAGAATGTCAAGAGATGTACAAATAAGTCATTTAAACTTTATTTTAACCAATTACACGCTAGAATCTACGATTTTTTTCCAGTTAAGGGTAGTTTTTACCCCTAAAAAATTAAAATCCCGGTTCGGCACAGGGTAGATTTTGAAGTAGAGGGTAAGTAGAGCTCAAAATCCAAAAGTTTACGAAAAACGGTGTTGATTCCCAAAATTTTGAGGTTTTGCATTTTTTTACCGCTGGTGACTGGACTAAATCTGGATTGGGCGGGGTTTCCATATCTATGTTGTAATTGTGCTGTATTCTAGTTGCTTTACCTCAAATACCAAAAAATAATCCTTTAAGGTACGTTTTCCTAGACGCAACTCGATAGTCGGAGGAGATTTTGCATGTTTAGAGTCACTCAGCAAGGAAAACGGTAATATGCAAATTCAGAAGAGGAATCCTCAGTGATAATCGCTTAACGACTATCGCTGGAGTCGCATCTAGGAAAATAAATCTTTAACCTTGAGTGTACTTCACAATCATGCATCTAAAATAATAGATACAATGCATACTAATTATACTATGAGAAAAACTTCATGTACTTATCTTACCCATATTTAAACATATAACTCTTCTACTACAATCATCTGGCTTTGGTAGAATATAACCTAAATCCACTCTTGATATAATGTTCAGATACTTAGACGGAGATTTAGGTATAAACGCTTCAGGCATGTCTCTCTTAGCTAGAAAATATTCTCTAACCTGTAAAAAATAAATAATTTAATGTGAACTTTAAATAAAGAAGATTCATTTTAGAATAGATTTGATGAAATTTCTTTAAGATATTCCAGAAGAATATTCTCAGAGAAAGAAATGTTAAATTTATTTTGATCTAATCACCGTTTGAATCGAACTCCTTTTCTTACATTTACCAGAATAACTCTGAAATACTAGAATATGAAATACAGTGTTTTCTTCTATAGTATTTTCATGATTTCCATCTAAAAAGAAAATTCAAAGAAGCGTATTTATGGAAGGAATCCAGAGAAACTAGTTAAATTTTAACATAAAACCGGGGTGTTCTCTAAGGGAATATTCTAATATCAAAAATTCTCTTTAAAGTTTGATTCAAAATATTTCATTATATCTACTTTGAAAGAATGGAATCACAATAAGATGGACATTTTGCTACTATTTAATAAAATGAATGGAAATCAGATTTAATAAAATGAATTAAAATCATATTTAATAAAATGAATTAAAACCAGATTTAAAATAAATAAATATAGTCATTATCATTTTTGCATCCGAGCTTACCGAAGGTAACGGAAGCATTATGTTCACTTTTGAGAACGAAAAAAATTTTGTCTCCGATTATAAAAATTCCAAGACAGAAATCCTAATCAGACATCAGGGAACATTTTTGGTCTCGTGTCTGCCTGTCTGACTAACTGTCTATCGGTCTGTGTGTCCGCGAACCCTTCTATGTGTCTGAAACGTGAAACGATAACTTGAGTAAAAATAGACTGATTTTTGATGAAATTTGGTAGACATGTTCGTTTTACCAATGCCCAGATCGAGTTTGTTGGACAAGGTTATCCGCCGAAGCGTTCTCGCGCACGACGCTCGCGTGGAATTTTAGGTCGGGGAGAAAATCTAACTTTATCTATTCAATGAGACAAACATTTTTTTCAATTACAATTTTCTAGTAAAACCAATAGCGACACAACTATAAAGTGTTAAAGATCGCTATAAACTATTAATAGTTTTTATTATGGAGAGAACGCGAGGAGGGAGATAGACGAGGGGAATAGGAGTTTCTTGTTTGCCCCACCTCTCTATTTGTCCTACCTATTCAATAGTACAGCGAGCCTAGTGACCTCAAAACCAGGCGACCAGGCTTCATTCGCTATTTGTACACTGTTGTATTCACTTCTATATGCACACGTTATCAAACTGCTTTCAAAATATAAACCTACTCTCACTCTACCGACTTTTGCTTTACGAATTTGAACACTTTGAATATTGCCACTGCTCTTAGTTATATTTATTTTACATACCCTGATCAGATATAATATAACAATAAAGTAATAAATCAATAATGTTAATATAACAATAAAGCACATGATAGGATGCAAGGAAGCTATGTGCCACACTAATTGGCAGTCTATTTTTTGTTAGAATATATATTTTTATTAACATTTCCATGGTTCAAACTCAACAATGGTGAAATGTTAAATGAAAATTTACGCCAAATTATATTATAACAATATGGGGGCCTCGGATAGGATAGTGTAGGATGGCCTATCAATAAAGTTAAGCAGCATCGGGCGTGGTCACCATTTGGATGGGTGAACATATCATCTGAGTCCAATTCCGCTGAGTGATCATGGTGGGTGATCACCACCGCTATATACTGTAGCATCGCTATATGTTTTTAAGAAGCAATTATACGACTTTGTTTTAATCGTGCTTAATTATTACCTTGATATTAAATGAATCTTCAAAGTAAGAAATTACTGTTGAGTTTTATCATTGTTTGCTTATATATTAAACTATAACAAAAGTCATCGAACATAATATGATAAAACTGTATTACAAAAAAGTTTTTTTTTAATAAATCGTTAAATATAAGATAATTGATTATCTATCTTTAAACGTTAAATTAAAGGTTATTTATTTTTTTCATACGATCATTGAAAGGTTTCTATGGCCGTGAGTGTTAGTTTTACTCTCTCACTGGTATTAATTAAACGTCGATGCTATTTACCTCATATATGAGAGATCCTTTATGGTCTGCAACAGTTTAAAGAGAGTCAAGGATACCTAGGAAATGGGGTTCTTTGTGCCTAAAAACAATGAGAAAAGCTTTACTCTAGCTATCATCTTCCGTGAGCACACCAGCCCATTCACTGAAGGAAAGTAATTTCCTTTGAGATTGAGACGTCTCTTCACAGAATCACAAAAGAGCTATCGACTTTACAAAAATCTGTCTTCTGAATTGAGCTAGAAATGCTTTGATCTGTTATCAAGCTGTACAGTTGCTGAGGAGGTTTTAGGTAGCTTTATCACTCTATCAATTCACAAGGTATAAATATTATATAAATGGCTTTTTTAATAATATAAGTACCAATAGCTTATGTTTATTATTTATAAAATAATTCTAATTCTATAGATTACTAGGCTATTTATTTGACCACAGTAAAAATGTCGAAAGAAAACACTATAAAAAACGAAATTGATTGATACAAAAAAATGTGTATCGAATATTATCAGTGGTGATGAAATTTTAATTTGAAAGAAAGAAACATTTTAGTCCACAGGCCACCATAAGAAGTGAGTCGCTGATTGATAAAGTTTTCTTACCTTATGGAATCGCTTATTTATGCCGTGTCCACCGATGAATTGGGTATATGGCAACTGGGCGCTGGGCCATTTCTTTTTTGTTGACATGCCAAACTTGCCCTTCTGCGGGAACATTGAAAAGAGATTGATAAAGTTTTGATTTTCACAGGATCGTTTAATTAAATTATTTAAAAAACAGTGGTAAAGGTGGCCACCGATAAGAGTGGGCCGTTTTCTCTTCAACGTCCCCGCAGAGCGATATGTTTGGGGCGGTGGACACCCCAAACGGCCCACTCTTATCGGTGGCCACCTTTACCACTCTTTTTTAAATAATTTAATTAAACGATCCTGTGAAAATCAAAACTTTATCTATCTCTTTTCAATGTTCCCGCAGAAGGGCAAGTTTGGCATGTCATCAAAAAAGAAATGGCCCAGCGCCCAGTTGCCATATACCCAATTCATCGGTGGACACGGCATAAATAAGCGATTCTATAAGGTAAGAAAACTTTATCAATCAGCGACTCACTTCTTATGGTGGCCTGTGGACTATTTTGGAATGATCTTAATTTAATAAAAGTTAAGATTTAATCTATCTAGTTAATGAGAAAGCTGAGGATGACGAACTCTGAGGATTGGGTATTTGACATTGATTAGCAATCAGACGTTGACATCTAGACGGTAATTTTAGAAATTTATCAAGTTGTTAAATAAGAGTCTTGATTAAAGGACGGTTAGTAAGCTGCCTGCGGGAGGTAGTTTATTTCAAGGTAACTTTCTATTTACTTTACTTTGCTTAAGTTGTCGAGTAGGAGGAGGAGGAGTTAAGGCAATGTAAAGAGTGTGGTTGTGGTCTGTTACAACAGGGAGTTCTGTTGGGAACAGGTAAGAAGTTTTCAGCCGTGTCTGTGTAGGAAATAAGTGAGATTAACTTGTGGATTTGAAGGCCACCCTGAGGGCGGCGAGAAAGGGATTGTAAAGGACCTTCACGACAACTCCCAGAGATCAAGGGAGGAGTTTTCCGGGTGAAGTGAAGTCGTTTCCAGGTTTCTCCATCTAACAATGAGGTCAAAGGGAAGTCCTTGAGGACGTGTGGCTGTGTGTTGGGATTCGTCCTGGGTGAGCTTGAATTAAACGACTTTTGAACTGAACGGTCTAACACTACTAGACGCCTACACAATACAATCAACCCGTAGAGTATCCTCTCGACCCAAGTTTAGCCACGTCTGTTCGGAGGTGAGAGAATGCTGTAACCTCCCAACTTGTTTTGGGTTCTTTGACCCATCCATTCATTTTCAACATCCTGGCAGTCTTGCTTCAGTTTCCTTGTAGGACCAGGAAAAACTTTAGTTACCTGCGCGTTCCCTGTAAAGATTCGACTCTAAATCACGAGCCCTATTCCTATTCCTTCCTTTCTATAACTTTTCCTGCTTCAAACAAAGTTCTGTTGTTTTTGATTCCTGTGTTCCTACTGCTCTCAAATCCTCTCAGTTGGAACTTTTTACTCCAAGAGCGTGGAATGCCATCTGTCGACTACTAAATTAAGCTCAACAACTTTTTATTCTTCTCAAACTCAAAAAGTAAAATAGTTTCCACTGGAAGTATATCTTCTCTTGATATTTTTTTTATTTTTTAACCCTAGTTTCAACATGAAAACGTCTTTTTATTATTTAGATTATAGAAGATTTATGTATTCACTATTTTGCAATTTATCAAAACTAGATTTATAATGATAGATCAATGCTAGATTTTAGTGATTTATTTAACATCTTCTTGTTTTTGAATTTCTGAAATTGTAATAAAAGTAGATCTTTACATGGTGTCATTCACAGCTTCAGCTTTATGTATGTATTTTTATTTGTAAATTTATTCATCTGATGAAAAATAAACTTTATATAAGGAAAAATAAGGTTATTTATTCAAGGTGTTGTGATATAAAAAATGTTTTTTGATGTAGGAATAAAACGAATGAGATAAAAAATCTATTTGTCTATTTGTATATATTAATAAATAATTTTTTCTCAGTGTAATTTTAGGGGATCGCATTTCATATTAAAGTGAAAAAACTGTGATGAATAAAATATTTTAATGAACAATCACATGATCTTCACAATAAATAATCATTTTGGCAGCAATAATATTGATTATATTATCTATGGATAAACTGATATAATATCAATTAAAAAACTGGGTCAGTGGAATAATAGAGTGATTTTTTTTTTCTTTTAAATATCACTATTCAGTTACTATAAAAGAACATGTCTTATGATCAGTTACCCTAATTTTATTTATTATTGTGAATTAATTAATATATTTTTTTGCGGCCATACAGGCAAGCTAATTGAAGCGAATGTTAACAAGTTATGCAACCTATCTGTGAGTGTGTCGGAAATGTGTCTAACATGAGTAAAAGTTTACCGATTTTAGTGAAATTTGGTACACATGCTCATTTTACCAATGGCCAGGACGAGTTACCCGAGCGACGGGAAAAATTCTAACTTCATTTATTCGATGAGACATTTTTTTTTTTTGCTTCCGAGCTTACCGAAGGTAACGGAAGCATTGTGTTCACTTTTGAGAACGAAAAACTTTTATGTCTCCGATTTTAAAAATTCCAAGACAGAAATCTGTTTCAGACATCAGGGAACATTTTTGGTCTTGTGTCTGTCTGTCTGTCTGTCGGTCTGTGTGTCCGCGAATTATGAAACGTGCGACGATAACTTGAGTAAATGTCGACAGATTTTTATGAAATTTGGTAGACATCTTCATTTTACTAATGCCCAGGACGAGTTCGTTGGACAACGTTATCCGTCCAAGCGTTCACGAGCAACGCTCGCGTAAACGTGAACTTCAAATTTAAAACTGGAATTTTAGGTCGGGAAAAAAATCTAACTTCATCTACTCAATGAGACAAACATTTTTTTCCAAATACAGTTTTTTAGTAAAACCAACTGCGGCTTCGCTATGAAGTGTTAAAGATCGCTAAAAATATATTAATAGTTTTACAATAAACAATATAACAATAAACTAATATAACAATAATTTTAATGTTAATATAACAATAAAGTACATGATAGGATGCGAGGAAGCTCTGTGCCACACTAATTGGCAGTCTAATTTTTTTTTTAAATATGTACAGTTTTTTGGTAAAACCAACAGCGACACTGCTGTGTAGTGATAAATATCTCTAAAACTATTAAAGCAGACTTAAACTCTTAAAATATAGAAAATAACGTTTAAACCAATATCTTACGTTCTAACGCATCGATTTTAATAAAAATTCACTAAACCATCTAATGTACTATTAAATCAGTCCAAATTTTTAAGTAGTGGAGTGATTCATTTTAAAATAGTTTAAATGGAGTAGGCCGGGGCGTGAGGGTTTTAAAAGTCCTGTCCCCTTTACTACAATCATCCTCTTTAACTATCAACTCATCATAATTAACTATTTTCTTAATATTCATATTTATTGCAATACGCTCACTTCAATGATAGCGCCACGAGAACGGGATTACCTAGTTTTACCTGCGTTTGATTCTAAGAGTTTACTTATTCCATACGCATAACGATGACCTTGATTTATTTGTAAATTAGATGATCTTATCACCCATCCATGGAAATTTATAGAAAATAAAAGAAAGAGAGTGAGAATAGCTCAATACTAGATACCTGAAATAAAAGTTACTGCTTAATTAATAAATTATTTACTGGAAGAGTCTTACCAGTCTAAATGCATTCTTGGGATCATACTTTCCTGCTCTGATGAATCTTATTAAGAAATCTTCTGTTGTCGAGCAGTAAAGATCCTCCTCTCCTGCAACAAACAAAAATATTCTTATAGCTGATATTCATATTAACTAAATTCCGATACTATCTTTGAGTCTATTTAGTTGTGAGCAGCAAATCACCTGATAACTTGAGAAAAGTGCCATACATTTAAGCACACATGCATTAATATCTAGGCTAAGAAGTATAGGGTGGGCCAAAAAAACAACATTTTTTTGCACACTTATAGCTGAGCTTCTGTAATAGAACTATGGGAATTGCGGGGTCTGAAAAATACATTTTTCTACTTTAAATTTTATATCTATAATTTAAAAAACTATTGGGTGAAAGCTATGCATTGAATTAATGTCTTAAAAAAGTCGATGTCCGGGTAGTAATCGTTGTTTGGTATTATAGTTTTGATAGATCGCTCCTTGCAAACAATGGGATTATATACGTCAATCAACTATTGCTGGGGCCATATCTCACAGAAGAAGGAGAGTGCAGGCTGTCGTAATGAACTGGGAGGACATATTGAATCATACAACAAGTTCGCATTGGTTGTTTTTTTGTAATTTGGTTACATTCATTTGTTAAATACGTTTTCAAAACTACCAAGATGTAAAAATTGTATTAAACGACTTGTTTTAAGGCCCTAATTCAAACCGTCATTGCATAGCCTCCACCCAATAGTTTTTTATGTTATAGATATAAAAATTTAAACTGGAAGAATGAAGTTTTTTAGACCCCGCAAACCCCATATTTCTATCTATTACAGAAGCTGAGCTATAATTGTTCAAAAAAGTGCGTTCTTTTTGCGCCCCCCCCCCCCCCCCCCCCCTTTAGTATAACGTAGCAAATTCTGTTTCCTTTTTTTTAGGTTCATATCTGTTGTTACTTTATAAGTTAAACGTTTTGTTGCTTCTAATTGGAGTAATTATAACCATAACATATTTTTTTATTATAACGGTAAGATCAAACCTCCAAGGATTAATCCTTTTAAATTCTTTACAATATGTTTTCCCGCTTGTAATATCTTTCAATGATCAATGCACTCAAGGCTCTCACTTCACACATACTCATTATGAAGAGATGAAACCTTCTTTGAGATGGCTCATTATCTGACACCTGATAAGCTTACCAACGTTTTTATTTGATCTAAAGGGTTTTATTCTGAAGGTTCTTAACCACGTTTATAACTTAGCCTTGAATTTTTAATCTCACCTGCTTTAGCTTCTTCATCTAATTCTATAAGTCCTTTACCAAATTTTAATTTGATCCTGAGGTTTTAAACTGACATGCTTCATCTAATTCTAAAAGTTCTTTACCAAATTTAATTTGATCCTGAGGTTTTAATGTGACATGCTTCATCTAATTCTAGAAGTTCTTTGCCAGGTTTTTATGTAATGCAAAGGTTCTATTTAATCGTATCTGTCATTTATATCATTAAATTTAAATCAAATCAATTATCTTATGAAAAAGGTAATACAATTTTGATTGCTATGAATTACAGTAGTCTCGCTAATCCGGGTTTGACGGGACCGGACCCAGTTCGGATTACCGAAAGTCCGGATTAAACGGAATCAGTTTTAAAATATAATATAAAACAAGTTTTAGTTGAGAAAAACTATTAAAATCGATGTTATTATCGTAAAAGTTACTTCTACTAGTCTCAAAAACATACTTGTACAACGTATGTTCACTATTTTAGGACTGTTCTGTCACCAGTCCAAATATCAAATTAATTAAAATAAAATTACAATCTACTAAGCAGGTGCAGGTATAGATGGGACTTCCAGGGAAATAAGCTGTGCTCCGATATGAAATTCGAGCAACGGTTAATCATTTCACAAAAAGTTGAGACATTATACACATGCGGCTTGGCGAAATTTCACGGAACTGCGTTGAGCCGCCGCTACGTGTTTCTTAACTCTCTCACCATCTTACTCGTATTTTATTGTATTTCCTGGAATACATTACCTTTATATCTTCCGCCCTACATTTCTATGGAACCAAAAGAGATTTGTTGATGTTCTTACTTATTCTAAATCTGTTAATTTTTAACAGAAATACCGGGTAATCCTCGTGTCGGAACGTTGGAATGTACACCTGTAAACTATTCTAGGAACAATTAAATTTAGATTGAAATAAATTTTAATAGACAATAAAAGCAGAAGCTTCGATAATCTAAGGGCTCATTCCACTGGGATTCCGGAATGCGATTCACGAATGCGATTCGTGTATGAGATTCAAAAAAGTATCAAGATTCAGTATCTCGGCGGCTTCTCTCTCTCCGCCCCCCCCCCCCCCCCACTGCTTTTCCTAGTTTTGATCCCACTTTTATTATATACTAACATTATATGTATTTAATTTTTAAATAATTAATTATATTATATTTATTATTATATTCATGACTAACCTATTTTATTTAAAGTAAATAAAACAATTGGAAAAAAAAATATTACATTGATTTATTAATATATTTATATACATAATTGAAATATTTTATGCAACGTAAATAAAATTATTTATAATAAAATATTATAATTAATGATATTACAGTAATTATTATGAATTTATAATTAAAATATTTTATTTAAAGAAAATAAATAGCAAGAGGATTGAAGCAGAATGCGATTCAGAATCGCCTAGTCTGAATGGGCCCATATAGCGCAATGTATCATGAGCCGCTTTCTAAGAAAAATTCTAAAAAGAATCGAGGCGGCTCACGGGGACGGGATACTCGATTTGAGAATCTCATACGAATCGCATACCGGAATCGTAGTCTGAATGGACATAAGCAAAATACATAGGCCGCCTGGTATCATTAGAATCTTCGATTCGTGAATCGCATTCCGGAATCTCTAGTGTGAATGAGGCCTAACAATTCATAAATCTGAATTAGCCCAGGTTCCAATTTGTACATAGTTTTTAGCCTGTCTGGATTATACGGATGTCCGGACTAGCGGGGTCCGGATAAGCGAGACTCTACTGTAATACATTTAAAGTATTTGGTAGATTTGTTAGCTTTCCTTTTTAAGGAATTCAATAATAATATTTTTAAAAAAATAATTCCAACATCCCTCCTCTAATTTTCCATTATTGTATAAGTTCAGAAACCAGTCTTTTTACGAGAACAAATATTTTTATTCATTGTTCTCATCTCACCCCTAATGATAGATATCACATTAAATATTGATATACACTTTTTATAGTGTGTCCGAATCTTCGCTAAACTTTTGTTCAGAAATACATCTGTTAGCTCGCCAAGGTTGCCAGGAATTGGCACACCGATTGTCGACACTATGAGTATGAGCAAATGCCAGTGGTAGCTCTGACAAAAGGAATATAAATAAAAAAATAGTAACAAAATACTTTGAACTTTGTTATAATGTTAGAAGTAAATAATATAAATATACAGTTTCATAAAAAGAAGAGAAAAGGTTAGTATAAAAAATAATAATAGTTACAGAACAGATTTTTCATGGAGTAAGGTGAATTAGGTTGTGTATAGAGGTGGTGGCTGTCCTGCTTCGCAGCACACTTCCAGTATTGGGTGGTAGGTCGGAAGTTGCAAGCAGTGAGTTGAAGTTGATGAGAAGAGATGATAAAACCCGTCACACTCAGTAGTAGGAAGTATTGACAGGATAGTACAGTAGTGTACACTATACAGTCAGTTAACTTAAGGCTATGACACTGAACAGCACAGAGAGACTAAGTTTATTGAGTCAGCACAGAACAGGGCGCCGGGCCGGTACAGTAGGTACACATTACGTCAAAGGTTCGATATGCTTGACAGTAGTAGGTCGTAACACTGAACAAAACACTTTAACGTAGGCAGGCTAAAGTAAGTTGTGAACCCGTTAGTGGTTCGAGAGAGACTAAAAGTTGAATTCCCTTAGTAGAAGGTAAAGGAATAAAAAAGGAGGTGAATATAATTAATAACGGAAGTGAAGCAGTGGAAAGAAGTAGAGGAGGTAGAGTTAATTGGATTATTAATGCAAGAATCATAAAATCAGGCTATAGATAATTGAATTTAACATTTTAAGAAAATAAAAGAAAGTGATTTTACCAAAGCAGTTCTCTATTAAGTAAATAATTAAATTAGTTCAAAGTAAAAATAATTATAAAATACTGAGAAAAGAAATAAAAACCTAACAACTAAATGGCCGTAACAACATCAATAGTGAATATTTTAGTTACAGCAGTTAAAGAACTTCTATTTAATTTATTTTGTAATACATTAGTTTCTTGACATTAATGTCTGGTAATTTTCTTAGATCTTTTGCAAATAATATAATTTATTATATTAATTATTATTATCTAATAACAATAAATTACTACTTTATCAAACATTTTTAATGCTATTTAATGAACATAGAAATAATTTCTTGTTAAGAAGTAGCTCATTTAAAAGTATTAATAACTTTATCGGCAAGTATTAATAACTTTATTGGCAAGTATTAATAACTTTAATTATTGATTAAAGTTCAAACAATATATAACGGAAATAATGATATTTTGATGAAAGTGATCATTTTCCATTTAGCCTCATCTTTTTCTGAATAGACTTCTAAAATGTAAATTTGAGAAAATTTACTTATGTGTTTAAAACGATGGCAACTTAAACAAAAATCTTCTAGGTTCTTCACATCCTTATTGTAGCAGTAGAAAAATAATGAAAACTATGCCAAATTATACTAGTGATGAATAGTAAAGGAGTTTTGACAATCCACTGATTAAGAGAAGTGATAATACGAAGTCAATAAATAAAAATAATTATTAATTTAACCATAAATGGTTAGCTATAACCATTATATATGGTTAACCACAAATTGTCTTAGCTATTGCATAAAAAACTACATTAGCTAACATTTTATACACACCGGTTTTGATTATTTAAGTTTATTCAGCTGTAAATTAGAAACTAAACTCTTTTCAGTATGTTCAGTATTACTTTAATATTATATTTGTCTATTTAAATCTGAGTATGACACAGTTGTCACTAAATGTATAATAAATTATGGAAGGATGTGGCTGACGTAGTAGAAAATGATTGTTGCAAGGCAGAAGAGCAGTGAATCTATTTTAGTATGTGGGATCCAGACTTGTCTCTCATACATAACATATGGTGGCCTACACAGGATACAAAGGAAATGCATTATACCAACTCAGATTTGCAAAGCCAACATGACATCGAACTGCAACATATATGTGTATATGTATATATATATATATATATATATATATATATATATATATATATATATATATATATATATATATATATATATATATATATATATATATATATATATATATATATATATATATATATATATATATATATATATATATATATATATATATACCTGAATTTATTTACATACACTCTGAATCCATAATGTTGTGTAATTATATAAATATTTGTATACACCTTCACATGATTATTATTACTATGTTCTGGTTAATTCCCAATTAGGTTCATGCCTAATATTGTTGTTGCTAAAGGCATCATGAACAAATAGAATAGGCATTACAAGTCTCTAAAATTGAAGAGAGAGTACTATAATAAATATTTGCTTTTAGTATAGGCAACAAATGGGAAGGTATAAACCATCAACAAAGATTGTTTTTAGTATGAGGGAAGCCTGAAGACTGCAGAAGGGATACCTTGCTGCCCTGCGACCAGCATTCTACATCAGAGCTGTAGGAGGAGAAAGGGGTAGGATTCAAAGTTTGGTCCCAAGGTACAGCTCTCCATAAAATGTTGTTATACAACACTGTTCTACATAAAAGCAACCCGCCCCACACTTCTTTCAAAATTATTGAACGAGTGTAGTGTGTGTTCTTCATTTAAGGGACTGAAGGGAGCTTTGAAAAGTTTGTTTATGTATTAGTGTAACGATAATTGGCGTAAAAATTGACTGATTTGTACGAAATTCGTCATACAGGTTCATCTCCAACAGCATTTTTAACAACTGAATGAATTTTTAAAATTTTTTAAAGATAGTAGCCAATATTTAGGACGACTAAAAAATCGTATTTAGTCAGCATACATCGTTATACATCGTTGTGAAGGTCTTGAAGAGTATGAAAAGAATACGTAACAATTATTACAAAATTTCCATTCTTTGCCGGTATTTTAGAAATATATATAGCTGAAATGTGAGTGTAAAAAAAGTGTTGATATAGCATGTAACAAGACTTTAAAGCACTTTTTAGATAGATTAAGAATATGTACTTCTACCCGAAAAACCTAATTAAAATACTCTGGTACAAATGCCAAACCAACAAAGTGAAATATATAAAAACTCAATGAAGTTTTCAAAATTATGTTACGTAAAAAAGTCTCGATTATCGAGGTAATCGATTAGAACAGCATGAATACAATGTGAAAGCCAAAGATGACATAACGGCTCTAGCAGTTCATATCAAGCAATTCAACCACCAAAATGCTACTAACTGAAACGAACTATGAATAAAGACTTTTGTTAGAAGCATTGCATTAGATCGATGAAGCATAACAACATCAATTTCAAGAAATACTGCAGTGAAATTGAATATAAATTATGCTGGAATACTTTATCAGGTAAAATAATTATAGTGAACCAGCTTAATTTAAATTCGATTAATTTTCAATTCATTAGTATCATGTCCATTATAAACATTTTTATTTATAATTATCCTCATTAAGCATTATTATTTATTTGTATTTGTTATTGTTAATTTTGTTATTAGTATTTAAATGTTGCTTACATCAATACATATATAATCATAATAATTAATCTAACCACTACTAAACCATTAAAACTCAGACTACCTAAAATAGGCTAAATCTATCACATGATCGAACATTGATTATAATTATTTGTAATGGTAAAGTCAAGTACAGAAGCTTGTAACGGTAACAGAAAGGGGGGGGAAATGTATTTATAGCATTTTAAATATACTAAAAAATACATACATATCACAAGTGAAATTACCATTACCTGACTTCAGTAAGCACATACTATTCAGTATCTCAAAATTAATATTTTCAATAACCTATAAACATGTGACCAATAACCAATAAATTGTTAATATTTTAGGGTGAAATGAAGAGAATCGGAAAGATTCAAATAAAAAATTTCAAGAATATAAATATAGCCAGTTTAATGTAGACTTCTTATTGCAAAAGTGAGCTTTATAATTCCTTAATAGACCCAACTAGTCCAGAAGAATATGTAAGTTTTACCCCAAAAATATGTCCCGGTAGCCGTAGTAAAAAGTTATCTTATCACTTGTTATATCAAATTTAAACATTAATAAAAGAGTGCAGAGAGTTCTTCATTTTAGATACTTGGGATTTTAAAATTTTATGTGTTTGTCTAACGATATCGCGTAAAAATTGACTCATTTGAACGAGAAATTCGGTACACAGGTACGTCTCAGCATTTGTGATAACTGTATAATTTTTGGAAATTTCAGACTTATTAATTTCAAGATGTCTTAAAGGTCACAAAGTATTGGAAAATAATAATATACATTATTTGTATTCTTTTCTGGCATTTCGAACACATGTTTGGCCACAATAAGGGAGTAACAAAATGTCAAAAATTGACAAATTTTCCGATTGCGCTGAAAGTTACACCAATTATACTTATTTATAAGATAGACATTTTTACTGAATTTTGGTTTGATATCTGCCACCAAAACCATCTTTATGCGGCGCTTCTTTAAAACCTGTATAAAACCTCCACTTCGTCCTTGCTGTTTCTCTTCTGTGTTTATATAATATTTAAATTGTTTCATTAAAATATATTTGTATCTGTTCCTACATTAGTTTTATTATGTATCTATTTCTTATTTATATAAAAATCTTTATTTATAATCTTATTATATAAAGTTTTTTTTAGCCAGAGAACTAAATCAAGTTGAAAACACGATGTTATAATTTGTTTTGTTTAAAACCTGACCGACCGAAACTCGAAGGGAGGGAAACAGCGACTCCGTCACGGCGGCTTCCCGAAGATATATTATTATCTTTATAGCCTTCCGCCCCCACCGATCAGCTAGCTGTGAACCCGCCTCCAGTGTTTAAATGTCTGGTTTAATATGTCAAACCTTGACAGCTCTTCTAAAAGTTAAGAGCAATATTTATAATTTAACACTCAGTTATATTACTAATTTAACCTTTACTTTTAGGTTTTAATGTGCGAGTTTATCTAAGTTAACACTTTAACTAATTTAAATCTTTGCCGTCACTGTAGAATACATTTGGCAATCCGTCACCAAGTATTTATTTATTTTAAACTTTTTAGGGTTGCAAAATCAATATTAAGCCTTTTGTTTTGAGGATGGAAAACCCCAAATTTACTCCTCGAATGCTCAGAATAGTTTAACTTAAACTTTATAATTTTTGTAAGCAATAATTAATGTATTGTGTATATTATTGTCTAACAACGTGACGTTAAACATCTTTTAAAACGCATTTTATCTAAAAAAAAGTCCAGTCATGCACCATGACTTAATGAGCGAATTTTCAAAGAAATTTGCGTTTTATTGGCTTATGATAATATAGGAAAATTTTGGTTTAGAATTTGCTCGGGTGAAAAAAAAAATTGGTACACAGGGTACGGGGTACAAAAGTCAAAATAGTATTTACCCTTCAAGATGCATGTCGTTGGAAAGCTCTTTAAGAGTACAGTAATTGTTGTTATTTACACTTTTATCATATTTTCACATAAAAGGGGGGTAAAATGGAAAAAACACGTTTTTTGACCCTATATGGTCAAAATTTGACCCCTAAATGGACTCCAAAAATTCTGGCCAACGAACTCATCCTTTCTTTTGATATTATTGACATTTTAAAATTTATTTGAAATTTTTAAGTGCATCCCAAGGGGAGATATCGTCTGGAGTGACACATATATACATATATACATACATATATACATACATATATACATACATACATAAAAAAAAGTGTTAAATTTCCATTTTTACTTTTGCTGTCCCCTATATATTTATAATGATGTATTTTGACTTGGGTCTTCAGGGGTTATAAAAAACACTTTTTATGTATAAAAAGGTGATATTTCATCCCTTAATTGGGATATCTTCAAACCTGTAACAATTTAATTTATTAGCTATAGTCATTTTTTATAAAAATATTAATTACTAATAATATAAAAATAACAATTAATTAAATTTAATTAATTTTAAAAAAAATTAATTAAAAAATTAAAAATATTTTAGGATGAAATTAACAATTAATTAAATTTAAAATTATTTTATGTGTGGTCTTATCTTTAAAAGTCATTCTTTATACATAAACTTTTTAATAGTTTTAAATTAAAAGAAATAATTAAATTAAATAAAATAAAAATAGAAATTAATACCTTGTTTTGAAGTCAATTTTACATTTTAAAATATTCTTCACCAGTAATTTGGTAAAAAGTCTGCATTTTATCAGGGTATAAAACCTGATGTGAGTCAATAGGGCTCAATCAACTGACTGACAAAACCAAGGTAATAGTTTCTTTTTTACAAATGTCTAAACCCAGATTAAATCACTGACTTGTTTTACATTCTTGCACTGTGTCTACTATATGGCTTATTCAAAAAACTAATATATAATTTACTTTGGAATACAATTGACAAAATAAATTTTTTACAACTGCCAATCAAAAAGTAACAATTAACAAATTACCTTATAAATTAAACATAAATTATAAATTATTATTTACATTCAATATAATAAATCAATAAAATAATTATAAAAATGATTTTATCCTATTTCCGCTTTCACATAAATGCATTAATTAATGGTAACCTAGAAAATAATCTTTAATAATTGTAAGTAATGACATAATCCATAACATAGTTATGTCAATGAATCTTTAATTAATACTTTAGTTACTTAAATATGAATTTATAAATAAAATAAAATAAATAAATAATTGATGAAAGTAACAATTTAATATTTAATTTTGGTAACAACAGTATTAACAATAATCAGTCAAAATTAAAAATAAAGTCAACAAAATAAACACTAAAAACATTTATATGGTAACCAAATTTATATACATTTGTATATTTATAAAATTACAAGTTGTCCTATGCAGCAGAAACAGTGTATGCCAATAAAACATTAAGGTTAATACCAAATAATATACATTTAAAAATAAATAAATAAATAAATATAATAATAAATAAATAAATAAATAATCAGTTTAACCATGAATGTACAGCTAATCATATTGTGATAAAATAAATTAATTTTTATTATTATTGAATTATTGTTAAAACATGTTAAAATAATATTTATAATTTGGTATCAAGATTAAGTGATCTGAAAATGCCTGAATAAAATTTGTTTAGTTCCCTAGTATCTGTTTTTAAATTCATATTCTGTGGACAGTTCGATATATAAGCTGCTTCTATATGTGTTAAATTTCAGGAATCGATTCAGAATGGTCTAAAACGGATTTCCATGGAAAAATTTTTCAAAAATTCGCATTACAAAAATTTTGAAGCCATTGCAATAGCGTAATTTTCTTTGAAAATTCGCTAAAATTAAATTTGACAAATGAGCTAAATGTAGCTGCTCATGTTCTTTAATGGATAAAATTAAATATTGATTATGTACTTAAAAAAATATACATTTCTAAATTGCATTTATTCTTCAATTAAGAAAAAAAATCTAAAATTTCTAAATCTGTAATTAATTTTTGAATGTAGTTTATTAACTTTAACGTTAATTAAATATTTAATAATTTGAATTTAGTAAAATTATAGCACTATTTATAAAAAAAAATATAAATACCTTTAATTAGAGATGTTAGCTCATCTTTAATCCACACAATATCATCCTGATTTAACTGAGTAGCTTGAAAAACCATTATTTTTTCTAAGGTGGAAGTAGCGAATACAAGAGTTAACTTAATACTGCTGCAACTAACAACGTTTTTACGTTTTAGTCATTTTAACCATTAGATGGTCAGTCACCCTAATAGTTATCATATTAGAACATAATAATGACCCTATTTGACTCTTTACTATCATTCAGGACATCTGATACCAATAGTACTTCCACAGGGGTCACTACAATCACTTATTGTATTCTTTCTCTTATAAAGATTTAAATTTATAGTAATTAAATTAATTATATCAGTATGTTAATGGAATGAGGAAGAGAAGCAAGAACTTTGATTCTCATGACCTAATTTTTTTGCGAGGAATTCTGACTAATGATGTTAATATTATTTTTATACAGAATTTGAACTGAGAAAGAAGCCATTAATAACTATTATTATCATTTACCTAATCGAGTTGTGTACCGACGACTCACCTCGAAATTATTTGTAAGTGCTAAGCTATGGCAACCACATTTATTCCAAAACTAAATGTTTGTTTTGATTTTTGGGTCTTCTAATACTCAGAGCAAGGAAGGGTAGAGGGAACAATGCTATAGAATCTGGGTCTCAAAAAGTGGTTCATTATGCTACACCCCTATACTAACACTTTCAAGCGGCAGTTTGGTGAAACAGTATCATATTATATATGATATTATAAGTATATTGTAAGTACTAAGCTATGGCAACCACATTTAATCCAATAAAAATAAATGTTTGTTTTGATTTGTGGGTCTAGATATAATAACTTATCTAAATAAATATATATACATTAATTTTACTTTTTTCTTAAATACATTTTTTTTAAACGTTTCGTTAAATATGTTTTTTTATTTTACCCCCCTCTTAAATGAAAATATGACAAAAGTGAACATAACAACAATAACTGTACTCTTAAAGAGCTTTCCAACGACATGCATCATGAAGGGCATTATACTATTTTAACTTTTGTACCCCGTACCCCTGTATACCAATTTAGACCATTTCAGATTTATACCTTCTTGTGGTTGGTCACTATGACCGTGCCGAATTTTGTGTGGATAGGTTCAGACGTTGAGGAGGAGTACTTGTCCAACCAAATGCAAAGTTTATATAAGAGTCTCACTTCACTTAGCTCAGTAATTAATGTTATATTCTATCTAATGTTATCTCATTGAAAAAGGGTATGCCTGTGATAATTAAAAACTATAGAATGAAATAATCACTGAAAGTTCACTGTTGAGTTTTAGTTTTAAGAAATAAGCTGTTAGAGTTTTGGCATTAATGTTTTCAGCAGACTTTCACAGCTCTGAGTGCGAGGGAGGCACTAGATGGCCTGGCTTTCGGCCCACTGGAAACTTTCCTTAAGTCTTGATGCTTTAACTGCCCTCTTCCTTTCTATAGAACTTACTTAATTGAACTTCCTTCACAACCCCTTCTAAGAAATTAAACTAAGAGAAAGTCAAAGTCTTTTCTATTTAATTTCATCCCCCTTTCCCACTCCTCTATTTTCAGTTTATATTGAAGGCTAAATTGATTTAACTTCTGAATCTAGATGAATTTAAATTAGGATTATTCTCTTCTTGTTGGAAGTAGTAGACATGTGTAATGATTTATTTTGCTCCGAGCTTACCGAAGGTAAAGGATTGTGATCGCTCTGAAGAACTTATCATTTTTTTATGTCTCTGAAACTCAAATACTCTGTTTAAGAAGAAATCATTTTAAGACATCAGTAAGCATCCTGTGTCTGTCTGTCAGTCTATTTTTATTAACACCTAATAATGATGCTTTTAAAGATATTATCGTTAAAAGTTCACATCTGATTTTATTAAGAAATAAAATCTGAAATTTGGATGGTTTATCGAATGTAGCCAACAGATGGCCCATAGTAAATTCAACCGTCTGAACAAATTTAATATCACTTAAAAATAAGTGTATATTCCACCAATAAATCACTGTTCTGCAAAAAAAAGCTTCAGAATAAAAATGTCCTTTTCTGAAGTATTTTTGTGTGCCGAATCCGAAATTTCTCCTGTACATACAGTTTTTAGCATATCATATTTAATTGAAAAAAGTACATACAAGTTGTGATTTTGCCTAATTTTTTTATTATCCCCCCCCCCCAATATTTCTTGTACCCCCCTCGGTCACATATATTGAAATTCTTTAGAATAATGTCAGAAAAAAGTCACAAAACATTTCTTATATAACTGAAAAAGTAATAGAAATACAAAGACTCAATAGGAGGAAAGATCGATTTTTTTTTATTTTATTTTTCAAATTTCTCAAAAAAGTAAGGTCAGCAGATTTTTTTTTTTTTTTTTAGATTCGTTTTCTTCATGGTTTTAAGATATTCAAACGCCCCACAGGGGGCGAAAAATTGGGTCGAAAACCCCCAAAAACACAATTCTTCGAACTTTAGGCGCATTTTCCGGGAAAACTACGTATAGGAGAAATTTTGACTTCAGAATCGGATTCAGCAATCTCGACAACATAAAGTTCAGATAACATTATCTCGGAGCCCGAAAGTTCGTTAAATTTTGCTGAACAGTGAAATAGGACGCGAGGAAGGTATGTGCAACACTTATTGGCAGACTATTAAAAACTGTAGATCCATTTAAAAAATTTAAAATCATAAGGCTGGGAATCCTTTTGCAAATGTAAATTAGGTAGAACAAAATAAGGTAGCATCGCTAAGATTATATTTGTGATAATAAACACCAGAACGATCGTTCAGGTAAGCCCTCTAAGCTAGTCGTAAAAAGAATGTTTCTTGTTTAAATAATACTTATTTTCTTTGACGATCCAACTAATCAATAAAAAAAATTACTCCTATATATATATATATATATATATATATATATATATATATATATATATATATATATATATATATATATATATATATATATATATATATATATATATATATATATATATTATCATTATCCTTTTTTCCTCTGTAATTTCTTTAATATTAAAAGCTGAATGAATTCCAATCGTTAAGACTCCATTGTCAATTTCCTCTCAGCTCACCTTCTTAGAGGAAAGCCTACGCAGGAAATAACTTACCTCTTATCTCAAAAATAACATTCTTATCTTAGAAATGAAAATATTCTTGAAAGGAAAACCGATACCGGCTTTATTAAAGACATTCCTTAAAGATAGCTGACGACAAACAGTAATCAATTTTTCATTTTCAATGTATTCAAGAAATACTTTTTTCAACCGAAATTCTCATATTTCTAACATTTTATTGAACATAAACGATATAAATAGGAAGTAAAAAATGTCATTTTGAATGAAGAAAGGAGAAAAAAAAAAACGTTGTTGAAGATACAAAATAATAATATTTGATTCATATTAATTTTTTTATGTTGTAAATTAATATTATTAAGAACAGCGTTCAGCTCCTCTTACCTGCCAATGGTTTAAAATATACCAAAAAATAGTAGTAAATATTAAAACTAAAGTTAAAATTAAAATAAAATAAATAAAAATCCGAACAATATAAATTAACTTCAATGAAAAATAAATATATTTTATAAACATGCTAAGACAATAGAAATGTACACTAAAATTTTTAAACCAGATAATGCGAATTGCCTCCTGACCGAAAACTCCTGCCCACAACAATTAGTGCAACAAAGTAGTGCAACGAGTGCAAACGATAAGTAAAACGGAAAAAAAAAATAATAGGTAGCAAAGATAGAGGTTTTAATAAAATATAAATAAGAAAAGGAAGCTAAATAATAAGAATAATCTGTGAGCATATGTTGTCGGCCAGTTTCAAATTATAATTGATAAATAATATTAAATTATATAATTACAGAAGATTAAGTGAGTTAATAATAAATAACCACAAATAGTTTCTTAAGATAAACTTTCTTAGTGTAAATAATTAGATGGGGAAAAGGACCTCCCGTGAAAAAAGGACTCTTGATTCGCAATCAGCTCTTCAGATGTTTCACCAGTTTTTAATTTTTGGCAATTTTCATGGTCTATAACCAGGACTTCTTTAGATTGTTACTCCCCTTATAAAGAAAATAGAGGGGAGTAACAATCTAAAGAATGTGTACGGAATGTTCTTCTTTAGATTTTTACTCCCCTGTATAAAAACAGAAGTTTGATATTCCTTTGTCCCAAAGTAGGTTCATTGGATTAAACATCACTTTGTCTTGTTATTTAGTTAAAGTCATTTATATTCTAAAACCACTTAGAGGAGTAACAATCTAAAGAATTACCCTATAATCTATGGAATTTACCAGAAATAGTCAAATAATTAAAAGTGGCGAAATATTATGGCTTATTTTGTATAAACGCGTTTTATAGGTTTTTTTTTTAATAAAAAATATGTTGCGCCCTTATGTTGCTTCAGAACAGGCGTCTTGTGGCCGTGAAAGGAAAAGGAATCATAAATCCTAATCAATTGAATTATTTCTTCTTTTTTTTTTTTAAAAAAAAAAAGGCCTACAAAACGAGCTTCGGGGCCGAGAGCAAAGAAAAAAGTGGTGTAGTAATGAGAAGGTGATTTTTTGATAAATAAAAATAAACTTTTTTTGCACTTACTTTAGTAATTTTAATATGATTTCCCCAGAGACCTTAGGTTTTTTTTTTTTTTTTTTTTTTTTTTTTTTTTTTTTTTTTAAATATATCATTATTTTAAATTCTCTTATGATAAAAGCCATTCTACTTGGAAGTGATTTACTTTAAGACTCAAAAACTATAAATTTGCCGTCAAATCCCCATGGTATATTTTTTTCATTTTACAGACTTAAAAAAAAAAACAGACCATGGTGTTTTCTTTATGTAAGCGAACAAGTAAAAATAAATCGGGTACGGGGGGTACCTTGGAACTTTTTCTCACTTCAGAGGCTACTAAAGTGGCCTCGGAAGCAGCATTGGACGTGGTCAGTACTTGGATGGGTGACCGTTCTGAACTAACTGATTCATTATCATTCTTCAAAAAAAACCTTATTTTTAATACCTATATTTTATTTAATTATTTGAAGTTTGGCGGTATTTTGACAAATGTAAACAAACTTTGACGTCATCAAAATTATCGCACTAATAAATAATTATATTCGCTTATAACTTTTAAACTAATTAATTGGAATTTCATCTGTTTTTTTATATTTGTTCCTTAATTGTTTTCCGGTTCCAACGATATGCTATATGTCAAAAACCTATTTATACTTTCAGTATTATTAACCATCAAAGTTTAAAAATTCAAAAATTTATAACTTCAAAATGGCGGCCAAAATCAAAATGATTAATTATATAATTTAGTGGGCTTGTTTGTCATACAGAGAGGTACATTCGAGCCAAATTTCAACTCGATCAGGACCATTTTTGATTTATTACGATTTTTTTAATTTTTGCTGACTCAGCAAACTGGGTTCAAGATGGCGGAAAAAGTTGATTTTCCGGGTGGCACAACTACAGGTTAGGACTGATTTTTCTGCCAAGTTTGAACTCTCTAGATTAAATACCTTGGGCGCTACGATGATAAAACACATACACACACACATAAATACGTCATGCTGAAAACCACTCAGGAGGTCTTAAAAACACCTAAAACGGATAATTCCGTTGAAATCTCGAAAAAAAAAATTCTTGAAAACTAATTTTTGGTGAAAACGATACTTTTCCTACTATTAATAGTGAGGAAAAGTAAAAATAACTATTTGCCTAGGGTAAAGAATTATACGAAATAAAATTTATTTCAAAATTAAAATGAACTAATAAAATAATTATGTATTTTTTTTTTTTACTAAATCATTAAAAGATTGAAATAATTTTAAGAATATGAAATTATTTGTTTCTGCTGATATCGTGAGGAATTTACTTATAGTGAATACATCTCAAAGAGCCATTTTTTGAAATTTACTGTTATCTAACTCTGGGGATGAACAGCCCGTGAAGAGAGCCAAAGCCTTCCAAAGAACGTATACAACTATTTTTATAATGGATGACGCGGGGTAGTATGTCGCTCCATCAGCTGCATAAACCTTATTATTGGCACTTGCAACCACTTTACATAAGTAGCTATACCCATTTTTATAGCGATGTTGGGGGAACACCAAGCAAGGGCCCGGTCCGGGAATTGAACCCAGATCTATTACTACTTCTTAACTACTTCTAAAATATTTTGGTATAGCTAAACTAAACAAACTTAAAATCAATTTGATACCAGCTTAATTATTGGTTTATGAATTGAGTTTTGGTATTTTATTGAGTTTTTTACCTTACGATGTTGGGTTATCAAAGAAAAGACCATTTGTGCAAATTAAGTGAAAGTTGTACGTCATCTGAGGACCATATGTTACATATGTACCTTGATGTAAACGAAACCATAATAGCATCAAAATTTGTAAAGATTAAACTTGAAAAGAGAGCTAACTTAAGGTGGCTATGAGGAGATTTGCCTGATAAATTATATAAAAAAATGAACGAGAAATAGGGTCTGCAAGTAAGTCTAAATACTTTGGAATTTGGAGTCTTAACTGGACATTGCCGACTAAGAACACATCTAATATTATTAAAAGTACAAGATGACCCTCCGCCATCTTGTGTGCTAAAGAAGAGGAGATAGCTTACCAGTTTTTAAGAGTGAAATCAGGATATGAGAGACTGCGCTTCCTTATCTTTAGGAGCAAGAGAACTTAGGAAGAGGGGCCTAAATCACAAAGAGGCCAAGACATGCTCTCCTTTATAATCCAAACAAGGAAACTTGAAAACTGTAGTGGTTTAGTGGGCGTGTAATTCGTGGGTTGGCCAAAAGGACCCTAACGAGATCTGTTTGTTAGGCCAAGCCTCCCCCGGCCCCTACTACTACTACTATTACTATGGAAGGAACTCCTAGTTCTCGTAAAAAAACGCATCTTGTTTCCATTTAAGTGAGTACTTATAAGTGCTTGAACGTACCGTACACACAAGCACGTTTCACGTAGCTCATTTTTGCCATAGAAGTTAGAGGTAGCAAGTATATTTGTCACTTTAAAAAAAAAAAGAAAAAAAAAGCGGGTTTTAACTAAATGAACTTTGTCGAGCTGATAATTAGGCCGCGTTAATAAAGAGAGACCAGGGCCTAAATTAACCCAAAGTGATCTGCCACCATGGGCGAATTTTTTCATGTTACCCCTGGTGAATTTTTTTTCATGTCACCCTCCTTGCCGCTAACCCCTCTCCCACTACTCTCGGCGCCAGGTGTGCTACAACTTACTTCGTATCCCATTCCCACCATCATCTGAATTTTGCCGTGCCGTGCAGTGGCACGGTCGTGCCCGAGGAGCCGGCCCTGAGAGAGAGATAGAAAAAAGGAGTCCTTCTGAAGAATCCTAGAAAAGAGTAGGGCTCTATACTGTTGGTGAGTGTAGGCATATGCAAAAATATTGTAAATCCTTATGGCCTTTTAAACTCTGCTCTGATCATTCCAATGAGAGTTGCTCATTAATAGCAACTTAGATTTTAAATTTTTACTAATTATGGCTAATTAAGGTTGGTCGATCTCTTCGATTCGACCAACCTTCCAAACTCAAACATTTGACGATATTTGCCTATGGCAGAGCGGCAAGACTTGGAACCTTGAAAGGTATTTGGCAAATGTAGGCCAATGTGTGGCCTCGGCTTAAGTATAAACAGGATTGAAAACCTTATAACTCTTTTTTGCTTATTGGTGGAAAAGGATCCTATGAAGTTTATAATATAATTTCAGGATTTTAAAAACAGTTCTTTATAAATCGGGGTACATTCAATTTTTTAAGTGTTTTTGTTTAACATAAAAGATAAAAATCACGAAACATCTAGCATAAGAACAATTAGATTTAATAAAGTAAAAAAGAGGAGCGTAATTACTTGCCAAGGGTAATTCGAAGGTGGCGGAAGAGAGTTGGTGAGTTGACTATGATCGATCCAAGGGTTGCTATTGGTTACGCTCGAGTGTAAACAAATAGAAGTTACAGTAGATCACGTGTCTACCTCTAAGTACACAGTGCCAGGTGTTTATCTGTTTACTATGAAACGAATTAGGTACCAACAGAATAGTTTTAAACCTGTGCCAGACATAGAACAACTCCTTACCAGTCCGGACCTATCTAAAAAGTAAGTTCTTATATAATTTTAATACCCTTAAAAATACCGCCAATATGTTGCAATTGTTGTGATTAATACGTATGTCTATTTCCTTTATTGTTACGTTTTATTATGCTTACTTAGAAAGTGAAATGGGTTAATTATTTACGACTTGTTCTTGATTATGCATAATTAGTGCTTGTTCATTATTTTTAACTTAATAAGTCTGGCACTTCTTTAGATTGTTACTCCCGTTACAAAGAAAACGCAGGGGAGTAACATTCTAAAGAAGGGGTATTGAATGTTCTTCTTCAGACTGTTACTCCCCTTAAAAACAGAAGTGTGATATTCCTTTGTCCCAAAGTACATTTGACTAAACATTACTTTTGTCAATAGTTATTCAGTTAAAGTAATTTATATTCTAAAACACATAGGGGAGTAACAATCTAAAGAAGTACCATAAGTCCATAGTTTCCGTAACTAATTAGTTCATGTTAGTAATAGTTATTTTATCAATTATTGATACACTGACCGATGCACCGATTGATTAACACACTGAAGTGTGATGAGTTTAATAACAACTAATTTTTTGCTAGTGAGCGAGTAGAAATATGAAAGAGAAAGAGTCACAGAGAACAGAAAGAGAAACAGAAATTAAGACAAAGGTCTAAACCTGACTTTTTTTTTCAAATTTCTACTCTTCACGCTGGCACGTCCACTAGTGTTTGAAAACCAGCTTTGTACAATTAAGCAGGGCCGCTGAGAGGATTTCTGGGCCCCAGGGCAATTTAGCAATCTGGGCCCCTTCGAACAAATAACGGCGGGGTACGGGCCCTCCCCTGGAGAATTTTTAAAATTTAAGTGCAAAAAGATGAGTTTTAAGGATTTCTGAGGACAAGGTTATCCTTACAGGAAAAGATTATTGTTGGGAGACGAATTTTGAAGTTTAACTAAGATGGGCTAAAAAACATATAATTGAGTTGTTTTGTAGCTGGTAAGTTACATTAAAAAACCTTCTTTTTTCACTTTGTATATGAATAATATAAAATAAAACATAATATAAATTGTTCGCTGAAATAGTGAGATTAATAATGTCTAGAGACACAGTCTTAGAGATACAGGAGCAGTTGATCTGCTATTACTTGAGATATAGTAATAAAATACTGTTTCTTGCTTTATTAAGGTCAAACCTTTAATTAGCATTTATATTATGTATTCACGAAAAAGGTTAAATTGGAAAAATAAATGATGAGTATAATAATAATATATTTATTTGTTTATAAAACTTACAAGTTTTATACAAAGGGGTTCACTCGTGTCTAAATAATACTAAATATAATAAAAAAATAAATTTCAATATGAAAAATAGAAATAATAATAACACACAATAATTGGTGGCAGAAATTAAATAATAAGTGAGAATAAAATATTACAATATAGAGTGTGTTGTGGGGTAAGTATACAGTAATGAAAGATTTGTTTTACTGGTTGTTGGGACAATTGATTGTGAATAAATAATCTACTTTCAACATATTGAATGTAAACAAGTAAATGATCTATATAAGATGTATCTGTAGTGCCTAATATAGATATTATTTTAGTTTCCTCTTTACATTGAGAGGATAACAATAAATAATGAGTAAAATAAGTAATGAATAAATAAGTTTAATAATGTTAGTTTCATTTCAGTGCACTAAAAGGCTTACTCATGCATTATGAGAAGAACAGAAAGAAGATGGAGGATCAAATAGAACAGTACAAAGTATGAAAACCATTATTTTTTATTCCAAATATTATAAAATGTAAAACTAAAAGAAACTACTGGGCTGTAAAACGTTAATTAAACCATATAGCTATTTACGTACCTAGAGCAGCAAGGGCGTAATTACAGGCCGAGGCCGAGGGCGAAGTTTGAAAGCACGAGTGCGTTTAACGCCCGAGGCCTGTCATGTCGCTTACTGCTCGTGGTGCGTACACTATTTTATCGCCCACCACATGTCAACTAATTACTAAACATGCAAACTATTTTGCCGTAATCTTCAAAACAATAAATGCATATTAAGGTTACATCAGTACCAAAACAAACCGCAGTTATAAAAATATTGATTGTTACTAATTGAACAGCTGACGCTGAGAAGTACTAGCGCTTCCTGCACGCCGCGGCCAGGAAGCGGCCGCTTCTCGAACTACTAGCGGCCTTGTAAAGATAAAGCATGCATTTTTACAGGCCCCAGGACTGTAAAATGGAATTTTACCGGCAGCTCAGGATAGGAATGTTTACAAGTGGAGGGCGATAAAATAATGTAAATGCGTAGACATAAATGTTAACATAATGTAATGCATAATAGCATAGAATTCTTACGTTAAAATAAAAATTACTTTTTGATAATAAAAGAACAAAACAAAAAAACAAGTGTAGATGTTCAGAATAAAACATCAAAATTTGTTCCTTCACCTTAAATTTAAAATACAGCATATTTGAATAATCTTGTAAGCGACTTTGAAATATAAAATATAAAGCGCCTAAATTACAAAATTATTAGTTTCAAAAGAGATTATTTTTCAAATTTACCCATGTTGAGTAAATTGAAAGAGTAATTTAACTTTATGAAAATAATCTAATCAATCTTTTTAAAGGTGCTTGAATAAAAAAAAGCTTATTAAAGAACTTAGTAAAATAAAGAAATGAAGGCTTTCATAACTAAACTTGAACTTAAGAAAAATAAAAGCAGCTTTAGAAGCGATTTTAAGCGTTTGGATGCTTTAGGGAAATTTTATAAATTATTAGAGACTGACAGGAAACTTTCTTTGCCTCCACTAAAGCATTGTTTATTTTTACCTTTCAATTGTGATAAATCTTGGATATACTTTTAAAATTTTACTATAATATTGTCAAATTTAGGTGAATGCTTTTAGTAAAGTATAGTATATATTGTGTTTTCCAATAGAGAGATATGGAGTTGCTGAAGATAGGGAAAAAGGCCACCGCGTCGCACGTACATTTTACTAAAGATTTAGAAGATGAATTGAAGGAATTCAGGAAAGATACGAACACCATTAAAACTCTACAAGCTCAAATATCCGTTCTTACTCAGGTATGCATGACGAGATAATATGATCTCAGTCAAGTAAATCAACTCTCAATACTTTATTAGATAAGTAGTAAACATTAATCAAAACATTTAAACGTATGATATTCAAGTTAAACGGAAGATATTCAATTTTATGTTGTTGATTATATCGCTTCATGAATAGTACACGAACTTATTATTATTTATCATATACCGACAATTAATACGTATCGATGAGTTGTTAAAACTGTTTTGGTTTCGAACCGAAAGAGTTTTCAGGAGGAGTTTTCACGACAATTTTGAAAACTATAAATTCCCAGACTAGTTTTATAGTTAATTCAGGTTATCATTATGCCTGTTTGTCATACCTACTCCGCAAATCTCAATTCCGTTTTCAATTCAATACCCGTTTCCATTCTATTTTTTGAAAACAGTTTCAATGCAAAACAAAATATTTGCTGTTGTGACCTTGAGCTCAAAACGTTTTGAAATTGCTGTTTCCAAGAGGTTTTGAATACCAAAACCGTATTCATGAGGTATTGAATACCAAAACCGTTTCCATGAGGTTTTGAATACCAAATTTCCATGAGGTTTTGAATACCAAAACCGTTTCCATGAGGTTTTGAATACCAAAACCGTTTCCATGAGGTTTTGAATAACAAAACCGTTTCCATGAGGTTTTGAATGCCAAAACCGTTTCCAATGAGGTTTTGAATACCAAAACCGGTTTCAAAATGGTTTTGAAAACACATGGAAACGTCGTATAATTATTTGGCTATATTTCTGGACGATTAACGCCGTTTTATATAAAGCTATTAGGTTAGGTTTATAATCTCTGAATCACGCTGAAAAATTCTAAAATATAATATGCTTGAAATGTATATTTTTATATCATTTCAGCATGCTTCCAATAGTAAATATTTATTCAGTCATATACAGGGTGTTCCAGCTCAACAGGGACACAGAGCAGGGTGTGATTGTATATCCAATTTGCTACAAAAAATGTTATATTATCACATGTCCTATCGACCTTCGTTTTCGTGATATATCGATATATATATAGCTTCGATATATTTGTGAATTTTGCAATAAAATGCTATGCAACTAAAAAACTAATATAGCTAAAAAGATGCGGTCTTCGCCGTTGGAAAGTCCATTAAATTCCCTTTAAAACACCTTGAACATTTACTTGTGTAGCTACATTTGAAGTGAGAATACAACCATTAAAAACTTATAAAATATTTAATTAAAAATGACAACAAAAATATGACCCTCCATAACTTTGTTGTTTGCATGGTCAACATATATTTCTGAATAGCTTAAAAATTGCGCCAACTCATAAGCTTTCTAACGACGTAACACATGCTGTACTCTACTGAAAAGTATGGAACAGAAAAGCAAAAATATTGCGAAAAATTCGCTAAAAAGTTGAATATTTTTTGTCGAATAAAAAATTAATTCATTGATATAATTTAAATATCGTTTTTACTTAAGAAGAATAGTCGTTTTAGTGGTCAGTTTTTGTAGTCGTTAAGATGAGTTGCTCACTAAAATATTTTTTATTATATCATACATTCTTTTGCTTGTTCCCCCCCCCCCCCCCCCCCTTATGTTTTACGTCCTACGATGATTCAGTGGTATGTATTATGTATATGACATGTTATGTCTGATATGTACTTTATTTTTATTAAGATTTGAAATATGAAGGCAGGACATGTGGTTGCAGTTAGATGGTTGTCCCTCTCATTATGCTAAAGACATAAGGAACTGGCTTCATAGTAATTTCCTTCGACTTTGGATAGGCCGAAGTGGACCTATTATCTGGCAACCACGCTCACCTGACTTAACCCCAAGGATTTCATCATAATGACCACTAAAAACCACTACTTCTTGCATATAAGTTTTATAGCCTCATTTTCTTACTAGTCTATATCATTAAAAAAATTGCTCACAACAGTTGCAATCAGCACAATTAATTTTTTTGTTAAGTAAAAACGATATTTAAAATTATATCAATGAATTAATTTTTTATTCAACAAAAAATATTCAACTTTTTACCGAATTTTTCGCAATATTTTTGCTTTTCTGTTCCATACTTTTCAGTAAAGTACAGCATATGTTACGTCGTTAGAAAGCTTATGAGTTGCCGTAGTTTTTAAGCTATTCAGAAATATATGTTGACTATGCAAACAACAAAGTTATGGATGGTCATATTTTTGTTGTCATTTTTAATTAAATATTTTATAAGTTTTTAATGGTTGTATTCTCACTTCAAATGGAGCTACACAAGTAAATGTTTAAGGTGTTTTAAAGGGAATTTATTGCACTTTCCAACGGTGAAGACCGCATCTTTTTAGCTATATTATTTTTTTAGTTACAGAGCATTTTATTGCAAAATTCACAAATATATCGAAACTATATATATATCGATATATCTCGAAAACGAAGGTCGATAAGACATGTGATAATATAACATTTTAGGTAGCAAATTTGATGTAGAATCACACCCTGCTCTGTGTCCCTGTTGAGCTGGAACACCCTGTATATGTATGGGTATATTATGACTACACTGTTAAAACTTGATAAAATTGTCACATTTATAAATATAAAATTTCTATCAATTCACTCATCTAACTTTATATTAAGAATGGAGTAATAGATTTATTCTTGCAAACATTTTAGAGATATGTTACAATAATAAACCAAATTATAAACAAAAGAATCTTCCGTTGAAGTAAGGTACTGTGAAGATTGTGGATAGTTAAGATAAATGATAGGATTCATCTTTACCCTCAATGAAATTTAATCTTTCGCAAAACTGAACTCTTCAATCAACGTTACGTCTCGGAGTGATTAAATTTGCAACGTTTTCCTAGACTTATAAAGATTTTCACTTGAAAGTTCCTCTTTCTTTTGGTTCCCGTTGACTTCTAAAGAAGGCCATCGAAGGGTGAAAGTTAACTTATCTATTGTCATAGTATACAATATGGTTCAATGGTTTAAGTAACAACCCTGTTGAAATTGAAGCCACATACTTTTTGGTGTGAGGATAAAGTTTCAATCAGTTTAAGATAAGTGGCCTTACACTTGATCCTTAATTTGCGAATTTCAGAAACTAATACTCTGCCAGTACAAACTACTTAAATTGTGAAAATACCTTTCACCAACCATTCCGAAGGGGAATGCTAATGACGTAACCCGAGATTTAGTTTCGATCTTTTCTTACTAAGATTTTAACCATGAAAGCTATCTTGAAAATGACTTATACAGAAAGCTAGTATTACTAAACGTTTTTATTTTGAGATAGATGTCTTTAGGTATTTATTAGAGATGTGATACCCATAAAATAACTTCGAGATATGATTAAGGTTATCAAGAATAAACTAAGGATAGTTTCAAACGAGAAATGAAGAATGAGGTACAATTAATTTTTGGTAAAACGTAACATGGATTGGATGTAATTGTTTGGTTTCCTCACTCAGTCAATTTTGTTCTTTATTTCATTGCTTTAATAAGGTTTTTGGACCTTATTAGTCTCGGAACGATTGACAAACGTTCTTTTCTTTCATATCTTATTTATGCAACAACCACTATTTTTTTACAAGCTTTTATTAAACTTGCAATGTTAGTATGTATGAATGTATGTATGTAATGTATGTATGTATGTATGTTGCAATCTTGCAACTGAATTTTATAGCAGTTATCAGTTATCCCCAATCGAATGAAATTAAATTTTGCATACACGTTTAGTTTGGATGACAATGCATGGTTTGCTAATTGAAGTCATTGTAAATCCAATATGGCGGACAGCCCAAGATGGCGGAGTGGTTATTTTTTAAGCACGCCCATGATGGGTATCAAATGAAAGGGTTTGCTGAGAAGAACACGAAAAATAAAATGCCTTCAATCTAATTTCAATATGGCGGATGCCCAAGATAAAAGCTTGTTTTTAAAAATGAGTTTATAATATTAATTTATTTTTGCTGTTGGTTATGTAATATTATAAATGGGAAGTTATTATATTATTGTTTCAGGAACGAGATTCAGCTCTTAACATGTGGGCATCTTCGGAAAAACAGCTGGAGAAAGTTAAACAAGAACTCAACTCTCCCAGATCCAACGAGAAAATGCAGTATCTTCTTAAAGAGATGCAGAATGTGCGCATTTAAACTGTACAGCTTTATATTAAGCAAAATTTAGCGATTGATTTACCATTAATTGCATACTAGAAAATATTCTTATTAATTGTCTGAGAGTTATTAATTTTAACTGAAATTTGATTTTCTGTGATTTAAGTTTAGATGCAGAGGGATTACTCAGATGCAATACATCTGTTGGAAGGAAAGCTATTTAAAAACCAAGAAGAATCAAATACATTTGTTATAGCCAATGAAAAGCTCAAGAAAGAATTAGAAGTAGCTGAATTGCAAAGTTAGTAAGAAGCAACATTAATTACTGATATTTTTTTATTTTTCTCTTTTCTTTTAAAGTAAATTCACGTATTTTTGCTACATTTGCAATAATTGCTGTGTTACTTGATTGTATACTTTTAAGAAAATATAGCTATGAAAAAGTTTTCTGTCTATAAACTTAAGGCAGAAAAATTCAGGGTTTTACGTGATGATTAATGAGAAAGCCACAATTAATGTCAAAATTAGAAATTTTAGCTAATGATAACCTTAGCTAATAATAAACTACCTTTATAGAACATAGACACCTGAGGAAAAGTTAGCAAGTTCATTAAAAGTTAACAGTACAGTCAAACTATCAATCTCGGCGACAAACCCTTAAGCAGTAACTTCAGAAATGTTTTGAATCTAGATTTTAACTTTAGCTGTCAGCGAACAAAACTTTGACCGATAAGAAGATGATAAAATACGTTTCATTGGAAGATTTCTGTCAATTATTTCGGTTGCTCAGAGTCTCTATGGCACAAATTTCCTGCAGGTGCATCGTGTACACGTATGATTTAAAGAAAACCGATCAATCATCGTCTCTGACATAAGTACATTCGGAGATCAATGATAGTTGTTATTAATTGAAGATGCTATTCAGTAGAGACAGGACACTTGAAATATATTATGTAATATTCAATAATTACACTGGTTTTTTTTATATGCAGTTTATAAGGGTAGTTTATATTTAGTTTATAAGGGTAGTTTATATGCAGTTTATAAGGGTAGTTTATATGCAGTTTATTGATTCCGATTTGCTCATTACTGTAGATTTACTGATGAATTCTGTAGAATATTTGGATAAAATGACATTACACATAACACCAGATAACAATATTATTCCATATTATCGGCTTTAATTACATTGGCATCAAATAGTCCTAAACTAGTATAATAATTCAAATATTTATTTACAATGAACTATTTACCACACAATTTAGTAGACTTAAATTTTTACTAGGTATACATGTAAGTTTTATAAAAAGCTATTCAGAGAGATAGAATAATTGTGAGTTTTGGACTTTAGAATAATAATAGTTTTAAGGATGACTAAATCCATACATTGTTTAAAGTGTTTCTCGAAGTATAAATAGGTTTATAGTAAAACAAACAAAGTAAACAATAATACCTAGTCTTTAAAGTGTTACTCCAATAACAACTAATCCTTTATAACTTAACTATTCCAATATACGAAAATATCATTAAAATCATAAGTGTTTGTGTGTGTGGTTGACTATTTAAATTTCTAGAGTGTAAACTTAAAGAGGAAGTATGTAGGCTTGAAGAGGAAATTAATAAGGTGTCCAGAGACAAAGAGGAATTAAGCAATGCACTGGAGAGATGCTTAGCTAAGGTAGAAGAAGTAGTTCAATTGGAGCAACAGGCCAGGTGTAAAGTATCGGATGCAGTAGACCTGGCTCAGCAGGCCTTGAGTCAACAGGACGTCGCTTCAGGTAACAATGAATCGATTCGTAATTTACGTTTTTTTTGTAAAAGAAGGCTAGAAAATTAAGTAACATAGACTGAGATTTTATGAACTAAGATTTTTATGGGATTTCTAAATGAAGAGTAGATACACAAGATTATACAGTGTGTCCCAGAGTCCCAGCTAATATGGAACAGCGAAATATCTCCGCAACCATGATACATAGATAGAAAGATGCAGTTTTCAGGGTTTCTATAATGCCTATAAAACATTTTTTGAGTTCAGCAGAAGTGTGTGCAGTTTACATAATTAAAAAGTGAATAGGATGCCTTATTTTTACTACGTTTTTATTAGCTTGCATTCTTGTTTGTTTGTTTGTCCGGTACAAATCTGGGAATCGATTTCTAACTAACTTCCCGAATAGCTAGACATTTGAAACTTTTAGCATAGCTCAGAACACGATGACAATGCATTATTTTAATACTTTTAACCATCTTTCAGCAGAATTTAATTAGTTTTCAGCAGATTTAGCTGTGCGGAAAGTTAGTTCGGAAAAAATCCGCAAGTTATTTTATTAAAGTAAGCAAGTTATTAAGTAAGTAAATATATCCAATATTTACGCAATCTTCATTTTGACGGGTCTCAAATTTGTGATAGATAAACATTGAATGACAGCATAACAGGAAATATCGATTATATTATTTATCGATTATATTATTTAAAATATATCGATGGCATGCTTTAGATTTGGTGTTGGGGAGATCCTTTGTACAAAGATTTATCCTTTTATAGGTTTAAGATCAGCTCTCTAGATGGTTGTCATTTATGTGAAGTAAATAAATTCGGAACTTTTTTTTTTTTCACTAACATTATATATTATATAAAAATAACAATTATATTATCAACATTACATACGATTCAACAGAAAATTTAAAAACGTAGAATATAAAAAGTTCTTTTTATCTTGAAATTATTTTAGACTAGATTTGGATTGTATGTAAAATGTAAAAGTAATAAAAATGGGTTCACAGTGTACAGTCATAGCTAGCACATCGAACAAATCGACACGCGTATCCGTCAATATAGATAACATTATATTCATGTTTTCTGTTTTCTGGGATCTGGATTAATATGAGAAAGTTAGTCTGAAATGTATCGGACCAATTTTTTTTTACTTTTTATTCCATCCTCCTTTTCATACTCCACCAAGTTATTATTCCCATAATATGGGCCATTGGTAAATCTGGGTCCCCCTGAAACTTCATCGTAACTGACTAAAAGATAGTTAATATTTTATCAATTCTATTATTTGATTTATTTTTAGTGGAAAAAGAAAAATTGAAGAAAGAGGTCCAAGAATTTGCAGAATCAACTAACACAAAATATAAAGAGGAAATGGATAAAGTAATGTCAAAACTTGAAGAGTTGACAGGTTCATTACAAAAAACTGAAAAGGTTCGTGCAAGGAACCTATAGTAAATAGTTCATAGAATTCTATGGAATATAGCAAATAGTTCAATATATTATTAATTAAATAAGTTACAGCATAACTTTAAGTTGTGCAATTTTTTAACAAAAAAACTTTATTTCTATAGAGCATTTGATTATTTGTGATTCTTAAAGCAAAATATATTTCCATAATTTCATGATACTACTGCTCGATTTGATTCTTATTATCTTTATTAGCAAATCCAACTGCATGCTTCTATATCTCTATATGCTTTAATATACTTACTGAATAAAAGACAAATATGTATTCTTTTAGTGATTTATATGTTATTGTTTTTGAACTGGTGCATGAAGGAAAAACAGGAGTTATCAGATGAGTTTGAGCAGGTGAAACTGGAGTGCTATAATAAACTGCAAGAAGTCATTGAAAAGAATAAAACACTAAGTGCTCAATGCAAGGAGCTACATCAGAAGTAAATATATATTTATTTCATAGTATTAACACCTAGGATTAATAATTAGTAATTAATATTACCTTTATGTAGATTAATTTTATGGTATATCATATCTGTACGCATTTCAAAAGAGATCACTTAAGTGTGCAGATCAAGTGTAGGAATAAATTATTTAAGGAAATGCAATGTTTTTTCGTTTATTGATAATACCATTGATAGAGGAAATTAATCTTCAACTTTTAAAATTAATGTGCAAAGTAAAAAAAAATATTCTTTTTTTTATTGAAATAAAAAGTGAATGTTTTAGTTAAAGTCTTAAGGCTCTACCGCCCTTTTAATTTTATTGGCTCTAAGCAAGATATCAAAAATCTAAGTACAGGCTTCATTCCCAATTTTAATTCTGCACAATTTGTGCCCTATTTCAACTTCCTATGTTTCAACTCCCTAAATTTTCATTTTAATGATTTTTTTAACCTCAAAGGGCGGTAGAGCCTTAAGCCAGCCATACACGTTGCAATATACCTGGGCAGGTAAACCTGTTCAGCTGAACCAGAGTGTGTGTGCTATCATAACTGTAGTTATGTTAGAACTGGATAGCACACGCACGCTGCACAGGTTTAGCTGTCAGATATACCACAACATGTATGGCCGGCTTTATTAATGAAGAGGGGGGAAGATGATAACTTTTAGACAGGTTGGCCAACTTACTCAAATTTAAAGGAAATGTCCTAATTTACTACAAGTAGTTTCAAAAATTTAAACAAAAAGGGCACAAAACCATTTTTCTTAAAGTAATTACAACCTACATTGCATAATATAATTAAATATATGGGAAGGCCATAATGTGCACAAAGGAGTTAGGATGATTATTGTGTAGCTACAATATTGAATTTTCAATCAACTAATTTCCAAAATATAACTTGGGAAAACGTAATTTAGTCTGCACTAAAAATAATCTACTGCACAAGTTTGTTCTTTCTGGATCCTACAAAAGATTCTAAAATGTAAAATAAATAGGGATTAATTAATACTTTATTGTTTGTTGTTATTCATTGTGGTTTCCTGATGATGTTTATTAAATCAGGGAACCTTTCTGACTGAAACTCAATCTTTTATTTCTAACCTAACTTGCACAGAATTAGGTATAGTTCTGTAAAACACAAGTCCACTAAGCTACCCTCAATCATTTACATTTTATGTTTAATATGACATCTTTCTATACACTACACTAAACAAATTGAGGTATAATTTAATGTTTGTTTTCTTAAATATTATTTTAGAAGTTACACAGAAAAATTACAATGGAGTGAAGAGAGGAAAATGCTGAGAACACAAATTATGACATTGCAGAGTTGCATCGAGCAAGTAAATGTTAATTTAAGGTATGTTATATATATATATATATATATATATATATATATATATATATATATATATATATATATATATATATATATATATATATATATATATATATATATATATATATATATATATATATATATATATATATATATATATATATTATTTTATTTTATTTATTTATTTTTTTTTTTTTTGCTAATAACATTTAGCACTTAAACTTTCAAAACACTTATAATAATTAAATTAAATAGAGGATCTGTGAAGGGGTGCTTCTTTCGATTGTTACTCCCCTGTTTTGTTTTTTTTTGTTTTTTTTTTAGAATATAAATGACTGACTAAATAACTATTGAGACAAAGGGATGTTAGTACAATTTACTTTGGGTCCAAGGAATATTACAGATCGGTTTTATAAGGGGAGTAACAGTCTAAAGAACATTCCCTACACCTTCTTTAGATTGTTACTCCCCTCTGTTTTTCTTAAAAGGGGAGTAACAATCTAAAGAAGTGCCAGTGAAAACACATGAGGCCTTTATACTTTAAACTGTATCAATAAATTTGTATGATATCTATATATTGTTTATGATAATCTTAAGTAATACATATTGCAGTGATAATTAACACCATTGTCTTCTATAACTGGTTTCATACCATATTATATGGAAGTATTAAATAGTAGGTCATTTCACAAAATAATGATATTGGCTTTTACTTTTTTTTAAATATATTAGGCACCTTATTGTATGTTCCAGGGAACAGAAAGTACAATTTCCCTGCAGAAAATGTGTTGAAATAAGAAAAAAGGCTTCAAATTACAAGAAAATTGCAAGCAGGTAAAACATAAAAATATTTACATGTATGCAGTAACAGAGTATCAGTGGTGAGAAGAACACTAAAAAACCGAACAATATGATGTATCAAATTATGGAGGTATGGAGCTGGCCATCGAACACCCATCCCAGATCTGATTTCACAGGGTATAACAAACCAGCGGCGCACCCAGGATTTATTTTTGGGAGGGGCACAGATTAAAAAAAATAAGAGGGGGGGGGGGGATGTAATGTGGGCTTAGCATAATCACAGACAATTAACCAGTCTGGTTTTCTTTGTTCTTAAATTATTTCATATCAAGGGCGGATCCAGCCAATTTTTAAGGGGGGCTGGGCTCTCTTTTAGGGGGTCCAGGGAAAATATTTATAGTTTACGTTACTTGAAGCCTATTCTAAGAGCATCTAAAATGTTATTATATACAAATAAATTTAAGTTTTTTATGAACGGGACATGAAGACCAGGGTATTTTATTTAAACAAAATTATATACATACCAATAATATTTTATTATTAAAAGTTGTACATTATATAATAGATTAATGTTTATTTTAGTAGCCAGAAAAATAAATTGGCACATTTTAAAAATATTTTAGTTATGTGAATTAACAAAAAAAAAAAACTGTTCTGAGTTTAACAGAAATTAGCTGATAGTATTAGGTTAAAAATAAACATAGTAGGGTATATAATAGTCCAGTCAATAAGTAGGTACAAAAAATAGTCTTCCTTGCGAAAGGTCGGGTATCTGCAAATTTTAAAATCTTATTCTACAATTGAACCCGTTTCCAAATTTATTAATATTACTTATTCGATAATTAAAAACTATTCTAATGACTGCTACTTACTATTTTAATCAAATTTAATTAATATATTAAAATAAAACTTTAGATTAAAATAAAAACCCTTAAAACAAGAAAAATTTAATTAAAAACTTAATTTAAAAATGTTATATTGTAACCGTTCATTCAAAATGAACAATGGATAATAGTCAGAAAGAAATTCGTCCCACTAAATTTCTGACCATGTACAGTCGTAATTTTATGCAGATTTTTCCAAGTTTAATAGACGACACTTTTTTACCCAGGAGCTGCATCCCTATTTTATAGATCCTTAACATAAACGGGTTGACACTTAACTTACTTCTATTCTTGTTCTTCATCTTCTTTTTAAACACCAAAAAAAATATGTCGGGCAAAACTAGGTAGATTATTACTTATTTATTAAGTGATACTGACTTATTTAAAATACTTACTTATTTGCATACTTAAATTTTAAGTCTATGGCTTTGGAGGAGGGGGGGGGGGGGGGAGCACGTATTTTTAAACGCCAAAAAAATATGTTGGGCTAAACTAGGTATACAATTACATAACTTTTATTTATTTTTTTCACTATTACTTTAACATGTGCTGCGAAAATGCATACTTAAATTTTACGTCTTTGGCTTTGGGGGGGGGGGGGGGTTTAATCGCCAACAAAAAATAAATGTCGGGCTAAACTAAGTATATAATTACATAACTTTTATTTATTTCTTTTTTTTTTTTGACTATCACAACACTATTACTTTAACACGTGCTGCGGAATTGCATACTTAAATTTTAGGTCTGGCTTTAGGGGGGGGCACGTGCCCCCCCCCCCCTGGGTGCGCCACTGTAACAAACAACAAGCCAATCTAGATCTAAAAACTGGCACGACAGTTCTTGTGACTGTTACAGTAGTACTCTCAACTATCTTTTCAGATAAGATAGTGCTGTCATGACGCTATCTATTATTTTGTCTAAAGGTAATAGTTAATACAATAGTTTCTGTCTGAGGCTGACAAATTTCTCAGCTGAAACAAGTCATTTTGAAAATCAATGTTCACTATTTTAATTCTTTAAAATAGAATGAATTGAGTTGAAATTATTATGCAGTAGAGTGTCAGTTATCCAAACGTCAGTTATCTGAACGTTCAATTATCCGCATTAGCTTCAAAGAAAAAAATTTTTAAAAAAATTTGTAATTGCCGCGGTAAAGAAAAAACTCACTTCTCAGCCTAGTAACATATTATAATTTTTTTTCACTATGTACTATAGATAAACAAAGAAAGATGATTTTTGTTTAAACGAGATAGATTTATCTACGTATTTCCTTTTTTTTGTGAATTTTGATTATCCAAACCACTTTTCAAAAAATAACAGTTTGGATAATTGAAGCTCTACTGTACATGAATCATTTACTAGCTGATAAAGTTAATACCTGCCTCTGTAATTATTTATTTTTAACAATCCTTTGAGATTTTATAGGTTAAATCAGTTGAAATTTAAATGTTTCAGATGGAGGAAAATAAGTCATGATTTCCAGGAACGATTAGAGCGAAGAGAAAAGTCTATGAGGATAAAAACAGTAAATTAAATCAATATATTCTACAAATTAATAAATTAGTAATATGTTATTGACAAAATAAATAAATTTTTAAATAGGGTTTTTAAAAATTATTTTTTATTATACTGATGTTTCATAGTAATTACTTAATTTAAATGAAGTGATAATTCAATCATTTATATAATCATGTAATGTCCCGACGACCACACACCTCACAAAATGATTTGTTATTGCTAAGCTAACGCAACCACATTTATTCCAATGAAAATAAATGTTTGTTTTGATTTGTTGGTCTTCAAATAAATATAATAACTTATCTAAATTAATTTACTTACTTTTACTTTTCTTTCTAATTATAAAATTAAGCCTGTTGCCAAGGGCTTAATGGCTGATTGTATATAGTTTAAAAATTATAGAAAACCCTCATGATTGTTATATATATGATATGAAACAACAACCTAAAAGAATCCAAAAATAATTATTGAAAACAATGTTTTAAATTAATTTAATAATACTTGTAAGATATGTTCTATATTTATCTAAAGAAATTCCTACTATTTATTCTATTATAATTTGTATACTTATTCATTTTAAAGAATGAATAATCCTTAAAATAATTATTCAGAATGCATTTTCATTTTTGAGTTTAAAAATGAATAATGATGCATTTTTATTTTTAATTTAAGCTTTCTATTTTTTCTACATTTATTAGTTTTACATCTTTATTGTACCTAATTTAACCAAGTGATGTATAGTTTCAAATATTTTATTTATTTTTAGCATAATTATTATTATTTGTACATTTTCAATAAAAGTTACCATTTGTTAATAAATTAATTCTCTCCAACTAGTTAAAATTACTATTTTAAAAACATGTACTTTTTGCTTGTACACACATACAAAAGTAGACGTAATAACTGTTATTTAGCGGTAACTAGTTATCACGTTCCCATTCTCAACCGGTAACAGGTTCCTTGAATAGGTTATTTGGGTAACAGGTTCCACCAGTGTCTTGATGAGCAAAAAAAAGGGCCCGCGGCAGAGACACTGATACTAGGTGTGAAACTAATAATTATGCAGAGGAAGGGATGAGGGCTGCGAGTAGGTTCCAACCGAGCACCTCTATACCTCTACCCCACAGACAAACTAGCAAATCTTTGCTTTTTTTTATTTTGTAATAACATTATTTAAATGGATATAACATAACTTACTATACTGTTATAACGGAAATAGTATCGAGAACGGTAATGGAAATAAAGAACATAACTGAATTGATAACGTAACGTAATGAAGAGTTATAGTTAGAAAATAACGCTTCATTAAAACCTAATACCTAAGGAGTTACTGATATTTGATACAGTTCCCGTTCTGTTAACATTATAATATAACGCTTCAAGGAAACCTAATACCTACACTACCCAGGAGTTATTGATAACGTTTCCACTCTGTTACCGTTATAAATATAATGCATCATACTATCGTACCATAGGAGCAGAGTACGAGTGCAGTGCCGCAGCTAAGCGGAATATTTATGAACTAAACTTGAGCTGTAACTACGACAGTACCCTCAGAGTTAGGAAGGGACCCTATCCCCCTTACTATGAGATAGTACCTACCTCCGCGCCATCGCCAGTCGATATATTTATGAATTAGACTAGAGTTACTCGATAACAGGTATTTTTCAATATTAGGTTATCTGAGGAACGGTTACCTTACAATAACAGGTTATTTTTAATTGTTACGTTATTTTCGACCCACCTCTAAACTCAACTCTTACTGAGCTTCACCTTTGTCTTCTGTTAGCATGCCTGTGAAAAGTACTATGAGATCTTTACATATGTGAGTTCTTCCAGATAAGCCTCTCTTTGAAGTTATAAATGAAGAAACAAATAATAAGAAATATAATCAAAGAAAATCGGCTGGGAATATAATGAGTTTAAATAACTTGATTTGAACTATGGATTACCAGAAAATACTCTTTTTATAAAGGGAAGTTAAATGACCACCCCCCTTGGCAACTACAAATAAGTGAAACTCCATCATAAGATCTTACTCTACTCGTAATAGAGAGCAACTGGGGTGAATATTTATAATTCACCCCTTCTATCCACCAATAGGAACATTATCTTACTTAGGATAAATGTGAAATTATAAATATTCACCAGTGTAGGAGAAAGAAGGATAATAGAGATCGTAAATATAAAATAAATAAAAAAATCTATATACATATAGATTAGGAAGGGTTGTTGGATGTGTTTGTAAATAAGAAATAAAATAAAAACTTTATTTTTAGGCTTGAGAGTAAAAATAAAGTTAGCTATTTGTAGAATGTTGGTTGAAGACAGAAGTAAAGAAATAACTTTTAAAAATAAAACCTTGCAATTGTTGCATTTTTTTTTTTTTTTTTTTTTTTTTTCTTTTGGGTTTTAGTCCCGATCAACTGCAACTATCAATCAAATCTGACGATCAATTGTTGTATTAAAATGTAACATATGTAAAATTGCCACATGACCGATTTTGGATTTTCGTAGAAAGACTAGTCAGGTGATAGTGTCAAATTGGCTATTTGTTAAATTCAGATAATTACTCATTTTGCTTGGAAATACAGAAAAAAATTAAAGCTTGTTTTATTGTGTGTGTATTATAGTTTTTTTGTCCTCTAAGCAAGGTCTTTAATAGTGACGTTCTACTGCATATGAATTTGTAAATTTTTCAAAAATATATTGCTTTTTGATTTAAAATAATACCAGCCCATAAAAACCAAGTTTTTATTATAAATCCTTTATATTTTTGCATTTTGGTTGTGAGGGGGAAGTATTGGTAGAGAGTCTATGTGCCAAGTTTTAGCTTGATTGGACGACTGGAAGAGGGTTAACTAGCCCTATAAAGATTTTATATATACCTACCAATTAATTAATTAATTAAATAAATTTGTATTACTTAATTTTTAAATATTAATTAATCCATTCATTTTTAAAAAGATAATTAATTAAATTGAGAAATTAATTTATTTATTAATTAATTAAATAAATTTAATTAATTAATTAATTTGTTAAAATGTTTTTGTATTGGTAGAGAGTCTATGTGCCAAATTTCAGCTCGATCGGATAAGTAGAAAAGGGTTAACTAGCCTTCCAAAGATTTTATATACCAACCAATTAATTAATTAATTAATTTTTTATTTTACTTTTAATACTTAATTTTTTAAAATGTATTTAATCCATTCATTTTTTTAAAAAAATTAATTATTAATTAATTAATTAAATTTAATTAATTAATTAATTTGTTAAAATGTTTTTGTATTGGTAGAGAGTCTATGTGCCAAGTTTCAGCTCGATCGGATAAGTAGAAGAGGGTTAACTAGCCTTCCAAAGATTTTATATACCAACCAATTAATTAATTAATTAATTTTTTATTTTACTTTTAATACTTAATTTTTTAAAATTTATTTAATCCATTCATTTTTTTAAAAAAATTAATTAAATTGAAAAATTAATTAATTAATTAATTAAATTTAATTAATTAATTAAATTTAATTAATTAATTTGTTAAAATGTTGTTGTATTGGTAGAGAGTCTATGTGCCAAGTTTCAGCTCGATCGGATAAGTAGAATAGGGTTAACTAGCCTTCCAAAAATGTTGACGCCAGGCACCCAGGCACCCAGGCACAAAAGTGAAGTTAATATAAAGGATTTAAAAAAATGAGTACAAATACTTCCAGGGCGTCCCTCGTATATAAACACCAATCGGTTCAAATGTGAGACAGAGTAATTAGAGTTAATTAAGAAAGGATTTCACAGTTATTTAAGTCCTAATTTTGTAGCTTCTATATAACATGACAATAGAGGTAAAACAATAACTGTGTACAATCTTGAAAATTAAAAACACCATTGTCAAAGGAAAAAGCAAAATATTGTTATTTTCATCTATATTACAGTTTTCAGGAATCGGTTTGTAGCAGGTTAATTTATCAAAGACAACTTTAAATCTACCTAAACTGAAGATTGGCAACTGAGCTGTGTTAAAGTTTCACCAAAAATAAACCCACTTCTTATGTGCCCTAAACAAATGGGATGGTTCACTGATTTGGAAACCAAGTTCGTGGGCGTTGGTCTCTACAAAAAGTAAAGGGAATTTCCAACAACCATTCGTCCAAAACCTTAGTTCTTCAGCTTAGTTCGCTGAAGCCTCTCCACTGACAAAATATAGAACAAGGTCAATGTCCGCTACACACAGGCGAACACCCAGGCCCTGGTAATCCGAAATATTTTCCAAACCGATGGAAAACCAAGTTCATCACAGAATACCATGGTTTGTGAATCTTCAAAAACAGCAAACCCTGCTAACACAAACTCAAATCAGTTAACCAGGTTTCCATGTGTATAGGGTGTTTAATTAGATCTAATATTATTTACTGTTAAAGCCTTCCAAAGCGCAATTACAATAACAGGCTGCAACTAGCCATGTTATGTAACGATCTTGAACAGGCTATACCCAGCCAATGTTTTGTAACGATCTTGAATCTCACAACAAATATTATATTCAAAGAAGAAAAATCAAGATCGACAATGAAAACAAGTTCTAAATAAATTATTATTTTTTTCTGGTTTATTGTACAAAATATTTTTTGACAAGAATTATAGGGTGTGTAATTAAAATCTTTTATTTGTTTTGTTTAATTATTATACACTTTTTTTGGCTTTTAAGTAATTTATAGTTTCATTTAATATATTTCTTTTTTTGTTATTTTCTTTTAACTTCTACAGAAAAAAAGGATTTACACAAAATACATAGAAATGAGATATAGACATGTTCATAAAAAAATAAATAATAAAAAAAAATGTTAACCTAAAGCAGAAAATAAAAGTTAAAAAATAATTAATAAATGCACAGATTTTTTTTTTTTTTTTTTTTTCTTCTTTTCTTTTTTTTATTTAATATTATTTTTTTTCTAATTGTCTAACTTTATAACAATATATATTTTTTGTACACAGTTAAAAGTTTTATAAAAAAGACAGAGACAAATAGCTTTATTTATATTCATACATATCAGCAGAAAAATAAAAATCAAATTGATAAAATAATATATCCAAAATATTTTGTTACACATTGAATTATGCACTAACAATAACTTTTTTTTTTAAATTTAATTTATTGCCAACCATTTTAATAATTTTTGATATCATTAAAAGAAATAATTATGGATTTTATTAAAAAAAACGGACATGTCATAGTTTTGCTTTTATATAATTAAAAATAAATGTTTGATGTAATAGAAAAAAAAATTATATTATAGTATTAACAGCTCCTGAAATTTATTTATATACAAGGGCTTGAATCTGTAATTCTTTAATTAATCAAATTTGTGGGGTTCTGAAATATATTTAGTATAACAATAAAATACAGAGATTGTATTGTTTCAACAACAACACAATGTATAAATACCAATTTGAACTAGTTAAACTGACAAAGAAGTCCAAACCCCATTGGTTAAAACATGCTCATTTAAATTATTTAATAAGTTAGATAATAAAATAAATCAAATGCCTTTCCACAAATAAAAAAAACTTTAATTTTAAAAGCCCTCTATTGACCTCTCAGCCATCACCAAGCCAGAAATTGTTTTAAAAAAAAAAAAAACAGAGAGACAAAATCTGAGTTTGATTATTGTCTCTCGTGTGACTGCGTGATTTGTGATTTGAGTGGCCAAAAGCCAGCTTAAAAATTTCAAGCTTTATTTAAGTGGAGAAGGTTATTTTTGTTTTATGATCGATGTCAACTCCTTATTATAATTTTCTTTGAAGTTATTGCAGTATATAAATATCAACAGATTACAAGGTACCAATGATTGGTCCCTGTCATCTTTCTATCAATTAGTATAGTAATTCTTTATTTATTATTTATCCCAGTAGTTATGGCAATGAAAAATTAGGTTATTGCAAGCCGGAGAATTCACTTACTTTGAATTCACACATATTGAATATGATCATTATTAAAGATCTCTCTAGAAATTTTCCACTTTCCACTTTGTGTGATCATAATATGATCATGATCATTGATGAGCAACATGTATTACCTCCCTCAATATCAGTGGTGTAGTGGAGCGGAAAAAGCGTGGGAACGAAGTTCCTACACTGGTTTTCCGCAGTAAACAAAAAGGCCAAATTATTGCTAAACATTGATTTGGTATAAAATGATTGATAAAACAATACTTTACAAACATTTGCACTCGATTGATGGCGATTTTAAATAATACGTAATAAGAAATCATATAGACGACTTTCCTTATAATTTGACAAATATATTTAGCGTTCCCACACTGGAAAATTAGCCACTAGACCACTGCTCAATATATTACCAGATATGATGGTATTTAGACAGTGGTTTTATATAAATGTTATAAAATTAAGCTAAATATTCTTTATTGGAATTATTTACTGAGTTGACAAATCTCTTGCACTAGAGAGTGCAAGCAAGCAATTTTTTAATTCCTGTAATTGGATAAAACTTTATTTACCCATATTTTATAATGTTATTATATGCCATAACATTAGGTCATTAAAGCACTTAAGTTAGCCACTTTTTAAGTCTAATGTGCTAATGTTTGTTTAACTGATCACCTTATCTTTTTTTTAATTTGTCCATCTTCATTCTCTTTCAATCAACTGAATGTTGCTTTAAGTTATAACTAATTCAAGCCTTTGAAAATGTCATAAATTGCAGTCGCAATTATACATATTATTGATTATTTTTACTTTATCATTTTAGAAGATAGTTCACAGATATATTGTTTCCCTATGAAATAAAAAAAAAAAAAACTTAGCAAATCAAAAGAACAAACAATAAAAAAGAGAAAGGTCTGTAGAGAAGAGAGCAGGGAATTTGAAGAACAAAAATATTTATTTTGAAATGATAAGACAGTATTACAGAGAGTGATTAAAAGCATTTGTCACTACAGACAGACAGATATAAAACTTACACGTTGCTTTTTTCCAATTAATTAGGAAGTGCGGTTAAATTCACATCTATTTTACAATTTATTTTTATAATTATTTTATTTTATAATTTCAGTTAACGAGTTTTTTATTATTTGTTAAATGAATTTTTGTAATTAGTATATTTCTATATTTTTTCTTCTTTTCTAAGAAATGTATAATGTCAGATACATAAAGTCAAAGTATTTACCTTGAAAATGATGGACAGTTTCAGTTGGCTAGTTGTAATATTACATGAATGTGTATGTGCCGGCCCTGATATGAGAGGTACCTTGCTCCAAGGGGAAAGATGTTATAGGCGCCCCTAATTATTGACCTCCACCAAGGGGTGGGTAGTTTTCGTTGTTCCAAAGAGCCAAAAAGGTTGAAAATGTCCTCTCTTCCCTTCTCACAAGATTTTGGTGCTCAAAAACCGGTGCCATAGGCAAATGCCTAGTCTGCCCATTGGTAAGTCAGGGCCTGTGGGTGTGTGTTAGTTTGTTGCCACTTTTTGCCATTATTCTTGCTACACATTGGTCTGGATCCTTAGGTGATATTACTGTCTCCATTAAGTCTCCAATCAACAGCTTCTCTCGCCAGAAGGCCTTCAGTGCCATTTCAATTTTTATTTTTTATTTATCCATTAAAAAAAAAATCATTAAATGTGAAAATAATACTGGATGTGATTTTTAAAAAAGTTCTCTATTTGAATTTCTGGCAAAAATACGAATTTATTATTTTAAAAAGGAAAAATTAATCAATAGTTTGCTAATTAAGTTAAGATAAATAAAAAATGTGAACACTTTTTTTGGCCAGTATATGAAATATGTATTTAAAAAAATATACTAATTCCAAAGTCACTCAATTTAACATCTTGTGTTAGATGCCATAAATACAACTAGGTTTTAAAAATTGATGGTAAATTTAATATGCATCAGCATAATTAATTGCTCTTTTTTATGTATATATATTAATTTTGGTAACATACAAGATACTTTTTTATTTTTTAAACAATTTAAATTATAATGATCAATTTTACATTTACATGCCTTTTTCATTATTCTAATCCAGGCTTCGAAAAACCAACAAACATTTCTGAAATAAGCCAAAAAAATAAAATAAATTGAAACAAATGCTTATCCTATAATTAATTTATACATACATACATAATGTATATATATATATATATATATATATATATATATATATATATATATATATATATATATATATATATATATATATATATATATATATATATATATATATTTGTATTTGTTATGCCGTAATCTGGTAATTTATTTATATTTTATTGAAATTTATTCGGTTTATTTTTATGATGTGAGGTTGCCCTGTTAATTTTTCTTTGTATTTATTCTTAAATTTAAAAAAAAAGGTGTACATAGTTCTAAAAATTGGCTAATGAATTTATTACAAAATAAAAATGCAAAGTAGTTATGAGAAACAAATACAAGAGAAACATTTTTTTTTTTTTTTTTAGATGCACAATTCATATTTAAAAGATTTTTAGTAATGTTATAATTGGATAATACCGAACAAGAAGAGTTTTCCATTATAAGTGGCAGGGTCTGTAAATCAAAACCAGTTTCAGCTAAAATGCCATCATCTACAAAAGATGAAATGTTGAAGCTTAAAATTTGTTTTAGAATATTCAACTTCAATTAAATCTTAATTATTACTTCTCTTTATACTTCTTAACTAAAGCTCTTTCTTTTTTAGTTAACTTTGTACAGGAACAAATTCGGTAAATATGAATAGTGCAAAATTATAAAAACACTGGTTAGAAATTCTAACTCGAGCATATGGAGTAACAGACACATAGTGCCTACACATGGCCAAGTTAGGAGCCTAAGTTCTCAATTCCTTAATTTAATTCCAAATTCCATATTACTTAAATTTTGCAAAATTAGGTACACAAATTCAAGGTAGACTCTAACATTCTAAACTCCCCTCCTTCAAAATCCCTCTCCATAAATGCCAGCCTTCAGTTTCTTACTCCTAGAGTCCACAGGTGCATCCCAGTTTCAACTTATGACCCATTCCATTGAATCTTGTCTATAATATTGTCTCATTTTATTGAATCTTGTCTCTAATATCGTCTCATTCCATTGAATCTCAACTCTAATATCATCTCATTCCATTGAATCTTGTCTCAAATATCGTCTCATTCCATTGAATCTTGTCTCTAATATCGTCTCATTCCATTGAATCTTGTCTATAATATCGTCTCATTCCATTGAATCTTGTCTATAATATCGTCTCATTCCATTGAATCTTGTCTCAAATATCATTCCTTTCCCCATATATCCAGCTCCTCGACTTATGTGCCCCCATTCACTCCTACTCCTCTTAGAAGTTTCTAACAATTTGAACCAAATTAAATATGAATGTAGCATCTCAATTAAAGCTAAACATACTTTATATTTATCTTTGATATCATTTAGATTTTTATAGTTCATAATTTTTAAATTGTTTTAGAATGTACCTAAATATGAAAATAGGTTTCGTTTACAATATTAGGAAAGACTTCTAGATAATATTTTTCTTATTATTATTTTAATTGTTTATAAAACATTATGTAGATAATTGTGAAAGAGTTTTGATTTACATATTAATGAGAAAAACAACCCCAGATTAAAATTAAATCAAAATAAATGTTTTCCTTTTTATTTGGTTTAAATTAAGCTTTTGTTCACAATTTTGATTTCTTTTCTTTTAGTTAATCTATTAAAATGTATTGCATTATTATGAACACATTATCAGACCTAAAATAGCTATATTAGTTTTATTAATATATTGTCAATTTTTCATTATCTTTTTTTAAATTACGTAATTTTTCTCTCATACTTCATAAATTTCAATAATTTAATTCATTTTAATTGAGTAGTTTATTTATTTTTTTTTTTTTTTTAAAAAAATCATAAATTTGACGAATTTATTTATTTTTTTATTTTTTTCCTTTTTTACATTAGCACAATGCTGATAATTTTTTTTTTTTTTAATTCTTTTACTGCATAGATTTTTTGTTAATAATAAAAAATAATGAAAATACATTTCCACAAAATTCTTAAAGAAGTATATTTGAAAAAAATAAATAAAAAAATATATATTTAATTTGTATTAAATATGCAAGTAAAATTATTTTCTGAGTTAAGTATTTAATCTAAGAAATAAATTCAGAGCGATCTGGCAACTTTTAAGATGCTAAAATTGCCAAAACAATGTGAAAATGTTGTTTTTACTTCTGCTAATACTAATGTTGCTCTGTAAGTTAGGTAATCGATTTTGAAGACCTAAGTGTTCAAAAATTTCCATTCGACATTATAACATTTTTCAAAAATTAAAAATTGGCATTAGTGTTAAGCAGCTATTAATAATAGCTATTGTAAATAGCTGACAACACTAATTTTGGTAGCTAACTTTAAAGTATATATAACTATAAAGTATCACTTGCAGAACTCTGGCATTTAAAGTTTAATAAACCATCCTCTGAATAAGGATGGTAAAAATATTTATCTACTTGCAGCAGCAAAATGAGGCAGAAACTCGCTACACTGCAGCTTCATGTAAACATGCATATGATTATAATTGAGGTCATTTTTGATCAGACCAGCTGTTTTTCTTGATTTATTAAACTATTTGCAAGATATCTTCAATGGTATTAGTAATTTGTTAACAAAAAAATAGTTTATATTGTTTTATGCATAACAGTTAATAAATAAAGATGGTATTTTGGTAGTTTCATTTTTCTGTCGCCCGTAGATAAAATATTGTTTGCAAAAAGGCAGCAATGGAAACATATCAGACTCAGCAGTCAATTAGGAAAATTACCTGCCTCAGCTTTGTGTGCAGTTAATTTTCTTAGCCTGTCGACACCTCTGGCTCGGAGGTTAACTTAATCACTCACCAGTAAAATTCCATTTTGCTGCCTAGTTACATAAATAACTAATTTTCACAATCAGCTTAAAAACAAGATTTCAAAGATGTTATATAGAATAATTAAGCTATACTCTTACAATAAAAACCTTTTCAAAATCATGTTTAATTAATTATTTTTAAGATGGCAAAAGACATCTACTGTTACAAACCATTCTCCAAGCAAGAAGACAAAAACACTTTTTTTGCACAATTAGCTACAATATTCCAAAGAGTTCGGTAAAATAGCATCTCAGCTTGAGTGCTAGAAATCTCTATAAAATTAATTATTTATTTGTATTATGGTTTACTATAATTTGATATTGAAAATGATATGTTGAAATATAAACATACTGTGATATAAAGGGAACTGAGATCAACAATAATATCAATTATTAATAAAAATAAAAAAATGTTTTTTTGATCTATAATTTTATTTTGCTTTTGTTTTATATTTTTCTTTTGTTAATTATTTATAAGACATAACTTTTAATTAAACAAAACTAATTTTTCCTTTAATTAAAAAAAATCTAATTTTGATCTAATAAAATATAATTTATAATATATATAATTTATTTTTTTTCCTTTGAATATAAATAATTGTTATATTCCAATATTACACTTTGCTTTAACCCTCCTAATGTTCATTTATACATAATTTTATTTCAAAATAATTTTAAAAATAAAATATTAATAATAATAATAATTATTATTTTTAAAAAATAAATAACATAAAATAATGTATGGTACAAAATAATGATAAAGATTACAAATTATATTGTAAATTCAATGATGATCTAATTATTGTGAAATTTATAATAATTTTGATTAAAATTCATAAATTTTAAAGATGCAAGAACATTTATCAGGTAACATAATATACTATATATGTTTAGATAAATAAGGTAGTTAGTGACAGTTCAAGTATAATAAGTGTCAATTAGTGAGATCCTGTCAAATAAAACACAGTATTTAGTTTTTTTGCTGAAGTTCCTCTAAATTTATTAGCATCATCAGAGCAAAAAAATACCTTTATTTAGTCTCCGGAACTTTAACTATGTATCTTTCATCGTTCTCTAACAAAATGTCAGAGTTAACATCAATATTTGTATAGTACTTTCTTTTTCATTTGTTTTATGCTCCGATGAGGCTTAAATTTAGTGAAATCTTAGAAAAAACCTAAATACTGAGTTCTTAACAATATGATCTAGCAAACTAATGAGAATCATAATACTCTAGGATTTTTGAGGAATATTTAAGAAATATTATTATTATATATGACAGAGCAATAGAGAAAAAATAGGTTTAGACGTTATGCAATATATTTCACAAATTGTAATTACACACTTAGATACCAACCAGGAACGAACAATGGTCCCACTGATGCATGATCTATATTACAAGTTTCTAAGGATTTTGGAGAATAAGTTAAAGAGTTGGTTCGATAAACCAATGCCAGTCACAACAATTGTGGATAAAACAAGGAGTTACGCCAGGCCACTTTACCTGATAAAACATTTAATTAATTGAGTTTTAAACTTTTATGAAACATTGAATAAAGTTTTAATAATTAATAAAGTTTTTAACTTTCCTCTATAGCTTTGAAATATTTAAGTATACTATTTCTTAAATTTTCAATCAATTACCTTTATGAAGGAAGTAAAAACTTTGATTGTTTGATTGATTATTGAATTTTTAATGACTATTTCATAATGTGGTCAAAAACTATTATTAAGAATAGCTTCAAGAATTAGCTCTTTTAATTTATTAAAACAAAACTCAATTGCATCTTTATCCCACAGAATATTCCAAATTATAATTTAAATAAATAAAATAAGTAAAATAAGTACAAGAAATAAACGTTAAATTGTTGGCACAGTTTCTTACAATTTAATTTATTTTTTATTTATCTTATAACTTCATTGATTAAAAATATTACTTATTTTGGATACTTTTTTATGTCAAGCATAATATGTAGAGAATAAAATAATAACACTAATATATATTTAAATAAATGGTTGAGCAGAAGAGAGTAATAAACAAAAACAAAAAAAGTGAATACTGTATTGGAGTTAGTTAAACAAAATATGTATTTGACATGTAATATTTTAGCTATCCCACTCTCAAGTATTGACACAGTATAAAATGTATCTGTTAGTTAAACTATATTCTGAGAGAGGGGGATTTCTTGTATCCCAACCTTTCAGTGGTGACTCCTGAAGTTAACATGCTTTCTAAAGTAAAGAAGCAAACAGGACCAAAAAGTTCAAAGAAGATTTCAAAATAGAACCTTTAACTTTTAACACCCAATTTTCCTCCTAATCCTTGAATTTTATATGGAAATTTTGAACCATTTCTTTGCGAAAGAAGAAGCACTTCTAGACCAAAGACAGTATGGTATAGACTCTGCCTACAGACATCATATGTCAGATAAGGGATGTAGTTAGTAATCCTCACCTGATTGTAAATACCAGGCTAAGGAAAGTTCAATCCAAGAATGAAAAATTGTCCTCTATTAACTTTAGCAATGCAAAATTAACATTGATATGCAAAATTCACATACATATTATTTTACTTATTTAACTCTATTTTTTAAAAAGATTTATATTTATTTATTTTATATGAGGCCATAATAAAAATAAATAAATTGATAAACACACACAAAATCTTTATTAAACCAATGCAGAATATACATAAATACTAAGATGTGTTAATTTTTAGGAGAGGTTAATTGTCACTTTGTGCAGAAATATCATTTGGTTTCAATAAGTGATATGAATTTATCTTAATGAAAATAAATAAATTAAATAAACAAGTTGACATGTTTTTTCCAATTATTATTTTGTTTTATATTTTTTCTTTTTCATATAATTATTTAATTTAAATAGTATGGCAGTTTGTTCCTTAATTTACATTAAATATTAACAAGGACTAAGGAAATTTTATGAAGCAACAATTTTCTTTTCTTTTCGCCTAAAAAAAATAAAGAGAATTAAAAAGTAAGAATTAAAGAAATAAAATAAATATAAGTAAATAAAATAAAAGAATACCACGGAGGAAGATGAAATTATTGAATGAAAAATGTAATTTAAAAGGAGTCTTTACATATTTAATATTTTGTAAGAGTTGCAATGAAAAAGTTATAAGTTATACATAATAAGGGTACCGATCAACAGATTTTATTGTTTCAAATTGAACATTAACAACATGGAATTTTCTAAAAATAAGTAAATGGAAAAATTAACTTAGTTTTTAATAAGAAGCAATATTACAATTTTTACAAAATTACCACAGAAAAATTGTAAGAAACAAAACAAAAAATAAAAAAATAAAACAAAAATAAAATAAAAAATAAGAATATAGCTTTGGGATTTGAATCCATAATTATGCATTTATTATTTTAGTACAATGTCAGCACAAAATGTCTATGCATGTTCAAATGTATGATCCTTAATAAATTAGCCTGCATATTCATAAAAGGAACACAAGCATCAATTAAATTCTTTATCAATTTTTATTATCCCTTTCAAGCTTTATAAAGATAGCAACACCAATCTTCAGATTATAGATGCTTAATTTAGTATTTTGTTCAATTGTTTTTACAAAAGGAAATATTGCTATACCTACAAAGTAGTTATGACATATTTCCTCCCGATACAGACAATGAAACATTTGATAAACAAATTATTAATAAAATGACTTCAAATCCCACAGCTGTTAAATTTTTTAAATCTTAATACATATAATATAATATATATTTTGTTTTGTAACATCTAGAGACCCTAACGATCAACTACCACAAACACTTTTTTATATCTTTCTTCTACATTTAGAAAAAATAATACAATTTTTATTTACTTTTTAATTTTTTTGTATTAAAAAAAGGTCCTCTTATTTATCTTTTCTGGAAACATTTGGAAGAATTATTTAAGAATAAGTGTAACAGAAGAAACCATAACATAAGACAAATTATTATTAATAGAAAGCCATGAGTAAAAATCCAGTTTTAATATCAAAATAAAAAATTATAATATTATACAAAAAAAAAAAAAAAAAAAAAAAAAAAAAATGCTATTTTATAAAACAACAAATTTGAATACAAACTAAAAGACACCATAAAACAACTCTTGCCAAAAATGAAATCCACAGACATTAATTTTTTATTTTTTTAAAAAAAAAATCCAGGTTCAAGCTTTTGTTTATTTATTTTATTATTATTATTTGATGAAATTCCCAAAAAAAAAAAAATTTTAAGTAAGCAAATGCAAGCTTTTTTTGTTGAGATCATGTTTATACATTAATTTATTTTTAAAAAATATATTACTTTTGATATTTAATGAATTAATAATTAATATGATATGAAAAATGTTATATTTTTGATATGATGTAAATTTGTTTGATATGGTTTTAAACTATTTTCTCACAAGACAAATTTTAAATTTTTTAAAACTGATCCTTTTAATAATTGTTATATTTATTACTATTATTGAATAATAATAATATTTATGATAATAAATTGAAATAAATAACTTTATTTAAACAATTATAATAATAGTAAATATATTTAAAAATGATTGTCTAGAAAATTAAATAATTATTTTGAACCTAGATTTGTTAAACTAGATAAGTTATTATTTTTTTTTAATAACTCTGTGTGGAACCAAACAACTTTGGGCAAGAGTCTATCTCTGATATCCACCAGTTCTTGAAAAAAATCTTTCATTGGCAATGATAACACATGTGTAGTAATCACCCTATTATTCTTATAAAATGATATTAAGTTTGATATGATACAATTATATTTTTTAGAATAAAACCATTCAGAGGCAATCTAGAGATGTTAACTTTGTTAATAATAATCCGAGAGACTTGAAGGGCTTAGGCCGGCCAAAGGGTTTTTAAAGTGTGGTTAGTAAATATAATTGATAACATGGGGTTAGCCTATCACCCCCAGCTGTATAAACTAAACAATTTACATACGCAACAGGTAGCTACATTTGTATATCAGGATGCTAAGTGATCACAGGAGGGGGCCCCCTTCTAAAGTTAAGAATTGATCCTCCTGATTCCAAAGCAAGAATAATATAAGAGATACCAGGGATTTGTTACTTCCTTTAAAATATTATTAACTTCCCTCAAGATGGCCCTGATACTCGATGTAAAATTTCCGAACCTACACCCATCGAGACGCCAAAAGCCCAAGAACTTCATCGTAGTACCTATCATGAAAGCCGACATAATATTGTATGTTTTAAAATGATTTTTGTTTCTTATGGAAAAAGTAATCTAAGTATTTGTAATGACTTATTTAATTTTAAGGGCACTTGCTTCAAAGCTATCCTCAAGATGTAGCACAATGTGTTTAATCTTAAACAAGATTAAAAAATTGAATAGTTTTAAGTATTTCTGGATTGCCTGAGAAGATTTTCACAGATTTAAATCATTACTTAAGGCTCTACCGCACTTATAAGTTAAAAAAAAAAAAAAAAAAAAAAAAAAAATGAAAATGTTATTGGTTCTAAGAAAGATATCAAAATCTAAGTACAGACTTCATTCCTAATTTTAATTCTGCGCCATTTGAGCCCTATTTCAACTCCCTACTACAACTATTTCAATACAACGAATTTTATCCTTGTATTGAAATGGCGCCTGTACTATTTATCATAGAAAGTTGAAATAGGGCTCAAATTGCGCAGAATTAAAATTGGGAATGAAGCCTGTACTTAGATTTTTTGATATCTTGCTTAGAACCAAAATAACATTTTCATTTTACTGTTTTTTTAAAAAACCTTTTTTTTAAAAGGCCCCGGTAGAGCCTTAAATATTTGAAATTTCAAACCACATGTTAACATTAAGAAAAAATATTTGGGCTTTTATTTACCCTAATAATTATTCAAAACAAAAAAAAAAATTAATAATTAAATAATACTAAACAATGAAGTAGAAAGAGAAGGATTAACATTAAATTTAGAATTATTAATCTTAATTCTGTTGATAAAGATTAAGGTTGAGATACCCAACTGATTTTTAGATGTATATATGTATACAAATATATACATATTTTCATTTTTTTTTTATTAAGATATATTTTTTTTCATAAAAAATAACAAAAATTAAATTTTAGTAATATGCTATGAGACTGACACGTATACGAATTGTGTTATGATTTTTTTAGTAAATGTTTAATATTATAATAACTCACTTTGTTACAACTGGTCACATTACAATATACATATTTTAATATAACTGACTAAAGGGTGTATAAACCATACCTTCAATGGCACTTCTTTAGATTGTTCCTCCCCTTATAAAAACAGAAGCTTTTGCTTTGTCCCAAAGTACATTGGACTAAAAATCCCTGTGTATTATTAGTTATTTAGTCAAAGTCATTTATATTCTAAAAAAAAACAAAAAAAAACAGGGGAGTAACAATCTAAAGAAGTATCGCTTCAATTAGGTTTGTGTCCAAATAAATTATCAAATTAAATCCATAGAGTTAAATTATCAATATTAGAAACTCAATATTTTCCTATTCAAATAGATTTAATATTTGACCTTTCATCTCTCATGAATTTATTTTTAAACTGTTAAGTTCATCATTAATTGATGTTGAATTTTAATTACCTTGAACTACCCTTATAGCTTATTTATATTTATAATTAAATTCAATTAACAGTTTCACAGAAATCATGTACCATGGAAATATTGACTGAAGTTATTAAGAGGTATAATGATGTTTTTACTAAGTGTATTTTTTTTTTATTTTTTTTTATTTTTACTTTCCCCCTAATAACAGTATTAGGTCCTTGCAGGACCAAGGGACAGCCACACACCTGAGTCACAAAGTAATAATTATGATCATATAATCTCAAAGTAGGTATATTGGCATCTGGACCATGGTTCCAGGGCAATTGTCTTCTGAACCCACTTGTTCTCTATTATTAAAATAACTCAAATTTGGCTTTTTTTGCCATTTTATTTCATTCGTTCAAACTTATTATATAAGTTCACCTTTATTTTTCATTTCATTTATAACTTTATCTAAATTTAAATTATTTATCTGTATAAACACAAATCCATTCTATGAATAATTCTAATCACTCATAAACTAGAATTTAATTTAATTTTTAACAATTAGGTACCTTGATATATTCTTTATATAAACATTAAGTAATGGAACCAGTCAAAGTGAAAGTTAGAATAATAACAATTTACATAATAATGTTTATTTTATACATACATTATCGCAGAGCAATTAGAGAGACATATTTATTAATTTTTTTCCCGAATATAATTTTTTATTATTATTTATTTCACAATATTTTTTTATTTATTTTTTTTTTAAAAAAGAAAATTTAATATCTCTTATATTTTTTTTTCTTAAGAAACATAAATATAATCTGTACAAGTTAAATATTATTTTTTTTTATTATTTTATTTTTTTGTCCTAACAATTAAAAGTTTATTTATATAATATACAACATTGTACTTAAAAAAAAGAGTCCACTTTGTTGTCATTTATTTTTGGTTTATTTTAAAAGTGTCTCTTGGATGCAGGAAAAACACAGCTAAACGAAAGTTGCTTCGTAGGCTGCGTTTAATACTCGACTAACACAGTTCCAGTCTTGCTGGTCGTGTAAGACGAGTGAAAAAAGGTATTTTTATATTATTTAATCCGTATATGTGCACAGGGATGTGACGGGGATCATCTGGGAGTTAGGGGTACTTTACTCTCTCCCATGGAAAACCCTGCAGGCCCCGGCTGCCATTAAAGGCACTCCCCTCCAACCAAATATTACCTAAAAAATAAAAAAAAATAAAAATCATGTTATTTAACAATAAATTGTTCATTTATCATTATACATATTTTTAAAAACAATCATCTTCATAATTTATTATCTCGAAGTTGGGTTAGAAATAGAATTTTCTGTAGTAGAGATGGAATATCTGATTGGATCTAAGCTTACTCTAAGGCAGGGGTTCCCAACAAAAAAAGGGGTCTATTGGGGGTCATTTGATAAATTTAAAAGGTTTGAATATTGATTATTTTAAGAATCTAAAAGAAAAATTTACGTATAATTTCTTAAGCCGTCAACTTCTATTTTTAATGCTGGTGGATTAGAATCTAGCTAATAATCTAGTTAGATTATTAGGATCTAGCCTCTTACAATATTTCTTTGTTAATTACAAAAGCCGGATATCCACATACCACTGGTGAAAAAATAATATCGCCCACCAGCAATAAAAGAGGTAATAAAAACTGTTGAAAATGAACCCTGAACCAGTTTTAAAAAGTATTTCGCACAGTAATTACTTCATACAACGTTGTATGAAATGTCAAAAGATGAAATCCTGAATTTGTGAATTATCTGTGCAGTTGGATGAATCTACTCATTGTAGAAACAGTATTTTGGTGTTTTATGTTCGATATTACAGCTCCAGATTAAGAGAAATGACAGAAGAACTTTTTTTGCGAACTGTTGCAAATGTACACTACAGGTGAACATATCTTTGTTTTGAAAATTTACACTGAACACTTCAAAGAATTAAAAGAAGATAATATGTTATGTTTGCTAGGTAACATCAAACAGGTAATTTCAGGCCAAATATTAAAAAAAAAAAAAAATCAATACATCACACAATGACGACATTAATAAAAATTGAACTATTGTCCAATGTCGATATATCTGTTATCTAAAATCTTATATAAACCACTTTTTTCAAATTTTTTGTCGAAGTTCTTAGCACAAATTGTTATTTTTAAGATTTTTAAGTGCAATTATTAGTGTTCTGCTAATGTAAGCTGTATATTAATGGAAAAATGCAAGGGGGTCGATGAAGAAAAAAGGTTGGGAACCCCTGCTCTAAGGGAACCTGAACGTCATCAGTGATCATTAGATGTGAATAATGTAAAATCTATGAGCTCTGTAGAGCAAAACCCCACAAGAGGGTAGGGCCGACCAGATGGCTTTCTATTTTGTAGTCCCAGGTGATATTGGATCAGCAAGTTAAGTCTTATCTGTCTACTTCATGGGATTTGCATAAAATAATGATGATTAAGATATGCTAATCATTCTATAAGTTTAGGGGAGCTCTACTAGTTGAATTATTAGCTATATTATCAGGTTTATGATATTGGCAGATGCTTTTTCCATCACATATTAGACGCTTTTTCCATCACATATAAGAGATATGATATAAGTAAACTAATGACTACTGAACAGAGTGTAAGACTCACTAGCATTTAAAAGAAAGTTAGCAGTTAAGTTAAAGCAGAGGTGACAAACTATGGACCCGATATAAACAGTAATATTAGGGGTTTATAATAATTATATTAATAAATAGGAAGAGAAAAGAATAGGCTCACAAAGACATAGAAATTCCTACAAAATAAACCTAAGTTTAATGCATGAAACGTTTTTAACAATAAATAAGGTTTCACATAATGTCTATCTGTGGCTGCTGTGATAAACGTCACATGTCATTTATTATTGTCTCCATAGTTACGGGTTTTGTTATGATTATTTTATATAGTTTTTATATTATTTTATTAGAAGGAGTGTTTAAAGTTACATAAAGTTTATAGTTGTTAAATTGTGAGTGAAAATAAAGTTGAGTAAAACGTTTTTCAGTTATTTGCTGCTGTAACGCTATTTCACAGTTAAATAAACAGTGACTAATTTAACTCCAATGCATACCAATGGAGTTCAGGATCTCAAAATTAAAGCTGTGATGCAATAAGATATTTTCATCTCGTTAATTCATACTTTAATTTCCAAAATAACCTGCAGAATATTACATCTACTACTCCACTAGACAAATCTCCAATTTAAACGTTTTTTAGTAAATACTTAAGGCAATATTTTGAACGAAATTTTTTAAATTTACGAGGTTTTCTAATCACATCACAGGCAAAGATCAAAAGGTGTCAAATTTTATAAGGTGTGGGCCACAAATAGGTAGTAAACCTTCTGATGGGAGAAGTACTTACTTCCTAAACCTTTCTAGTTAATAATATGGACAACAAATCATGACCAAATGATAATATTCATTATTTTGAAGTTTATTTACTTTTATTTTAAACTATACTGAAATTATTATTTTTTAAAAAAAAAAAAATGAATAAATAAATTAATCATATCATCCTTACCTATACAAACCATTCATCTTTTTGGCTTGAGGAAACATCACTGTAACATAATGAAAATACAATATAATTAACTCACATTAAGTACAGAATTTAAAAAAAAATAAAAACACATGACCAAAGAAAAACAAACAAATTAACTACACAGAAATAAAATTAGTAAAACATTTAGAAAAAAAAACATCATAAATGTATGTATATACAGAAGAGTCTCACTAATCCAGACCCCTCTAGTCCGGGTCTGGACATCCGGTTAATCCAGAATTATTACAATAATATTCTAATTATGTACAATAGATTAACTTTGAATTTTTATTAATATGATGGTCTGGACCTTATGTTTTTATCCTAAATCAATTTATAGGTTTATAAAGTGGGCCTACATTGAGACTAAACAGTCATTTTTATCATTAAAAACTTTGATTTTAATAGTTTTACCCAGTTAAACTTAATTTTACAGACATTTTAAAACTGATTTTATTTAATCCAGACTTTCGATGATCCGGACAGTGCCCGGTCCCATCAAATCCGGATTAACGAAACTCTACTGTAGTATAATAAAAACAATTAATTGAAATTAAGAGTAGGTTGAGTCAAGGTGCTGAAAATGCTGTGTCCTTTAAGTCTGAATATATTAACAATAAAATAAGATCTAGTTAAGAATGAAGGTATAGAAAATAATAATATGTTTAGTATTTGAGTATGACATTCTTTCCAATAAAAGCAGGGGTGCCCCAAGGTAGCATTTTAGGTCAAATCCTTTACTCTATCTATACTTCATCCTATCCTCACACAAGTCACCACGTACAGCATCCGACCATGTCCAACAACACCTTACGCTTCTAGAAACCTGGTTTAAGAAATGGCGGATCAAGGTAAATGAAACAAAAAGCTCTCATGTGGCCTTCGCTTTAAGGCACGTTATGTGTGAATCAGTAACCCTTAACCAAATCCCTATTCCTCATTCCAATTCCGTCAGCTACCTGGGGCTATACTTAGATTGTCATTTAACATGGGCACATCACACTAAACATAAACGTCAAACATGCAATACACGCTATAAACTTTTACACAGACTCTTACATAACACATCTAAACTCAACATGCAAAACAAAGTACTCATCTACAACACAATAATAAAACCAACATGGACATATGCCATAGAACTCTGGGGTTGCACCAAGCCTTCATATTCCTATCGAATCCAATCTCTCCAATCCAAGATCCTAAGAAAAATAGCTGAGGCTCCATTCTATGATTAAAATTTTGTCCTTCATAATGACATCATAGTACCCTTTGTCAGTGAATTAGCCATCTCTCGATACAAACCCTTCCACAATTCCCTTTCTGACCATTCCAATCCACTAGTCCACAGCCTGTTTTCCATATCCATTCCTGACAACCCTCCTAGACGCCTAAGAAGGCAGTGGCCACGTGACCTCTTGGATAACTAAATTATATTTATTTTAATTTAATTTACTTTAATTGTCATTGTATCTCTCAATATAAATTTTGTATCAATTCTGTAAGTGCTATCTCTGGATAGTTCCTTAAATCTTGCCGTTTTCAAGTCATACACCTATCTCTACATCTGTATTCTTAGTGAACAATAATTTATTGTAGTTGCAATAATCAATTAAAAAAAAAAAAAATAATAAATAAATAAAAATAAAAAGGAGTATGACATTGCTGGCTCATATTTAGCTGTTGCAAAATTACAAATAATTCTCCTAAAGAAGTAGCTGAAAAATAGGGTCTTCAAATCTCTTATGAAATAAATAATTTGAGTATAATATGGGAAACATTAAAGACGCCCCTAAACTAGTAGTCCAGGAGGTCGAGAGCAAAAAAGTGCAACATATTAAAATTTCACTTGTAAAAATAATTAGGAAACAATTTGTTAATTTGTAGCCTGAAGAAGCCCAAGGTTATAGTCCAGGAGATAGCGTGCAAAAAAGTGTCTGACTAACATCAAGCTAAAATTTTGTGTATAAGTAAATGTTTTGGTGCCATTTAAGAATATGTGATTGGCTAAGTTCTTCTGCGGGACATAGCTTAGCAATAGGCATTTGAAAAAAATAACAAACCGGTGGAGAGAGGCCATGTCCTGCCCTTTTTAGTGGACAATGTGATTTTCATGATCCTGAGTACGAAATTAATTAGTAGACAAAAAATCAAGTTGATGATAGTTCATCACATAATAGGTTAGTTAGTCAAATATTACTCCAAATCAAAGAGGCCTCCTACTAAGGGACGAACTACCATCAGTAATTAAATTAAATTTGATGGCGTCTTATATTCGATGTAATACGATACTTATATTATTTCCAGTAATAATTAAGTGATTTATTACTATTAGTGTATAAATAAATACTACATCAAGGCCAATTTAAAATATTCTAAATCTAAAATGGTTTTTTAAAAAAATATATATATTTTAATACTTTTTCCTCTTATAAACTTTATAATTTCTATGGAATATTAATAAAAAGAATAAATAAAACCAAAATCTTAATAAAATTACTTAATATAGAAAACTATATTGAAAAGCTGATTAAAAATATATAAAGAACTAAACTGAACTGTGAAGAAATGTTTGAAGAAAAGGGAGGCTAGGAAAGCTGATTATCATAAAAAACCTAGACTGTTTTTTATAGTTATCAAGAGGGTGAAAGGTGAAAAGCTTTAGATAGGAGATTTTTTTTCAACCCTAAGTTAAGAACCTTAAAAATGTTTTTCTTTTAAAAAAAGTGAGTCAACAGCGAATAAAGGATTTGAGCACTTTTTATAGAGTCAAACTATTCAAGTATTACTATTCTTATTTTTACATTATAAAAAAGAAGTAAGTTGTCAGGAAAAGGATTAATATAGATCAATCAGCATTATATTTCTGTAGCTCTTAAGTTATTTAACTTTCTTATTATTTATTAAAAATACAGTGCAGCAATAAGCCTAAACGTGTATTTACAAATCAATATATTAATAACATAAATAAAAAATAAAATTATATAATATTTTGTAAGTGTCAGGAGATGACACATTGACATTGAAATGATGTTTACTTGTAAAATATTTATATAAAATAATATTCATTGTTAATCAAATGTTATAATAAACCAAGTTATTACAATTGGCGCTGCGGACAAAAGTAAAATTAAATAAATGGCAAGACGTCGTAGAACACCAGAAGAACAGGAAATAATACCAAGAAGAGATGACAAACCATTTATCTTTAGCCAATTTAATCCTGAAGAGGAAGATTGGAGGAATTATAAGCAAAGATTTGCCATCGAAATAAGAGTATTTAATATACAAAATGAAGATAGAATGAGGGATCTACTTCTATCTAAAATTGGACCAAAAGGATTTAAGGTTCTGTCTGACCATTTTTATCCAACTTTTATAAGAGATATTCCCTACCATGATATAACAGAGGTACTCGATAATTTTTTTTTTTTTTTTTTTTTTTTTTTTTTTTGGGTTTTAGTACTCGATTTTTTTTTTTAGTACTCGATAATTATTATGGTGCTAAATATTGCACTCTGGGAGAGAGGGTTGCATTTACTAGGAGGTTTAGAGATGAAGGGGAGTCCATATCAAAATATATGAATACGTTGCGCGCTATGGCTAGTAGGTGTAGTTTTAGGCAATCATTAGACGAAAGATTACGTGACCAACTTATTGTAGGCATTAACTGTTGTGAATGGCAGAAAGAGTTATTAAGACTATATCCAAATACAGATAGTAGATTAAAAGATGTCGAGGCTACAGCAATAATGTTAGAAACAGTTGAAACAGCTCAGTTAAGAATAGATGAAAATGGTAGTAAACTTAATACAGTAAAAGACAATGATATAAAGAGAGATTCACGGAATTATTCAACCAAGAAACCATTAGTTTTAGTTAGGGGGAAGCACTGCTTTAAATGTGGATTACAATTGCATACGTCAGGGGTCACATGTCCAGGGAAGGGAAAAGTTTGCCACGCGTGTAAGGGCAAAGATCATTTTGCTAAGGTATGTTTGAAAGAGGGTAGAGCAATTATAAAAAAATCTGGGGTTAGGCGTGTTGATAGAGATAGTGAAGGAAACTCTACTGAGAGTGAATCAGAAGACAGCAAAATACATGCTGTGTCCTCTGGATCAAAAATTATGATCCCAGTTACTATAAATAATCAAAAGTTAGAAATGCTTTTTGATCCAGGAGCTGCTAAGTCAGTAGTGAGTGAACAGTGGTGGAAGTCGTTTGGTAGACCAAAATTGGTTAAAACAAGAAAATTAATTGCATACACAGGCTTCCCAATAAAGACACTTGGGAAATCGTATGTTAATGTAGTTGCTTTTAACAAAACGTTAACGTTACCAGTAATTGTAGTAAAGGAGGAAGACATTCCTCTGTTTGGATTAAATTGGATGCTAAAATTTAAATTACCGCTTCCACCTGGGGCCAGGGTGTGTCATATAGGTACAACTGTTGAGACAAAAGTTAATCGAGAAGAATTAATAAGAGACATTTCGATTAAATTTCCAGGTTTATTTTGTGAAAAGTTAGGCACAATTATCGGACACAAGGCAGTAGTACATTTAAAGGATAATGCAAAACCAAAAATATTTAAACCGAGACCAGTGCCGTTTGCTTTAAAAAAGGGAGTAGAGGACGAATTACAACGGTTAGTAACAGAGGGCGTTATAGAACCAATTGATTCTTGCTCTATGCCTATTGAGTGGGCATCACCCATAGTATTGGTGGTAAAACCAACAGGAAAAGTGAGGATTTGTGGAGACTTTAAGGTGACAATAAACCCTCATATGCACTGTGACCAGCACCCAATGCCTCGATTTGAGGATATTATGGTTAAACTCCAAGGGGGTGAAGAATATACTACCCTAGATCTAAAGGATGCCTACCTTCAGATGGAGGTTGATGAGGCATCAAGAAAGTACCTAGTTATAGCAACACATGTGGGGTATTTCAGGTATAGAAGGTTACCATTTGGTGTAAATTTTGCTCCAGCATTATATCAAAAAACCATTGACCAGGTTATTGCAGGGTTAGATGGTGTTGCATCATATTTGGACGATATAATAGTGACTGGTAAAACTAGGGAAGAACATCTGTCAAATTTGTTTAGAGTATTAGCTAGACTGTCTGAAGCAGGAATGAGGATTCAAATGGCCAAATGTAAATTTTTTGAAGAATCCGTACAGTATTTAGGACATATAATTGATAAAGTAGGCATACATCCAACAGAAGATCATCTTAAAGCTATAAGAGAAATGCCATTACCAGAGACCACTAAGCAATTACGGTCATTTTTGGGATCCGTAAATTACTATCAAAAGTTTATCCCAAATTTACAAAGCCTGTGCTCACCACTACATAGGTTGCTGAGAGGGCACACTAGATGGGTATGGACTACAGAGGATTCTAAAATTGTAGAAAAGCTTAAAGGCATTCTGTCATCATCTACTACCTTGGTACATTACAATCCTGAACTTCCTATAGTGGTAACATCAGATGCGAGTGAATGTGGTATAGGGGCAGTATTAAGCCATAGGTTTTTGGACGGGGTGGAAAAACCCATTGCATACGCATCGAGGTGTCTTAGTACAGCTGAAAAAAAAGTATTCTGTCATAGATAGGGAAGCATTAGGACTGGTTTATGCCGTTAATAAATTTCAGCAATACCTTTATGGGCGGAAATTTATTCTTCGCACTGATCATAAGCCACTGATACATTTATTTGGTCAAAATGCAGAACTGCCGAAGGTGACATCTAATCACGTTACTAGATGGGCCATTAATTTAAGTGCATATGAATATGAGATTGAATATATTAAAGGAAATGAAATTGGGGTTGCAGATATGCTTTCACGGTTACCAATATCGGTAAACAATGTAAAAAAAACAGTTACAGATTTCGGTGTAAGATTGGTACGAATGAGAACAGATGATTTAGGCTTAACTAGAAAACAATTACAAAAGGAAACATTAAAAGACACAACATTACTTAAAATAATAGGATACCTAGAACGTGGGTGGCCAGTAAAGAGACAGTGCTCCGGGGATGTGACAGTGTTTTATGACAAAAGAGACGAACTCTCATTTGAAGAAAATATGGTACTATGGAAAGGCAGAATTGTAATTCCCAAAGGTTTACGAAAGCAAGTTCTTAAAATGTTACATGAAGGGCACCCAGGAGTATCAGCTATGCGGTCATTTGCAAGGATGAATGCGTGGTGGTCTGGGATAGACTTAGAAATAGATAATTACGTTAAGTTGTGTAAGGCATGCCAAGGTAACAGGGCTAGGGATCCAGAAATTCCATTGTGCTCATGGTCTGTCCCTGCGGAACCATGGACTCGGGTACATATTGATTACGCTGGTCCATTCGAAGGGAAATATTGGTTCGTGTTAGTCGACGCAACAACAAAATGGTTAGAAATTTACCCCACTAATACTATTACTACGGCTCGCACTATCAGTATTTTAGAGGATATCTTTGCTAGGTTTGGGTTGCCCAAAATAATTGTTTCGGATAACGGCAGACAGTTTACTGCAGATATGTTTAAAGAATTTTGCATCCACAATAATATAATACACATTAAAAGTGCGCCTTATCATCCACAAACTAATGGCCTAGCTGAAAGAGCGGTCCAGACATTTAAAAAAAGGTATGCAGCATCAGCAGGAAGTGGAGATTGTAGCAGTCGGCTGATTAAAATGTTATTTACATACAGAGTTACACCTCACAAGACAACAGGTCGGACACCAGCTGAAGCTATGTTTGGAAGACAGATCAAGACTAAATTTACATTACTAAAACCGGATGTAAGTCGACAGGTAGAGACAGCCTTGTGCAAACAAAAGAAATTTTATGATACTGGTACCAGGTTGAAAGCATTTCAGGAAGGAGAAAAAGTGTGGGCAAGAGGAAAAAACACAGATAAATGGACTGAAGGTGAAGTACAGAAAAAGCTAGGGAAGGCACATTACATCATAAAAGAAGGTTCAAGAGAAGTTCATCGGCATGCAGACCAGCTTCGTCGAAGAGGGGGAGGAGTGTCAGGAGATGACACATTGACATTGAAATGATGTTTACTTGTAAAATATTTATATAAAATAATATTCATTGTTAATCAAATGTTATAATAAACCAAGTTATTACAGTAAGTTTCAAATTTAAAATTGGAATTTTAGGGTGGAAAAAGGTCCTGCCTTTATATATTGAATGAGACAAAAAAAATCTCAAATACATTTTTTTAAATTAAACCAACAGCGACACTGCTACAAAGTTATAAATATCACTAAAAACATTAAATTGGATCTAAACGTTTTAAAGAGAGGCAACCACGTTTTTACCAATGTCTTACTTTCTAACATATCGATTTTAGTAAAAACAGAAAATTAATTGTCTAAAGTACTTTTGAAACATCTATGTAAAATTTAAATTTGATACAAGCAGAAGTTTTTGTGTAGTGATGTGATACATTTATAATATTAGTCTAAAAGAGTTATGGGAGAATGAGGTATAGTTGTATTGTAGGAAGGTTATATAGTCATCTAGCACCCTTACTCTACTACCACCTTGTTGTTCCACTTTTCTTCTGCAACTATGACAGACACTCATCATGATTCACTATTTTCTTTTCAATATTATTGCATTTTTCACTTTAATGATAGTGCTAGCTATGCCTACAATATTATTATTATAATATAAAAAATAAAGAAGTTGATGGTTAAATTAATAATTAAAATATGAGAAGATTGTGGGTGGAATCATTAGCACCAATAGCTTGTTCATACTTTTTTAAAAGGTACAATTCTTGGTTTGTAGTTTAGGCATTAAAACTCAACCATGAATGGTCATTACTTGTGGTAGATTATTTTGAATTATTTATTATGTTTAGCATATCATTGTTTCCAAATTTAGAAGGATTTTTGACAGGAAGAAGTCCTTCATTAGTTATAAATTAATTTAATGGCATATAAAATTAATTTAATGGCATACATTTTTACACCTGATTTTTTTTCTAATTAGCTAAATTAGATAGCTGATTCAATATCATACACCAATATTCATTAATATACAATAAAAGCATGGATAGCTTATTAATTTGCCATATTAGGAACTTGAGATAAAAAATTGTGGTTGTTGGCAGCTGTCTACATAGTAAGTTTCCTTTACAGAGACATATCTCTTAATTTATAATAGTTAAAATTATTATTGGCCTGAAGTAGGCAGTAAAATCAAAACTACCTTAATTTTTCAAATGTTAAATGTTATATGAATAATATTATAATAATAGTTAACTAATATTATGATAATAGCTAATCATGAAATAATACAATCATTAGACTACCAACTTATAATGTAACAAGAAGTTTAAGCATTAAAAATATAATTTTCAGTTTTTGTAGAAAATATGTGTAAATTAATAATAGATAACAATGTTTTAATTAAAACCATAGAAGGTATTTTTATTGTTAAAGTACTAGAATTGTAACAATTGTGGATAATTAACTTAGGACCTAGTACATTTTTTATAAAACACCGAGGTAAGATTTTACTGAAACATTTTCATTAAAACTAAAATTTCAAATTTGCTTTGACTTGTAAAAGTAGAGTTTAATTTAATTTCTGAATAAGCTTTAATGTTTGCAGGACTCGAAGGAAGGGAGTGGCCTTTAGCTTTAATCTTTCGTCAATTTTAAACAACCCTGTTAATTATCAACCGTCTCAACTAACACTTGCAAGAAATGCATCATCTCCTAAGTATATAACTGGTGCCTCAGATTCCTCCATGAATCCTTGTGTTGCCTTTTGATTTTTTTAAATATATTATGTCAAATGAAGAATCTATAGATTCAAATCAGTGGTAATAGAGGCATAAAAGAGATTTTAGAAACCAAAGATTAAAGCTGCTTCTAGTACAAACAGAACCCTCTGTTTATAATGTTTACAAGGCAATAATAAATTAAAATCCAGACACAATGAGATTTTAATCCTAGATAATAAGACTAAAATATTGATAAAAATAAATTTGACAAACCCAATTTGTGGCTGAGGGGCGTACCTGTCTGATGTGGGTGTCTTCAGTTTGCCTGGAGGTAAGAGGCTGGCAGCCGTCTGATTAGTCCTATGTACCCTTGTATTGGGCCCGCAGGGTGATCCCAGTTTCCCGAGACCTTTGTACCACCGCCTCCGGCACCATTTGCCCCCACACCCACTAAAAACAAATAGATAATCAATAAATAAATGATTAAATAACATGTGGTTTATTTATTTTTAACAATTATAATATCCTTAGGGGTGATAAATGTCATCCATTACATTATACAGTTCTATAAGCCCTTTGGCAAACCTACTACACCCTACACAGGCTGTCCCCCCACAGAGTTTTTTTTTACTAATAAATGTCATATGCTACTTCTGACATTTATAACCAACATTAGAATGAATATATTATAAGCATATTTTTATGAACACACAGAATATTTTAATATTAGAGAAGAGTTAAATGTTTCTCTCTTAAGACAAGAACAATTGTATTCATAAATGAAAACATATTTTATCAACTCACGGCAGCCAAATTAAGCATTAAACTGTTTGTAGGCTGGAAAGTACTATTTCTCTGATTTGCCATTAAAATATTAAAAACAGGCAGAGAAATATTTCCCTGCCTAGGCAGGGGAAGTAAAGAGTTCACCAGTGAGTGTGATCTGTTTTTGTTTAGTTTTATTTTAATGTAGTTTTATTACAAAGCAATGTTATATTATTATTATTAATATGTTTACCTAAGCTTCCATTTTCTTTATCTAAATAGCCTGATTAGATAAAATGTTGTATGCAACAAGGCAGCAAAGGAAACATTTCTGCCTCGTGTATTTGATGTCTGCCTCGGTAGTCAAGGTAAATTACCTGCCTCGGCTTCATCTCGGCAGTTAATTTTCATAGCCTGTCCTAGCCTCCAGCAAGGAGGCTAACTTAATCATTCGTCAGTAAAATTCCATTTTGCTGCCCAATTACTTAAATAACTAGTGTGTCTACATTATTCCTAACCATAAGTTAGCTTGATAACTATTTTATATGAGAATTTTTAAACTTAATAATTAGAGTAATAGCCCCTCAATTGAGAAGTAGAACTGTAAATGAAGGTTGAAGGTATAGAGTATAGAGTAAATATTTATTTTGTCAAAAAGCAAATATGAATTTAAAGGTTATAAAAAAAACATAAACATCTATATGCAATAAGATAGTAGATTCAGAAATATAAGTACATAGATGCATTATATCCCTGACTATGATGTGGTGTTATTATATCAGGTTGCCTGAGTGAAAGCTCTGTTTAATGTCTTTATCCATAGGTCTATGTACCAAATTTCAGATCTCTAGGTCCCCTAGAAGCTGAGATAATAGAGTTTTATTAAATTCAAGATGGCGGTTATAATTCAATACAGTGGCCATATGTTGAAGTGAAAGTGTCTTAATTTTTTTATTAGCTACCATAAGTCTATGCACCAAATTTCAGATCTCTAGGTCCATTGGAAACTGAGATAATAGAATGTGAATAAATCCAAGATGGCGGTTATAATTCAATATGGTGGCCATATATCGAAATCAAAATGGTCGCACTTTTCTATTTATGGTACACTCTATCTATGTACCAAATTTCAAACCTCTATGTCAATAGGAAGTAGGAGAATTAGTGATGAACAAATCCAAGATGGCGGTTATAATTCAATATGGTGGCCATATATCGAAATCAAAATGGTCGCACTTTCCTATTTATGGTACACTCTATCTATGTACCAAATTTCAAACCTCTATGTCAATGGGAAGTAGGAGAATTAGTGATGAACAAATCCAAGATGGCGGCTATAATTCAATATGGTGGCCATATATCGAAATCAAAATGGTCGCACTTTCCTATTTATGGTACACTCTATCTATGTACCAAATTTCAAACCTCTATGTCAATGGGAAGTAGGAGAATTAGTGATGAACAAATCCAAGATGGCGGCTATAATTCAATATGGCGACCATATATCGAAATCAAAATGGCCTTACTTTTATGGTACACTCTATCTATGTACCAAATTTCAAATCTCTATGTCAATGGGAAGTAGGAGAATTTTTGATCAGTCAGTCACTGTCACTCTTTGTTTTATATATATAGATAAGAGTCCAAATTGTATTCTAAAACTAACTGTAACCTAGTAAAGTATGACAAGTTAATCAATATTTCTTCAATAACTACCTCATGTATTGCTAGCATTAGCAATCGTGTTAGGAAAAATTGTTAGTTTAGTTAATTAATTAATAAATTAAACTGTTAATTTCGTGATTCAAGTTTAGGTTCCAAGAGTCAAGGATCTATTTTTTTTTTTTTTTTTTTTTTTTTTTTTTTTTAAAAAACCTATATTAATCATTTTTTTTTTTTTTTTTTTTTTTTTGTTCGTCTCTTTAGATTAGAGTTAAATGAAATAATGTCTTATTTTCTTCTTTCAATAGCAAAGAATTGCTCCCAGTGAGTCATACTCGTACATTGAGGATTCATTTTAATGTTTAACTTGTTTAAATGTTATATATTAAATTAACTAAGTAAAACGAAGTTTTTGTGTTTTTTATTTGGTATTCTTTTAATTATAAAAAAACAGAATGTAAAAAATGTTTCTAAATGACACATAAAAACTAAACAATGTTACCAGCCTGAAGAAGCCTTAAGTAAAGGCGAAATAAAGCTATTAAAAGAAGAAAATAAGAAATTATTTCATTTAACCCTAAAGAGACGAACATAAAAATATTATTATTATAATATTTTATAAAAAAAAAATATTGCACAAAAGGTTCACTAAAACAACAAGAAATTACAAAATACTTTCCTTGTTTTTTACTTTCTTATTCTTATATAAAGAGAAAGTATTGTGATGACGCGAAAATTCTAATATGAGATTTTGATAGATTTACACGTTTTGAGGTTCCCTGAGTCCAAAAAAGTGATTTTATTAAATGCCTGCTTGTAGTCTGCCTCTGCAGACGCCTGGAGCCTTAAATACTGGGTCGATATTGACGAAATTTGGCATAAATGTTAAGAAAAATCAAACCCCTAGGCGAAATCAAGAAATGTATTTTTAGCTCCAAAATTGGGGGGCTCTACCCTCCTAAAACTCTGAAAAAATTAAAAAAAAACTATTTCTGGAAAACAGTTTTGACAATTTTGATTAAGAAATTCTAAAATGTATTCCATCTAAATAATACGAATCTAATTATATAAGCCGATTTTCCGGGAAAAATCTAGTTTCAGAGAAAATAGCTTTAAACGCGGACGGGTTCGATTCTCGCAAAGGAGAAGTTATTTTTATGATACATTTTAATAGAATGTTCAATAATAATTAAATGTATCTACGGAAAATGATAAATGAAAAACACTGGGCTAAGCAATTATGAAGTCGTATATGATAAAGTTTGTCTGGGTTGTCTCGGGCCGATTTTTCTTATTTTGCTAGTCAATAAATATCCCCCCCCCCCTCTCATTTCTAGTTTTTCTTTAACCAATTGTTTTTACAACATTTGTTAATATACATTATTTGCTAATTTACATTATTTGTTAATTTACATTATTTGTAAATTTACATTATTTGCTAAGTTGTCATAAGTGTTATACAATCTCTTTTACTTAGGACCCCAAATATGATAATTAATTCTTGAAGCCTAAACCTGAATCGCACCATTCACCATTTATATTAGTAAAAAATAGGTTGGTTAGTTTTTAGAAATGTATTGAAAATAAATCTTACAGTAATACTTTGATATTTGATGTCTAAATTACCAAAAGAATAAGTCATCTATTCAACTCGACCAATTCCTCTGAAACTTTATTTTTAATCAAAACATAAATAAAAATAAAATGATTTAAAACTTAAAATTAAGGATAATCGTCAATAATATTGCGAATACAACAACAAAGAATACTGACTGGGTAAATTAGTTGAATTAGATACGGGTTGTGGGTGGTGACTCGAACTTCTGCAGAAGCATATAGAGATGGCTACAAAGATAGCGGAGACCACGAGAATGACACAAACCACTGTCACTACAAACATGGCTGTACTCATCCCAAGTATCTCACCCATGTCGTTACCTGCAAATAACATTTAAACAAAAATTGTTAAAAAATAGTACCTATTAGGCCGTCCACACACGGGGCGATATGAAAGCAGATATGAAGCAGAAGATACAATAGCAATACGATATTGCCGATATCGGCGATCTAAAAAAAGGGCATCCGCACAAGGGGCGAAATTTTGTTGTCAACTCATACCTGAAACTCTTTTAATTTTATTCATTTTCAATGTGTTATTATATAATTATTAGTTATAAAGTATAAATAGATTATAAAAAATACGAAATCTAATGATTGCTGTAATCTTTGAGGATATTAATAATTTTGTCGAAAAAATGAATGTTTAGTCCAATCAATTTTGTTTGTATAAGGGGAGTAACATCTAAAGAAGAACATTCCGTACACCTTCTTTGGATTGTTACTCCCTTCTATTTTCTTATAATGGGAGTAACATTTTAAAGAAGTGCCCATTTTTATTTATTTAATAGGGAAAAAACATAATCGAAAAAAAAAAAATCATAATTTTAAATAAATAAAGGAGAATGTAGTCATCTATACTCGTATATATGTATTTTATATTATTGATAAAAATAAATTTATTTATTTGTTTTTATATTAGTTTTATTTAATTACAAGCTAAACACATATTTCTTTAACTTTATTTTCCCTTTTTAGTTATTTTTCCAATTAAATACTAATCAACATTATTAAAGTTAATTTATTTAAATTTTAGTCGTAAGATTATGGGAGTTACATCATTTCTGGAATACTCCGTGATGGTAAAATCATATAGCAAATGGACATATAAAATCATATAACAAATGCAACACCTACAATATCGCTTCAAAGTTGCTTCCTTGCAGGTCGCCCGTATTGCAGGTATCGCACCCGCCGAGTGTATCGCCGACAGATTGCCTCCCTATCGCCCCGTTGGTGGGTCCCCGCTCCTTTACCTAGGAAGCAACAGGGTGGCGATATCGTATTGCTGTTGTATCGCTTGCCTATCGCCCCGTGTGCGGAAGGCCTTATACTAAATAATCATCTTTCATTATGCAGAACAAATTAAGGAGCTTCTTTCATTCTAAAGCAGTAGTCGCCAATCATTTGAAACTCACTTGTTGAATATCGATGTTTGCAATTAACTTTGATTAGGAAGATGGACTAGAAGGAGTTACAGAGGAAATAAAGACGGAAATCCAGGAATTGCCAGCTTTATAACTGAATCGTCTACAGGTTCACTTTAATCTGATAAAACTTAAATAAAATACAAAAACAAGCAAAAGGTTCTTAGTACAAATCAAAAACTAAAAAAAGAAAAATCTCTTCCAATGATTAAAGATTTCTTGAAGGTAACATTCGTTCACTGAATTCAGCTTATGTATTGATTTGATACGGTAAATATATCAAATTTGAATCGTTCTTGTCTCTCAAACTCGACGTATGATCTTAAGATGTAATGACGATAAGATAAATTTCCTTTTCCTCGAAGATAATTTTTTTTTTAAATTAGTACTATATATAGATATATATTTACTCGAACATCTGGATGAGATAGACTCGTCTGAGCCGTCTGCGCAGTGGTTAGTTCCATCGCACACTAAGTCAGTTGCTATGCAGAACTCTCGAAGTGTGCATCGGAACTCCTTGCATGAATGTTCTGCAAATAAAAAACAATTATTAATTAGCATGAAATAAAACAAAAACAAACAATGGTCAGTGGTATTATACAAGACGGGGATTCGGCCACTTTACTCATGTACTCGATGTGATTAGGGTGAAACATTATAAAAATGTTACTATCTATACACGATCAAACATTTTGCGCAAACCTGATGGCGGGCAAATTTTGGCCATACACGTCAAACATCATCTTTGCGCAAACATCAAACAGCTCCATACACGGTCAATATGTTTGCGCAAACATCACGTTTGCCCAAACATTTTGACCGTGAATGGGGGCCTTTACACATTTATTGAAGCGAGCGTAGCGAGCTTCCTACATTCAACGAAATATGCTCCGTGTCTGTCTTTCTGTCAGTAACGTTCACGCGTGTGACGATAACTTGAGTAAAAGTTGACCAATTTAGTTGAAATTTGGTGTACATGATCCTCTTACTAACACTCAGGCTAAGTTCGTTGGACAGCGTGATCCGTCCAAGAGTTCGCGCGCAACGCTCGCGTAAACGAGAGGTACAAACATTAAATTGGAATTTCAGGACGGGAAAAGATTCTATCATCATCTATTCGATGAGACGAACATTTTTTTCAAATAACATTTTTTACTAAAACCAACAGCGACACCGCTATGACTTAATAAAGATCGCTAAAACTATTAAAGCGGACCTAAACGTTTATAATAGAGAAAACAACCTTTTTACCGATATCTTACGTTCTAACGTAACGATTTTAATAAAACTTCATATAAACCATCTAATGCACAATTGAAACAGGTATGCAAAATTTCAACTTGATACAAGCAAAATTCTTTGCGTAGTGACGAGATACATTAATAATAATTGTTTAAAAGCTACCGCGCGTGGTGAAGATTGTTATGGTCGTACAGTGTATAGGTTTGTTTAGGAAGTAAAGCTTTGTACCGAGTACCCCCACTCTTCCCCACACTACCTTCTTCAACTATGACATTCATCATGATTAAAAAATTTCAATATTCAGTATTTCATTGCAATACGCTCGCTTCAATGATAGAGCCACGCGATGCCTAGTTTTATTATGCACTGGTTTTATGCCCCAACATTTGCTTTGTTATAGATGATTGTTATAGACGATTTGATATGTTATTGCGTAATAGATGATTGACAATTGACAAATTTAAAACTAGTGAGCAAAATAGAATCAGCAGATCACATTTATTTCAGTAGTTTTCGAATCAAGCGTTTCTTATCTTCTACTTTTTTTCCTTCTGTGGATTCTGAACTTGAACTAATGAATATAATAATTTGTACTTTGAATCTTGAATAATGCAGAAGAGAAAGCCCGAAAACTTTTTCATAACGTTACAGTACCCTTTCAAGTATGGTTCATTAGAGCTTAAATTAAGTTTGTTTTTTTTTTTCAAAGTTAATTTTTGTACTAATTATTTGGACGGTGGTGTTTCTTCAGGCGCATCTAAATGTTAATAATAAGAAGAAACAAGTTCATTTACATTTCTTAATTTATTATTCCTAACTTAATAAAAAAGTCTAATTTTATATTTAAAATTAAAATAGCTTCTTTAGAATTGCATTTAAACAGAAAATACAATTTATAAAATAAAAAGAAAAAGAACAATAAAATAATTTACAAATGTAAAAAGTAAAAATGAAGCTGTTAAAACACAAAAAAAAACTTTTAAATAAGACAGTTAGTTAGCGATTTCATTAACAAACTTTTACTTTCTCCAACTATATTAAGAATTGATAAGAAAAATATTCTTCGACTAATTAATATCCTTAAAAAATAAAAAAATAACTATTACATTAAAAAAAAAATTATATAGCAGTTAAAATAAACATAAATGCAAGCTTCAAGTTAATTATAATAATTAAATAATTCATAAGCATGTAAAAGAGATATATAGCGAGTCAGTGTCTATGATAGTATTATTAATATTATAACTTTTATTTATATACCGATCTAGAGCAATATTAATTTTATATTATATCATAAAAAAGAAAAAAGGTTCAGCATTTTCTTATTTCCATCCATACGTAATCTCACTAGAAATCCAACCAAGACTTAAGTTTCAATTAGTCTTTTTCTTAAGCTCTTTTGTGCAGCTTAAGGAAAAAACGTTTATCTACGATTGATATGCTTAGAAAGTGATTATTTACGTACATACTTGTATTCATTGCGCATGCGCGTCTCATAGTTCTGAAGAATTCCTCTTCTTTACCACGCTAGCGCGGTAAAGAAGGGGAATTCTTCAGCTTTACGCACGATTAGCAAGTTTGTTTACATTTAACAAAACTAATTTGCTATTCTTTTATTAAAGCAACTGTTTATATCGAGTTTTTAGTGAAAAACAATGCATGAATCAAGTGGCTTTGACGAAAATGTATAGAGAATAATACTCCTCCAGAAATAATTAATACGGCAAAAAATACAACTCAAGATTAATGCCATCTTTATCAAGAGAAGAGATACGAACTTACATACAGCAAGTTTATTTTATTCTGTATTTATTATTTAAATCTAACAATCGTAGATAAAGTACGGTACGCAACTCGTGCGAAAACTGCATTTTGCATTGCTCGTGTGGTTTTACTACCCTCGCTTTCGCTCGGGTGCAAACTCCACACTCGCATGCAAAATGATACTTTCCGCACTCGACGCGTAATGTACTATTACATATTATGGTCTCTTTTCATATACCAAATTCTTAAGGAAAGATAAATCAACTGAGGTCCTTCCTTAATGTTTTCTCTACCATAATGTCATGTCAATATGTGGAGAGTGGAGGAGAATAAGCATCATTAAAGCATTACGATAAAATGGATTAGTTTCATTACTTATACATTTTCAATAATTGCATAATCCAAATAAGAGAGCATCAAGAAAATTCTTAAAAATCAATTAATCAAAATTTGCCATTTGTCATTCAAAGCAATTTTCTTAGAAGCTATATTTTTCCCGGGAAAACTTCTTATATCGTTATATTCGTATTTAAATGGATTACATTTTAAACTTTCTGGATCAAATTCGTCATAACTGTTTTTGAGAAATATGGTTTTCAGAGTTTTTTTTGTGGGGTAGTGCCTCCAGATTTCGCATTGGGGTATGATTTTTATGAGCATGTATGTCAAATTTCGTTAAAATCGGCCCAGTAGTTTAGGATCCACGCGTCTGCACAGACGTTAGACAGACATTTTTTAAAAACCAATACTTTGGACTCATGTAAATCAATCAAAATCTCAAAATCTAATTTTCGTGCCATCACAATACTTTCTCTTAATATGATTTTTTTTTTTTTTTTTTTATTGGATAACACAACTACAAATTTAAATTGCAACAAGTGATCGTGATGATACATTGGTTATGTGGCGGGAAAAAACATGAAGAAGAAGTAGTCCAGTGACTACACTTCGTTAGCAGTAAATATTGTGAAATAATTATAATACAAATTAACTTATAATGATAAAATAATGATGAAGTGGATTATATTAATTATTATAAAAGTTTAACATAATATATGGGAAAACGATATTTTAAGATAAGAGATCTCTAGGCCATCTCCTCTTCAAACGTCTTGGTGGGTTGCTTGGGATAAACTGAGAGGATAGGAGTTGTACAAGAGGATTTGGATGGTGGGATATGGATTCATGGAATTTTTTATATCGGGATACGGTCAGATCTCGGACAAAGGGCACATTTAAATCTTCATGAAGAGTTAGGTTAGAAACATAGAAAGGAGCATTGGTTGTTTTTCTAAGGATTTTTGACTGCAGGATTTGGAGACGACGGGAATTGGAAGGCTTGGTGCATGGTATTTTGAGGTGTATTTTCAGGTGGTATTTTCAGTTTTCTATTCCAAAAAAATCGGAGCTTCAATTTTTTTTTTTTTTTGATCGCTTCATTTTGATGTTCTGAAAAACATTAAAACTGTAATGTATTGAAAATTGGCAACGAGATCGTGATCACGTAAATAGATATTCAAGGGTAAAGGTCAACAAAGTTTGTTTTTCGCGAATATCTCGCTTCCTATGGCTCCGACACCAATCAAGGTGGTTATCAAAATTAAAGATAACAAAATTTCCCACAAAAAAGTTGATTCTTTTTTACGTACAATGGACGGTTTACGGATTATAGGGCGAAGAATATCTATGAATATTTAGTATCCGTCGCCGCACCACTTTTTCTTATTTTTACGAATATCTTGCTTCCTATGGCTCAGAGACAAATTAAGATGAATATCAAAAAGCAAGATTATTAAATTTCCCACGAAAAATGTCTCATTCATTTTTTACGTACTGCGAGCGGTTTAGCAAAAACCTTGTGAATATCTCGCTTCCTCTGGCTCGGAGACCAATTGAGGATCAGATCAAAATATAACACAAGAAACATTGTGTTCACTTTTTACGTAAAACGAACCGGTTGGATAATAAAATGCTCCTAAGTTTCGGCAAAAAAAATAAAAAATAAATAAAAAATAAAAAATATATATATATATATAAATATATATATATATATATATATATATATATATATATATATATATATATATATATATATATATATATATATATATATATAAATTTCTGTTTTGTTTTGGAACACCCTAAATACTACAAAGCAGGAAAAGTAATAAAAAGGTTAATTTTTCACTCAAAGTAAATTAAATATTTTTCTTGAACATGACACAGAATATATTCATAATATCCCAGATGTTACCTTACAATAATTATTGTCGGAATATCCTTGAATTAAAAATTATGCAAAATAGCTGGGGTTAATGCAATTAGTTTCCGTGTACAAGGATTACAACGTCACAAGTAGAGATTACAGTACGGTTATATTATATCAGTTTAATGTCGATTTTAAATTTATTTGATAAAAAGATTGACGCGTTAAATGCTTTCCTCCATACAAAACGTTCGTCTCTTGTAGGTCAGAAAACAAAAGAAAATTTTAATTTTAATTCTCTTCTCTAAAATATTACAAAAGCTACATTGTGTAACTTTTTAAACAAAGCTTTTACACCATTGTTTTTAAACACTACCTCATCTTCAGTGGAAACAGTTCGTCGAAAAATATAGTAATTATTTATTAATTTAATATACATACAATTTGTACCAAAAAAAAAATTTTCTTATTTTAGATTTTCGAAATAAATGCATTCTTTCTAAAAACTCTTGTTCTTAAACCTCTAAAAATGATAATATTTCTTAATTTTGTGTACAGGGTATTCAGTTTCTTGAAAATGTTATATACTAATATATATATACTAATATATATATATATATATATATATATATATATATATATATATATATATATATATATATATATATATATATATATATATATATATATATATAATTACACTAATGCCTCAGTCTTTTTGAGTCTGAAGAACCTGACAGCCAACAGCCAATTTAAGACGTATTAAAAACCAATTATAAGGAAGAGGCAATTTATTCATTCTTTGGTCGTAGGAAGGGAAGATACCAGAGGGCTCTCCCTATACCGATACATAATTCCCGAGGCAACCCAGAAAGCATATTTTAACTTATAATACCTCCTCAAGGACCTTGCCTCCACGTCCCACTCCTTATTAGGCCTAAGGAAAATTTCTTCTTAGACAACCTCAGTCCTTTAAGACTCATGAAAAAAGCTCTATGTATAATGGAAGCCGCACTCTTTAAAAAAATGTTATATATATAAATATGAATATATATATATATATATATATATATATATATATATATATATATATATATATATATATATATATATATATAACCACTATTCATCATTATGCATAAAAACAATATAGCTTCGGTTATTAAAAGTCCTTTTTTTAATAATATATAAAATAGCTTTTTAATTTTAATGTAAAAAAAAAAAAAAAATGAGGAAAATATTATTCAGGAGTGATTTTGCGGAGAATTTAAGGCCCTACTCTTTCTTACTGGATTTGCATTTTCTTTTTTAAAGTGGATTTTTTTTTTTTTTTTACTTTCCTTTCTTCTCCGTTTAAAGATAAGTGAACCTTCTTTTTTTTAAGTGCAGTGAACCTTTAAAATCCTAACTGGAATAATATCTCTTATATACCTAATCCACTTGATATTTTTTTCTTTATCTTTGTTTTGTCAAATTTATTCGCAAAAAAACACACAAAAAAAGAAACAAAGAGATATGTTTTAAAACAAAAATGATTATAAATATCTATTAGTAACCGAATGAATAAATAATTATTTATGCACCTAGGGAGTAAAGTAAGCCATTATTCCCTGAGCGAAAAAGTTGGTTCTTAAGGCGAAGCCGAAGGAACCATGGTCCCTAAATCCCGAGGCGAAGCCGAGGGAATTAGACTCTTTAATTCCCGAGGCGCAGCCGAGGGAATAACTCTAATTAGCTTGATTATTGTATAATTATAGATAATTATTGCGAGGGGAATAATGGCACTTCACTCACGAGGTACATACAATATTTTATCTCCAGTAGGAAGAAAATACACATTTTCGTCCATTGCACAGTTTCCGTGGGAGATAAAAAACTTTCGTTGTACAGAGATTTTCGTTGTACATAAGTTCATTATAAAAAGGTACGACTGTACTTTTAGAATTCAGATTAGAATTAAAACAGGGACGTCTTGAAGGTTGAACTCTAATCTATATCCTTTAATAAATCTTATTGATGTCAAGAACAATAAAGTGATTTTTATAGGAAATACATTGATGTTTAGCCCTGTCCTATGATAGTTGTTCATTTTTAACTACAATTTTTAAGTCTCAAGAATTCTAAAACCCAACAAAAAGAAAAAAATCATTTTTTGTAATCTCTGAAAAATTTAAACAAAAATAATGATTCTTATTCCTTTTCTTAAACTTTTCAACAATGGAATTCTAGTTAGATGATTTGTATCAGCTATTTAGATTCGACATCGCCATAAATAATCCAAAGAATCTCTAAAAAGTTTTAATATTTCAACAGTAAATATGTTTTTTTTTCTTAGAGTTTTTCATCAAATACTTAGCTGTAATTTAGCTGCAAGTTTCATCAGCTGTGTTCATAATTTAAAAAAAATCTAAACAAGGGGAAAGGTTCACCTAGAAAAAAAAATGTTTTCTCCATTCCATTATGCATAAAGAAATTCTTGATTAGATCCTTAAATGCAATAAAAAATAAGAGACTTAAGCCATTAAGACTAAATATAACTTTCACGGTACTATTGATAACTAAAGTTGTATAGAAATGAATGATATTAAGATTAAAATGTTTTGTTTTATTCTATAAAAATTTACTCTGAGAGAATAATGGATGTAGTATTTGATTTATTTTATTACTTTTTAAAAAGTAAGTGTTCTCTATGAAAAAGTCTAAGTACTCCCATGAGGGAAGATAATACAGAGGACGGGCGTAAAAACCAAGTGACAATTCCCTCTGGTGCAGGATGCGACAACTACAAATATCCCTAGGTTCTCCCTCAACCTACCTGTGGCTAACTCCTAGTTACAGCTACCCAACAATAAAACATTATACACGAGGGTATGTCGTGATCTAAACTGCAAATAAAATATTTAGTACAACATGAATTACTACCTAAGATTAGTCGTAAATGCTGCATTGAGTATAAATCCAGATACTATGATGTATAGCTAGAAAAGTGGACTTTACCATAATTGTAGGTAAATTATTTATTATGAATGCATTATTTCTTTCATGTCATCAAAACCCTGCATAAATAAAAATTACCTGCATAAATATTAAATTATTGTAACAATCGCGTATGTTAGAAGAGAAACTTCTTCCTTAATTTTCTAGATAAATAATTATAATAGTATTAACTCAGTTTATAATCAGAAGGTTATAGGTCAAATATTCTGGTAGGCCACAAAGTTTTAATCTTCAAAGACTTCGTTAAATTATACATTTAATTTAATCTCAATCAATGTCCCTAAAGAATTTCCACATTAAAGACTGATTAAAATAAAAGAAAAAAATACGTGTGGTGTCGCGGAAAACCCGGTAGGAACGAATTTCCTTGCATTTTTCATTAAATATAAATTATAAAATCACACTGCTAAGTACGTATACGTTGCTAACAACAAGGCGGAGTTAGAAAAGAGACAAAAATTAAAAGAAACTATTTTTACTTATCGGAGTTTAGGAAAAATTAAAAGAGATGCATTTACTTTATTATTGAAGCGAGCGTCTTGCAATAAATATGTATTGAATATTGAGAAAATAGTTAATCATAATGAGTTAATAGTTAAAGAAGATGGTTGTAGTATAGATAGTAAGGGAACAGGACTGTTCCGTAAGCCTCGCTCCCCGGGCCATAGACTCCATTTAAAATATATTACTTCACTACACAAAAACTTCTACTAGTATCTAGTTAAAATTTAACATGCCTGAAGTTTTAATAAACTTGGGCACGAACGCTTGGGCGGATAAGGTTGTCCAATGAACTCATACTCATACTATAAAAGCTCATACTAGAAAAGAGACAAAATTAAAAGTAATTAACTGTTTGTATCAAGCGGAGTTAAGGCAAAATTAAAAGAAAAACATTATTTACATCATAAAGCAAGCGTCTTACAATAAATATGTATTGAATATTGTGAAACAAGTTAGTTAATCATGATGAGTTTATAGTTAAAGAGTATGATTGCAGTAGGTAGGAAATAGGACTGTTTTCTACCTACCCGGCCTACTAATTTAAAATATTATAAAATATATCTCTTCCTTATTTAAAAACGTAAGATATCGGTAAAAACGTTGTTTTCTTTATTTTAAACGTTTATTTTAACCGCTTTAATAAATTTAGCGATCTTTAACACTTCATAGCAGTGTCGGTGTTTGTTTCACTCTAAAAAATAAAAAATTATAAAAGTTGTTTGTCTCATTAAATATATGAAGTTAGAATTTTTCCCCGTCTTAAAATTCCAATTTTAAATTTTAAGCTTACGTTTTTACGCGGGCGTTGCGCGTGAACGCTTGGGCGGATAACGTTATCCAACGAACTCAGCCTGGGCCTTAGTAAAATGAACATGTGTACCAAATTTCAACAAACTCGGTCATCTTTTACTCAAGTTAACGTCATCGGTTGATTTTGTGACGCTTGGTTTTGTGACGGTGATTTTGTGAACCTCTTTTATAACCTTTAAATTAATTTTACCCTATAACGTCTAGAGAGGTAATGTATGCAGTGCTTTTAGCATTGAAGTAATACTTCAAACATAATTTTGTTATTTTCAAGAAGTTTACTAGATAAAGTATAAACGTTTCTTAAAAAACTAAAAACAGAGAAAGGACACAGGGAAGATATGTATATTGTATATGTATGATTTGTTCATAGTAGATTTAATATCCCTTTGTCAAAAAAATACGTAGGAGTGAGGCCCCGCCATACTTTCTATAAACCGCCTCATATTCGTCAGTGTGATACAAGATCTCTCTTGTGTCTAGAGGCGATTTAGTCTGTTCAAAGATAAGGTAAAACTGTCGAATATAAGGCGGTTTATAGAAAATATGGCGGGGCCTCACTCCAACGTATTTTTTTGACAAAGGGATATTAAATCTACTATGAACAAATCATACATATATAACTTCTCAAATGCTTAAATCATACAAATTTACTGTTTGACAAAGGAATATACTCGCTTAAGTGTTTAAATAATTAAAAATTGTACCGCCAAGCAATTTTCGACCGTATCATTTCCATAATTTCAGCTTCAAGATAAATATTTAATTTTAAAAAGTGAGATACTTAAGCAAATGGTATGTAGAACAGACGTTTCTACTCACTCGGATCTTTGACGGCAGTGATGACGAGATCGAAGCCGTTGCTGTCAGTCCCCCAGCCATCTGTGACATATTTCAACGTGACAAAGTTAGTCCTGGTGAAGACAGCTCCAACTGCTTCCTTCGTTTGACGACAACTCAGGTCAGCCTGTAAATCAAAAATAATTATACATCAGATACAAATTGTTAATTTGTAATCACACGTAAAGTCTGAACGACTATAAAACTAAATAAGTAAGTGATAAAATTAGTACAACTAATTTCTATTTTAGAGAAGGACGTCAAACCCAAAGTAACAAACAGGGATTTGCTCTAATAAAACGTATTGATTATACCACGAGCTACAACTGAACTGACCTATGTACAGTTAAGTAATAAGATCTTAAGGAGCATTATTTTTAAATTACTTTATAACTGGTGAGAATTACTAGTTGCCAGGAGAATTAGTTTTATTTGTTCAAGTTTAACGCTCTATATAAATTGAAAACACTAAAAGTTTTTAACTTCATATATAAACTTTAAACAATTATTTAATTCAAATAACAGTTTTAAAAATACACGAAAGAAATAAAAACTTTAAAAAATATATGTATATAAACAAATAGAAAGTGTTAAAAAACGTAATAAATATTAAAGTTTATAATTATATTTTGTTTAACACAACTAAATCTTAAAGTAATAACATTAACATAACCTTATAGTGAAAATGTTAAGTAAATATCATAATTATTATCATTTAGATATATATATTTGTTTAAAGTCATGATGTATCAATACGAATTGAATCCCGATTTGTGATTTAACAAGGTTAACCAGGTTTGTTATGTTTTTTTTTTTTTAATTACAAATAAAAGGTTATGTTTTTTTAATAACAAAACTAAAAATTACAAATAAAAGGTTATTATTTTTAAATAAAAAACTAAAAATAACAAATAAAAGGTTATGTTTTTTTAATAACAAAACTAAAAATTACAAATAAAAGGTTATTATTTTTAAATAAAAAACTAAAAATAACAAATAAAAGGTTATGTTTTTTTAATAACAAAACTAAAAATTACAAATAAATGTTGTTTTTTGGTTGAATAGAGTGGTATTTTGACAGATACCGACCCTGATGTGGTTTACCGATGTGGTGAAACAAGTACGTTTATGTTAATTTTTTACTACAATAATTGTTTGTAGTATAATGTAAATATAATAAAGTTTATAATAAAGTTTAATCTTAAAAGACTAATCACAAAAAATGACAATACTATTAAAGATGTGAGAAGAAGAACAGGTTTAGCTTGGAGAGTATACAATGGATACAGGAACTTGTTTAGATATAATGTACAAACAGAAAGTAAAATGAAGCTACGGAATAGTGTTGTTCTACCAGTGCTAATACACGGTTATGAAACTTTGAGCCTTACTAAGCAAAATATTAATCTGTGACGTGTGACTATTAAATTGAGAAGTATAATCAAGACAACGAGAAGAGATAGGAAAAGTAACCAAGTGTTGAAATAAAACAGTAAAAGTAAAACAGGAAAAGCGACAGTTTTCCAATTTGGACCTTTCAACTTAGAAGATATTGGAAGGATTCTGAATAGAAGAAAATGGAAATGGGCAGGCCACATATTCAAAAGACATGACGGATGATAGGCCAAGAAAATTCTAGCGGTGACACAAGCATCCTGGAGATATCTACTTCGGTGATATCTCCAGGCTCTCTGTCGCCTCTAGTGTTTTTCTTCCTCCTCGAGGAGTTTTCAGTAGGGGTTGACCCTGAGCAGACTGTTGGTTGCGTCACTTCTAAAATTCTATGGGCCATCAATTCTATCTCAGGAAGATATTCTTTACTAGCCGTCAAGATCGTCTGGATGTTCGCAAGTAGCCTTTGGAGCCAGAGAGACTTTAATGCGTCTTTTGCTAGTGACTTACCGGCCAGATCTTGCATATCCCTCAGTAATTGGGATGGTTTTCTGTCTCCTGGATGAACATCTAACAAAATATAACTACGTATTGAGTGCGTTAGATGGTGATACGTTGGAACAGTGTAAATAGAATGCGGTTTCCTACATGAAATTAACAAGAGAATGAATCAGACCTTACAGAAGATGGGACTATGAGATGCAAAAATTCTGCGCAGATACAAGTTATAGAAGAATTGCTCTACAGAGGCTGATGTGGAGAAAATGCATGGATACAGACGAGAGCATAACTAAAGGAAAGAATAATCATATGAATATAGTGAGAATGGTAAAATTAAGGAACTGAATTATTTAATTTTTAAAATTATATAATTTAAAAAATAAGGGACAGTAATAATTAGGAAACATATATAAATAAAAGGGAATAAACAATACACTAAAGTACAAATAGGCCAATTTGTTCTCTAGTTATGTATGATTAATGGTATTATTATTTTTCGCAGAGGAACCGGGCCCAATTTTCTAGAGCTCTTAAAACATTTAAGAAAATCTTTATACGGTGTCTATAACTCAAGATTATTACGATGTCATACGCATTAGATTTAATATGTTGTTTAGCGGAGATAAAAACTGTTTTCTAAGTAAGTTTTTTTATTGAAGGAAATTAAATTTTTAGTCAAGTTAATAGAATAAGTTTTATAACCCACTTAATCCCAGGCATTAGTATTTCCATTATTTTCTTCTAGCACTAGATTTAATTTAGATTTCTTTCAGTCTTTAAACAATAAGAAATGAGAAATTATTTCTAATTAAATTTGCAAATTCAGAATGAATCTCACCATTGGTATTTTGAAAGCCTACTTCTCTTAAGAGTGGTTTTCTTGTTAAGATTATATGGTTCTGAATAATATTGAAGAGAAAGAAGGCCAATTGTTAGGAATTGAACTAATTTGAACGAGTTTCCCTTGAAATCATGCACTTGAAAAACACTTTAAATCCAAAACCTTCTATTAATTGACTAATAAACCTCCATTTCATACAAATCATCATTATTAATTGATTTTCATACCTTTAATATTCGTTCAAAGCTTCTATAGAATACTAAACCATCTTACAAAAACAAAAACTAATCAAAGACTTGAATAGTTTAAAGTAAAGCAAATCATTGGGTACTTCTTTAGATTGTTACTCCCCTATGTGTTTTCAGTATATAAATGACTTTGACTAAATAACTATTAAGACTAAGTAATGCTTAGTCTAATGTACTTTAGGACAAAGGAATATTACTCTTCTGTTTTTATAAGGAGAGTAACAGTATAAAGAAGAACATTCCTTACACCATCTTTAGATTGTGCCCTCTGTTTTCTTTATAAGGGGAGTAACAATCTAAAGAAGTGCCAATCAATAAACCAAGATTATCATAGATGACTAAGGAGTAAAGAAGGCGATAGCAATAATTTAGGACAAAAGTCAAAGTGTTAAAGCAAGATTTCGCCGTCAATGTTGAGGTAGGAATCGTCAATTTTCAGGACTCAAAAGGTCGATATAATTTTGTCTTGTAACCCCTTTTCAAAAGCTTAAATTTTGATAATAAACATTTATCGATTAATGAAAAAGGTCTACAGTGATGAAAGGAGAAAGTCTCTCTTGAGTGACATTTTCGACATGCACTAACAATAACCTTCTTTTCACCTAAATAAGTATAAAAAAGGTTCTTTCATGTTCTTCTAAATTAAATTAGGTTTAATATTTAATTCAGTTAGAAATATAAAACTTTTCAGTCAATCATAAAATAGTAGGGGTAGAACACTTATATAATGCATATAAAAGCAAAATTAGTTGATATTTTTTTTGGAACGAAGTTCCTTATGGCACGTTCTGGAGCCCGGGAGTGAATCCGAAAAAAAACGACCAAACTCACCGTCACGAAATCTACAGATGACGATAACTTGAGTAAAAGATCACCGAGTTAGATGAAATTTGGTACACATGTTCATTATAATTTCACCCTGATACAAGCAGAAGCTGATGTAGAGTAGGGAAGAGATATATTTTATAATATTTTAAATTAATTGGCCGGGTAGGTAGAAATATTTCAATCCAAACTCCTTTAACAAACATACTCTTTCACTATAAACTCATCATGATCAACTTTTTTTCTTATATTCAATATATATTTGTAGTTAGGCGCTTGCTTTAATTATACAAAAAATGATTTTTTCCGTGGTAGGCGGTGAAATAGTAACTTTAGAGCCTAAAAAACGTAGCTAAAATCCATTTTTTCATTACGTGGACTTAAAAAATCTTTTCATTACTCCTTGCTGTAAAGAAATAGTTATTTATGTAACTAGGCAGCAAAATGGAATTTTACTGACGAGTGATTAGATTAGCCTCCGAGCCGAAGGCGAGGATAGGCTATGATAATTAACTGCCGAGGCGAAGCCGAGGCAGGTAATTTACCTTTTTGACTGCCGAGGCGAAGCCGAGGCAGGCAATGAATAAACGAGGCAGAAATGGTTCCTTTGCTGCCTTGTTGCATACAATATTTTATCTACTTGCGGGAGAAAAATGAAGCTACTAAAATATTATCTTTATTAATATAACATAGTTAATAACCATCTGTCATATTAATAAAGATAATAACATATGTATTAACTAAAATTAATGTTCAAATAAGAAAATTGGGAATAATAACAATAAGTGAAAAGCAAACTCAATCTATAACAACAAAATACAAAACACACATTTATAACACACATAACTTCTGAATGAATAATGCACGCAATAATATATTTATTTATATTTTTACTAAAAAATTAATAAAAGTGTTAAAGATATATATATATTGCTTAAAAGAAAAGAAGTAACTAGGATGCATCAAGAAAAGTAGCTAGTCTAATCTAGAATGACTTCAATCATAAAAATAATATGGATGTTCAATGTTTACATGACGCTACAGTATAGCCAGTGACTCAACTATTTTATTTAATTAAAGATCTACTAATCATTGAACTTATTTAACAGAATTAACAAATATTAACTAATTATTTTATTATTAAAACGTTTATTTATTAAATATTACTTATTTAACTATAATATAAAATGTTATAAGATAGAAATAATGGTATAAACTGTTCTTGCCAAAATTAGAGGTTATCCACACGCAGTGGTAAACACTGTTACTTTCTCTGCCTAGGCAGGGAAATATTTCCCTGCCTAGGCAGAGAAAGTATTTTCCTGACTGTTTTAACTACTTTCCTGCCTGTTTTTAATATTTTAATGACAAATCAGGGAAATTGTACTTTCCAGCCTAAAAACAGTTAAGTAATGTTTAATTTTGCTGCCGCGAGTAGATAAAAATCTTTTACGTCCTAGGAACTAAAAGATTTTTATTTTCCGGCGGGTAGTTGTCAAAACTTCCGTTAGTAGTGCTGCAGTCTTTGTAGAAATGCTTCTAGTACGATAAAAATCCGCTAGATGTCAATGCGTTTTATTTATCTTTTCTTATAGTGTAACCTCTTTTTAAGGTTTCTTTTTTTAAGTCTTAAGTATGTACTAATATTTGTTATTATTATATATTGATTAGTGATTAATATTTAATGTTTTTTCATTGTCTGCTACCTCGGAAAAAATAGCATATGCTACGCGACTTTGAAGTGTTTTTTCTTTACCTTGGCAATATTTACTGTCTCGCTTCGCTCGACAGTAAATGTAATTGCCGCGGTAAAGAAAAAACTCACTTCACAGCCTAGTAACATAATATACTATTCTTTTAATTTTGCCTTAACTCTGCTAGGTACAAACAGTTTGTTACTTTTAATTTTGTCTCTTTTCTAACTCCGCCATGTATAAGTAGTTAGCAATGTATACGTACTTAGCACTGTGATTTTATAATTTATATTTAATGAAAAATGTAAGGAACTTCGTTCCTACGGGGTGTCCCGCGACACCACACGTATTTGTTTATGTATAATTAAACTGATCATTACCTAATAATTTAAAAAGTCAGAGCGTGACATTTTTTTATGATTTGGAGGGTGGAGATGCTGAGCTTAGCTTATTTTTTGTGATATTGGTTAAAGTCTTGCTTTTTTAATGATGTTCATAGACTTGTTTTCTGATGATTGTCATAGACTTTAAAGTTTAGGAATCCAAAGCTGTTTAAAAAGGTAATGTTTCGCACAATAAGATATGATAAAATTGTTTGATCACGCTTTGAATAAGTGTGAAATCAAAATGTATATTTAAATACCAACACTTGAAAATGTTTTTACCTCCAGGCGGGAGAAGAAGTTAACTTAACTGCCTGGTTTTTAGGGTGTTAAGTGAATTAACTGCCTGGCCGAGCTACAGAGAGTCATGGCATAACTCCCTGTAAATTCAGTGTAGCCAACTTAATTCTAGAAAAAGAACTGCGTTTAAGTGGATTTTACAAAGATTTAAGTAGGCAACACTGTTTATTACAAACATGACTCGCAATCAGCTGTTTTTAAATATTTATATAAAAACATATTTACATATTTATTTTGTTTTGTTTTAAAACGCTCCGAGTTTTGAGTAAATATTCTATTAATTGTGTTAATTTTAGTAAAATGTATTAGTTCTTTTTTAAATTTGCTCGTTTTTATTTAAACATAAGTTAAGTTGAGAATTGTCAATATCATATCTAACTATTGTTTTGTTTTAAATAAATATAAAAATATTTATTTTTTTGTTGAATAAAATAATTTAAAATTAAATAATTCCATTTTTTTTCTCCCTTCTAGAGATAAAATCTTGTACGTACCTCGGAAGTAAAAATCACTTGCACCCTTGCGATAATTAACTCCCTCGGCTCCGCCTCGGGATTGGACGTTATGGTTCCCTCGGTTTCGCCTCAGGAACCAACTTCATCTTTAAGGGTGAAATCACTTACGTTACTCCCTTGGTGCGTAAATAACTATTACACCTTCCTTGAAATATGTTAATTAAGAAAAATATTCTTTCCAATAGAATGAACAGCTCGATCGCCGGATTTTCTGGGGTTATGAGAAACAAAAGGCATTCAAAATTTTAATGTACCTAATATGGAGGTTTAAATACAAAAAAATGACATAATTTATTGACGAAATTGATTAAGCCACTATAGAGAAGTTTATGAAGAGTTGAAAAATGTATTAATATTAGAGAAAGTCACGTAAAGTAACTTTCAATCAACCAAAGTATAAGTAAATTACACTACAACTTTGTTCGGTTGACTTATTATTTTCTTTAATATATATACTACTATATTATTTTAACAGATATATAAAAAAAAAATTAGATAACTATACAAAAAATGGAATATGGCATTTGAAGAAAAGCTTGCATTTTTTTTCTTTAAAATAAAAAAAAATAAAAAGTTTCCCCTTTTGAAAAACCTTTTGTATAGAGACACACTATATAAATTATTTAAATAATATAAAAATAAAATCCTATTTGTTTTTGACTAAACGATTTTATATTTTTTTCAGCAATTAAAAAAAACGTTTTAATAATAAAATAGCACTCTATTAAACAACTTGAAAATAATATGTAAGATACAATATTTTTTTCTTGTCTGCATTTAATTTTATATAGAATAAAGGAAACGCAAACCCAAAAAAAGATGATGTGAGATTAAAAAAAAAGAAGAAAGAAAAGCAAACTTTGAACATGAAATATGAAAATAAATAAAATCTTGTAGTCATTTTTTACTGTTTAGGAAACCCTGAAACGTTTTCCTAAAAAAAAAAAACTGTGATTTACTTCCCATTAAAAAAAAATCTTCTTTTTTTTTGGGAAAAAGTTAAAAAAAAGAATAAAAAAAGTAGAAGGCTGGTTTGAAAAAATAAATTATAAAGAGATTAATCTGTTTTTTTCTCAAAATTACGTAGGAAAGGGGGGGAAAAGAGCAAGTTGTCTGAAAAGTAAGGCAGGGCTAAAACGACGCTTTCGTAATTGAAAAAAAAGAGAGTAAAGCAAAAATATAATTTTAGACCAACAAAGATGCATAATATGATGGAGACATGTCGCTTGCTCTACAAAGCATAATGTCTTGGAAAATTAATGCTTCCTTTCAGTTTACAAACAATTTTTTTTTGGCCTCTGATGAATTTTCAAAAAGGGATTTCTTATTTTTTATCCTTTAAAGTGAGTTTTCGTAAGGAAACAAAACAAAACGCAGAGAAAATATGATTTTTTTATCATCATGCAAATTAACATTTTTTTTTTGTAAAAATAATACTTAAAAAGAATAAAGGTTGTGTTTTACTTCGATGAAGAATGTAAATACTGTATTTTATTATTCTATTAGGTTTCAAATTAGTAATATATATATATATATATATATATATATATATATATATATATATATTTCACCTTTAATACTGATAAATTTATATATTTTATATATGAGTTTGACGAATAGATACTAAGTATTAAAAATCGGTCCGAGACAACTCAGACAAACTTTGTCATATACGAGTTTATAATTACTTAACCCAGTATTTTCCATTTATTAGTTTTCAAATGTACATTTAAATATTATTGAACATTTCATCAAAATTTATCATAAAAATAACTTCTCCTGGGCGGGGAATCGAACCCGGGCTCTCTCCGTCCGCGTTTTAAGCTAATTTCTCAGGAACTAGATTTTTCCCGGGAAAACGGCTTATATCGTTGGATTCGTATTCAAATGGACTACATTTTAGAATTTTTTAATCAAAATCGTCGGAACCGTTTTCGAGAAATAATTTTTTTTCATGTTTTTTCAGAGTTTTTGGGGGGTAGCGCCCCCAAATTTAGAGCTAAAATTCATTTCTCGATTTAGCCTCGGGGTATGATTTTTCTGAACATGTATGCCAAATTTCGTCAAAATCGGCCCAGTAGTTTAGGCTCTAGGCGTCTGCACAGACGACAGACAGACAGACATTTTTTTAAAAACCACTTTTTTGGACTCAGGGGACCTCAAAACGTGTAAATCCATCAAAATCTCAAAATCGAATTTTTGCGCCATCACAATACTTTCTCTTTATATGAGAAAGTAAAAAGAAGAGGGACATCGATAATATGTTATTATACCTACTCCTTCATTAGGGTTACATCGAAAAGTACTTGAGCTTTCTTAATCAAGAAAAAGGTTAATTAACAATTTATTAAATATTATACATTACATTTCACAATTGTATTATAATGTATATTGCTTATTACAATATTCAAATCAGGCTAAGCCCTTAGGGCAGCTCCGTTTTAGTAAGGGCTAATAAATAAACAGCTATTTTACTTAAATTATTCAATTAATATATTTGAATTACACGCTGGATAGAACTATTTAAAACAAAATTGTAATATAAAATAAACTGAGATTTAAAAACTTTTACAACAATTTGAGATATCTAATGTTACGCATTAAAAATATTTTACATTAAAGAGAAATATAGCCAAAACAACAACAGGGAACAAAAGATCGGTTTTGATCAATTATATATAATATGTATTATAGAGAATAAAAATAAGGGGAAAAATCGGTCCGAGAAAACTCAGACAAACTTTTCATATACGAGTTCATAATTACTTTAGCCCAGTGTTTTCCATTAATTAGGTTTCGGGTTTTCGTAGGTACATTTAATTATAATTGAACATTATTTGAAAACGTATCATAAAAATAACTTCTCCTCGACGTGGAATCGAACCCGGCTTTTGAAGCTATTTTCTCAGGAACTAGATATTCCTGGCGAAACGGCTAATTCCTTAGATTCGTATTTAAATGGACTACATTTTTGAATTAAAACCGTCGGAACTTTTTTCGAGTAATATAATTTATTTTCACGAATTTTTTCAAAGATCTTGGGGGTAGTAACCCTAAATTTGGAGGTAAAATTCATTTCTCGATTTTGCCTGGGGGGTATGATTTTTATGAACATTGTGTATGCCAATTTCAAAATCAGCCCAGTAGTTTAGGCTCCCCGCGTCTACAGAGACAGACGTTTTTAGAAACCCACTTTATTTGGACTCAGGAGACCTCAAAACGTGTAAAACCACAATACTTCACAATATACTTTCTTTTATATGAGAAAGTAAAAATGGGAAATAAATTAGTTATGTAGTCTCCGAAAATAGTAGTGAATATACTCGCTGTTTTATTTTTTATGTTTATAGAGATAAACGAGTCGATTGTTTGGGGTAACGTCAAAGAAGTTCGGATGTTTACTACGATGAATATTCCGAATCATATCCAGGTTTGTATCAACACTGCAATTATCATATAAGTAATTAAATTGTCTGGTTTTAATTATAGTTGAGAATAATTCTGCTGCAATTAATTACACTAAAAGTGTTATTTTAATTATTATTATTTTAATATTTATTGCTTGAAACGAGACTAAACATTTTTTCCTGGTGTCTAAAACGCATTTATGTTAAAGAAAGTTAAAATTTTCAGGCATAAAATCTTCAAAAATTATAAGTCCTCACCTTTTTAAAAAATAGGACACTTTTATTTCATAAAAGAAAACTAATTTTCAAATTTCAAGATTCTAATAAAATTGATTCCGGAGATATCACCATGATGAATTTTGCATATAAATTGCTGTTATTTGGAATCAAGAAGTCAGATCATAAAATATTTCTTAGCGATTAACTGGAGGGTAAAAGGAAACTACCTACAAATTTTCATAGTCATAGGTATAGTGGTTCCAGAAATAAATAAGTATTACCTATTGATGGGGCTTTTTAAAATGCTTGAAATCCTACTTTGAACTCTTCTGTGGGTCTGATATTCTCAAAACTCATAAAGAAACTTCTGATAAAGTATTTGTAAACCACTGAACAGGACTATAAACATATAAATACATCGAAAATAATAAATATTAAAAAAAAACGTAATTTGCCAATTTAAAAAAAAAATCGAAATTTCCAAAATGTGGTATCTTTACTTTTGGTCGAAGGATATTCAGGAATTTTTTTCAGATTTTTTGCACTATTGATTAGCGAGATAGAGGGGACACCTTTCACACCCACTTCAAACTCGCCTACGCTTGCCCTATCAAAGCTTATAACCACAAAGTTTTATTACTCTAATTTTTTAAGTCGCTATATTTTTAAAATGTGTGGGTAGGTACTATACACATATATGCCAAATTTCAAAGTGATGGGACACAAGGTGTAGCCGCACATTCTAGTTTTATACGTTAAAGAAAGAAATACAATTTGCGAAACGTCAGTAAACTAGAATTTTGACTGATCCCAGTTATCCTGTAAAATATTTTATTTATTTATTTACTTCAGCAGAACAAATACATTTAAATTACAGTAAATACAAAGAAACAGTCTCTCCACGGAAAATAATACTTGTTTATTTATCAAAGCAGCTTTCGGCTTTTATAAAGCCATCATCAGTGCCTATGAAAAAACACTAAGCGTTAAAACTTACTAATAAATAAATGAACCGAAAGGAAAAGAAAACGAATAAAAGCTAATAACAAAACCTACAAAAATAATTATGTAGCTTATATTCGTCTTCTTTTAATTTCTGTTTATTTAAACGTTAGTAAGATTTAACGCTTAGTGTTTGTTCATAGGCACTGATGATGGCTTTATAAAAGCCGAAAGCTGCTTTGATAAATAAACAAGTATTTTATTCCGTAGAGAGACTGTTTCTTTGTATTAATTTAGATGACTTCCATCAACGCTCTTATTTCTCAATTAAATAACAGTGCTTGATAATTATGCTTGATTATTTGATAATTATTTATTTCAGTGCTTGTGATTATATTTTAATACTCTAAATTTTCTCTTAAAGTAATGGGTTGTACCACTATTTCTGCAATACATATTTTAATAAATGTTTTAGATAAAATTACTAAGACAATTTACAGAGTTTTTAATGATTCATGTAAATTTAATTCGCAAGAAAATGCTAAATAATGTTGGCAAGAATGATGACGTGTGCACAAGGACGTTGCTTCAACGTGAAACAAAAGAAAACCAAGATTAATTATTGTATCATGTTATAAAAAAAAGTCAGTAGTCTTTCAGCTCTCAACACAAAATGTAAGTAATCTTGCTTTCTATATGAGTAGTGCCTCCATATTTAGAGCTGAAATTAATTTCACCATTTTGCCTCAGAGGACCTTAAAACATTTAAAGTCATCAAATCTCAAAATCTAGATTTAGAGGACAGAACATTCTCTCAATATACTATGAAGTTTGTGAGAAAGTAAAAATAATATCTAATAGAAAAATGAGTCTGAGGCATCCCAGACAAACTTTCTCATATAATACGAGTTCCTAATTACTTAGCTCAGTGTTTTCCATTTAATAGTTTTCGAATTTTCGTAGGTAAATTTAATTTCCTCGGCTGTGTTTTTCTCCAATGTGTGATAGCGACTCATCATGAAAGAGGTGTAGTTCAATAACCAAACAACGTCTTCACACAAAAATTGTAATTAGAACAATTGACCGGTTTCGGCTGTTCTAAAGCAGCCTTCTTCAGATAATCTTGAGGTTACTGGATCGACTTCACGAGTACAAGTGACTTCACAATTGTTCCAATTACAATTTTTGTGTGAAGACGTTGTTTGGTTATTGAACTACACCTCTTTCATGATATAAATTTAATTGTTATTGAACATTAAATCAAAATTTATCATGAAAATAACTTCTCCTCGACGTTGAATTGAACCCGGCCTCTCTCCGTCCGCGTTTAAAGCTATTTACTCAGGGTTTACTCAGGGACTAGATTTTCCCGGAAAAAAGGCTTATATTCTTAGATTCGAATTTAAATGGACTAAATTTTAGATTTTTTTTAAATTAAAACTGTCGGAAATGTTTTCGATAAATAATTTTTTCACGTTTTTTTCAGATTTTTTGGGTTGAGTTTTTTAAGCACCCCCAAATTTGGAGCTAAAATTCATTTCTCGATTTCGCCTAGGGGTTATGATATTTATGAACATGTATGTCAAATTTCGTTAAAATCGGCCCAGTAGTTTAGGCTCCACGCGGCTGCACAGACGACAGACATTTTTCAATTAACACATTTTTGGACTGAGGGGACCTCAAAACGTGGAAATCCATCAAAATGGAATTTTTGCGCCATCACTATACTTTCTCTTTATATAAGAAAGTAATAATCTATCCGATAAAACTTTTACTGAACTTTGTCATATACTTAATTTTTTCGTCCAGTGTTTTCAATTTGTTAGTTGTTTTAGGTTTTTCACGGTTACTTATATGTTATTATTTAACATTTTATCAAAAATTGAAGGTGACCTATCGCCTTTAGCAATTAAATTTATTTGCATCATATCATTGAAACTACATTTTTCCGAAGAAAACGACCTATACGGACTATATTTTGGATTTTTTTTTTTATTCAAAACCGTGGGAACCGTTTTCGAGAAATAATTTGAACCCGCAATTTAGCATAGAAATAACTAAATATCTTAAACATATTTAAACAGTAACGGGAAGACTGGACTATCACAGATGTTAAAATGAAAAAGTTATATAGAAAAGGAGAAACCAAATAAGGAAAAAAATTAAATTACTCGTATACGAAAACATAAGATATAAAAAAACAAGTACCCAGAGGGAAAGGAAGTGAGTGGTGGAGTCAGAGAGAGATAGTAGATACATACTATACAGACTATACGATAAAATTACCTATATATATATATATATATATATATATATATATATATATATATATATATATATATATATATATATATATATATATATATATATATATACACACACATACATATTATATAGGTCGATATGCTTAAAATAATATTAAACTGTAATAAGGAGAAAGAATGCTGAGAAGACAATGTTATTTGGTACTTTTCTAGGTCTGAGAAACTAGAGGCACAGGCAGAATGTTTAAAATATTTGGCGACCACAAATTGCTGACTTTGTGTCTCCTATTCCTATCTTACTACATTACCTTTAATAGGTACATAATATACGATTATAGTCTCTTGTTTTTGTATATCATATTGAACAATGCAAATTTCTATCGCAAGAAGATATTACAATACAAATTAAAATAAAAAATTATTGTGCGAAGTTTCACGTAAAAAGGGTTTTGTTTTTAAGGGGGGGGGGGGGGACATGCAACATTTTGATGTTATTTTACAAAATTGCAAGGATAAAATAAATCATTTTCTTAAATGTTACACTCTTATATATTTAACTTAATATTAAATATTATAATCAGGGCTCGATTTGAGGCGAAACGCGGCGGAACGGGGTTCCGGGACCTCTCTCTCTGATAAATAAAAAATAAAATTATCGGCACTAAGATTTTTTTTAAATCCTTTGTTAAAATTTTATTTGTCAATGAGTCACTACAAATTTGATTAAGGACATCATGTATTAAACTGGCAAATATTTTTCTTTTCAAAATACAAAAAATATCTATTTGTTGAGATTATACTACTAAATTATGATAACCTGAAACAACAAAGGTCTTTTTTAAGGCAGGGATCGTATTAAATAAGTACTGTGCAGAGACGCTGTGACGAAACCTACCAAGGGCGAGTGAGACAGGGAATGTTTTGTTGATTTAATTATTCGTATAAACCTAAGTACCTATTTATTTATTGAGAGTATTGTAACATCATGTGGCATGCTAATCAAGAAATTGTTTATAAAAAATACTAAAACTCTTAAAATTTTTTTTTTTTTTTCGTGTGAACGTTTATTTTTTCAAAATTTTCCCGGGGGAGGACCCCGGACCCCCTTTCTACATGGGGGGGGGGGGGCAAAGAGAGGGTAGGTTGTAGTTCCGGCACCTCAATTTCTTGAAATCGAGCACTGTCAATAATAATAGAGAAGAGAACGTGAAATAATAAAGATAATTTCACAATAAAAAACAATTGAAAATTTAATGTAAATATGTATAAGAAAATCATTTAGAGAAGACAGAAAACTGAATAAGAGAAGAAAATTGGTAAGAAGGTCAAAATAATATTTTTTCTGATTATACATGAATTAACAATGTAGGACAATCTGTTAAAAATTTGAGTTATCTTTTTACTGTTGCTATCTCGTAGCATCAGTGCTATCTTGAGACAGGTAAAGAATATAACAGCGAGGGGAGATGCTGGAAACTAGTTGGAATTGATGATTCATGAGTAGGAAACCCTGCAAAATTCAATCCCTAGAGAACCTGCTTCAACGACGCAGGTACCAAATAAAAACCAACAAATGGAAAATCAATCTAACCTTCTCCCTCTCTCTTATTCTTACAAAACCATCCTCTGAATTCCCTTCCAAACAAATACATTTCATATGCTATTTTATTAATTCTTAAAATAAATTAAAGATAAAATCCTTTTAATGTATACAGTTCTCATTCGTAATGAATATATAATTTTTGAATACATTTACATATTTGTTTGTGAATTTTATTAAATAATTTAATGCAATATTTTTATTGCTTCTTCATCTTATTCTTCTTCTGTTTTGAAATATGTTGGTGGAATAACATAAACGAGTAATTCAAAAACCATTACAATAAAATAAAACATAAAAGAAGAATATTATTGATAAAATGTATTTTTAATGATTGAAAAAGAAAAGAAAATTAAGAGAGGACTTTACCAAAAAATATTGAAAATATAAAAGTATTTGGTTGAAAACGTGTGTAAGCGCACATTTTTCGCACAATAATCTTAGCACCCTTAAACTGTGAATTAAACAGTATAATTTTTATTAAATTTATTCATTTGTTATTAACATTGAATTTATAAAAGTTTGAAACGTTTTAAATTACATGCAATATCAAAAGTCAAGAGTAAAATTCTAATTATAAAAACAATTAGTTAAAAATAATGACTGACAAATATTTGTTTATCAAGAAAAAAAAGAGGAAAACGTATTAAATATAAAAGTTGACAGTGAGTAAGAATAATTCCATCATTTCACAGTCAACAGAGTGACTAATTAATTAGAATTAGTCACTTCGAAGTGAGTAAAATTCGATAAGAATAGGGAAACAATAGGTTGGTCTTATTTGAACACAAAGCATTGCTTTTCCAGTTTATAGCCTTTTAGTAAAATTTTCAGGAAAATTTCAAAAGGGAAAACTAATTTAGATGAGAAACAGGTCTCCCACTCTTCTCTTTTTTGTCTTCTTATCTTTACAAATTTCACTCTTTATATAAATACGTAAAATTCCATTCAGGCAATACTTTTATTTACGGTTCAAATCCTGGTACTAGATTAAATGAAATAAAATGGAATAGTCCATGCGTAAGTAGGGATTAAAATTATTTCATCCAACATCAAACGTTATGCGGCTCATACACTACACGTATATTGCATGCCGTGTAAGCACGCCATGCCAAAAAACGGACGAATCGTGCCAGTGTGTGGAGGTCTCCGTGCATAGCACGGCCTCCAATGCGTGGCGCGATGACAATCAAGACGAGTTTGATTTTCGGCGCGCCGTGCCATCCGGCCCCGTTTCAACATGCCAGTGTGTGGGCCAGTCTCGCACCATGTGCTAAGAGTGCAACATATTTTGAGGCTATATTTCGTGCGCTAGCATCAAGAGATTCTTGCTTGTACTTTTTGACAATGAGAAATACATTCATTTTTTGTCTACCAATTACTTGCCGTTGTTTATTAACGCTTATAGAAATCACCATTGTTTGTGGCGAGTTAAGAGCAAGGTAATCTTTCTTCTTCAACCAATTTTTAGTCCATATTTGCCTCCTTTTCCGTTTCTCCTTGCTATCATTATGTATCTCGCCAATCAACAAAACTGCTGTATTTTTCGTTACCACAGGCATAACTGGTCGTGTACACTAAAAAATCACAGTATGAACACCGACTTCTAGCACGTCACATTAAACAGTGTGTGGCGAACGACGTGCCATGCTAAGCACGGCGTGCCAAAATAAACAATGGCTCGGCGTGCAATGCACGTGTAGTGTATGGGCCACTTTTAAAGGCAAATTGAGACACGTGTAGCGTGACGCATGATTTTGAAACAAATATAAATAGATAGGGCAGCGCAGGTTGGAACAAGCTCCACGAGATACGTGTCACTTTACTCGCGCGACGAAGTCAACAACACAGAGTTTTTCATATACATTTTTTCTGAACGTTAAAAAGTTGAGTCCTAATTTGCGCCCAGTCTTAAGGTATCTAAGACGTAACGATTCTTTTTAGGACTTCAGTAATATACTTTCAGTTAATAAAAGTTTAAGTAAGTAATATACTTTCATTTAATAAGAGATGAAAGTTTAAGTGGAAAGGCAGTTTGTGTTATTCCTTTAAAATGACCTCCAAAGACGTTCTAACACAATAAAATAAATTTCCATATATTTTGACTAAACACACTTAACATCTGAGGTAATAATACTTAATTTTTCTTTAGAGAAATAAAAAAATGTAATAAAACTTAAATCATTTCTAACCTATAAAAAAAACTACAATCACTATATTAATTTCATCATTATTGCATAAATAGTCTTTTGTATATTCATCAAGTAAATTGATTCGATAGAATTGAATTTATATCCCTTTTCTTTCCAAAATGGTAGTCGAGGCTCGCTTTCGTATCGTTTCATCCATAACAAGAGAACCATCCCTTGTTCACCATTCCTCATCCGAGGGGTGTGGTATCTTTGGCTACCTCAATCTTTGCCGACAATGGTTTGTTAAGAGGCATCCTTCCTAGGATTCGGAATAGAATGCTTATACAAAATTCGTGATTCCATTTGGCTTTGAATTTAACATCCAATCATTCCCTCTCGAAGAAGCACTATTATATCTATTTTATAACATACAGTCCACGGAATCCCTATACATAAGAAAGATTATCATATGCTTATCATGTGCATTTTGAAAGATTTAAGGAATATTTTAATAAAAGGTCTTATCATCCTTGAGCAGTTATCTATAAGTAAGGATATTTTAATATTATTTAAGTGAAAATAAAATGCCAAGTATTGCAATGTATTTTGTGAGAGGTTAAATTTGTAGAACTTGATTTGAAACCCACTGCGATCAATCATAATGTTTTATGATTGATCGTTCATTAACGATTTTTCAATATAACATTTATTTATTAATTTCTATGATCAAAACGAACCAGTTAAATAACTTCTGAGTAAATAGCCAAAGTCATCAAATTAGACTTCCACTAAAAATCGCCTTGTTCAAGTAATACTGAAAAAAGTAAAAAACGACATTTTTATCTTAATAAAATATAATAATTTACTTGAAGTAAGCAATCTTTAGAGTTGACAAAATCAGTTAAATTAATCGTTTCCATTTCAACTAAATGGAAAAAGATACAATTTAAGTAAGAGATCTCTTATCTATCTTTCTTGATTGTTGTCTGTCTTTCTTTTTTTTTTATAAAAATGTTTCAATGGTTGAAAGAGGTGTTTCCTTTAAATTACTTTAGTTGTACAACTGGTGTATACGTGACTTCAATAATCCGACTGAAAACCGAGACTCTTTGATACTGGGGAAAAGCAATCAACAAATTGAATCCCACCCACTTTTTAAATTAAAGATAAAACGTCTAAAGAAAAAGAAGGATAGTTTTCTTCTCTCCGAGGTTTTTCAATGACAATCGAAACGCAGCGACAATTTCTTCCTTCCTACCTGAAATTAAGAGAAGCAAAAGAAGAATTTGCCATAAAAGGTCGGTTTGTAGAGGGGAAAAGATTTCGGTAGGGTGATTGGACAGGACACTGGTGTAATTCGTTTCAGAAACTACATAGATATATCCTAGTGGAATGGGTAGGGAGGGTGAGATCGCTATGTGGTAAGACGCCCCACCGTGGCCTGGTGCCAAACCCTCCATCTTATATATATATATATATATATATATATATATATATATATATATATATATATATATATATATATATATATATATATATATCTGTTATCTCGGAGGAAAGAGTTTCCTCATCCTAACAGCTTCTATCAGAGCCCGAGGTCTTCAAGTCTTCCCCTCCTCCCATGGCTAATTCTGAGGTAACACCTCGTAAATCCTGCATCCACCCTAGCGCACCCCTCAACAACTCCTTCATTCAATGAAGATATCAACCCCCGCACTTTCTCCTATTCACCCCTTTCCCAATAAACCCTGCCAACAAATTTTTCACCACTGTAATATATAACGTGTGCACTATATTATGATTGATAAATTCAGCTAAATTAGGTAGAACCGTACCGTAAAGTACTAATTCTAATTTATAAATGAACTGAAGATCTTTAATTAATTTAAACAATAGAAACATTTATTTTAATTAAGCATACTTATAGAACGGTCTTAGGCTGTGATTGTTTTTCTATAAATCGAAATCAAGTCCTTGTCCCTAGTGTAATAAAAAAAAAAAGTAATTACCACTTTAATTTGCAAACGTGCTTGCTTAGCTAAATACACCAAACAAAGGGGCGAGAGATTGAGTAATACATAGAGAGTGTTCAGCTACATCAGGCTTTATAGTCAGGGGAAATTCAGTTCTAAGTATTTATAAGGCGCTTACCCATCGATTAGGTATGACGTAAGAATCCCCACTCGTAGAAAAAGTATATAATAATTAAGCAATATATCTACAAATCACTGTATTAATGTCATCATTATTTCATATTGTTTTAGGTATATTCATGAAGTAGGGTGGTCAGATAGACATTTGTTGTGTCATACTAATGATAAAATAACATTTTTTAGGGAAGAATACCAAATATTAAAAATTCAGACAGGATTCGACCACTCTTCTGGGCGCTGATAATAACAAACTACGAAGTACTTTTTATGTATTTAATACAATGATTACTCTAGCATAATAATATATAAATATACTGCAAAATTCAAAACACACCCAACATCGTATGTCAAACCAAAATAATATATATAATTTGATTTAAATTAAAATTTAACTTTCCGTAGTATGAAAACTACCAAAAACTTAAAAAAAAAAAAATATATATATATATATATATTTTCCATATTTGGTGCTAGCACAAACGTTAGTGTCCAAGATAGTACAGTTGGGCTATGAGTATACGAGGACCTAAATAATTATGAATTACGTCAAAAATGACTCTAGTAATATTGGAAGGGTGTTATTATACGAGGCAAGTAGGAAGTCAGTGAATTATAAGGGTCGCTGCCTATAGATGCTAAATCATCTGCCAGAGCCTATGCCTGGGGAGGCCCAGGCACTAGAAGCAGACCTGAAACTGGACCTTCGAACCAGCTGGGGTCATCTGACCCTTCTATATACATATAGATAGCATTGCAAAATCAACATTGGCTACCCAAAACCCGGCTTCAAACATCTAGGTTATATCCAACATTAGTTCACTCGGTTCTTTTGTGCCCCTAACAAAGAAAGAGAGAAATAAAAAGTTCTAAGTAACAGTAAGGTTTCTAAGTTCTAAGTAAAAATATCAAACTAAATGTCACTGCAACTTTAAAAATGTCAACTTAGATCACTATACAGATGCCACTTTAAGGCTAAGGCTATGTTTAAATCAATTTATTTCCTCATAAAAAATACTACCACCCAAATGAATTTTGAGACCCCATAAGATATCGAGAGCTAGTATATCTCCAGAGGATTCGTTATACCTTCCTAAGCTTTATACTAGGTTTAATAAGTGAAGAATCGTACCTCACACATAAATTTAGGAAAATTGAAAGAATGTACATACAACCCACTTTATTAAATATTTTACTAATACTATAATCAGGTCATGATTACTAATTGATAAATAAACTTGGTTTTTCGGTTAAATCCAAGTCACTAAGGGTTTTAAGTCCTTTGTTTCGTTTCTTCTACAGGAAGTATTATCATGGGTGTGGGGCATCGTAATGTTAACTTGAAGTAACAATAAGATATACCGACAATTCTAAAGAAGAATTGCGTATTTTTATTGGTTTTCTAGACGTATGATGTGAAGAAACTGGTATCAATCTTTTTACAACATTTTTGGAACGAAGTTCCTTATGGCCCGTTCTGGAGCCCAGGAGTGAATCCGAAAAAACGACCAAAATCACCGTCACAAAATAACCGTTAAAAAATCACCGTCACAAAATAACCGTCACGAAATCTACAGATGACGATAACTTGAGTAAAAGATCACCGAGTTAAATGAAATTTGGTACACATGTTCATTTTACCATGCCCAGGCTGAGTTCGTCGGAAAACGTTATCCGCCTAAGCGTTCATGCACAACGCTCGCGTAAACGTAAGCTTCAAAAGACGGGAAAAAGTGTTAGTAAGGAAGCCTGTTACTTGACTTGTTTTGATTATTTTTGTTATATATGTCAAAAATGTCACTTAGTTTTGTAAATAAATAAAATATAATCATGTAAAATTTCACCCTGATACAAGCAGAAGCTGTAGAATAGGGAAGAGATATATTTTATAATATTTTAAATTAATTGGCCGAGTAGGTAGAAAACAGTCCTATTTCAATCCAAACTCCTTTAACAAACATACTCTTTCACTATAAACTCATCATGATCAACTTTTTTCTTATATTCAATATATATTTATAGTAAGACGCTTGCATTAATTATACAAATAATGATTTTCATTTAATTTTGCCTTAACTCTGCTAGGTACAAACAGTTCGTACTTTTAATTTTGTCTCTTTTCTAACTCCGCCATGTATAAGTAGTTAGCAATATATACGTATTTAGCAGTGTGATTTTATAATTTATATTTAATGAAAAATGTAAGGATCTTCGTTTCTACCGGGTGTCCCGCGACACCACACGTATTTTTTATATTTCATTTAGGGAATTACAAATAATACTGTCAAACCAATTTTTCTTGGTCCGTCATAAGGCACCAATTATAGCAATTATAATAATATAAATACTTCAATATTTTTTTTGCTTTTTGTAAAAAAAAATTTATTATTACGTTGTCACCAAGAATCTAGAAATTTCAAAAATAGGAAATTATAGTTGACTCATGTGGTTAAATCACAAACATTAATAATGCTTTGATACACATTTAGGTCTATTTGAAATCATCAGTCAAATTATAAGACTATGAGCAGTAATGACCGTTTCTAAGGTAATTAACGTCCAGCATCATATCGACCTGTTATTGCAAAACCTCACCTTCACCTAAATCAAGAATACGAATTAATTTCCATTAACCGTTACTAATGGTCCGGATGCCAATTAAGGATTCCCCCATATTCCATGTCAAAATCAGGCCCTATCGTATGTTAGGCAGAAGAGAGTTCGGGCCAGATTTTCCACGGATTGAATATCAAAGCCTGATGGGTAATCCGGAAAGCGATTGAAGTCCCACGAATACATAGATTTCCTCTGGAGTAGTGAGAGAATTCTCTCTGGATCCAGGAGGATACATCCGGGGTTTGATGTGGGGATCGAGGAACCCCCTCCTTTTCAAGGACTGGGGACTGAAATGACTTCCGCCCTGTAAATGCGAGGGGACCGAACCCGAGGAAATGCGGTAGCGAAGGAGACGGCAGCTTTATGACTTGGCTACGTGGCCGTCGACCCTCACTTCGATCCCGACTGAAATTCAATTTCAGCTATAAATTTACCCAGACAGAAGATTATTATAAATCTGCCTCACGTTTTACATATAAATACCAGGGACCTAACTTATACAACTATAAACTAGGGTTAAACAGTATTAGAACACTGCACGCAGAGTGCACTCAATATAACAAGTACAAAACTATGTCATATATCATTGGTTAGTGACAATCACAGTCTCAGCAAGGCGTGCTTCAACCCTTTCAATCCTAAAAGTTAAATTATAGACGACAAAATGGAACCAACAATTTTTGTTAAGAAAACATACCGTGAATTTTACTTTGGTTTCTATCAAATAGGTACTAAAATCAAATAAATATAAAGTAGTGGGTTTGTTGCTTGTATTAATAATTTTATTAACGGTCTCTTTTGCGAAATTTCGACCCCTCTTTGGGTCATCTTCAAAAGCTGGCAAGAATATTACAGAACCATCTTGTTCTAACTATATTGTCAGTTCTTATCTAGTGATTTTCTGTATTATCGGGATTTATTGGGATTAATTAATTAGCACTTCCATATTTAATATATTTCATCGACTTTAAATTGATAACTTTGGAAATCCAACTTCTTAAACCCGACAATAAAAGTCACCTTACTCGAGGTGAGTGGTAGTGACTCAAAGAGAGGTCAAAATATCTCAAAAGTAAAATTATTATTATTTTTCCTTGAGAACCCAATAGTAAAATCAATTAAATATCTAATTATCTACCTTATTTATGACTTATAATATGATACGTCATCACGGAAGTATTTAAATTTAGTCTACCAATAAGTGTGCACATAGCTACGTTGTTTGAAATCAATTAAATAAATTAGACAATAATTATTGTCTTATTTATATAATTATTGTTCCAATTTTTGACCCTAAATTGTAAAAATTTGACCTTTAAATGAACTCCAAAAATTCTGGCCAACGAACACATCCTTTCTTTTGATATTATTGACATTTTAAAATTTGTTTGAAATTTTTAAGAGCATCCTAAGGGGAGATATCGTCGAGACACATTTATATCCGCGAATTGTCCGACCTAAATCCATTAGTCCGTTTTGTGTCCTCTGTTAATACCCTTCCCATCACCTCTTCCAATATTGAAGCCATCTCCCACATTCGTCACGTCCTTTCTTTGTTTTCCGAGCGTCTATGGTTTGCAGCCGATTAGCTCAGTTTCGTTTGCCTAGTTATAAAAGTTCTACTATTTGTTTATTTATATAATGTAATTATTTATTAAGAACATGTTCCTATTAATTGTAAGTGTTATTTATTTGTAGAGATATTATTTAAAAATTTGTTAGCTTAATATTGTTTAATGTTCCGTTGTACATATGTTTTTATCTATTGTGTCTCTGTGTTTTATAGGTTAAATTTATTATTTTATTTGCCTGCCAAACATGTACATTGTACTCTAAAGAGCGCCTCTCACGTGGCTGTAGAGGGCTCGTAAAAAATTTGTTTAAATAAATAAATATATAAATATATACATGCATACAAAAAAAGTGTTAAATTTTAGGAATCGGTTCAGAATGGTCTAAAACGGATTTTTAAAACGGAAAAAGTTTTCAAAAATTCGCATTACAAACATATTGAAGCAATTGCAATAGCGTAATTTTCTTTGAAAATTCGCTAAAAGCAATTCGATATTTATAAAAAGAATTTAAACAAAAACTATCTAGGCAGCGGGTAAAAAAGATTGTGAAATTTAAAGGTCATGATGTGAGTCTAAAGAAGGGAGGCAAGGGCTTAACAAAAGTTTCATACATTCGAATGTGTATGTGAGTATCGATCACTTCCCTTTAACTTGAAGGCTGTGGTAAAGCGACACTATTCTAATCTTGAATGACGAAGGACCTCCCCGTCTTCAAATTCCCCTCCTGCAAATTTGCCTCAATTCCCAGCTGTGTCTTTAGCCGTCTTCCTGACTGTGTCCCGGAGTGTTTCCATATGTCAAAGTCTCGCTTCGGGCCTAGTGCAAGCCCAACCCTTGAATACTAAGCACCGAGTTTGGAAGATGACTTTACCTCTTAGGGTGAAGGGGGTAAGGGAAAGGGAGAGACGAGCAATTTGTCCAAACGGAAGACTACCCTAGGCTTCAAACTGTTACAGTATTCAGCCCTAGGACACCGAGTTCAAGACAACTCATCAGAAATGATACCCCCGACGTTTCCCTCTCCTACAGCCGTGGTTCAAACAAGGTTAAACCATTAAGTGAAATACAGTCACATAATTCTTTCAGCTCTTTACAAAACCTGACGACTGAATACAATTCGATGTTAGTTCACATTTATCACCACGAAGGAAACAAAAACAAATAAAGCTAAAAACAAATTATGCAACAGGGTTAAGACTTAAACTTCCATTTCAAACAGAATGACATGAAAATATCATTCAACTAAAACAATTATTGCCTTGGGGAAACTAATACAAATATTCAACACTCAAAGTGATTACCATTTGTTAACTCGAAGTTCTTAGATTCACTTTAACCAGACTAACTTCTTATGGCATACTTATAATTGTTTTCTATATATTTTTTGACGTTTCTTTTACATCCTTGTCAACACTGCATTCAACTATTACAGGACTTTATACAGATGTATAATATACATCTGTATAAAGTCTTGTAATAGTTAAATAGTTAAATATAAAGAAAACAATTATAAGTATGTCTTAATAAGAAAGTCTGGCTACTCGATGTGATCGTCACAGAAAAGATCAATATTTCCCTTCTCTGGTATTAGAACTCACCAGCTATTACGTCGGTGTTTAGTTGTATGCTAAGCTATGCAAGCTATGCAATTTTTGTACCATTAAAAATAATACTTGATAATCATTTTTCCGCTAAAAATAACTTTATCTGAGCATAAACAAATAACAAGCTGAAAATAATTAAATACAAAAGAAATTATAAATAAAGATAAAAATAGACTGCCAATTAGTGTGGCACATAGCTTCCTCGCATCCTATCATGTACTATAACAATTATTGTTATATTACTTTATTGTAATATTGTTTATTTTGTAAAAACTATTAATAGTTTTAGCGATCTTTAACACTTCATAGCGGTGTCGCTGTTGGTTTTATTAAAAAATTGTATTTGAAAAAAATGTTTGTCTCATTGAATAGATGAAGTTAGATTTTTTCCCCGACATAAAATTCCAATTTTAAATTTAAAGTTCACGTTTACGCGAGCGTTGCTCGTGAACACTTGGACGGATAACGTTGTCCAACGAACACGTCCTGGGCATTGGTAAAATGAACATGTCTACCAAATTTAATCAAAATCAGTCGATATTTACTCAATTTATCGTCGCACGTTTCATAATTCGCGGACACACAGACCGACAGACAGACAGACAGACAGACAGACAGACACGAGACCAAAAATGTTCCCTGATGTCTGAAACAGATTTCTGTCTTGGAATTTTTCAAATCGGAGGCATAAAAGTTTTTCGTTCTCAAAAGTGAACACAATGCTTCCGTTACCTTCGGTAAGCTCGGAAGCAATAAATCTTTAATTAGTCTTGGAATAACCCAAAGAACAATGTTCATTCAATCTATAATATAATATAAATAGACTAAGTTAGAAGTTTTATAAGTAAAGATTCATTAAAATCTCAAAAAAAGTTTGAAATCAGTTTTAAGTCAAAGCTCATTAAGAAATGGTTTTGTTTCTCTCTATTAACCAACAGATTAAATATAATTCTGAAGAAAATTGATGTTGAAACAATTTACCAAAAGAATGGTTTTTATTCTGGCAATCTTTTAGGAGCAAAATTAGTCAATTTAAAAGTAATCTCTAAGTTTCACAAATTTATAGTTGAAATATCAAATTTATTATTGAATTGTTAGATTACCTTGAAAGTTCCAACGGCATGAGCTCCGTCGTATATATAGAGGTGATCATTGCAGTCTAGCTGCAGAAGATCAAATCTAAGCATGAAGCGCTGCAGTATAGAATGAGTCTGGAAGGTAATAACACAATCCAGGTTACGTTCATTTCTAGACCGCAGCGTGGCTCCCTCTATCTTTCTGTAGAGACCCTGCAGAAAGTGATTTTTGCAAAGCGTCTGCATTTCATCTGAAATCAAAGGAAAATAATCATTTCAAAATTTAATGTACAGAAGAGGTGATGTTGAAAATAAGATATTGTTAAAACTCTGTAGTAAGTGATTAGATTACGGAAGATGTTACATGGTTGAAATAAATACGCATAAAAAAAATCTGGTACTGCGGGTACCTCAGAACTTTTCCTCACTTTGGAGGCCGCCAAAGTGGCCGAGTGCTGGGAAGCAGCAGGAGAAAGCACCATTGTGCGTGGTCAGTACTTTGATGGGTGACCGATTTGAACTAACTGATTTTTTATCATTTTCAAAAAAAATAGACATTATTTTTATTTATTTTAATATTTGAATTTTGGCGGTATTTAGACAGATGTAAACAAAATTTGATCTTTAAAAAAATTATCGCACTATAATTAATTCTTATGTTCGCTAATGACTTTTAAACTAATAAATGGAATTTCATCGTTTTTTTTTATATTGGTTCCTTATTTTTTACCGGTTTCATAGATATGCTATAATATGTAAAAAGCGTATTTATACTTTCGGCATGATTAACCGTCAAAGTTTCAAAATTAAAAAGTATATAACTTCAAAATGGTGGCCAATATCAAAATTAAATTTAGTGGATTTGTTTGTCATACAGAGAGGTACATTCGTGCCAAATTTCAACTCGATCGAACCACTATTCGATTATTAACGATTTTTTAAAATGTTTGCTGACTCAGCAAACTGGGTTCAAGATGGCGGAAAATGTTGATTTTCTCAAGCGGCTCAACTAGAAATAAGGACTGATTTTTCTGCCTAAGTTTCAAGTCTCTAGGATAAATACCCTAGGCGCTACGATAATAACACACATATACATACAGACATCTTGCTGAAAACTACTCAGGAGGTCTTAAAAACACTCAAAACGGATAATTCAGTTGAAATCTCGAAATAAAATTTTGGATGAAAACAATACTTTTCTTACCATAGGTGAGGAAAAGTAAAGCCGAAATTAATATAGAGCATATAGGCAGCTAAGTACTAGTATGGTATAGGTAGTTTTTTTTTTTTCTTAGTAAGTATGGTATAGGTAGTTTTTTTTTTTTTCTTAGTAAGTATGGTATAGGTAGTTTCCGCATGATTTCTAGCCTTGGAGGATTTTAACAGTCCTTCAAGAAAGCAGAACTACACCAACTATTTTCCATCCAGTGTAGCCCTTAATGCGGAAATACAGTAAACCTCTTAAGTTAATAGTAATGTAATTTTAGTTCATAAAGAAAGTCGCTAAAGATCTAGGGTTTAGAGAGGGGCTACAACTTGTCAAAGAAGCTTATTTCTAGATCGATAGGTTTTACATTGTCAAATAATTGTATTTATGATTTGAAATTCAAATTTTACCTTAAACAAACAGCGTTCTGTTATCTGTATATTATCGAGATAAGAAACTTGTAAATTATTTCGGTAATACCACATTTATAATCGTAAAATTAGCATTAAAGTAAATTATTTCCTTTTACATTTTCAATTGTTTTTCCTTTGATATTCAACTTTTACAAAGTAATGAAAGAATAAATTTACTCAGTTCTTTTAAACTTTTCTACTTAAAACTTTTGTCCCTAATTTTAATTTTTTTTAATAGAATAAAAAAGGAGTTTCTTTTTTGTGTTTGTTTAATAATATCTTCGTTTACTACTGTAGCAATTATTTTCAGAATCAAATTAAGCTACTGACGTACGTAGGTTGATTCACAATTAATGAATATAATGTTAGCTCGAGCTCTAACTACATTGAGTAGGCGAATTCCCATGGAGATGAAACTAAAGTGGGCGTTCACAAATCACAAAAAGTAAATTGCTTTTTAATTCAAAACAATATATATGTATATGCAAATCTATCTCTCCCGAAAATTGAGTTAAAATAGTAGACGCTTCATAGAACTTTCATTGTAATATTCCCTCTAGAAAGTTAAAACAGATGAGAAATTATAATAACTAAATTCATAAGGAAATCTTAATTTTAGAAATTGAATACTCGCAATTGTTTCTTTAGAAATAGATTTTAACCACTCTAAAACGAAATTATGGATATAATATTTGTTATTTATAATTATTTCAGAAAGATATTGGATTACAAAAACAATAGGGTTAAGGATAAGACAGTGTTATAGAAATCTGCTATTTCAAAAGATCATATTCAGTATTATTATACCGTAGAATGTAGAATATTATAGTCTACTAACAAGTTCATTGTAACAGTTCAGGATTTAGTAGACGCCCTCCGATTAGTCCATTATAAAGTATGACAATGTATTAAAATATGTGAAATAAGACAGTTTAAATCTAATTCTGAAATATAGTCAGGAGAGTAGAACATATTATTGTGATGTCAAATCAAAGAAAAAACTAACCCATCAAAACATGATGCACGAGCTCCACACCTTTCAGATCCTTCAAATGCAAACCAAACGTCGCTTCAATTTCTCAAGATTTAAACAACGTCTAGTAGTAGTAGTAGTCTAGTACTTCCTACTAGAACGGGTAGGACGAACCACTTGTTCGTGGACGAACCACTCGTAAGACGAACCACTCGTTCAATTTTAGGCCCATTTTACGCCCGTGGAGGAGAGTTCCACCTACTTTACACATCATACACTTGTACATTGTACCACCGAAGCGAGTATGGTGAGGTCATTAATAAGCTAAATAAGCGGTGCGTCAAAGCGTGAGGGAAGAGTGCCCCATTGGGTGTCCAGTAGCTTATGTTATCGCCCTGTTCCGTCATCGAACCATAGGTACAAATCACATCAGCATGACACGGATCGGACCCACTTCAATCGGAACCATAGGGGGTGTCCCTCGCCTTGCTCCGTCCGCGATTCATAGATGCAATTCAGAGTATCATGGCACGGGATCGAACCCACGACCTCGAGTCACCTCGACTTATTGAAACCTGGACGAGCGCCTTAAGCCCCTCGGTCACGCTGGCTCCCTCGCTTTTGGCCTAAATAAGGCTAACATTAAAGTGCCTATAAACAAACATTAAGTCATATTTTAAGTTGTGATCTTGTTCGGAAAACCTAGATGAATTAGGTTTGGATGTTTTTAATTAGTAAATGTTTTTGAAACGAAGTTCCTTATTTGTATTAATTAGTACTATAATAAATATTGTAGCATTAACTAGTTTATTTCTTTATTGTAGTAGTTAATTACTACCTATAAGGGGGGGGGGAGTATTTTTTCAGAATTGGATTTAAATTGTCTTATTCCACACATCTTAAGATATAGTCATAGGTTATAATGGATCCAGCCCCGTGGACGTCTACATAGCAGTAAGTGGAATCCTGAAATAGGAATTTCAATGAACTTGTTAGAGTATTGATTCCTGTTTATTTATAAATGAAACCGAGATTTCATTATATCGCGACTAAAATAGTGATTTTGTTCAAGAATCCATTATTCCAAAACAAATATGTTTCATTATTATTGTAAAATTATTATGTTCGGCAGAGTAAAAGATAAAGGTAAGTAGGTGAACGTGGCCAGCCCAAGAAGACTTGAAAAAGGAAAGAATGTGGAAAAAGAAAAGAAATGTGACAATACCTGAAGGGAAGTTTAAGAATGACAATTAATCGTCCCGACTGGAGAATCTTTAAAGCTGTCATGTGCTTTTCAAGAAAGCGACAGCAATTGAAGTGGTTGAAGGTGGTTTCCTCATCTTCTTCTCACACTGGGCTTTCAGGCAGACTATCAGATTTGAATACTGATTTATCGATAGTTTTTTTTAATAAATGCTTGTCAAAAGATGATAAGATCGTTTTAAAAGTGGCGCTGAGATTGTTCATAATTTTAAATGTGGTATTCCAGAAGTATTTTTCCATAATACATAGTTTATTTTTCTCCACATAATTGATTAAATCCGTAGTGAATGGAAGTTTTTATTTTCTTACATAGTATGTTGCATTATCCACAGCTGCTGGTCAAGGCTGGTTCTAAGCGATAAAGGACCTCTTGGGTGTTCTTAGTCTTACAGACTCGGTTGCTATGGTTATAACATCTATATTATCGTATCCCTCACTTCACTGAGCTTACTATGCTATCTCCCTCACATCTTACCACACAATAGTGTACCCTTAGCATTACATTTTTCCTTCTATTCTTCCTTTTCACACTCCTACAGATATTATATTGTAAGAATAAAAATTAATACTTATTGTCAAATAGATCATAAATGAAGCAACATGAGATGAAAGGAAATAGTTATTTATGCACCTTGGGAGTAAAGTAAGCCATTATTCCCTGAGCAAAAAAGTTGGATCTTGAAGCGAAGCCGAAGGAACCATGTTCCCTAAATCCCGAGGCGAAGCCGAGGGAACTAGACTCTGTAATTCCCGAGGCGCAGCCGAGGAAATAACGATAATTTTAATTAATAACGATAATTATTAGCACTTTTAATTGCAGATATAAGAGATTCAATATAAAAATCAAATAAGAATTGGAATTGAACTCAAATATAAGGTTATTTAGATGCAGGTTATAAACAAAGATAAACAAGGTCGAAAAAGCAGTGTCGCCAACCTGATTTCAACAACATCATTATACTAGCCATCCATTCTCCCGAGGCGAAGCCGAGGGAATTTGAAGTTTTAATTCCCGAGGCGCAGCCGAGGAAATAACGCTAATTAGCTTCTAAGGCGTAGCCGAGGGAGATAATTATTGCGAGAGGAATAATGGCACTTTACTCCCGAGGTACATACAATATCTCCAGTAGGGAGAAAATACACATTTCCATCCATTGCACAGTTTTTATTTATTATTTTAAAAACAATTTTTAAGTTTTTGGTAGTTTTCATACTACGGAAAGTTTAAATTTTAATTCAAATCAAATTATAATTATTATTAACTACGGGAAACAGACAGTGGCACTGGAGTGTATTTTTCACTGTCTGTTTCCCGTAGTTAATAATAATTATAATTTGATTAAAATTTATTATTTTAATAAATAGCAATAATTGTTAGCACTTTCATTAGCAGATAATACAAGAGATTCGATATTAAAAACAAATAAGAATTGGAATTAAACTCAAATAGAAGGTTATTTAGATGCAGGTTATAAACAATGATAAACAAGGTCGAAAAAGCAGTGTCGCCAACCTGATTTCAACAACATCATTACATTAGCCATTCATTCTCTACTATTTATAAAATAATTAAGTTGGCAATCTTTTTTCCTTCCTACTTTTGCTTTTTCTCCCTACTTTTGAGTTCAGGGAATAAAATACTTACCCCAATAAACTAATCCAAAATTATAAATTTTTCTCCCTACTGGAGATAAACCTTATTTACACACCTATCAATGTGATATTTTGTGAAACCTGTCTCACCACTCTGTAAATCATCAATGATGAGACCACGTATGTGTTATATCGTCATCATCAAGAATAGATACAATGCTTAAGTTAAATGAAGTCTTATTATCATAGTACGAGTACTTTTTCAAAATGGAGACTAGCCATGTTAATACATTTAAAGCTTTAATTTTAACTAAAAGAAGGCCGATCATGAACTATAACATTAAAATAATGTTATTTCGTGGAGTATAATTCAGCTAGATAATTGTGTGAATGTTAAGATTCAAAATAATTTACAACTCATATTCAAACAAAAATGCAAAACCTTAATAAAATAATTAATCCATTTAATATTCCGCGATTCATCCATAAGGAGTAAGAACAAATTGCTAATATGTATGTGAAATAGCTGTTAGACCTTTATTAAAGTACGCTTGGGCTGCTTGGAGCAGAACATTAATTCAAACCTGCAAATGTCAGGTTATCCAAATAAATAATTCACCTAGACGTACACTAATTAAAACCGACAACGACAGATCGAAGATTTCAATGAGGCCAAATCCTTTTCTACAAACTGTATAGACAGCGATAGTCCATTAGTAACTGAGCTTAGCGAGCATTTGAACCTTAATTCCCATTTTAGTCGTCATAGAACTTTAGAGCACAGACTACTATGAACTAGGAGCTTTATCATTCTGTGTAGTTGAACAATTGAGAGCTTAAATTCTTGCATTGCTTAATAGATTTTTAAATAATTTCAATTGTTAGTTGTAAGGTTTTTAATTAAATTTCATTTTTCAGTAATACTTTCACTATAATTTGTAAATACATAGGTAATAATTATAGTCAGGGTGCCCATAGGCAAAAAAGTAACTTATACATACTCTTTCCAAACCTTTTTGTATGGCTTGTTTAGGCAAAGTCTGACACCGTTTTCCTCTGGGACTTTTTTTAGTTTTGGGGCGTTTTTTGTTTATTTGAACCCTAAAATTTTGACGCGTCAGACTTGAAAATCGGAAAAAGTTCTGCGTCAGACAATAATAAAATGTTGATTTATAGGGTTCAAAATAATGTATCTTGAGAAAATCAGCTGGTTATTAATCATTAATTAATATTAGTTCATATTAATTAATATCCATTATTATTAATTAAAATTAATTAATATCATTAATTAATAACTGGCTGATTTTCTCAAGATACATTATTTGAACCCTATAAATCAACATTTTAATATTGTCTGACGCAGAACTTTTTCCGATTTTCTTGTCTGACGCGTCAAAATTTTAGGGTTCAAATAAAATAAAAAACGCCCCAAAACTAAAAAAGGTCACAGAGGAAAACGGTGTCAGATTTGGCCTAAACAAGCCATACAAAAAGGTTTGGAAAGAGTATGTATAAGTTACTTTTTTGCCTATGGGCACCCTGACTATTAATTTATTATTATTAAAAAAAAAATTGTAAAGTGTAAAGGATAAAGTAAAAATTATAAAACTGACCCCATTTTACTACGTTTTTATTAGCTTGGTTTCTTGTTTGTTAGTGTGTATGTCTAGTACAATACTGTACAAATCTTGCAATCTATTTTTAACTAACTTCCCGAGTAGCTAGACATTTGAAAAAGAGAATTAATTTTTCTACCTTTGTACTTCGTTACTTGTACTCATTTTTCTCCTCTTACCGTCCTCTTCACGGGGGCATATTGATGGCACGGTTTCAATTCGGTGTCGGCGAGATTTGTCCTTTTATAGGTTTAAGATCTGCTCTCAAGTTGGTTGTCATTTATATGAAGTAAATAACTTCGGAACTATTTTTTTCACTAACATTATATTATAACAATGACAATTATATTAACACTACATATGATTCAACAAAACATTTAAAAACGTAGTATAAAAAAAAAGTTATTTTTATCTTATAATTATATGCTATATTGTTGAACTAACCACTGTTTATTATTATAAATAAACTTTTTGAACAGAGCATGGTGTGCTTTTTAACTTAATTATTGAATTGAATTTTTTAAATAATTAAATTGTAGCCTTTCAAAATGTAATTATATCTTCTTTAGAAATCAGGTGCGGAAACTCAAGAATATTAAATACAGATGACTTTAGTACTAATTACATCTTCTAAAGACTTATGGTTCCCTAATTCTAAGGGTTGATTCTAAGGGGTTCTAAGGAATCTTTTACAAATGTATAGCAACTAAGTTCGAGAGCATTAAATATAGGAAATGTTAGTATCACTTCAATTCCTTTGTAAGAATTTACATACCTTAGACCTTAGTCTTATTTCTAAAATCGTCTCTTTTCTAGGTCTTGAATCTTGTAAAAGTTTGTCAATTCATAAAGATTTTAGGTTTATTTACCTCTATCTATTTATGTTTTTACTACTCTATCTCTTTTACAAGTGTATAGACTCACCCTTAAAATTTTAGTGTTATAACTCAAGAATATAAATCCAAATTTTTTTTAACGCTACTTCTTTTATAGATTTAGGCTTTGTTTTTCTCAAAATCACAAAGGATTGGAATTTGTTAACTTTCTAAATAATACTCTTCACAATAATCCCTTCATTTTTCAAGGGTATTTTATTTGATAAAATTTAGAATCTTGCGATCAATAATAGAAAAGATTATTCTTATCCTTTCAAGATAGTTTTTCAAACCTCTCTAACAAAGTATTTGAAAGACGGTAAGCATTTGTAAATATAGTTTCTAGATGTAGATAGTTATTCTCATTTCAAGAACTTAGAGACCTCATCAAAATTCAAGATTCTATCCTCGAGTAATTATTCTTTGTTTTATTTGACTTAATTTTATTAATTTTTTTTGTAAGCGTTAAAAAGCATTTATCCTTGACATGGTTTTACATTTTCCTTTCTTTATTTACAAAATGAAAAGAGTCAAACAATTATTTTTTAAAAAATAGTTATTTATGCACCTAGGGAGTAAAGTAAGCCATTATTCCCTGAGCGAAAAAAGTTGGTTCTTGAGGCGAAGCCGAAGGAACCATGGTCCCTAATCGGTTAGACTCTTCAATTCCCGAGGCGCAGCCGAGGGAATAACTCTAATTAGCTCCCGGGGCGCAGCCGAGGGAGATAATTATCGCGAGGGGAATAATGGCACTTTACTCACGAGGTACATACAATATTTTATCTCCAGTAGGAAGAAAATACACATTTTCGTCCATTGCACAGTTTTTATTTATTATTTTAATAAATAACAATAATTATTAGCACTTTTAATAGCAGATATAAGAGATTCAATATTAAAAACAAATAAGAATTGGAATTAAACTCAAATAGAAGGTTATTTAGATGCAGGTTATAAACTTATAAACAAAGATAAACATGGTCAAAAAAGCGCAGTGCCGCCAACCTAATTACAACAACTTCATTACATTAGCCATTCATTTTCTACTATTTATAAAATAATTAAGTTGCAATCTTTACTTTTTTGCTCTACTTTACTTTTTCGCCCAACTTTTACTTTCTCTCCCTACTTTTTGAGTTCAGGGATGAAACTAATTCAAAATCATAAATTTTTTTCCCTACTGGAGATAAAAGTATTTTATATTTCAAACTGCAATACATTCTCGGTCAATGCACTCTAATGTAATGTTAGTTCATTTACCGAGAAAATATATTATACAAAGTAATAAAGTAGTTTAAATAATAGAAAGCAGATTTCTCACTTAATGTGACAAATAGCACCTTGCTTTTTTTTTAAGTTTTATTCTGGACCAAAAGTTTTCCTTTTATTTTTGTCCACGAAGTTAAAAATCATAATTAAGTATTTCACTAAGGGAGAAAAAAAAACCTCTCTCTATCTCTTCATTGTTTTACTGGATTTTTAGACTCGCTATAATTTCTTTTTTTTTTGGAGGCGAATTTCGGAAAAGCTTTTTACATTCCCACCCTTCTCATTCCCTTAATTCCATCCCTGAAACAGAGACACCCCCTGAATTCCGGAGAAAAGGAGGGTCTAAAAGACATTTCCCATGAATAATTTCCGTTTTTTCTCTGATCCAACTACGAGGCTATTAATCCCTCTTTAGACAACCTTCACTTTATATATATATATATATATATATATATATATATATATATATATATATATATATATATATATATATATATATATATATATATATATATATATATTCACATTTCTTTCAAAGGTTTTCATGTCAATGTTGCTTTTGCTTCTTTTCATTCACCCTTATCATTTTTTTTCAATTCTTATAATCTTATTTTCTTTAAAACTCAATTATTATTTTATCTACTTGAAAAAAGTGTTGTTTAATTCAGAAATTCTTTGGACAAATAAGGGATTAAATTAAAAGTTTATAGGAATCACCGTCGTAACTATGTAAAATATATAAATACATTTCACAACAGAGTCAATCAATAGAAAGTTTTAAAAAACAAATTAATCAATACCTTCTCAATGAATATCTTCACACTAATATTTAATAACTAATTACTGCTCAGTCACACTTTTACCTTCTCACCTACTTTCTTTTATTTTTGTCGTTAACTTACTTGTACACTTCATAAAATCTTAAATATGAATGTATAGTTGTAAAAAAAAAAAAAAAAAATCTACTAATAGATAGAAAATCAACGAATGTAAAAAACGTTAATAATGTAAATAATTAAATCGAGACAGAGACCTCGCTCTAGGTGCCAATCTGCACTTACTGAGGTCTCTCTCCACAATAATTATCCAAATAATAATTTGTTTTAAATTAAATAATAATGTATGAAAATTATTTTATGTATTATTTTTGAGAATTGTTTTATTGTAGTCCAGGAGATAGCGTGCAAAAATGTGTCTGACTAACATCAAGCTAGAATTTTGTATATAAGTCAATCTTTTAGCGCCTTTTAAGAATATGTGATCAGTTAAGTTCGTCTGCGGGACATAGCTTGGCAATAGGTGTTTCAAAAAAAAAAAAACCCGTGGAGAGTGGCCATGTCTCACCAATTATGGTGGACAATGTGATTTTCATGATCCTGAGTACAGAATTAGTTAGTAGACCAAAAATCAAGTCGATGTTATTTCCACACTTGATAGGTTAGTTATTGAAATATTACTAAAAATCAACGGTGTCACCTGTCAAGGGAAAAACTAACATCAACTTGATTTTCGGTCTACTAACTAATTCTTTACTCAGGATCATGAAAATCACATTGTCCACCATAATTGGTGAGACATGGCCGCTCTCCACCGGTTTGTTTTTTTCAAAAGCCTATTGCCAAGCTATGTCCCACAGACTAACTTAGCCGACCACATATTCTTAAAAGGCGCTAAAAGATTGACTTATATACAAAATTCTAGCTTGATGTTAGTCAGACACATTTTTGCACGTTATCTCCTGGACTATTGGAGGAAATAAATATTATTTTAATAAAGAATGAGATGTAGATATCTGGGCACGGCAGTGCCAACTCATGGCAATTTTGACCCCCCCCCCCCTCTATTATCCTACTGAAAATACTTAGATATATATAAAATTAATTTTAAATTAAAGTTCATAAACTAAACCAGAAATAAAAATGCCACACCTCAGTAGTTCATAAATATGAGCCTAAAGTTTAGTTATTTTGTCACTGACTCACTCACTCATCATAATTCTAAGGCACTTCTACACACTCCAAAGAGGCTAAAATTAAATGAGGTGTCGTATACAAATTTGTATTCTTGTGTTGCGACGCTCAAATGAAAAAATAATATTTATATTATTTGATTTAAGATTGTAGTGTGTATTTACCAAGTCAGAAAAAGTTTTTAAATTTAAACGTGTTGAGGGATTTGGGAAAGAGAAGAGAGAGAGAGGGACAGACAAACATCATGTACTTGGACTAGATAAATTAGACCTAGTAGAACTTACTCGGACAGTGGGAGACTTGGCTAAACCTATGATCTCACAACTTTAGCTTATATTTTTCTTGGGATATTTTAATTAGAAAATATTTAGGAAAAGTTTTTTTTTTTTGTTGGAGGCTCATTATCAGGGAGGGTGAATTCTATTTGAAGTGCATTTAAGGAGAGTATTTTTCTATATTTTCCCACGCATATTAAACTATATTAAAACAAATTTATTATTCAACTACATTAAAACAAAGCTTAGAACAACAGTATTACAATCCTAGATTTGGCTTAATGTGTTGCATAGACCAGAAAACACATTGTATTCGAAATATGACGGTTCTTTATAATTTTTCAAGATACCATTTTTAAGGTCCTCAGGCAAAACCAAAGATCATTATAATTATCTGCGTTTTGTCTATCAGTCTGTTTATCGTTAACGCACTTTATCTCCGAAAATACGTAACACAAAAATTTGAAACTTTGCAGTTAGTTTATGTGTAACAACCCAAACATAGGGAACATAAAAAGAAGCCCCATTAAAAACGTGGGGTTCCAATTTAATTTCAATTAATTTGAATGAATTTCACTTGATTAAAATTTCCTTTATAGAAAACTAAATAAACTGAAAATTCAAAACGGATAGTATATTTTAAGTAAAACTGTACTCTTTACTCTGTTAATTGTGTAAAACGTTAGATATCGTGAGTTTAGAATATTTATTTTTAAATAATTTAGTTCACACTGAAGAAGTTCAGAATATGTTTAATATTCTACTACTAATGGACCTTCATCATATTTCAGCAGTTAAAAGTAGGAGCGATATGATTCTTGGTAAAGAGTTTTTTGCCCTTTATAAAACGTATTATTTGTCATCCCCCATCATTGTTTGAGAATAGGAAAACTCATATAGAAGATATTTTGGGAAAAGCTTTTTCCTGAGGTTCGAGTTATAGGAATAATGGTTAGCAGACATTTCACACATAAAGGTTCGTGAGACGTGGAAGATACCTTCCCTTGCAGGTTTCCATCTACCCACGGAGTACAGTCATCCCTTCAACTTACCGCCCTTTAAAAAAAAAACCCTTTAGGGCAGTGATTGATGAATCCCTTGGATCAAGACGTCTAAACTTCTATGACCGGAGCCCTCCGTAGCTCCCTAGAACCTCCAACCCTTTCCAACCTTACCTCCAAAGAGAAAAATACATTGCTAAAAGTTCTTTGAGCTCGGTAGACTTTTTTTCTTCTACCTTTCCGACGAATAAACCGCCGTTTATCATGAAGGAGTGACGTACCAGGAAAGAGTTCAACGATTTCTGTTCCTAACACATTTAGCTTTAAAATATTCCTGATAAATATCCTAGTTTATTCCATTTCTTCTTTTATTGTACAACACTTCTATGCTTTTTAGTTAACACTAAATGTTTTCAGTTACTAGAAGGTGTTTTAAACAGCTATTCCTTCAATTATTCCATAATATGAGTACCTAAAACAGATCATTAAAAGACTGAATATTAAAAAAAGAGAAATTATTACCTTAATTGTAGTGGATTCGTCTTTTTATTTAGATTGGTGGAATTATAATTATTATAGTCATAAGAAAAAAATATTTTGCTAATAAACAGACTGAAGCATTATTTAAATGTTAAATTTTGCGTGATAAAGGAAAAAAGTGGGAAAACATGTAATTTTTCATAAGGCAGCCGCATTCTAACGAAGACAGCCCCCTCCGGTTCTTCGTAACGTTTTATTAAATAACCCGGAGCTTCCGTTGAAGGCGACGAAGCAGGAAGTCACGCAAAAAGGTCTCGCTAAGTATAATTATCAGGAGAGTTGCAGAGCTAAGCATTTCCAAGGGTTTTCAGGTAGGGAAAATCTCCCGAGGTAGGCTAAGGGACAATTTGAAAAACGGGTTCTTTTTCTGGTTATATATTAGTCGAGGAGAGAATGTAGAGGCTTTTCGGTGTAAACCCCTCGCTTGAGAAAATTCAAAGTGTGAGAGGAATAGATTTGTAAATGTTTACGAGTGTGTGACATCTGGGTGTATTTCCACGCGTGAAGACCAAAGTTAAATGAACGTCAGCCTCGTGTAGAGGAAAGCAATCAAGGTAATGGTTAAAGTGCCTAATTATAAAGGACCTTTTCGTTCTGCTAAGTATAAGACCCCCTCCAAATCTTACTCGTCGTATGCCTTCTAATTTCCCCGTTCAGAACACGGAAAACACAAATAGAAGAGCAACATCTCCTATTCACCGAGAATCTTTCCCACAGACATATCGTTACATCTTCAGGGAAATCAAGCTTAAAATGGGCCAGAGATAAGAAAAAACCTCTTACACTAGGTATTTATCTCAAATGGAAAAGTACTTTCTGGTACGTATATAAAGATAAGTTCTCCCTATATCAAGACCAAGTTTCTCTTGGTAGTTCAGCTTTAAACAGACCAAAATAGACATGCAATTGTCATCAAGCACAAAAAAAACCAACCAGACCCTCATTCAGATAAAAAGTGTTAGTGATATTGAATTTAAATTCCAAAATATATTATTATTAAATTAATATATTATAAACTATTAGAAAAAAGTGACACAACAGGGAACTTACTATAGTTTGCATAACTAATTTTCATTTCCAGTGGATAAACACATTTTCATTAAATAATATTATTCCATAAATATCCCACTTATTCTTATATCATAAGATGTTAATACCATAATTTAATCTCTGCGGCCACATATATAGTTATAGTATTAAATACATATTTATAATTTAATGTAAGTAATATAGTTACATAATCTAGAAAATAAAAATAATAAGAAAGAATAAAAAAAATAACGATTTCAAAATTTGAATGCTAACATTCAATTGCTAACATCAATTGCTAACATTCAACATTATATTGCTTAACAAAGACCTTTCGTATAATCTTTGAAGTTTGCCGTACAATATTAAAGTCACCACAGCAATTCTGTGGTCATTGGTTAGCTGTGAACGTTATTTCGACTTTATGAACTTCACTCTGGGGTACAAAGATTCACAGCAATAATATGTGCATCCAAAAATTAAAATTAGAAGGCAAACGGTAAGTAACTTTTTTTAAGAGTGCAGATATTTTTGGTTCTAGAGAAAATTTTCAAAATTCAATTATAGAAATTGATGTGTGCTGCATTTGCAATGACTGATACTCTTTTATCTCTAATAATCCAATTTCAGAAATATGCAGTGGCGTAGCTAGGGCATTGGGGCCCCCCCGCAAGAACTTTTTGGGGGCCCATCGCCAAACAAAATTGATGAGCAAAAAAAAAAAAACCTCTTGCGTTTATGAACTAGGGGCCCCCCTTGTCGTTGATTTGGGGTCCCCTAGCGGTGGGGGCCCTCCTGCAATGCGGGCCCGTGTGGGCCCATAGTTACGCCACTGGAAATATGATTTCAGTTTTTGTATTATTTCAGAAACCGGTCACTTGTCGTGTTTGTTTGCAGTTGGTGTTGAATTTTTCCGCCAACATTTCTCAGAAATTTATCGATTTTTCGACTAATACTAATAATTTAGTGAAAATAATGAAAGGTTATTCTATATTTATCGGAAATACATAATCTATACAAGTTTCTGCTTTCTAGGTAGTCAGGAAGTATATTAGTTTCAATCGAATAGGGTTTTGGAAATTGTCTGTCAAGGAACATTCAATGTCTAAATCTGAAAATTTACTTCCATTTTTCGATACTTATCGGTATTCAAAAATAAAACAGTAGAGGTAAAGCGAGTTGAAAAATCAACAAGGAACACGAGTTGTAATATTTTTCTATTTCTGGAAGATAGAAAGGAAGGAAAAACCCAATATTCCTACAGTTGGAAAAGAATTACCACAATGGATGTATACAATATGCTATCGGAAGTAAGTAGGAGTGTTTGAGTGAAATATTTACTCTTTTTTATAGTAAAGAGTGAATGAGACAGGTAACAGAAGAGGGAATAAGAATAAGTTTAAAAAACTAAAAACAAAACCAAAAATAAACAGGAGAGGAAGTGAGTGAGTTTTATGTTTGTATAGAAAGCTGGCTGAGGGAGGAGACTTTATGTGTTTGGCAAAGAACCTGGGTTTGGCTACAAAACAAAGACACCCGGGTATGGGATCAAGGAGAGCCCGTAGCTCTCTGCAAGAAAACACAGGGGGAAAATACACAACACAAACCTTCCGCCTAGCAGAGAGAAAAATGGAAAAACAAAAGAAATAACCTCATGGTTTTGTATTTACCCTGTTAGCTCGCACTCTACATTCAAATATGGACGTCCCTGTGCAAAAGCCTTCACAGCATTGTCCCTAGTGCATGGTAGGGACGGTGTTGTGTTGATTTATTTACATAAATAAATAGTATTAGCAAACGATAAACAACCACTTCAAAATTTAAATAAATATTATTTAGATAATGTTCTGTTTATATAAAAGCCAGGGAAGTTGTCAGTTTTGAAGTACTTACGTTAGCTGTCACTTTACTAAATAGGTACTTGAATCAATGTTAATGGTTTAGGCCGAAATTAGTGAATCAATGTATTGACAAGCTATAACTATAAAACCAATACTGGCCGTTGTAAACTTCTTTAACCAACAAATTATCGTGAAATAGTTATTATCAATAATATTTGCTAAAATCTTGTGAATAATTGAATCGACTGTCAATTGTGTTGTTCTTTCAGATTCCTAGAACACAGAACCTTTCCGACATTTCTCCTTGATTATGGATTTTAATTTACGAAAAACATGGTGTCCAATTTTAATGCTATATTATACTATTAAACAAGTATGGCGCGCTTCACGTAAGTACGTGGGGCGATAATCACCGGTTTCGATTAAATAATGTAAGTTAAAATTATTAAGCGAAATATAATTACACTTATTTTAATAGTAATATTAATAGTATTACGCAACGATTATTCATTTATTGGCGCCCTCTCTAGAAAATTATTTTGAACACAACCCTATAAGTTCAGCTTCCTAAAACATGTGACTTACACACTTATATTCTCATATAGATATCTGTTTAAAAAGATGGTTATCTCAGTCCTGTAATGACTACATTCTGGTCTTAAAGCTATAAGACCAATAAAGGGTAAGAAAATAAAGGGTTAGAAAATAAATACTCTTTTCTACAGAAATTAAGTGCTTAGCATTCGCTTTAGCAATAACTAGTAATTATGAGAATATGCAAAAGAGTTGGAGTTGAAGAAATAGTTTTGTATCTGATATCTTGCTGCACTGTTTAATTAAATGACTTCACTCCTCATGCCTAATTTATTTCTTAATTAGTTTATCAGCTTTAAATCTCTGCCAATTTCTGTACTTAACTGTATTTTCCTCCTCCATAATGAATATTTTGGAGAGATCTATTTTTTTTCGGATTTAGAAAATAAATACATAAGCCCCTTGTATACATTCTAACGGAAGTCTAATTCAGTTGCTTATTCGTCACGCACTCTACGGGATCTCACACAATTGGTTTTAGGTTTCTGTACAAGTACGAAAAGAAACCTTATATAACGGCTCTGTCTGTTCGTTGGTGTCTGTCCGTTGCTTGTTTCAATTCATAAACTACTATAGCTAGGAACATGAAATTCGGCACACAGGTGCATCTCGGCATTCGAGGCAACTGGACACATTTTGGATTTTTCTAACTTAATATTTTCAAGATGGCGGTGACTGGCAGGTGACTAAAAAAATAGTTATTAGTCACCCTGACATGTTATATATCAATTTAAAGGCCTTGAAGTGTAGAAAAAGAACATGCAATTAATAAAATTTTACACTTAAAAGTTTCAAGATGGCGGGCGACTAAAAAAAGTTTCTAGTAACTATGACATGTTATACATCAACTTAAAGGTCTTGAAGTGTAGAAAAAGAATATTACTATTAAAATTAGTGTAATCATATTACAATTAATAATTTTAACTTTAATGTACAGAAACCGGCGATTATCGCCCCACGTACTTACGTGAAGCGCGCCTTACTTGTTTTACTATACTTACTACAAGCTTATGTGTAAACGCTCCAAAATCAAAATTGGTAGAGTAGGAAGTAAAGTATACTCTACTCGCTACTCTACTCTCCTGTTTACTCTACCCGTGTAAACCAGGCTTAAGAAGTTACTGTCTCCTCACTCTACTCTCCTGTTTACTCTCCAGTTACTCTCCTCGTCGACTTTCCTCTTTACTCTACCCTGTAAACCATAGGCTTAAGAAATTATAGGTTTGAACTGTGAGTGAAAATTAACATTTTATAGCCTATATAATATTACAGTATTAAGAACTAAAATAATGATAAAATTTAAAAAGTGAAATAATGATAAAACTTATACTATTTAATTTTTTTTTTTTTTTTCAAAAAAAAGCACTTAGCATACTATTGTAATGTTTTAGACACTGAAACCATTGTTTTCTATTAAAAACTATTTCTTACAGTTTTAAAAGCATAGATTTCGTAACAGTTGAACATCTCTCGAAAACAGACTAGAGGGTGAGAGTAAGGGCTACCAAAAATCCAGATGTGGGAGATCCCTAATGTAATAGTAGTGCGCGCGAAGGAAGAGTTTACCAACTCAGTTAGACTTCAGTTAGAGTGGATACAGGAGCTTAAACTTTGCTTCTACCAGGGGGCAATGCAAGCTGTGTTGCCCTATCTCACCCTTAGAGTCATATTATCACCCATCCAAGTGATAAAAGATAAAATTTAAAAGAGAGAAAAGATAAAATAAAACTTTTCCAACCGTCAATGATTCTTCAAAACAGAAAGAAAGAAACAAATAAAAATAATATAAAGAAAGAATTTTAAAGAAAAAAAAAACACTGTAATGCACTTAAGAAATTTTTTAAAATAAATTAAATTATATTTTACCGAAGAAAAATATTAAACTTCTAATTCCTATTATTATAATATATATATATATATATATATATATATATATATATATATATATATATATATATATATATATATATATATATATATATATATATATATATATATATATTTATATATAAATTTATATATACCACATGACCACGACATTTTAATGCTTGTGAAATGGAGAAAACCAGTATACATTTGTCTAATTGATATAGTTGATGTATCTTAAGGGTGATTTACATTTATTAAGGTATTAAGTAATTAACTAAATATTAAGTGAATTAATGCATGTGAACAATGAATTTAGTAATTAGTTGCAAGTTAAAATTAAGTGTGCAAGTAGATAAGTATAGAATAGAATTTCATCTATTTTTCTTAAATTTAAGAAAAATAGTAGGTTTAGTAGGTGGGCGTGGCTAATCACTGGACATGCGCAATTTAGTTAAATGCACAAGTTTGAAGTAGGCTCGATTATAGATTAGTAGATGTTCGTTTATATATCATTTTTAGAAACGTTTTATTGGGTTAGAAAAATGTTATATTGGACAATAGGAAGCAAACTAAAGAACTTAACAAAATATCAAGTTGAAAACGTGTAATCGCTTACTAAAAATTAAGTCACTTAAAATTTAGTTAAAACTACTTAGTTACATAATTCGTGTAAATCAGCCTTTAAGATGCGAAATTAAGAATCTTTAATCCATTTTGATTACCATTTGGTCCGCTAGAAGCTCTGATATCATTTTATATAAAATCAGAACTTTTATCGCCTAAATATAGTACTGCAGTGAATACAAGTGGGAACAAATCTATCATATTCTACTTCCTGGCAGGATATTGCATGCCATATTACCCCAGAGCTAAAACATATATATCCTTGTTAGAAGTTACCGGTAACTGTTTCTAATTTATGTAATTGTCATAGCTAGGTTATGGCAATATTTTGGACAGGATGGTTACGAATTTATTTATAAACTAAACATATTAATAACAGTAATTGAAGAATATTCTTATTTGAAATTGAAGTGGGTAATTTTGACATTTATAATTGACCTGAAGATTTTGATAACTTGTTTGTAAATATGATATTTTGAAGGTTATGAAATGGTTATAGAAACAAGATAAGAAGTAAACACTGTAAAAGACTCCAATAGAAAAATAAAAACTAATTTAAGATATAGGAATCTATATATAAATGTTAGTTTTGGGGTTCCAAACTTTTGTATCTCGTAAGATACATTGTGCGTTTAAGGGTTAGACCTCGATGAAAAAGGATAAATCGCAACGATTACACGAGTTACAGAAAATAATTATGTGACATCCAGCAACAGACAACTGACTACCACTTGCCCATGGCTTGTCGACTCGTCATAAAAACTTAAATAAATCTCTTTACATGCCTTGAAATAAGTCTTAGAGTGTTCACAAAGTTTAAACTGAGATCTAAGGTGCAATTGGCAGAAACGGAAAATCTTTGCGGTTATTGTGCCGTGAAATGAAACAGTAAGCAAAAACGATTATGAACTAGATATTCTTAAATAACAAACCATCACAGGCTTATGAAGAACAAAAAAAAAATATTCAAGAAAGGAATATACAAATTTAAGCAGATTCACCACATTAACTCAATTAAATAAAGTTTTTGAAATTTAAAATTTGCAAATTTCAGCATTGTTCCCCCCATACCTTACTCTATGAGTGCTTTGGGATAATATGGGTGACGATTATTCAGGACCAAGGTAATGTAGGATATTACAGGAGCTTAAAGGATATTCCGCTAAGGAGGTTAAAAGAAAAAACCCATCACGGGGAGTGAGTATGGAAGTTAAGTTGTCTTATCTCTAAACCTAAGAGCCCTGGGGAGCTAAATGCCTCAGAGGCTATCGTGTCTTCTGATAAGAGAAGACGAGGAAATTCGCAACATTATCAGGGATTAGCCAGGGTGCCAAACACTGCATTTACCTCCGTCCTCAGCAAACGCCTTCTCACTAAATAAAACATATTTTACCACTTTCTAGATTCTAGAGTAACAATTGAAACAGGAAATAAATATATAAAGGTAAAATAAATTGAATATGTTACTCTAATAAGATAACTATTAAATAACAATAAGTAAAAGGGTAATTTTATTTTAAACAGCTTATTTTATTTTATTCAAATAGAAGGTTATTTAGATGCAGGTTATAAACAATGATGAAACAAGAAGGTCAAAAAAGCAGTGTCGCCAAACTGATTTCAACAACTTCATTACATTAGCCATTCATTTTCTACTATTTATAAAATAATTAAGTTAGCAATCCTAACTTTTTCGCCCTACTTTACTTTTTCGCCCTTCTCTTACTTTGTCTCCCAACTTTTTGAGTTCAGGGAAGAAAAGGCTTACTTTAGTCCCTCTGAACTAATCCAAAATCGTAACTTTTTCTCTCTACTGGAGATAAAATTAATTTATATATTTAGCAAGGTATAATATAATTTAAATTATTTTAATTACTTAAGTCTTTACGTTCGCTCAGGGAAGAGACTGAACATTTTATAAAACAGTTTTTATGTGAGACCCTTAGAAAGTGTACTTACAACCAAAAGATGTTGGTCATTGCAGTATTTAATAGTTGAAAAATTGTTAATTTGGAACTAATAAATAAAATCAACAAAATAAACAAATGTTTTTACTATTAACCCTTAATATCCTCGCTACATAACAGAATAATTTGTCATAAATAAAAAAAAATCTATTAAAAAAAAAAAACGTGCCGAAAAAGCGATCTATTTACAAATACAATTTGTACGTTTCTTAACAGTCGTAACTAAGTATTATATTTATCGATTTATAGTCGTTTCGAACTATTCTGAAATAAAAAAGTCTTGTACACTAGAGTTCAAGTAATCTAATCAACAAATTCAATATACAATAAAAGTTGAGAAATTATTTCAGATAAAATAAAGGAAGAAGACAAGTGTAGTAATTCTTCAATGAATTAGAAGAGAAGAAGATAAGAAAAGCAAATAAACCAAAAACAAAGGAACCTGATAAAAACAATATTGTATTTGAGGCGATAAAGATGAGATATGTTGTTTATTGGATCGAGAGATAAAAGCACGTATTTCGATACCATATACACGTAGTTTTCTTTTTCAACACGTCTTCGAAATACGTCTTGTAAATGTTTTCCCCTAAACTTAACATCTAATAATAACCCTAGAAGTAATAACAACCATTAATCGTGTTTTCAAACAAAACTCAACAATAAGTATTCAGTAAGATAAGTGCGTACAAGCTCTTAATTTGAAAGCAGCAGAACATAAAATTGATAAATTAATAGAATGAGAAGAAACAAATAAGAATTTGCTTGCAAATTATACTGTGAACAATTGATAAGATGTAATATAGTAAGACAATTTATATTTGAGGTCCACTTTTTTGATTTAATAAATAGCTAATTAAAAAAATTCTATTATCATCTATTCGATGAGACAAACATTTTTTTCAAGTAACATTTTTCAGTAAAACCAACAACGACACTGCTATGATTTAATAAAGATCGCTAAAACTATTAAAGCGGACCTAAACGTTTAAAATAGAGAAAACAACCTTTTTACCGATATCTTACGTTCTAACGTAACGATTTTAATATAACTTTATGTACATCGTCTAAAGTACAATTGAAACAAGTATGTAAAATTTCAACTTGATACAAGCAGTAGTATTTGAGCAATGAAGTGATACATTTATAATAATTGTTTAAAAGCTATGGTTAAGATTCTTATAGTCGTGTTATATGAAGGTTTGTTATGAAGTAAACCTTTATACTGAGTACCCCCACTCTACTCCACTACCCTCTTCCACTTATCTTAAACTATGACATTCATCATGATTAACAAATTGCAGTATTCAGTATTTTATTGCAATACGCTCGCTTCAATGATAGAGCCACGCGATGCCTAGTATAATTTAAATTATTTTAATTACTTAAGTCTATACGTCCGCTCAGGGAAGAGACTGATATTTTTATAAAACAGTTTTTTGTTAGACTCTTAGAAAGTGTACTTACAACCAAAAGATGTTGGTCATTGCAGTATTTAATAGTTGAAAAATAGTTAATTTGGAACTAATAAATAAAATGAACGAAATAAATAAATGTTTTTACTATTACACTTAATATCCTAGCTACATAACAGAATAATTTGTCATAAAAAAATGTATTAAAAAAAAAACATGCCGAAAAAGCGATCTATTTACAAATACAATTTGTACGTTTCTTAACAGTCGTAACTAATATTATTTTATTGATTAACCGTTTCGAAATATTCTGAAATAAAAAAGTCTTGTACACTAGAGTTCAAGTAATCTAATCAACAAATTCAATATACAATAAAAGTTGAGAAATTATTTCAGATAAAATAAAGGAAGAAGGCAAGTGTAGTAATTCTTCAATGAATTACAAGAGAAGAAGATAAGAAAAGCAAATAAACCAAAAACAAAGGAACCTGATAAAAACAATATTGTATTTGAGGCGATAAAGATGAGATATGTTGTTTATTGGATCGAGAGATAAAAGCACGTATTTCGATACCATATACACGTAGTTTTCTTTTTCAACACGTCTTCCAAATACGTCTTGTAAATGCTTTCCCCTAAACTTAACATCTAATAATAACTCTAGAAGTAATAACAACCATTAATCGTGTTTTCAAACAAAACTCAACAATAAGTATTCAGTAAGATAAGTGCGTACAAGCTCTTAATTTGAAAGCAGCAGAACATAAAATAGATAAATTAATAGAATGAGAAGGAAAAAATAAGAATTTGCCTGCAAATTATACTGTGAACAATTGATAAGATGTAATATAGTAAGACAATTTATATTTGGGGTCCACTTTTTTGATTTAATAAATAGCAAATTAAAAAAAAATAGACTGTAAATTGGTGTGGCACATAACTTTCTCGCATCCTATCACGTATTTTATTGATTTTATGCTTTTACAATTGACCATTTATTTTATGCCATTATTGACTAATTAGTTTGTTTTCCTCGTTTTTTTAATCTGTCAAAATTTTGATTTTTTACTTGAATTGAAGTGTCAATTAAGCAAAAGTTAAAGAGCCCTGACGGTTCAAAGTAATCTGGAGCTATCGGGTTACTTTCGATACATTATAAAAGTTTCATACAAATCGGAAAAGTACTTTTGAAGCTGTAGGTATAAATAACTGTATGTTTGTGCGCATGTGCAAGAGAAACAAATAGGCGCAGAAGGTTGAAACTTATATGGGACCAACAATAATGGGCTTTTCATGACCTACCACCCAAATTTCATAAAAATTGGACATGTAGTTTTTAAGATATGTTCGTTGGCAAAAATTGAACGACAGGCAGACAGATATGGAACCAAAAATGTTCCCTGATGTCTGAAACGGATTTCTGTCTTGGAATTTTTGAAATCGGAGACCTAAACATTTTTTGGTTCTTCAGAACGATCACATAGCTTCTCCTTTACCTTCGGTAAGCTCGGAAGCAAAAATAGGTAACTATAATGTTAATTAGGAAAATTGTTTCGCGTTTCACTTCAATTGATATTTTGGATTATTGCGATTCCAAATTTAATTAAAACTTTTAGAATATTCATTTAGATATGGGTCGACTTATTGCAGTCTTAACAGATTCCGGAACCGTAGAAAAAGAAAATCGCAATAACTTTGGTAATGTAATATATGCAAAACAGCAGTTGAAATTAGCAATATAATAGCCTTTACCCCGCACTCCACGTGGGGCCCATGCTAGGAATCAGTGGCTAGGCTTTCTATCATCATATAGGCCAAGCGGTAAAATGCCTTAATATTTTCGTTTCTAAAGACTCTATAGGAAAGACTCAACTCTATAAGATTATATACATTATTCATTATTTAAAATAAAATACCCTGTGAATCAAAATTAAGAGGCAAACTATTATATGCAAAAAATCCTCTATTTTATTATTTGGCACACTAAATAAACCATAAAAAATAATATTCTTAATCTAAACTTTAATAGTATTCTTATAAGATTTAAAAAATCAACGCGGGCGCCCCTTAAGGAAGTTCTCCTTACCAAATAATACCAAAATGGTGGCAGATATTTAGTTGAAATATAGCGAAATTATTTATCTCATAAAGAATAAGGTATAAATGATGTTAATTTCTGCTCTATCAGAAAATGTTTCTATTTTTTATGCATTCTCGCTGACTCAGGAAAATGGGATAATGACATTGTAAATTTATATGATTTTCCAAGTGGTACATCTACGTGTAAGGTTTGATTTTTCTACCTATAGTTTCAAACCTCTAGCTTAAAAACTGTGGGAGTTATGCGTCATTTTTGTTTTGATGTTAAATTAACCCAGATAAGACTGATGTACTTCTAGAAGGACAAGTGTTTTTTTCTGTACTATGGCCCTTTTAGACCTTTAAATCATTGTTTATATATTATTTTTTATTATTAAATTATTATTTAGGTATTTTTCTATTAGAATACATGGTTAGTTTCAATTTAGCTACTTAGGATGTACTTTATATAATTTTTTAAAAAAAACCTGTTTTAAAAATGAGTGATGGTGATTTTTACCGTGTTGATGGGTAGGTAAATAATTTTTTTTTTTTACTAATATTGAATGTATTTTATTGATTTGAGTCTTTAGAAAGTATTTTAGTCCATATTTGCAATTATAATAATATTCTGTACTTTTAGTAGCAGTAATTACCAAGAATCCTCCTGGAAGGACGTCAGTCCTGACCAAGACTATACCTAATTTTGTTCATATCTCTTTATTCTATGCCATTGATTCACTTATTTGGCAGTTTTACATATTTTTATACGATAGGAGTAATTTTGAACTACTTTTATTGTTTTGTGGAGTAACTATGGGCCCGCATTGTGGGGGGCCCCCAAATCAACGACGAGGGGGGCCCCCAGTTCTAAACACAACAGGTTTTTTTTTTGTTTTTTTTTTCTTGCTCATTAATTTCGTTTGGCGAGGGGCCCCCAAAAAATTATTTTGGGGGGCCCTAATGCCCTAGCTACGCCACTGGTCATGACTTCTGCAGATCAGTTAGATGAATTGCCCTTTATAGAATTTTCATAGATAACTTTTTACATCTTTAGAGCTGTTATGAGACTTAGGAACCAGGAATTTAGGTGTTACTGGGACAATTACATCAAATAGTCTTGGTAAGGAGTTCCCTCTGAACTTTATTGGACTTGAATGCACTTCAAGAGAAAACTTTAAGTACTGCAGTGATAAAGAAATAAAATGATTATAGTCACTTGGATAATTGCACAGTTACTCTAGCCACTAACTTATGAAACAGTAAATCCACTTCAAGGTTCTCGTTACTCTCAACAGAAACAGAAAATAATATCTGTTGGACAACCTCATCTCATTAAAAATTATAATAAATATATGGGTGGCATAGATTGAGCAGATCAAAATATTTCTCTGTACAGAGTTTCTATAAGAGGAAAAAGTGGTATTGTCCACTTATTGCTAATTGGATAGATGTGTCCGAACACAACGCTTGGCAACTGTTCAATTACGATCTTGGAAAATTAGATCATTTAGGATTTAGCGACTGAACAGTTAATTCTCTGTAAGTAACAGAAGAAATTTGAGACCAAGGCTTTTCATTCCAAAATTGCCAAAATTGATAGCAGGTACTACATGCAAAACCATTATATTGGTGATTCTAACACAGGAAAACAAATCCAATTACGTCGTCGAATATTTTTCAAAATATAAAAAAATAAATGAATGAAAAAATAACAATGATTTTTTTTTTCATAACTATATTTTTTTAAATAATTAGGTATATAATTAGGCATAATTACGTATAATTAGGTATATGTTGTCTCCATTTATTAAACCTAAAAAATAAATTACGAAAGGTTCGTAGAACTGACGTCCTTCTGGAAGGCCATTTGGTCAAGACTGACGTCCTTCCAGGAGGACGGTCAATTATGACGTCACTGATAATGACTAATTTAAAATTTGGGCAAAAATGTTATAAAAGCACTCCAAACTGTTGATAAATACTACAGAAACCAAAAAAATACAAAATAAATAAATCAGTCTTATCTGGGTTAATAACCAACATTGTTATGAAATAGTGCATTACGCGTCAAGTGTGGAATGTAGCATTTTGCATGCGAGTGTGGAGTTTGCACCAGAGCGACAGCGAGGGTAGTAAAACCACACGAGCAAAGCAAAATTCAGGTTTCGCACGAGTTTCGTACCGCACTTTATCTACGATTGTTGGATTTTAAACATAAATACAGAAAATCCTCATATTTGTCATAATCGCTCAAATCACTCATTGTTTATCACTAAAAATTTGATGAAAACAGTTACTTTAATTAAACAAACAGCAAATTAGTTTTGTTAAACGAAAACAAACCCCGTGTGATAAGGTGAAGAATTCTCCTTTATTTCCGCATATTCCTTTATTTCTCGCGCGTTTCAGCCGGAAACGCGCATACGCAATGAATACAACTACGAAAAGAATCACTTTCTACGCATCTTAACAAAAATGTTTTTATTTCGTATCAGTCGTAGATAAAGTTTTTTCTTTAATAAAATTGTTAATAACCTTGGTCCTACTCAAAATTATTCGGTAAAAACCAAGTCAAAAATATGCACAACATATATATATATGCCAGTCGTGCGCTTATAAAGTATGTTGGCGAAAGACAGACGACAGAGCGCGCGCGCGGGAAAAAAGTTAAGACGGATTCGCTTTGTTGTCGACATGTATGAAATAAAAAATAACCAAACATTTTTTCAATTCTGATCAATGTACAGACACAACTTTAATTTTATATAGATGAACCTTCTAAATTCGAGAATTTTGTAATAAAAAGTAGGTAGATTGCTCAAGTGGCGCTGTTTACAATTTTTAATTTTTTCACAATATTTAGAATAGGCGGTTTTTCTATTAGCCTTGAAAGGGACAAATAACCAGATTTTTTTTCGGATTTTTTAATTTTTCCTTTATTTGTACAATAAACTCTACCAAAATACAAAATTTCAAGTTTCTAGGATTGTTATTAGTGCCTTAGAATTATGATGAGTCAGTGAGTGACAAAAATAACAAATTTTTAGACTCATGTATGTATGAACTACTATGGATAGAGGAGTGAAATTTCTATTTCTGGTTCAGTTTGTCATGAACTTTAAATTAAAATTAATTTTATATACCTAAGTATCTTCTATAGGATAATAAAGGGATCCAAGTTGCCTTGAGTTGGTTCCAGTAAAGGATGATACGGCTGTGCTCGACCTGACAGCCACTGCGGTGCCTCCAGATGCGGGGATAACTTTATACATCTGTTTTGTGCCATTCTTAGTATAAAATATATCTTACCTATATGGGATAGGAACTCACGCAGGTTGGTAATTGGATCTTTGAATCAATCGGGTTGCGAGTGCGCTAAACAGTTCTCTACCCCGAGCTTTGATTCTAGAAGGATGGCTAGATTCTTGGGCACAATATGCTCCAAAAATCCTGAATAAATACAGTTTATTGTTTTTTTGTTTTATTTTTAACTGATTCAGTGCAGTATAATTACAGTGAAATGGACGTGGTAAAGTTTTACGCAGGGAAGAATATTCTGATAACCGGAGGCCTTGGATTTATAGGCAAAGCTTTGGTAGAGAAGTTATTGAGATCTAATCCAAAAATTAACAATATCTATTTACTTATTAGAGATAAAGATGGCTTTAATGCTCAGAGCAGACTAAATGAGGCGCTTCAAAGTAAGGTATTTTCAAATCCATTATTTTTTTAAGTTTTAGGTAGTATTCATACTACGAAAATATTAAATTTTTAATTTAAATCAAATTATAGCGCCTGTACTGGATATATAGGAGGCCCGTGGTTCGAGTCCCGGTGCTGGTGTCTATTTTTCTCTGTATGTCTCCCATAGTTAATAATAATTATAATTTGATTTAATTCAAATCCATTATATTATGATGTGAAATTATTTAGTCATTAAAAATCATATTTACATAATATTTGGTTTCAATTAGCAAAGAAAGCTCAAACTTTTAGTATTCGTGATATAGGATGTGATTTAGATCCTGTATTAAAATTATACAGTGCAGTGCAATTACAATGTTTTAATTAATTATTATTATCTACGTTATGTTATTTGTTTATTTTTTTATTTTTCAAAGATTTTTGATCGAATTCGTCATAGTGATGCCTTTTCTAAAATTGTATTAGTAAAAGGAGAGTTAGATACACCTAATCTTGGATTGACGAAATCCAATGAAGAGCTTCTTTTAAACAAAGTCGATGTGGTGTTCCACAATGCAGCTATTGCAAACTTGAAATCAACCCTTAATCAAACATTTCCAAGCAACACCCTTGGTACTAAATCTCTTCTGGAACTATGTTTGAAAATGAGACAACTCGAGGTAAAATGTATAGATAAAACTATTTTAGACAAATAAATGTTTAAGATAAATAAAATGCTTTGATTAGACGCGATTCTAAATTACATCATTTTTTTTAAAGTGAGGAAATCTAAGTGTAATAACAGGGCAATTTTTAAATTATATGTCATTTCAGATAGCAGTTTTCATATCAACAGCATACTCAAATACCACCTTTAAAAATTCAATTACTGAAGAGAAAGTTTATCCTTCTCCTGTAGACCTAAAAAAGTTATTGAAGTCATCCAATGATGCTGATTATATAAATAGTATTCAGAATTCTTATGTACCAGCAAGATACGCGAATGGATATCTAATGAGCAAAGCATTAGCAGAAAATATTGTTGAAGAATTTTCTCACCAACTTCCCTTGGCAATACTAAGGCCATCGACAGGTTAGTAGTCATCATAATAATATGATCCGTAGACATTTGGATTTCTTATCATTAAATTAATTGGTATGCATTTGAAAATATTATTTATTAAATCATAAATGTAATCACAAAATATTCAATAATATTCTAGAAACCATAAAATTAAGAATTTGGTGTACGAAGTTTGCTCTCCTATAAGTGGAAATTGTAAACAAGTTTAGATCTGTGATGTCCCCTAAGCAACAACACCGTTGTATAAATTGGGAGAAGCATTCATATATTCTTCTTTTTCCATTAAGAAGACATGGAAATGGATTTACAGGGCTCTATCTGCAAAAGATATTGGTTAAGGGGGTCATCGAAACTACTTCATCAATCCGTCTGTGAGAACGCAAGGTTATTAACCATAATATTGAATGACAGAAATGATACCTTACATATATGATTAAGTCTTAGCTTAAAAGGGTTCTTATTCCGCATTAGAAGGCCTGTTTACTTAGTAGGAAAATTGAAATTAATTTGTTTTTACATTTTTGAACAATGCTATGTTATTTAACAGTTATAGGGGCTTGGAAAGAGCCATTTCCAGGGTGGATTGATGGCTCAAGTCTAATATCACATATAGCTATCTCAGCTGGTCAAGGTTACCTTAGATACATGGAAGGTGTTGGAAAAGTAAACTTTAATTTAATTCCATTAGACATAGTCGTCGATTCTTTTATTGTTGCTGCTTGTAGAGCCGTACACATGAGGTTCGTTTAAATTTTAGAAATACTGATTTTAAGTATTTAACACAATATATAATGGCTAGTTGCTCCAATACTTTTGGCAATTGGTTATTAGATATAATATATATCTTATAGGCTTTCCGACCGAATGAGCAACCTAATCAGGATCTTTAGCCAAGCAAATTTTATACTTGTTCGCTTCAAACTAAAAACAGAACACGACATCCTACAGAATCACTTGAACACATTTGCTGCTATTGACAAAATGCTACAACCTTTAGGCAGAGTAAGATTCTCAAGCACAATGTATACAACTTACTGAAATACTCTTCTCAGTGAATCCCAACAAATTTCCTAAGCAAATACATTATAATATTATATTATAAGTTCATCAATATTACAAAATGTCTAATGACTGTTTACAGGAAGAGTGGAATCGAGTTACCAGTTTTTAATTGCATCCATAGTAGTACTAGTATTTTAACACTTCAAAAATTTTTGGACTTGTCATTAGAATACTGGAGAATGTGGCCGTCCTCATATTCAAGCCTCTACCCAGAGACAAAGGCCACTACGAGTGTTATAAAGTTTTGGTTATCCCATATTATAGTCTTAATAGTCTATACTTCAAGAAGACTTCGTGGAAAACAAACTGAGTAAGTTATGAAATGACCTCAGAGCTAAAAGTCCCTACACATGACCCGACACGACCACCTAACTGTCGGGACCAACCCAGTTGGTCCTGACGGTTGGACCATGTGTAGGCTTGTCGCCAGACTAAAATCGTCGGTCCCGACGGTTGGGCGGTTGGTCGTCTCGGCCTACCAACCACGTCGGGAGCTCCCCACCCTCGATTTCTGTCAAGCTGGTTCTTGTGTAGCGGTGTCGGCCGACTTCTGAACCCGACACAACAAATTTTACCAAGAGCAGTTATTCGAACCGGTTGTTTTTGTTTCGAATTTTTATGTTAGAAACAGAAACCCAAACCAGTTATGTGTTGCTTCGAAAAAGATGGAACCATCTTGCCATACACAAGGCACTAGTTTCACCACAACTTCACTGTAAGAGATCACGTAGTCGACTAAAGATTATTTTGTAGGTTGGTCGGGTCTGGGTTTCTTGGTTTGGTCAATTCTTGGATTGGGGAGTTTTGTTGTGTCTGGTGGTCGTGTCGGGGCGTGTGTAGGTGTAGGGCCTTTAAGTCAACTTAAGTTAATAAACATTAACCACTTTACATTTTTAAACATATTTTATTCTTATAAACACAGTAATATTCCCTACTAGCTAAATCATTATTAAAAAAGTGAATAGCATATTAAAATATATACCACGGGATCAATGGATTTAGAAAAAAAGAGGACATCTTAGACGACGTCAGTTAAAATTGTCAGTAAAGTGCTTAATAGCGAAAAGATATAATTAGAATGATTATATTCGACTTATCATCAGATGGAATTCGTAAGGTAATTTACCTTATGATGGTGTAATACTTGCTTTCTAGAGTAAATCAGAGTAGATGCACTGTGTTATTAACATGTAATATTTGTTTAGTGTTTTAAATCGTCATCTGCAAAAAAATATGGTTCTAAAATACAACAAATGGGTAACCTGTTATGGGCATAAATTTCATGACGATAACCAGAGATCATTGCAAACACTACTATCAAGTGAAGAAAAAGAAATCTTCAATACAAATACAAATATCGATTGGGAAAATTACATGAGTACCTATGTGAAGGGACTAAGACGATATATCCTGAAAGAAAACGATGAAACAATACCACAAGCTAAAAATAATCTCAACAGGTAATTCTATTTATTTTAGAAAATAGTAATCTGTGGTGCAACAGCCTGTACTAAGCAAATGCCTGCCAAAGGGCTTATAAAACTTCAATTATTTTGGAAAACGCGGGGATTGCGAGTTGCTTTATCAGCCATAAAGTAACAATAAAGACTAAAAATAAGACAATGAAAAGGACAATTACTTTTCAATTTATTGACATAGGATCTTAATAATAGGTGTATCAATGGTATAGAATGGTAAATAATTACCAAAAACCTAAAGAAAACATTAACTGCACATTCAACTGAAGGTTCAAAGAACGATATTAAAAATAATAACTGTTCAGCAACAAAGAAGGACTCAATAACAATGGTCGATACAATGGGACATATAACTTTTTTAGATCATCATTTAAGCAAATTAATTTGACTCATTTTATGTAAAAGTAAATGTAAACTATAAATAGTTGAATGTAATATTTATTAAACTGAAAACTAAAGGCCCCCATACAGGATCTAACATGTTGCGTAAAATGTTTGCGCAAACCTGATGTCGGGCAAATTAAGGTCATCCACGTCAAACATCATGTTTACGCAAACATCAAACAGCCCCATACACGGTCAAAATGTTTGCGCAAACATTTTGACCGTGTATGGGGGCTTTAACGTACGTTGGGAAATATGCATCATGAGTATTTGTGGAGATTAAGTCGTTTCACAAATACTAATATTAATTTTGTATTTATTTTGCAGAATTTGGTGGGAGACTAGACTCTGCCAGGGTATTGGTATAATTTCAATCACATTATTACCACTATACCTCTATAAAATATGTGGTTAGGATGGAACAGCTATAAAGTGAGGAATAATCCCCATATGGTTTAGTCTCATCAGACATGAAGAAACTCATACAATTAGCTTATTTGTAACTTCAAAAAATGCTATGTTACAAAAAAAAAGAAATAAAATGAAGAAAATTGTTGGATTGAAATGGAGTTGATATAAATATTAAAATTAATAAATTTAAATTATTAGTTCGAATTATTTATTAATTTATTTAGTTCGAATAATTTAATAATAATAATTTTTGTCCATGGAATTATGTGCACTAAAATGAATTAGGGTGCGAAAGTTAGACCAGCACGATTGCCGGCAGAGCCTGGAATCTAGAGAATATAGACGACCCCGATTGGCATTTGGGCCCGTATTTTTGCTGATGGAATTAAATTCATTGAATTAAATTTCGATGTCTAAACATATCGGCCTGGCACTGGCCGGATTTTTACCAATGGAATTATTAACATTAAACAATAGACCTACCTGATTTCCCGATATTTTGGCCGAAGGATTTATATGCACTAAATTGACTTAGGGTGCTATAACTTGACGAGCACGATTGCCGGCTGGACCCGGAATTTAGCCGATTGAATGAAATGCATTGAATTAAATTTGGATGCCTTAAATATATCAGCCCAATTGTCGGCTGGGTCCAGTTTTTGTCCGATGGAATTAAATTAAATTAGGATGTGTAAATTTGACCTTGATTGTAAATTTGACCTGATTGTCGGCTGGGGATTTTTGCCGATGGATTTAAATGCATTGATTTGTATGAGTACACTAGACAGCTTAAACTGGCCTCAGTTAATTCGGATTTTTGCTGGTAGAATTAAATTAATTGAAAAAACAATTTTCCAAAATATTAATGAAAATAAATCTGAGTTTATTAAAAATAAAAAATAAATTAATAAAAACTACCTGTTGAACTCTTTTTAAATAAGTTTAAAAATAAAACAATTAACAATTGTGGGATTTAAATACAGTATCAATATCTATGTAGGAAAGCTTGTTCCAATTATAGGACCAATATTTTAATAAATCGTGTGAACAAATTAAAGAAATGTAAATAACCAAGGAGGACTCGCGAAGATTACACGAAATACCGAAAATAATGATGATGTTGCCCCATATGTTTACACAAGGGTCGGGTAGCACCGTTATGCATCTTCACCATGCATTGCATCTCCACCATGCAATGCATCTTCACCATGCAATGCATCTCCACCATGCAATGCATCTCCACCATGCAATGCATCTTCATCATGCATTGCATCTCCACCATGCAATGGATCTCCACCATGCAATGCATCTCCACCATGCAATGCATCTTCACCATGCAATGGATCTCCACCATGCAATGCATCTCCACCATGCAATGCATCTTCACCATGCAATGCATCTTCATCATGCATTGCATCTCCACCATGCAATGGATCTCCATCATGCATTGCATCTCCACCATGCAATGCATCTTCACCATGCAATGCATCTCCATCATGCATTAGACGACTAACTGATATCAGTTGTCTACGAAACGTCCACTAGTTAACAAACCATAAATTAATCTGTTTCTCAACTTAAGATCTAAACATTTTTAATTCATCTTAGGGGATTATTGATTGCACCAATTGCGTACCATTATTTTCTTACAGAAGCCAACAAACAGTAAGTGAAGAGGTAAGCAATTAATTAACATATTAAAACTTTAAAAACAAATTATATAGCTTCTTAACTCAGAGGAGGTTACAGTATGAGTCAAAATGTAAGATCGTGCTCTAAAATTTAAAGGAAAATAGACAAATTGTATGTGATATTGCTAGTATTAAGTGGAAAAATAGTGTGAGTGTTTTGATCATTATATTAAAAGTGGAATATTAAATATTAAGGGTTAAAACTTTATATATGGGAATTCTCTTTCGAATCAAATAACTTTTAAATGAGGAAAGCCCCTTACTAAATTAACACCCTAAATGATACTGACATCAACTAACAAAAAATAAGTGAGTACAACATACAGACTTATTATTAGAATTACAATTTTTAAACAAATATCTGTCATCAGGTTATTCTACCGTAGAGAAAAAAAAGATCAGCTGTTTCCTATTACTAATTATAATTGGTCAAGGGTTGTTACAACTGCCAATGATATACTGGCTACTTGGATAGCTCAGTGGTCAAGACACTGGCTCACCGATCTAATAGCTTTTGAATTAACCGGTTCGAATCCTCGTTAAAGCAATTAATTTTTATGTCTATAGTAATTAACTTAGCCACCTGAAGTACATAATTGTAAAATAAAAATAATAATATTAAAAATCAAAGGGAATTACTTGCATCCAAGCACTTTTAGGATATCATAGTTATTAAATGTATACGTTATTATATTATGAAACCACTTTTTTTTTAATTTCCTCATCCTTTTGAATAAATATAAACAAATTTAGGCGGAAGGCCCCAAAAAAAGAAACAAAAAATAGAAAGGTCCCTTGTTCGATCCCCCCGGGGTCAAAAGGTTCTTTATCGGTAATGACAACAAAGTAAATTTCATTTTTTTTTTTTTGGTAAATTTTTATCGCCCTAGAATGAGGTATTTGCATGAATTATTTAAAAAATTTAGGACTAACCGTTATAGGGTGGTTGGGGGGGGGGGATTTTGGGTACATTTCATCTCCTTATACCAATAAAGAATGCAAAATTTAAAAAAGCATATACATATTTGTAACCAAATCATCAGCAGCTTTCATTTGATATATTGTTGTTCGTTATTAAGAAAGAAATAATAAAGAAACAAGTAAGGCGCGCTTCACGTAAGTACGTGTGGCGATAATCACCGGTTTCTGTACGATTAAGTTAAAATTATAATTGTAAAATTTTAATAGTTGAATATTCTTTTTCTACACTTCAAGACCTTTAAATTGATGTATAACATGTCATGGCGACTAAAAACCTTTTTAGTCGCCCGCCATATTGGCTGCCAACTTAAAAATATTAAGTGTGAAAACTCCAAAATTTGTACAGTTGTCTCAAATGCCGAGATGCTGCACCTGTGTGACAAATTTCATGTTCCTAACTATAGTACTTTATGAATTGAAACAAGCCAACGGACAGACAGACAGACAGATCCATTATATAAGGTTTCATTTTTTACTTCGTACAGAAACCTAAAATGTCAACATGAGGATGAAACTTATAAGAGAAGCTCTTTACAAAGAGGATAGGAAATTTCCTTAGAAGAAAGGAATGGGCGTGATGTATAAAGGAAAAGAAGCTTCGAAAATAACGAATAAACCTAACACCGTTAATAAAATCCTTAACAACAAATAATAGTTTATAGAACAAATATAGCAAGCAGTAACGTGTACGCACCTGTAACTGCCAACATTACCTGGAGATAACAAGCTAATAGAGCTGAAAGAAGAACTTAAGAGAATTAACTGGGATGAAATAGGACATTCCACAATTAGGGGAAATGGCGAAGGTGGTTTGGTTCTAAAATACGGAGAACACTTTTATTATAATGCATCGGAAAGTACACAAGGGGATGGATATCTTGTAAACTCCCATAATATGGTCAACAAGTGAGTCGGAAAACCTCAAAGAACAAAAAAAGTATAAAAATAATATAGATGGATGCTCCAATAATTAATTCAACGGACGAAGAATGCGATCATTTCTACGATTACCTGCATGAAGCCCTTGATGACGGACACTCACTGAAGACTCTTGCACCATAACAGTTGTAATAGGGGACTAGAATGCCGAGGTAGAAAAGGCAGAAAACGAGAAGGCCGTTGAATATGGAATGAGAAATGAGATAATTAGTAAATTATTAGTAGATGCAAATAAGCTTTATGTAATGAAAACCTTCTATAAGAAAATAGTACTAGTCTAGTGCGGAAAGTAGCATTTGCAAGCGGGTGTGAAGTTTGCACCCGAGCGATAGCGAAGGTAGCAAAACCACACGAGCAAAGCAAAATGCAGTTTTCGCACGAGTTGCGTACCGTATACTTAATCTACGATTGTTAAATTTAATAATAAATAAAGAAAAAACCGTGAATTGAATATGAAAAGCGCATGCGCAATGAATACAACTACGAAAAGAATCACTTTCTACGCATCTAAACAGAGATAAAATGTTTATACTTCGTATCAATCGTAGATAAAAGAATTTAGAAAATGGACCATTTTCGATTTCGTTACCCGTAACGAAATCGATTACATCGTGTGTTAAGTCTTTTATATAAAATTTTAAACATTGAACATCGAATCAATACTAGAACCTATCACAGGGCTGATAAAGAAAATCTAAAAATATATCATCTTTTGCATGAGATGCATATGACTACTCTATGACAAGTTAAATTCCGAATTTTAGATATAAAGATCCATTAGAGCTTTCCTTAGCTAACCAGAGTATATTAAGATACCATTAAATTACAAGTACCGCAGGACTAATAATAAATTTATGGTCAGCTTTTCTTGCGAAAATGCTTTTAGGTATTTTAAAATGCAATTACTGAGTCCTAACATTTCTAATCTAACCTACAGAATATTAGATTTTACAATAACCCTATAAATAACTCTCAAAAGGTACATTTTTTGTATCATGCCTTTTACAATAAAGAACCGCAAAAAAATATTGACTGACATTAGAAGTCTCGAAGCTTACAATTAAATACAACTAAAATGAGATGTAAGGTGCTTTTGATACGGCAAAAACCATTGCACTTATTGGGGCATGAAAAAGCAGTAAGCAAGTTAAGTAATGAATAAGATACTCGTATTTAAAAAAAAAAAAACATAGGGATATCAACTCTCCTATGACAAAATCATACATATATTATTTCACAAACGTTTAAATCATACAAATGAACTGTTTGACAAAGGGATACAATCTCTCAAGTGTATAAATTAAGCAAAGCTGCCACCAAGCGTTTCTAGACCGTATCATCTCCTTTAGTTCAGCCAAGGTGGCTTCTTCAGTGAGCGTGAGCGTGTCCTATTCCGCTTGAAAAACAAACGCATGAATCAGCATGAGGCTATTCGCATTCAACGCAGAGCGATTCCAGTCTGAGCAGCGCCGCGCCGCGCCGGGCAAGTTAAAGCAAACATGTTTCTTTGGAAGGCATTTTCTGCGGCTGATTGGGTGTTCGGTGTGGGTTTCGACTTGCTCGGAGTGAGAAAGCCCCCTTACGCCCCCTTACTCTAGAGTTCCGATTTTAAACGAAGCTTATATGTTTACAGTTTTTCCCGAATGCTATAACTTCTTGGTCAACCTTAAGTGCGAGATCACCCAAGTCTCCATCTTTTTTCTATTTTGTTCTGTGTGTTTTATGTTTCTTAGGAAAAATATTTTTGTACTATTTTTTGTAAGTATATTAATAATTATTATTACGATTAAATTACTTATTCAAATTTTAAGTCCCAGTTTTTCAGCATGGCAGATAGGCTGCTTGACTCAACACAAAACGGTCTTATTGTTAACTTTCAATGAGTGACAAAACGCAATTGAACTGATCTATATTTAAACGGAAAAGCTTTTTAAACACAGAATCATCATATAATAAATGTCTCTATATAAGGATGTTTTGAAATGCCATTAGTCCTTGGACAAGTACATCACATGAGGATAACTTTTTTTAATGCTATATCACTAAAATTAGTAGCTCTTCTTCTTCCTCATCTTGAATTAGAAATTGAATAAGCGGGCTTAAGCCGCGGGGCTGCTGCCCAGTATTTATAACTTTTTACTAAAGCTTTTAATCTCCATGTGACTCTAATGAATTCGCTATACTGTTTATTTATGATAAGGGATATTATTGCATCTATCAGTGTAAACAAAGTTTGGATGGAACAACATTGGCAAGTTTATTGTCCGACATCATGTTTGCGCAAAATGTTTGATTGTGTAAAGGGGCCTTAAGATCAGCTAAAATAGTAACTAAAGTAGTGCTTATTAAAATGTAATTAAAGTAGATGTAATATTAGTTATTAACTTCTATTATCGTTTTAGTGTTTTATATCGTCATCTGCAAAAAAAAAGGTTCTTAAATACGTTAAATGGACGACGTGTTTTGAACATAGATTTCATGTTGATAACCAGGAATCTTTGCAAACATTACTATCGGAGGAAGAGAGAGAAATATTCAGCACACACACGAACATCGATTGGGAAGATTACATGCGTATCAATGTGAAAGGAATAAGACGATATATTCTGGAAGAAAACGATGAAACAATACCACAAGCAAAAACCAATCTCAATAGGTAATTCTATTATTTATAAAATAATGATAAAGAAAATAATAAATGGTGTAGCAGCCTGTAGAAATCGTAGGTCTTCTATATATTTGTTTACATCATTTAGTAGAATAGTGAAGACTAAATAAAAGACAAGGAAAAGGACACTTACCTACGATTTTTTGAATTTATTGATAAAGGGCAAATAACCTCAATTTTATGTAAACGTAAATGATAAACAACTGAATGTAATTTTTAATACATTGTTAACAAACTTTAGTTGTCATTACGTATATTCTAGGTCATTATATAAAAATATGTGTACAATTTACCTATATTTACTTAAAACAGAATATACATTAGGATTAGGAATGTTACAACAGAGTTTGATTCAAGTTTATAGATTCTGATGCTAATTTTGTATTTATTTTGCAGAATTTGGTGGGAGACTAGACTCTGCCAGAGTATTGGTATACTTTCAATTACATTATTACCACTATACCTCTTTACCATATGTGGTTAGGATGTAAAAACTATGATAAAAGAACTATGAAGAGAGGTGCAATCTCCAGTTGGTTCTGTTTCGCCGGACATGAAGAAACTCATTCGACTAGATCATTTAAAACTGGAAAAAATTAATTCTAACAAAAGAAAATAAGAACTGGCGGAATTAAATGAGGATGTTAAAAATCTTTAAATAAATATATTTTTAAAATGATTATAGTTGATTCAAATTCTTTCTTGGATAAGTTGGTGTGTTCGTGTGGTGCTATATAAATGCATACAGTGCATTTCTTCAACATGGATTTATTTTGGGAAAATTAAATGTTAGTTAAAGTCGTGTATCTTAGGCCTTCTCACATTGAATGATTCTAAGGCGATGCGATGGATACTCTATACTCTATTGTTTTCATTGTACAATATTGTGCGAAACAACAGTAAATAATCAGGGTTATGAACAAGATATAAAACCAGAAACCCTCAAAGGGTTTTAAAGAATAAAAATAAAAAGAAGGAATAAGTTTCTCAACAGATTCACGGCTTAACCCAATCAAATAACCTTAAAATTTAACATTTGCAAATTTAAGAATTGTTCAAACTATAGGTCACCATAGAAGCTGTGAGATAAGGTGGGTGAAGATTATTCAGAACCGAGGTAATGTAGGATATTACAGGAGCTTAAAGGATATTCCACTAAGGAGGTTAAAAGAAAAAACCCATCACGGGGAGTGAGTATGGAAGTTAAGTTGTCTTATCTCTAAACCTAAGAGCCCTGGAGAGCTAAATGCCTCAGAGGCTATCGTGTCTTCTGATAAGAGAAGACGAGGAACATTATCAGGGATTAGCCAGGGCACCAAACACTGCATTTACCGTCATCCTCAGCAAACACCTCACTAAATTAAATTTATTTTTTTTTACCAGAATCTAGAGTAACAATTGAAAAGGAAAATAAATATAAAATGGTAAATTAAATTTTAAATTTTACTTTGAATATACAACTATAAAAAAAAACGAGTACAAGGTGGATTTAGTTTAAAAAGTAATAATAATGTTAAAGTTTACAAATAAGGAATTCATGAAACTAAAAACAATAATAACTACATACTACTAATCTCCACGCCTCCGCAAAGACGAGTAACTGAAATTTTTATAAAACTATAAAAAGTGTACAATGAAGAAAAATTCCATCGCCAAGAATAGTTAAGAAAGGCTTATAAAGCAGAAACAAAGAAACCTGGTAAAAACCAAGTGGAGTAAGGGGTCTTCAATTAAATTAATTTAAATTCAAGTAAATACGCTTTTTTGGTTTCATCGCCCCATCATAAGATATTTACAAAGATTGTATTCATATCTAATATTAAATTTAATACAGGCGAATCTGGAAATGTTCGTATGTTTTCACACAGAAAACAGTTTCAAGGGGCTTTAGCATTTGCTATGACAAAAAATAAACCACCGTGTTGAAGCTTTAAAAAAGTCGGATTGTACATAAATAGACCATTGTTTAGGATTAGCCATGGGTTATAAGTTCTCTGGCAAGATATGAAAGCACACATGGAGTTAAAATTAAGTTAGCAAATGGTAATAGGTAATAATAAATCAAGAATGGGTAATATAGTGTGGCCTGAAATTCTTGACAAAGAATGTTGAAAATAACGCAGGATGGTCTATATTATTGAGAGCTTGAAGCCCGTGAAATACAAAAATTGTGTTTACTCATAAAAGCCATATTCTGAGGGCAGCGCCCGAAGGATAGTAAAAGAGTATGACCTTACAGACGGATAAGGCCACACGAAGCGCCCCGTTTCGACTAGTAAATATATAATTAGAAAAAATCACAGGGAAGTACTTGCGTCCAAGTACTTTTTAGGGTTTTGTAGATGATTAAGCATACCCGTTATGAAATAATGATTTTTTTTCTTCGATCTCAAGGGTCCCGGGTTCGATCCCCCGGGGGGTCACGAAAGATAAATTACATTCTTCAGAAAATTTTCATCGCCCCACAATAAGGTACTAGCATGAATTATTACGAAATTTTAGGACCAGCCGTTATATAGTGTTAGGGGGGGGGAGTTATTGGGGTATATTTTGACTTATAAAACCAATAAAGAATGAAAAATTTAATAAAGCAAATATATATTTTTATCCTACTCTTCAGCAGGTGATTCTTTACTTTTAGTTTAAGAATTTTTAAAAATCAAAATTATTTTCATCAATCTCTTAAAAACTAGATTTTTCCCGGGAAAACGACTTATATCATTTGATTCGTATTTTAATAGACTACATTTTAGAATGAAAGTCGAAATTTTTAATCTGGAGAACACATAATTAAGTAATTAAGTTGTTCTTTAACTTTCTTAAACAAGCAAATACACATAAAAACAAAATCAGGGATATTTTTGTCAGGAACGAATGACTCCCAATAACTATACGCTTTTACGGGGCCTGGGTGGCTCAGAGGCTAGGGCGCTTGCCGTGTGATAAGTGATAACGCAAGCTAAGCAGCCTCGAGCAGGGTCAGTAGATGGATGGGTGAACGCTTCTGACCACAGCTCCGGGTTCGATTCCCGGACCGGGCCCCCCGCTCAATGTCAACCCAGCATTGTTTAAATAAATGGGAAGCTCCTCGAAAGAGTGGCGCCACCAGGTTTCGGCCTGGAAACCATGATGATGACTGAATAAAAATATATAACCAGGAGGGGAGTCATGGTTATCGACCACATCTTCACAAAAGTGTGAAGATTTCGGTCTCTAACCCGGATTTGTTCGATGGGCCCACCTAAGTGACCTGAGTCTTCGGGTGTAATAGCCCCCCGGAAAAAATGTTTATAAAAATACGCTTTTACGCTTGAACAAATAGTTATAGGAAACGTCAAAAAGTTTCAATAAATTCTATTTGAAATCTTTATCTACTATACAAATTAATAAACCTAGCGAAGTGAGCCTCGGTCAGAATATATTTAATAGGAGCAGCTGGGTAATATTAGAACCTGATGATATAACTATTGATTGTTATATCAAATTGTCCACCCTTAAGGCGGCCAGGGGACCAGCTAGAATTAAATCATTTAAGAAAAATAAATTCGTTCCTTTTTTATTTATTTTTTCGAGAGAATGAATATTAAGCAAATAGCTCTACTCCTCTCTGGCCTCTTCAAAACAGAAGCTAAAGATTTGCGAGTCGAGGAAGCAGTAAGCAATTATAATTTTGATTTATTTTAAGTTTCCATCTCCCTTAGAGTCGGGTTTATGAGTTTATAAGAGCCAGCATCTCTCTTAATTCCACGTCTAGAATTATTACTGGCTTTTTCATTCCTTTATGTCCCGATCCTCGCCTTAGCTAAAGATTGATAAATTTAAATAAAATTATACGTTCATTTATAACGTCTTTTAACCATCAAAGATTAAAGAGTAACCTAGATAATGACAAACAATTGTTTTAATTAATTTTTAAATAAATAAGCAAAAGAACTATGATATTTTCTTTGGTAATTTAATATTTCTAATTCATTTAATATTTGTTATTAAGTAAAAACTATGACTCAATAAATTAAAAATAGATTTTAATGTTTGTCATTATTTTTGTTTACACATTTTAACGTCCCTCTTGTATTGAAGGGAAACGGAATTTTTTTTTATGGCGCCTTTATAAAATAACCTAGTTTTGTTTCGAGTTGTGATTTAAATTTAACAAATATCATTTTTCTATTTAGATAAATTGCAAATGCGGGTTTTCAGAGAGTTAAATGGTCTGAAGACAAAATTATTCAGACATGTTCCCTCTCACTCTTTTGTAAACACCATACAAAACAATGCAAAAAAAAAAAACCATAAGGTCTTCGCGTCATAGAAAAAAAAATCCTCTAAAAATCAGCGTTTTCCAGAGGATGAGCTAGTTGAAAAGGGGAAAAAGAACAAAGGAATGGAGGTAGGAGTTGTATGTCGCCCTGGGGCATGCCGAAATTTTGGACTGAATCCAGGCAATTATCGGTAGAGTACAAAAAGCAGACTCCTATTCTACTTTACCCTGGGCTCCCTTTACCAACCTTCATGGGCTTTAATCTCAACTACTAACACTCTCAAAAGAAACTACAAGAGGAAAATACTCACACAGATTCAACAAGAAAAAAAAATGTTAACAACTCTTTAACAAATATCACACTAGCTTCCATTCGATCCAGCATTGGCAGAAGTTCTTTCGGGTTCCTACCACTGATTGAAATTGGGGGGGCCTCTGAAAAAGAGAAGCTGCTAGAAAATTACTGGAGGGAAGTACGGTATTGGAACTAGAAGGACGAAAAAAAAGGAGCAAATTAGAGAGGAAATTAGAAAATTGGTTCCTTAGTGTTAGAGTGTAAAGGAAAATTTAAAAAAAGTAACACAGCAATATTGTCACCACAATTTTTATAGAAACCGATCATATATTTGATAATGATAATTATGAACTTTTACACTCGCGCCAAAAAAATAGGAAATTGAACCTCCTAGAAAACCTAGAAATTCAAAGAGCTATCCAAGATACAAATATAGAATGTTTTAATAAAAAATCTTATCTTAACAATTTATTCTGCTTTGGTAAAACCAATAAAAAATTTTTTTTTTTTAATAATGTTTAGTATTTTTAAGGTATTTGAGTTATAGTAATATAAGGATTTATTGTTTAGCTTTAAGAAGTTAAAAAACAAAATGTTTACCTGACCATACCATTACTGGGTGCCAGTTTGGATCTCAACTTCATTATCTCTTACCATTTTCCCTCTGTAATCCTTCTACCCACACAGCCCTAGTCTACCCCCATCTTGTACTGTTAGTTTACCATAAAATTTTTTAAAATAGTTAGCTTAGTAGTCTTAGTACGGCATTCACTCTTACTAAGTCAACACGCACACTGAAGATAATTATATATCGAAACGCGTCCTCTAAAATTGTGGTGACAATATTGTTGTGTTACTTTTTTAACCTCTTTAGCCATAATTATGAAGTGGTACCACAATATCTCAGCCAAAACAGCCAACTATTTGTAAAGGAAAATATCAACCTTACCTCAGTTTCAACAAGAAACATATATCTCTCGAAAATTACAAAAAAAATCCTGCCAAAGTAACTGACTTAACTTGATTGTTTCGAAGCATCACAACTTAAAAAAAAAAACTGTAACTTTATTAGAGTTAATGGTACTTCTTTAGATTGTTACGCCCCTGTGTTATTTTAGAATATAATAAACAGGTCAAGTGTGTGCTAATCTGCACACTGTATACGTAGGCCACACTGTATACTGTTTAACTGTAAAGTGTATAAACAGTGTTTTTTTTTAAATGCTAAAAAGCTTACTTTAAACTATCCTAAGGGTCTGATATTCTCAAAACACACAAGTATTTTTTTGCCCTGAACCGGACTAAAACCATATAAATACATCGAAAAGACCATAATTATAAAAAGACATATTTTGTCAATAAAAAATAAAATAATATTTTTTTCGAAAGTTCCAAAAAGTGGTATCTTTACTTTTGGTCGAAGAATGTTCAGGAATTTTTTCAGATTTTTTGGACTTCACATAAGCGAGATAGAGGGGGGGGGGGACACGTTTCACACCCACTTCAAACTTGCCTACGCTCGCCCTATCAAAGTTATAACCAAAGAATTATACATTTCATCAGCTCGACGTACCCTTTCATGTGATAACCCTCACGGTGTCGAAAAAAAAAAATTAACCCTTAAGTTTTTTTGAAAAATATTTTTTTTAAGTCGCTATATTTTTAAAATATGTGGGTAGGTACAAGACACATACATGCCAAATTTCAAATTGATCGGGCGAAAGGTGTAGCCGTGAGAGCAGGCGACCGGATGGACGGACAGACACGCAGGAAAATATAAGGGTCCTTGGTTTTGCCTACGGACCCTAAAAAATGACAGACTAAATAAATTAAGTCAAAGGGATATTTAGTCCAATGTACTTTTTGACAAAGAAATATCACACTTCTGATTTTATAAGGTAACAGTCAAAAGCAGAACATTCCGAAACCCTTCTTTGGATACTCTTTGGTTTGTTACTCCCCTCTGTTTTTTTTAATTAGGGGAGTAACAATCTAAAGAAGTGCCGAATTAATATATTCACTCGTATATTCTGTTTCGTTCAATGTAGATTAACAAGACAGATTCATCCAATTAGAACTTTCAACTAAAAGGAAACAAAATAGTGGTTTAATTATGCAAAATAGAATTACTTAAGATCTGCTAACAAATTAGACTTACTAACAGTATAATCTTGGAAGAGCAAAGAATCTCAATCTGTTAAGCTAATATCATTTAAGCCTACCAGGTCCTTAACTTGAAGCCTCCAGGGCCCAAGTTAGTCCCTAACCAGGGCTTAATTTAGAAATGATAAATAAAACAATATTTAAAATAACGTTAAATATCACGGCTTCAAAACCAACACAACCGGCATTGGCACCCCACGGACGGGAGGAGGGGGGCTGAAGGGATGGAAGCCCTCCCCCCCTTAGACCCTTCAAGAAAATATACAGACTTCAGAAAAAACTATTTACTTATAGAAAATTATTGCGAGGAAAACGATGAAAGTATATTTTTTAATACTTACTACTAATATAAAACATAATAAGTTCCGTTTTTTTTATGGACTATACATTCCCCCCGTCACGTACTTATAATGGTTTAGGTTCCAGCCCCTCCCTCCAGAAAGAAATCCTGGGTGCGCCATTAACAGGACTTCAAATCCTGTAAGTGGAATAATCAAACAAATGCTCCAGTAATGAGTATTTATATATAATTTGAAATTACAGGCGTGAATTATCGTGTCTTTTGTAGAAAAAAACTAAATTTAAATCAAATTATAATTATTATTAACTACGGGAAACAGACAGAGAAAAATACACTCCAGCGCTATAGTCTATTTTTAGGGTCCGTAGGCAAAACCAAGGACCCTTAGATATTCCTGCGTGTGTCTGTCCGTCCGTCCTCTCGCGTGCTCTCACGGCTACACCTTTCGTCCGATCACTTTGAAATTTGGCATGTATGTGTCTTGTACCTGCCCACATATTTTAAAAATATAGCGACTTAAAAAAAATATTTTTCAAAAAAATTAGGATAAAAAAACTTAAGGGTTAAAATTTTTTTTTTTTTTTTCGACACCGTGAGGGGTATCATATGAAAGGGTACGTCGAGCTGATGAAATGTATAATTCTTTGGTTATAACTTTGATAGGGCGAGCGTAGGCAAGTTTGAAGCGGGTTTGAAACGTGTCCCCCCCCCCCTCTATCTCGCTTATGTGAAGTCCAAAAAATCTGAAAAAATTCCTGAACATTCTTCGACCAAAAGTAAAGATACCACTTTTTGGAAATTTCGAAAAAAATATTATTTTATTTTTTATTGACAAAATAGTTTTTTTTATAATTATGGTCTTTTCGATGTATTTATATGGTTGTAGTCCGGTTCAGTGGCAAAAAAATACTTTATCAGAGTGTGTTTTGAGAATATCAGACCCTTAGAATGGTTCAAAGTAAGCTTTTTAGCATTTTAAAAAAACACTGTTTATACACTTTACAGTTAAACACTATATAGTGTGGCCTACGGACCCTCGCTGAGTGCTGACTAGCACACACTTGACCTGATTATTCTCTGTCAGTTTCCCGTAGTTAATAATAATTATAATTTGATTTAAATTAAAATTTAATCTTTCCGTAGTATGAATACTACCAAAATCGTATATTCATCACAAGAATTGTTGATAGCTCTAATTTTATATTTTTTCGAAAACAGCATTTAGAATAATGCCCTACCATCGAACAACGCCCGCACACAATATTTTTTGCTGGACAGTTCTGCAGATTATGCCATTCCTTAGTTCCACAACGTGAACGTTTGGACGAACCAGCTGAAGATGGCTCTCTTTTCTTATTCTTTAATTATTTAAATTAAATTAAATTAAAAGAAATTCATCCCCGAACTCTTCCTCCGACTTGTTTATGTTACTCATAAGAGCTACTATCTGATCATCTTGAGTCCTTATTTGATCTATTATAAAAATATATTATATATTGTATAATAATAATAATGTATAATATAATAATATAATATGTATAATATAATAATATATATTATATATTGTATAATATAATATATTTTAATATATTATAAACGATATCTATCTATAACCCACACCTCAACAAACGTAGTATATAAATAGAGAAAGTATTGTGATTGAGAGGTAATTGTCGCATGGTGCGAAAATTCGACTTTTAGTCAAAGAGATAGCGTGAAAAAAAGTTTTTGACTAACATCAAGTTAAAATTTTGTGTATAAGTTAATCTTTTAGTGCCTTTTAAGAATATGTGGTCGGCTAAGTTCGTCTGCGGGATATAGCTTGGCAATAGGCATTAAATAAACAAGCTGGTGGAGAGCGGCCATGTTCCACACATTTTGGTGGACAATGTGATTTTCATGATCCTGGAGTAAAATATTAGTTTGTAGACCAAAAATCAAGTAGACGTTGCTTTGCCATTTGATAGGTGACCACTATAGGTCTTAAGTGAATTTGGAGTAATATTTGAATAACTAAACTATCAAGTGACAAACTAACATAAACTTGATTTTTGGTCTACTAACTAATTTTGTACTCAGGATTATAAAAATAGCATTGTCCACCAAAACTTCCACCTATAAACGGAACTTTGAGTTATCTCTGAGCAATTTGTTTTAAAAACTTCTGGTGTTTCTTTATTTAAATCTATATATTTAAAAAAAAAATATTTTGATAATTTAGAAAAAAATCTGTCTGCAATATCACAATTATTAAAAAAAAAATGGTCCGAGACAAGTCAGACAAACTTTCTCATGTACGATTTCATAATGAATGATCCCAGTGTTTTCCAGTGATTAGTTTTCGTAGATACATTTAATTATTGTCGATCATTATATTAAAATGTATCATATAAATAACTTCTCCTCGGCGGGGAATCGAACTCAGGCTCTCTCCGCCCGCGTTTAAAGTAATTTTTTTTCAGGACTAGATTTTTTCCCGGGAAAACAGCTTATAGTCCAGGAGATAGCGTGCAAAAAAGTGTCTGACTAACAACAAGCTAGAATTTTGTATACAAGTCAATCTTTTAACGAGTTTTAAGAATATGTGGTCGGCTAAGTTCGTCTGCGGGACATAGCTTGGCAATAGGCGTTTGAAAAAAACAAACCGGTGGAGAGCTGCCATGGCTCACCAATTATGGTGGACAATGTGATTTTCATGATCCTGAGTACAGAATTAGTTAGTAGACCGAAAATCAAGTTGATGTTAGTTTGTCCGTTAACAGGTGACCCCGTTGAATTTTAGTAATACTTGAATAACCAACCTATCAAGTGTGAAAATAACATTGACTTGATTTTTGGTCTACTAACTAATTCTGTACTCAGGATCATGAAAATCACATTGTCCACCATAATTGGTGAGACATGGCCGCTCTCCACCGGTTGGTTTTTTTCAAACGCCTATTGCCAAGCTATGTCCCACAGACGAACTTAGCCGACCACATATTCTTAAAAGGCGCTACAAGATTGATTTGTATATAAAATTCTAGCTTGATGTTAGTCAGACACTTTTTTGCACGCTATCTCCTGAACTATTATATCGTTAGATTTGTATTTAAATGGATTACATTTTAACATTTTTTAATCAAAATCGTCGGAACCGTTTTCGAGAAATATATTTTTTCTTGCACGTTTCTTTCTGAGTTTTTGGAAGGTAGCGCCCCCAAAGTTTGAGCTAAAATTCATTTCTCGATTTCAACTAGGGGTATCACTTTTCTGAACATGTATGCCAAATTCCGTCAAAATCGGCCCAGTAGTTTAGGCTCCAGGCGTCTGCACAGACAGACATTTTAAAAAATAACCACATATTTGGATTCAGGGACCTCAAAACGTGTAAATCCATCAAAATATCAAAATCGAATTTTCGCGCCATCACAATATTTTCTCTTTATATGAGAAAGTAAAAAACAACAAAAAATAAAGTCTATGGAACATTTAGATAAATAACAATAGTTTATGTGTAAGTAATTTAAATTCTCCATTAAAAATAAATAATAAAAGAAAGATGTTATTTGCATGGTTGGATTGTATTATTTAAATATGTCTAGGTGTAGAAGAAAAGAAACAGGTTTCTTTATATTCCATTGCGGTTGGTTTTTCATTTCGAGTCGGAAGAGGGCGCCCCCACCTTATTATGTATTACCCAGAGTATTTTGTATCCTGAGGTATTTTTATGCAGCTGTTTCCCAGACAGCACTAGTCCTCATATGAAGGGTATTGTTTGTCAAGAGTTTTCCTCCTCTAGGGTGTTTCGTGCTTTTTCCAACGCAATATTAGACCTTTCTGGCCTTATTTTTTATTTTTTTTTTTTTCTAAGATTTTTTTGTACTGTCTGTGAAAAAAAAGTCGAGGAGTCTTTATAACGTCACGGTGTTCCTCAGGTGAATCTTCCAACTCTACTCTCACAGATTTTATATTATCTCTGAATAAGAGAGGGGTGAGATCACGTGACGTCACACGAGCGCAATTTCTCGCATTTTTGCGCGTTTTTTTATTCCTTTTTTTCTCTCCCTTCCACACCTTTCTGCCTCCTTCCTTACCCTCTTCGTTGATACGCAATATACAAACTTTGTAGTGAATACAGGGTGAGTTTTTCTCACCTCACCCAACCCTTATAGCTGGGCTCTTTAACCTCTAATATCACGAGCGGCTCCCTTCCCAAAGTCGTTCGGATGCCTGAATATTCGCCAACTGACACACCATCTTATCCCCTCTTCATCCTAAAGCTTCTACCCGTTCAGGAACCCGTTATAAACTCTTATGTATATTCCTTTCTTCCTTTTATTTATTTTTTTCTTATAAAAGGAATCACTATGCATACTATACAAGGTGCAACACTAGAAAGGGGATAAGAATATAATATCAACATATACAATACAGTCACAGATAAATGGAAGATAAAAAAAAAATAAGAGAAAGACGCACCTGGGGCATAAAGTAAATTAATATTCCTATACTTCACAGGCACATATATATTCATACCTCTCTAGCATATGCTAATGCATAATAAAACAAATAGAAACCTATATATCTTAACAGAAAAACTGTTATTTATTTTTTAGTTGGTATATAATATAAAATTCTATAGATTAAGACTCTATGTAAATATCACCATATCAACCATAAAGTTTAGCTGGGCATTGAAAAAAGTGATAGATAAGGCCTTGGTATAGATGGTATTCTATAATCCATGATCTCGCATATTCCCAATAAGATTTATTTAAATTTCTAAGTAGAGCTATCTAATAATGCTTCATTTTATAATCATGTGATCATTTTTCCAGTGATAGAATGAAGTATAGTCGGTACTTCTTTAGATTGTTACTCCCTTATGTTGTTTTAGAATAAAAATTAATTTGACTAAATAACTATTAAGAAAAAAAGATGTTCATGTTCAGTGCAATGTAATTTAGGACAAAGGAATATCCCACTTCTGTTTTTATAAGGGGAGTAACAATCTAAAGAAGTGCCGTATAGTCTATATTAGTATTATACATGCATTATTTTTTAAGTGAATATTAAGTACAATTATCCTGTTAAAAAAAAAAGTTTGCACAATCCCAAATATAACCGAACTAGATTGTCCCAATATCTTAAAATCATACTTGGTTCCAAACCATTACAATTATGTTTACCTATAAGTTCTAGGTGGAGTTTTTGTTAATTTTCTATTTTACGGACACATTATTTGCTAACTAACATGCAGCTTTAGCTTGTAAAAGGCTCATTTGTAAAAAAAAGCTACACGAGGGATGCGGTTATTAAAATATTTAAATTACAGGTGAGAGAATTATTTTATAGTCTGTTTATTTTCTGGCCTATATTATTCTTTATTATATTATTTAGCTTAATATACACACACACACACACACACACACATATATATATGTATATATATATATATACATATATATATATATATATATATATATATATATATATATATATATATATATATATATATATATTATATAGAGATATTATTTAGTTTATCGTTTAATTTTTGCTTCCGAGCTTACCGAAGGTATCGGAAGCATTGTGTTCACTTTTGAGAACAAAAAACTTTTATGCCTCCGATTTCAAAAATTCCAAGACAGAAATCCGTTTCAGACATCAGGGAACATTTTTGGTCTCGTGTCTGTCTGTCTGTCTGTCTGTCGGTCTGTGTGTCCGCGAATTATGAATCGTACGACGATAACTTGAGTATTTTGGTAGACATATTCATTTTACCAATGCCCAGGACGAGTTCTTTGGACAACGTTATCCGTCCAAGCGTTCAAGAGCAACGCTCGCGTAAACGTGAACTTTAAATTTAAAATTGGAATTTTAGGTCGAAGAAAAAATCTAACTTCATCTATTCAATGAGACAAACATTTTTTTTCAAATACAATCTTTTAGTAAAACCAACAGCGACACCGCTATGAAGTGTTAAAGGTCGCTAAAACTATTACTAGTTTTTACAAAATAAACAATATAATAATTGTTATAGTAAATGATAGGATGCGAGGAAGCTATGTGCCACACTAATTGGCAGTCTATTTTTTTTTGCCATTCATAACTATATTGCTTCCGAGCTTACCGAAGGTAACGGAAGCATTGTGTTCACTTTTGAGAACGAAAAACTTTTATGCCTCCGATTTTAAAAATTCCAAGACAGAAATCCGTTTCAGACATCAGGGAACATTTTTGGTTCCGTGTCTGTCTGTCTGTCTGTCTGTCTGTCTGTCTGTCTGTCTGTCTGTCTGTCTGTCTGTCTGTCGGTCTGTGTGTCCGCGAATAATGAAACGTGCGACGATAACTTGAGTAAATGTCGACCGATTTTGATGAAATTTGGCAGACATGTTCATTTTACCAATGCCCAGGACGAGTTCGTTGGACGACGTTATCCGTCCAAGCGTTCACGAGCAACGCTCGCGTAAACGTGAACTTCAAATATAAAATTGGAATTTTAGGTCGGGAAAAAAATCTAACTTCATCTATTCAGTGAGACAAACATTTTTTTCAAATAAAATTTTTTAGTAAAACCAACAGCGACACCGCTATGAAGTGTTAAAGGTCGCTAAAACTATTAATAGTTTTTACACAATAAACAATATAACAATAAAGTAATATAACAATAATTTTAATGTTAATATAACAATAAAGTACATGATAGGATGCGAGGAAGCTATGTGCCACACTAATTGGCAGTCTATTTTTCTTTTACTTCAGTTTTATATTTTGCTGGTCTATGATTGTAACAGAACAAATTCACTAAATCAAATAAATTTGCCTCCAATTTTCGACTTTCACATTTCTTCAATACTACTTTCGTTTTAAGTTTAAATGCTATGAGGTTCATAAAAGAATGACAATGAATAAAATTAAATTAAAAAAAAAATTAAACAAAGTCTCCAAAATTTGCCTCAGGTGTTAAAATATTCAATAAGAGGGAAGGGGAATGAATAATGTAAAATTATATTTGGTGTATAATGGACGCTCCAGTTTAGAACACATGCAGTTAGGGTTATAAATAGGGTTTGCAGGTGCCCCTATAACATACATAATATAGAGACGTAGTTGCCTACTATAGGGCCCACACTATTCAGAGCTTCTTAGACTGTACCCCCCCCCCCCCTCCCTTCATTTATATATTATACAAAAATACATTACATTATTATTTTTTTAATATATTCTACTCACATCGCATTCATTTATCATTTTTAATTATTTCCATAACTTTTAATTTTCCTCGATATTGGTGGCATCTGTACACTTTTTTTTATTATAAGAGTACATGTTAATATAAGTTAAAAAGGCATTGTGCTAAATTTTGAGATTAATTATCGTTATTTTTAACTTTAACTTTTTATAACTTTAATAATTAAACTGTTCATTTTTTAGTAGAATTCCTCAACTTACGATTACAGATAAATAAATATTAAGTAAAAACATAAAATTATACTTATCAATAAGGATGTGAATAACTGATACGTGCTCTTTAGGTAGGGAAGAAAATATCTTTACAAACACTCACCTGAAGCAAATAAGACAAATAACAAATTATACAATGAAATATTATGATACATAATCAATACTGTAGTCATTTATTTTAAAAACGAGTTATAAAGTTGGGATAATTAAGGTGTTATAATTAATTGATAAAACCTAACAAAAAATAGTTTTGGAACCATTATAAATACGTTTTGGGTAAAAAACACAATTAAAGAAAAAAATTGCATTATTCTAGACTCTAGACGAAAAACATCGGTCCGAGACAACTCAAACAAACTTTCTCATATACGAGTTCATAATTACTCAGATCAGTCTTTTCCATTTATTTGTTTATAGGTAAATTTAATAATTATTGAACATTTCATCAACATTTATTATGAAAATAACTTCTCCTCGACGGGGAATCGAACCCGGTCTCTATCTGTCCGCGTTTAATGCTATTTTTTAATGCTAGATTTTTCCTGGGAAAACGGTTTATATCGTTAGATTCGTATTTAAATGGACTACATTTTAGAATTTTTGTATCAAAATCGTCGGAACCGTTATCGAGAATTTTTTTTCTGAGTTTTTGGGGGTTGCGTCCCCAAATTTTGAGCTAAAATTCATTTCTCGATTTCACCACGGGGTATGATTTTTCTGAACCTGTAGTCCTGTATGCTAAATTTCGTCAAAATCGGCCCAGTAGTTTAGGCCAGTAGTTTAGGCTCCAGGCATCTCCACAGACAGATATTTTTAAAACCACTCATTTGGATTCAGGGGACTTTAAACGTGTAAATCCATCAAAATTTCAAAATCGAATTTTCGCGCCATCAAAATACTTTCTCTTTACATGAGAAAGTAAAAAGAAGCCTACATACAGGGTGAGGCAGAGTTAAACCACCTATATCATGCAAAGGGAATTCGATTTTAACCAAGAAAGTTCTAATAAAGATGCATCCGAAAATGCTTTCTGAGAGCGCGCAACAGCCCTTCAAAGTTGGGCAACAGACATTTATTTTAAAAAAAAATAGTAGACTTCGACAACAATTCAGGGTTTTTTGAGTCGAAGTTTGGCAGCCTTTGACATTCCAATTTATTAACTCAAATTTAAATGCATTTTAAGTGAGCTTATGCGTAGACTGTGAAATCATGCCATATTTACAATGCAGCTGAGAATACTGAATATACACGGATATTGTATTTGTTTACGGCATTTTAAAGCATAAAATAAAAGAAATAATAAACTATGAGACTAAATTAGTTCCACAGAACCCCCCCCCCCCCCGTACGTACACCTCTGATTGATAAGTTTAAAAAATTTTAAATTGAAACCACTTGATTCAGTTTAATTTTTGCACCCAACTTCATACATTTATCTTAAATGGATTTAGAAATACAAAGCAATAAAACCAATTTCTGGCGGTCATTTTATATATATATATATATATATATATATATATATATATATATATATATATATATATATATATATATATATCAGCAATGTAATACCGTGTTTTTGCACACTGCAATAAGGTACACAATTTGTGTAGTGAGAGACACCAAGGGATGTGCCACGCAAGCGTGACACATAGGAACTGTTCCAACATTAGACTATACGTCACAAAGATGTTGGCTCGGCATTACGCCATGTCCTGCATCGTTTCGTCGCGTCCGACTCATCAGGGGCCCGACGATGCCCACCCAACTCTGGACCTATACCAACTCAAGAAGATCAGGTATAGGCTTTATCAGAGACGAGCGTGCTCTCACACCGCCATTCTTGCTTGGCTGGCAAAACAAATCAGCAATGTAATACCGTGTTTTTGCACACTGCAATAAGGTACACAATTTGTGTAGTGAGAGACACCAAGGGATGTGCCACGCAAGCGTGACTCATAGGAACTGTTCATACATTAGATTATACGTCACAAAGATGTTGGCTCGGCATTACGCCATGTCCTGCATCGTCCACATTGTGATGCCGTGTTTTTGCACACTGCAATAAGGTACACAAATTGTGCCTTATTGTGTACAAAGGTACACAATAAGGCATCGTCGGGCCCCTGATGAGTCGAACGCGACGAAACGATGCAGGACATGGCGCAATGCCAAGCCAACATCTTTTTGACGTAATGTCTGATGTTGGAACAGTTCCTATGTGTCACGCTTGCGTGGCACATCCCTTGGTGTCTTGGTGTGTCTTACTGACACAAATTATATATATATATATATATATATATATATATATATATATATATATATATATATATATATATATATATATCTAAGTATTGTAACCTCAATTCGACTCATTTGCCAACAACTTAGAGGTTGAAACTTGAACAGATCATGTAGTTTCGATGGCGACAGTAAAATAATCAGTCAAATTATATTAAGTTAATAATTGACTGTTTTTGCTTCCATCTCTAGTAACATAAATTTACTTAAAGATTTTAGATGGCAGTACAATATTCAGGCAGTAGTTAATTGTATAATTCATTAATTTAGTTTAAATTTCAATTGAAATGATTTAATTAAGAAAATCTTAAAAGTCGAAGTATACAGAGTAGAAATTATTTGAAACAAATGACATCTGTGGAAACTCTTTTGATCATTTTTATATCAATTATAAAAGTTAAAATGAGACATTTTTAGAATTAGTCTTTAATCTGGAAAGTCAAAAAGACATCAGTATTGGTTTTAAATTGAAATTGTTACTAGAATTTTCTTTTTTATCTATAATCTATACAAACAATATTAATATAATTTGTTTTAAAAGAGAGATTTAAATTTATAAATTGTTACATCAAAGAGGTCCAATATAATAGGATGTTATAAAACCAATTTATTCGGATTCAGTCAGATAAGTATTTATTTTTCATTTTTAAAAGAGACGGTGTTAAACTATGTGCCAAATTAGATTAATAGAGATTATTGACTTCGTCCATTTTAAGTTGTTATTATTAATACTAGCCTTTAGGCCCGTAGTAACGGGCAGAATGTTTTCTTATCAATAAAAAATCATTTCAAGGTGAGTCGTCGCCATCGTCGGGACACTTCTCAATTATAAATAAATAAATGAATAATTCAAATATAAATTTAAAAAAAAATAACTGAAATAAAATAATAAATTGCAAGAAAAAGATCTGAAAAATCATTAATTATATTCAATAGGAATGAGATCGCGGTCTCCAGTTATACTTAAACCCAAAGAGCCAAATATGATGTCTAGTTATTTCTTATTAATTGCATCAAAAGAAAAAGAGCTGAGAGATAATTATTTATATTTAAAATGAATGAGTCTCGCGCTGTCCAGTTATACTTAAATAGAAGGAGCCACGTGATGTCTTCTTATGTCTTAGTAATTGTATTTAAAGAAAAAGAGCTGAGAGATAATTAGTTATATTTAAAAAGAATGAGTCTGTCGCTGTCCAGTTATACTTAACAGAAAGAGCCACGTGATGCCTAGTTATTTCTAATTAATTGTATTTAAAGAAAAAGAGCTGAGAGATAATTAGTTATATTTAAAATGAATGAGTCTCGCGCTGTCCAGTTATACTTAAATAGAAGGAGCCACGTGATGTCTTCTTATGTCTTAGTAATTGTATTTAAAGAAAAAGAGCTGAGAGATAATTAGTTATATTTAAAATGAATGAGTCTTGCGCTGTCCAGTTACACTTAAATAGAAGGAGCCACGTGATGTCTAGTTATTTCTTATTAATTGTATTTAAAGAAAAAAAGCTGAGGTAATTAGTTATATTTAAAATGAATGAATCTCGCGCTGTCCAGTTATACTTAAACAGAAAGAGCCACGTGATGTCTAGTTATTAATTGTATTTAAAGAAAAAGAACAGAGATAATCAGTTATATTTCAAATAAATTATATTTCAAATGAATGAGTCTCTCGCTTGCCAATTATACTTCATATAGATAAAATAGATATAATCTTATACTGTTTAAATAAAGTTTTAGGCCGTAATAATCATTACACTGGGATAGCAGAGTGGTAAAATGCTTGCTTCATGTACTGGTGGTTACTGGTTCAATTCTAAGTTTTAACTCATCAATTTTTACCGTTATAAATAATTTCGAGGTGCGTCGCCGTCGCCGTTGGGACACTACTCGATTATATAAAAGAGAGGTGCGTCGCCGTTGCCGTCGTCGGGACACTACTCGATTATATAAAAGATTAGCAAGGGTCTTACAAAGGATGTCGGTGTGTCTGTATATTATTTGACAAAATGCAAGTAGTCAAGATTAAATAGAAGTGCCCTGTAAAAGAATCAAGATTGGGTAAGTCAAATAGACTGCCGACTCCAATATAATTCAGGTCCTTGGTCTCAGACCAAGAGTTCAAAATTAGACAGAACTGTCGTCTGCCCTATTTTTCAACTACTATTAGGTCTAGATAAGGTCAGCGACTCCTCCAGACCCTGATGAAAACGAGAGGACTCATAAAAAGGAAATAAAGTGGGAATTAGATTGAGATACAGAGAAGTTGAGAGGCTTCACAATAGGTATAACACTTAGAGACGATAGAAACTAATAAAAACAATTAAGGCGCGCTTCACGTAAGTACGTGAGGCGATAATCGCTGGTTTCTGTACGATTAAGCAAAAAATATTAAGTGTGAAATTTTAATATGTAGTTGCATATTCTTTTTCTAAACTTCAAGACCATTAAATTTATGTATAACATGTCATGGTGACTAAAGACGTTTTTTTAGTCGCCCGCCATATTGGCCACCATCTTGAAAATATTAAGTGTGAAAACTCCAAAAAGTGTACAGTTGTCACAAATGCCGAGATGCACCTATGTGCCGAATTTCATGTTCCTAGCTATATAGTAGTATATGAATTGAAACATGCCAACGGACAGGCAGACTGAGCCGTTGTATAAGGTTTCTTTTCGTACTTCGTACAGAAACCTAAAAGGAACAATGTGGATTGGCACCAAGAAGATAAGTGCAATGAGAATGGTAGGAATGAATAGGTATCGACCAACGTACAACGTGACAGGCTAGGATAAAACCAATACAAGCACCGAGGAACTTTAAGATATGCTTTTTCAAAGATAGACTTATCATCTAAAACGGAGTAAAAAATACTACACACAATATATATATATATATATATATATATATATATATATATATATATATATATATATATATATATATATATATATATATATATACGTAACAATCTACGTATATATATATAAATTTAATTAAACTCTTTGTTCTTTTTTTTTTTTTTTTTTTTTTGGCTCTACATCAGGATAAATGGGTTTTCCTTCTATTTCGAGTTTTCTTTAAAAAAAAAACCAAGTAAGAAAGTAGTTTCCAAAAGTTAGTCAGTTATTGTTGGATTTAGGTAAAGTTGTTCCAGTTTTAGTGGGATGGTTTCAAAAACTACAGTTACAGGAGTTACAGGATCTCTCCTACACGCTAAGTAAGGATATCTAAAACATTCCTTGGCTTTGTCTTGCTCAATTATTTAGTTCAAGTATTATTTTATATAAATATATAAAAATAAATAAAGAAGATATATATACAGGGTGGGCCAAAAAAACACACTTTTTTTAACACTTTTGGCTTAGCTTCTGTAATAGATAGAGATATGGTGTTTGCGGGGTCTGAAAACTGCATTCTTTTACTTTAAACAAACTATTGCCGTTACTGTAAAAACGGTTTGAATAAAAAAAGTTGTTGTCCGAGTGGTAAACGTTGTCTGGGATTATAGTTGAGAAGTAACCATAAGGGGAGTAGGTGAGTGGGAGGAGTCCCTCAGTGTTATAACAAACATAAAGATGTGTTAAGAACAATGTTGCCTGAAATTGAAGATCAGATGCCAAATTACCCGTTTATGCAAGATGGTGCCCTGTCCCATCGCTCCTTGCAAACCATTCAATACTTACAATACGCAAGAGAATTGGCCAGACTTCATTCAGACAGACGAGTGGCCGTCCAACAGTTCAGACCTAAATTCAATTGATTACTTTGTCTGGGGTTGGTTAGAACAAAGAATATACGTGGGAGGCAGAGTAAAGGTCGTTGATTAACTTCGAAAGAGGAATCTTCGTGCCTGGGACGATATACGTCAATCAACTATTGCTGGGGCCATACCTACTGGAGAAGGAGAGAAGCTGTCGTAAATGAACAACAAGTAAATCTGTAAAATATGCAATAGTTCTTTTTTTGTTATTTTGTTAAATATTATTTTTCTTCTGAGCTTACCGAAGGTAACGGAAGCTATTTGATCGTTCTGAAGAATGAAATAATTTTAAGTTCCGTGTCTGTCTGTCAGTCGGTCTGTCGTTCAATTTTTGCGAACCAATATATCTTAAAAACTATACGTCCAATTTTAATTTGGGTGGTAGGTCATGAGTAACCCATTGTTGGTCCCATATAAATTTCAACCTTCTACGCTCATTTGTTTCTCTTCTACATGCGCACAAACATACATTATTTTACACCTATAGCTTCAAAAGTACTTATCTGATTTGTATAAAACTTTTATAATATATCGAAAGTAACCCGCATATAGCCTCAAATTTTTTTAACAGTCTGCACTCTTTAACTTTTGTTTATTTGATACTTTAATTCAAGTAAAAAATCAAAACAATTTTGACAGATTAAAAAAAATGGGGGAAACAATTAAACAAATCAGACAATAATGGCTTGTTAACGCATAAAATCAATAAAGTACGTGATAGGATGCGAGGAAACTATGTGCCACACCAATTGGCAGTCTATTTATAAATATATTTATTTTATCGAAACAACCCGGACAACGATTTTTTAACACCCTAATTTTAACCGTCATTGCATGGCTTTCACCCAATAGTTTGTTAATTTATAGATGTATGTACTAGTTTACAACCACAGTCAGTCAATAACAGCACACAGAGGTGTGCTGCGTAATAACCATAAGTCAGAAAATGTTTTAGTGATTTGGAAAATAAAATGTTAGAGTTTGTGAGAGACAGAGAGTAGAGAGAGGAGCCAGAAGATAGTGAGGGGGGACACGTATATATATATATATATATATATATATATATATATATATATATATATATATATATATATATATATATATATATATATATATATATATACATATATATATATATATATATATATATATATATATATATATTATATTATATTATATATATATATATATTTCAGACCTAAATACTGGGATTATCTAACGTTTCGCGCAGAGGAATGTTTATATCTGGCTTAGCTTAACTGGTAGAGCATTATACTGGAAATATGAAGGTCCGTGGTTCAAATCCCGGAGCCAGTGCAAATTTTTCTCTGTTTCTGTCTCGTAGTTTAAATTGTTTGAATTTATATATATATATATATATATATATATATATATATATATATATATATATATATATATATATATATATATATATATATACCAGCTAATGTGGCGTATAAAAAATAAAAACAATCTCATTAGAAAACAGTAACAAGTTGATTTTTTTTGTGTTTTTTTCAAAAGACAAAAAGTTTCATATTTTCTTATTTTTTTCTAAGATGACAGTAAAATGACATTCAAGTGAAAAAATATGATGAATATAAACAAGAACAAGCTGATTTCATTATTATTATAACTTTCATCTTATGCGGTCCTTCACCTATTATATTCTCTGTTACAACCAAAACTGTATTTTCAAAAAGAAGTGTATGTATATATATATATATATATATATATATATATATATATATATATATATATATATATATATATATATATATATATATATATATATATATATATCTAGCAAATTGCTTAGATTTTTTTTTATTAAAAATACAGATATTTTAAGAATAAAGCACCCAGAGAATCCTGAAGGAAATGTATAATTAAGAAGGAGGAAACAATAGATATTGAGGACAAAAGAATGAAAATAATTAAAGAATATAAAAAAAAAGAATAATACAATTTTTTTTTATACAAGAAATTGATTTTTAAAAAATAAATCAGAAAATGGATTATATATATATATTTTAAATACACATTTTCTTGGAAATGTGAAGTCATTATAGTCTCTGTCGGTAAAGATATCTTTAACAGCGTTTTTTGTTTCTTTTATTTATTTTTGAAATGTTGAAGAAAAACAATCCACAAAGCTAAAAATTATTTTTGAAAACCAATTTAAAAATACTTTTTATATTTTTCAGATACAAAGTAGTGAGAAAGAAAAAAAATATATACTGGAAAATAATAACTGGAATGGAAATGATATTTACGAGAAGAAAAATATTATTGTTAAAAAAAATTAATATTATTAATGAGAACAATAATAATGTAATATTATTTGCACTAAATGTATACCATATAGGAAATTACATGTATGTCACATGGGTGAAATAGAGGAATGGGAATTTTTCTTTTAATAATTGGAGCCGCGTTAAAAAATTAATTAATCCACTTTGTAATTATTTCAATATAAATGTATAGAAATTGTATAAAGAAATGCACAAAGATCTCCAAAAAATATTTATTGCCCTAAAGCTCTTTCAACCAACATCAGTACATTTAACAAGTAAACGAGCTAAGTAAGTGAGTTAAAATACTTTGAATTAGTGAAGTATTTCAACCAGTGGCGGCGCGTAACCTATTTAATTGGGTGGGCTAGACAAGCCCCCATGTTTAACTATATACCCAAAAAATGCGTAAAATGTTATCGAGAACTTACGTTACACAAACTTCAGTTAGACTGTTTTATCTTTTTATAATTTGCATTATTGCTTTAAATTTAGCATCAGAACTAATCAGAAGTGATTTGCTCAATATATTTTATAATAAAAAGATCATAAATTTAATTTATAATTGCAAAAAAAATGGGAAAAGTATATAATATATTTTATCTATCCCACCACTGCTATCTAGTAGAGAGAATATAAACTAGTTTTCAAGCCCAGTAAAACCTCTCTATTCTACTATCTTGCTCGGCGCGAGGGTATTACATTTCTCTTCTTCTTGTTTTATGGAGATGTAGCAATTGGGTGACCACAATCCTGAATATGCCACAACATATTGGTAGAAATAAAATAAGATTAGTCTTAACTTTATAATTAGTAATTAAATAAAAGGGAAAAATTTCAGTAAAGCTTATTCAAAATATAAAAATACTTGCTACCTCTTCATCATTGTACGAAGTTATTAGAATAAAATGTATGTTTAGGAGTTAAATTCAAAGCTTTCCTCACGTAACGACTCATTTTATGTTACTCGTACTAATATTATGTAGATGCAGTTTTGCTTTTGACATTATGTTAACCCATGAAAGGGTATAGTATTTCTTTTTAAACAGAAAAATATGTTTCACAAGAGAATTAATAAATGTTAGCAAGTTTGAAAGTTGCCTATTTAGAATCTAGTGGCGTCGTGGAGATGACGTTATAAAGGCGTGGAGTAGAGATGCAATGTGAGGTTGAAGACAGAGGCAAGTAAGCTAGGGTTAGTTAAGGACTTGCCTCGGGTGGGCAACCTTTGATCTTCTACCTAGCCGTAAGGACACGGCCCTAGGGAAGCGAGAGAGAGGGCCCTCGACTCAGACTCACTAACACAAACACCCATACACTCACTAACACAACGACTAATTACACTTACACACAAACAACATCTATATCAAACAACACTTGACAAACTAACACTTGCACAGATCTCTCACCTACAAACAATAGCAGAAAATAAACTTACACTAGGTTCGTAAGAGAAATACGTTAATACACAACACACATACAAGTGTTGGGTGTTTCTTCTATTACGCTATTATATTAAAACAAGCTACACACTGACAAAAGCAAAATAAAAAAATAACACTTTCACCTTCAACACTTTCATTTGTAGTCTTTTACTAAAATATCCCTGCTAGTACTGTAAATATTCCTTCTAACATGCAACACACTGATAGACTTTTTTCCTTTAATCTACATTAACTTTCCCTCTGAAGTAAAATATTTTTAAAAAATTAACATAATTAACTTTTATTCTTAATTAACTATTTATATTTAAAAGAAAAATTATCACACTTTAATGTTCATATGGTAGTTTTACACTTTTATCTACGATTGATACGAAATATAAACATTATATCTTTGTTTAGATGCGTAGAAAGTGATTATTTACGTACTTGTATTCATTGCGCATGCGCGTCTCATAGTTCTGAATAATTCAGCTATACGCACGATTAGTGAGTTTGTTTACATTTAACAAAACTAATTTGGTGTTCTTTTATTAAAGTAACTGTTTATATCGAGTTTTTAGTGAAAAACAATGAGTGAATCAAGTGACTTTGACGAAAATGTGGAGAATAATAATCCTCCAGAAAAAATTAATTCGGCAAAAAATACAACTAATGAATTAATGCCATCTTTATCAAGAGAGAGATAAGAACTTACATACAGCAAGTTTATTTGTTTCTGTATTTATTATTTAAATCTAACAATCGTAGATAAAGTACGGTACGCAAATCGTGCGAAAACGGCATTTTGCATTGCTCATGTGGTTTTACCACCCTCGCTATCGCTCGGGTGCAAACTCCACACTCGCATGCAAAATGCTACTTTCCGCACTCGACGCGTAATGTACTATTATGACATCTCTCAATAATAGTCTGCCAATAAGAGTGGCACATAGCTTCCTCACGTACTATCGCGTACTTTAAAAGTGGTTTACTGTTAAGATCCATTATTGTACAATTTATGTGTCCCTTTTTTTAAAAAATCTGTAAAAAAAATAAAAAAATAAAAAAATCACAAAAATATTAATTTTGTAATATTTAATATGCACAGTTTAATATAAGGCGAACAATGTGCTAATTATATGACCACACCAAATTTCATCAAAATCGGACTAGTAGTTTTTAAATATGGCGGTTCGCAAAAATTTTGAATGCCAGACCTACCGACATGAGATAAAACATGTTCCACGATGTCTGAAACAGATTTCAAATTAAATTAATAAATAAAAAAATAATTCACTGTTCATAACGAACACAATACTTCTGTTAACTTTTGTAAGCGAGGAAGTAGTAATTTATATTTAAAAAAAAGGGGGAAAAAACTGTTATAAAGAATGGGCACACAAACATTTTTATTATTTGTTAAAAATATGAGCATTCATATATAATATTTTAGAGAAATAATATAATCGAATAAAAGAAATAGATGTAATGCAAGGGTTTGTTGGCTCTTGTAAAGAAAGGACCCCACGCTTTAATTTAAGTGGCATACGCAAATACTGTGATCGCATGGAATATCTTCAAAAGATTTATTAGCTCCTTTTTTGCGCATCTATTTATGTATAAAACAATGTTTTGTCTGTACATTGATCAGAATTTATAAAAAATTAGATACTTATTCATTTCAAGCGTTACGGAAACCAAATCCAACCTTATCTTTTTCATTGCTGCCTGTCACCACGGATCCGACAGAAAATGTCCAGTAAAAAATGTTGTCTGTAGTCTGTGCAGAAGTAGAGCATACTGGTTCGATATGGATGAAATTTACCATGCATGTTCCGAAAAAATCATACCCAAGGTGAAATCGAGAAATGAATGTTAGGGCTAAATTTGGGAGCTCCACCCCTAAAAACTTGAATAAACTTATAAAATAAATACATCCACAATATATTATTTATTTATAAAATAAATATCCACATTTACCGATGGTAAAAGTATCCTCTCAACCTACGAAGACCCTATATTAAAGCTTCAGACCGACTTCAAAATCACTTAAATCTCCTTGGCCGTTGGTTGAGAAAATGGAGGATCAAAATTAATAAAGGTCAAAGTGTACGTGTACGTAACGAAAAAGTTATCGTTACGTAGAGCAACATGTCCTTCAGTCACTCTCAACTAAATTCCTATTCCTCAGTTAAAGCAGACCCGCTATCTAGGACTACATTTTGATAGAAGACTGACGGGCTACACACACAAAACAAAAAAGACTAAGAGACAATAAAAAACTAATCTTCTAAATAATCAATGTAAACTTCTAAACTCTCGCTATCTAATGTTAAACTCCTTATCTATAATTCTATTATAAAACCAATCTGGACATACGGACTTGAGTTATGGGGAACACCGGAGAGCCATCGTGGCCGTGTGGATTAAACTACTTACCACGTCTGCTCGGCCATCACAGAATCATGAGCGGTACGAAACCGTAGGTTCGATTCCTCACCGTGACGCTCTGATTTATATGGCTCACTATTGACCACGTTATACTCGCTTCGGCGGTACAATGTGCAGAGGTATGATGTGTGGAGTGGCTGGAACTCTCTACCTCGGGTATAGTAAAAAGGGCCTAAGTGATGACCTAATTGCTAGGTTCCAACAAGTGGTTCGTCCGACCCGTCTATTACTAGTACTAGCTGGGGATGGGGGGAACGGAACGTAACTATAAAAATAACTAGTTCCAGTGTTGGAACGGTTCCAATCGTTCCAAGATTTCATGGAACTACGTTATTTTTGGAACGACTTTGAAGTTTTTATTTTATTTAATTTTACTGTCCAGTTTTATTTTTAGTTAATAAATTTGTATTGTTTGAATTCGATACAAATTTGTAACCTTAATTTAAAAAAAATGATATCTTTTAAGGATTATCGAGCAAAATAATACGAAACGTAACTGATTAAAGAGGAAACAGAAACGAGAAAACAGTAACGAAACTAAACAACTAACTTAAAGGGAACGTTAAAAACTCGTTCCTCTTGGAACGAAACCGATAGTTTTCGTTCCGTGCCAATACGTAACGTGTAACGTAACTGATTAAAGAGGAAACGGGAACGAGAAAACGAAACTGTAACTCGGAGGGAACGTAAAAGATTCGTTTCGCGATTTTTATTATACTGTTTACTTGGTTGAAATTAAAACATCAATATAAAAAATATAAGATAAAAAGATAAATAAAGAGATCTTAATATTATTATAAATGTTTGTATTTAATTTCAAGTTTTCATCGTCAGCGTCAGTGAAGAGTGGAACTATTTAATAAAGAAACGGAACTTATTGTGGAACGAACCTGGACTAGACTCTAGACTAGACTTCTTTGGAACATAAACTGATACGTTCCAAAAATAACTAGTTCCTGGAACTAGTTATTGGTTTGGAACGAAACGTTGTAACTCGTTCCACTCCTGGAACCGTTCCTCCCATCCCTAGTACTAGCACCTTACTACTACTACTACTACTACTACTACTATGGGGAACAGCAAAGCATTCCAATTTAGAAAGGCTCCAAACACTACAATCCATTATACTCCACAAAATCGCTAACGCTCTTTTTTATGTTTCCATCATAATCCTACACAATGAGTTCAATATTCCCTTCGTTCAAGACCTAGTAGTTTCCAGTTATCAGACTTTTCATAGTTCCCCATTCCCCATCCTAATCCTTTAGTATAAATCCCTCTTCTCCTAAACGTTACCGAGTTACCCTCCTCGCCGTCTTAAAAGATTGAGGACTCGCAATCACCTAAGCGATAAGGAAAAAAAAAGAAAGTATATATATGAAATTATGTTTATGATTAAACAAAGAAGATAGGGAGTACAACTATTGAGTTGCTTCTCCCACCATTTCATCATATCCTTGTATGCTTAATGTTGAGAATCTCCGCAGCGCCACCGGCAGATATTATTTATTTGTTTACTTTTTTCATTTGTGACATGTTGTTATTCGAGTCTGATTTTTCTCTGTGTTTTTGATTTTGCTTATTACTTAAATTAAAGAGACGTTTTCCCCATTCGTGTGAATCTTGTGGTTTATTCTTGAACAATTGGCGACCGTGACAGGACGATGGGCAACGAAGACGAGATTAACTTCGAAAGTAATAAGCGGATGCGAACGGCGACTAGAACGACATTCACCCGACTTTGTAATGAATTGGAGAAGATAGTTACGAGCGATACTATTGATAGTGTAGCTGCCGAAGGAACATTCAATCTAGCTGAACAGAAGGCCTTCGCACTGGTGGAGTTGGATGGAGCGGTGATGAGATATCTTTCATCGTTACCTGATGTGACGGAATTAGAAAAAGACATGGAGACGGCAGACACCTATCAAACAAGGTATAATGTACTAAAAGTAAAAATTCGTAAGCTTTTAAAAGGGAATGAAAAGGGTGCAATGGGAGATGGTGTTTCAAATAACTCTATAACTTCGAATGGTAGTAGTAATGAAGGAGAAAAAAATAATGACACACAGATTAAAAGAATTAAAACACCTTCGGCCACGATGACTGTGACTTCATTATTATCTAATAAAAAATGTATATCAGACTTATGGGCGTTAGACTCTTTAGGCATTAAGGACCCAAGCGAAAAGAAAGACAGACAAGAAATAGAGCAGGAGGTTAGGAAACATTTTTTAGAAACTGTAAAAGTTAATAATGAAGGGAGATATGAAGTAAATATGCCTTTGATAGAAGTCCATCCTCCGGTTCCGAGCGGGTACGATGTAGCCAGAAAGAGATTGGATTTACATATTCAAAAACTTAGTCAAGACGGTTTCTATGATGATTATCAGCGGGTATTACATGAGTGGAAAGAAGAAGGAATAATTGAAGAGATACCATCAGAAGAAATAAATAATCGAGGCATCTATCTACCTCATAGACATGTTGTAAAATTGAGTAGTGCTATAAACGTAATGTCCGACGGAAAATTTGAATTAAGAGGGTGGGAGTTCAATGGTCAAAATGAGAGTGATATATGTTTAGAAACCAAAGTTTTAGGATCTGTTTGGAATAGAATCGCGAACTACACGACTGCAAAATCTATCGACTGGAGATTCAACCCGCCCACTGGAGCATGGTGGGACGGGTGGTGGGAGAGACTTATACGGACTTATCAATCAGAAGGCAGTAAGGACCCTGTAGCTTTAACACCAGCCATGTTTTTACAGGGGATTAGGGATTCGCGAGTCCCCGACAGAGACGAAGTAGAGGCAACGGTATCTCTGACTAAGAGGGGGAAATATCGAGAAAAGCTGCGGAACTGTATGCGGCACAGATTCCGTAACGAGTATCTTGGACAGCTGCCACTATGGAGAAAAAGGAAAAAGGTGTACACAAAGCTTAATGTAGGTGATGTTGTCCTAGTCGAGGACATAAATACTAAGAGACTTGACTGGCTATTAGCAAGAGTCAAAGAACTAGTAACAGGAAGAGACGGACACGTGAGGGTTCTGCGACTAAAGACAGCGAAGGGACCAATGACTCGACCCATCCAGCGAGTGTATGCCCTAGAACTGGATCAAGCCCCTGAAGATCATGGGACTTGAGGAGGGAGAATGTTGAGAATCTCCGCAGCGCCACCGGCAGATATTATTTATTTGTTTACTTTTTTCATTTGTGACATGTTGTCATTCGAGTCTGATTTTTCTCTGTGTTTTTGATTTTGCTTATTACTTAAATTAAAGAGACGTTTTCCCCATTCGTGTGAATCTTGTGGTTTATTCTTGAACACTTAATTAACAATGTTACTTGTTACATTATTTTTTTAAGTAGTGGTAATAATCTTTACAAAAAAACAAAACCTTTTACGATGATTGAATACACCAGGAAAACTTAAATCAACTCGTAAAATGCTCATCAAACCGAAAAACAATTTCACACAACATGCTATTATTCTAAAAAAAAAAAAAAACCTAGGCTACTACTTGGCATAAAATGGTGAATAAACACAGTTGAAAACACATGCTTCTAGAAGAAGAAGAAGAAGAGGAGAGGGGAATATTTACGGTAAAGAATAACAAGCGAAAGAAACAGAGAACTGAAAATTCAATTTTATTCTCATTGTTATCCAAATGTAATGGCAGCTCTGAAAATGTTTGGCTTTAATAATTTTTCCTTATTCAAAACGGCTGCTGGTGATTAATAAATAACAATGTTGCAGTCGATTTTTTAAATATACAATTTATAATTTTTCCTCGGTTTAAAAATATTCAACGTACGTGATTCTTTTTGCCATTTTTATTTATTAAGAAATGAAGAATAACAGACAAATGCATACCACTTATCACGAAATCATAGAAACCCATCTATTGGTTGTCGAGCAGTATCTACCAATTGAGGAACGCCGACGGAATAATTTTCATTTAATGAATCAATAAACCTAACCTAAGAGCATCAGAAAAAAGAGACTACCAATTTGTGTGGCACATAGCTTCGTCGCATCCTATCACGTACTTTATTGATTTTATGATTTCACAACCCATTATTGTCTAATTTGTTTTTTTAATCTGTCAAAATTGTTTTGATTTTGTACATTAAAGTATCAATTAAGCAAAAGTTTAAGAGCTCAGACGGTTCAAATTAATCAGGGGATATCTGCGGGTTACTTTCGATAAACTATAAACGTTTCATACAAATCAGATAAGTTCTTATGAAGCTGTATTAGGTGCAAATAAAAGTATGTTTGTGTGGATGTAGAAGAGAAACAAATGAGCGCAGAAGGTTGAAACTTATATAGGACCAACAATGGGTACTAATCATGATCTACTATCCAAATTTCATAAAAATTGGACGTATAGTTTTTAAGATATGATGGTTCACAAAAATAGAGTGACAGACAGACACGGAACCAAAAATGTTCCCTGATGTCTGAAACGGATTTCTGTCTTGGAATTTTTGAAATAGCAGACATAAAAATGTTTCGTTCATCAGAACGATCACATAGCTTCCTTTACCTTCGGTAAGCTCGGAAGCAATAGGTTTCTATTTATAAAAATTATTTCAGCAGTGTGGATTTTTTTTATGTGAATGTACACATGTTATATATTAACAAAGGTTAAACATGCAGAGTAAAAAAAAAAGTTTTAAGTAATTTTAATATTAATGACAGCGCCTATTATCATACAAATACATATTTGTGAGAGTAATTAGCAAAAAAACCAAAATGAGAAAAAAAAATACATAAAAGGTTTTACAATCAAATAAACTTTTATGTATATTGACAATAAAGGCATTATTATTTATAATAGTATTTGTATTGTCTACCCCAGGAGTAGAATTTAAAAAAAATTCAAATACCTACAAAAATATTATGTGGAACAGAAAGTTTCCATTTTCAAAGCTCCTGGTAAATATTCAGAGTTATCCATTTACCTCTTCCATGGTATAGCCATAACCAAGCCAGTTTCGCACTCTATAAAACCAACCGGCTCTTTGCCCAAGTTTCATATATTGCCTGGTTGACATTTACGAGTCTTTTTCCCCTCCGATGCTTTTACCAAAAGCATTTAAACTTATAAATATATTTTTTTTTTATACTCGAATTTGAATTCTGTGGAGAATATTATAAGAGAAAAATACCGAGTATTTATTAAGAGTTAAAAATGGAATGAGTTCGTTATCTTAGTTTTAAGTAAACGTATCTTCTTTCATTATAATTGCCTAGGTTGGTTCATTTTTTAATTGGCTCATTGGTAATGGGTTGTTTCTTTATAACGACAGGAATTTAACATCTACAACCTTCTAATATTGTGCTTCTTATAATAAAGGACTTTGATTGGGTAATCCCAGTTTCCTATACAATGTATATTACTTAGAAGAAGTAGAAATAACGGTAACAAGCTAGATTAGGTAGATCGGAAACGTTTATGCCCTTTTTTTTTTAGCTCAAAATGGTGTAATTAATGAAATGCGAGATGTTATTGTAATAACAATAGAGCTTAAAATGCTGAAAAAAACTAAACTTAGCTAGTATTACACAAAATAAGTGTTAACTTTTTTCTTTCGTACAATAATAATGAGATATGAAATATTTTTGATGCATTTATTGTTAACAAATGACTTTGTGTCAGAATCGTCATATACGGATTAAGTAAACAGACCGATCTAATTCTGTATTTGCTTTTACCATTTAATGGTATTAATGGAAGGAGTGGGTTTAACTTGTGACTTTGTAATATCCGTATTCAAATTTTCCTCTGAGAGGAAGCAGGAGTTTATTCAAATGTCCGGGAGTTTGGTTGACGGTTGCATATGAAACAGTGTCGGAGAGGGTCAAAAGTCTTCTTCAGGGGTTAAGTCGGCAGAGAGCGGCTTGGCTGCGTTGTGGTTGCAAACCGAGGCCCCGAGGCCTCCCGCTTGTCTTCCTACTAAGTCCTAGGTCTTGTTTGACTTTCAAGACTTGGTTCAGAACTAAGTTTAGCGGCAAGGAAGGTTGTGAATGATTCAGTAGCCTGATTTTGACAAGAATCTGCCCGTGGCTACGGCTACAGAATCTAAGAGAAACCTTTACGATTTATCCCATAAGATCTCGTGCCCGAACTCGGTTCCCTGACGTCGCCTCCGGTACTCCCATCTTCACTTTTTCCTTCATTCCTTTAAAACTTATATATTTATTAAACTTTGCCTCTAGTTTTCTCGGTAGGAAAGTTGTTACAAATCAAACAAAGCTTTTGCTTCTGACTCACCAAGTTTAAGTCCGATACTTAGTTACTCTTTGTTTCTTCAGGGGGTTGTTGTTCCTTTGTTCTCGAGCTCTGGAATCCAGTCCCTCTCCCTCCACAAAACAATCCAGTTTTCTCTTGAAATTTCCCTGAGTTTACACTCTGAAGCCTTCCCTCATCCTGCCCGAGTTTACACTCTGAAGCCTTCTCCCATCCTGCCCGGCACACAAAAGCACCGAATTCACTTCAAACTTTTTTCTTCATCCTTGTTATATTTAAGTATCTTGAAAAATAAAATAATACGAGATTTCATCTACTTCATAACACAAACTTTGTAATTTTATCGATTTTATTATCCTATTTTAACATAAACATCAAAGAACGATGTTATAAATTTCCCTTGCTTCTTACCATTAGTTTATAAAACTCTTCTAACTAAAACGTTAGACAAATATGACTTGATTTGGGGGATTGTCTATTGGTTCAATTTTATCCATTTTTCCTTCAAATTTTATTCATACTTCTAATGACTAGACCTGGGATGTCCAATATTTTTGGTTGAAAGTTTAGATCTGGATAAGATGGCCTATAGTGGAACGGATGAAGTAAGCAACATTCAGCTATAGCACTTCACAATGATAGAGAATATAGATAATTAGCTCATAAACCATATATTATCCATTTCGCCAAAAAAAACTTAAATGTTTGAAATGGCATTTGATTTTGGAGAAGTTAAACTTTACATTGCTTACGTTAATTTCTTAACTTCTTTCGTGGCGCGCGGGACCCAATAAAACGTCTCAGGGGCCGGATCCCGCGGGCCTTACAGCGAATAAATAAAAATCAAAACATTTCTTCTCAGTTCTCAAAGTGATTGACAAGAGAACAATATATTAAACAAATAAAGAATACATTAAAACCAATCATTTTCTTCTTAGATCCAAAATGATTGAAACGAGAACAATAGATTAAACATATAGGGACAAATCAATGATTTTCTTCACACATGTCAAAATGATTGACATGACAACAATAGATTAAAAACAAAAAATTTAAGATAAAAAGAACTTTTTATATACTACGTTATGAAATTTTCTGTTGAATCATATGTAATTTTGATAATATAATTGTTATTGTTATATAAGTAATATATAATGAAAAAAAATTGTTCCGAATTTATTTACTTCACATAAATGACAACCATCCAGGGAGCTGATCTTAAACCTATAAAAGGATAAATCTTTGTGCAACGGATCTCCCCAACACCAAATCTAAGCGTGCCATCGATATATTTGAAATAATATAATCGATATTTCCTGTTTTGCTGTCATTCAATGTTTATCTATCACAAATTTGAGACCCGTCAAAATGAAGATTGCGTAAATATTGGATATGACAAAACAAATAAAATAACTTGCGGATTTTTTGCGAACTAACTTTCCGCATAGCAAAATTTGCTGAAAACTAATTAAATTCTGCTGAAAGATGGCTAAAAGTATTAAAATAATGCATTGTCATCGTGTTCTGAGCTATGCTAAAAGTTTCAAATGTCTAGCTATTCGGGAAGTTAGTTAGAAATCGATTGCCAGATTTGTACCGGACAAACAAACAAACAAGAATGCAAGCTAATAAAAACGTAGTAAAATAGGAAATTAGTAAAAACAATAATTTTCTTTGCAGGTGTAAAAATTATTGTCAAGACAACAATAGATTAAAGTAATAGGAGATCAATAATATTCTTTACGTGTATCAAACTGATTTTCAAATAAGCTTATCTACCATATCCATTTCTGCTGATATATACCCATGCTGATATAATGAATATATACCCAGGTAGCCATCACATTCAGGACATATTAAAATAAAACTTAATTGTGGATATATATTCGACTAAACCACATTATATCCTAGCGTACCCTAAATTTAACAAAATATTGAAGAAGGCTATTCGGTTGCTTTTATCCCTATAATCTTTAATCTATTAGATATTTAATTGATACTGTTAAAAAAAAGGTTATTTATAACAAAGATGGTATTAGTCGTTATTATAGTAGTATAACCTATAATACATATTTTAAGTATCAAATAATTAAGGTAAAAATTATGAAGTAAAAAAAAAAAAAATTAATTGGATTACAATTTTCTAAAATTAATTAACTTAAAATTTGTAAAACTGTTTTACAATAATCTGGTATTTTTGAGCAATTTATTGATATAAGGTTAACATAGGTCCAAAGCTTTAGATATATTATTTAAAAATATTTAGTTATGACATTTTTGTGAAAGATTTGATTATCTTTCCTAGCCCAGATATTTTCCTAACAGATTTTAATCGATTAACTTCAGTGAACACAAGCAGAACAATACTATCCTTAAGTAGGAGGGTGAAGAGGTCACATCAAGATGTCAATTTGTTGATTCATTATTTGCTAGTGTAAATAGATGTATACAAACTGATGTGATGACCAATATTGACAGATGTAAAGGTAATGAATAAATTGCTATCCATCCTTGCTTCATTGGCATAAGATAAGTGCATCCTCTCTACTCATAAAAATTTCCTTACAGTATCTGATCTCGTCCAAGAACAACTTAATCATCTCGAATTATGGCTCAAAAAAAGCGAATGACAATCAATGAAAGTACAAGTGTCCATGTAACCTTTTTCTTAAGACATGGAAACGAAAAACCTCTTTTCCTCAACCAAATCCTTATTCCACACTCTAGTACTGTCTGCTACCTTGGGATATACCTTGATCGTATAGACTCACATGGGCTCACAACACATCAACACTACGCAATCGCATCTCTACACAAGGTATAACCTTTTACAGAGACTCCTAAAAAAAATACCAAACTCAACACACATCACAAAATACTCATAAACACAATACTTAAAAAGGCATGGGCATTATGGCATCGAATTATTGGACTGTACCATGGATTTAACATACATCACCTAGGTCAAAATTATTCTTTTAAATTATTTGAAAATGCAGAATGTGATGTTTGCGAGTTCTCATTAAATTTATAAATAAATCAAGTTTATTTTATATCCAGAGCAAAAAGAAAAAACTAAATATTCTATCTATATTAAGCCCTAGAAAAGAAATATCTACTAATAAGATCATTATTCCTACAATAGAATCAAACCAATTACTTAACAATAAGCATGGTAAATCAATGAAATAATATAAAAGAAAACTCAATGTAGAATAACATTGTATATAATGATATACTAGTCATTTTCTCTTAAAAATGCTATATTTAATATTTTTCAACCATTATTCTGCATATTTGCTCAAAGTAAAGAATAACAAGAAATATTATAGAAAAGCTGACTTAAATTTATCATTATTTAGAAAACTAAAAATAATGAACACCCAGTTCTGCTCTTACAGTATAATTATTTTTATTTTAATTCATGTATTACAGTACATGAAAATTAATGACATGATTTTTTTAAAAAAATTCTAAATGACTGATAATATGATTGTGAAACATAGTATAACTAGCGTGAAGAAGTCCGAAGTGATTGGCGAAATATTGCTGCAAATAAACAGAATATATGAAGAAGAACAACTAAATGTGTTAATTATTATAACTTAAAAAAAAAAAAAGTTTAGCTCACTATAATTAAAAGCCATAAAATCTCACAAGAAACCTCAGTATTACCCCCATTTATTTGGTCAGTAGTAACTGATGTAAAAAACATCTATATGAGCAAAACATTATATTTAAAACTCTAAATGTACAGTACAATCATGTTTTAATTTTATAAAACCAATTCTGTACTCCTTATTCGTCTATATCAGGGGTCTCGAAACAGTGACGACGGGCCGGTTCCGGCACGTGATACGATTTCATCCGGCCAGCCACACACAAAAGAAATTAACAAATGAACCCAAACAACGCAAAGTTATGTTTTTCACGATTAAAGGCCATTTCAAACAACAAAAGAGATTAGCTCGATTCTTATTAAAGTTTTTTTTGGCCGAAATGAAAACTTCTTATGTACTTATTACCGATATTGCCTACCATGTGCTGAGTGTCGCTTACTCTATCCGGCCCGCTATGGACCATCTTTTCCAGATCCGGCCCTTCAACCAAAAAGATTGGAGACACCTCTGGTCTTTATCATTTTCTTTTCCTATAGTATTTCCTTCGTCCTTTTTTATATAAATGACCTACAGAAACTTTTAAACTTAGTTTAGAAGTATATTTAGTAGTATTGAGTTACTTAGATAGACCCTTATATCTTTAACCACATAAATACTTTTTATACTAACTATTATAAATTATACATGTAGTTGTATACACGACAAACAGTAGAACTAAGTAATTACTATTACAACAGTACGCGTATTACATTAGTAAAAGGTTTTCGCTAAATTGCAATAAGAAAGACACAAGTCAAGGGAAGGGTAAGAGAATGGTCTAGTGACGATATACCCTAAGTAAACAAGACCCGAGTTCTATCGGTTTTTAATATCAGGAAAGCTGCATACGATATACCTGGTTTCACTTCCATTCCACTGATATTAAAGATTAAAGAAGAAAAAACCTCAATACTCAGCAGTATCCAAATTGTAATTTTCGAAACAGGTTTAAATTAAAAATCTAAAGTTTGCACAGAGGTCCACCTCAATATGTAATATGACTTTAATTAACTCTTACATTACGGAAATAATTAAATAGCTCGGCAAAAATGGCTGGATGGAAAAATATTAAATAGAATTAGAGTTATTAGCAATAAAAATAATTAATAAATTAAAAATTTCATAACAATGTCGGATATTGATTTTTTCGATTAAAACTATTCAATCAAAAGTCCAGGAGATAGCGTGTAAAAAAGTGTTTGACTAACATCAAGCTAGAATTTTGTATACAAGATAATGTTTTGGTGTCTTTTAAAAATATGTGGTCGGCTAAGTTGGTCTGTGGGACATAGCTTGGTAATAGTCATTTGAAAAATACAAACCGGAGGAGAGCGGCCATGTCCCGCCCTTTATGGTGGACAATGTGATTTTCGTGATCCTGAGTACGAAATTAGTTAGTAGATCAAAAATCAAGTAGATGATAGTTCGTCACTTAATAGGTGACCTCTTTGATTTGGAGTAATATTTGACTAACTCGCCTGTTACGTGACGAACTATCATCAACTTGATTTTTTGTCTACTAACTAATTTCGTACTCAGGATCAATGAAAGTCGCATTGTCCACCAAAAAGGACGGGGCATGGCCGCTCTCCACCGGTTTTTTTTTTTTTTTTTTTTTTTTTCATAGCTTGGCAATAAGCTATGTCCCGCAGGACCAACTTAGGCGACCACATATTTTTAAAAGGAACCAAAACATTTTCTTGTATACAAAATTCTAGCTTGATGTTAGTCAGACACTGTTTTGCACACTAACTCAAGGACAATATTTAGAATCACTTGATTGCTTACGATTGTAAAGTTATTACCGTTATAGATATAATAATTACTTTTATCTACACACGACAGCAAAATTAACATTACTTAACTGTTTTTAGGCTGGAAAGTACTATTTTACTGATTTGTCATACAAATATTAAAAACAGGCAGGAAAGTAGTTAAAACAGTCAGGGAAATACTTTCTATGTCTAGGCAGGGAAATATTTCTCTGCCTATAGGCAGAGAAAGTAACAGTGTTTACCACTGCGTGTCATAACCTCTAATTTTGTTGGTGTTTAGTTTTATTTTAATCTGTGTTATTTTAATTTAGTTTCATACTTGTTTTATTACATAGCAGTGTTATATTATTAATGTATTAATAATATTATTATTTTTTTAAAAGTTTAAAAATTATAAGATGAAAAAGTATAAGTAGGTCTTTGAATAATTATTAATCTCGAGTAAGAAGTGGCAACACTGGAGCACGACTTGCTTTGGTTTGAGTTTGCTGACGATTCATCTCAAACTAACTCTTACCTAAGCTTCCATTTTTTATCTGCATAGCGTGAGTAGATAAAATATTGTATGCAACAAGGCAGCAAAGGAAAAATGTCGGCCTCGTTTATTCAATAGGTAAATTACCTGCCTCGGCAGTTAATTATCATAGCCTGTCCTCGCCTTCGGCTCGGAGGCTAATCTAATCACTCGTCAGTAAAATTCCATTTTGCTGCCTAGTTACATAAATAACCATTTTATGTGTGTTTCTTTAAAAATTATTAATTACGAACTAATTTGATTGCATTTTACTCTTATTATATGAAAACTCTTGAGGAGTAGATTAAGAATATTTATTTGGTTTTCTTTGTTAGTTATCTATCGTGCCTTTATTAGTTTAATGATGAAATGGAGATTTTTCGCATGTAATAAATAGGCTCCGAATTGCGATTCACAGAGTGTTTTAATTCTTAATAATCAAAACTATTAGGCATTTCATTTGATATCTTGGCCTACCTGATAATTGGAAATGATTCCTTGCATTAAGGCTCTACCGCTCATTGAGGTTAGGAAAAACAGTAAAATTAAAATTATACTGGTTCTAAGCAAGATATCAAAAATCTAATCACAGGCTTCATTCCTAATTTTAATTCTGCACAATTTGAGCCCTATTTCAACTTCCTATGATAAATAGTACAGGCGCTATTTTAATACGAGTTTTATCGTTGTATTGAAATGGCGCCTGTACTATTTATCATAGGAAGTTGAAATAGGGCTCAAATTGTGCAGAATTAAAATTAGGAATGAAGCCTGTGATTAGATTTTTGATATCTTGCTTCGAACCAGTATAATATTAATTTTACTGTTTTTCCTAACCTCAAAGAGCAGTAGAGCCTTAAACCCTCGTGGAGCGCGTGAAGGCTAGTATTTTTATACAGGGTGGTCTAAAAGTCCCCCCCCCTCTTAACTTTTGAACGGTTTGAGATAAATTAATGAAACTTGGGGGATCTCTACCATGCAAAGGGAAGTTTGTTTTCATGCAATCACCCACTAGGGGCAACCACCCACTTTGCCCCCAGGCCACACAACTTCAGAATTTCAAATTGGAGTGTATATTTTTGATAGCATATTTGGATTCTACAGTGAAAAATAATAAACTTTTACTTAAAACTATTTTTTTTATCTCCTATATTTTGCCCCCTACAGGGGAGCAAAGATAGCGAAATAACCCTTACGAAATAGTAAAGAAATAACACTTAGATCGTTATAAGATCTAAACGGTTTGAAATAAAGTAATGGAACTTGGGGGATCTGTACCATGTAAAGGGAAGTGTGTAATCATCCACTCGCGTACTAGGGGCAACCACCATTTTGCCCCCAGGTGCTGAAATCTACCATTTTTATACCTTTACCTCCCCCCCCCCCCCCCTACAGGGGGCAACATATTGGAGATAGAAAAAAAGTTTGAAGTAAAATATTTTTATTTTTTACCGTAGAATCTAAATCTGCTATCAAAAATATACATTCCAGGTTAAAATTTTGAAGTTAGGTGGTCTGGGGGTAAAATGGGAGGTTGCCCCTACTGCATGAAAACAAACTTCCCTTTAAATGGTAAAGGTCCCCTAATTTTCAATAATTTATCTCTAACCGTTTAGATTTTACAACGTATTATCGGAAGGGTTATTTCGCTATATTTGCCCCCCTGTAGGGGGAAAAATATTGGAGATAAAAAAAATAGTTTTAAGTAAAAGTTTATTATTTTTCACTGTAGAATCCAAATATGCTATCAAAAATATACATTCCAATTTGAAATTCTGAAGTTGGGTGGCCTGGGGGCAAAGTGGGCGGTTGCCCCTAGTGGGTGATTGCATGAAAACAAACTTCCCTTTGCATGGTAGAGATCCCCCCAGTTTCATTAATTTATCTCAAACCGTTCAAAAGTTAAGAGGGGGGGGGGGGAGACTTTTGGACCACCCTGTATATAAATATATATATATACTGCAAGTATGAGAGAGGAGAGTATAAACGTTATAAAAATAAATAAAATAAAATATAAATTATAATCAAATAAGGGAAAAGTGAAGCTGAAGCACAAGCCAGATTATATTATAGGTTATAATATTATTATTTTCTACGACTCTAGATGAGGTCACACAAAACGTGCTAACATTATTATTCTAATAGGTCCGCTTTACTGCTTCAATAAGCTTAGTTCCCTTTGAATAATATTATTATGGTGACTAAAATTTGCATTTGATAATTTTACTTGACTCTGTGGTTTTTTATTATTATTATTTTTTTTTTAGATAATTTAATACATATTTTCACATATGCAAACAAATTATTAAATTTTAAAGTTTGCAAAATTTAGTTTTTGTTTAGTCTAGTTCTTTTTTTTTTTTTTTTTTTTTAAAATAATAATAATACATTGCAAAAGTATATGATTGATTTGAATCTCCTCCTGAATACTTTATAATAAATAATATAGAGAAATATATTAATGTGAAAAATATTATATCTAGAATAGAATAGAACGTATGTATTACATTGTTCTATAAAATATAGTGTAGCCTCTTAGAAGGAAAGAGCTGAATGTAGGTTAATTTAAATTTTCATTAAAACGAAGTGGAATGTTACAACCAGATGTGGAATAGTTGCTAAAAGCTATATTTTATATAAAGTAGAGCTTATCTACATACAAAATAGAGAATAGCGTTACAATGATTATTTTAGTTATTACAATATAATATATCTTCATTTTCTACAGCTAAAATTGTAATGCTAGGTTGGATATTGAAATATAATCAAGTACCTACTAGCAATTCAGTACACTTATTTCTTTTAATCCCGGCCTCAATTTTCACTATTCGTTCACAAATTATTAAAATGTGGATAAGAAATTCGCATAACGTAAACGAATATTCGATCGTCGTATACGAGCACGAATGTGTTTCGTCCCGAGTAGTTACACTAGCACACATCAAAGGAATATTTTAATACCACGCCTTCTTTGATAGATTATAACTTCAGCGAACATTCAGAAAAAAATATTCCTGTCTTTTGTACACGAACAATAGGGTGGGTCGAAAAAAAACTTTTTTTGGAAATCTAAAAACATGTAGTGATAAAAACTTGTTACTATGCTAGAAACGAAAGATCCCAAAATTTGGGCTCATTTGAACAAGTGCTAGGTCGCGCCCCGTCGCTTTGAAGTTTGATGTATGTGAAGTTCTATAAAATAGCGATGTTGTGGTGTTTCGTATTACATTTTTGTGTTAAAATATATTCCGAGTGTAGTTTTACTGTTAAATATATTTTATAAACATTTAATATGGCTAAAGGGTAAGATAGTAGACAGGGCAAGGGACGACAGTATGGTTCAAGGTACCATAATTTAGTTTGGGAATTCATTAGCAGTTCTCAATTAAGCGGTTTTTCTTTCTACCTGCACATAATATTTCACATAAAATATTATGCAGAGGTAAGCGAAATAATATAGAAAAGGTTTTGCTGTTTTTAACTTCTTCACAAAAAATTACCCAAGATCAGATTTGGGCACCTTACTGAGTATGGCTCCAACCCCCCCCCCATTCTCGTTAAGGGTGATGGGAGGGGTATAAAATACACTCTTTAAAATTATTAGAGAAAACATGTCACTAGTTTTTTTATAAAATAAAAATAATAAGTAAACTGGTAGTGGTTTAGCATTAAGGCAGTCTATTTCGTACTGCTTTCTTCCACATAATGACTATGTGTGTAATTTCATAAAAAATACTAATATCACAATTTTAATTAATTTTTTTATAAGCTATACATATGCCGATTACGAAATAAACTAAAAATGAAGAAAATACTAAGTTTCTTTTACCTAAACTTGGAATTTAACTTCTGCGGAATTTATTTTTTTCTAATTTTTTTCGAAAAAATTATATATGTCATCACTTACTGGCTATACTAAACAACTTGATCATTTATGTAGTTACCACAAGCACTAAATGTCTATAATATATTTAACAGTAAAACTACACTCGGAATATATTTTAACACAAAAAAATAATACGAAACACCACAACATCGCTATTTTTTATAAGAACTTCACATACATCAAACTTCAAAGCGACGGGGCGCGACCTAGCACCTGTTCAAATGAGCCCAAATTTTGGGATCTTTCGTTTCTAGCATAGTAACAAGTTTTTATCACTACATGATTTTAGATTTCCAAAAAAAAAGTTTTTTTCGACCCACCCTAACGAACAATCATCAACAAATATTCATAATTGTTCTCAATATTCCTGTACGTATGTGTGGAGCGGGGTTGTAACAACATTGTTTTTCAAGTCTTTTAATAGATATGGATACATCCAACTTTAAAAAATTACTAAATATGAAACATAAACTTTTTCTTATAGGCAAACGTTTACTTATGAATGGTTTTAGTCAAAGGGATAAGAGACTTAAATAACCAATATGGGTATTAAATTGATACAGAGCTAATTTGTGCACAGACTTTTCATGTTCAGATCCGTCTTAAGAAGAACTTGAAAACCAATGTTTTCAAAAAATATTTTTTTTTCCCTCAAAACTACTGCCGAGAATCTACTCAAAACGTAGGACATTAATTAACAACACATATAACTACTAATATTATAATTTTTACTCCTGAATTAATTGAACTCTTTATCACTGACGAAGTTAAATTTCTCTGAGGTAAAATTAGAAGAAAGAGATTATTAATCTTTAAGAGTCCATCAAGAATAATATTTATTTTACACAATTGTCCTACCTTTAAAGTAACTAAAAGGAAAGACCGAAATTTCGATAAAAGAAATTGTGTAGGAGGGAAAATATTGAAAGAAAATAATATTTACTGCATAGGTGTTTCATTTGTTTGGGCGAAATTATTAATGTAAAAATGTGTATGAATTATAATTTGAGGTAAATTTGGAAATATATTTATGACAATAACCTTATTAAGACGTTTGAGGAAGATAGTTCAATTTAGTAGAGACAATAACCTTATTAAGACGTTTGATGAAGATAATTAATTTTTCGTAGAGACAACAACATTATTCAAAGGAGTGGCAAATAAAATTGATTTTGTAGAGAAAAAATCATATTCAATTTTGTGGTTAAAATTGGTTTAATTTTGTCCCAAACGTGTCATCTCTACACGATTATTTCCTTAAGCCATAAGCCGGCTTTGTTAATATAGTACATTACGCGTCTAGTACGGAAAGTAGCATTGCATGCGAGTGTGGAGTTTGCACCCGAGCGACAGCGAGGGTAGTAAAACCGCACGAGCAAAGCAAAATGCAGTTTTCGCACGAGTTGCATATCGTACTTTATCTCTACGATTGTTGGTTTTTTATAGTAAATACATAAAAAAAAACAGTTACTTTAATTAAACAAACAGCGAATTAAGTTTGTTAAATGTAAATAAACAAGCTAATCGTGCGATAAGGTGAAGAATTCTTCTTTATTTCCGTACTAGTGTAGAAATAAAGAAGAATTCTTCACCTATTATAAAAGTTCAATTATAAACGCAATTATAAAACGCGCATGCGCAATGAATACAACTACGAAAAGAATCACTTTCTACGCATCTAAACAGAGATAAAATGTTTATACTTAGACCATATCGTGAATTAAAGTGTTTTTCTGGAACCGTCGTTTATGTCATACATATTCAATTAACTTTAAGAGATTCTATACATACTAAGTAGTATAAAAAGTTAATAATACAGTTAGTATACAAAATAAGCTTTATTTGTGTTAATATTATGCTACTTACAAAATAAGACATGATTTTAATAAGGAAATAATAAAATGTTTGCAATATTTCTGTCTTACAAGAGGTTTATCCAACAATCACGCATCAATATCTTTTAACAGCTTCTTTAATATTACACAAAAATGCAAACAAATAATAATAATAAAAGGTTCCTCTCAATAAAAATAATTCTTAAAAAGACAAAAAATAAGACCTTTAAAAAGTATAATTCTTATTACCCATTATTTCAAAAGCTACCTTCTTTATTTGCATTTATTCAACCCACTTTTTCATTTATTTCAACGTTATCAAAATAAAAACAAAAACTCATTCTTCGAAATGTTCAAAGAACTTTATTATAAAAAGACATTCAAAAACATAAAAGCGGAGCACCTAGCTCTCTTTGTATATTAAAGGTAAAATGGTTGAAGCCCCCTGTAATTTTAAGGGAAAATGTTTGTCCTCAGACGGTTTTTTTGGACCAAATGGGATGAAATAGGGAGTAGGGGCCAGCCGGGGTCCCTTTTAGTCTAAGTATTCCTTTCCCTATGCCTTGCTTTCTTGCACAGTGCATTATATAAATACATAGCATATATATATATATATATATATATATATATATATATATATATATATATATATATATATATATATATATATATATATATATATATATATTATCACACACACGTGGGCCTGGTTGTCACAAAAATATTTGTTTTTTGTTTTTCACAAGAAGTCTTCCTTCCACTTACTTCTATAGAGTCCGCCTTAAACTTACCTCTTTCTTCTAAGGGTTCGTGTCGTAAAAACATATTTTCCAGCTGTATTTTCCCCCTTGAGTTGCCTTTGTAAGTTGGTTTTTGGGCCTGTTTGGTAAGAGAAAGAAAAAGGACAAAAGGGACTGTAAGATCATGAATATCCAGTAGAAACAGTTGGTACAAATGGCCCTTATGAGTTGAATCCAGATTTCATCCTTAGGACTTCATCTGGCCCAACATACCATACTAAACAATTCTAAAAATGAAACCCTTTTTGGTTTAAGGGCAGATAAAACTGTACTATTTCTTCTTTTTTTTTCTTCTCTAAGACCTCTTTAGATCCTCTAAAATCTAAAAGTTATGAAATAGTTGTTTTTAAATTGAAAATTTTCTCTTATATTTTTATTTTGTATGATGTAGAACGTGACTGTAACTATTATAGTTCTTTTTCTATCTTTCTACAAACTTTAAAAGACTAAAAGGAGAAAGTTTTTGTTTTATTTTAAATGTTAATGTTTTATTTAATATATTATCTTTTGTTGTTCTTTCACCAAAACTCTTTCATTTCTTCTTCGCCTTCTCAATTCTTGTAGTAAAATATCAGCTATAACAAGGGAATCTTCCCTTACGAAGTTTATTCCAGCACTGATGCCCGAAAGCTCTATTTTTTTAAAAATTTGAATTTCTTGACAGGCAGCTTCTCTCACAAGATTATGTATGAGAAACTCTTCCCATCAAAATCAGCCTTAAAAAGGTTTTTTCTCTAACTAAATTTTTCCCAGGGAAATACTTATATTGTTATACAGGGTGGTCCAAGTCTCCCCCCCCCCTCCCCTCTTAACTTTTGAACGGTTTGAGATAAATTAATAAAACTTTGGGGATCCTTACCATGTAAAGAGAAGTTTGTTTTCGAGCAATCGCGCACTAGGGGCAACCACCCACTTTGCCCCTAGGTCACTCAACTTCAAAATTTCAAATTGGAGTGTATATTTTTGGATTCTATTTATTTTTAACTTTTTTTCTATCGCTAATATTTTACCCTCAATAGGGAGGCAAAGATAGCAAAATAACCCTTCCTAAAATAGTAAAAAAGTAACACTTACTACATCGTTGTAAAATCTAAACGGTTTGAAATAAATTAATGGAATTTGGGGAATCTGTACCATATACAGGGAAGTGTGTATTCTCCCACCGCGTACTTGGGGCAACTACCCATTTTGCCCTCATGCGCAGAAATCTACCATTTTTATACTTTTGCCCCATATAGAGGGAAAAATATTGGGGATAGAAAAAAAAAGTTCGAGTAAAATTTTATTTTTCTCACCATAGAATCCAAATATGTTATAAAAAATATACCTATACACTTCAATTTGAAATTATGAAGTTAGGTGGACAAGGGGCAACGTGGGTGGTTGCCCCTAGTGCGCGATTGCATGAAAACAAACTTCCCTTTACATGGTACGGATCCTCCAAGTTGGGGGGAGACTTTTGGACCACCACCATGTATACATATAAATGTATTTAAATGGACTAAATGCTAGATTTATTTAATCGAAATTGTCAGAGCCATTCTTTAGAGTATGATTTATCTGAGTAATTTCATCAAAATCTACCCAGTAGTTTCGGCTCCACGCTTCTGCACAGACGACAGACAGATGTTTAAAAAAAAAAAAAAAAAAAAAAAACCCTTTTTTAGATTTAGAGGTTAAAACGTGTAAATATATCAAAATCGAATTTTTGCGCCATACCATTATTTTCTTTCTATATAAACCTCGTATAGGAGAAAGTGAATATAAATAAATTAAAAGCGCATAAATTACAATCGCACATTAATTTAATTTCTTAAAAGAGTAAGAAGATTATAATATACATGTATTTATACTTTACCTCATAGTTATTACGAAGTTATGTAACACAAAATATAAAATAAATAAATAGACAATTTATTTTATTCTGTAACTAAAAACTAGTTGTATAAAGAGTCTGATTGCTTTATTGTCGGAGAGAGTTATTGACACACATTTTCAAAGGGACCAATTACGAGTTACACTATAGGACGTAGGGTCCGAGGCACGACTCTGCATCAGGGGAATGGCCCTTGAATAATAATAATTCTAGCTTTGTCCCCTCACTCAATATATATATATATATATATATATATATATATATATATATATATATATATATATATATATATATATATATATATATATATATATATATATATATATATATATATATATATAGATAACTTTAACTTATTCAACTCAATTTTTTCCCTATACATTTATTATTTAAATAATAAAAGAAATTGATGCAGAAAGAAATGCTGCCATATTTAGAAAAATCTCAGTTTCCGCTCGTACAGTTTGCATTATTATATAAAAGAATAATCTACATGTTAAAAAAATTGCTGTAAAGTCATTTATTTAACTAACTATCCAATGCAATTACCAACATTTTTACTATAATCATGTTATTTTATGATTTTTCAACTAAATATGTCGTATATTGCTCGGTACCAATAGCAAAATACATTACCGATGAACAAGGTGATAATATAATTTCGTCCATTAAATATTAGGTACGCAAGTTATCTTTAATTAAATAATTAATTTAGTCTAATAATTATGTGTATTCAATTTTATATAATATATGAAGTTTTCCTTCCAATTGATAGGGTTTTTTTTATTTAATTTTTATTTATTTATTTTTATTTATTTGTCGAATAAAAAAAGAAACTTAAAAAAATGAAGATTTTGAAGAACTTACTTATACAGATTGAACTCAAGTAGAAAATTGATTAATTAATTAATCGTTAACCATAGAACGACACACATTTTTTTTTACGTAAATTCTACACAGGTCAGTGAGACCCCAATTAATTAATGGGTAAAATTAATTAATTAAACATTTTCTTTTTTAATTATTTATATTTTTTTAAAAATACCATTTAATTTTGACCAAAACAAATAAGGATTTTAAAATTAAATATCTACATCAACATTTGTTTAGAAAAATTTGTACTTTAAAAAAAATATATAAAATTTGGTGTTCGTTAGATTGCGTTAATTTTTTTTTATTTATATATATTAAGAGTTTTTTTTTTTACAGAAAACAGGAACAAAAATTATAAAAAAAATAAAAAAATAGATTTTCTTACATACTCTGTCAAAGTTAAGCATTTTTGGCCTTGAATCTTTACTGTGATCCACTAAACCTTCATATTGAATGAAGTTATATACGTCTACTAGAGGTCGACCAAGAAGTCATGGAAATGTGAGGAGTGCGCTAGTGTCGTCATTTACAGTCAGTTTTTGATATAATAGACCACGGTAAAAAAAAACACAGTGTTCTTCTTTTGGTTATTAATCATTTTATTTTTAATGACTTCTAATTGTTTTGCAACAGGCAACACTGTACATGATAAGAAATCACTAATAATATACGATAATATCTTTATATTATTATTTATTGATTATTCATAATAATATTCTTTAAATCTAAATAGATTTTCTTCTTTCTATTAATCTATTTTATTTATAAAAAAATATAATGGGGAAAAACAAACTAAAAATTCGCAAATATTATTTTTGATTAATTGTCATTGAGAGCAATCATTTTTATAATAACAAATACATATTAGGTTTGTTCTAACCCCGTTATTTGTAGCGTCCTTTGCATTTGCATCTTACCGTGGATTTGTGGCTCGTACAAAAATCGTTTAGGAAAGTTGTGACTAATTCGTACTCTATAAAAACAAACAAAACAGGAAACCTAACAGATTGGAAACCTTCCTGTTGTTATTCGTGAGATTTGACATAACTGCGCATGTCATACAAACTAGAAATGGGTATTGTCTTAGCACCCGACTGTACTGACTTCGGCACTACTCGGAAGTTCCGACTTTAAACGAAGTTAAGCTTTCCGTTTCTCCCGTGTTCATGACTTCTTGGTCGACCTCTAATAGTAATAAAAGTTTTTTTTTGGAAAAAAATTAATATATACAATACATTTTTTAATGTATAATAAAACAAATGCACTGCCAATTCTAATTGGTAGTGTATTTTTTTATTGCATTAAAAAACCTATTTTATATTTATTTATTTGAACTCAAGTAGAAACTTTTATTATTTCATTAAAATATAGGGATGCCTCTTAAAAATATAGGAATGAAACTTTCTTTAACATAAATGTGTTCTGTGGGATGATACATGAATGACGAGGACGCCTTGAGAACAAATATGTATTGGATTTTGTTTCTGCACCAATGTTTCCTTAAAAAATGTGTTTTTCGTTTACAGCTACATATTTGGATTTCCCGAAAATTGGATTATTAGATTTTAATGGATTCACATATTCAAAGGTCCTAAGATAATAAACCGTTATAATTTTACTTTACCTCACCTTCTCCTAAGGTTTATAAGAAAAGTATTGTTGTCACACAAAAAAACCCGAAACCGAGATTTCAACTGTCTCTATTTGTCTGTGTGTGTATGTGCCAGTCTTTTTGTCTGTGCCACGCACATCCCACAGTTTTTAAGCCTTAGAGAGTTAAAATATTGGATAAAATCAGCCCTTACATGTAATTGTGCCACCGAAATATCGACTTATGAACTATTTCGCTAATATCAACAAATTAAGTAGCGATAAAAGCTGTTTAAAATAAAAAAATTAAAAAGTCGGGTACGGGGTACCTCGGAACTTTTCCTCACCTCAGAGGCCACTAATGTGGCCTCTCCTGCTGCTTCGCAGCAGGAGGAAGCAGCATTGGTCGTGGTCAGTACCTGGATGGGTGACCGTTCTGAACTAACTGATTTATTTTCATTCTTCAAAAAAAACCTTATTTTTAATCATCATCATTTTGAAAGGAAAATAAAATAAAACTTTTAGTCTTCACACAAAGTATTTGTATTGACAAATAACCGGTTTCGGCTAATTATTAGCCATCATCAGATTCTAAATTAGATGTTCACAGTAACATAGTATTGAAGTGAATCAAGCCAAGATTCACTTCAATACTATGTTACTGTGAACATCTAATTTAGAATCTGATGATGGCTAATACTTAGCCGAAACCGGTTATTTGTCAATACAAATACTTTGTGTGAAGACTAAAAGTTTTATTTTATTTTCCTTTCAAAATGATGATGAGTAAATATCACACATTGGAGAAACAAACAGTTTATGATCTTATTTTTAATACCTATATTTTATTTAATTATTTGAAGTTTGGCGGTGTTTTGACTGATGTAAACAAACTTTGACGACATAAAAATTATCGCACTAATAAATAATTATATTCGCTTATAACTTTTAAACTAATTAATGGAATTTCATCGGGTTTTTTTATATTTGTTCCTTAATTTTTTCCGTTTCCAACGATATGCTATACGTCAAAAACCTATTTATACTTTCGGAATTATTAACCGTCAAAGTTTAAAAAATCAAAAATTTATAACTTTAAAATGGCGACCAATATCAAAATGAAATTTGGTAGGCCTGTTTGTCATACAGAGGGGTACATTCAAGCAAAATTCATCAGGACCAACTCGATCAGGACCATTTTTGATTTAGTTCGATTCTTTAAAATGTTTGCTGACTCAGCAAACTGGGTTCAAGATGGCGGAAAAAGTTGATTTTCCTGGCGGCACAACTACAGGTTAGGACTGATTTTTCTGCAAAGTTTCAACTCTTTAGGTTAAATACCTTAGGCGCTACGATGATAACACACATACATACGCCATGCTGAAAACCACTCAGGAGGTCTTAAAAACACCTAAAACGGATAATTCCGTTGAAATCTCGAAAAAAAAAAAATGGTGAAAACAATACTTTTCCTACTATTAGTAGTGAGGAAAAGTAAAAAATGAAACAAGATAAAATAAATTAAATAGTACAAAGTTATAAAAGTATATATTTTTCACATGGGTACGGTACATATTTTGAAATAATTGAGTGTTCACATTTTTCAAATATTTAATATTATTTTTTTTATTAGCAGTCTACTGTTGGTTGTCATTTATATTATGTTTATGTGAGAAAATGTTCCGAGACTCTTTTTCTCCAAAAGTAATAATAATAATAATATCTTTATTTTCATAAGTATCCAGCTTATAATAAATAATACTAAGTTAACATTGAAAAATATAAATGTAATTTATAGGGTCGTAAATATAGAATAGATAATAGAGGTACAGAAATTTAAAAATTGGGTTATTATTATTTTTTATTTAAAAAATAGTTTTATATAAATAATATATATTTATATTTTTAAGATAATTTAATATTTCGAAAAAATTATATACAAACTCACAACAAATAGTAACTACAATAGAAAACACAATTTCTTTTTAGAGCTGGGGAATAGAATAGAAAATATATATATAAATTTACTTAGATAAAGGTTTCTTCCAATTTTACAAAGTTATTCATATTCCAAAAAGAAAACCAGTTACCCATAAAAATTGGAGGTGACCCATTTTATTATACATAATAAAATGTTTTAAAACAAGTTTACTAATAAATTTATAATCAATGTTGCTGGTTTTTCTTTTAAAGAGCATAAAAAAATTGAAATATCTTGAAAAAGATAATACCACTAAAAATAACTTTTGGATTTAGAAGTTTAAACCATTTTTATTAGCATAGTAAAAATTTAATTTATCAACAAAAATAGTAATAATTGTTTATTAAATTTCATAAAAATATGATTAGATACAAACTTTTATTCAAATAGATTATTAAATAATAGATTTTTATCCCAACTATTGTTAATTTATATCTTGTTAACTAATTTTTTATTTGTACTTTGTCGTGTACGCAGTATATACAGAGTCAGTATTGTGATGACGCAAATATTCAATTTTGATGGATTTACACGTTTAAGGTCCCCAAAAGGGTTTCTCAAAAAAGTCCGGCTGTCGACTCGGAAGATGCCTGGATTTCAATTAAACTTGGCACAAATATTTAAACAAAATTGTTCCCCGAGGCGCAATCTAGAAATAAATTACAGCACTACGTTTTGGAGCGTTACCCCATTAAATCTCTTTAAATGAAATGTGAAAAAATGTATTTCTCGAAAACGGTTCTATCGATTTTAATTAAAAAAACAAAAATGTAGTGTATTTAAATAAAATATAACTATATTGTAGCCATTAACCAATTAACCATATTAAGCCGTTTTCCGGGGGAAAATCTTATTTCTGAGAACAATAACTGCAAAGGGTGAGAGGTCTAGATCGATTTCCTACTGGAAGGATTATGTTTATGGTAAATTATGATAAAATGTTCAATAAAATTAAATACAACCACAACAATGTGATAGAACTAGCTAATAGAAAACATTGGACCAGTAGTATGTACCCGTATACGTGAAAGGTAAGAGCGAGTAGTACCGAAAATATGTTTTATTTGAGACGTATAAAATATAACATATTTAATTTTAATTTAAGTTATAATACGTTATTTATAATTTTACCATAAATGACGTTTCACGGATGAAAAATTTATCATTTTAGAATTAAAAATAAAATAAATATCAAAAAATAATTAAAAACGAATACACTTATAAGCAATATTATTACTTACGATCCATAAAATCTAATTTATTGCTCTTTTTAGGTTTCTGTACAAAGTACAAAAAGAAACACTTTATAATGGCTCTGTCTGTCTGTCCGTTGCTTGTTTCAATTCATAAACTACTGTAGCTAGGAACATGAAATTCGGCACACAGGTGCATCTCGGAATTTAAGACAACTGGACACATTTGGGATCTTTCACACTTAATATTTTTAAGATGGCGGCCAATATGGCGGGTAACTAAAAAAAAGTTTTTAGTCACCATGACATGTTATACATCAATTTAAAGGTCTGGAAGTGTAGAAAAAGAATATGGAATGATTAAAATTTTACACTTAAAAGTTTCAAGATGGCGGCCAATATGGCGGGTGAATAAAAAAAGTTTTTAGTAACTATGACATGTTATACATCAACTTAAAGGTCTTGAAGTGTAGAAAAAGAATATGCAAATATTAAAATTTTCAAGATGGCGGCCAATATGGCGGGTGATTAAACATTGATTTAGCTACCATACCATATTATACATAAATTTAAAGGACTTAAAGAGTAGAAAAAGAATATTACTATTTAAAATTAGTGTAATTATATTATACTTAAAAATTTTAACTTTAATGTACAGAAACCGGCGATTATCGCCCCGCACGTACTTACGTGAAGCGCGCCTTACTTGTTTAACTTTATTCTTATGAACTTTTTTTTCTCCAATATATCCAGCTCATATTAATATTACGTTAACATAAAAATATAATTTATAGTAGGTAGTTACTTATAGGGTCATAAATATGGAATAGAAAATATAGAAAAGAGACAAACAGAAATTTATAAATTAAGTTATTATTTGTTAATAAGAAAACAAAATGTTAATACAAATATATAATATACAAATATATTTTTAAGATAACCTAAGTATATTTTGCAATCATCTATACATATAAAATTACAGTTTTTTCAGTTCATTGGTTAGAATTGAAAAATGGATTTTTTTTTTTTTAAATACTTTGTTATTTCATACATTCCAAAAACCCAATCCGGCCTTAACTTTTTTCGTGTATGTATGTGTGTATGTCTGTCGCCACCAACTTATACGCGACTTTGTAGGCTTTATATTTCATCGAAAAATATTGAGTAGAGCCAAAGTTATTAACAATTTTATAAAAATAAAAAGTATAAAGAAAATAACCTACAAATATTAGGTTGACCCACCATAACTAAAACCCAAAGACTCGCTAATCAAAATGTTTGGATTCATCTAGACCACCTGGAGACTCGCGGCTTTTTGCCTTTGGTCGGAAATTGGCCCAAACCGAATGGAAAAATCCGTAAAGTTTAAAAAAGTTTTACCCCCCTTAAAATATTAAAGATGGCGGACACAACTTTAAAGTATTTTGGAGGATCATTGCGGCTAAACGGTAAGTCGTATCGAAAAGCAGATTGCACCAGCGGTAACTGATTTTAAAAGATCTACAACTTTAGTCTAATGCATTTTTTTCGTTACTCCACCGGTTCTATCTTAAATTGATCTAAATTTGATTTTTTTTTTTTTTTTTTTTTTTTTAAAAAAAACATGATTTTGAGCTCTCATGGCGACCGCAATTGTTGGCCGATTTAATTTCGAATTGGGGTGCTTAAACCTCACACTAATGCTCTTTAAATTGAGTATTTATTATTTTATTAATTTGTCCTAGAACTATAGTTATTAAATAATTACTGGTGCTGCAGAGTGATAATTAAATTAATGCACCAAGGGTTTATAATTGTTCAATGACTTCCCAGTTTAATTGGTTTTGTCCACTTTTATTTTATCATTTATTATATCATTTTTTCAGCATTGTTATTTATTTTTATATTACCACTAACTAACTGCAGAAGCAATTTTTTTTATTTAGAGCTTAGGAAAAGAATGGATGGAAAATAAATTTTTATTTATTTTCATACTGATTTAAACGTTTGAGTCCAAAAAAATTGGTTTTAAAAATGTGTTTCTATCGTCTGTTGTCAATTGGGCCAATTTATATGTTTAGACAAAACATACCCCAAGGCTAAATTGAGGAATTCATTTCAGTTCCAAATTTGGGGCCACAGCCCCCTAAAAAGAATCCGACTATTTTGATTAAAAACTATATTTAACCATATAAGTCGTTTTAATGGGAAACCTCTAGTTTCTAAGAAAATTGCAATTGGTAATTCCAATGAGTATAGGGTTCAGTTTCCCAGTAGGAATACTTTTTAGCATACATTTTAATGAAATATTCAATATTTCATATACCTTTACGTTTTAATACTAACATGTTAATGTTTACTAAAATAATCGTTTGTAACACCGAAAATTAACAAATACACAACAAAAATGTAAATTATCATATTAAACAAGTATGTTAATTGATACGTTTCTCTGCTGATAATAAATTACACCCACACTGATAATGCCTCTTAACTGGTTTAATAATATTCAGAATAAACAAATTTTGATCTATGCATACAATTTATAACTAAAAGGTTCTATTACTAAGTTTATGTAATATGCAAATATGATTAATTATTCATAATTTTCATTCCATGATGATAAAATGTAAATATTTGTAATTTAGAACCATACCAAATGAATTCTTACATCTTTACCTTTATTTTTTACTCTCTCGTATCTTTAGTTTACATATATAGAAAGAAAGTATTTTGGTAGCGCGAAAATTATATTTTAATGGATTAAAATGTTTATCAGTCCAAAAGTGATAAAAAATCACTTTTGGATATAAAATCGTAAAAAAAACCATTAAAATATGTCCATAAATACATCTGTGCAGACGACTGGAACCTAAACTACAAGGCCGATTTTGACAGTTAACATACAGGATGAGTAAAATCATATCCCGAGACAAAATCGAGGAATGAATTCTCCTCATTCCTTCGCTCTAAATTTGGGAGCGCTGTCCTCCGAAAGATCAATAATAAACAAATATATATTTCACTAACAATAGACCCGGCGATTTTGATTCTAAAACATCTATTAACATAGGCGCCAATGGCCCAAGCTGTCGAGGCGTTCCTACCTTTCAACCACGGGTGGAAGGTGGGATAAAAGAAAAAAAAAAATTTTTTTTTTGTCAATTTAAAAAGACGAAGAACTGGAGTCCACCGGCCTATCAGATCACCTGAGAACGACAACATTGAGACAATAAGGGCTTCAATCTTGCAATCCCCAAGGCGTTCTGCGAGCTAACATGCGTCTGCCCTTAGACATTCCGATCCTTCAGTGAGGTAAATTCTTTGGGTTGACCTTCATTACCATCCTTACAAGAACTCTCCAAACGTGACTTCAATTCTCGGAGGAACGCGAGGCGATTGGGTGTGGCCACTGGCCAGCCCGCTCCCCTAATTTGGACCCTGATTTTTTCTTGTGGGGTTTCTTGAAATCCTCCTCTTTATTTTAACCCTCCAAGGACCCTACAACACCTGAAGGCCAACACCCGGGAAGAAATTACCAACATGGTTATATTGTATGTATGAGCAGCGGGTGCTGCTATGCTGGTAAGGAATATGAAAAACACCAAAAACCGGCTAACGCAATATATGGACAATGGGGAATCATCTTCCTGATTTGACTTTCAAAACTGTATAAAACAAAACTTTAAATATGTACCTACATTATAAAAAAAAATTTCAAACATCTGATTTTTAAAATGGGTTTCATTGCATTTTTAAAAAGGAAGTTATGCTGCCGCACCCTGTATTTTTCAATCAGTCTGGTAGTAGCGTCTTGCGGGAGCGTTACCGTTCTTATCTTTGCACTATGAGTCCTTAAAAATTTCCATTTCACCCCTCTATTTCTTTAATTATTCTAAACAAATATATAGTTATTCTGTATGTAACTATACCGAATTTACGGAATTTTTCATACATCACCAATTATGTGAGAAAAAAGTGTTTACCCCCTTCTCATATTAAGAATTTATTATCTTGGGGACGGATTGGGCTAGACTTGAGAGTAGTTTCGTTTCACCTCTAATCACCCCTAAATCAAACTTTAAAATTATATATATATATATATATATATATATATATATATATATATATATATATATGTATGTATATGTATATAATTTATTAATTTATGCCCTTTGGCTTGCCTAAGCCCATCATCACGGGTTTTTTCGCCATGAATTATTTTTTTTATGTTTAAATTATGTACTTTATTATAAAATAAATTAACTGAAAATATATATATCCCTACTTATTGATTTGAATATTAATCGATTTTGGTTATGAGGTGAATTAATATCAACTCGTTCAAGAAAAAATATGGTTTAATTAAATTTTACCAATTAAATATTTAGGACTCACAAAGTGATATTATACTCTAAATTAAGAATTAATAATATATGAGGCAGCGTTTCGTATTGTATTGAATAATATATTCCTTGAAAAGTCAGTGTTCAAGAAACAAATCTTTAAAAAGTGAAATAAGGGAAGTTTCAATAATGGAGAGAGAGAACGAAACGGGAGGCTTTAATAAAAGAATGTTGGTTGATATTATTCTGCTGGTTTATATTTGCATAGTTCTCCCCTCTCACTCAACTTCCCTTACCCCAACATGAATCCCATCGACACAATTCACTCTTAACTTAAAATAATAAAACAAACCTTTTCTTTAGTCATGTAGCGTAGCATCGTGTGTATATATATATATATATATATATATATATATATATATATATATATATATATATATATATATATATATATATATATATTCCAATTCTGTGTACAGAATAAATCAACTACTCCCGTGGTATAGTGGTTTAGCACGTGAGACTCTCAATCCAGGGGTCGGGGGTTCAAGACCTGTCCAGAGGGAAGATTTTTTACAGGTAAATCAACTGCCTAAGTGGACATTCGATTGAAATATCTATCAGAGGCAAGTCTTAAAACAAACTCTTGCAATTTCGTTAATTTCTCATCAAAAATGTTTCACTTGGACGAGTCTCGAAACGCGATCTTCGTTTCCCGATGTCAAATTTATCCAAGACAATTTGCTTTACCGCAGAAAAAAAAAGAAGTGTCACTTCAAAAATATGTTATTTATTAGCAAAAAATATTGTTATTTATTTTTGTTTAGCACCCCCCCCCCCCCCCCCTCCTACAATCCTACAAGGGGGTACCAAAGTAAAATATGAGACATGAGGCACTACTTCAGTTGAGTACCCTCGTAAGTATTAAGACTAATGGATATTTAGTGCGATGTATTTTGGGAGAAAGAAATTTCACCCTTTTGTATATAAAAGTGATAATATTCCTTAGTCTAATTAACTATTAGGACAAAGGGAAATTATCCCTTATTATTATTATTACAGATGTGTGATGTTCCTCTGTACAAAGAAATCTACTCTAAATATCCCCTTGTCTTAATAGATAATTCGACCAAGGGATAAATTATTTCTTCATACAGGAGAGTTTATATTTCTTTGCCTAACTTTCATACGCAGCTCATGTCAAATTTGCATTGAAATAAGGGGGTAAAAGCTAAAAGAATGCCAAAAATATTTATCGTTACAACTTGGTTTTCTTAAGTGCATTCAAACGGGAGAATGCATTATTAGTTTTATCGATAATACGGCTTTCAAATATTTGAATAATGGTTAAAGTTAAAGCAAAGAAATATTTTGATAATATAGTAAAAGAGTTTCTAAATTCAAAATATAAAAAATATCCTTACTTTGTAATATCTCTAGGGATAGTTTAATAATTCATAGATATTGTATCTTTAACATTATTGTCAAAAGCTTCAAAGTAATTTTTTTTATTATTATTCAAGTTCTCTATATTACCATATAGTTATTTTATAGTCTTATTCATAACTATGTAGTTGGATAAAGAATATTACAATACTTTCTTCGTAAGAGGATCAGCACATATATTATCATTGTTGTGAAAAGTAGTATTTTATTTACTTATTCCAGTCAATTTAGGTAAAAAGGGAGGAAAAAAATAAGTAGGGATTACCTTAAAGATCAGAGTAAGTAAGTTAATAGAAGAATCCGTCCATTCGTCGAACTTTTTGGACGTAATTTTTTGCATTCTTTTAAATTTTAAGGCAGAAGAAATGGTTTTTACACTTGTTAAAAAAATAAAAAATATTTTATCTACGATTGATACGAAATATAAACATTGCATCTCTGTTTAGATGCGTAGAAAGTGATTATTTACGTACTTGTATTCATTGCGCATGCGCGTCTCATAGTTCTGAAGAATTCCTCTTCTTTACCACCCTAGGGCGGTAAAGAAGAGGAATTCTTCAGCTTTACGCACGATCATCGAGTTTGTTTACATTTAACAAAACTAATATGCTGTTCTTTTATTAAAGTAACTGGTTATATCGAGTTTTTAGTGAAAAACAATGAGTGAATCAAGTGACTTTTACGAAAATGTGGTGAATAATACTCCTCCAGAAATAATTAATTCGGCAAAAATTAATGCCATCTTTATCAAAAGAAAAATACGAACTTGCATAGAGGAAGTTTATTTTTTTCTGTATTTATTATTTAAATCTAACAATCGTAGATAAAGTACGGTACGCAACTCGTGCGAAAAAGGCATTTTGCATTGCTCGTGTGGTTTTACTACCCTTGCTGTCGCTCGGGTGCAAACTCCACACTCGCATGCAAAATGCTACTTTCCGCACTCGACGCGTAATGTACTATAATGGTATATTTTATTACAAAAAATTAATATTGCGGCATATATATTTGCAGCCAACAAACAAGATCATAAAGGATGTTCTAAAACCAAGTTTATTATCATTTTCAATACATTAACTGTTGTTAACATAACGTAACATAAAATATGTTCTAAGTTAAGTTTTCGACAGTTCAATTTAACAATCACAAGGAGAAGGCGAAGTAACTAACAAACCATAACTCCTAATTATTCAACGGAATTAACTTCCTGTGACTAATTCCAATTATGAATTATCCTAACAATGTTACACTGAGCAAATAAGATGAACCGAGATCTTACCCAGGAGAAATATTAAGTTTTAATTACCTTCCATGAAGTTTTAATTGTAAATAGATGCAAACTTTACTCACCTGAAACAGAAATAATAACTTACTATTAGTTTTAGTAATACTAAAATACAGATAAATGAACACAGTTGTATTATAAAAGAGTATAACAAAAGAGAAAGCAAACAAAAATTATTAAAAAACATTAAAATCTTAAAATTCACAATAATACTGTTTTGTTAACATGTGTTAGCAGTGTGTAAACCGACCTAAAACAAATAAAAATAAAGAATGAAACTAGATCCGAAATGGAGCAAAACGTCCCCAAGCGCATTTTTTTTTATTTCAATCCGTTGCCGAAATATGAATTTTTTGAAGAATTAAAAAAAAAAAAAAAAAACTGGGTGTTTACTAATAAAACACCATTTTCCCCACTCCAACTCAATTTTTTTCTACTTTTGACCACATTTTCAAAAACAGCGTTAAATTTACTGTAAAACTAGTGAACTCTCATTTTTGGAAACCATTTCCTTAAAGCCGTTAAAATATCTGAAATTCTATGACAGCTTATAATTTTCCTTGAAAAACTGTTGGAGTTTGTCATACCTTACAAAAACTTCCTCATTCAATACCCTTTTCTTTATCAATTTTGAGGAAAAATTGTGGATGCGAAAAACGTTAGGCACCTACAAAAACACGAGTACGTACCTACCAAGATACTTGGACGGACCGAGAAAAAAAAAATAATAATAGAAACGCGCGCTAGGCGGCGTTTTGCTCCATTTTGCTATATTTATTTTGCTTCCGAGCTTACCGAAGGTAACGGAAGCATTGTGTTCACTTTTGTGAACGAAAAACTTATATGCCTCCGATTTTAAAAATTCCAAGACAGAAATCCAGACATCAGGGAACATTTTTGGTCTCGTGTCTGTCTGTCTGTCGGTATGTGTGTCCGCGAATTATGAAACGTGCGACGATAACTTGAGTAAATGTCGACCGATTTTGATGAAATTTGGTAGACATGTTCATTTTGCCAATGCCCAGGACGAGTTCGTTGGACAACGTTATCCGTCCAAGCGTTCACGAGCAAAGCTCACGTAAAAGTGAACTTAAAATTTAAAATTGGAATTTTAGGTCGGGGAAAAATTCTATCTTCATCTATTCAATGAGACAAACATTTTTTTCAAATACAATTTTTTAGTAAAACCAACAGCGACACCGCTATGAAGTGTTAGAGATCGCAAAACTATTAATAGTTTTTACACAATAAACAATAATTTGAATGTTAATATAACAATAAAGTGCATGACAGGATGCGAGGAAGCTATGTGCCACACTAATTGGCAGTCTATTTTTAATTTGTTCATCCTGTCAGTTAATTTCTTTTTTGAGGTGAAAGCAACTTTGCTAAAATTAAAAACACGGTCCATCTCGTAGTTAGTCAAGAGTATTATGGAAACAAATTTATTGAAGAGGAAAGTCAGGGGAGGCTTCTTTCAAAATATAGAAGAGAAAATGTCCTAAGTACATTATCAAGGGTCTTGGGCCGGAATCTGATTAGGCTCCAAGGTAGGAGTTTCTAAATCAGTTAGGGGTTTATGAGGGGTCCCCAGGAGGGACGAAGCTGACACAGGGGCCGCAGACAAACATGGGCGCGAGTGCAAAGTTTCCTTTCACTCGAGTTTCACCTCAATCCAGTCAAAGGTTGATAAGCGCCCATTTACCTTTACACTAATCTCTCGTCTTCATTCCCGTAAATTATTCTGGGCCAAGCTTAATCTTTGTAAAAAACCATCAAGATAAAAGATAATAATATATTTTAGGTAAATAAAGCTTTTATCAAAAGTGTACGGATTTTCAGAGGCAATCACGCAACTCATATGTAAAACTGCCCAAAATATTCGTACCAAGGTAAGATGGCTGGTGATCTCAAAAAAAAAAAAATCCCAAATGATTAATTTATGATGTACTCATCAAATCCATATGACTACTTTTTCTGGGTGATCCTTAACTTTCTAAGCTACGGCAGTGTTAATCTACTCGTAAATTCCAATACAGCCTCTCCAGTAAATTCCTCTTATAAATTCTGCTTCTCCCATAAATTCCTTTTGTTAATTCTTTATATTTCTATTAATTGTTCAGTTACTTTACAAATGTTTTGTGACTTTTTTCTGATTTTAACTGACATTCTATTTCAGGATTACAATTTATGTAAAGTGGGGGGATGAATTCCTTTCATTAATTCTTTGTATTTCTATTAATTTTTCAGTTGCATATCAAATGTTAAGTGACTTTTTTCTGATTTTAACTGACATTCTGCAGGTTTAAAATTTATGTAAAGCGAGGGGGCGAAGTCTTGTCCTCAAGTAAACATGGCATTCAGATACAAAATGGTACATGTCCATTGAGTTACATATCGAGCACTGGTTTTCTTCTTAATTATTCCATGGTTTGAAATTGACGTTTAACATTTCCTTCCTTATTTTTATGATCCAGCATATTTGGTCCATACAATTGCTATCCTTTAGGCCGTGAGATTATGGTCAAGAATTGAGTACCACTTATATGCCACTAATTCCTTTGCTATAGCTATCGCTTTTTTATTTCGTCACTGCCTGGATAAATTTAAGCCGTTGACAAAAGCTAATCGCGCCTTTCCTGAAACCTTTCAATATTCTTTTACACAATTTAGTTTTGCTAGGATGTTGACAATTCTGTTGGATAGTAGCTCGTGGGCTTAAATACCATAAATAAAGTGATTGTCGAAATTATATTTATAAACGGAATCTAAATTAGTTTTAAATGTTAAGGCACAGTTTGGGGTGTTAGAAGGGAGTTTTAATGCATTTTTCATGAAATCTCTGACTAATCATAGAGCCCATATCCCCACTCTTGACTAGCATAATACATAACCACTCTAAACACAGAAATAAATAAATTCAATTTCGGCGAATAGTTAAGGTCATTGTAACTAATGACATTTTTGTACTAAACATTGATTGAAAGCCATGCGGTGGACAGTGTTTTTGACAGATGTTAGTGCATTGACAGTGTTAGAGTTAATAT